>CM042021.1:74405833-75799166 GCA_023525975.1 Smallanthus sonchifolius | reverse complement strand
GTCAGCAGCACCCAAATCTGCTGCTGAAAGACTTCACTATCCGCAGCAACTAAGTTTGCAGCGGATAGCTCACCATCGGCAACAACCAAGTTTGCTGCTGATGGGTAAAACAAGTCTACATTAACTTTTACCCGAGGTAAAAACTCCTCTCAGTCTTTACCGTGACTGCTCGAGTGTTTTACAGCTGTAACAATGATAAGTGAAATAGGTTGTACTGTACAAGTAAAGTTGCTTTTTCTTCGTCTGCCGTTATATCACAATCTCAAACATTCCCACAACCTTTTCATATTCAATTTCAAACCTATCTCCCATCACTTTCTCTCCCGTCCCCACAGCATTCAAAGCCCTCCATAATCCCTCCAAATCCATAACAATGGCAGGCGCAAACATAAACAACCCCAATGACAAGTTTTCCCCATATCACAACCTCACTGCATACCTAATAAAGGGTAAGAAATCTGAAGGTTTCGATGATATGATCGACTTCCTTTGTCGGTCCAAAATCCACCATGCCCTAACAGTCAACCCAACCATCTATACTTCCCACATGGAAGATTTTTGGAGCTCAGCCGTGTATTCTACTGACCACTCCCCAAATCAGAGGCACAGTAGACGGCAAGGAGATGATTATCACTGAAGCAAAGCTCCGCCAACACCTCAAGCTTCAGGATGAAGGGGACGCCATCTCTTACCCAAGAGTCGTATACATGAGGACCTTTGTATCCATAGGGTACGCTGGGAATCAAACAGAGTATACGATAGAGAAGGCACTCATGGGTCCCAAATGGAAGTATCTCTGCCACACTCTTCTCCAATGCATATCCCAGAAGAGGAGTGGCTGGAACCAACTTAGCTCCGGACTTGCTTCGGCAATTCACGGTATGATGTCACACCCCGACCGATGGCGGAATCATCGAGGCGGACAATGTGATGATTGTTCAAAAGCACATGATAACTAAAGGTTGCATAATTCATTAATTTAATTTAAAGACAACAAGTTCCAAATACAATACATTTCAAATAACCTAGTCTAGTTCAAAACATTAATTTATTTAACTAGGTCCATAGTTCCTAAGTGGAGAGATCTTCGGCAAGCAGTCACATATCCAAACCTGAAACATTATTTAAATCAAGTGTCAACTAAAAAGTTGGTGAGTACATAGGTTTAGTAAATCCGGTAAATAGTAGTGTAAATCGTTTTGCAACTCATTGTTTATCTTGTTAAACATAGTATATGATGTACCATTTATTTAATCACAATTCAAACCGAGTTTGACGCGCTTGAACAGAGCACAACAGCTAAGTCCGGTATGCTTGAATATAGTTACCCACTATATCCGATATGTTTGAATATAACAATGTAGGTCCAGGTAACTCAACTACTGATCAAACTCGTGATATGACGTTTCTATAATACGAAGTGCGGAATCCTTCGTATTAACGTTTGTATACTAATTGACAATTCAAACAACAAGCGTAAATAAACTTCTCGATTATATTCCAAATAACAATGGTTACAGACTCAATCAGACAATTGTTTCTCTCTCAGATCGATCTCTGTTCACCTCTGTCTAATGACTCTGTAACACATATATATAGAACCAAAACTGATGTTAGCGAACTTAGTTAAGTTCGCCTGAAACAGTCTAAGCGAACTTAACAAGTTCACCTCAGTTATGCCTAAGCGAACTTATTAAGTTCGCCTCTGTTAGAGCAGGCGAACTTAACAAGTTCGCCTCTAGGCTTACTAGTAAAAACACTTAGCAACTTTACAATTTCATAACAAAACATAAAGACACAAAATCTAACTATTACAAGCTTTTGTCATTACAATTCTATGTCCTAACAGACTCCCCCTTGACAATAGCTTGATCTTCTGTCTTCTGTCTTTATCTTGAACTCTTCCAGTTGTCAGGTAGTCTGCTGCCAGCATGCACACCGTATCTTCTGCATATCTCCAAAACTCTTTTATACTGTAGACCTTGTTCTATCCATTCGTCAGTATACATTATCTCATTCTTTCGCAGCGTCCTCTGATCTTTCTTTGAAAAATTAATAAGATTCATTGCGTCATAGAAACACTCAATGACCTTATTATCTTTATCTTCAACCCTTGCTTCACCAGTATTAACATCAACATACCACCATTTCATATTCTCAAGAAAGTCTTGAGGAATCTTCTTTAATGGTATCTTGTGAATAGCACGTACTGGTCTATACTTGTATCTCCAGGTTACTTTCCCAGTCTTAGGATCTGTAATCTTCACTCTCTTTCCCTTCTGTGGTTTCAGCCGTTCATACTTACCCGAACTACCTTCTTTCTTTATCAGGTTTGCTATCACATCAGCCAAACCATTCTTCGATCTATTTATGAGTGGCTTTGAAGCTAGACCATTTATTTCACACCTCGGCAAGGTATTGAAATATTTGATCCTTGGCTTTAAGTATTGAACGCCATCAGATCGTTTGATTACAAACAATTTTGATTCACCATCATAAAACCAACTAATAATCCTTCCTATACACTGCTCTTTATTCACATATTTCTCTTTCTGAGCAAGTTGTACCGGAGACTTGGGTTGTACCTTCATCCAACTATTTACTACTTCTCTCCACTGTTCTCGTGTCATTCCTGTATCTCTGAACATCACAGGTTCTTCATTAATCTTCGGAGACTCAGTGTGAGTAGTTTCAGTTTCATCACCCTTATTGAATTGAAGATTCTCATCATCAGTATGTATCATCAGGCAGTGTGACGTCTTCAATAGAGTCCATAGAGTCAGTTATTCCGTCATAAGAGAACTCAGGAACAACATCCTCTTGGATGAAGTTATACGGCACCTTAAGACCGTCACAGCCTTCATATGTAACACTATCTTTATCTTTCTCTATTTCAATCTCCACTATTTCTCCTCCTTCTATCTCAGTGTCTGACATATCATCTTCCATGTCATTGAATAAATCATCAATGTCATCAAGACATTCAATCTTTTCAGCTTCCTCTTCTTCTGAATCTTGAAAGAATTCTAATAACAGAATTTCTTCTTCATTATTACCCGAAGTATCTTTGTCTTTGTTTCCTTCAAGAGATTGTGTTGTCGACTCCCCCTGAACTCTAGATATAGGATTAACGTCAGTGTATTGACGATCACCCTCAATATTTCCAGCAGGATCATTGTCTTCATCATCACGTCTTTGTATTGACTCAGTGTGACAAGTATCAGGTATCCTCAACTCCCCCTGAGCGTCAAGACGTTGAATGAGTTTGGACACTAACGCTTGCATATCAGCAATCTGTTGAGCTTGAGTCTGAATCACCAGCTGTCGTTGAGAATCAATAGACACAAGAGAGTTAACTTGTGGTTGTAAAGTAAGCACTTGAGATTCAAGGAAAGTAATCCTGTCAGAATCAGAAGGCTTTGATGGACTAGCTGTTGATTGTGGAATAGAAGGACTTGAAGTAGTAGGAATCTCTGTAGGAATAGGAGATGGAACTGGAGATGGATCTTTAGATCTTGGAGGAGTAACTATCAGAGAAGCAACAAAATTTGCATCCTCAACTCCTTGAGAAGATTGTGCAGCCGCAATTGAAGCAGACATTAACTTTTGTCGTGAAGGATCAGGATTAAAGTCACTGTCAGTGTCAGAACTTTCATCTACCAACGATCTTTTTCCAAGTACTGATCCGGAAGGAGGATCCCGAACAGACTTGCGTCGTGGTCGTCTGGCTTGAGATTTAATGCGTTTTCCAGCATTTGCCAGTGGAATAGCAGCCAACCGTTCATAATGACCTGAAGAAAAATCTCTAGATTCATCAGAATCAGTGCTGTCATCATCAGATGATGAAGTATCACTTGAACTGGAACTAGACTCAACGTCTGTCACCACATTCCCTTCTTGTTCATGAATGGGCGAGTTCACAGCTTCATCAACAAAATCATCCATGTTCATACCCATATCTTGATTAGGATCATGAACGACCTCTTCTAGAACTGGTTCCTGAATCGGAATATTAACTGCAGCTTGTGGAATAGGAACTTGTTCAGGAATAGGAATTTAAGGTTGTACAGGAACTTGTATTTGTGGTTGTTGAACTTGAATTTGTGGAACTGGTAGCTGTTGGTGTTGTGCAGGTTGTTGTGGTTGTTGTTGTTGTTGTTGTTGTGCTGGAACGTTAACTCCTTGAACTTGAGCAAGTTCATTTGGATGAAACCAATTATCATTTGGTGGTGCAACATAATCAGGATTGATTAAGTGCCCAAACAGTGGAGAATTAACCGGAATCAACGCCGCATTTTGCTGTTTAACCTTTGTACAATCTGTAAAAATACGTTTTGACATCGGAGTCAAAGTTAATCGTATGGCATGTTGTGGAAGATCCGAAATAAGATGATTGAGTATCAGTTGAATAAATCGGGGATACATCAAGAAACCTTGACCTTCAGCTGGATTGATCTGCATTACCATCTCTCGGTAAAAATAAAGCGGAAAATTGAATCTTTTATTCAAAGTTAAAGCCACCATCGCTGTTTGAAGTGCCATCTTCAAGCCATCGGTACCAGCTTTTCGCGGAGAAATGCATTGTATAATCACATGCATAAAGTACCTCCATTCTCCCACTAATCCACCTTTCCTAGCTTGTGTATCATTTTGTCTTCCACGATATCCCATCCGTTGAAAACACCCCATAATAAGAGTATTGGGATAAGATATTGGATCTTCAGCAGTGCCTCCCAAAACTAGAGCAGCCCGAATTGTCTCTTCTGAAATAGCAATCTCTGTATTATTGACTGTTGCACGAAGGACATGTGGTTCCACATCAATATCTTGATGTACAGTATCCCAGAATTGTTGGATGTACACCAAACTAATATAAGGATCTGCAGATAATGCAACATGTAGTCTTGATCTATTCAGAAAATTGATAATGCCTTGATAATGAACTGCTTCAGGCAAATTTGGATCTAACAACGCCACTTGATTATGCTTGTATTCGACACGACGAGCCATCTGTGAAAATATTGGACAACTTAACAAACATTAGAACACGTACACATATAGGATACACATTTAATAAAACACACAAACAAAACAACAACAAAAAAAAATTTCAAACAAAAAATTTTAAACACAAAAAAAAAAATCACAACACTTTTTCACTTCTGACCCCTAGACGAACTTAATAAGTTCGCTTAGTAGTCAAGAGGCGAACTTATTAAGTTCGCCTGACAAGTTCGCTTGGAACAAGTTCGCTTGGAACCTGAGACGTTTCAAATTCAAACACTGAAATTTCAAAATCCGGCAACCAAGATCAAATCATGAAATAACTATGAACAATCAATCGAATAACACAATATTACCAACAATGATGATCAATTTCATAGTTAGGTCAAAATTTAGGTAAAAAACGTCTGGAAACAGTCCGACTAAAAACCGAAACTACAAAGCATCGAATACGCTCAATTTATCGGATGAAATCCAACGAAAATACTTTTGTTAGATTCGCAACGTGATTCCGATCAAGAGGCAACCAAAAATTAACACCCACAACACAGATTTAAAATTTTGAGAAATTTGAACAAGTTCGCCTAATTTTCTGATGAAGACGATGAGAGTCAAGTTCGCCTGATTCAAAACTTATTCAGATTAAGTTCGCTTGATTAAGCGAACTTGTTAAGTTCGCTTAACAATCCTTCGGCGAACAAGATAAGTTCGCTTCACCCTTAAGTTCGCTTCACCCGAGATTGAAAATTAAGTTCGCTTCACCAATTTAAGCGAACATATTAAGTTCGCTTCACTGTTCACAGGCGAACTTAATTACTTTTTCATCCTTTTTGCCTTGAACACAAACTTTCCCAACTTCAACCTTTCAAATCTTGAACTTCCGTCAGCAACACATATTTGATCCAATCCCGAACAATTTTAATAAAAGTTTAGAATTTTCATGGAAAGTAAAAATAAAATCTTTTTGAAACACATATTTTTGGTTTTTCTCTATACAAACAGAATCACATATTTTTGATTTTTCTCTGTACAAACAGAATCACATATTTTTGATTTTTCTCTGTACAAACAGAATCACATATTTTTGGTTTTTCTCTGAATAAACTGAAATGACATATTTTTTGTTTAAACATCATGAGCAAGAAGATCATATCAGTATTCAATTAATTCATCACACATATTATCAATAACAAAGGGTAACCTATAGTAAGAGACCATTCAACTCAATTTTGTGCGTATTGCATCTTTTTCATTTTGAAACTCATTCAATTTGAATAATATTTGAAATGATACGCGATAAATTTCAAAGTAAATAAGATCAGGTTATAAAATGTTCTTTTATTTATACCGAATTTGAAATATAAAGCCTGAATTCTTAAAATTGTCAATATTATATTATTTGAAACTATAAGCGTTTATTCTCCAAATTCATGTGATTTAGTACCATTTAGATGATAAACATCGTGTACCCCACATATATGCCAAATAGAAAATAAATGCACTATCTTCAAGACACATATAAGATTTTACTAAAAATTTTCCGAATATTCAGAATGAGGAGACATCACTTAGCACATGAATAGCAGAATCCAAATTGGATTGTATAGGAATCAATGAGATTCAGAATCGAATGATTCAATGTTTTGGCTTATATTTGTGGAATCATAAGATTCAGGTACGAGGATCCAACTGTTATTTAGATTATGAATTCAATGGAATCAGTAAAGATAATGTATCAATATGATCCAAGGGCTAGTATATGATTGACAGATGTTGTCAAGTACATATCTTGATTATACTTCAAATTGCATGCTTTTCGGGACATGGGCACTGAAGCAAATCGAATGAATAGTGCTAAGGACATAACCCGAAACTGATCTCATAGGAAAATCCTTATTAAAAGCTAATATTCTTTATCTGATAGTGATCTTTTAACACACACACCCAGGCATAAAATGGGTTTAAATCATAGATGTAATCATATTATATTTAATTTTCACACTACTATTAGTTTCAAAACGCTTTTAACCTATTGACAATTCAAGTTTCAAATTTTATACACAAATTTTAAAACAAATTATCAAGAATAGAACATTCATAACACTATCATTTCTTATTTATGCAGACTTTGAAATTTAGATCAGATCAACTTATTTTAATCATTCATATATCAAGGTCTACTAAGGTCGTGTGAAATGAACTAATCACTGATGTACTATCATTTCTTCTCTAACCTCAAATGATGTCAAATTTTATATTTTTCAATTTGTTTTGACTTTTTATAATTTAGACTTTTTGACTGAAAATGTAACTGCAGAAATGTAATAAAGCAATAAAAGAAACTAAAAGAAAATTTTTCCATGAAATTCTGATTTTGAAAAAAATTTTATTCGGGATTGATCATACCAATCATTTTAATTAGGAACTCAAACCTGGTACGATCAAATGCCTTAGTAAACAAATCAGCAAAATTATCTTCAGTATGTACCTTGACCAGCTCAATCAACCTTTTCTCTGCACAATCACGGATAAAATGATATCGAATTTCGATGTGCTTAGTTTTACTATGTTTAACAGGATTATTCGTTATGGACATGGTAGCATTATTATCAATAAACATAGGGGTTCCTGTGAAATTCAAACCGTAATCTCTCAATTGTTGTTGTATCCACAGGATCTGTGAACAGCAACTTGCAGCAGCGATGTATTCTGCTTCGCATGTTGAAATCGAGACTGTGGTTTGTTTTTGCATTGCCAGGATACAAGTCGATTACCTAAGAACTGGCAACCACCTGTTGTAGATTTCCTGTCCAAACAACAACCACCAAAATCAGAATCAGTATAAGCATTGAAATCAAAGTTAGAACCATGAGGATACCATAGCCCTAAACGTTGTTTTCCTTTTAAATACCGAAAGATTCTTTTCACAGCAATTAAGTGAGATTCTTTTGGCTTTGCCTGAAATCTGGAACAGATACACACGGCGAACATTATATCCGGCCTTGAAGCGGTTAAGTACATGAGGGATCCAATCATAGCTCTATAAAGTCGACACTCCACATCTTTTCCTTCCGGGTCAGAATTTAACTTATGATTGACCGGAATTGGAGTATCGTATGAAGTACAGTCCTCCATCTTGAACCGGCTCAAGATGTCTTTGACATACTTGGACTGATGAATAAAGAAACCATCTTCCTTTTGATTTACTTGTAAACCTAAGAAAAACGATAACTCTCCCATCGCAGACATTTCAAATTTCGACTTCATAACGCCCTCAAATTCTTTGCACAACCCTTCATTTGTCGAGCCAAATATAATATCATCCACATAAATCTGTACCAGTAGGTAATCTCCCCCTGATTTCTTTATGAATAAGGTCGAGTCTATCTTTCCACGAACAAAGTCATTCGCCAAAAGATGTGTTGATAAAGTCTCATACCACGCACGAGGAGCCTGATTAAGACCATAGAGTGCCTTATCTAGCTTGAAAACCATGTTCGGATTCAGTGGATCTTCAAACCCCGGCGGCTGACACACATAGACTTCCTCCTTGACCCTTCCATATAAAAATGCACTCTTGACATATAATTGAAACACCTTAAAACCTTTAAAGGAAGCAAAAGCTAGAAACAACCTTATAGCTTCAAGCCTCGCAACCGGCGCATAAACTTCGGTGTAATCAATTCCTTCTTGTTGATTGAAGCCCTAGACAACTAATCTTGCCTTATTGCGTACCACGACACCTCAATCGTCCTTTTTACATTTAAACACCCATTTTGTTCTTATCAGATACGCACCTTTCGGTAAATCAACCAGATTCCAAACCTTCAGTTTGTCAAATTGAGCTAGTTCTTCCTGCATAGCTTTTATCCAGTTATTGTCATTTAAAGCCATCTCTACATTCTTGGGTTCAACCTGTGAGATAAAGCAAGAATGTGAGCAATCATCAAGAACACCAGAATCTTTAATGCAAGTATACAAACAAGTATTGTCAACAAGAGAACGGGTTTTCACTCCATCCTGTAAATTTCCAATTATATTTGTTACTGGATGATCTTTGTGTTCCTTGATGGATGCGACTTCAGGAACCGGCAACACATCAACTTGAGTAGAATCAGATTGATAAGAATAATCTTGAGGAATTGGAATTTCCGATTCTAAATTTGTTGGAATCTCCCCCTGAACCTGTGTCGAAGGTAATGGATCATCACTCAACAACGGATCAGCAGAAGAATCTTGAAAAATAGCATTATCCTCCTCACTCTCTGAATCTTGTGGACCGGAACAAGAAGCAACATTAGGATCGGGAGCAGAAGTAGATGGAATCGATGAATTGGGAACTGCATTTGGTAGAAATCCATTATGTTGTGCATCTTGACAAGAATCATAAAGAACAGCAGCATCTTCATCAAAAATGTCAGAAGGTAAATGATAAGACTTGAATAAGTTTTCATAATCAAATGCCCAATCCGGACCAATCGCCATTTGTGGTAAAGACCGATTTGAACAGTCAATATGGAACCATTCTTCAACTTGGCGTGTCTCTTTGTTATAAACCCTCTTGGTTGTCGAATTAGCCACATACCCCAGAAAAATCCCTTCAATAACCTTTGCACTGAATTTTGTCGGGACATCTCGAACCTTCAGTAGGGTACACGGATTACCAAAAGGTAGTAAGTATTACAGATTCGGCTTTCGATTGTTTAGCAATTCATAGCAAGTCTTGTTATGCCGCTTGACGGTCAAGACACTGTTCAAAACATGGCACGCAGTATTCACAGCTTCAGCCCAAAAGGTGACTGGAAGCTTAGAATCTGCAAGCATCGTGCGAGCTGTTTCGACCAACGTCCTGTTCTTTCGTTCACGAACACCGTTTTGTTGAGGAACATATGGCGCACTGAATTCATGATGAATTCCTTTTTGTAGACAGAATAAACCCATTTTGCTATTCTTAAATTCGCTGCCATTGTCACTCCTGATTCTTCTGACTCTCAGATTGAATAAATTCTCCAAACCCAGGATTAAATATTGTACCAACTCAGTGGTTTAAGCTTTAGAGGAAAGAAACTTAACCCATGAAAATCTGGAGTAATCATCAGTTACGACCAAACAATACGATTTCCCACCAATGCTCCTAATACTGATAGGACCGAACAAATCCATATGCAGCAACTCCAAGTGAGTTACGATAGAATTCGTCGATTTTGATTTGTGAGATTTCTTTCTTTGCTTCCCCTTCTTGCACGGAATACAATCATCAGGAACTGAGAATTTCATTTTCGGAATACCAAGCACAAGATCATTCCTAACAATGTAGTTCATCTTCCTGTAGTTTATGTGAGCTAGCTTCCTGTGCCACAATATTGAATCAGATTCCGACGCCTTGGAGAGTAAACATGTTGGAATTGAATCCGTTGTAGTGGCGACACTCATGTCAAGGACATACGTGTCATTTCTCCTTGGAGCCTTCATAAGAATCCATTCATCAGGAATCACAAAACCCGGTTTCAGAATATAACATTCATGATCGTTGAAATGGAACGAAAACTTCTTGTCACAGACTTGTGATACGCTTAAAAGATTGTGTTCCAGCTGCTCAACATAATTCACCTTTTCAAATTTTACTTTGTCGTTCTTTAACGTTCCCTGGCCTGTTATGTACCCGCCTTTATTACCCGCAAAAGCGACATAACCACCATCAATTTTAATCACATCCTCAAGCAATTTCACATTCCCTGTCATATGTCTAGAGCAACCACTATCCACATACCATGTATTGTTGATAGTCCTCCTTGGTTGTCCCTACATAAACAACGAGAATCAGTTAGAAATTGGAACCCAAGCCATCGTGGTCTTGGGTCTTCCGGATTGATCAAAATAAACTACTTCTTGTAATTGACAATCAATTTTATCATTCACTTTTTGAACAAATGTTTGACAATCAGACCTTTTCAAAGAAGAACCATTTTTATTATTTTGAAAAACATTATGAGATATATTATTTTCAGATTCAGATGTTTCCAAAATTTTCTTTAATTTTCTGTTTCTTCTTCTTCTTTGAGGTCTAGATAATTTAACCTCCTGAAAAGAATCTTTTGAAATCCCAACTTTTGGAATCTCAAGATTTTCTCTGCATACAAAAGATTTAGCATGCACTTTGTTCTGTTGTTTAATTCCAGGGGAATTAACAAAAGATCGTCCAGTCATATCTTTTCCCAAACTAGAAGACGATTTTCCCTCATCTTTCCTTTTCAGAATTTTCACCACTCTCGGTTGTGAAGGAACAATCTTCAGTTTACCCTTGTTCTTGTATGGACAATTAATCAAAATATGACCAGGCTCATTGCAATGAAAGCACACACGTCTTTCTTGATAAGTTCTGAAATAAGGTATTTTCTTTGAATTTGAAGAACCATCAGAAGAAGAAGCTTCGGATGAATGCCCAGAACACTTTACCGGCTTCTTAGGAACATAAGTCTGTTTTGGCACCTTTGAAGAATTCACTTTTTGAAAACCAGCCGCAACAAACCCACTTGACTTTAAGATTGGAGAAAGTTTAGTTTGAACCACCTTCACCTCTTCAGGTTCTGTCAAGATGCACCTATCCCGAGTAACATTCTTCACAATCTTTGGTTCCTCAATTTTCACCTCTCTCGGAATACCTTCAACCTTTGAATCATCAAATACTTCATCCTCTGTATCAGAATCATACACCATGTCTTCACCCGTCACTGGATTCATTTTTAATACTGTTTTGGGATCAATCTCCTCTTCATGAATTATTTCAGGCTCAACTACATAATTCCCATTGAACGGAGGAGGAACAAACCCAATACCAGCAACCCTTTTTGTGGGATCAGCATTAGCATTAAAATAATCCAACACTACAGATGAATTCTCAAACTGTTCCAACTTTCTATGTAACTTTATCACCTCAGATTCTTTTTCAGAAATCTCCTTGTTCTTTTGGGCAACCACTTCATTTCGTTTTTCAATTTCAGCATAAGCCATATCAAGATGATAACCCTGCTCTTTGTATTTTAACCCAAGAGAATTTAAGTCTCTTTTCAAAGACTCAATTCTATCAATGCACAGTTTATCATTTTCTTTCAGTTTCTGATTTACTGAATGCATTGATTTCATGTCACAAATCAAATTTGTGTTATCATCCATGACTTTTTGTAGTTTATCTTTAACAGAAATGCAATTAGAACAAAATATATGACAAACAGAGTCTTTTACCTTAGTCGGGTCAGACATGTCTGCCATGAATACTTTGACAATCGGAATGTTTTCTGAATCTTCACCAACTGACGCATTTTCTGTAAGAACAATTTCTTCCTCAGCAACCCTTGTCACAGCATCAGAATCAATACTTTGCCCTTTTTCTTCCTCATCATCCATGCTTGGAACACTATCATCATCACATGAATCATCACTAGAACTTTCATCATCAGTAGATTCTTCTGGTTTTTCTGAATGAATTTCTGCAACAAAAGCCTGACTAACAGCACCCACCAAATCTTCCAGATGAATGCCCCAATCATAGTTTTCATCGTTTTGAGCAACTAGAGCTGATGATGCAGATGCATGATTTGTATTACCAGAAGGACCATGATTTTGATTACCAGATGAACCATGAGGCTGATTCCTATTATGCTGAAAGTTAGATTGCTTCTTTTGAGAATCAAATTCTACCTTTGGTTTCACACACTCCTTAGCAAAGTGACCATACTCTTGGCAGTTGTAACACCTAACTTTACTCTTATCAAAACCCATACGCGATCGACTATTTGAACCAATATATTTTCTCCCAGTTCTCTTTAAGAAATCTTTAGCTTGTCTCATTAACATGGCCATATTCCATTGGATATTCATTTCTTCCAGATCAACAAGGTCAATCTGTCTAAAATCATCTTCTATTACCTCAGGATCATGAATTTTTCCTCCAATGAAATTCTCATATGATGCCATAAATGAAGAAAACATAGCCAAATAATCATCAGCAACTTTCTGATTCACATGAGATCCAGATGATGTTGAAGCAGTAGTAGCAGAAAATCCAGAATGGCTTGTATGACCAGAATAGATTGGAACTCCAGAACACTGATCATTTGAAGACTCTTGAGCATCACCAGAAAAGAATGCCACACCAGTACCAGATTTACCAACAGATTTGGCAAAATACATCGAGGGATCCTGGATATGCTCCAAATTAGTCTCTTTCTTTTTCAAATTCATGTCATGTGACTGGATCTTCCCTAGAACTTCTTCAAGAGACATGGTTTTGTACTTTACATTTTCCTTGATCAAAACCGTATACACATCAAACTTTGATGGTAAAGCCTCCAAGAATTTATCATTTATTTCCTCAGTCTCATATAGCACAGATGCACTATCCAGTTCACTAAGAAGATGATAGAATCTTGTAGCAAGATCATCCAAAGATTCATTCTGAAAATGTTTAAAAACTAGGAACTGCTTCTTTAGTAACTCTTTTCTACTTTTCTTCACATCTAAACTCCCTTCACACCTTTTCTGTAGTGCTTCCCACAGTTGTTGAGAAGACTTGAACTGTTTAAAACTGTGATAAATTTCCTTTGGTAGAGACATCGAAATGCTAGCCATTGCTTTTTTTTCTCGATCAAATAACAGCTTCTCTTCAGTAGATAAAGCGGACACTGGTTTTGGAAAGATCATCTTTTCCCATCCATGAATAAGTAGGGTGTGTATATCCTTCCAAAATTGTGTAACATCCCAAAAATAAAACGACGGTTAAAATGATGAAATAAACGAACGAGGCATGTCGGGTCGGGTCAGATGGGCTAGAAGGGGAGCCTCCCCTATAAATAGCCAAGGTCACAACCCATTTCTCTCATTTGCAACTTCTAGAGAGAGAAACCGTAGAGAGAGAAAGTTTTTGGATCGACCCGAGATTTGAGAAGTGTGTTGCTCCATAACTCGTGAGAAGAACCTCCGGATCAGAAGCTCGATTCAGGTAACGATCCGACCTAAATTTGAGTTTTTGTTCGTTTTTGGGTTTTTCGGGTTTTGGGTAAAAAGGTTATGTTTGAACGGATGAAACTGGAAGATGAGTATAGATTTAAGTTCCTTAATGGAAAACGAACGTTTTGAATGCAACAGGTTCGGGATCTTGACATGATCAGACCCGAATGCGAAAGTTAGGGTTTTCGCGAAGAACAGGTCGTGCGCACTTGCTAAGTGCGCAGGAGGAAGGACCTGCGCACTTGCTAAGTGCGCAGGAAGCATGGTCTGCGCACTTGCTAAGTGCGCAGGCAGCAGGGTCTGCGCACTTGCTAAGTGCGCAGACATCAGAACTGATTAAGTAAAGTCAGTATGTTAGAATGGTTAAACCGTTAGAGTCGGTATTGGTCTGATGTGCATTTAACTAATCAATTCAGATCGGAAGTGAAGTTGTTGGACCTTTGTTAGGACAACCGAGACTAGCTTATAAGGTGAGTTCTAGAAGCCCTCTTTTAAATGTTTTAATAATGTTTTTGGGCTGGTGTGCACACGTGATGATTTTATAAAACGATGTTTACGAAGGATGTATGTAACGTTTTATAAAATGATGTTTATGAAGGATGTTTTAGAAGGAAGGTTTATGAAGGAAGTGTTTATGAAATATTTTGCCAAAAGAAGTTTACGAAGTGTTTTAACGAATGAGAATGTTTTTAATAAAACGTACGAATGCTTTAACTGAAGTTTTTGAAGTAAAAGAAGCGAAGGTTTACGAAAGTCACAAACGAACGAATCTGCCAATATTCCTTAGGGAATGAAGGTTAAGGGATGGGAAGTATGTTATGGGCCTTTACCTTTTAGGGGCCTCTGTGGCTGGCCAACTGTTGTACAACTGGGGTGATGACGGTCACCAAGGGGATTATCGTGATCCTTGAAGTTTGGTACGATTTACCTTACGGGGTAGTCGTGCTTGAAGTTTGGTACTTGCGCCCGACGGGGCGCAGTGCTTGAAGTTTGGTACGCGCTATCCTTTGGGACGCCGTGCTTGAAGGGTTGGATGACCTAAGTATCGGGCCCTAGGAGTTCCTCACCCGAAGGACAGTACGGTGATGATGGGCCTAGTGGTGGTGATCCTTAAGTTATTCAACCAGTATGTAACGTTTGGATTTGACGGTTATGAGAAGGCGCAGATTCTATATGTCGTTGACTTATGAAGTGTTATGTTTGTTATTGCATTATTTACGTACGCTTTTTATTAAATGAAGTATGAAGTGATGTTTTTGGCAATTCATTTGAAGTTAAGGTTTTATGTTAAAACTAGAACTCACCAGCGTAGCTGACGTTTTTAAGTGTGCACATTCAGGTTAAGGTAGGTTATGAGAATGGACGGTGATGCTTGGCAAGCGAGAAAAGTTACCCGGCTGATCATGAAGACTGGCATCCCGTTATGTTTAGTTATGTTGTAAATATGTTTTAAACTATGTTTACGCTTCCGCATGTATGAACAAGTTTTAATTATGATGAATGAATGAAGTTTTCCGCTGCGTTATTTGATATTCATGTTTAAGAACTGTTTGTGAATGAGTAAATCCAACAAGTGGGGCCTCCCGGGTTTGGGGCCTTACAAGTTGGTATCAGAGCAATAGTTTGAGAGATTCGGACACTCCCAGTGTCTGAACTTAAACTTTGAATGGGACCGAAAGCGGATGCCAGTACGGGTAACTCGAGCCAAAGCATCAGGTATGAAGGTAATATATATATTACGTATATAGTATGCCTTAGAAAGGGTTAAGTAAGGACTTGTGTTCTGATGGAATCACAAAGGTGGTCAAATAGAAATTGAAAGGTAGTGTAATGGTTAATTACAGATGGCCAGTGTATATTGACATCTTACAGTGCTTATTGAATTCTATTTGTTAACTAGCGTGATGACATTGGATTTCTTGTCTTATAGAACGAAATGGCGAGAAGAGGAAATGGAAGGCGTGGTGGCCGTACCGGTGGTCGTACCGGCGGACGAAATGGTGGGCGTGGCAGGATCCCTGCGCGCCAAGAGTATAGTGAAGTGGGAAGTGTTCACACTGAACCGGCGGTTAGTGTGCATGAAGCCGAGCAGACACAGGTTGAAGAACAACCCTTCACCTTTGAACCAGAAGTGAGAGCAGCTATAGCTCGAGAGTTTACGGAGTTGATGAAGACTGCTCTGCCAGGTCTGTTGGCAGAAGCATTGAAGCAGGTCAATGCGGTGGGTGGGTCTAGCGTGGCAGTTGGTGCTCAGAACAATGAGACCGACAATGCACCGCCTGCTCGCGGATGTGATTATAAGTCCTTTAAGGCATGTGACCCGCCGGTCCTGACTGGGAAGAAGGACGCGGTGGCTACTTTTGATTGGGTAATACGTATGGAAGCCGCCATCCGTCTGAGCGAGTGTCGAGCTAATCAAGTAGTGAAGTTTGCAGCTAACTCCTTGAGGGAGGAAGCATCTCATTGGTGGGAAGGTATACGTCAGGCAAAGGGGAGCGAGATTATGGATGCGATGATGTGGGCTGACTTGAAAACTTTGGTGATCAAGAATTTCTGCCCAAGGAACGAGATTGAGAAGGTAGAGAGGGAATTTCTGGGTTTGAAGGCCGGGAACATGACGCACCGGCAGTACACAACCCGATTTAATGAACTGGCACGTCTGGTGCCACACCTTGTCACTACTGAAGAGAGAAAGATTGCCTGTTATATTCAAGGGTTGCCGGACCAGGTCCGCACCTATGTTAAGGCAAACGCCCCTACTACCTATGATTCGGCGGTAGAGCTAAGTGGCGTGGTATTCGATGATCTGGCGCTGAATGTTGTTGCCATTGAAGAGCCTAAAAAGAAGTTGAGTTTTCCCGCTAAACGATCGGGTGGGAAGTTGTTTGGGGCTCGGGACAAGCAGGCCAGGGTAGGCGAGACGACAGTCTGTGAGAAATGCGGGGTAAGACATGCGGGTGAATGTCGGTTAGGATCGAATCTGTGCTTTAAATGCGGCAAGACCGGACATTACTCCCGTGAATGCCCGCAAGGTTACAAATGCTACAATTGTGGGGAGAATGGTCATATGAGTCGGGAATGCACCAAGCCCAGGATGGGGGAAACCGGGAAGGGAAAGGGCCCGGAAAAGAAGGGAGAGGGATCTCGTGCAAAGACTCGTGCGTACGCACTGACGCAGGAACAAGCCAGGGCGGATCCCGATGTGGCGTCAGGTACGTTCGTCCTTGACAACACTCTTGTTTCTGTGTTATTTGATTCGGGTGCCGGTAAGAGTTTTATATCTGCGTCTTTTTGTAAGAGAATGAAGTACGCTGCCAGTAAGTTAGAAAAGGCCTTTAGCGTAGAAACCGCAGAGGGTAGAACTGCGAGAGTGACCGATGTAGTTGACAACTCCACAATAAAAATAGAAGGACGTAGGTTCCCTGTCAGATTGTTTGTTATGGTTTTGGGAGGGTTTGATGTCGTGTTAGGTATGGATTGGCTAACTGCCAATGAAGCACAAATTATATGTAAACGAAAGATAATCCAACTCAAGGCTCCGGATGGTAGCAAAGTCGAAGTCTTTGGAGATCGTGACGCCTCGATGCCAAATGTCATCTCAATGATTAAGGCAACGAATTATTTGAGGCGCGGATGCGAGGCTTATCTGGTATATGTAATTGACAAGTGTAAGGAGGTGAAGGAACTAGACGATGTACCCGTGGTACGCGAGTACTCGGAGGTGTTTCCAGAGGATTTGCCTGGGATACCACGCGATAGAGAAATTGAGTTCTGAATTGACTTAGTACCAGATGCCCAGCCCGTGGCTAAGGCTCCATATCGACTAGCACCAGTGGAAATGAAGGAACTTATGGTCCAACTAGACGAGTTACTTGAGAAAGGATTTATCCAACCGAGCATCTCGCCGTGGGGTGCTCCGGTGTTGTTTGTAAAGAAGAAAGATGGTTCGATGAGAATGTGTATCAATTACCGCGAGTTGAATAAACGAACGGTGAAGAACAAGTACCCTTTACCAAGGATCGATGACCTGTTCAACCAGTTGCAAGGCGCAAGTTGGTTTTCGAAAATCGGCCTTCGGTCCGGGTACCATCAGTTGAAGGTGAGGGAAGAAGACATACCGAAAACTGCATTTCGCACGCGTTATGGACATTTCGAGTTCCGCGTAATGTCTTTCGGATTGACGAACGCCCCCGCAGCGTTCATGGATTTAATGAATAGGGTGTGTCGACCGATGCTGGATCGATCGGTAATCGTGTTCATCGATGATATCCTTATCTACTCCAAGAATGAGGGTGATCACGCGTGTCACTTGAAAGAAGTATTGGAAGCTCTGAAAAAGGAGAAGTTGTATGCTAAGTTCTCTAAATGCGCGTTCTGGCTTAGGGAAGTCCAATTCCTAGGTCACGTCATTGGCCCGAACAACATTATGGTTGACCCAGCAAAGATAGTAACGGTAAGTGAATGGGACATTCCTAAGACGCCAACTGAAATCCGCAGTTTCTTGGGATTGGCGGGCTACTATCGGAGATTCATCCAGGATTTCTCGAAAATAGCTTCGCCATTGATAAAGTTGACTCAGAAAGAAGTAAAGTACGAATGGGGTTCGACCCAGGATGAGGCGTTTAAGGAATTGAAAGAGAAGCTAACACAAGCTCCAGTCTTGGCCCTTCTCGAGGGCAGTGAAGACCTGGTGGTATACTCTGATGCGTCGGGTCAGGGATTAGGGTGTGTGTTGATGCAACGCGGTAGAGTAATTGCATATGCGTCGCGGTAGTTGAAAGTTCACGAAGTCAACTATCCGACTCATGATTTGGAACTTGCTGCTGTCGTATTCGCATTAAAAATCTGGAGGCACTACCTGTACGTGGTAAAGTTTACTATTTACTCCGACCACAAAAGTTTGAAGTACTTCTTCGAACAAAAGGAGCTTAATATGAGACAGAGGAGATGGTTGGAACTCCTGAAGGACTATGACTGTGAAATAATGTACCACCCTGGAAAGGCAAACGTGGTGGCTGACGCTCTAAGCCGAAAGGATGTGCCTACTCCTATTAGAGTGAAAGCTTGCCAGTTGGTGGTAACATCAGATGTGATGAGAGAAATCGAAAGAGCTCAAGATGAAGCTTTGAAGGAAGAAAATATAAAGAAAGAAAGGATGGTTGGCCAACAGGACAAGTTGGAATATAACACCCTTGGTGTTAGAACGCGTTATGGACGGGTATGGATACCTATGGGTGGCGAGCTTAGAACCAAAATCTTGGATGAGGCTCATAAGTCTCGTTACTCTATCCATCCTGGTACCAACAAAATGTATCAGGATCTGAGGAAGGAATACTGGTGGCCTGGAATGAAATGTGATGTGACGAAGTATGTAAGCAAGTGCTTGACTTGCTCGCAAGTAAAGGCTGAACACCAGAAACCGTATGGAAAGATTCAACCACTTGACATACCAGAACGGAAGTGGGAACACATTACCATGGACTTCATAACCAAGCTACCTCGCACAGCTAAAGGTCATGACACCATTTGGGTAATTGTGGACCGGTTGACGAAGAGTGCTCATTTCCTACCTATTCGCGAGACGTTCTCGTCGGAAAGGTTAGCGGAAGTATTTATTAGCGAAGTAGTAGCACGACATGGGATGCCTTTGACGATTGTATCTGACCGGGACACACGATTCACATCGAGGTTCTGGAAAATATTTCATGAGGCGATGGGCACAAGGCTTAATATCAGCACAGCATACCACCCGCAAACGGATGGTCAGTCCGAAAGGACTATTCAGACGTTGGAGGACATGCTCCGTGCTTGTATTATCGACTTCGGTGGCAGTTGGGACAGCCATCTGCCGTTAGCTGAATTCTCCTACAACAATAGTCATCACACGACGATAGGCATGCCGCCTTACGAAATGTTGTATGGGAGAAGATGTAGGACCCCGGTTTGTTGGGGTGAGATTGGACAGAAGGAATTAGGAAGTCTCGAAGTCGTAAGAGAGACATCGGAAAGGTTTGATCAGATCAAAGCGCGAATGAAGGCCGCACAAGGTCGTCAGAAGTCCTATGCGGATAGACGACGAAGGCCTATCGAGTTTGATGTTGGGGACAGAGTAATGTTGAAAGTGTCGCCCTGGAAGGGAATCATACGATTCAGGAAGAGAGGAAAATTAAGTCCGAGGTTTATCGGACCATTCAGGATAATGGCACGGGTTGCGGAAGTCGCTTATAGGTTGGAGTTGCCGGATGAGTTAAATGGGATTCATCCTACCTTCCATGTATCACACTTGCGAAAGTGCTTGGCGGATGAATCGGCTCACGTACCACTTACCGACATCAAGGTCGACAACAGCCTTAATTAAATCGAATAACCCGTGGCCATCTTAGACAGGAAGGAGAAGCGGTTGCGTAATACGTTTATCCAATTGGTTAAAGTCCAATGGAAACATCGGAAGGGATCGGAAGCCACTTGGGAAACGGAGAAGGAAATAAGGGAGTCGTACCCTCATCCATTTGACTTATGATAGGTTTCGGGGACGAAACCTATTGTAAGGGTGGTAGACTTGTAACATCCCAAAAATAAAACGACGGTTAAAATGACGAAATAAACGAACGAGGCATGTCGGGTCGGGTCAGATGGGCTAGAAGGGGAGCCTCCCCTATAAATAGCCAAGTTCACAACCCATTTCTCTCATTTGCAACTTCTAGAGAGAGAAACCGTAGAGAGAGAAAGTTGTCGGATCGACCCGAGATTTGAGAAGTGTGTTGCTCCATAACTCGTGAGAAGAACCTCCGGATCAGAAGCTCGATTCAGGTAACGATCCGACCTAAATCAGAGTTTTTGTTCGTTTTTGGGTTTTTCGGGTTTTGGGTAAAAAGGTTATGTTTGAACGGATGAAACTGGAAGATGAGTATAGATTTAAGTTCCTTAATGGAAAACGAACGTTTTGAATGCAACAGGTTCGGGATCTTGACATGATCAGACCCGAATGCGAAAGTTAGGGTTTTCTCGAAGAACAGGTCGTGCGCACTTGCTAAGTGCGCACGGAGCAAGTCCTTCGAACTTGCTAAGTGCGCAGGAGGAAGGACCTGCGCACTTGCTAAGTACGCAGGAAGCATGGTCTGCGTACTTGCTAAGTGCGCAGGCAGCAGGGTCTGCGCATTTGCTAAGTGCACAGACATCAGAACTGATTAAGTAAAGTCAGTATGTTAGAATGGTTAAACCGTTAGAGTCGGTATTGGTCTGATGTGCATTTAACTAATCAATTCAGATCGGAAGTGAAGTTGTTGGACCTTTATTAGGACAACCGAGACTAGCTTATAAGGTGAGTTCTAGAAGCCCTCTTTTAAATGTTTTAATAATGTTTTTGGGCTGGTGTGCACACGTGATGATTTTATAAAATGATGTTATGAAACGATGTTTACGAAGGATGTATGTAACGTATTATAAAATGATGTTTATGAAGGATGTTTTAGAAGGAAGGTTTATGAAGGAAGTGTTTATGAAAGATTTTTCCAAAAGAAGTTTACGAAGTGTTTTAACGAATGAGAATGTTTTTAATAAAACGTACGAATGCTTTAACTGAAGTTTTTGAAGTAAAAGAAGCGAAGGTTTACGAAAGTCACAAACGAACGAATCTGCCAATATTCCTTAGGGAATGAAGGTTAAGGGATGGGAAGTATGTTATGGGCCTTTTCCTTTTAGGGGCCTCTGTGGCTGGCCAACTGTTGTACAACTGGGGTGATGACGGTCACCAAGGGGATTATCGTGATCCTTGAAGTTTGGTACGATTTACCTTACGGGGTAGTCGTGCTTGAAGTTTGGTACTTGCGCCCGACGGGGCGCAGTGCTTGAAGTTTGGTACGCGCTATCCTTTGGGACGCCGTGCTTGAAGGGTTGGATGACCTAAGTATCGGGCCCTAGGAGTTCCTCACCCGAAGGACAGTACGGTGATGATGGGCCTAGTGGTGGTGATCCTTAAGTTATTCAACCAGTATGTAACGTTTGGATTTGACGGTTACGAGAAGGCGCAGATTCTATATGTTCGTTGACTTATGAAGTGTTATGTTTGTTATTGCATTATTTACGTACGCTTTTTATTAAATGAAGTATGAAGTGATGTTTTTGGCAATTCATTTGAAGTTAAGGTTTTATGTTAAAACTAGAACTCACCAGCGTAGCTGACGTTTTTAAGTGTGCACATTCAGGTTAAGGTAGGTTATGAGGATGGACGGTGATGCTTGGCAAGCGAGAAAAGTTACCCGGCTGATCATGAAGACTGGCATCCCGTTATGTTTAGTTATGATGTAAATATGTTTTAAACTATGTTTACGCTTCCGCATGTATGAACAAGTTTTAATTATGATGAATGAATGAAGTTTTCCGCTGCGTTATTTGATATTCATGTTTAAGAACTGTTTGTGAATGAGTAAATCCAAAAGTGGGGCCTCCCGGGTTTGGGGCCTTACAAATTGGAATCCACAAACTAGTATCGGTAAAAGATACGAATTGGTCAAACCGATCTTTCCAATTTGAATAATCAGCTAGATTCAGCAATTTCGGGGTTTTTTGAGATGTACCTATCTCATTATCATAATTGAACATTATTGTGACTTGAACCATATTTGCCATGTTAAAAAAAACTTTCTGAAAATTTTCTAAGTCTTGAACTGTTTTACCCTCAGGCGAACTTAATAAGTTCGCTTTAGGGAGTACTAAGCGAACTTAATATCAGGCGAACAAGACAAGTTCGCTTAAGGAGGAAATCCGGTAAGTTCGCTTAACAGCTAAGTTCGCTTGAAATGTGAGAAGCGAACTTAATAAGTTCGCTTGCTAAGTTCGCTTGAACAGGAACTCAGCAAGTTCGCTTAAACTGCTGTAACAGAATCAACAGAGTCTTCGTCCAAACACGAACCGAAACCTTCAAAATTCATGATTTCTCAGCGAATTGATGGAATTTAAGAAAATTGATCCGTAGGATTATGAATTTTAACAAATGGAACAGTTCTATCGGACTAATTTCGTCAAAAACACTTCCAAAATCACGAATTCAGCAAAGAAACAATCTTCAAGAACTTGAAAAACTCCATTGTTGCAGAAACTTCAAAAAGTTGTATATCTTGTCGAATTGTACACAAAAACCGTCAATTATCACCAAGAATCGTACTTAATTCACGAGCACTTTGCTCTGATACCACTTGTAGGTCCAGGTAACTCAACTACTGATCAAACTCGTGATATGACGTTTCTATAATACGAAGTGCGGAATCCTTCGTATTAACGTTTGTATACTAATTGACAATTCAAACAACAAGCGTAAATAAACTTCTCGATTATATTCCAAATAACAATGGTTACAGACTCAATCAGACAATTGTTTCTCTCTCAGATCGATCTCTGTTCACCTCTGTCTAATGACTCTGTAACACATATATATAGAACCAAAACTGTTGTAAGCGAACTTAGTTAAGTTCGCCTGAAACAGTCTAAGCGAACTTAACAAGTTCGCCTCAGTTATGCCTAAGCGAACTTATTAAGTTCGCCTCTGTTAGAGCAGGCGAACTTAACAAGTTCGCCTCTAGGCTTACTAGTAAAAACACTTAGCAACTTTACAATTTCATAAGAAAACATAAAGACACAAAATCTAACTATTACAAGCTTTTGTCATTACAATTCTATGTCCTAACAAACACGCGGTTATATCCGAGTATGCAGTAATAAACACCCTAACCGGGTGGGCTGGTCAGGCACAATAGATCTATCAATATTACAGTTGGTTGTCTTGTGTTTAAATGTATGTACATCCAAAGAATAAGCATATAGTCTCATGTATAACACGTATAAACGATGTGAGTAGCATGTATAATGTTTCACCCCAAAACGTATGAAAATGTAAAATAGGGGCTATGTAACTCACCTGGCTTAGCGGATACGATAATCCACGAGTGCGGGTGATAAAGGCGTTGAAACCTAAGCACGATGAAACCCTATGTGGATGGATAAGTATTATTGTATGTTTATATGTATAAGCGCATTCGTATTTAATGAGTATAGGTTTTATAATAATATCCTTAATATTTATTTGTATAAAATAGGGTAGAAAATGATAACGGTTTTGTAAAACTTTTAACTCATAAATATATATATATATCTATATATATATTGTTTTAAACAAGTATTTATTATGTTTAATGTATTTATAAATAACAATAACAAATAAAAGAAAATTCTTTATTTGACTAATCATATTATATAGATTAAAATTTGTTTTAACAAGTTTATTAAAAATATTGCAAGATTTATATATAAAAATATAGGACATTTTATATATAAAAATATAAAAATGTGTTTAAATAAGTTTATAAAAATGTTGTAAGATTTATAAAAATATAGGACATTTTATATATATAAAATGTGTTTAAATAAGTTTATAAAAATGTTGTAAGATTTATAAAAATATAGAACATTTTATATATATAAAATGTGTTTAAATAAGTTTATAAAAATATTATAAGATTTATAAAAATTGGAATAGTTTATAGATAAAAAGATTGTTTAATAGATTTCAAAATAAACGAACGATCAAACCGACTCGTTTTAGTCTTTAGTGTATAAAAATAATATTAAAATAAGTTAAGATAATTAAATAAAATAAAAAAAATGAAAACAGGAGCAAAATGGGGTTGGGCCGGAGGCCGGAAGGTTCGAACCCGCGACCTCAGCCTCGGACACACACGCATAACCAGCCGGGCTACTGCCCATCGCTGGTTATGTGTGTGATGGATAATTTAAATGCACAAGGGTAAATCAGGTCGCTGGACCTCGGTGACCGGCAAACCGTGTCCGAGGACACTGGGTTTGCCCGGTAACTCTCGTGCGATTGCCATGATTTCGAGTTGGATTGTTTACCAGGGATTAATAGAAGGTAAAGGAATCGATTCGAGACCCGAACCTAGTCGTGAAGAGCCTGGTCGGCAGAAACCTTGAACCGTAAATGTCCAAAACGGGAATCAAACTTCTGGATGGAATCAGCTCTTGAATTCTTGGTCACATCTTCTCTCAGGGAAGACGAGAGTGATGAAATTCTCAATTTGGAGTGAGAGCAGGTGGAAGGATGGTAGCGAGCTCGTACAGGGCCGAAAATGGTCATTTATAGACGAGCTCGATTTCTATGCTAGAACGTGCAATTGGGCATGTCCCGACATTGGTCTGAACGAGACGAAGCTAACCAGACAATCGACACGCGTGGAGGTGGCCTGTCGAGTGCGAATTCGATCGTGGGTTTTTCGGCCACCAACAGGATCAGTCGATCCCTATGTTTAATCGACAAATTTGTCAAGGGCTTTTGTTCGCGTGGGGACGACAAGGCCAGAGAAGTTCTTGTCGGCTGTTGAGGTGCAGGGAACAGTCCTGTCGGGCGTTCGCCGGAGAAAGCCTTGGACCGTCGGACTATTGTTGGGGGTGACTGGATAAACGAATTGGGTATTGACAGTTTTAGTCCCTGGAGTTTGATTTCGTTTTAATTAGGTCCCTGCGATAATTACGGATGGGCCCTTGTACTTTAACTTGTCCAGGAATGGTCCCTCAACAGATTTCCATTCTAAAACCTTCTAGTTTGATTAATTACTAAACAACCCCTAAACTTTTTATTAAATTAATTTAATTTCTTTTAAATCCATTTATATTTTATAAATTTATTTTCATTATTATTATTATAAATAACTTTTATAAAAAGATTATTTGTATTATTTAAATGGGTTATGCAACTTTTAAATCTAGATTTTCATATAAAGTTTTATATAAGTTTAAAAACTTATAAAATTTTAATTATTATAAAATAAAATATATGTATTTTGTACAAAATTAAATAAGAACACTCGCATTTCATTTAATAGAAAATGATTACATGATAAATATAATACAAGTGCGAGAACGAAAAATCCGAAACGTCACATATGATAACTGGGGCGGGTTTCAATTTTTCCCACCTCATTCTTGAAGGTTTGAGATACAACCTTCAAGAAGGGGTGAAATCACAGTTCTTCATGTACCCAAGATTCTTGCAGGAAGTGTTCAACATTGAGCACCAAGATCTTTCAAAATCTGCAAGAATCTACATAATGCCGGGACATAAGAACAACATTTTTCAAAGCATGAGAACAGTTTCATCAAAGTTCTCAGGGGCCGATGTTCCATTGTTGCCTACAATGTTGAACACGCAAAGTGCCCAGGGTGACAGTTCAGCAAACCCAGCTGATACTGATCCCACACCCTCCACCTCACTGCCACAAACTCAAACTGCTGCTTCCCTTGATCGAACCCCTGTGCATTCTACTCAGGATGTACAGGCACATACTTTACTCACCCACAGTTTGATTGCTCAACCGGAACACAGGGCCCCGGTTGCAGCCAAATATACAAGGAAGAGGGGCAAGAGAACTCCTTCTTCTCTTACCTCCAAGGCGCAAACCCAAGCCAACATCCCTCACTCAGAATCACAACATTCTAGTGAGAATATCATATGGGAAAGCCACACTGTTAGGGAGACTCCTTCGGAAATCTCTCTATTAGGATTAGGATCACTTCCCGGATCCATAGAACAGCCCTTTGAGCCATTCCTATCTTCTTTGGACTTAAGTGTTGAGGAACCTGACCAAAGTGATGTACCTTTTCCAACTACCACTATCAAGGAGATACTGATTGGTCTTGCTTCCGAAACACCCAACCCAAGTTCTTCACCCTTGAAGGTCCACTCTAGGAGTAATGAAAGAGTGGATGTGGAAGAGGTTGTCACTACTGCTGGTCCATCAAATGACCAGGAGGATAGTGACAACATCTTTAAGACCTCAACCACTGCAACTCATGGTGAGGGTGTTTCCTTGGAAACCCCTCACTGAGAGGAATCTCAGGCGCCAAGAAACCACGGGTGATGGGGATGCTGAGGCTCAGCCTACGGCCCCATCTGGGTCCAAGGATTCCACAACTGTGGATGAGGACAGACTAAAACTTCATAACATGGAATTGACGGCCAGGGTGGCTATGCTAGAGGCTGAAGTGTCCAAACTAAGACACCAAGTCTCTATGCATGAAGCCCATCAATGCCCAGCTTTAGCCACTCCCTCTCTTGTATCAGTAGGCACCCAAACTGATGCTTACCTGTTTACTGATGCAACCAAAAAAGGGGAGATGGTCTCTATGGAAGAAGACACAGACGGTCTTGACGACTGGATTCAAGAGCAGGTTGTAATTCAAAGCTCACTATTCAAGCCGAATTTTGTACAAGTTCATGACTTGCCAGTCTCAGATAACGAAGAAGAAGAGACATCTGAAGACTGGAAGTTGGTCGTCAGGGCTGTTGATGAAATGCTGAATGATGCTGAAGACACAGAACAAACAAATACATCATTCAGCATCCTTCCTGAAGCAGCAGCCATCATAAGTCAATCCATTACCCCCCCAACTCTTTCAAACTACACAGAAGCTAGAATTTGACTCCATTCTAGCTTGGGGGTATGATGGATCAGCTGAGAGATTTTGGATTGGATGGGAGTTTAGTGGTGTAGAAGAGCTAAACTGGAACTCTCTCAATGCCCTCCAAGTCCTACAACTGCATTTAACTAACTGCATCAACACTTCATCAGATCTCTCAGCAGAACTTGCCATTGGCAGGTTCCATGACTTGATGGAGGATAATCTACCCCACTTCCAAAGACTAATATAAACAGCAAAACGGGTAGCTTATCCTGAATCTTCGGCAGCAGCAGAAAGAAGACTGACTCTTAGAAGACTTGACATTATAAGGAGCAGTCTTCTCACTAACGAAGAAATTTACTGCTTAAGAAGATTTATTTACTCCTTCATTGTCAAAGACTTAGATGTGCTGGGATGGACAAGAACTAAGTCTCTTGACCACACCTTCTTACTAAGCAACGGCTCCTCTCTCACCATCAACACCAGGAACATCTTGTCTCTTCCTACAGACTTTCTCTACAAGATCTTTCAACTCAGGGCAAACATCTGCAATGTCAACTCACTTGAAAGCCAGGCAATGATAGCTACTGTCAGAGCCAAACTTGAACAAGTAGGAAGAATTACTGAGGCAGTATATGTGTCAAACTCTGACACTGACTCAGCTTCCCCTCGAGTAGACATCTGCACTGCAACATATGGGTCAAGATCAACTATCAAAGAAATTCTGAAAGAAGTCACAGGTCCTGAGTGCAAATCGAACGAGGCCAATGACCTTCCCATGTTCACATCCCAAATTACCAATGAAGCCGATGCAGAGATCCCAATAGCATCATCATCATCTGCTGTTGTGGTCAGTGAAGTTGAAGCAGAGGCATCCAATGTAAACAAAGGAAAGGGAATCATGACAGATGAAGATGAAGAGAGGTTGCTAAAGGAGAAAAGAGAGAGGGAAGAGAAAAGAAGAAGAAGAGAAGAAGAAGAGAAGAAGAGGAGATGGCTGACATGAAAAAGGCTCAAGAAAGAAAAACAGCCATTCTCCTAAGAGAACAAACCATCCAGCTGTATGCTAGACAACTGGATGAACTGAAAAGAAAGATTCCTGCAGTTGACCGGATTGAAGAAGATGCAGCTCTTGCTCTTCAACTGCAGGAACAGTTCAATAGAGAAGAGGAAGAATTGGAGAAAAAGAAGAAAGAAGAAACTAAGTTCAGAATAACTGTTTCTGAACTAGCTAAAGAAATGAGGGAGGAGTGGGTAAAGACTCTAGTCTCTCAAGGTGAGGATGCAGACTACCTTGAGAAACTATCAACTAAAGAAGTCTACAGAGCCTTCATGGGTCAGCAAGGTCAGTTGGCAAAGAAGAAACATGCTGAAGAAGAAGAAAAAGCCAAACAACAGTCCAAAAAGACCATTGCCTTTAATAAATGGACCCATGAAGAAAGGAAGGTCATGATTGACTTCCTTAAGGCTAGAGGAGAGAATGGAAAAAGGCTAGGTCCTATGAACTTCATGAACCTGCAAGCCCTCTACTTTAAAGTCAAAAAGGATGAGGAAGAAAGAGTGGGCAAGAAGGGCTCCAAGAAAAGGGTACCTATTCAGGAAGAAGGAGAAACAAAAGCAAAGAAACCGAAGCCTTCTCCCTCACCTACCTCTTCCTCAATCCAACAACCTTCCACTCTCCTCCCCAAACCTTCCACTCCTCCACCCAAAAAGTCCAAACCATCTCACCCAGCCCCCACTCATCAACAGCCTCCATTGAAGAAATCCAAACCCACACCTAAACCAGAAGACTCAAGAAACATAGTTGATTGGGTCTATAATCCACAGGATCAAAGGTTTGAGGTCTTCAGGGGGAGAACTGAAAGAAGAAGATCTAACTACAGCACTGTTGATGAAATTCTGCAATTGCCAGATTCAGATCTTGGCAGAATTCTGGAGCTAGTTGAAGCTCATGAGCCTGCAAATGAGAGTGGGAAACTTCTTGTGCTAGCAATCAAACACTACTTCAACCCTAGCAAAGATGTGATCATTGACATCAAACCACTCAAGTCCCACTCTCCATTTGTAAGTTGGTCCTATAATGATGAGTTGGACGAGTTCACCTTAACTGATGTAAGGAAGCAGAAGATGAGATGTTCAAGCAAAACAATCTACAAAATGCCAAATAAAGACATCAAGACTCTGTCTGCACTTCCACTGAACAATCCCAGCAAGGATCCAAGAGGCTATGAGGTTGAAAGGATAGTCAGCCACATGCAAAAGCTTCAGCAGCAAAGTGATTAGAAGAATTTTGGTTGCATCAGTCTAGGGGGAGTTTGTAGAACCAAAGACTGATTGCTACCAAATTATTCTAAGTACAAACGCTACTGATAGGCTTATCAGCAGCATTCAACACATATGGCTGCTGATAGGCTTATCAGCAGCATTCAACACATGTTGCTGCTGATAGGCTTATCAGCAGTATTCAACACTTGTTGCTGCTGATAGGCTTATCAGCAGCGTTCAATTCAAGTTGCTGCTGATAGGCTTATGAGCAGCATTATTCTCATTCTTGCTGCTGATAGCTATGTTCCTTGAAGACAAATCGTTGCAGCTGACTATCCATGCCAAGCGTCACTGACAACTTTCTGCAAAAGCAACTGACACACTCAAAGCAGAAGAAACCTCAATGGTGCAAACAATGATGGACGACAATGCTCTTCCCCGAGCATGCAAACAATGATGAATAAAGTAAACGCTTCAATAAAGTTAGCTAGTTTAGCTTTAACGTGTATTATTAGCTTTTGTGTAAAAGATCAACGGTCTGTGTTTGATCTGATCCTTAGAATTAAGGGTCTGTCTTGATTCTAAGTTAGTATAAATACTGTGTAAACACTTCAATTGTAAGTGTGCTTTTGTGTGCCATGATAGTGCTTTTTGATAGAGTTTTACTTGTAATCTTGTAATCTCAGAAATCTAATACAACAGTGCATTTATCAGTATTCTTGCTGTTTACTTGTTTACTTTGTTGGTTGCTATTGTTTCCGCCAATATCAACTAGAATAGAATCACCTTGTAATCTTACGATCCTACAATGTTTAATATATGCAATTTAGTCAACCTTGTGCTCATGAACAGTCTACATGTCCCGCCCCGATGATTCCGCCATCGGTCGGGGTGTGACAATAAGTCCTTCAAAGCTTATAACCCGCCGGTTCTGAATGGAAAGAAAGACGTGGTGGCTACTTTTGACTAGCTGATCCGTATAAAAGCCACCATCCGTCTGAGCGAATGCTGGACTGATCAGATTGTGAAATTTGCTGCTAACTACTTGAGGGTGGAAGCATCTCATTGGTGGGAGGGTGTAAGGTAGGCCAAAGGGGACGAGGCTGCTAACTCGATGATGTGGAATGACTTGAAAACTATTGTGATCAAGAACTTTTGCCTGAGAAATGAGATTGAGAAAGTGGAGAGAGAATTTCTGGGATTGAAAGCCGAAAGCATGACCCTTCGGAAGTACACCACTCGGTTCAATTAACTTGCACGTCTCGTGCTACATCTTATCACGACCGAAGAGAGGAAGACTGCATGCTACATTCAGGGACTGCTAGACAAGGTCCACACCTATGTTAAGGCAAACGCCCCTACTACCTACGATTCAGTAGTAGAACTGAGTGGCGTGGTTTTTAATTTATCGGCGCTGAATGTTGTTGCCATTGTTGAGCTGTAACACTCGGATAATTCCCATGTAAAATAAGGGTTAAAGATGTCAGGAATTGAAGTCTAGGGGTTGAATTATAAATATACCAAAGATCAAGGGTTAAAAATGAAGAATTTTGAGTTTTGGTCGATGTCGGTCCGACATGTGTAGAGGAAGGAAATCATGGGAGAATAGAACTGTTAGGACAAATTCCTTCAAATCTGTAAGAAATGAAGATTTTCGGTACTTGTTGTTCGTGTTTAGGTTGAAGAATCTTCTTCCTGAGTTTGTTACAGAACCAGGCGAACTTAGTGTTGAGATTCTGTTACAGGCGAACTTATCAAGTTCCCTTCACTCAGTTTAAGCGAACTTATCAAGTTCGCTTCACTGAGTTTAGGCGAACATATTGATTAGGCGAACTTATCAAGTTCGCTTGTGGTCTAATTTGCCCAGTGAAGTTCAGACGAACTTATTACGTTCGCTCAGGCAGTATCAGGCGAACTAATTTCAGGCGAACTTATCTAGTTCGCTAGTGTTCTTAAAAAAAATTCATTTTTAGGGATAGCTTATATGGTTGGTTTATATCATTTTTGAAATTTTGAAATTTTTAAAAAGGGTATTTTGGCGGGAAATTTTTTTTCGGGATATTTTTGCAAAAATTTCAAAATGTCGATTTCTTGTGATGATAATGAGATTGGAACTATGCCACCGAGACTTTTGTGCATATCATATTACCGTAGCTGGAAAGTCCGATTTGAACCGTTCGTATCAAAAACTGATGAAAATTTTTGGAGATCAATAACAGAAGGATTTGTTCATCCTACTTTTTACTTTCTCGAATTTCGTGATGTTCCTAAACCAGTGACAACTCTTACTAAAGTAGAAAAGCAGAAGTTTGATCAAGAGATGAATATGTGTGAAACTTTAAAATTGTCTTTACCAAAAGAAATCATTCATAGTCTTGGGAAGTGTCCAACTTCAAGAGAACTATGGGAAGCTTTGAAGAAAAAAGGGTGAAGCTACTACTCAAGCGTTTGTGGTCTTGATCAAATAAGTATTGGAGAAGAAAGGAGATTCTCAAAGTGATTCTTCTGTCGATTTAACTAATAGTGAGAGTATTCGTTCTGGTGAAAGTAATCAATCTACTGAGACTGATGTGATGACTTAAGAAAGCTTTTAGACAGTTGAAGATGATCTGAGTGAATTAGAAACTGATGCAGAGCCTGTCATTGTTGCTCAAAAGGGTTATGGATGACAACGTAAATCTCACCGTGTTTTAGAATAAAAGGATACGGTAGTTTCTAACTCTGAAACGTTTTGTTCTAACTGTGTTTTAGTAAACGATAAAATGATGAGGGTTATGGATGACAACGTAAATCTCATTTGTGATATGAAATCGATGCACACGGTAAATCAGAAACTAATAGATAATGAGAATGTGTGTATTGAGAGAATAGAATCACTGAAGAGGGATATAAATTCTCTGACTTTGAAGATCAAAGAGCAGGCATATCACCTTGATATGTCCTTTGCAGAAATTGTTATAAGAAATAATGATCTTGCTGAGAAAGATAAGGAACTAGCTGAATCTAAAGCAGAGGTGATCAGATTGCATAGAAAGTTAGAAAGCTTTGGAAATTCATCAATGTTACTAGGATATTTAATAATACAGAAGAGGGGAAGGGAACTAATGGTATTGGTTATGTTCCTCCACCATTCAACGGGAATTATTCTGTGACACCTGAGATTATAAAAGATGAGGATTTAGATCCTAAGACTGTGTTGAAAATGAATCCAGTCACAGGTGAAGATATGGTGTATTCTGATGAGAGCGATGATGAATATTTTGATGAAGCTAAGGTAGAGGGGATACCGAAAGAGGTTAAGAAAGAAGACTCAAAGGTTGATTCTAATTCATCTGGAAATTATACATTTGGAAGTTCTTCAAATTCAAGGAGAGTTCCATATGTCAGAGATTATAAAGACAGGCGTACATGCTTTCATTGTAATGAGACGGGACACAGTGTGGTGACCTGTCCTTATAAAAATAAAGGGGAGAAACATGTATTTCCTGAGAAGATGAAGCCTGAATCAAAACCTGTTGCAAAATCTGGAGTTCTAGAGAAAATAAAGCCAAAAGAAGTTCATGTAGGAGAATCTTCTTCAAGTGCATCTTATCGTGTGAAGATTCCTTATATGAAAGAATATAGTGAGAAGAGATCTTGCTTTTATTGTGGTCTTTTGGGTCATATTCGGATTGCTTGTCCTCACAATGCCAAAGGTAACCGACATGTTACTCCAGGAAAGGTAAGAACTCATGGTAAGCCTTATGTTAACCCAAATGTGGTTAAACCTCATGATACACCAAAGGGTAATTCAAAATATGAGGTTAGGCTTTCTAGACCTCAAAGACGGAGGAGAAACAGAAGATTGAGAAAACTTTTAGAACAACAAGAGTTTTCACATTCTAAACATTTTTCAAATGAACAAGATTGTTCAAACACTTATTTTAAGCAAAAAGAACTTAATGAACATAAGTATATTTGGAAATCTAAAGTTTCTGTTTCTGACTCGTCGGAGCAATCACCAAAAGTCGATGAAAGATTCGATTGTGAATGGAGTGAAGTTTATTATTTTGATACAGATGGACGACCCATGACTACCATGGCTTGGGTCCCAATGTCAAATTAATGTTTCTTGTTAGATGTGTAGGATTAACCAAGAGGGACTACTAATACCATTTTGGTTGTTGTAGTGGTTGTTCATAGCACATGACAGGGAATGACATTTGCAAGAGTAAAAAGTTGTTGATAACTGAGAAATCTATTTGATTCAACGACTTGATGCTTAGGGGGAGAATATGTCACACACAATGTTTTGGAAAAAGTTTTACAAATTCCAAAAGACAACCTGAAACTTAGGATGACAATGGTGAGCATAAAGTCGTTGATGCAACCATTTAACTAGTTGAGGGGGAGTCTACAGGACAGGGGGAGTACAGAACTGTGTTGACAAAGGCAAAGGCATTCAATTACATTCGACTACATCGGTTTGAGTTTTTAATTGACTGAATTGCTTAATCCCAAGTAACCAAGTAAAATGTTTTTCTTAACAATGTTTTCATGGAAGTTTTACTTTCTGTCAAAAAGATTTTGAAAAATCCAAACAAATTGAAAAAGTTAAAATCAACATTACTTGAAGTTATAAGGAGAAATGATAGTACGTCAGTAGATATTCAGTCACACATGACCTTAGTTGGCCTTTATGATTGCTTATCTGTGATAAATGTTTTGATCAGAACTTCTTAGACTGCACAATATGAGAAATGATAGCTTCATAATTGCTTTTGCTTAACAAAAATTGATGCTTGATGCTTATATTTTAATTTGGATACTAGTATGTAGTCTGAATTGTCGATAGACTATGAGTATCTTTGGTCCATTAGTAGTGTGACAACACAATGATCTTTATGACAACAGTGATTTGAACCCATGGTATGCCGGGTGTGTGTGTAAAAGATCATTATCAGATAAAGAATATAAGACCTAAAGTACTTCATGAGACCAGTATCGGTTATGTCGTTAAACATAAATTTTTCAGTTCACTTCACTGCCCATGCCCCGAAAAACATGCAATGTGTTGTTGAACTAAGATATGTTTCTGACATCATCTGTTGGAACATATACTAGCCCTTGGATCATTATCTTGATTCCATTGAATATATACAGATAACAGTTGGATGACGCTACCCTATGTCATTGGATCAATCGATTCCTTGATCAATCTTATGTCGAAGAATTCTATTGGTGCAATCTTTCTGTTACTATGAATCATGATACTTCATCCAAACCAAGACATTTGAATCATTTGATTCTGAATCCTTCTGATTCTCTGCTTGATATTTTCCTGTGTTTATCGGTATAATTTCATCCTGGATATTGAAAATTATCTTGCAATGATCTTATATGTCTTGAAGATAGTGCACATTTATTTTCTGTTGGCATATTTGTGGGGTACACGTTGTATTACAAAATAAATGGTATCTTAATTCACAAGAACATGGGACAAAGATACTGATGGTTTCAATTGTAACAATATTGACAACTTAAATTGACATGTTGTGTTGCAAATTCGTATGTAATAAGCATGTTATGATCTGATCTCATCTTCTTTGAAGTTCTTCGCGTATCATTACATGTTTTGGTTGAAGCATAAAAGATTTAATCTTATCTGATTCAAAAGATGTTACTTCATATTTCTTTTACTGATATGATCTTCTTACTCGTGATGTTCAACCAAAAAGATGTGATTTTTTATTTTACATTTTAGTTTATACAAAGAAAAACCAAAAAAAAAAAAAATTTGTGAGTCTTATGTTTGAAAAATCAAAAAGATTTTATTTTTCCAGCTTCCATGGAAATCTTAATTGTTGGTTATTCTTGGTTGTTCTCCTTTTCAAAAAAATGAATATTGCAGACAGAAGTTGACAAGGGGTCCTTCTCCCAAGTTTTCTTCTAGATAGAAAGAGAAAGTGCAAATGCACAAGACGAAGACTATAGTGTGTTTGACGATATATAAAGACAAATGACAATCTTCTAAAGCTGTTGTCAAGGGGGAGCCTGTTGGAGCATATTCTGGTGACAACGAGCTTGAAGATTTTATGTCTTAGTCTTAGAATCTTTGACTTGTAATTGATAGAATTGTTAGCAACAGTTAAAGGGGAGTCTGTTAGGACATATTTTGTAACTGTTGATAAAATTATGTATAAGTTCATAGAGAGGCGAACTTACAAGTTCGCCTAAGCATCTTTAGGAGCGAACTTATTAAGTTCGCCTAGTCTATTAGAGGCGAACTTGTTAAGTTCACCTATATCAGGTTTGTGTCTATATATAGATGTTTACAGGTTCTGTTCTAAGGGGCTTGAACGATTGTATTCTGTGAATCTTGTAAACTCTGTGGTTTGTGGAATACAAAGAGAAAGTTTATTTACCTGCTGTTTTTATTTTCAATTCGTATACATACGTTAACACGAAGGATTTCGCACTCCGTGTTATCGAGACGTGTCACACCCCGACCGATGGCGGAATCATCGGGGCGGGACATGTAAGACTGTTCATGAGCTCAAGGTTGACTAAATTGTAATATGTTAAATCAAATCCCATTCAAACAAATACGAATCAAATTCAATGTACATAATGAAATACAATTTGTTTTTGAATTAAGATTATCTAGGTCCAAAGCCTATGTGTAGCATATCTTGATCAAACTCATATGAAAGCACCTGAAACATGAATAAAATAAGGTTAACTAAAAAGTTGGTGAGTATAACACAAATTTGTACATAGATAGCATATAGTTTGTAAACCAAATCCTTTACATAACATGATAAATAAGGCATTTATGGGGAGCCGCTATTGTGTAACCAAGTACAATCAAACCTTGTAACTAGCATGCAAAACAAAGTGTGTTGTCGGTTTCAATCACCGCGTACCATGGGTGGGTTTGTCAGACTCAATAGATCTATCATTGAAAACCGTCGGCTTGTATAGTTAATGATTGCACATAATAGCATACAAGAGGTTAGCACACCTCGCACTCGGGCATAAAGCTCAAATTGCACACATGAATGTAAATAGGATTTGTACTTGTGTTGTTTGTGTAAATGTAAACATGTAAGTTGAATAGTGTTCATGTTTCACCCCAAAAATGTAAAAGAGTAAAAAGGGGTTGTGAATACTCACTTGATTCGAAGGCGTAGCTAACACGAGATACTAGCTAGTAATGTGATCCTTGTAATGCACAACGTTAACCTAGAGTGTAATGTATATTGCATTAATAAAGCACAATAGTCTAAGTCTAAGTCTAAGGTTGAATTGGATAAAGTTAGTGATTGGTACATGGAGGTATTGTATAAAACGGAAGATTTGAAATGAATATTTTTACAACATTTTGAATAAGGTTTGAGTTTGGAATAAGACAATTATATGTGAACTTCTTATTTAAAATTTAATACTTTTTAATCCATTAGAAATGATTTAATTAATTTGTTTAATATTCCTAAGTTGATAATTTAGTTTATGAAAACAATTCTGGGCTTTGGAGTTTTATAAAATAGTAATTTTTTTATAAAAGGAATTGAGTTTATATTAAAATAACAGAAGAAACAGATTCTGACCAAAGGTTGGGCACAACCGTGCCAAGGGTATGGCGCGACCGCGCTTAGGCACGGGGCGCGACCGTGCTTGGGCATGGGGCGCGACCGTGCTTGGGCATGAGGCACGACCGTGCTAAGCGATTAGCACGATCGTGTCTGGATTTTCCAGAACCTAATCTGACAAATTCTTGTATTAAAAACGGCTGAATTTATAGGGTTTTCAAAGAACGACTGTTTGCGAATATAACCATGTATTTTAATTGAATGTATATCGTGTCTAGGGTGTAGTTCGACTAAGCCAAAAACATGATGAACCCTAGATTCTGTTTGAGTTTAATTCGGTGGTATAAGCCCTGAATAGGTTAGGGCTTTCATTCAAGGGATTGAAATGAGTCTGATGATGTGTTTAATTACCTTAAACGATATCGAATTGGTGGAGTTCGACCAAACGGAGTTCCGACTTTGATGCGTTGATCCCTGGCGTCTCCGGTTGGGATTCCGGCAAAATTGATGTGAGGAATGTGATTACAGGAGCTTGAAGATCATGCGCATATGATTGATTTCGGGAGTGTTTTGTGAATTGGACGAGATTGAGAGAAAGGAATGGAGAGGTGACGGTTTTGTTTTCCTAATCACTACACGGTTATTAAAAAGTGATTAATTCGAAATGATTGGTTTGAAACGACACAATAAGCGTTACAAATTTTGGATTCGAATAGATTTGCGATTAAAGACTGTTTTTACGTTTTAACTGATGTGAGGCGCGACCGTGCCAGACGAGGCGCGACCGTGCCAAAACGTGGTGCGACCGTGCCTGACGAGGCGCGACCTTGCCAAAACGTGGCGCGACCGTGCCTACTAGGGTTTCTGGTTATTTACAAAATCAGCCCTTGCAAATTCAGCTTTGACAGAATTAGTTTGGTTTGGATTTAACAGAACACCTAACGAGATTACTAACTGGATTAACTCTAAGAGGTGTTACCACATGATTATGAGTTCTAAATCTTTGAATTTAATACGATCGGCTGACGATTAATGAGGTGTAGGTTTGAACAAGTATATGATTCAACATCGTGCAGTTATTTTATTATTTAAAATAAATTAAAATAGGGTCGGAAAAATCAGGAATGTTACAGTCTCCCCATGTTAAGTGAATTTCCTCCCGAAATTTAACTAATGGAGGCTTCTAAAAATCAAGAAAAAGGTGGGAGTTTTGGGTTCTCGGTGAGGTTGACCGTTGGTATGATTTAGGCCTGATACTCAAGGTTGAATATGAATGATGACAATGAATTTAGTTTTTGAAATGGACTTAAGGAGAAGATTGTCGAATAGCAATTTGAATTCTAAATATAAGATGTATTACTTGTAACAAATTTGATGAGATTTTGAAATTTTGAGTTTGTGTAGGATGTAGTCTAGCGTGCTCAAAATTGTTAGTGGGTAAAAGATTTCATAAACATTGGTCTAGGTCAAAACTTCACGTGACACGAACAACGCTACTCCTGATAATATGATAGGACACTTATATATAGGAAGTACCATCGGCGTATCCACCATGCCCTCGTCACATTACATCCGCTTCGTTGTTACACATCATGATAAGTTTTAGGTCACAACACACGACAAAATTTCACTATAGTTTCCATGCGCTGATTTTCATAATTCCGTGTGCACCCGTAATTATTCAAATCATCGTATGGTCCGTATAGATTGTTTCGTTGTGTGTGGGTAAGGGGGCACAATTTCGCTATGATCACGTCTATTGTTTACACATAGAAAGTCGCTAACAAGTAACTAAGTCCCTAATCAGGCCAGTTCGCAACTAAAGAGTAGTAAAGTAGTAACACTTAAAGTTTCTTAGTTTGCTCGTGTTTGAACAAGAATACGTCAAACCCCGAGTCGTTTCAATGTATTATGGACTTCAACTTTGGTGTACAAAGTGCATGACCATGTCTTGTGTATAATGTAATCAATCCATTGCAATAATTGTAAGCAAATTTTGTTTCGAGTATATAGTTAGCACACAAGTCTCATGTATGATCTAGTGTCACGTAGTTTGTAATCAAATAGGTCTCATATATAGCGTAAATAATTTAGCGTCTTGTATTTTGTAAATCAAAAAGCTCTAATGTGTAATGTATACAACATAGTATTATGTGTATTGTAGGAAATGGATCTCATGTATAGTGTTAGCAACTTAGCATCATGTATTTTGTATAATGTACACCGTTTAGTATAAAGTGCTTTGTAACCAAATGAGTTTCTTGTATAGTATGGTCAATCTAGAATTATGTATCAATGAAGCAATTCTTGTGTATAACATATATTGCAAACGACTAAGTTTCGTGTATCATGTGCTCAATCCAGTAGCATATGTATTGCATGTAAACATGTTTCGTGCATTACGTGATCAATCGAGCAAATTGTGATTTGTAGGCAAACTAGTTTCATGTATTATGTAGTTTGTGTAGAATTGGATATATTGAGGATAATTGAGTTTCATGTACCATGAGATTGCGTTAAATATATTGTGAACGTGTATACATGAGTATTGAACTTCGCGTGCGATGTGTACTAACGGGTCTTGCATGTGATCGAGTGCTGCGGACGAACGTGTTGTTTGGCGTTCTTGCATAATGTGGTAGTTAGGTTCAAGTCCTCAAATCTCATTGAGGTTGGTGGGAAATGTTAACGTTTACGCGATATGGATCGTCTCTTGAAGCGTCGAGTGAAAGGTAACGAGGAGGTTTTGGAAATATTCTGGAATTTGTGTTTATAAATACGGGTCTTTGTTTGAACATAGAAAGTGGGAAATTATTTTTGGTTATAGACATATAAAGTAGTGAAATCATTGAATCGCATATTTTAGATGAATATACAATTTATGAGAAAAATATTTTTAATCTAAAATTTCAACCTTTGGCTAAACAAGTAGTAGCATATTAATTTGGCCAAAGTTTAGAATTATTTACTTTAACGAATAAAAATCATAATTATTTATCAGTTTTTTTTTTTAAAATATTTTTATAAAATTGATTGCATTAACTTTCCTTATTTGGTGAAAAAGTTTTATGGAAAATTTATGTTTTTGATATTATCTAAAAATTTAATAAAGATAGCGATGTTTTGTTTAAATCACAAAATAGGATGATTTATTTATGAAAGGGTTTGTTGGTAATGCATTAAATCATGTTGAATGAAAGAAGTGATATTTGAGAAAGTTGGATGAAAATATAACAGGTGTAATTTATGCTCCACGGGTCAAATCAATGAACAATAACTGTAGAGTTGAAATATATGGAATTAACTAAATGCTGAAATGTTAAACATTACTCAAAACATAAGAAAATGGCTCTCAAATCGAAAATTTTTAAAGGAAATCAGTAGAAGCTTCTTCTAACGTCGCTGGTAGCTTTCCACTAGGAAGAAGATAATTGCCAAGATGAGCACCGCTATAGTCACTCGAGTAGCAGATCTGGCTTCAGTCCTGGCGGTCTCCGTGCGATGTTCTTGTACTTCCTTTTCGAGGATGGAGATTAACTCCTTTTGGTACCCTAATTGGTTTGCTAGGCTATCCATTCTTTGTCTTTGCAAGTCGTGTATCACTCCCTGCTCTATCCTTTGCCTCTCAAATTCTGAGGTTCTTACATATTGATGGAGGTCATGGGTTGGAATCCCCATAACAGTAGTGGGTGCCATGGTTTGTCTTACCCAAGGGTTAGGATGGTATGGGTCTCTTAGTGGGGGTGGCAATTGATTATGGAGGTGAGGTGTATGATACGGGTTTACGGGTACGGGTGATTCAGGTGTTTGAAGTCTCGGGCCGGTGTTCCTAATCGAGTCCGCCCTTACATCAAACCTTGGCCTAGCAGTTGGGGGTGTTGGTGACCGATACATGGGTGTCTCAGTGTCTTCTTCCCAATCAGATTCTGATCCAGGATGGTAAACCGGGGAGGGAGGAGGGTAGGAGTCCATGTCTAGCAGAAAAACAATGAAAAAGTTGTAAGTGATAATGAAATATGAAGTGTCGAATATAGAAGTTCTTATGGGTTTTGGAGTTTGACTAGTCATAACGCCGAACCTTCACGATAGTATTTTAGAAATACACTTGACCTATAAGTAATGTATCCCTAAGGAGAATTCCCAGGAAAGAGGGGTGGGTCGCTAAAACACACTTAAGTACCCTATCTTTCCTTAGCCAGAATTCCTCATGGGCTTACACACTCTTCCAGCCATCATGTATTAATAATGCTATTGTTGGGCTCATGGTTATGATGGGAGTTGTTGTGGACTGGGCTTTGAGGCCCAAAGTAAGATTTATGCATTTTAGTGGGCTTCTTCTTCTTGTAGGATAGATGGGCTTCTGGGTTTATTATTGGTGGACATTAGGCTCAATAATTTAAGTCTTTGTTCATAAAGGTGATGGTATCATGTATGGGAGTCTAAATGTGTATGAATAATTTGGTGTGTAAGTGTGTGTGTTAAACTTAGGATAGTGTTTTAAATAATTTAAGTAGGTAGCTATGAATAGAAGGGAAAAGTTGGCAGGAAATGTGACACATAAACTATTGAGTATTGTATCATGTGATGTAATCATATATTATAACATATAAAGATATTCACATAGGAAATAAGCATATAGCATGTAGGTAGTAATGAGTGTAAGCATGAGAGTTATCAAGTAGTGTGACACATAAGTCATCATGTATTGTATCAAATGGTGTAAATACTTATGATATCATGTAAAAATAATCACACAGGAATTGAAAATGTAACATGTAGTAGCATGGCATTGTATGGGTGTCCTAAAGTTATAGTCTAGGTCAGGAGTGTCTAATAACCTAGTTCCCTATAACCAAGGCTCTGATACCAATCTGTCACACCCCGACCGATGGCGGGACATGTAAGACTGTTCATGAGCTCAAGGTTGACTAAATTGTAATATGTTAAATCAAATCTCATTCAAACAAATACGAATCAAATTCAATGTACATAATGAAATACAATTTTTTTTTGAATTAAGATTATCTAGGTCCAAAGCCTATGTGTAGCATGTCTTGATCAAACTCATATGAAAGCACCTGAAACATGAATAAAATAAGGTCAACAAAAAGTTGATGAGTATAACACAAATTTGTACATAGATAGCATATAGTTTGTAAACCAAATCCTTTACATAACATGATAAATAAGGCATTTATGGGGAGCCGCTATTGTGTAACCAAGTACAATCAAACCTTGTAACTAGCATGCAAAACAAAGTGTGTTGTCGGTTTCAATCACCGCGTACCATGGGTGGGTTTGTCAGACTCAATAGATCTATCATTGAAAACCGTCGGCTTGTATAGTTAATGATTGCACATAATAGCATACAAGAGGTTAGCACACCTAGCACTCGGGCATAAAGCTCAAATTGCACACATGAATGTAAATAGGATTTGTACTTGTGTTGTTTGTGTAAATGTAAACATGTAAGTTGAATAGTGTTCATGTTTCACCCCAAAAATGTAAAAGAGTAAAAAGGGGTTGTGAATACTCACCTGATTCGAAGGCGTAGCTAACACGAGATACTAGCTAGTAATGTGATCCTTGTAATGCACAACGTTAACCTAGAGTGTAATGTATATTGCATTAATAATGCACAATAGTCTAAGTCTAAGTCTAAGGTTGAATTGGATAAAGTTAGTGATTGGTACATGGAGGTATTGTATAAAACGGAAGATTTGAAATGAATATTTTTACAACATTTTGAATAAGGTTTGAGTTTGGAATAAGACAATTATATGTGAACTTCTTATTTAAAATTTACTACTTTTTAATCCATTAGAAATGATTTAATTAATTTGTTTAATATTCCCAAGTTGATAATTTAGTTTATGAAAACAATTCTGGGCTTTGGAGTTTTATAAAATAGTAATTTTTTTATAAAAGGAATTGAGTTTATATTAAAATAACAGAAGAAACAGATTCTGACCAAAGGTTGGGCACAACCGTGCCAAGGGTATGGGGCGCGACCGTGCTTGGGCATGAGGCACGACCGTACTAAGCGATTAGCACGATCGTGTCTGGATTTTCCAGAACCTAATCTGACAAATTCTTGTATTAAAAACGGCTGAATTTATAGGGTTTTCAAAGAACGACTGTTTGCGAATCTAACCATGTATTTTAATTGAATGTATATCGTGTCTAGGGTGTAGTTTGACTAAGCCAAAAACATGATGAACCCTAGATTCTGTTTGAGTTTAATTCGGTGGTATAAGCCCTGAATAGGTTAGGGCTTTCATTCAAGGGATTGAAATGAGTCTGAGGATGTGTTTAATTACCTTAAACGATATCGAATTGGTGGAGTTCGACCAAACGGAGTTCCGACTTTGATGCGTTGATCCCTGGCGTCTCCGGTTGGGATTCCGGCAAAATTGATGTGAGGAATGTGATTACAGGAGCTTGAAGATCATGCGCATATGATTGATTTCAGGAGTGTTTCGTGAATTGGACGAGATTGAGAGAAAGGAATGGAGAGGTGATGGTTTTGGTTTCCTAATCACTACGCGGTTATTAGAAAGTGATTAATTCAAAATGATTGGTTTGAAACGGCACAATAAGCGTTACAAATTTTGGATTCGAACAGATTTGCGATTAAAGACTGTTTTTACGTTTTAACTGATGTGAGGCGCGACCGTGCCTATAAGAGGCGCGACCGTGCCAGAAGAGGCGCGACCGTGCCAAAACGTGGCGCGACCGTGCCGGACGAGGCGCGACCGTGCCAAAACGTGGCGCGACCGTGCCTACTAGGGTTTCTGGTTATTTACAAAATCAGCCCTTGCAAATTTAGCTTTGACAGAATTAGTTTGGTTAGGATTTAATAGAACACCTAACGAGATTACTAACTGGATTAACTCTAAGAGGTGTTACCACATGATTATGAGTTCTAAATCTTTGAATTTAATACGATCGGCTGACGATTAATGAGGTGTAGGTTTGAACAAGTATATGATTCAACATCGTGCAGTTATTTTATTATTTAAAATAATTAAAATAGGGTCGGAAAAATCAGGAATGTTACAAGACGTCCTGTCACTAGATCGATCTATAGATGAGTCATGTGGACCTACAAGCACGTCATCAGACGCGTGTCTGATGACTCAGCCCCAAGTCGGACCGATATGCTTTTATATGTCGGTCCGATATGTGGGCGCTACGCCAAATAAGCCGCCATAAAGTATGTTGGACCGATATGGGTGTCATAAAGAAATTTGAACCGATATGCTCCTAGATGTTGGTCCAACATGAGTCTGTTTTCACCCTATAAATAGATGGCTTGAGCTTAGCCATTTGCACACACCCACACTTCTGATTTCACACACAATAACTCTAGTGCATGTGTTCCCAAGCCCCGGTCCGCTCTCGAACGTCTGCTTTCTGGCAATTCGTCCATAAACTGCCATAGATAGTGCCAAGGTAAGGTTTCCGAACACCCTTAGGTTCCTTTATGTAAACCTAAGATAGGGATGTTGGTTATAATAATGTCAGATATAATATAGGGTTCTGTCGAGATTTTGATTGTTATAGTTGATTCATAAGGAGGTTATGCTCGAAGTGAGTTCCTCTGAACTGCGCTGTATAATGTTTTATAAATGATTTTTGTCTGAGATCCCAATATCATCCGTATATATATCCCATGAATAAGTACTTATTGTGGCCGCGATTGGGCGGACTGACAGGCGAGACTGATCCTCTCGTATTTGGCCGGACTTGTATCCGGAGGCCAGGGAGTCGCCTGCATATATATATGGTGTAGACTCAGAACCCGAGTAAAGCTGAGGTTACTATGTGATGGATTGGGAGGGATGATTATTAGACGCAGACCCGAGTAAAGCTGAGGTCCTGGGGTGTTCTTGTATCGATGATACAAGTTGTGAAAATACGATTTTTGTTTATGAACTCACCAGCCTTGTGCTGATCCAAATATTTTCAAATGTTTTTGAGCACAGGTGACCACTAGCTTGTAGTTGACATTCTAGGAGATGTATAGATGTTTTGATATAGGGATATCTGAGGGCAGGTTCTTAGATTATCGTAAGGCCTAAGCAGACGTCATGTTCTTCGTGAACTATAAGGCCAGAGTTATATCTGTTCCTGCTAGGAAGAATATGTTGTATTTACCGGTCAGTCCTTAATATAAAACATTATTATATATGAAATGAAATAGGTATTATTTTAAGTTTTCCGCTGTGTGTTTTTGGTATCAAGGTCACAGTAACTTGAAGGCGACCTTCTGACCGATATGTAGTTATCTGACAAACGGAATGTTCTATCTAAGGAAAGAGCGGTGTATAAATCTCTCATAGACCCGTCGTTCTTTCCTGGGAACATGTCTGTTGGAGGTACTACTCTGGTTATATAATTGTCCTGTGTTACGGGTGTGACAAGTTGGTATAAGAGGCGTAGTTTAAGGGATTTAGATACTAATAGGAAAGATGTTGATTATCATTATGAATATAACATGAGATGTCAAGAAAATAGATATTAATTACATTCTTGGCCCAATGTCTTTAATTTTTGACTTTTTGGATCATAGCCGGTTATACGAATTTTGATGTCATACATTTGTGTATATAGGTATCAATGGCTAGAAGATGAAGGGGTAAAGGTAGAGGAACATGTTGTACTCCGGTTACTAGGTCTCATAGGCAGACCGAGAATAAAACCGACACTAACGATCAACATGAAACAAATGAGAACGACAATAACACGAATCCTCATGCTGAAGAGGTAGTTATGTCTGAGTCCCAATTCCAAGGTGTTGTGGCCAGTGAGGTAACGAAAGCACTAAGAACAACATTACCTGGATTGTTAGATGGGGTCCTCACAAGGAGGATGGACATTGGAACAGTTGGAGGAGGAACCAATAATAATGAAGGCACAAATAGAAACGCCAATACTAGTTCTGTAATAAGAACTAAGAATCATAAAGGATGCAATTACAAATCCTTTGGAAGATGTAAACCCAAACCATTTGACGGCAAAAAGGGAGCCACTGACGTTACTTAGTGGATCACCAAAATGGAAGCTGTTGGGTATAATATTGTGACTGATGCTTTCAATCGAAACTACAGTATCGAAACTAGCTAGTTTTGATACATGTTTTTTAGGCCTGTTTGGCGGTGGCTTGAAAAACAAGGCACATGAGGCCTCCTATATATATAGTAGAATACCTCATTAGGAGTGAGTGTTTCTGTAGAGGGAATCACCACCCCAGGGGAAGCTCACCCTGGGGTGAGAACAATTGTAGAGTGTGTGAGGAGCTTTTATTTTCATATCAATCAAAGATTCATGCGTTTATGCTCCAATTATCTGTTCTTTTTCACTTTTATATATTTATGTTCATGTATGTGATTCCCGCACCCGTCTCTACGCATTTTTTTTATTCGAGAGTGACACCGGATCCAGAGATTCCGCCTCTTGATTCGGGCTGTTTGAAGAATTTCTCCGCAGATCCGTGTTCTCAGTTCTGCTCAGGACCTACAGAAGCCGTTATTAAGCTTAGTGAATGCAGGAGCCATCAGGCAGTTAAGTTTGCTACCAATTCTCTAGAAACCACAACATTAGATTGGTGGGAATCAGTAAAACAAGCCAAAGGGGAGTAGGCTGTGGACAACACGAAATGGAACGAGTTGAAGGAACTGATTCTACAACGATTCGGTCCACTGAACGAGCTTGATAAGATTGAAGAAGAGTTTCAGCATCTGGAAGCTGGAACTATGACACATCAGGAACATGCGACAAGATTTGATGAAATGTCTAAACTTGTGCCATATCTGGTGACACCCGAGTCTAGAAGGATTAAACACTTTATTCGAGGTTTGCCACTAAAGGTGCGTACCTTAGTGAAATGCTCCGAACCTCAGATGATGGATGCGGCTTTGTCATTAAGTGCCACCGTTTATGATGATGTGGCAGCACAAGAAGCCAAAGATAAGGCTGAGAAGGTAGTTGAGATAAAGCCTGTGGAAACAAATAGGAAAAGTGAGGAAGTCATGTATCGGTTCAAACCGAAAAATTTTAAGTTCCCTAGGAGAGAGTGAAACAATGGGGCAAGAGGTTCCCAAGAAGTAAGATGCAACAGATGTCAGAAACCAGGGCATGTTTCGTCATATTGTGCATCTATGAAATGTTACAATTGTAATGAGATGGGATATATATCAATGAATTGTACCAAACTTGTCTAACAGAAGCCCGGAGGAGGGGCTAAAGGTCGAGTGTTTGTGATAGGTGAAGGAAGGAGGAACGACAATGCCAAAGTGGTAGCTGGTACGTTCCTAGTTAACAATATTTTTTCTAAAATCATGTTTGATAAATGAGCAAATAGAAGTTTTGTTTCAGATGCCTTTAGTTTGCATTTAGGCATGAAACCTACCTCACTTGAGCATGCTTATGTAGTTGAGACGGTAAGTGGAGAATAGATTAGGATAACTGAATCGTATGCGAATTGTAAGATGACTCTGGGTAACGAGAATTCAGTGATTGAATTAGTGCCAATGAGTATGAGCAAGTACGATGTAATCATTGGGATGGATTGGTTGAGCCAATGCCATGCTCAAATCGATTGTGATCAACGGACTGTTAGGATTTATAGGCCTAACATAGAGTATATGTTGATACAATGCGATATTGATAAGAATAAGATTGAAACTATTTCTGTAGCTAAGGCTAAGAAATGTGTGAATACAAGATTTAGTGTATTCATAGTTTATACTTTAGATTCCAATCCTGAACGACATATTGTGGACATTCCTGTAGTATGTGATCACCTGGATGTATTTTTGAAAGAATTACCTGGTCTACCACCAGATCGAGAAATCGAATTTCGAATCGACCTTATACCTGGAGCCAAACCTGTAGCTATAGCACTGCATCGTCTAGCACCTTCTGAGTTGAAGGAATTAATGAAGCAGATCCAAGAATTATTGGATAGAGGTTTTATATGTCCAAGTACTTCACCTTGGGGAGCACCGGTACTGTTTGTAAATAAGAAGGACGGAAGCATGCAGATGTGCATATATTATCGAGAATTGAACAAGCTCACTGTGAAGAACAAATATCCATTACCGAGAATAGATGATTTGTTCGATCAAGTGCTAGGAGCTAAATACTTCTCGAAGATTGATCTTAGATCTGGCTACCATCAGTTGAAGGTACAAGAACAAGATGTACCTAAGACTGCTTCTAGAACTCGTTATGGACACTACGAATTTTTGGTTATGTCATTTGGTCTAACGAATGCCCCTGCAACATTTATGGACCTAATGAACCGAGTTTGTAAACCATTTCTTGATAAATTCATTTTTGTGTTCATAGATGATGTATCCTTTTCTATTCCCATACTAAAGAGGAACATGCCAAACATCTTCAGACAATATTAGAAACCCATAGAAGAGAGAAATTGTACGCTAAGTTTTCCAAATGCGAGTTTTGGAAACAAGAAGTGCAATTCTTAGGGCATGTCATAAATCATCAGGAAATCCAAGTGGATCCAGCCAAGATTGAAGCAATCATGAAGTGGGAAACTCCAAAAACACCGACTCAGGTTCGAAGCTTTCTTGGTCTAGCCGGATACTACTTAAGGTTCATGAAAAGAACTATACCACACATTATCTGGAACTTGTTGCCATAGTGTTTGCTCTAAAAATTTGGAGACACTATCTGTATGGTACTAAGTGTGTGATATATACCGACCATAACAGTCTCCAACATATATTCAATTAGAAGGAATTGAATATGAGACAGAGGATATGGATGGAACTCATTAATGATTATGATTGTGAGATTAAATATCATCTCGGGAAGGCTAATGTTGTAGCAGATGCATTAAGTCAGAAGGAGAGAATTAAACCAATTAAGATAAGAGCTCTAAGATTAGAAATCAAGATAGACTGGATGGATCAGATCAAGGAAATTGAAACTCAAGCACAACAAGAAAATAACATCAAGAATGAGCGCATGGTTGGTAAGGAGAAATTATTAACTAAAGGCGATGATGGAGTCCTATGATTTGGAAGCATGATTGGATTCCTAAAATTGGAGAAATTGAAACAAAAGTAATGGATGAACCTCACAAATACATCCTGGAGCAGACAAAATGTACAAAGGTTTGAAGACTCATTACTAGTGGCCAAAGATGAAGAGATCCATATCTTAGTATATAGAAAAATGTTTGACTTGCCTTCAAGTCAAGATCGAACATCAGAAACCCGCAGGTCAACTGCAATAGTTGGAGATACCTGTGTAAGAAGACAACCCCGCAGACAAACTTGTCAAATTCTCTTGGGGATAATTGAGCGAACTTGGTCTAGTGAACTTGCTATGTTCGCTGGCATCATATGAGTAGTGAACTTGATTAATTTGCTAGGATGAACCAGTGAACTTATGATAGCGAACTTGCTAAGTTCGCTGGGTAGGGATCATGCGAACTTAGCCTAAGTTCGCCTGTATGTTCGCCAGGTTTGTAAGGGGTGAACTTAGCCTAAGTTCGCCTGTATGTTCGCCAGGTTTGTAAGGGGCGAACTTAGCCTTAAATTCACCTAATTCAGTATGATTAAACCGTTAGAGTCGGGATTTGGTCTGATGTGTAATTAACTAATCAATCCAGATCGTGCGTGACATTGTTGGACCTTTGTTTACGACAACCGAAACTAGCTTATCAAGTGAGTTCTAGAGCCCTCTTTTAAATGTTTTAAATAACGTTTTTGGTCTGGGGTGCATACTTATTAAAAGGAAGTTGAAATGTGTTTATGAAATGTTTTGCCAAATGAAGTTTACGAAAGGTTTACGAATGAAATGTTGTTTAATAAAATGTACGAATGCTTTAACTAAAACGAGGTAAAGGTTTTTATGAAAGTCACAAAATGAACGAATCTGCCATGTGTTCCTTCGGGAACTAGGGTATGTAAGTATGTATGGGCCTTACCTTTATAGGGGCCTTTGTGACTGGACAACTGTTGTTCAACTAGGTGAATGAGGGGTGACGACAGTCACCATGGGATTACTGGGATCCCTATGGAAGGTACTATTCCCTGGGAGGGAACAATGCCTTAGGTACGGGCTGGTGTCAAAGGGCTTTGAGGTATCGAGCACCAGGTTTCTTCATCTACAGGTAATGTACGATGTTGAATGGCCTAGTGGTGGTGAGCCTCGGGGTTTCTCCGCCAGTATGCGATGTATGGAAATGACGGTTACGAGAAGGCGCAGATTTGGTTTATTGTTGACTTATGTGTTATGTTATGTTATATTATGTTATTGCATGTTTACATACGCTTTTATTAATGAAGTTGAATGTTATGTTTTTGGCAAAATATTTGAAGTTAATGTTTTATGTAAAAGCTAGAACTCACCAGCGTAGCTGACTTTTATTATGCATATTTAGGTTAAGACAGGTAATGATGATGGCGGTGATGCTTGGCAAGCGATGAAGAGTTACCCGGTCGAATCATGAAGTCTGGCATCCCGTTACGTTTATGTTATTAACAATGGTTATGTTTAAGATAATGCTTGTCGTTTATGAATGTTGAACAAGTTTTAATTATGTATGAAATGAATGATTCTGCTGCGTTATTTGATATTCAAGTTTAAGAACTGTCTGTGAATGAGTAAATCCAACAAGTGAGGCCTCCCGGGTTTGGGGCCTTACATCAGATTGTCGCACCTCCTCCTAGTAAAAGGGACAGGGTTGTTGAGTTGTCTGGGCATACACAGTCGAATCAGCATCCTCTAAGAAATCCCTTTGGGATAAGGACATAAGGTTGTGGCATGCATAAACGTTTGAAGTCTAAAAAGGAAGAAGCCATTATTAAAGAAGGAAAGAAATCTAGGTAATGTCAAAATTGCAAAGCATATGGACATTATGCTACAACTTGTCCTTCTGAAAATTTGAAGAAGAAATTGAATGAAAGTTCATGTTCTTTAAGTTTTGATACTTTGAATTCAAAATAGAGATATTGTGGTTTTTTTTTATTTTGGACATTTATTGCGTTTTACATTGCAATATTGTTTTACTTTTTTTATATGGTGTTTTTTTCCTTCAATCAAACAATATGGTAATTGTCATGGCATTTTATTATTCCCATTAGTCATGGTGTTTTACTGTGTATGGACATATTAATGGTGTTTTAAAGTATAATATAACCATTAGTCATGGCATTATAACTATTGCCATTAGTCATGGCGTTATAACTATTGCCATTAGTCATGACGTTTAACTGTACATGTATATGTCATGGCGTTATAATTATTGCCATTAGTCATGGTGTTTTACTTTGCATGTACATATTAGTGGTTTTTTAAGTTTTTATTCTCATTAATCCCATTAGTCTATATTATAATTTACTATTATCATTAATCATGGCGTTTTAATTATTCCCATTAGTCTAAGTGTGGCGTTTTACCACATAAACGATATGGTCTAATTCTTCTTCATCATCCTCTCCCAGATCTACATCATGCACATCCTGCTATTTTAAATATTTCATCAGTCATGGTGTTTTATAATTTAATGTTTTCATTAATCATGGCGTTTTAATGTAATATCATATAACTAAACTTTAACATCATACAACTGAACCTTTTCATTAACTAGATTAGAAGTAAGTAATATTCACCAATCAAAAGATCAAGTAATTGTCTGAAACTGTAAAATCACAAGTTTGTTTTCGAATCCATCCAAAAAAAAGGATCAACCAAATGCATGTTAATCTGCTAACTGAGCCAATCTCTCTGAAATCCTAACATTTGCTGTTTTTTAAAGTTCAAGCCTTGTGTTACGGTCCTCCGACAAGTATTTCTTGGAGTCCTTCATCAACCATTCCTTATTTTCATTGATTTCATGCAGTACAATCTTTGTTGCATATTTACTATGCAAGTCGTTCAATTGTTCATGCAGAGCATTGTTATCTTCATTCTCTGAGTAGAAACCACATGCCCATTCATCTAGCTTCCCTTTGTATGTCTCCATATGTCTCATCAAGAAAACACCACAGTCCTTCTTGTTATTTTTTGTTCTCCATTTCATTTCAACCCTTTCTATTTTAGACTTTTTGTTGTGGACTCCACTCGGGTGTTCAGCTACTATCAAGAAGTTTCCAAATACAGTTCTCTGCAAAAGGATAAAACATGTAACTGAAGATGTTATATGTACATGCTAAAGACAATATTATTTGTTGGGTAGCTTACCATCTTTTCAGGCCAGCCGTTGTACTTATCAGACATTGCCACTTTAGCTTCACTATTGTCAAAGATTTTGATTCTATGTGTTTTCATGTTAAAGCACATCAGGTAGAAAGGTTCTTGGTATATTATTGGAATGAGACAAGTTCAAATGCATTAATACTTGATATCCTAACCTCTTCCAGCACTGTCATCATGTTACGATGAAATTCAATCTTCATTTCATTGCTACCTTTATTGTAAGTGTCACTTTACTGATTTTTTTATGAGAATCTTGTAGGTCCTAGTGGGGCGTAACGGATCTCTAGACTCGCGGTACGACACGGTGATGAAGTGTGGAATCCATGATCAATGTGCAACGTCTAAAGCAATCAACAACACAGGTTAATAATGCTCTTTGTATTTCCACCAAACACTGTTTACAGACTTATGACTCTCAGGCTCTGATTTCTTGCTCTCCCAACCCAGACATGTAAACCACAAAGACCAGGCGAACTTAACAAGTTTGCCCCTCAAGATACCTAGGCGAACTTGACAAGTTCGCCTATCAAGTTCGCTCTAAGATCCTTAGGCGAACTTGATAGATTCGCTAACTTACAACACATAATTTTAGCGACAATTACAAAACATGCTCTAACATTATCTTCTTCTTGTTGCCTATCTTTCAATATTTCTTTTTCTTGTTGATCATACTCCACAATCATAGAAGCTGTGAAATCTGATTGGGAGTTTTCTTCCATTGATGGCTTGTTTGTTTGTCGTGTTTCATAAAATTTTGGATTATTCTCCATGAACATTTTTTTTCTCTTTTATCTCATACTCAATCATCATAGATGCTGTGAAATCTGATTGTGAGCTTTGATCCTCATAATACTTTGATGTGTGTGGTGTTTGATCAAAGATGGGAGCTTTTGTGGTTACATCATCACCAACATCGTCACCAGTAATCAACTTACTCATCATCCTTTCTGTTGTCAGAGACTTTTGATTATCTTGCCCAAAATGTTGTGTATTGGCATTCCTTATTGTTTTCAGAACCTCCTTATGTTGTGTACTGGCATTCCTTCTTAATATGGCGTCGAAATTCAATAATTTTCAACAAACAAAGAGCTTTCTAGGAAATGTGTCTTGGCTTTTTCCAACGAATTTCTAACTCTTTCAAAACAAACTTCTAGTTGTTTAAATTCTTCTTCCAATTTTATTCCAATTTCCTGTTAATATTTGTATTTGAAGTTACAGTTATAAACTACCCAAAAATATTACATAGCGTTTTAGACATGTAAATGACATGGCGTTTTAGACATGTACATGTCTTGGCGTTTTAGACATCTACACGTCTTGGCGTTTTAGACATGTACACGTCATGGCGTTTTGTCATGGTGTTTTAGACATATATATGGTTCTTTAAAATTAACGTGTTTTACCTGTTCAGATTCAATTTCCTTTTCTTCTTTACTTTTTCCCTTTGCACATCTTCATCCTTTTGTTCCTCAGAAGAACCATCCTCAGATGAACCATCCTGTGATTGATTTTGAATACTTAGATTAGTCATGGTCTTTTACCAAAATATAAATATAGTTGTACATTTCATTAGTCATGGTGTTTTACCTCATTAATTTCATGTTCAGATTCTTCTTCATCATCCACTCCCAGATCCACATCATCCTCATCATGCTATTTTAAACATTTTATCAGTCATGGTTTAACCAAAGGTGATAAACAAAGAAATTAGTCTAGAATATAGGAACCACATATTAAAAGTAATTATTTTAGATACATGTACATATCATGGCGTTTTAGACATGTACATGTCATGGCGTTTTAGACATGTACATGTCATGACGTTTTAGACATGTACATGTCATGGCGTTTATACCTCATCAACTTCATCTTCTTCATCTTCTTCATGCTATTTTAAATATTTTATCAGTCATGGTGTTTTTACTATTTAATGTTTTATAATAAAATTAAATATGTTGAATACCTGCTAGCTGACTTCTTGTTTTTCCTCTTCCTTGTTTGTTGATTGTGACACTTAATATTGTGACACCACATGAATTAATAGGTTGTTTCCTCATACTGATACCTCATACAGACGATCTTCACTTTTTCTTTCTTCATTAACAAATTCTTCATCATCATCATCTTCATTGAACTCATCACCACCATCTTTATGCCACTCCAATTCCTTGATTGTGTCATCATCCTCTTTATCTTCATTCTCACCATGATGTTCATCATATTTTGTTTCTTTTTCATCCTCTTCCCCAATAATATACCATTCCAATTCAAGTAGTTTGTCATCCTTTGTTTCTGTTTTTTTTCTTCGAAACAACATCTTTTTTATTTCTCTTCCTTTTCACATCCTTTTCTGCTTTCATCCCTAATGGTTTGTTATTTTATGATGTGGCTTTCCAACATCTTCATATCCTCATCTTCAACATACTCAACCAGATAAGAATTTTTCTTAACCTTCAACTCTTTGATATCATGCGCGTATACAAGCTGTGTAAACAAGTTATTTGTAATCTAAATTATGGTGTTTTAAATTAAAAATATAATATAAAATAGAGTTGGGTAGTTTTTCATACCGCGAGAAGAAGTAGAGGGCCGTTAAAATGAACATTAGGGTTCCATCTTTTGTGTTCCTATTTAAACACTCAATAACATATTCACACCAATTCAATTCCTTTATATTTGTGTTTTTTGGAACAGAAGTTAAAAATTTTTGATTGACTATGATGTTCTTTATTGTTTCCCCTATTTTTTTGGAAACTGGTTTCTAAATTCAACTACAACTGGATCTGAAATAGTAAGCCTTGCAAGCTCCCTTACTTTCTTTGATCCATTTGGTAATCCCAGGACTTTGTGCACCAAAGATGGAGTTATCTTAATTAAATGTGTTCCCACATTTAACATGTTTGTGTCTTCATTGTAGTTGCTTACCAACCACAGCAGCAAAGAAGTTGGTAAGTTTTGTACTTTCAGATTAAGTAATGATTCAAAGCCATTTTGGTTAGAATATTCCTTTGAGCTTTGTTCATGACTTTAATCCAGTTGTGCAAGTTACTAGGTGTGCTTCTTGGTAGCAACAAATCTCGGAACTGGGTTCTTCGGAAGAGGTATTGTTGGTTGAATCTCGAAGTCATCATTATCATCATGATGGCGTTTCTTAGATGATTTTGTTGTTAATTTTTTTTTATCAAATCTCCTTTTCTATAATTCTAGTGTTACCAAAGATTCATGTCTCTTTTTTGACCGGATTTCTTTTGCAAACCCTTCTTGTCTATTTGAAATCTTTTCCTTTGGCTGCTCCTTTGGTCGTTCAACTTGATCATGTGACCTGATTTCTTTTGTCAACTCTTCTTGATTATGAGTAATGTTTTCCTGTGACTGCTCCTATGGTCATTCAACTTCTTTGATGTTATCATTTATGTTGGAACCTAGTAGTCCATATATATCAAGATTAAAGCTTTCATTGTATAAGTCAAAAGTTTTCGGTTGAAAACTCTTTCGGTCGAAAACGTTTTCGGTGAAAATATTTCAGTCGAAATCTTTCGGTCGAAAACGTTTTCGATTTGGACGTCTGATTTTGCATCCGAGAAGTTACGGTTGATTTTTGTTGTTCTTGAGAAGAAGCGATCGAAAAGTCTGTTGAAGAAGTCGAAATCTCTTTTCGATCGAAAAGTCTTTTTGGTCGATAGTTTCTGATTGAAAAGTTGCGTCCGAAATCTCAGAAGTGTCCAAAATCTCTAGTGTTCGAAATCTTGACTTTTCGATCGAAAAGTCCTGTCCGAAATAGTTTCCGGTCGAAAAAGTTTTTGATCGAAAACTCCATACTTGGAAGATTTTTCTAAAATTTGACTTGTGTTCAATTGTGTTTGTGGAATGGCTGGGAAGGTGTACGAGGCTGAGCGTGTAGTGGGAAAGTCGCCACCAATGCTGAAATCTATTTCTGAATTCTCAAACTGGAAAATTATGATGAAAGCTTACTTTAAATTTACCGAGCATACTCTGTGGGAGTCTATAGTCAAAGGTCCTCATGTGCCAAAGACAGCTAATGCTGATGTATTAGTTCCAATTGCTGATCCAGACCTGTATTCTGAGGAGGATAAGAAACTGATTGAAAGGGACAATCGAGCGTTGGGATCAATCATTCTAGATCTTCCGACTGAACTTTATCTGAATTTTGTGCAGCACGAGACAACTCAAGGATTGTGGAATGCATTGTGTCTAAGATTTGAGGGAAATGCAGCATTGCAAGAGAGTCGCACAGATTTGTTATTGAAGTAGTATAATATGTTTAGCTACAAGAAAAATGAAACCCTGAGTGAGCAAGTCACATGTTTTACTACCATGATTAACAAGTTGAGAAAGATGGGTGTAAAGTTTGAGGAATATGACTTGTGTAAGAAGCTGCTTGATTCATTACCTGATTCTTGGAGCATACCATGCATGCTGATAAAGAACACTACTCCCAATTTAAAAAGCAAAACTCTTGATGATATAATTTGCTTGTTAGAGTCTTATGAACTTGATGCAAAGAAGAGGGAGCTCAATAATCCAGATAAGCCAAATAGCACAAGTTCAGATAATGCAGCATTGTTTTCAGGTAGTGAAGAAGGAAGCAACCGTGGTTCAAAGGTTGAGAAGGAAAAGGGTTGTTGTGCTTCTAAGAGTTCTGCTAGTGAAAAGGGAAAAGCAACTGGTCAGATACCAGAAGATCAAATTGCCTTGTTTGGTGCATTCATGAGTCGTTATGATGCATTCATTACTAGAAAGTTACAACCAGCTGTTCTAGATGCTGAGGATCTTGTGCAGATAAATCCTGATGATCTAGAGTACATGGATTTGCAATGGCAAATGGCAATGATTGTTGTAAGAACAAAGAAGTACCTTCAAAAGATTGGAAAGGATAAACTTGAATTCGGAAAGAAGGTTGGTTTCGATAAAGCTAAACTGAGGTGCTACAATTGCCAGCAACTTGGACACTTCGCTCGTGAGTGTCCGAAGGAGAAAAAGAAGAAATTGAATGGTAATGGAGTAAAGCTGATTGAGATGATAGATGAGGATGACAAATCCAAGAAAGCTCCAACAGCTTTGATGTCAAAACAACTAAGCAACTGTGAGTGGGAATCAGAAATTGAAGATACTCAAGAAGTCTTTGATGAAGCTTTGATGGCAGAAATTAAGGAATCTGGGAAGGCAGCTGCAGAAGAAAGTGGTTGTGCCTTGAAAACTGATGATAAAGGCAAAGGCAAGGCAGCATCATCTACCTCTGAGAAAATTTCTTCTGACAGTGAGGTAAATTATGATCATAATTTATTTATTTGTTCTTCTGATTGTGTTGAGAAAATACAGAACAATCATGCAACAAACTTATTCTTGATTGCTGAGAATGATAAATTGAAAAGAGTAAATAAGGATATCAAATAGAATGAGGTCACCTATACCAGAAAAATCAAAGCTTTGTTAAAAGACAATGTAACTTTTAAAGAATATCTTGATAAAAAGGATGTTTTAATCAAAGATATTTCTAATAAATTGATTGCTTCCGAAACTGATTTAATCAAGGATATGCAAAGTGGAAAATTGTTAGGACATGTTTTGTAACTGTTGATAAAATTCTGTGTAAGTTCTGCTAGAGGTGAACTTAATAAGTTCGCCTGGTCTATCAGAGGCGAACTTAATAAGTTCGCTTAAGTCTATCAGAGGCGAACTTATTAAGTTCGCTTTAGCCTATCAGAGGCGAACTCACCGTGTCGTACCGCGAGTCTAGAGATCCGTCACGCACCGAATTAGGGACCTACAAAAATGCGAAGAAATATTTTTGATGAATGTGTGAATAAACAAAGAACTATACATCAAAGATGGTCTAGGTTACAACAAAGTACCTCATCCTAATAACTTTGTGCCATTTCCTGAACCGCATGAATCAAATGATTTGATAAGTGCGAGTGATTCCAATTTTTATGATATGTATGTAAGTGCAGATGTGAAAATAGGTTGTGTAGAGGATGAGATTAACATTGATGGTGTTAAGATTTTTTCAACATTCAATAAACTGTGTACTAGGGAATTCATAAGAGATTGCAAGCAATATCAAGATTTTGATTGTGATATGAAAAAATATGTAAATGCTTGTGATAAGCATGGTTTAGACACTTGTTCTGATATTGATATTTCAAATGTTTCTGCATGTTCTACTAATTCTGTTTGTGATGACTCTGATTGTGTGTCAGAAGTGTCGACCACATCTACTTTCTTTGATAAAGTGGTGCACACGGCTAGAGATTATGTTCCAATTCATAAAGTCTCAAGTCTAGACGAGGATGTCGTGTTAGATGAATTTGGGAATCCATTAATTCAAGATTATAACCTCTCTCATGAAAAGCCTTAGAAAGATGATTTCATAGCTCCTGAGAATCATATACTTATGAGTGATCAAGAAAGTAAAAGGTCTGTCCAAGTTAAAATCAGTGCACCGACAAAGATTCAAAGTGAGATCAAAGTGTCAAATAAAGTGAGTGTCAAAGGCAAATCAGTTGATGTCAAAGACAAATTCATTGATGTCAAAGATAAGCCTGCTCAAAGCAAAGGGAAGTTAGTAAAGAATATGTGTCCGTCAGAGTGTGATAAAGGACAGTTTGTGGTTGAAGTAGGCGAGTGTTCAAAGTCAAAGTCCAAATCACAGTCAAAGTTTAAAAGCAACAATTATTTTACTTGTGGTCAAGTTGGACATTTCGCTAGGAATTGCAACCACAAGTCAAGTGAATCAAAATCAAAATTTTACAAAGAACGAACAAAAAGTCATACCAACAGTGGCATCAACAAGTGGTACAAGAAGGCGTCTGAGAACGACAGTTTATCTGAGTCCGAAGTGATTCATCGTTACAGTCATGATTGCTTGCTTTCTAGAGATTGTAGTGAATTTTATTAAAATGCTTGTCGTGATTATATGTTGCCAAAATTTGTGGATAAAAAGGTCCAAAACGGTTCAAGATATGTAAAGAAAACTAACCAACCAAGTTATTTTGCTAAAGAAAAATTTACTAAAAAAAATGGGAAAAATGTTGGTTGTTTTTGGAAAGTTAAAAATGAACAAACTTCACATATCGTTGGAACAAAGAATGTTGTGAATTTGAAGAAACAAGTCGTGGTGACTAAGACTGTGAAAAGTCAAAATCAAACTGGGTAAAAGATGACCTGGGTACCTGTTTCTCATTAAAATGTCTTAAAATGTGCAGAGTCAAACCGGGAGGACTAGTAATAATGCTTGGCATGTTGATAGCGGTTGCTCAAGGCATATGACGGGACAAAGAGAGATTCTGAATGATTTTCGATCCTTTGATGGTGGTTTCGTTGCTTTTGCTGGAGATAAAAAAGGGTGGAAAGATTACTAGTCAGGGAACAATTTCAAACGATCTAATCACTCTTGAGAAAGTCAACTTTGTGTCTCAGTTGGAATTTAATCTCCTTAGTGTTTCACAAGTATGCGATAATGACGTACCGGTTCATTTTACAGCAAAAGAATGCTTGTTCTTAAAGCCAGGACTGGTTATACCTGAAGATATGATTTTGATGCGTGCTCCAAGAAAGTTCAACACTTACGTGGTAGATATGAATGACCATTCAACACCAGTAAGCGTATCTTGTTTGTTGTCAAAGGCCACTGGCTCGTAATCTTATCTGTAGCATCGTCAAATGGGTCATGTGAATCTGAAAAATATGAACAATCTGGTTCATAAAGATCAGGTTTGATGGTTACCCAGAAAAGAGTTTATAATTCAAGAAAATTGTATGTCATGTGCGAAGGGTAAACAACACAATAAATCCCATCCGATCAAGACTGTGACAACATTTACTCGACCTTTATTTCTTATTCATATGGATTTATTCGGTGTAGTTTGAGTCAAGAGTATTGCGAAGAAATCTTATTGTCTTGTTATCACAGATGATTTTTCCAGATTTTCTTGGGTGTTATTACTTGCAACAAAGGATGAAACACCTGAAACGATAATTGAATTTGTAAAGCTAATCGAAAACATCTGTGATAGCAAAGTGTCAATTATTCGCTCTGATAATGGAACCGAGTTTAAAAATAAACTGTTAAATTCATTTTGGGTAGAAAAAGGCATAACTCATCAATTTAGTGCAGCAAGGACTACACAACAAAATGGAGTGGCAGAAAGAAAGAATTGAACTTTAATTAAAGCTGCGCGTACAATGCTTGTGGATTCAAAGTTACCCATAATTTTCTGGGCAGAAGCATTGAACACTGCTTGTTATGTATTGAATAGAGTTCTCATGGTGAAGCAGCATATAAAGACTTCATATGAGTTATTTTTCAAAAGAATGCACGTGTACATTTCTGAACACTCAAGATCCATTGCCAAAGTTTGCTGTAGTGGGCGATGAATGTTATTTCTTGGGTTACCCTTCATTTTAGAAAGCGTTCAGAGTTTATAACAAGAGAACAAAGATTGTTCAAGAATCTTATTACGTGGAATGGCAAGAATCGAATGTTCGTCCGGTTCAAAGTGGGCCATAATGGTTCTTTGATGCGGAAATTATTTTCAAGACTTTTGATCAACAATTTGTATGTGATTCTGTTGATTCAATTTCTTCAAATTTAGTTGATGAGTCTTTAACCAGGCTTGATCAAACTATTAACGATTTCATGGTTGGTCCACAACTAGTACCAATTCAAAATGAAAGTTCTGAAGCTGGTAATTCATCTACATAAACACAAGAAGAATCTATTGAAATTTCAGTTATAAATGTTGATTCCGAGGTACAAGTTACTGTTACTTATGATGAACCAGCTGTATCTGAAGATCAGCCAGAGAATTCTAATGTTTCATCTGAGGATGTTAATTTGTTAAATTCTTCTAGTGTTAATGATTCAAGTAACCAATCCCCTGATCTCAATGATACTAATATGCTAGAATCAGTTCAGGTTGATGACATTCTGACTCTTAGAATTCATTCAGCTCATCCAGTCGAAAACATCATTGTGTCAATTGAAGATGGTGTTAAAACAAGAAGTCAATCAAGCAATATCAATTTTTGTCTGTATTCCTGCTTCTTATCACAAGAAGAACCAAAGAATGTTACAATTTGTAGGATCGTAAGATTACAAGGTGATTCTGTTCTAATTGATATTGGTGGAAACAATAGCAACCAACAAAGTAAACAAGTAAACAACAAGAATACTGATAAATGCACTGTTGTATTAGACTTCTGAGATTACAAGTTTACAAGTAAAACACTATCAAGAAGCACTATCAAGGCACACTTTGTTTGAAGTGTTTACAAGATATATATAGTAACTTAGAATCAAGACAGACCCTTGATTCTAAGGATCAGATCTAACACAAGCCGTTGATCTTGTTTATTAAACTAAATTACACGCAAAGGCTAATCTAGTTAACTTTACTGAAACGTCTTCTTAGGCATCATTGTTTGCATGCTTGGAGAAGCGTGTTATTGTCCTTTATTGGTTGCACCAGTGAGGTTCCTTCTGCTTGGAGTGTGGCAGTTGCTTTTGCAGAAAGGTGTCAGAGGCGCTTCACATGGATAGTCAGCTGCAACGTTTGGTCTTCAGAGAATAAAGCTATCAGCAGCAGAGATGAGAATAATGCTGCTGATAAGCCTATCAGCAGCAACTTGTGTTGAACGCTGCTGATAAGCCTATCAGCAGCAACAAGTGTTGAATGCTGCTGATAAGCCTATCAGCAGCAACAAGTGTTGAATGCTGCTGATAAGCCTATCAGCAGCCATATGTGTTGAATGCTGCTGATAAGCCTATCAGCAGCATTTGTACTTAGAATAATTTGGTAGCAATCAGTCTTTGGTTCTACAAACTCCCCCTAGACTGATGCAACCAAAATTCTTCTAATCACTTTGCTGCTGAAGCTTTTGCATGTGGCTGACTATCCTTTCAACCTCATAGCCTCTTGGATCCTTGCTGGGATTGTTCAGTGGAAGTTCAGATAGAGTCTTGATGTCTTTGTGTGGCATTTTGTAGATTGCTTTGCTTGAACATCTCATCTGCTGCTTCTTTACATCAATCAGAGTGAACTCATCCAAATCAGCATTGTAGGACTAAGATACAAATGGAGAGTGGGACTTCAGTGGTTTGATATTCATGACCACATCCTTGCTAGGGTTGAAGTAATGTCTGATTGCCAGCATAAGATGTCTCCCACTCTCATTTGCAGGCTTATGAGCTTCACCCAGCTCCAAAATTCTTCTTAGGTCTGAATTTGGTATTTGCATAACCTCATCAACAGACCTGTATGTAGATCTTCTTCTTTCAGTTCTCCCCCTGAAGATCTCAAACCTTTGATCCTGTGGATTGTAGACCCATTCAACTATGTTTCTTGAGTCTTCAGGTTTAGATGAGGATTTGGATTTCTTTAAGGGAGGCTGTTGATGAGTGGGAGCTGGGTGGGATGATTTGGACTTGTTGGGTGGAGGAGTGGAAGGTTTGGGGAAGAGAGTGGAAGGATGATGGACTGAGGAAGAGGTAGGTGAGGGAGAAGGCTTGGGTTTCTTTGTCTTTGGTTTTTCTTCTTCTTTGATAAGTACCCTTTTCTTGGAGCCCTTCTTCCCTAGTCTTTCTTCCTCATCCTTTTTAACTTTGAAGTAGAGGGCTTGCAGGTTCATGAAATTCATGGGACCTAGCCTCTTTCCACTATCTCCTCTAGCCTTAAGGAAGTCAATCATGACCTTCCTTTCTTCATGGGTCCGTTTATTAAAGGCAATGGTCTTTTTGGACTGTTGTTTGATTTTTCTTCTTCTTCAGCCTTTTTCTTCTTTGCCAACTGACCTTGCTGACCCATGAAGGCTCTGTAGACTTCTTTAGTTGATAGTTTCTCAAGGTAGTCTGCATCCTCACCTTGAGAGACTAGAGTCTTTATCCACTCCTCCCTTATTTCTTTAGCTAGTTCGGAATCGGTTATTCTGAACTTAACTTCTTCTTTCTTCTTCTTCTCCAACTCTTCCTCTTCTCTATTGAATTGTTCCTGCAGTTGAAGAGCAAGAGCTGCATCTTCTTCAATCCGGTCAACTGCAGGAATCTTTCTTTTTAGTTCATCAAGCTGTTTAGCATACAGCTGGATGGTTTGTTCTCTTAGGAGAATGACTGTTTTTCTTTCTTGAGCCTTTTTCATGTCAGCCATCTCCTCTTCTTCTCTTCTTCTTCTTTTCTCTTCCATCTCTCTCTTCTCTTTTAGCAACCTCTCTTCATCTTCATCAGTCATGATTCCCTTTCCTTTGTTTACATTGGGTGCCTCTGCTTCAGCTTCACTGATCACAACAGCAGATGATGATGCTGCTAATGGGATCTCTGCCTCAGCTTCATTGGCAAATTGAGGAATTGACAATGGACGATCACTGTCTTCATCAAGTTGATACTCAGGACCTTCTATTTCCCTCAGTTGATCCCTAAGTGAAGATCTTATGCCAGCTGCTACAGATGTGGCTTCAACTTGTGGAGTATCTGAGTTGGAGTCAGTATCAGAAGTTGACATAGACTCTTCCTGAGGAATCAGTCCTTCTTTTTCAAGATGGGCTTTGATGGTGACCATCATTGCCTGGCTCTCCAATGAGTTAATATTGCAGATGTTGGCTCTGAGCTGAAAAATCTTGAATAGGAAGTCTGAGGGCAGCTGAAGGATGTTCCTGGTGTTGATGATGAGAGAGGAGCCGTTGCTGAGCAGAAGAGTGTGGTCAAGGGACTTAGTGCTCACCCAACCTAGCACGTCCAAGTCCTTAACCAGGAAGGCATACAGGAATCTTCGAAGGCCCAGAACTTATTCTTCAGTGAGAAGACTGCTCCTTGTTATTTCAAGATTGCTAGGAGTCAGTCTCCTTTCTGCGGCCGCCGAGGATTCAGGATAAGCTACCCATTTTGCTTTTTGAATTAGTCTTTCGAAGTGGGGTAGATTATCCTCCATCAAGTCATGGAACCTGCCAATGGCAAGTTCTGCTGAGAGATCTGCTGAGTTGTTGATGCAGTTTGATACGTATAGCTGTAGGACTTGGAGGGCATTGAGAGAGTTCCAGTTCAGCTCTTCTACTCCGCTGAATTCCCATCCAATCCAAAACCTCTCAGCTGATCCATCATACCCCCAAGCTAGAATGGAGTCAAATTCTAGCTTCTTTGATGATCTGAATAGTTGGGGGGTTGAGGATTGACCAATGATGGCTGCTGCTTCAGGAAGGATGCTGAATGATGTATTTGTTTGTTCTGTGTCTTCAGCATCATTCAGCATTTCATCAACAGCCCTGACGACCAACTTCTAGTCTTCAGATGTCCCTTCTTCTTCGTTATCTGAGACTGGCAAGTCATGAATTTGTACATAAGCCGGCTTGAATAGTGAACTTTGAAGTACAACCTGCTCTTGAATCCAGTCGTCAAGACTGTCTTTATCTTCTTCCATAGAGACCATCTCCCCCTTTTTGGTTGCATCAGTAGACAGATAAGCATCAGTTTGGGTGCGTACTGATACAAGAGAGGGAGTGGCTAAAGTTGGGCATTGATGGGTTTCATGCATAGAGACTTGGTGTCTTAGTTTGGACACTTCAGCCTCTAGCATAGCCACCCTGGCCGTCAATTCCAAGTTATGAAGTTTCAGTCTGTCCTCATCCACAGTTGTGGAATCCTTGGACCCAGATGGGGCCGTAGGCCGAGCCTCAGCATCCCCATCACCCGTGGTTTCTTGGCGCCTGGGATTCCTCTCAGTGAGGGGAGTTTCCAAGGAAACACCCTCACCATGAGTTGCCGTGGTTGAGGTCTTAAAGATGTTGTCACTGTCCTCCTGGTCATTTGATGGACCAGCAGTAGTGACAGCCTCTTCCACATCCACTATTTCATTACTCCTAGAGTGGACCTTCAAGGGTGAAGAACTTGGGTTGGGTGTTTCGGAAGCAAGACCAATCAGTACCTCCTTGATAGTGGTAGTTGGAGAAGGTACATCACTTTGGTCAGGTTCCTCAACACTTAAGTCCAAAGAAGATAGGAATGGCTCGAAGGGCTGTTCTATGGATCCGGGAAGTGATCCTAATCCTAATAGAGAGACTTCCGAAGGAGTCTCCCCAACAGTGTGGCTTTACCTTATGATATTCTCACTAGAATGTCGTGATTCTGAGTGAGGGATGTTGGCTTGGGTTTGGGCCTTGGAGGCAAGAGAAGAAGGAGTTCTCTTGCCCCTCTTCCTTGTATACTTGGCTGCAACCGGGGCCCTGTGTTCCGGTTGAGCAATCAAACTGTGGGTGAGTAGGGTATGTGCCTGTACATTCTCAGTAGAATGCGCAGGGGTTCGATCAAGGGAAACGGCAGTTTGAGTTTGTGGCAGTGAGGTGGAGGGTGTGGGATCAGTATCAGCTGGGTTTGCTGAACTGTCACCCTGGGCACTTTGTGTGTTCAGCATTGTAGACAACAATGGAACATCGGCCCCTGAGAACTTTGAGGAAACTGTTCTCATGCTTTGAAAAATGTTGTTCTTATGTCCCAGCATTACGTAGATTCTTGCAGTTTTTGAAAGATCTTGGTGCTCAATGTTGAACACTTCCTACAAGAATCTTGGGTACATGAAGAACTGTGATTTCACCCCTTCTTGAAGGTTGTATCTCAAACCTTCAAGAATGAGGTGGGAAAAATTGAAACCCGCCCCATTTATCATACCGTGAATTGCTGACGCAAGTCCGGAGCTCCAAAAATCTTCCATGTGGGAAGTGTAGATGGTTGGGTTGACTGTTAGGGCATGGTGGATTTTGGACCGACAAAGGAAGTCGATCATATCATCGAAATCTTCTGATTTCTTGCCCTTTATTAGGCATGCCGTGAGGTTGTGATATGGGGAAAACTTGTCGTTGGGGTTGTTTATGTCTGCACCTGCCATTATAATGGATTTGGAGGGAAGAGAGAAGGGTGTTTGAATGGTGGTTAATTATGGATGGCTTTGAATGCTGTGGGGACGGAAGAGAAAGTGATGGGAGATTAGGGTTTGAAATTGAATATGAAGAAGTTGTGGGAACGTTTGAAATTGTGATATAACGGCAGACGAAGAAAAAGCAACTTTACTTGTACAGTACAACCTGTTTCACTTTTTATTGTTACAGCTGTAAAGCACTCGAGCAGTCATGGTAAAGACTGAGAGTAGTTTTTACCGTTGGTAAAAGTTAATGTAGACTTGTTTTACCCATCAGCAGCAAACTTGGTTGCTGCTGATGGTGAGCTATCCGCTGCAAACTTGGTTGCTGCGGATAGTGAAGTCTGTCAGCAGCAGATTTGGGTACCGCTGACTGTTGTATTCATTCCGCAGCAAAAAGGTTGCTGCTGACCGCCTTAAAGCTATCCGCAGGAAACTTGTTCCTGCTGATAACTTAAAGCGATCAGTGGCAAAGGCTTTGCTGCTGAAGAGTAAATCTGTCAGCAGTGAAAAAGTGTTGCTGACTATAACCTTTTATTAAGAACAAAAACATAGACATATTTACAAGGAAGGATAAAAATTTGAGACATGTCTTATTCAAAGTTCATCATGCCAATTGATTCAACTAGATATCGAAATCTTGCTTCATCAAAAGGTTTAGTGAACAAATCAGCATATTGCTCATTTGTGTTAACCTTGGATAGGACAATTCTCTTTTTCTCAGCTTGATCCTTGATAAAGTGATACCTGATGTCGATGTGCTTAGTCTTGGAATGCTGCACTGGATCATTCGTGATAGAGATTGCACTCATGTTATCAATGTGAATTGGAGTCTGCATGAAGGTCATTCCATAGTCAAGCATTTGATTTTGGATCCAGATGACCCGTGCACAGCAGCTTGAAGCTGCAATGTATTTTGCTTCAGCTGTTGAAGTGGAGACACATGTTTGCTTTTTTGCATTGCATTGAGATGAGCCTTCCTCCAAGAAATTGACATCCCCTGATGTGGACTTTTTGTCCAAGTTACAACCCGCATAGTCACTGTCAGTGTAGGCATAGAGATTGACATTTCCATTCTTTGGATACCATAGCCCAAGTTTTGGAGCTCCCTTTAGGTATCTAAGGATCCTTTTGACAGCTTGAAGATGAGACACTTTTGGAGCTGCTTGAAATCTTGCGCAGAGACAAACTGCAAACATGATATCTGGTCTTGAGGCAGTGAGATACATGAGAGACCCTATCATTGCTCGGTACTGATGTTGATCAGTGTCTTGTCCTTCTTTATCCGGAGATAATTGATGGTGCACTTGCATAGGAGTTCTTGCAGCAGAGCAGTCAGCCATTTTGAACCTCTCCAAGATGCTTTTGACATACTTGGATTGACTTATGAAGATTCCATTTGGTACCTGTTTGACTTGAATTCCTAAAAAGAAATTTAGTTCACCCATTGAACTCATTTCAAATTTGGAATGCATCAGAACTTCAAAGTCTTTGTAGAGCTTCTTTCTTGTAGATCCAAAGATAATGTCATCAACATAAATCTGGACCAACAAAATTTCTCCCCCTTCATCTTTGATGAAAAGTGTCTGATTAATGGCCCCCCTTCTGAAGTTGTTGCTAAGTAGATATCCAGATAAAGTTTCATACCAGGCTCTTGGGGCTTGGTGTAAGCCATAGAGAGCTTTGTCCAGTTTTAAGACCTTATTTGGATGTGCAGGATCCACAAAGCCTGGAGGCTGTTTGACATAGACCTCTTCACCAATCTTGCCATACAAAAAGGCACTCTTCACATCCATTTGATAGACCATAAAGTTTTTGGATGTTGCATATGCCAGAAAGATTCTGATGGCTTCCAGACGGGCAACAAGAGCAAAGACTTCATCATAGTCAATGCCTTCTTCTTGAGTGTAACCTTGGGCTACCAGTCTGGCTTTGTTCTTGACCACGATGCCCCTTTCATCTTGCTTGTTTCTGAAAACCAATCTTGTTCCAATGGCTGTTTGACCAGGTGGAAGATCAACAAGCTTCCAAACATCTTGTCTTTTGAACTGCAGCAATTCTTCCTGCATTGCTTCAATCCAGCTGTTGTGCTTGAGAGCTTCATCAATCTTCTTGGGTTCCACCTGAGATAGAAAGCAAGAGAACAAACAAATGTTGGCTTCATGAAACTTACTTCTTGTCTGGATACCTGTGTGGACCTGGCCAATGATGTTTTCTAGAGGATGCTCTTTGTTTATTCTCTGTGCTGGTATCACATTCAGCCGTATTCCCTCTTCAAGATTACTTTGGTTTAGATCAGGATTGTCTTCAGTTGTAAGGAGAGGAGCTTGGAGGTTCTGATCATTGTATTCCACATTGTCAGCAGTATTAGCATCAGAGGCCTCTTCAGCATGGATTGAGGAGGCTTCATTACATATTTCTTGGTCAGAGAGATTGCTGCTTGTGGTGTTGGAAGTACCGGCTTCACCTGTACTGGCTTCAATAGCTTCTGCCACTGATGGAGGATCAATGGATGGTGTTTTCATCCTGATGTAGGGACTAGGAAAATCCAGTCTGTAGTCAGTAGAAGAGGTTGAGGCAGAAGATGTTGATTTTGAAGAAGAACACTCCATATTTGAGAATATGAGAGGCTCAAATATCTGGGTGAAGGAGTCTATATCAAAGAGCCAGTTAGGACCTTTGCCTTGTTCACAGACAACATGTTCCCTGCATTCCACATTAGCAGATTCTTCCACAATCCGAGTCCTAGAATTGAACACTCGGTAGGCCTTTTATTGAGAGGAGTAACCCACAAAGTAACCTTCATCAGACTTTGCACCGAATTTAGGAAGAACTCCATGTGTGATGAGGATGGTACATGGACATCCAAAGGGCTTCAGGAAGCCAATGTAAGGAACTCTTTTGAGCCATAGTTCATAGGGTGTTTTCTGGAGAGGCTTAACAATAAGGACTCTATTCTGCACATAACAAGCTGTGCTTACTGCTTCTGCCCAGAAAGTAAGGGGCAGCTTTGAGTCAGCCAGCATAGATCTTGCTGATTCAATCAGAGTCCTATTTCTTCTTTCAGCAACCCCATTTTGTTGAGGGGTTCTTGGAGCACTGTATTGCCTTTCAATGCCCTTGCTCTCACAGAAACTGTTCAAAGTGTGATTTTTGAACTCTGTTCCCTGATCACACCTTATGATCTTTACCTTCAGATTGCTTTGGTTCTCTACCCTAAGAATATAGGATTTGAGAATCTCAGCAGTTTCATCTTTTGTTCTTAGGAAGAATACCCATGAGAATCTGGAGAAGTCATCAGTTATCACCAGACAGTAGGACTTTTTGCCCATTGACATGACATTCGTAGGACCAAAGAGATCCATATGCAGTAGCTGGAGAGGGGTGTCATTTGTGTTCAATGTCTTGGGCTTGTGGGAACTCTTGTGTTGTTTTCCCTTCAAGCAGGCAATGCAGTGATCGTCTACCTAGAATTCTTTGTCAGGAAGCCCTCTGACAAGATTGTCCTTCACTAATTTATTTATTGTTTTGATGTTAACATGGCTTAACCTCCTGTGCCAGAGAGCGGATTCATCAACTGATGCCTTTGACAGAAAACATGAAACACTACCAGATGGAGTGGCTTCATTCATGTCAAGCACATATAAGTTGTCCTTTCTACGAGCAGTTAGGAGAATCTTCTCTAGAGGGGGTTTAGATAGGCCAGGAGCTAACACGAAACATTCTTTGTCAGTGAAGAGCATTCAATGCTTTTGATCACATACTTGGGAAACACTCATGAGATTGAAGTCAAGTTCTTCAACATAGTTGACTCTTTCAATACTCATCCTTTCATTGGACACAGTTCCTTGTCCAGTGATAGATCCACCCTTTGAGTCACTCCCAAAAGAAACATATCCTCCATTGAAATGTCTGAAGTTAGAGAGGATGGACCTGTTGCCTGTCATGTGCCTGGAACAGCCGCTATCTACCACCCAAGTATTGTGTTTGTTGCCTGGCTGTCCCTGCACATGGAAGATATCTAATTAGTGGGAGGATCATTGTAGCATGCAGCATTGTAGAAGATCGTTGCTAATTTGCCATTGTCAGCATGCTTGCAGTCAATGGAACCAATAGTTATGCTTGGAGATTGTTTGGCCTTCCATTGCTGTGTTGGTGGTTTTCTAGCTTTCTTTGCATTGTCGGCAGAAGATGTTGTTGCTGACAATTTTTGCTTATCCGCGGCCGATTTTGCTGCTGAGGGCTTTGCTGGAGCAGTAGCAGTTTTTGCTTTGTCAGCAGTAGATACTTTTGCTGCTGATGCCGTTGTTTTTTATTTTGCTTTGTCAGCAGCAGAGACTTTTGCTGCTGGAGGCTTTGCCTTTGGTTTCCTAGACTTTACTCTATCAGCAGCGATTTTGTTTGCTGCTGATGGGTTGAGCACAGATGAATGATTTGCAATCTGGTTAAAAGGGTTGAACTTGCATGTTGCAGCAAAGTGGTTTGATTCCCCACATATGATGCAAGTTTGTTGAGGTTTCTGCATCTTCACTCTTTGAGGGGATAGAGATTCTCTGAACTTTGTTACCTTTGCATCATAGCTTCTCACCTGTTTGTTTCTGTTTGTTTTCTCAAAGGCATGCTGCTTTGAGTTTCTTTGGTGTTCACAGTAGTGAAAGCAGGTGCTGGCAGTGTGATTGTATTTGCCGCACACAAACCAGAATAGTGCTATCTTGTCCCGGTGAAAGTCCACATAGTTCTTACTTTGAAACAAATCTTTGAAGTTCCAGGGATGAGCTTTGTTATGCTCAAAAGTGGCTTCTTCTAGTTTCTTTTGAACATATGGACCTTTTTCTCCAGGTGTATGAAAACTATCAAACACCTTTGGCTTTGACTGAGGCTTGGGGTTGGTGAAACCTGATGTCTCTCCCTTTTAAATGTTTAGCTTTCTTCCATTTTGAAGATAGCTAATCTTGATTTGTTTGAATGGGATGGGAGCTGGAATAGTTGGAGTAACAACAGGACATTCAGTTTTGTTCAGAACAGCTTCAGAGATAGGAGCAGATGGGACTGCCCTAATTTCACAGTGGTCTGAGTAGGTTGACTCAGATTCTGAAGAGGTGGAGCAGTCTTCCACGAAACATGCATCCATTGAAGGATCAAGGTTTCGGTTTGCCGTGTCAAGATTTGCAGTATTGAAGCTTGGTTCGTGAATGGCAACATAGTTAGCAGGAGGAGGAACTGTCTTGTACTCGTCATCATGATATCCAAGTCCAGTTTTTACCCTTTCATGGACTTGAATATCTAACAATCTTTGTAACTTTTTAGATGAAAATTCATATTTTTCAACATGAACTTTCTGTTCAGCCAGTTCAGCTCTGGTAGCTTTAAGTTTTACTAATAGATCATCAATCTGAGTTTCAAGATTGGTTTGTTCATGTTTTAAAGAAGAAATCTCTTTCTTAAGGCAGTTAATCTTTTCTTTGTAACTGTCTTCGACCTTTTTGAATTCAGATTTCATTTGGTGAAACTCTTCATTTTGATCTATTGATTTTGGTTATGCTTTCTATAACCTAAAACTTTGTCAATGCAAGCTTGAGAGCAAAGATGTTCAAATACCTGAGGTGGTATTTCTGCATTGTCTGCCATAAGTGCTTGGTTGGAGGCAGGAACATCTTCATATTGAAAACTCCAGTCAAATTTAATAGTTCCAACATTTGCACAGGCTGCAGTTTGTGTTGGAGGAGTTCCTTGCTGCTGCTGCTGCCTGGGCTGACCTTGGTAAGCTTGTCTTTGATGGCTGGCACCCTGATTGGCTTTAGGTGCCTTGCACTCCCTAGCAAAGTGACCCATTTGGTTACAGTTGTAACATCGGATCTTGCTTTTATCAAGCCCAACTCTGGTGTTTGAGTTGTTGCTTGGAACTGATCTCCCGGTTCTAGAATAAAACCTTTTTGCTCTGAGGGAGAGCATGGCATATGAGTGTTGAATATCCATTTCTTCAAGATCATCTGAATGAAAGCATTCCAGATCCTCCTTTATGAAGTTCATGCTGCTTGAGTTGTCAGAGACAAAAGCAGTAGAGGTTGGCTGTTGAGGAGGTGCCTCAAGAAGAAATGGTGATGAGTTGGATTGTGAAGCAGTTGGTGTTTGAGGATGAGTAACAATGGGAGGATAGTAGTTGCTTGCACTAGGACCAGAATGATCAGAGTGAAGCGCTGAGGTGGTGGTGGAGGAAGTGGTAGCTGATTGATAACTGGAGCTCCTTTCTTTAGCTTGAATCATTTCTAATTCAAAGGTTTTGAGCATGCCAAAGAGCTCAGTCATCTAAAGAGTTTTCAGATTCTCTGTTCTTCTGATGGACACTGTATATAATGTCCAACAACTAGGAAGAGATCTTATGAACTTCTTGAGAATGTCTTCATTCTCCAGCTTTACCTTGGAGCACTGCAGTTCTCCAACCAGGTACGTGTACCTGTTATATAAAACTGTTAGTGACTCACCTTCCTTCCAGACGAAGTTTTCATACTGTTGCTTGAGAATGTCACGTCTGTTCTCCTTGACCTCCTCAGATCCAGCAAACATCTTTTCCAAGGCTCCCCATAATTCCTTTGCAGTTTTGTGAGCCTTGAAGTTGTGAAAAACTTCATTTGGAAGGCACATTTGGATAGCTCCTAATGCCTTGAAGTCCACCTCCATTTTCTTGATGTCTTCTTCAGAATACTTGGAGGGTTCCTTAGGAACTAGCGGAGTCAGCAAAGGCCACCATGGGAACATAAGGTCCATCCCTTGTGGATTTCCACATTCCGTATTCATGGTAGCAGAAGAAGCTTTCCATACGGTTCTTCCACATATCATAGTCCTCCCCAGACACCAACCTCGGTGGTCGGTTGATACTGCCGATGTCTTCAGATCCATGACTTTGTGCCATTTTGTTTTGTGTGACTTGATCAATAATAGAGTTTTGAATAGAATCAGAAAGTGATTAAACAAATGTTAGTTTGTTTAATCTTGAGCCAAAGCTCTGATACCACTTGTAGGATCGTAAGATTACAAGGTGATTCTGTTCTAGTTGATATTGGCGGAAACAATAGCAACCAACAAAGTAAACAAGTAAACAGCAAGAATACTGATAAATGCACTGTTGTATTAGACTTCTTAGATTACAAGTTTACAAGTAAAACACTATCAAGAAGCACTATCAAGGCACACTTTGTTTGAAGTGTTTACAAGATATATATAGTAACTTAGAATCAAGACAGACCCTTGATTCTAAGGATCAGATCTAACACAAGCCGTTGATCTTGTTTGTTAAACTAAATTACACGCAAAGGCTAATCTAGTTAACTTTACTGAAACGTCTTCTTAGGCATCATTGTTTGCATGCTTCGAGAAGCGTGTTATTTTCCTTTATTGGTTGCACCAGTGAGGTTCCTTCTCCTTGGAGTGTGGCAGTTGCTTTTGCATAAAGGTGTCAGAGGCGCTTCACATGGATAGTCAGCTGCAACGTTTGGTCTTCAGAGAATAAAGCTATCAGCAGCAGAGATGAGAATAATGCTGCTGATAAGCCTATTAGCAGCAACTTGTGTTGAACGCTACTGATAAGCCTATCAGCAGCAACAAGTGTTGAATGCTGCTGATAAGCCTATCAGCAGCCATATGTGTTGAATGCTACTGATAAGCCTATCAGCAGCATTTGTACTTTAGAATAATTTGGTAGCAATCAGTCTTTGGTTCTACACAATTGCCCTTCAAGATCTAAACTGGATTGAAGCAATGCAAGAGGAACTTGTCACACCCCGACCGATGGCGGAATCATCGGGGCGGGACATGTAAGACTGTTCATAGCACAAGGTTGACTAAATTGAAATATGTTAAAGTCAAATTTCCATTTCACATAATCCAAGTACAAACCAAATCCAAACAAAGAAACAATAAACAACTCATAAACTTCTTGATTTAATATTGCTAAGTCCAAATCCTATATTGAGCACGTCTTGAATCATTCTCACATATTAGGGCCTGAAACATGAATAAAATAAAGTCAACTAAAAAGTTGGTGAGTATAACACAGTTATATATAGATAGCATATAGTTGAAAACAAATCCTTTACAAGACATGAAAAATAAGGCATTTATGGGGAGCAGCTATTGTGTAATCAAGTACAACCAAACCTTTGTAACTAGTATGCAAATTGTGTTGCCGGTATCAATCACCTCCACTTGGGTGGGTTTGTCAGACTCAATAGATCTATCATTGAAAACCGTCGGCTTGTATAGTTAATGATTGCACATAGTTTTCACAAAGACTAGCACAACTAGCACTCGGGCACAAAGCTCAAATTTTGCACACATGTATGTAAGTAGGATTTTGCACTTGTGTTGTTTGAGTAAATATAAATGTGAAATGTGTAATGTGTATAAAGTTCATGTTCCATCCCAAAAGTGTAAAAGAGTAAAAAGGGGTTGTGAATACTCACTTGATATGGAAGTGAAGCTAACAAAGATTATAGATAGCAAATATGATCCTCGAAATGCACAACTTAACCTAAAGGGTAAATGTGTATTGAATCAAATAGATGCATAAAGTTTAAGTCTAAAATGAAAGTTGAATTTGTGTATAAAACTATTGATTTGTATTTAAAAGTATTGAATAAAAATTATATATAGAGTTTGAAGTAATAATATTTTGAAACAATTTGATTAGGTTTGAATTAGATAATTGAATAAATATATAATTATAGTTTATGAAATAATGTAAATATTAATTGTAATTAAGTATAAATAAATAAATGAGTTTGATTTAAATTGTAAATTAAATAAATAATCATTATCTTATTTATTTATAAACTTGTAACTTAATCATTTAAAATATCATTTAAGTGTAAGATAAATTTAATTTTTATAAATTTTTTAAATAAACTTTTAAATAAATAATATTTATCTCTTCAAATACAGAAAACATATTTTTATAAAATTTGAAACATTTATTGATTGAAAAATATAAAATTATAATTTTGTTAAAGTTTCTGAGTCACACACGACCGTGCCTCGGAAGGGCACGATCGTGCTCAAGCCACGGGCGCGACCGCGCTAGTCGGGGCGTGGCCGGGTTGATCAACAGGAGCACAAGCCTTGGCCCGGCACGGTCGTGTCTATGATCTTTAGACACAACAGAGACTAGCCCAGAGGGCATGACAAGGACTGGACAGGAGAACACGACCGCGCTCGATGAGGCACGGCCGCGCTAGATGATTAGCGCGACCGTGTCTCTTCCAAATCAAACACGAATTGACAATTTCTTGTATTTTAAACGCTGGATTTGTTAGGGCTTTTGATTAATGGGTTATTACGAGTCTTTTCATATAATTTAATTATATGTAAATCGTGTTTAAGTATGGATTCGATTAAATCATTTTTATTAAAATGAGAAATCCGGTTCAGGATGATTTTTATGATGGAAGCCCCAATTAACAGAGGGCTTTTGTTATGAGGACTAAATCGACTGAGAAAAAGGTGATAATTACCTTGGAGAATATCGGATTGATAGGAAGCGGTAGAAGAAAGTTCCGGCGTCGGCGATAACGGCTTTCGGCGACTTCGACTGCGATTCTGTCTGCTTCAACGGTTCCAAAGCTTCAGGAGAGATCGAATGGCGTGACGATGTTGCTGGATTAAGAGGGTTCTGATCGAATTGCTTGAGAGAGTTTTCTTGGAAAATATTTGAGAGAGAGTTCTTTGAGGTTCACGAATTCCGGTTAATTGGTCGTAAAGAGGATGTTTTGGTAGTATTATTTCTTAGTTAATGGGAGCAAAACGTATAACGGATTTGAATTCGAACGATCTGGTGATTAAACTGCATTTACGTTTCAACTGTTACGCAGGCGCGACCGTGCCAAAAAATGGGCGCGACCGTGCCTAGGCACCGGGCGCGATCGTTCCAAAGCAAGTCGCGCGACCGTGCCAAAGCACTTGGCGCGACCGTGCTAGGACGAAGCACGACCGTGCTAGACTAGGATTTCTTGATATTTTTCAACTTTAGTCCTTGACTTTTCAGATTTGATAAGTTTGATTAACATAGTTTCTTGCATAGTGTTTAAGTGTATATAATCGAGTAAAACTTGCGAACTTGCATTGAATCATTGCATTTAATTTATGGCGAGAAAAATAATAAGACAGTGCACGAGTATTGAATTCGAAATTGCATTACATTGAATTGAAATATGAATACTAAATATCAGGAATGTTACAGAACTTCTTTAGTTCAAATAGCTTAATGTTTGGCATCTTGTAGATCTTCCTGATGGTAAGTACCCGATCGCTACTAAGTGGGTTTTCAGAAATAAGAAAGACGATCGTGGTATACAAACTAGATATGGCATTGTATGGTTTGCATCAAGCGCCTCGTGCGTGGTATGAAACCTTGTTGACACATCTTATAACAAATGGTTTCATTCGTGGCATCATTGACAAGACATTATTTTTGAAGAAGTTTGATTCCAATCTATTAATAGTTCAAGTTTATGTTGATGATATTATCTATGGCTCGACAAATGAAAATCTTTATCGTGATTTCGAGATGGTCATGAAGCTAACATCTGAAGTGAGTCTGATGGATCAAATGCAATTCTTTATGGGGTTGTAGGTGGAACAATCTGATGCTGGAATTCTCATTCATCTTGCAAAATATGTTAAGGATATTCTGACAAAGTTTAATATGAGTGATTGCAAAGCAACATCCACCCCCATTGCTCCTCATGAACCGCTCACAGTGGATCCGTCCGGTGTTGAAGTTAATCAAAAGTTGTATCGCTCCATGATTGGCTCAATGATATATCTAACTGCAAGTCGGCATGATATAATGTTTGTTGTTTGTTCTTGTGCTCGATATCAGTCTGCTCCAAAAGAATCCCATGAATCTGCTGTCAAAAGGATAATTCGGTATCTTAAGGGTCATGTTAACCTTGGCTTGTGGTATCCTTCTGAATCTTAATTTATTTTTTATGGTTACACTGACAGTGATTATGGTGGTTGCAATTTAGACAGGAAATCCACATCTAGCGGATGTCAGTTTTTGGGGGAGCGGTTAGTGTCGTCGCAATGCAAGAAACAAACAAATGTGTCCACTTCAACCGCTGAGGCAGAATACACAGCCGCTTCGAGCTGTTGTTCATAGGTTATTTGGATTCAACATCAACTTTTGGATTTTGTTATAAATTTCTTGGAGACCCCGATTTATTGTGACAATGAAGCTGTGCTGGGAATAGTAAAGAATCCAATTAAGCATTCGAAAACAAAGCATATCGCTATCAGGTTACATTTTATTCATGATTGTTTTGATAATGGTCTAATTAAGGTGGTCCACGTTGATACCTTAGAGCAAAAAGCTGACATTTTTACAAAAGCATTTTCAACTGGTCGGTTTAACTCTCTGGTAGAAATGTTGGGGATGATATCATTCTGAGTGTTGTTTGATGTTAAAAATAAAAAAAAATTATCTGAATAAAGTCCGATTTTGAAAGACCATATATGTTCCTCAAAAAGATTTTCTTTTAGTGTTAAAATTGTGCTGTGAGTATTTGTATTTCATGTTTTGTTACATCTTGTAGTTATTGTGTTTTGTTATATAGTACATCACAATTTTAGGGGGAGAATAAAAGAAAATGAAAATTAATGAAAAAAAAAAAAGTGTTAGTACTATGTGATTGTTATGAGATCCTGAAAATTGAAAATTTTGTTATGCTGTTTTTTATTGAGCTGAACAATGTGTGACTGATTGACATGCAAAAAGGAAATGATAGTATATTTGTATAATGAGCTTACGCATGAATTGGATATGATGGTGACATCGGTTACGACTATTGATATGTCGGTAGGCTCTGCATGTATAAATTAGGCGATATTTGTGTGATTAACTAAATTGCAATATTTGTGTTTTACCCACATCGAATATCAGTACTTTCATCATTCGAATGAAAATTGAATCTAGTCATACCATAAGACCAGGATCTTGATGAGTTCTTAGCACAATTTGTTTGATCTTTCGACTATACCCGTCAAATATACGATTTAGAGTTAAACACCTTTTATACAGTTGATGGTTCTGGTGAAAATCTCGGATGGAAGCCAGTCTGTTTAGCCCTTTGAATCATTCATGATTTCAATTGACATAACCAATATCCTATGGATATCCGCATACCCGAATCAATCTGATTCAAACATATTCATCAAAGAACATCACATCTACATTCGTTCAACTGAATCAATCATGATTCTTGACACATTCCATCTCATATGAATCAATATGATTCCGTGCGTACAATCTCAGAAACCAAGACAAAAAGAATCAAAATATTCAGAATCAAAATGATTCAAATCAAATCAACTTGGTTTATTTTTCTGTGCTAAGAACGCTAAACTCGTGCTGGTGATTGGATCATGATTTAGTGAAATTTTGTGTTAAGTCTTAGTTCGTTCCATCTCGATTGTGGGGTACACATTGTATTGATTAATATTACCCTAAATGTCACACAGTATCTACTGAAACATGATGTATGAGTTTATGCTGAAAAATTATACTGGCAATCAATGTTGAATTGTATAGATCCTGATTTGATAAGGAGTGTGATTAAGACAGTGTGCATTTATGATTCTATGTCAATTTCAGTTCACCAAAAGATGAACAAATATCAAATAAAAGAAAAGGTTAAAAAGAATAAATGAATGTGAAATATTTCATTGTTGGTGTACATATATGTGATATTTGTTTCAATATAAGTGTTTGGTAAATAAGTGTGTTTAGTTTCATCAGAATAAGTGTCATGGTCTATTGTGTTTTTTCAAAATCTGAAAGTGTGTATGTCTGTGAAAGTGGTTGTATCAATAAGTGATATGTGTATCAATTGTTTTTTATCTGAAAATATTAAAGGTTTGGAACAAGTTTTAATGATATCAGAATTGGACAAGTAAAATAAATGGTTGAAATTTTACAAGTACAAAGTTTTTGGTCGAAATCTCTTGCCCGAAATCTTTTGTCCGAAATGTCTTATCCGAAATTCTTTTCGATCGAAAAGTCTTGTCCGAAATCTATTTTGATCAAAATCGTGAAAGCTTTTTGTATTGATATTTCGATCGAAAACATTTTCACCACCATTCTCAGTTTCTGATTGGGTCTTTAGAAATTTTTTGAAGTGTTGATTTCTCGATTGATATCTCGTGTTTGTGTCGTCATCAGTGTTCTTCGAAGTTTTTGATCATCAAGGTACGTTTTCATGACTCGTAGAGATGTATAGGTTAGATCCTTGGCCTTAGATTAAAATTTGGATATGAATGGATCGAAATCTTGGTTGAATCGTCCGAAAAGTCCTTGAATGGACCGAAATCTTTTCCAGATGGAAATGAAGAGTCACAGATCTGTCCAAAAAGAGTTTTTAGATCGAAAAGTGTTTTGGTCATGAGTTTTCGATCGAAATCTTTTGAGTTGAAAAATTTTGTATAAAATTGGGTTTTCGATCGAAAGGTTTTAGTTCAAGGGTTTTCGGTCAAAAAGTCTGAAGTTGGTAATTTTTCTCTGGTTAGAGTTTTCGGTTGAAAAGTAGAGTTTTCGATCGAAAAGTTCTCAGTTGGATTCTATTGTATTTTATGAGTTTTCGATCGAAATGTTTGGAGTTGTATTTTTCAGAATTTTTCTAACTGTTTGATCGTTGTTTCTACAGTCATGAATCAATTAAAGTTTGAACCGAGGCACAATATTTGTGCGTGTCTTACTACATCAACCAGGAATCCAGGGGATACGAGCAGATAGTTATGTTTCTAAACAGATCAAGGATCCATACTGCAATATCAACCCAAGTTAGAGTTTTTGAGAATCAAGTTCGTGAATTCTGGGAGAATGTGGAATACAAGCACGTGAACAAAGAGATTTGGATAGAAAGTACAGTCGGTGGCAAGATAATCAAAGTTACTGAACAAGTGATCAAGGAAGTACTTAACTTTAGAGATTCACCAAATTACCCTTATAAGATGAGCTACACAAGAGTATCAGGTATTGTGTTGACCATGGGTTATGAAGGATACTTTCAAAGAAGACAAGTGACAAAGACTATATTTGGGAAGCAATGGAGATAGCTTGTACATGTTCTTATTCACTGCTTAAGTCCAAGAACACAGCATTTGATCAGATTGGCAAAGTATTTAGTCGTGCATGGGTTTGTTTGGCTACACACCGAAGATTTAACTATTCAAGAATGATTTTTGAAGCCATGATAAATAACTTTGTTGGTCCGAGGCAGAATTACAAGTTTCTTCTTTATCCGAGATTCGTTCAAATGATAATTAATACTTTACTGCTAGACTTACCAAATGATGGAATTGAATTACCTTTAGAGCAAATGACCGAAGTCATCTTTAGTAGCATGAACACCGTGAGGAAGAAAAGCAAGTTTAGTGGAACCGAAACTCCATTATTTCCAAACATGATTGTAGATGATCCAAATCAAGACTTCAATGTGAATGATGAAGTTGATGACTTACTGGATAGTGATATGGAGGATATTGAAGGTGATGAAGATAGTGATGATAATGATGGTAATGATGGTGGTAATGTTGGTAATGCTGAACAAGTAAATCAGAATTTAGATGTTGAGCAGCCGGAAGATGTTGTTAATCAAGAGAATGTGGAAGTAACTGAGAATGTTGAAGTGAATGAACCTGCTGTAACTCAGATAGAAGAAGTTAATGCAGAGGTTCAGGATGAAGAAGCTGTCAATGATGATACTGCTAAAACTCCAAAAGTACAAGCAACAGAAACCCCACCAGCAAAGAAAAGGAAAGAATCTGAAGCAGAAAAGACCGTGCCTTCTAGACCTCCTTCGTCTAAGGGTATTGTGTTTAAAATTCCTTAAGGCAAGAGAATGAAAACTATGGCTAAGAGAGAATTAGCTGGTAAAGGCAAAGGAAAAGAGATTCTAGAGAAACCTAAAGTCAAGTCATCGAGAGACTATAACTTGGTAGATGAAGAGTTTATGAACTATGCAACTAGAGACACTGCTGATACTATGAGCCAATTGAAGACACAGATTGCAAATTTACAAGGCAGAGAAGCAGTGAGTTCAAGAGAAATCAGAGAACTTCGTGTAGAGAGTAGTTGACAAAAGATAATAATTGAACAGCAACAAGTTCAAATAAATCAGTTGTAGAATGTTGTACAAGATATACTTAGGCATCTTGGCCTGCAGTCAAAATCAGATAATGTCATCCCTCCAATGAAACCTGTGAATCAAAATGATGTGGATCAGGAAGGACCATCTACAGCAGAACCACATAGTGTTTCATTTCCTGTAAATGAAGCAACTATATATGGATCACAAGATATGTTTGATGTTGATTGTCTACTTAATAATCAAGGTGAAGGAATGGAAATCTCTGATGGTTAAAACACAAATGCTGAAGATGATGATAAAGAGAAAGAGAAAGAGGAAGAGGAGGAAGTGGTTATTACTGAAGAAAAGAAAGACGATGACAAGCCGTTAGATGACGATGATAGTAGTAGTGATGGTTTTGGTAACATTGGTGGTGAATCAAATGATAATGTTTCAAGTGATGAAAATGATTCGAATGAAGTTTATGAAAAGTATGAGTATGAAGAGAAGCAAACTATGTTGAAAATGATGGGTCGGTGATTGGAAGGATTGATAAGATTGTTAGTGATACTGAATCATTTGATGTTCCTGATGATGAAGACAAATCAAACTGAAGCACCAAAGGCCAATGTTAGTGACAAAAGTTTGTGGTGGAAGATTAGAGAGAAACCATCTATTATCGAACAAGTTACTCAAAAGATTCGTAATAGAAAGAAAGCATTCACTGGACAGATACTTAGTTGGATGTACGATAATGAGAAAAAAGATGTACGTTATCAAAAGGATTGTTGGGGATATTCAATATTTTTCTACAAGTCATAAGCTGCAGTCATTGCCAAGATGGGATATTAGAGAACTAAGTCATCTGTACTTAATAAATCCAGCAAATTGCACTATTGCTTCTGCATTTGAAACATTCTTAAGGCATCAGTGTGAGCAAGACAGATTTACTTCTTTCAATCCACAAGTTCCTAGGTGTGAAAAGATAAAGAGAAAGTTCAGATCAACTGCTCAAAGAAAGTTCAGATATATAGTCAATCCAGCTGATACGGTGACGACTGTGTACATTCCAGCAAGACGAGAATGTTTTATCAAAGCTTTTATTATATGGGAGTATGACAGTCTAACTCATGAAGCGGTTATCACACAGAAAGAATTACCTGAAGTTAGAATCTTCGATCTGATGGATCTGTTCAGTTTCTCCGATGAAGATCTGAAGATTCTTTATCATAATCCAATCCAATGTGACATGAGTACTATGATAAAGACTGAAGCAAAATTGTATATGTGTGTGGTTGCAAGATGTCTTTCGATGCGATATGAAGCAAAGATGATCAAGAAAAGATTAGCAGATCTAGAAGCTAAGCGAGTAAAAGTTGAAACCAAGCCGGTAGCAGACAACAACTAAAGTCTTGATGTTCAATGGACTAGGGGGAGATTGTTGGAACCTAGTAGTCCATAGAAATCAAGATTAAAACTTTCATTGTATAAGTCAAAAGTTTTCAGTCGAAAACTCTTTCGGTTGAAAACGTTTTCGGTCAAAAGATTTCGGTTGAAATATTTTTACTATATATAGTTGTATGTTTGAACATTTAAGAGTAGATTAATCATTGTTTGGTATTGTGCTTAGATCTGATCATATTGTAATCAATAGTTTTCTCTCAGTTTAGCCACTGTAATTACCAGTTTTATCAATGTAATCTACTTGTTTGATGCTTGATCTTGTTTATGTGGCGGTTTTCATTCTCGTTATTGTTTGATTCGATTTACCTGTTTATTGTTGGATTCTGGATTGTTTCCACCTATCCAGAAGTGTTGTTGGTGATTAGAGGCTTGTTTATCATCGGATCAGAGGGATTCACAATTTATATCATCACTAGACACACCATCCAACATTATTGGTGTTGATTCATCATTTGTGAACTTGCTTAAGCTTGTTTTCAAAGCTATACGTTGACTCTTTCTTCCTGTAGAGTAAAAAGATGTTTTTATTTAAAAAAAAACGCCATGTAGTAAGTATCTAAAACTCCATGTTGTTTTCCATATAAAATACCATGATCATATAAAGCACCATGTTCATCTAAACCACCATGTTTATCTAAAACACCATGTTCATCTAAAACATCATGTTCATAAAAAACACCATGTTCATTTAAAAACCATGTTCATTTAAAACACCATGTTCATCTAAAACTCAATGTTCATAAAAAACAACATGTTCATCTAAAACACCATGTTCATCTAAAACACGATGTTCATCTAAAACACCATGTTCATCAAATCACCATTGATGTAGTGCAAAGCACACATCCTTTATTCCTTTGTAATTGTGCATTTTAGATAGTTTTATGTATGTTTTTACTTGTTTTTGGTTTGTTTTGAGTCTATGTCAGGTGTATAGGAGCTCGTGTGAAGTATAAAGTCAGATCATGAAGAAACCGAGCACGAGAAGCAGTCCAAAGAAAATAATGAAAAATATTGGAAATCCAAGTCTTCGCGGTACGCGACGACGCAACACCATGTTCTCACGGTACGCGAGAAACTTCAGAAAGGGCCGCGACTAATTTGTTCCTCGCTGTACGTGAGGATCCCAAGACAATCTTTCGAAATTCGTGAGAAGTCTAAATTCCACAAAACCCTAGAATTCGATTATTAGAAGATTTGTAATGCCATAATACTTGGAGTTCGAGTTTTAGCAGTCCAGAGAAGGGTTTGAGGCGATTTTGGGAGCTTGGGAAGAAATTGAAGTGCAATTCAGTGTTTGATTCTCTCTCTTTTGTCTTTGAATTGTTGATTGAAACCATGTCTTGTTCTTTTACTTCTGGTTTAGATGTTTTGAACATGTGTATTGTCTAGATCTTTGATACTGCCTAGGTTTGTGATTATTGCTTGGTAAAGTTTGGATTTTTATTTGGTTTATGGTTTGATGGTTTATTGGTTGTGTAAGAGATCTTGGTTTGACTACTATGATGAATATGCATGTTTAGATCTGAGTTGCAATTGATTATAGTTCCGTATGACGTCACACCCTCCCGTCACATGGGAGAGCCTCGTCAAACTCTGGCCAATATGTTGTCTTAACCGGGCTCACTTGGTGTCAGAGTTGGAGATCATCCAAGGAAAAATCCCACCCAATACGACCCCTTCCGGGCTTAAGGGAGAGCCGAGGCTCGAACCCTGGATCGGCGTGGGTAAAACCTAGATGCATCAGCCTAAGAGCTAGGCCTCATTTGCATGCCGCAGAAACTAATGGGGAGGGCAGGGATCGAACCTGGGTCACAAGGAACATCAGGTCTCTCCCTTACCACTCCACCCCCAGCTCATTGGCATATCTAGATCATATAACTGTGTGTTTATTGTTGTTTGTGTGGTTTGCTAGACGTAATATTCCATAGGAGCTGTGATTCAGAGTTAATTAGAGTTGAGTGTTCATCTTATCTTAATACCCAAAAAGTGAGAGATAATCGGTTAGTCTTCGTCATTAGGATTCTGAGTGTTAACTGTCTGAGAGGAGGTTCCCTTAGGTTCTTAGTGATTGTTGCTATACCGAGTCATAGTGTGTTAATCTGAGATTACCCCGTGCATCTTTGATGTATTGTGGACATTGAGACCGAGAGGTGATTTGTCTTTTGGGTACATTATCATTGTTGGAGAGACTGAAAGGTAATCCGACTATCTGGTGAGTTACTGCATCTTTAGAGTTTTTTAGTTGGTGACACCCTGAGAGTGATTAGAGGTCCACTAGGAAGTCTAGAGCTGTTATCCTTAGATACCCAGATCCATCATTGTTTCCATAACCGGTAGATGTTTGAGCTTTGCAAGTAGGATTCCGACCTAGGTGGTATTCTTCCCATTCCTGATATTCCCGAAGTCCTTGTTTGATAGTTAGAGTCGTTCATTAGAGTTTTGTTGATTCTAGTAGTTAATAAGTAGTATAGAAAACCCCCAAACGAATCATTCATAGTTCTAGTCAGAGTCTAGTTTAGTTATTCGGTGTGTCTAGGGTTCGATAATCCGGTTTACCATTAAGATGTGCTACACTCGATAGGTTCACTTGCCTGTCAGTGCGGTCTAGTTCATAGGTATTCCATTTATTACTTATGAGTCTAGATTAGGTTTTATTTATTAGTTTTTATAGACCGTCTAAGCGACATCAAGTTTTTGGCGCCGTTGCCGGGGACACTTGGCAATAGCAACACTAGCTTTGATTAGTTCTTTCTATAATTTTTGGTTTATTTTCTTTCTTTCTTTTACTTTGAGTCTTAATTGTGTGGTTTGTCTTTTTTGTTTCGTGCGTGTCTAATTTAGGATTGAGTCTTGTGTGTTTGAGTCTTTCTTATTTATTTTTGTGTCTTTCAGTTTATGCAATGTACTCGTTCGCAGGGATCGCCACAGTATTCAGCTTACGAAGAGCCCGAACGAGAGCTTCACGAATGCACCCGCGACTTCCTGGAGCGTTTGAAAACATTGTGCAAAACCCGATACGTTCTACTATCCCAATTCCTTTTCCTAAAACGGGCGACGCTGACCCACTAGCGAGACGTACCATACACCAGAGAGCTAGTGATGGGGTCACCGGGGCGAGATCTTTGATCACCCGCCCCACTATCCCTAATACGAATAGTTGGCAGTTCCCATCACCTGTCATGAGTACGATCACTCATTCTACTCAGTTCCATGGCCTCGGGGATAAGGATGCACCAGGATATTTGTTCCGCTTCGCGCATATATGTGATACCTTCAATATCACTAGTGTGTCTAAGGATGCAATCTACTTGCGTCTCTTTCGATTCTCGCTCTCTAGGCGTGCTTCCACTTGGCTTGATACCCTCCCCGACAATTCCATCACCACTTGGTGTGACACCCAACATTTCAGATCAATATCCGTACCAATTATTAATGTGTTCACATTTCATGTTTTCTGATATATTAGTCTCGAGCTAAAAATATTATAAGTCTTGCAATAATCATGTGTTACACAATTTGCATTTTTAGTAATTATGAGAGTTACTAGTACACCTACACTTATGACCTGCACAATACGAATGTTGGTGATTAGCTAATACTAATACACATGAAGTCTAGAAACTTATATTGATACGAAATAAATAACTGTGGCATTAGTTTATGTCATCTAATATAAAAGCTTTGTTACATCCGGTCATATTTATCTACCTATAAATATATATATATATATAGATGTATCCGTAACTATATTCAAATCGTCAACTATGTTAAGAATTGTTAGTAATTGAACAAAAACAAGTCATCACAACACCATCTTTAGAATTTTACCGCTAAAGTTTAACAACCGAACGCTACTACCGTTAGAACACCAAACGAGATTACATCACCTAAAGACCTAACCATCTTCCATTATAACTCAACTAAACTAGGAACTAAACCCAAACCCCCACCCTTTGATATTTTCAGCAGAAACCCATTAGTGGGGGCCACCCATACCAAAACTCCTGACCACATTAATGAATCATGTCATAAAAACCATGCTCCTTCAACCCATGTGCACTCCACCATCAATTTCATCACATGTATCACCATTTAGAAATCATTATGTTCAAGTCAACACTCTTCCTCTTTCCTTTCTTCATTTTGAACAGCAACTACACCACCCACATTATATCATCTTTTTCATACAACAACACTTCAATAATACAATCAAATGATGAATGTGTATGGAGCAATGTATGGAGCATTTATTGTTAGTCATCACCACACTCAATTATCCATATATATGAAAGTATACAAGCATCAAAACCAAACTCTACACCTCTTTCTCTCTTTATCGGTTCCATCTAAGTGCACACACACACACTCACAAGTCTTGAAACACCTACTAAAGGTCAAGCAAGAAACAACTTATTTTGGTGTCCTAAGGAAGAATACAAGAATTTTCGAAGGATTCTAGTCACAAAACCGAAGATCTCTCACCATTTCTACTTCAAACTCGTCATCTACATTTCCAGTGGGTAAAATACTTTACAAACCCTCTTTTCTTTAAATCCAAGCTTAAGTGTACGATTGTTCATCTAAAAACGAAATGATTTTATGAAAACCTTATTATTAAATAAACTAACAAAATGATTTTTGTCTAACACTTGAAATATAGAAAAATGTATGTATATATATGTCGTATATATGCATGTATGATTATATAAATATGTGATGCTTCATAAAAACTTACTAAAACATTAAGTGTGTCTAAAAGTTAAAATATATATTATTGTTTATGCGTTTTACTCATCATAACACAAGAGGTACATAAACTTGGACAAATATATATATATAGACATAGTTGTATATATATATATAGGTGTGTTCGCACATGACAAAATATGATTTTTGACTATAGATAGTTAACATGCGTGGATTATGTAAATCATAGGTTGAGTTTCCTAATAAAATGGATAAATCAAAAAGAGTTATTAAACCTAGTACGAATAATATATTTACATGAATATATATTGATAAAAGCTATTATCAAAGTTCTAGATATGAACTAAAAGTCATGAATATTGTTAAAGTATGTATGAGTATATGAACATGCACACCTTAAATAGGTATATTTATATATAAGTATATAATCAACGATTTGGAAAAATAAAAAAAGATTGAATTATTATTATATTTAAAACGATTGTATAAATATAAAGCGCAGCTATTATTATGTAAAAATGACTTTTATTAAAATGACGGTTTGACGACTTTAAATATATTATTAATAAAAATTAATAATGTATATAATTAATAAATATGTTTTTAAATAAAACAAGAGTTGGATATATTATATTTGGACAAACACTCGGTGGACGTATTAGAATAAATAATCCCAAACGACATTACTCGTATGTTAATATAAGAAATTTTGACAACATCCATATATGCGTAAACAACTATATGTGTATAAACATGTCCTAACAAAATATATTTATAACAAGGCTTAAATAATAATCACCAACGGGACGCAAATCGAAATACATTTTTCTAAAATGGACATATATTTAAAGACATTATTATGTCGGGTGAACAATTTGCACATAAGACGTTCGGTCTTAACACAAATTACCCTTGTGTGCTTAGGGTACGAGTATGTAACATCCATGATTTTCCGATACTATTTTAACTTATCTATTTATCAAGTTATCCATTTTAATGATACTCCGTTTGAATCCCGTACCTTCCCCACTCAATGAGTCACATTAACTTTTCACTCACATATAATTTTCTACTTATACGTATAGCACATGCATGTATATTTATATGGAGTTATATATATAAATATATATATATATATATATATATATTTATATATACCCCGTTTTAGAAATTAAATCAAAACACAAAAACTATGAGTTTTAATCATGTTATCATCTTTTAGATACATATGTATGTATTTATAAATAAATATGTATATGTTTTATAGACCATTATACAATTTATAAATTCTTTTAAACGAATATATTCCTTTATAAACATTCGAAATGAAACAAATAATACTTAAGATTTTATAAACTTTATAAAATCAAAACAAGTTTTATAAACAATTAAAATAAATTTAAGATAATTAATTTGAGCTTTGAACCCCAACTAAACCCCCCCTCTCACCTTTTGAACCCCCACTATTTCCATTGAACCTTCACATGAATCCCAAATCCTAAATTTTGACCCTATCCTAAAGTTCTTGACCTTTTTTGACTATTGAGAAGTCAACATCCCAACTCAGGGCTGAATTCGAGTAAAAGTCGTCGATACCGGACCTGGCTCGAATTCTAGATGGATTAGCAACCTTTATCAAACCCAAATGACACCTCAATTCGATCCTAGCGCGGCCAAGATTCAAAATTCAAATCAGTCCGAAGGAATTTGACTTTCCAAGTCAAATCGTGTCCAATTAGTCCTCAAATCAAGGAATTCAACCGCGTTCAATCCCGAGAATCATGCTCGGATTAACCTCGAATGAATCTAACCATTTACATGACTTAATGCATCCACATTCAAACGAATTAACTCAGAATTTGCAGCTGTCGGTCGTCCTCATTAAAACCAAGTTGAATCACGTCTTTAAAGCGAAATCAACCGAATCAATCCACCCTCACACCTTCGCAAACCCAGTTACAAGCTTTCTAAACACCTTCGTGACTGGCGTTAACCCTCTGGAACCCTTTCGAGTTCCAAGAACACCGAACACTAGTTGCCAGTCGTTCTCCTCCGTCACCCAACCATTATAGGTAATTTTTACGTCATTGAATTCGTACCAGTCTCATGATCAAAAGCCCTATGATTCGGGTTCAATTGTTCTGACAAAACCAAGTCAATTGGTGGATTAGGGTTATGGGAGTAGAGTGGGAAAGAAGATGAACCGGAGACCAAAATATTTAAACTGAACAAATCATTTTAGAATTAAGGCAGTATGCCCAGTCTGATGGTTTATTCATGTCTGTGTGCATATGACCCGGCAGGGGGCGCGAGTTCGAGTCTCGGCCACCGTTTTCGTTCCAAATTGTTTCCTTTAGCCATTTTTGAACCATTATTTCATTTTTAAAAATTCCAACTTAAATTTTATAAATTCTGTAAAAATAATCTGTAAGTTTTATAACAATTGAAATTATAAAATGAGGTTTTCCTATTTATTTTATTTAACAACATTTTATAAAGCATTTTGATTGCACAAATAAATAACGGAAATGATTTGCTTTAGCAAATTTAATTGTGTTATTTATTTATAGGTTATTGCACAAATTTTAATTAAAATTATTAAGGCATTAATAAATTCATAATTAATTATTTTACAAGAATGACTATTTAAAAATGCTTTTAAATTCATAAATAAGGGTGTCCTAGTGACCCACCCCTCTTTCCTGGGAATTCTCCTGTGGGATGCATTGCTTATAGGTCAAGTGTATTTCTAAAATAATATTGTGAAGACTCGATGTTATAACTAGTCAAACTCTAAACCTATGAGAACTCCTATATTTAACACTCAGTATTTTATTATCGCTTACAACCTTTACATTGTTTTCTGCTAGACATGGACTCCTACACTCTTTCCTCCCCGGTATACCGTCTCGTAGCAGAGTCTGATTGGGAAGAAGACATTGGGTCAGCCGTGTATCGGTCACCAACACCCCTAACTGTCAGGCCAAGGTTTAACGTAAGGAACACTGGCCCAAGACTTCGAGCATCTGGATCACCCCCACCCAGAAACTAGTATCAGACACCCCATCTACACACTCAGTTACCACCCCTACTAAGAGACCCATATCTAATGCCCGACCCGTACCATCCTAACCCTTGGGCAAGGCGTACCATGGCACCCACTAGTGCTATGGGAATTCCAATCGCTGACGTTCACCAATATGTGAGGACCTAGGAGTTCGAGAGGCAAAGGATGGAGCAAGAGATAATGCACGACTTGTAAGGACAAAGAATGAATAGCCTAGCAAACCAATTAGGGTACCAAAAGGAGTTAATCTCCATCCTCGAAAAAGAAATACTGGAGAATCGCACGGAAACAGCTAGAGCTGAAGCAAGATCGGCTACCCGAGTGACCATAGCGGTGCTCGTCTTGGGAATTATCTTCCTTCTAGTGGAAAGCTACCAGAGATATTAACAAAAATTTATATTTATTGTCTTTAAATTTTTAGTTTGAGAACCATTTACATATATTTTGAATAATGTTTAACATTTTCAGCATTTTATAAATTTCCTATATTCCAACTCTAAATTTACTATTCATTGATTGGTCACGTTGAGTGTGAATTACACATGTCATATTTTCGCCAGAATTTTCCTCAACTATCAACTCTATCAATTTTATAGTACACTACCGACAATCTTCGTCGTAAATAAACCATCCTATTATTTGATTTAAACAACCTCATTATCTTATTCAAATGAAACGTTTATTAGACCTTTAGATAGTATAAGAAATATAAATTTACCATAAGCATTTTCTTAGTGAGAAAACTTAATACAATCTGTTTATAAAAAGCATTATTTCAGATTGATAAATAATTATGACTTTTCTCGTTAAATTAATTATTTATAAACCTTGGCTTAGTTATAAACTAATTTAGTCAATAATTTCTTCTAAAAATAAAATAAAATAAATAAATAAATAAAATAATTTCTCCTTACAATAATTGAAAATTTTAATACAAAGATTTTTCCTATAAATTGTCCATTTGTTTAGATTATTTAACTCAATAGTTTCATTTCCTTATATATCTACAACCAAGAACACTTTACAATTACCTATTTTCAAACAAAGATCAGTTATTCGTAAACACATCTCCCAGAGTATTCTCAGAAACTCCTCGTTACCTTTCACTTGTCGCTTCAAGAGACGATCCATTCCGCATAGACGTTAACCACCCCAACAAAACTCAACGAGATTTAAAGAGCTAGAACCTAACTATCACATTTTACATGAACACCAAACAGCAAGATTCTCCGCAACACTTGACCACATACAAAACTCGTTAGTATACGTCATAATCGAAATTCAATAACTTACGTATGCACGTTCACAATATACACAACACGATCACATAATACATGAAACTTAGTTATTTTCAATATATCCAATGCTACACTAATTACATAATACATGAAACTTGATTATTTGCAATACACGTTCTTCTGGATTGATTACAGAATACATAAAACATAGTTGTTTGTAATATACATATACTAAATTGATCACATGATACATAACAATTGGTTGGTTGGTACATAATACTTGATTGACCGCATTGAAAATGAAACTTATTGAGTTACATGATGCTACATTGTTCACGTTACACATGAAACCTATTTGATTACTAGGTACATAACACTAGATCATACATGAGACTTGTGTGTTTACATTATACATGAAACTAGGTTACTTACAATTGTTGCAATTCATTGATCACAATATACATGAAGCATGGTCATACACTTTGTTCTCCAAAGTTGAAAACCATAACACCTTGAAGCTACACGGGGTTTGACGTATACTTGTTCAAACACGAGGAAGCTGTACCACTTTAAAACAACTCGGTGTTTGACGTATTCTTGTTCAAACACGAGCAAACTATGGAACTTTAAGTTATACTACCATATTCCTCTTTAGTTGCTAATTGACCTGCCTTCTAGGGAGATAGTTACTTATTAGCAACTAATATGTGAAAACAATAGACATGAACTAAGTGAATTTGTGCCCTCTTGCCCCGCACACGACAGAAGGATCTATACGGACTATGCGATGATTCGAGTAATTACGGGTGCACACGTAATTATAAAAATCAGCACATGGAAAAACACAGTGTAGAACCAAAGACTGATTGCTACCAAATTATTCTAAGTACAAATGTTGCTGATAGGCTTATCAGCAGCATTCATCACATATGGCTGCTGATAGGCTTATCAGCAGCATTCAGCACATGTTGCTGCTGATAGGCATATCCTCAGCAGCTGCGGATAGATCAATCTTGCTGCTGGTCCTCATCTCTGCTGCTGATAGCTTTATTCTCTGAAGACCAAACGTTGCAGCTGACTATCCATGCGAAGCGCCTCTGACACCTTTCTACAAAAGCAACTGCCACACTCCAAGCAGAAGGAACCTCACTGGTGCAACCAATAAAGGACAATGACGCTCTTCTCCAAGCATGCAAACAATGATGCCTAAGAAGACGTTTCAGTAAAGTTAACTAGATTAGCCTTTACGTGTAATTTTGATTAATAAACAAGATCAACGGCTTGTGTTAGATCTGATCCTTATAATCAAGGGTCTGTCTTGATTCTAAGTTACTATATATATCTTGTAAACACTTCAAACAAAGTGTGCCTTGATAGTGCCTTCATAGTGCTTTTTGATAGAGTTTTACTTGTAATCTTGTAATCTCAGAAGTCTAATACAACAGTGCATTTATCAGTATTCTTGTTGTTTACTTGATTACTTTGTTGGTTGCTATTGTTTCCGCCAATATCAACCAGAATAGAATCACCTTGTAATCTTATGATCCTACAAGTGGTATCAGAGCTTTGGCTCAAGATTAAACAAACTAACATTTGTTTAATCACTTTCTGATTCTATTCAAAACTCTATTCTTGATCAAGTCACACAAAACAAAATGGCACAAAGTCATGGATCTGAAGACATCGGCTGTATTAACCGACCACCGAGGTTGGTGTCTGGGGAGGACTATGATATGTGGAAGAACCATATGGAAAGCTTCTTCTGCTACCATGAATACGGAATGTGGAAATCCATAAAGGATGGACCTTATGTTCCCATGGTGGCCTCTGCTGACTCCGGAGGACCACTAGTTCCGAAGGAACCCTCCAAGTATTCTGAAGAAGACATCAAGAAAATGGAGGTGGACTTCAAGGCATTAGGAGCTATCCAAATGTGTCTTCCAAATGAAGTTTTTCACAACTTCAGGGTTTACAAAACTGCAAAGGAGTTATGGGAAGCCTTGGAAAAGATGTTTGCTGGATCTGAGGAGGTCAAGGAGAACAGACGTGACATTCTCAAGCAACAGTATGAAAACTTCGTCTGGAAGGAAGGTGAGTCACTAACAGTTTTATATAACAGGTACACGTACCTGGTTGGAGAACTGCAGTGCTCCAAGGTAAAGCTGGAGAATGAAGACATTCTCAAGAAGTTCATAAGATCTCTTCCTAGTTGTTGGACATTATATACAGTGTCCATCAGAAGAACAGAGAATCTGAAGACTCTTCAGATGACTGAGCTCTTTGGCATGCTCAAAACCTATGAATTAGAAATGATTCAAGCTAAAGAAAGGAGCTCCAGTTATCAATCAGCTACCACTTCCTCCACCTCCACCTCAACGCTTCACTCTGATCATTCCGGTCCTAGTGCAAGCAACTACTATCCTCCCATTGTTACTCATCCTCAAACACCAATTGCTTCACAATCCAACTCATCACCATTTCTTCTTGAGGCACCTCCTCAACAGCCAACCTCTACTGCTTTTGTCTCTGACAACTCAAGCAGCATGCACTTCATAAAGGAGGATCTGGAATGCTTTCATCCATATGATCTTGAAGAAATGTATATTCAGCACTCATATGCCATGCTCTCCCTCAGAGCAAAAAGGTTTTATTCTAGAACCAGGAGATCAGTTCCAAGCAACAACTCAAACACCAGAGTTGGGCTTGATAAAAGCAAGATCCGATGTTACAACTGTAACCAAATGGGTCACTTTGCTAGGGGGTGCAAGGCACCTAAAGCCAATCAGGGTGCCAGCCATCAAAGACAAGCTTACCAAGGTCAGCCCAGGCAGCAGCAGCAGCAAGGAACTCCTCCACAAACTGCAGCCTGTGCAAATGTTGGAACTACAAAATTTGACTGGAGTTTTCAATATGAAGATGTTCCTGCCTCCAACCAAGCACTTATGGCAGACAATGTAGAGATACCACCTCATGTATTTGAACATCTTTGCTCTAAAGCTTGCATTGACAAAGTTTTAGGTTATAGAAAGCATAACCAAAATCTAATAGATCAAAATGAATAGTTTCACCAAATGAAATCTGAATTCAAAAAGGTCGAAGACAGTTACAAAGAAAAGATTAACTGCCTTAAGAAAGAGATTTCTTCATTAAAACATGAACAAACCAATCTTGAAACACAGATTGATGATCTATTAGTAAAAATTAAAGCTACCAGAGCTGAACTGGCTGAACAGAAAGTTCATGTTGAAAAATATGAATTTTCATCTAAAAAGTTACAAAGATTGTTAGATATTCAAGTCCATGAAAGGGTAAAAACTGGACTTGGATATCATAATGACGAGTACAAGACAGTTCCTCCTCCTGCTGACTATGTTGCCATTCACGAACCAAGCTTCAATACTGCAAATCTTGACACGGCAAACCGAAACCTTGATCCTTCAATGGATGCATGTTTTGTGGAAGACTGCTCCACATCTTCAGAACCTGAATCAACCTGCTCAGACCATTGTGAAACTAGAGCAGTCCCATCTGCTCCTATCTCTGAAGCTGTTCTGAACAAAACTGAATGTCCTGTTGTTACTCCAACTATTCCAGCTCCCATACCATTCAAACAAATCAAAATTAGCTATCCTCCAGAAGGTAGGAAGCTAAAAACTGAAAAAGGGCCTGTCCTCAACCTCAGTCCAGCCAAGGAAGGTGTTCGACATATGTCATGAATCTGGAGAGAGGGTTCCAGATGTTCAAAGAACATTGGAAGAAGCTACATTTGAGCACAACAAAGCTCACCCTTAGAACTTCAAAGACCTTTTCAAAAGCAAGGATTATGTATATCTTTCAAGGGATAAACTGGCAAAATCATGTTCTGTCTGTGGAAAATATAACCACACTGCCAGCACCTGCTTCTACTACCTACAGCAGCAAAGAAACCTCAAGCAGCATTCCTTTGAGAAAACAAACAGAAACAAACAAGTGAGAAGCTATGATGCAAAGGCAACAAAGTTCAGAGAATCTCTATCCCCTCAAAGAGTGAAGATGCAGAAACCTCAACAAACTTGCATCATATGTGGGGAATTAAACCAGTTTGCTGCAACATGCAAGTTCAACCCTTTTAACCAGATTGCAAATCGTTCATCTGTGTTCAACCCATCAGCAGCAAACAAAATCGCTGCTGATAGAGTAAAGTCTAGGAAACCAAAGGCAAAGCCTTCAGCAGCAAAAGTCTCTGCTACTGACAAAGCAAAATCAAAAACAACGGCATCAGCAGCAAAAGTATCTGCTGCTGACAAAGCAAAATCCAAAATAAAGTTTCCAGCAGCAAAAACTGCTACTGCTCCAGCAAAGCCTTCAGCAGCAAAATCGGCTGCGGATAAGCCAGAATTGTCAGCAACAACATCTTCTGCCGACAATGTAAAGAAATCTAGAAAACCACCAACACAGCAATGGAAGGCCAAACAATCTCCAAGCATAACTATTGGTTCCATTGATTGCAAGCATGCTGACAATGGCAAATTAGCAACGATTTTCTACAATGCTGCATGCTACAATGATCCTCCCACTAATTAGATATCTTCCATGTGCAGGGACAGCCAGGCAACAAACACAATACTTGGGTGGTAGATAGCGGCTGTTCCAGGCACATGACAGGCAACAGGTCCATCCTCTCTAACTTCAGACATTTCAATGGAGGATATGTTGCCTTTGGGAGTGACTCAAAGGGTGGATCTATCAATGGACAAGGAACTGTGTCCAATGAAAGGATGAGTATTGAAAGAGTCAACTATGTTAAAGAACTTGACTTCAATCTCATGAGTGTTTCCCAAGTATGTGATCAAAAGCATTGGATGATCTTCACTGACAAAGAATGTTTCGTGTTAGCTCCTAGCCTATCTAAACCCCCTCCAGAGAAGATTCTCCTAACTGCTCATAGAAAGGACAACTTATATGTGCTTGACATTAATGAAGCCACTCCATCTGGTAGTGTTTCATGTTTTCTGTCAAAGGCATCAGTTGATGAATCCGCTCTCTGGCACAGAGGTTAAGCCATGTTAACATCAAAACAATCAATAAATTAGTGAAGGACAATCTTGTCAGAGGGCTTCCTGACAAAGAATTCCAGCTAGACGATCACTGCATTGCCTGCTTGAAAGGAAAACAACACAAGAGTTCCCACAAGCCCAAGACATTGAACACAAATGACACCCCTCTCCAGCTACTGCATATGGATCTCTTTGGTCCTACGAATGTCATGTCAATGGGCAAAAAGTCCTACTGTCTGGTGATAACTGATGACTTCTCCAGATTCTCATGGGTATTCTTCCTAAGAACAAAAGATGAAACTGCTGAGATTCTCAAATCCTATATTCTTAGGGTAGAGAATCAAAGCAATCTGAAGGTAAAGATCATAAGGTGTGATCAGGGAACAGAGTTCAAAAATCACACTTTGAACAGTTTCTGTGAGAGCAAGGGCATTGAAAGGCAATACAGTGCTCCAAGAACCCCTCAACAAAATGGGGTTGCTGAAAGAAGAAATAGGACTCTGATTGAATCAGCAAGATCTATGCTGGCTGACTCAAAGCTCCCCCTTACTTTCTGGGCGGAAGCAGTAAGCACAGCCTGTTATGTGCAGAATAGAGTCCTTATTGTTAAGCCTCTCTAGAAAACACCCTATGAACTATGGCTCAAAAGAGTTCCCTACATTGGCTTCCTGAAGCCCTTTGGATGTACATGTACCATCCACATCACACATGGAGTTCTTCCTAAATTCGGTGCAAAGTCTGATGAAGGTTACTTTGTGGGTTACTCCTCTCAATCAAAGGCCTACCGAGTGTTCAATTCTAGGACTCGGATTGTGGAAGAATCTGCTAATGTGGAATGCAGGGAACACATTGTCTGTGAACAAGGCAAAGGTCCTAACTGGCTCTTTGATATGGACTCCTTCACCCAGATATTTGAGCCTCTCATATTCTCAAATATGGAGTTTTCTTCTTCAAAATCAACATCTTCTGCCTCAACCTCCTCTTCTGACTACAGACTGGATTTTCCCAGTCCCTACATCAGGATGAAAAGGCCATCCATTGATCCTCCAACAGTGGCAGAAGCTTTTGAAGCCAGTACAGGTGAAGCCGGTACTTCCAACACCACAAACAGCAATCTCTCTGACCAAGAAATCTTTAATGAAGCCTCCTCAATCCATGCTGAAGAGGCCTCTGATGCTAATACTGCTGACAATGTGGAACACAATGATCAGAACCTCCAAGCTCCTCTCCTCACAACTGAAGACAATCCTGATCTAAACCAAAGTAATCTTGAAGAGGGAATACGGCTGGATGTGATTCCAGCACAGAGAATAAACAAAGAGCATCCTCTGGAAAACATCATTGGCCAAGTCCACACAGGTATCCAGACAAGAAGTAAGTCTCATGAGGCCAACATTTTTTTGTTCTCTTGCTTTCTATCTCAGGTGGAACCCAAGAAGATTGATGAAGCTCTCAAGCACAACAGCTGGATTGAAGCAATGCAGGAAGAATTGCTGCAATTCAAAAGACAAGATGTTTGGAAGCTTGTTGATCTTCCACCTGGTCAAATAGCCATTGGAACAAGATGGGTCTTCAGAAAAAGCAAAATGAAAGGGGCATTGTGGTCAAGAACAAAGCCAGACTGGTAGCTCAAGGTTACACTCAAGAAGAAGGCATTGACTATGATGAAGTCTTTGCTCCTGTTGCCCGTCTGGAAGCCATCAGAATCTTTCTGGCATATGCAACATCCAAAAACTTTATGGTCTATCAAATGGATGTGAATAGTGCCTTTTTGTATGGCAAGATTGGTGAAGAGGTATATGTCAAACAGCCTCCAGGCTTTGTGGATCCTGCACATCCAAATAAGGTCTTAAAACTGGACAAAGCTCTCTATGGCTTACACCAAGCCCGAAGAGCCTGGTATGAAACTTTATCTGGATATCTACTTAGCAACAACTTCAGAAGGGGGGACATTGATCAGACACTTTTCATCAAAGATGAAGGGGGAGAAATTTTGTTGGTCCAGATTTATGTTGATGACATTATCTTTGGATCTACAAGAAAGAAGCTCTGCAAAGACTTTGAAGTTCTGATGCATTCCAAATTTGAAATGAGTTCAATGGGTGAACTAAATTTCTTTTTAGGACTTCAAGTCAAACAGGTACCAAATGGAATCTTCATAAGTCAATCCAAGTATGTCAAAAGCATCTTGGAGAGGTTCAAAATGGCTGACTGCTCTGCTGCAAGAACTCCTATGCAAGTTCACCATCAATTATCTCCGGATAAAGAAGGACAAGACACTGATCAACATCAGTATCGAGCAATGATAGGGTCTCTCATGTATCTCACTGCCTCAAGACCAGATATCATGTTTGCAGTTTGTCTCTGCGCAAGATTTCAAGCAGCTCCAAAAGTGTCTCATCTTCAAGCTGTCAAAAGGATCCATAGATACCTAAAGGGAGCTCCAAAACTTGGGCTATGGTATCCAAAGAATGGAAATGTCAATCTCTATGCCTACACTGACAGTGACTATGGGGGTTGTAACTTGGACAAAAAATCCACATCTGGGGGATGTCAATTTCTTGGAGGAAGGCTCATCTCATGGCAATGCAAAAAGCAAACATGTGTCTCTACTTCAACAGCTGAAGCAGAATACATTGCAGCTTCAAGCTGCTGTGCACAGGTCATCTGGATCCAAAATCAAATGCTTGACTATGGAATGACCTTCGTGCAGACTCCAATTCACATTAACAACATGAGTGCTATCTCTATCACGAATAATCTAGTGCAGCATTCCAAGACTAAGCACATCGACATCAGGTATCACTTTATCAAGGATCAAGCTGAGAAAAAGAGAATTGTCCTATCCAAGGTTCACACAAATGAGCAATATGCCGATTTGTTCACTAAACCTTTTGATGAAGCAAGATTTTGATATCTAGTTGAATCAATTGGCATGATGAACTTTGAATAAGACATGTCTCAAATTTTTTATCTTTCCTTGTAAATATGTCTATGCTTTTGTTCTTAATAAAAGGTTATAGTCAGTAGCACTTTTTTTACTGCTGACAGATTTACTCTTCAGCAGCAAAGCCTTTGCCACTGATCGCTTTAAGTTATCAGCAGGAACAAGTTTCCTGCGGTCAGCAGCAACCTTTTTGCTGCGGAATGAATACAACAGTCAGCAGCACCCAAATCTGCTGCTGAAAGACTTCACTATCCGCAGCAACCAAGTTTGCAGCGGATAGCTCACCATCGGCAGCAACCAAGTTTGCTGCTGATGGGTAAAACAAGTCTACATTAACTTTTACCCGAGGTAAAAACTACTCTCAGTCTTTACCATGACTGCTCGAGTGCTTTACAGCTGTAACAATGAAAAGTAAAACAGGTTGTACTGTACAAGTAAATTTGCTTTTTCTTCGTCTGCCGTTATATCACAATCTCAAACGTTCCCATAACCTCTTCATATTCAATTTCAAACCTATCTCCCATCACTTTCTCTCCCGTCCCCACAGCATTCAAAGCCCTCCATAATTAACCACCATTGAAACACCCTTCTCTCTTCCCTCCAAATCCATAACAATGGCAGGCGCAGACATAAACAACCCCAACGACAAGTTTTCCCCATATCACAACATCACTGCATACCTAATAAAGGGCAAGAAATCCGAAGGTTTCGATGATATGATCGACTTCCTTTGTCGGTCCAAAATCCACCATGCCCTAACAGTCAACCCAACCATCTATACTTCCCACATGGAAGAGTTTTGGAGCTCAGCCGTGCATTCTACTGACCAGGGCACTCCCCAAATCAGAGGTACAGTAGACGGCAAGGTGATGATTATCACTGAAGCAAAGCTCCGCCAACACCTCAAGCTTCAGGATGAAGGGGACGCCATCTCTTACCCAAGAGACGTATGCATGAGGACCTTTGTATCCATAGGGTACACTGGGAATCAAACAGAGTATACGATAGAGAAGGCACTCATGGGTCCCAAATGGAAGTATCTCTGCCACACTCTTCTCCAATGCATATCCCAGAAGAGGAGTGGCTGGAACCAACTTAGCTCCGGACCTGCGTCGGCAATTCACTGTATGATAACTGGGGCGGGTTTCAATTTTTCCCACCTCATTCTTGAAGGTTTGAGATACAACCTTCAAGAAGGGGTGAAATCACAGTTCTTCATGTACCCAAGATTCTTGCAGGAAGTGTTCAACATTGAGCACCAAGATCTTTCAAAAACTGCAAGAATCTACATGATGCTGGGATATAAGAACAACATTTTTCAAAGCATGAGAACAGTTTCATCAAAGTTCTCAGGGGCCGATGTTCCATTGTTGTCTACAATGTTGAACACGCAAAGTGCCCAGGGTGACAGTTCAGCAAACCCAGCTGATACTGATCCCACACCTTCCACCTCACTGCCACAAACTCAAACTGCTGCTTCCCTTGATCGAACCCCTGTGCATTCTACTGAGGATGTACAGGCACATACTTTACCCACCCACAGTTTGATTGCTCAACCGGAACACAGGGCCCCGGTTGCAGCCAAATATACAAGGAAGGGGGGCAAGAGAACTCCTTCTTCTCTTGCCTCCAAGGCCCAAACCCAAGCCAACATCCCTCACTCAGAATCACAACATTCTAGTGAGAATATCATAAGGGAAAGCCACACTGTTAGGGAGACTCCTTCGGAAGTCTCTCTATTAGGATTAGGATCACTTCCCGGATCCATAAAACAGCCCTTTGAGCCATTCCTATCTTCTTTGGACTTAAGTGTTGAGGAACCTGACCAAAGTGATGTACTTTCTCCAACTACCACTATCAAGGAGGTACTGATTGGTCTTGCTTCCAAAACACCCAACCCAAGTTCTTCACCCTTGAAGGTCCACTCTAGGAGTAATGAAAGAGTGGATGTGGAAGAGGCTGTCACTACTACTGGTCCATCAAATGACCAGGAGGACAGTGACAACATCTTTAAGACCTCAACCACGACAACTCATAGTGTGGGTGTTTCCTTGGAAACTCCCCTCACTGAGAGGAATCCCAGGCGCCAAGAAACCACGGGTGATGGGGATGCTGAGGCTCGGCCTACGGCCCCATCTGAGTCCAAGGATTCCACAACTGTGGATGAGGACAGTCTGAAACTAAACAATTTGGAATTGATGGCCAGGGTGGCTATGCTTGAGGCTGAAGTGTCCAAATTATGACACCAAGCCTTGATGCATGAATCCCATCAATGCCCCTCCACGGCTTCTCCCTCTCTTGTCTTAATGGGCACTCAAACAGATGCCTATTTGTTCACTGATGCAACCAAAATGGGGGAGAAAGTCCCTATGGAAGAAGACACTGAAAGTCTCGACAACTGGATTCAAGAGCAGGATGCCTTCCAAAGTACTCTATTCAGACCAGCTTTTGTCCAAGTTCATTACTTGCCAGTCTCAGATGACAATGAAGAAGAATCTACTGAAGACTGGAAGCTAGTTGTCAGAGCTATAGATGAGGTGCTGATGGATGAAAACAACCAAGACGAAACGTCTACATCCTTCAGCATCATCCCAGAAGTTGCAGCCATCATAAGTCATGCAGCTGTCCCCCACTTCCCACTGATATCAACATAGCTAGAGTTTGACATTATACTAGCTTGGGGGTACGATGGGAAAAATGAGAGGTTTTGGATAGGCCGGGATTTTAGCGGAGTAGAAGAGCTAAACTGGGATTTAATTCATCCATTTGAAATCCTTGACCTATATGATCTTATCTGCATCAACAACTCATCAGACCTCTCAGCAGACCTTTCCATTGACATGTTATATGCTTTGATAGAGGACAACCTACCCAACTTCATAAGACTAATCAAAGAACTAAAACGGGTAGAGTCTCCTAAGTCATCTCAGGCTGTAGAAAGAAGACTGTCTCCCAACAATCTTCAAATCACAAGGAGCAGTCTTCTCAATGAAGAAGAAGTTCTGAGCCTGAAAAGACTCCTGTACAAACTAATGGTCAAGGACTTAGATGTGCTAGGATGGATAAGCAATAAGTGCCTTGACCATACCTTCCTTCTAAGCAACGGCACCTCTCTCACCATCAACACCAGGAACATCCTCCAGCTGCCCTCAGACTTCCTATTCAAGATCTTTCAGCTCAGAGCCAACATCTACAATATTAACTCATTAGAGAGCCAGGCAATGATGGTCACCATCAAAGCCCATCTTGAAAAAGAAGGACTGATTCCTCAGGAAGAGTCTGTGTCAACTTTTGATACTGACTCCAACTCAGATACTCCACAAGTTGAAGCCACATTTGTAGCATTTGGCACAAGATCTTCACTTAGGGATCAACTGAGAGAAATAGAAGGTCCTAAGTACCAACTTGATGAAGACAGTGACCGTCCCTTGTCAATTTCTCAACTTGCCAATGAAGCCGAGGCAGAGATCCCAACAGCATAACAATCAGCTGTTTCTGTGATCAGTGAAGCTAGAGCAGAGGCATCCAATGTTAATAAAGGGAAGGGCATTATGACAGAAGAGGATGAAGAGAGGTTGCGAAAAGAAAAGAAGGAGAAAGAAGAAAGAAGAAGGAAAAGAGAAGAAGAAGAGATGGCTGAAGAGATGGCTCATAAACAAAGGCATCAAGAAAGAAAGGCAGCCATACTCCTAAGACAACAGACAATCCAGCTGTATGCCAAACAGCTGGATGAGATGAAAGTTAAAATCCATGCAGGGTCTCAAGTTGAGGAAGATGAACAACTTGCCAGACAGCTGCAAGAACAGTTTGCAAAGGAAGTAGAAGAGGAGAATGAAAAGAAGAGGAAGGAAGATGCTAAGTTTAGAATCACTGATTCTAAATTAGCAAAAGAATTAAGGGAGGAGTGAACTGAAGCTCTGATCTCTCAAGGTGAGGATGCAGACTACCTTGAAAAACTTTCAAACAAAGAGATCTACAGAGCCTTCATGGGTCAGCAGGGGGAATTGGCAAAGAAGAAGAAAGATGAAGAGAAAGAGAAAGCTCGACAAAAGTCAAAGAAAGCCATTGCCCTTAATCAAAGGACCCATGAAGAAAGGAAGGTGATGATTGACTTCCTTAAGGTAAGGGGAGAAAGTGGAAAAAGGTTAGGTCCCATGTCCTTCATGAACCTACAAGCCCTGTATACAAAAGTGAAAAAGGAAGAGGAAGAAAGACTGGGAAATAGACCAGTCAAGAAACAAAGAACCTCTGCACCAGAAACTACTTCCACTTTCCAAACACCATCCACAAACATCCCCAAGCCTTCCTCTCCTCAACCCAAAAAGTTCAAAACATCCCACCCAGCTCCTTCTCATCAACAGCCTCCCTTGAAGAAATCCAAACCCACACCTAAACCAGAAGACTCAAGAGACATAGTTGATTGGGTCTATAATCCACAGGATCAAAGGTTTGAGATCTTCAGGGGGAGAACTGAAAGAAGAAAATCTAACTACAGATCTGTTGATGAAATTCTGCAATTACCAGATTTAGATCTTGGCAGAATTCTGGAGTTAGGTGAGGCTCATGAGCCTGTAAATGAGAGTGGGAAACTTCTTGTGCTACCAATCAAACACAACTTCAACCCTAACAAAGATGTGATCATTGACATCAAACCACTCAAGTCCCACTCTCCATTTGTAAGTTGGTCCTATAATGCTGATCTGGACGAGTTCACCTTAACTGATGTAAGAAAGCAGAAGATGAGATGTTCAAGCAAAACAATCTACAAAATGCCAAATAAAGACATCAAGACTCTGTCTGCACTTCCACTGAACAATTCCAGCAAGGATCCAAGAGGCTATGAGGTTGAAGATAGTCAGCCACATGCAAAAGCTTCAGCAGCAAAGTAATTAGAAGAATTTTGGTTGCATCAGTCTAGGGGGAGTTTGTAGAACCAAAGACTGATTGCTACCAAATTATTCTAAGTACAAATGCTGCTGATAGGCTTATCAGCAGCATTCATCACATATGGCTGCTGATAGGCTTATCAGCAGCATTCAACACATGTTGCTGCTGATAGGCATATCCTTAGCAGCTGCGGATAGATCAATCTTGCTGCTGGTCCTCATCTCTGCTGCTGATAGCTTTATTCTCTGAAGACCAAACGTTGCAGCTGACTATCCATGCGAAGCGCCTCTGACACCTTTCTGCAAAAGCAACTGCCACACTCCAAGCAGAAAGAACCTCACTTGTGCAACCAATAATGGACAATGACTCTCTTCTCCAAGCATGCAAACAATGATGCCTAAGAAGACGTTTCAGTAAAGTTAACTAGATTAGCCTTTACGTGTAATTTAGATTAATAAACAAGATCAACGGCTTGTGTTAGATCTGATCCTTAGAATCAAGGGTCTGTCTTGATTCTAAGTTACTATATATATCTTGTAAACACTTCAAACAAAGTGTGCCTTGATAGTGCCTTCATAGTGCTTTTTGATAGAGTTTTACTTGTAATATTGTAATCTTAGAAGTCTAATACAACAGTGCATTTATCAGTATTCTTGTTGTTTACTTGATTACTTTGTTGGTTGCTATTGTTTCCGCCAATATCAACTAGAATAGAATCACCTTGTAATCTTTCGATCCTACACACAGTAAATTTTGTTGTGTGTTGTGACCTAATACCTATCGTGATATATAACAACGATACTAACACGATATGACAAGGGCATGGTGGATACGCCGATGGTACTTCCTATATATAAGTGCTCTGTCATATTATCAGAAGTAGCGTTGTTCGTGTCGCGTGTAGTTTGACCTAGACCAATGATTGTGAACTATCTTATCCACTGACGACTCCTGAGCATATTAGACTACACCTTAATCAAACCCTGATCATCAAATTTCCATCAAATCCATTCCAAGTAATGTAATTCACCTTCAGAATCCAAATTGTTATTCGACAGTTTTACTCCTTAAATCCACTTCAAAACTAAATTCACTATCATCACTCATATCCGACCTTGAATATCAAAATCTGTGTTTTATCACCAGTTACACTCCCTAGACCAACTGTCATAACACATTGAGAACCCAAAACTCTCACCTCCTTCCTGATTCGGTAACCTTCACTAGCTAAATTTCGGGACGAAATTCACTCAACATGGGGATACTGTAACATCCATTATTTTCCGATACCATTTTAACTTATCTATTTATCAAGTTATCCATTTTGAAGATACTCCTTTTGAATCCCGTACCTGCCCCACTCAATGAGTCACATTAACTTTTCACTTACATATAATTTTCTACTTATACGTATAGCACATGCATGTATATTTATATAGACTTATATATATATATATATATTTATATATACCCCGTTTTAGAAATTAAATCAAAACACAAAAACTATGAGCTTTAATCATGTAGTCATCTTTTAGATACATATGTATGTATTTATAAATAAATATGTATATGTTTTATAGACCATTATACAATTTATAAATTCTTTTAAATGAATATATTCCTTTATAAACATTCGAAATGAAACACATAATAATTAAGATTTTATAAACTTTATAAAATCAAAACAAGTTTTATAAACAATTAAAATAAATTTAAGATAATTAATTTGAGCTTTGAACCCCAACTAACCCCCCCCCCCATCACCTTTTGAAACCCCACTATTTGTATTGAACCTTCACATGAATCCCAAATCCTAAGTTTTGACCTTATCCTAAAGTTCTTGACCTATTCTGACTATTGAGAAGTCAACATCCCAAGTCATGGCTGAATTCGAGTAAAAGCCGTCGATACCGGACCTGGCTCGAATTCTAGACGGATTAGCAACCTTTATCAAAACCAATTGACACTTCAATTTGATCCTAGTGCGGCCAAGATTCAAAATTCAAATCGTGTCCAATTAGTCCTCAAATCAAGGAATTGAACCGCGTTCAATCCCGAGAATCTTGCTCGGATTAACCTCGCATGAATCTAACCATTTACATGACTTAATGCATCCACATTCAAACGAATTAACTCGGAATTTGCACCTATCGGTCGTCCTCATTAAAACCATGTCGAATCACGTCTTTAAAGCAAAATCAACCGAATCAATCCACCCTCACACCTTTGCAAACCTAGTTACAAGCGTTCTAAACACCTTCACGACTGGCGTTTACACCTTAATCAAACCCTGATCATCAAATTTCCATCAAATCCATTCCAAGTAATGTAATTCACCTTCAGAATCCAAATTGTTATTCGACAGTTTTACTCCTTAAATCCACTTCAAAACTAAATTCACTATCATCACTCATATCCGACCTTGAATATCAAAATCTGTGTTTTATCACCAGTTACACTCCCTAGACCAACTGTCATAACACATTGAGAACCCAAAACTCTCACCTCCTTCCTGATTCGGTAACCTTCACTAGCTAAATTTCGGGACGAAATTCACTCAACAAGGGGATACTGTAACATCCATTATTTTCCGATACCATTTTAACTTATCTATTTATCAAGTTATCCATTTTGAAGATACTCCTTTTGAATCCCGTACCTGCCCCACTCAATGAGTCGCATTAACTTTTCACTTACATATAATTTTCTACTTATACGTATAGCACATGCATGTATATTTATATAGACTTATATATATATATATATATATATATATTTATATATACCCCATTTTAGAAATTAAATCAAAACACAAAAACTATGAGCTCTAATCATGTAGTCATCTTTTAGATACATATGTATGTATTTATAAATAAATATGTATATGTTTTATAGACCATTATACAATTTATAAATTCTTTTAAATGAATATATTCCTTTATAAACATTCGAAATGAAACACATAATAATTAAGATTTTATAAACTTTATAAAATCAAAACAAGTTTTATAAACAATTAAAATAAATTTAAGATAATTAATTTGAGCTTTGAACCCCAACTAACCCCCCCCCCCCCACCACCTTTTGAACCCCCACTATTTGTATTGAACCTTCACATGAATCCCAAATCCTAAGTTTTGACCTTATCCTAAAGTTCTTGACCTATTCTGACTATTGAGAAGTCAACATCCCAAGTCATGGCTGAATTCGAGTAAAAGCCGTCGATACCGGACCTGGCTCGAATTCTAGACGGATTAGCAACCTTTATCAAAACCAATTGACACTTCAATTTGATCCTAGTGCGGCCAAGATTTAAAAATTCAAATCGTGTCCAATTAGTCCTCAAATCAAGGAATTGAACCGCGTTCAATCCCGAGAATCTTGCTCGGATTAACCTCGCATGAATCTAACCATTTACATGACTTAATGCATCCACATTCAAACGAATTAACTCGGAATTTGCACCTGTCGGTCGTCCTCATTAAAACCATGTCGAATCATGTCTTTAAAGCGAAATCAACCGAATCAATCCACCCTCACACCTTTGCAAACCTAGTTACAAGCGTTCTAAACACCTTCACGACTGGCGTTTACACCTTAATCAAACCCTGATCATCAAATTTCCATCAAATCCATTCCAAGTAATGTAATTCACCTTCAGAATCCAAATTGTTATTCGACAGTTTTACTCCTTAAATCCACTTCAAAACTAAATTCACTATCATCACTCATATCCGACCTTGAATATCAAAATCTGTGTTTTATCACCAGTTACACTCCCTAGACCAACTGTCATAACACATTGAGAACCCAAAACTCTCACCTCCTTCCTGATTCGGTAACCTTCACTAGCTAAATTTCGGGACGAAATTCACTCAACATGGGGATACTGTAACATCCATTATTTTCCGATACCATTTTAACTTATCTATTTATCAAGTTATCCATTTTGAAGATACTCCTTTTGAATCCCGTACCTGCCCCACTCAATGAGTCACATTAACTTTTCATTTACATATAATTTTCTACTTATACGTATAGCACATGCATGTATATTTATATAGACTTATATATATATATATATATTTATATATACCCCGTTTTAGAAATTAAATCAAAACACAAAAACTATGAGCTTTAATCATGTAGTCATCTTTTAGATACATATGTATGTATTTATAAATAAATATGTATATGTTTTATAGACCATTATACAATTTATAAATTCTTTTAAATGAATATATTCCTTTATAAACATTCGAAATGAAACACATAATAATTAAGATTTTATAAACTTTATAAAATCAAAACAAGTTTTATAAACAATTAAAATAAATTTAAGATAATTAATTTGAGCTTTGAACCCCAACTAACCCCCCCCCCATCACCTTTTGAACCCCCACTATTTGTATTGAACCTTCACATGAATCCCAAATCCTAAATTTTGACCTTATCCTAAAGTTCTTGACCTATTCTGACTATTGAGAAGTCAACATCCCAAGTCATGGCTGAATTCGAGTAAAAGCCGTCGATACCGGACCTGGCTCGAATTCTAGATGGATTAGCAACCTTTATCAAAACCAATTGACACTTCAATTCGATCCTAGTGCGGCCAAGATTCAAAATTCAAATCGTGTCCAATTAGTCCTCAAATCAAGGAATTGAACCGCGTTCAATCCCGAGAATCTTGCTCGGATTAACCTCGCATGAATCTAACCATTTACATGACTTAATGCATCCACATTCAAATTAATTAACTCAGAATTTGCACATGTCGGTCGTCCTCATTAAAACCATGTCGAATCACGTCTTTAAAGCGAAATCAACCGAATCAATCCACCCTCACACCTTTGCAAACCTAGTTACAAGCGTTCTAAACACCTTCACGACTGGCGTTAACCCTCTGGAACCCTATCAATCTCCAAGAACACCGAACACTAGTTGCTAGTCGTTCTCCTCCGTCACCCAACCATTACAGGTAATTTTTACGTCATTGAATTCGTACCAGTCTCATGATCAAAAGCCCTATGATTCGGGTTCAATTGTTATGAGAAAACCAAGTCAATTGGTGGATTAGGGTGACGGGAGTAGAGTGGGGAAGAAGATGAACCGGAGACCAAAATATTTAAACTGAAAAAATCGTTTTAGAATCAAGGCAGTATGTCCAGCCTGATGGTTTATTCATGTCTGTGTGCATATGACCCGGCAGGGGGCGCTAGTTCGAGTCTCGGCCACCATTTTCGTTCCAAATTGTTTCCTTTAGCCATTTTTGAACCATTATTTCATTTTTAAAAATTCCAACTTAAATTTTATAAATTTTGTAAAAATAATCTGTAAGTTTTATAACAATTAAAATTATAAAATGAGGTTTACCTATTTATTTTATTTAACAACATTTTATAAAGCATTTTGATTGCATAAATAAATAATGGAAATGATTTTCTTTAGCAAATTTAATTGTGTTATTTATTTATAGGTTATTGCACAAATTTTAATTAAAATTAATAAGGCATTAATAAATTCATAATTAATTATTTTACAAGAATGACTATTTAAAAATGCTTTTAAATTCATAAATACCCAAATAATTATTCTAAATAATTATCCTATTTAAAACCGATTTATTCTTTTATAAATTCTTTTATTCAAATGTTTACATAACCACTTTATTTGCATTTACTAATAGATTAATTTACATTAACTACTAGTTTAATTAATTATTTTATTCAAATAAAATATAAAATAATTAAACCTTTTTATTCCAAGACTTATTTGAAAATCATTTTCGAATGATGGTAAATATACTAATGTTGTCCCATTCCATAATTTCATTCATCGCCTTCAAAGAATAACTTTATAAACAAAATACTATATAATTAATTAGAAGTTTTGATTTATTTCTAATTAATTTTTTAAACAATTCCTAGTTAACTATTTCAACAAGTCACAAACTTCTATTTTTCCTAACAAGCATATATTCAAGTTCATCTTCGAACCTAAACCAACCCTAAAGTCCCAAAAATCTCCTTAATTCCATTTAGTTGTGCATTGAATTTAGAGTATCCTTACATATGTAGGTTTATTGTGAGAAATTCTCACAAAGCCTATCAATCTTTACCAATTCATATCACTTCCATCTCCAATACAGGTGAGTATTACATAGCCCCTTTTCACACTTTTACACTTTTTGGGGTGAAACATGAACTCTATACATACAATTGTTTACATTTACAAAAACTACACAAACAAAAATCCTCTTTACATTCATGCGTGCAAATTTGAGCTTTATGTTTGAGTACTAGGTGTGTTAACTGTTTGTGTGCAATTTATGTGCAATCATTAACTATTCAAGCCGCCGGTTAACAATGATAGATCTATTGAGTCTGACAAACCCACCCAGATTGGGGTGATTGTTACCGACAACACAATTGGCATGCTAGTTACAAAGGTTTGATTGTACTTTTGGTTACACAATAGTTGCTCCCCATAAATGCCTTATTTTATCATGTTATGTAAGGATTTGTTAATTCACATCTATATACTATCTATGTACAAACCTGTGTATGCTCACCAACTTTATAGTTGACCTTATTTTATTCATGTTTCAGGTGCTAATGTTTGATCAAGGCTTGCTACACATTGGCTTTGGGACTTAGTTAATTTTAATTCAAAGTACAATTTGTATTTCATTTATGTACTTTGGAATTGGTTTATGTTTGTCGAATTGAAATGGATTTAATATATTGAAATTTAGTCATCCTTGAGCTCATGAACAGTCTACATGTCCCGCCCCGACGTATTCCGCCGTCGGTTAGGGTGTGACAGAGTAGTCAAGTTTGACTAGAACAATTATCGTTTGCTAGCATTCACAAACTCGAGGTGAGTTTCATTGCCCCTTTTTACTGTTTTCTATATTTGGGGGGAAAATCATACTTACAACTATATTTCATGTGATAACAAGAGAATAAGATTCGACCTTTATGTTTGCATGATTGAACACATTTTATGCTGCTAAAGTCCCCTGGAAAAACTTAGTAACCATTAATTGTAGCCTAGGGTCCTATGAATAGAACTATGTGGAGTGACGTCCCCCGGTTATGGTTCGTCACGTTAACCGCAATCTGGTGGATTTATGGCCGCATAGCATCTGATAACAAATGAGAGGGGCGAAAGAACAATTGTCATGGTTTGGTTACGCCTCATGTATGAACATATTATTTGTATCCCTAGCTAGTTTACAGATGGGTCAAACATTACTTATTCTGATTATCATATGCACATGAAACTATTTACGAACAATAGGATTTACAAGAACTATTTGATTAAAACCTGTGAACTCACCATCCTAGTGTTGATATTTTAAGTATGTTTTCAGGAAATTGAACGTGGTCGCAAGGTTAGCAATGTAGGTTACATGCATGCACGATGGATACGGCTTTTGGGGGATTTCTCTTGTATAACTCATTGTATATGAGTCATATTTACGAAATCTTAACTTTTGTAAACTCAAATGACATTTTGTTATGTAAAACTTTAAACTTGTTTATGTATCCAATTATCATGTATGTGTTTGCGGTAATCATATGCTTTGGAAACCATGAATGTTACGCCTCGCGTTCCGCCTAGGCGGGGTGTGACACTTGGGAGGACTTGCAAGCCAAGTTTCTTAAAAAGTACTATTGTCACACCCCGCCAAGGCGGAAACGCGAGGCGCAACGTTCATGGTTTCCAAAGCATATGATTACCGCAAACACATACATGATAAATGGATACATTAACAAGTTTAATGTTTTACATTACAAAACATAATCTGAGTTTACAAAAATTTAAGATTTCACAAATATGACTCAACTCAATGAGTTATACAAGGGAAATCCTCCTTGAGTAGTATCCATCGTGCATGCATGTAATCTATATTGCTAACCTTGAAATCACGTTCAGTTACCTGAAAAACATACTTAAAATCGTCAACACGAGGTTGGTGAGTTCACAGGTTTAATCAAATAGTTCTTTGAAAAATTCAATTGTTCGTAAATAGTTTCAGTTGTATGTGATAAACAGAATAAGAATTGTTGACCCATTTGTAAACTAGCTAGGAATACAAATAATATGTTCATACATGGGGCGTAACCAAACCTTGACATGTGTACACGCCCCTAATTTCGTTATTCAGTTCTATGCGGCCATAAATCCTCCAGATTGTGGTTAGCGCGACTAACCATGACCGGGAGACGTCACTCTCCATAGTACTATTCATAGGACCCTAGGCTACAGTTAATGGTTACTATGTTGTTCCAGGGGACTTTCGCGGCCTCCATTGTGTTGTTCTCATCCCATGTAAACATAAAAGTCGTGTCTTATTCTCTTGTTATCCCATAAAATAGTTGAAGTATGTTTTTCCCCCAAATATTAGAAAGCAGTAAAAAGAAAGGGGCCGTGAAACTCACCTTGTGTTTGTGTATATACTTGTAATAATATTTGTTGTAGTCAACCTTGACTGTTTGTACCCTAGATACCAAGGGTAAATTGTTGTTAAGACCAACGTCTTAATTGTAAATTGTTCACCGACCTTGTAAATCTGATTATGTTTGTTTAAATATCGTTTTAGTTTTCCAACACATGTTTTGTTATAAAATAGTTTTGAGTTACTGCCCAACTGGGACTGTTGTACAGGTGTCGAAACTTCTTAGTTTCGATTGGGCATATGTGTGTCGAAACTACTTAGTTTCGATGGAGTGGTCAGGAGTCGAAACAACCTAGTTTCGATTGAGTAAAAGGTATCGAAACTCCTAGTTTCGATTGAGAAACAGGTATCGAAACTCCTAGTTTCGATTGAGAAACAGGTATCGAAACTCCTAGTTTCGATTGAGAAACAGGTATCGAAACTCCTAGTTTCGATTGAGAAACATGTATCGAAACTCCTAGTTTCGACTGAGAAACAGGTATCGAAACTCCTAGTTTCGACTGAGAAACAGGTATCGAAACTCCTAGTTTCGATTGAGAAACAGGTATCGAAACTCCTAGTTTCGATTACTGGACTTCTGTTTTGACAGAATCAGTCCGGCATATTTTGATGTTTTAAACTTGAATTCGACACACTCTTCTTGTTATCTTTCTTGCGTTTAAATAAGATGTAAGTTTAGTTACGGTTTTAAAGAACATAATATGAAAAATATCGAGTTTTTACCTTAAAAACAGTGATGAAGATGATGAGAGAAAACAGAGAATGGTCTCGAATCTTCTGTTGAACTTTCTTTAGAAACACTTGAAATCTTCTTAAAACACTAGATTGTGGTGGATTTTTACCTTAAAACTTGGCTTCGATTTTTGAAGAGAAATGAGAAGATTTTCGTACGAAAATGAGAGAGATAAAAGGTTTGTGAGAGTTTTGAGTGAAAGGGTATGGGTTATATCTGAAAATATGGTAAAATGGGACGTGAGAATGGGGATGGTTTCCCCTGCACTTCGGCCGAGAAGTCAAGGGTGGGTTAGGGGGTTTGGGTTATAATAATAAAACAATTAGATTTTTGGTATTAATATCAATTAGAGTTTTAAAAGGGGTAGTTTAATTCGGTTTATTTTCCCCACGGTATTATAATTTTATTCTAAATATAATTTATGGTTCCACGTAAAGTTTGTGTAAATAATATATATATATGTATATATATTTTTCTGGTTATTTATTTCAACCAATAGTGTTCGAATTAAGTCGGGTTATAAGTGTATGTGAACCGGTAATTCCCAGAATTACCAAAAATATAAAATGAGACAATGTTCGGTTTTTGTTAGACCTTCATGTCCTTGTTTGTGAAATTAAGTAAATCACAAAAATGATTATAATGTAAACTCGTTTATTGTAATGTAAACTTGTTCATAATGTGTACGGATATTGACCTGAAATGTCGGGTGTCACATTCTCCCCTTGTTAAAAGAATTTCGTCCCGAAATTCAATTCGTGTCCTCTTGAACTGGTGTATCCTTAAACAAGGATGGGTATTTTGTTTTCATTTGGTCCTCTCGTTCCCATGTATACTCAGGACCACGCTTTGAGTTCCAACGTACTTTAATCAGTTTGATCCGACTACGTCTCAGCTTTTGAACCTTCAAATCTGAAATCTCAATCGGTTCCTCGATGAAATGAAGTTTATCGTCAATATGAATCTCGTCAGACGGTATAATTAGTGTCTCGTCTGATAAACACTTCTTGAGATTTGATACATGAAACGTATCATGTATATTGTTTAGTTCTTGTGGTAGCTTGAGTTTGTAAGCTACAGGGCCAACCCTAGCCAGTATTTCGAACGGACCAACGTATCTAGGGTTGAGCTTACCACGGTTACCAAACCTTGCAACGCCTTTCCATGGTGAGACTTTTAACATTACTCGGTCGCCAATTTGAAATTCTAATGGTTTTCGTCTGTTATCAGCGTAGCTCTTTTGTCTATCCCTGGCCGCTTTTAGACGGTCCTTAATTTTGAAGATCTTATCAGTGGTTTCCTGGACAATCTCAGGGCCTGTCAAATGTTTTTCACCAACTTCCGCCCAACATAGCGGTGAGCGGCATTTACGACCATATAAAGCTTCAAACGGTGCTGCTTTAATGCTCGTATGGTAGCTGTTATTATAGGAAAACTCAGCTAATGGTAAATGAGTATCCCAATTTCCTCCGAAATCAATTACACATGCACGGAGCATATCTTCTAATGTCTGAATGGTCCTTTCGCTTTGACCATCTGTTTGTGGGTGATATGCCGTGCTCATGTCAAGACGTGTGCCCATTGCTTCTTGTAATGATTTCCAGATTCTAGACACGAATCTGCTATCTCTATCCGAGATAATAGAAATTGGCACTCCATGCCTAGCCACAATTTCCTTGATATAAAGCTTTGCAAGTTTCTCGGTTTTGTCAGTTTCTTTCATTGGCAGAAAGTGAGCAGATTTTGTTAATCGGTCGACAATAACCCATATGGTATCATAACCACTGGAAGTCCTGGGTAATTTTGTGATGAAATCCATAGAAATTTGTTCCCATTTCCATTGGGGAATTTCAGGTTGCTGTAGTAAACCAGACGGTTTCTGATGTTCGGCTTTTACTTTTGAGCACGTTAGGCATTTACTGACATATGTGGCAATATCTCCTTTCATATTGGGCCACCAATATAATTCTTTTAGATCCTTATACATCTTATCTGAACCTGGGTGAATGGAGTACCTGGACTTGTGGGCTTCGTCCATAACTAACTCCCGTAAGTTACCAAAACGTGTCACCCAAATTCTATTCATGAAGTATAAAGTGTCATCTGACTTTGGCTCCAATTGCTTTATCATTCCTCGTAAAGCTTCATTCTGAATGTTTTCTTCTTTGATTGCCTCATGTTGTGCCATCCGAATTTGAGTAGTAAGATTCGTATGAATTGTCAATCCTAAGGCACGAACACGAAGAGTTTTAACTCGTTCTTTGCGACTTAAAGCGTCCGCTACGACATTGGCTTTCCCGGGATGGTACTTGATATCACAATCATAATCGTTTAGTAGTTCTACCCAACGACGTTGTCTCATGTTAAGTTCCTTTTGATCAAAGATATGCTGGAGACTCTTGTGATCAGTAAAGATAGTACATCTTGCACCGTAAAGGTAATGTCTCCAAATTTTGAGTGCAAACACAACTGCACCCAATTCCAAGTCGTGGGTCGTATAATTCTTTTCGTGCACTTTTAGTTGTCGTGAGGCATATGCGATGACTTTGTCTCTTTGCATTAACACACAACCCAGTCCTTGGTGTGATGCATCGCAGTATACGACAAAATTGTCGATTCCCTCAGGAAGGGATAGAATTGGTGCACTACACAGCTTCTGCTTTAGTATTTGAAAAGCTGACTCTTGCTTGTCATTCCAATCATACTTATTTTCTTTCTGGGTTAATTTGGTTAAAGGCAGGGCTATTTTTGAAAAATTCTTGATGAATCGTCTGTAATAGCCGGCCAAACCTAAAAATTGACGTACTTCTGTCGGAGTCTTTGGTGCTTCCCAGTTTTTGATCGCTTCAATTTTAGATGGATCAACGTGAATTCCTTCCTTGTTGATGACATGTCCAAGAAAATGCACTTCTTGGATCCAAAACTCACACTTAGAGAATTTAGCGTAAAGTTTCTCGTTTCTGAGTAGTTCTAAGATTAATTTAAGATGATGTTCATGATCCTCCTTGGTTCGTGAATATATTAATATGTCATCGATAAACACAATCACGAATTTATCCAAGTATGGTTTGCACACGCGGTTCATGAGATCCATGAAAACAGCTGGTGCGTTTGTCAAACCAAATGGCATAACTAGGAATTCGTAGTGACCATAACGAGTCCTAAATGTTGTCTTTGGTACATCTTCTTCTTGGATTCTTAGTTGATGATACCCTGACCGTAGATCGATCTTAGAGTAGAAGCTAGAACCTTGTAGTTGATCGAACAAATCATCTATTCGAGGTAGTGGGTATCGGTTTTTGATTGTAAGCTTGTTTAATTCTCGGTAATCTATACACATCCTAAAGGTTCCATCCTTTTTCTTTACGAATAAGACCGGAGCTCCCCAAGGTGAGAAACTCGCTCTTATGAAACCTTTATCAAGCAACTCTTGAAGTTGATTTGATAATTCCTGCATTTCAGAAGGTGCTAATCGATATGGTGATCGCGCAACCGGGGCGGCTCCTGGTACCAAATCGATTCGAAATTCGACTTGCCTAGGTGGTGGTAAACCAGGTAAGTCTTCAGGAAAAACTTCAGGATATTCCTTAACGATTGGTATATCCTCAAGTCGACGTTCCTCGGGTTTCTTCTCGACGACGTGAGCCAGGAATACGTAATAGCCTTTGCGTAGGTACTTACGAGTTTTCATGCAGTTTATCATCCTTAACGCTACTCCACTCTTCTCACCTTGAATCGAAAGAACTTCTCCGTTTGGGAGTGGAATTTGGACAATCTTCTCAAAACAAACAATCTCTGCATGATTCTTTGACAACCAATCCATGCCAATAACAACGTCAAAGCTTCCTAAGTCAACAGGTAACAGATCTATACTAAATGTGTGATTTTTAAGATATAAGGTACAACCTTGAATGACCTCTCCGGTATTAATTAATTTTCCGTTCGCTAATTCAATTGTATACTTTTGTTCTAGTTTGCTGGGCTTAATACCGAGTAGGGACTTAAAGTCATTTGACACAAAACTCAAATCAGCACCCGTATCGAAAAGTATAGAGGCATAGTGATTATTTATCGGGAACGTACCAGTGACAATGTTTGGATCTTGTCGTGCGTCACCAGCTCCCATCACAAATGCTCTTCCACGGGCCTGATTGTCGTTTCGGTTCTTCAACTTTGGACAGTCTTTTCTGAAGTGCTTTGGATCTCCACACTCAAAGCATCCTTGATTCATCCTTTCTGTTCCTGGGTTGACTTTTCCTGCTACTTGATTTATCTTGTTAGGGTTCGTATTACTCCTACAGTTATGGGCCAGGTGCCCATACTTTTTACACTTCCCACATTGGATACACTTTTCGCTGTGATGATATCCACACTTGTCACACCTCGGTAATGTTCCAAGATATACATTTTGTCCCACAGTGTTGGCGACAAAGGCTTTCGTAGTTTCAGGTCTCTTGTAAATTTGATTCTTGTTTTGGTTAATTGGTTTTCCAAACCATTTCCTCTTTTCCCCAGACCTTCCTTCCTCGGTCTCCTTCTTCTTAAACAAACCATCACGTACAGCATTATCCCTTAGTTTGAAAGCCAGAGTTATGGCGCTCTTGGCATCCATAGGGTTCGATGAAGTCACCAGACCTCGGATTTGAGGTGCGAGACCCCACAAGTATCTTTCAACCTTCTTGTATTCTGGGGTAACCATGTGTGGAACCAAGATTGCTAACTCATTGAATCGGTCAGTGTAGCCAGCAACATCATCTCCTGTCATTTGTAAATTCCACATTTCAGATTCGATCTTTTGCAACTCATTTCGAGGACAGTATTCCTCGATCATCATGGCTTTTAAGTCTTCCCATGACAACTCATATGATGTCTGCCTTCCCAAAGTCTTTACTTGTGAATTCCACCAGGTTAAAGCTTTATCAGTGAGTGAGCATGTAGAATACTTCACCATGCAGTCAGCGGTGCATTCACTAATATCAATCACCGATTCCATCTTCTCTATCCATCTCATTAGTCCAACTGCACCCTCGGTGCCATTGAAGTTACGGGGTTTGCAAGACAGAAAGGTCTTGTAGGAGCACTTTCTAATTGGAGCATCTGTAGAATTACAAGTCATAACGTCATTAATTCGAATCATGACTATATGTTATGGCTTATTTATTTTATTACCTCCGGAACCTCCAGCTGTACCGCTACCTCCTGCACCTCCGAGAACCTCCAGCTGTACCGCTACCTCCTACACCTCCTCCATTATTTCGATTGGCTTCATACTGCTCCATGGCAGCAGCTACTCGTTGTGCTATGAGTTGTTCCACATTTGGGGAAATCGCCTCGTTGTTGTCACCAGTAGTGTTACGGGTTGTCCTACGCTTAGGTGCCATGACGTTCTTTCTAACATATCAATTAAAAAGAAACAACATTATATGACAATAATGATAGCTCATGACATAAGGATACAACAACGTCAAGTGTAAACAGCCATTATCACAACATAAACCATTACATACATAGTCAAAACATTCATAGCACATTGTTCCAAAAGACAAGGATACAAAAGAGATGGGTTCACATGACCTCATCAGTACTAAAGTTTTAAACTACTTAATGTACTACGGGCACAACCCGCCCGTAATAGGTTTAAAAGAAGAAGTGAGAGTACAATCCAATCATCATGGCAAGTCCTGCCATGACAAAACTAGCTCTCGCCACAAATTCTGCAGCCAACGTCCTTTCTTCCAGAGCCTCCACCATGTCTCGGACCGCAACTGTGAACTGCCAGTCCATGTCAGCTCTCAACTCTAGATAGTTAGTGGCATCCTGTATGTTTCGGGTGCGGTCATCTAGAGTCTGAACTCGAGATCCGAGTCCTTGACGAAGTCGCGTGGCTGCATCCCCCTGTGCCCGGATGTCATCTAGGAGATCATCAAGACGCTCCTCATGCGTACGAACGCGAGCTACCAAGGTAGGCACAGTGAGCTCTATGGCTTCCCCAGTGTGGGGTAGGGGTGTTGGGGAGTTAGAAGACTCTCCAAGCTCAAAGGTAGATGGAATGCTCTCCATCTCCCTCCAACGTGCCAGGGTACGAGGCATCCAACGGATGGTTCCCACAGTAGGGTGGTAGCAGGGTCTTTGCCTAGGTGGTTCTTCACCAGCCACCAAGTCTTCTGGGTCACGGGCTGCTAGATTCCTTTTGCGTGGAATTCGAACCTTCTTCCTAGCGCTTTGCACCTTAACTGGTCCTCCGCTTTTCTTTCGGTAGACGATAGGCGGTTTTCCCAAGGCGACTTTAGGTGGTGTGGAGCTACGGGTTTGTACTTGATTTTTGGGACATGAGGCGGAAAATTCCTCATTTGATTCAGTGTCAGAGACGGGATCAGAATGTGAATGTGACGACATGCTTGTGACTACAATATCCATATGACAAAATGACTGGTCATGCAATGCTTATGCTATGAAAACGTTTTAGTGAGTCATTTAGATTATAGACTAGGTTCCAATTTAGATTCCTAGTTCACTATAATCAATGGCTCTGATACCAGTTCTGTCACACCCCGCCAAGGCGGAAACGCGAGGCGCAACGTTCATGGTTTCCAAAGCATATGATTACCGCAAACACATACATGATAAATGGATACATTAACAAGTTTAATGTTTTACATTACAAAACATAATCTGAGTTTACAAAAATTTAAGATTTCACAAATATGACTCAACTCAATGAGTTATACAAGGGAAATCCTCCTTGAGTAGTATCCATCGTGCATGCATGTAATCTATATTGCTAACCTTGAAATCACGTTCAGTTACCTGAAAAACATACTTAAAATCGTCAACACGAGGTTGGTGAGTTCACAGGTTTAATCAAATAGTTCTTTGAAAAATTCAATTGTTCGTAAATAGTTTCAGTTGTATGTGATAAACAGAATAAGAATTGTTGACCCATTTGTAAACTAGCTAGGAATACAAATAATATGTTCATACATGGGGCGTAACCAAACCTTGACATGTGTACACGCCCCTAATTTCGTTATTCAGTTCTATGCGGCCATAAATCCTCCAGATTGTGGTTAGCGCGACTAACCATGACCGGGAGACGTCACTCTCCATAGTACTATTCATAGGACCCTAGGCTACAGTTAATGGTTACTATGTTGTTCCAGGGGACTTTCGCGGCCGCCATTGTGTTGTTCTCATCCCATGTAAACATAAAAGTCGTGTCTTATTCTCTTGTTATCCCATAAAATAGTTGAAGTATGTTTTTCCCCCAAATATTAGAAAGCAGTAAAAAGAAAGGGGCCGTGAAACTCACCTTGTGTTTGTGTATATACTTGTAATAATATTTGTTGTAGTCAACCTTGACTGTTTGTACCCTAGATACCAAGGGTAAATTGTTGTTAAGACCAACGTCTTAATTGTAAATTGTTCACCGACCTTGTAAATCTGATTATGTTTGTTTAAATATCATTTTAGTTTTCCAACACATGTTTTGTTATAAAATAGTTTTGAGTTACTGCCCAACTGGGACTGTTGTACAGGTGTCGAAACTTCTTAGTTTCGATTGGGCATATGTGTGTCGAAACTACTTAGTTTCGATGGAGTGGTCAGGAGTCGAAACAACCTAGTTTAGATTGAGTAAAAGGTATCGAAACTCCTAGTTTCGATTGAGAAACAGGTATCGAAACTCCTAGTTTCGATTGAGAAACAGGTATCGAAACTCCTAGTTTCGACTGAGAAACAGGTATCGAAACTCCTAGTTTCGACTGAGAAACAGGTATCGAAACTCCTAGTTTCGACTGAGAAACAGGTATCGAAACTCCTAGTTTCGACTGAGAAACAGGTATCGAAACTCCTAGTTTCGACTGAGAAACAGGTATCGAAACTCCTAGTTTCGATTACTGGACTTCTGTTTTGACAGAATCAGTCCGGCATATTTTGATGTTTTAAACTTGAATTCGACACACTCTTCTTGTTATCTTTCTTGCGTTTAAATAAGATGTAAGTTTAGTTACGGTTTTAAAGAACATAATATGAAAAATATCGAGTTTTTACCTTAAAAACAGTGATGAAGATGATGAGAGAAAACAGAGAATGGTCTCGAATCTTCTGTTGAACTTTCTTTAGAAACACTTGAAATCTTCTTAAAACACTAGATTGTGGTGGATTTTTACCTTAAAACTTGGCTTCGATTTTTGAAGAGAAATGAGAAGATTTTCGTACGAAAATGAGAGAGATAAAAGGTTTGTGAGAGTTTTGAGTGAAAGGGTATGGGTTATATCTGAAAATATGGTTAAATGGGACGTGAGAATGGGGATGGTTTCCCCTGCACTTCGGCCGAGAAGTCAAGGGTGGGTTAGGGGGTTTGGGTTATAATAATAAAACAATTAGATTTTTGGTATTAATATCAATTAGAGTTTTAAAAGGGGTAGTTTAATTCGGTTTATTTTCCCCACGGTATTATAATTTTATTCTAAATATAATTTATGGTTCCACGTAAAGTTTGTGTAAATAATATATATATATGTATATATATTTTTCTGGTTATTTATTTCAACCAATAGTGTTCGAATTAAGTCGGGTTATAAGTGTATGTGAACCGGTAATTCCCAGAATTACCAAAAATATAAAATGAGACAATGTTCGGTTTTTGTTAGACCTTCATGTCCTTGTTTGTGAAATTAAGTAAATCACAAAAATGATTATAATGTAAACTCGTTTATTGTAATGTAAACTTGTTCATAATGTGTACGGATATTGACCTGAAATGTCGGGTGTCACATTCTCCCCTTGTTAAAAGAATTTCGTCCCGAAATTCAATTCGTGTCCTCTTGAACTGGTGTATCCTTAAACAAGGATGGGTATTTTGTTTTCATTTGGTCCTCTCGTTCCCATGTATACTCAGGACCACGCTTTGAGTTCCAACGTACTTTGATCAGTTTGATCCGACTACGTCTCAGCTTTTGAACCTTCAAATCTGAAATCTCAATCGGTTCCTCGATGAAATGAAGTTTATCGTCAATATGAATCTCGTCAGACAGTATAATTAGTGTCTCGTCTGATAAACACTTCTTGAGATTTGATACATGAAACGTATCATGTATATTGTTTAGTTCTTGTGGTAGCTTGAGTTTGTAAGCTACAGGGCCAACCCTAGCCAGTATTTCGAACGGACCAACGTATCTAGGGTTGAGCTTACCACGGTTACCAAACCTTGCAACGCCTTTCCATGGTGAGACTTTTAACATTACTCGGTCGCCAATTTGAAATTCTAATGGTTTTCGTCTGTTATCAGCGTAGCTCTTTTGTCTATCCCTGGCCGCTTTTAGACGGTCCTTAATTTTGAAGATCTTATCAGTGGTTTCCTGGACAATCTCAGGGCCTGTCAAATGTTTTTCACCAACTTCCGCCCAACATAGCGGTGAGCGGCATTTACGACCATATAAAGCTTCAAACGGTGCTGCTTTAATGCTCGTATGGTAGCTGTTATTATAGGAAAACTCAGCTAATGGTAAATGAGTATCCCAATTTCCTCCGAAATCAATTACACATGCACGGAGCATATCTTCTAATGTCTGAATGGTCCTTTCGCTTTGACCATCTGTTTGTGGGTGATATGCCGTGCTCATGTCAAGACGTGTGCCCATTGCTTCTTGTAATGATTTCCAGATTCTAGACACGAATCTGCTATCTCTATCCGAGATAATAGAAATTGGCACTCCATGCCTAGCCACAATTTCCTTGATATAAAGCTTTGCAAGTTTCTCGGTTTTGTCAGTTTCTTTCATTGGCAGAAAGTGAGCAGATTTTGTTAATCGGTCGACAATAACCCATATGGTATCATAACCACTGGAAGTCCTGGGTAATTTTGTGATGAAATCCATAGAAATTTGTTCCCATTTCCATTGGGGAATTTCAGGTTGCTGTAGTAAACCAGACGGTTTCTGATGTTCGGCTTTTACTTTTGAGCACGTTAGGCATTTACTGACATATGTGGCAATATCTCCTTTCATATTGGGCCACCAATATAATTCTTTTAGATCCTTATACATCTTATCTGAACCTGGGTGAATGGAGTACCTGGACTTGTGGGCTTCGTCCATAACTAACTCCCGTAAGTTACCAAAACGTGTCACCCAAATTCTATTCATGAAGTATAAAGTGTCATCTGACTTTGGCTCCAATTGCTTTATCATTCCTCGTAAAGCTTCATTCTGAATGTTTTCTTCTTTGATTGCCTCATGTTGTGCCATCCGAATTTGAGTAGTAAGATTCGTATGAATTGTCAATCCTAAGGCACGAACACGAAGAGTTTTAACTCGTTCTTTGCGACTTAAAGCGTCCGCTACGACATTGGCTTTCCCGGGATGGTACTTGATATCACAATCATAATCGTTTAGTAGTTCTACCCAACGACGTTGTCTCATGTTAAGTTCCTTTTGATCAAAGATATGCTGGAGACTCTTGTGATCAGTAAAGATAGTACATCTTGCACCGTAAAGGTAATGTCTCCAAATTTTGAGTGCAAACACAACTGCACCCAATTCCAAGTCGTGGGTCGTATAATTCTTTTCGTGCACTTTTAGTTGTCGTGAGGCATATGCGATGACTTTGTCTCTTTGCATTAACACACAACCCAGTCCTTGGTGTGATGCATCGCAGTATACGACAAAATTGTCGATTCCCTCAGGAAGGGATAGAATTGGTGCACTACACAGCTTCTGCTTTAGTATTTGAAAAGCTGACTCTTGCTTGTCATTCCAATCATACTTATTTTCTTTCTGGGTTAATTTGGTTAAAGGCAGGGCTATTTTTGAAAAATTCTCGATGAATCGTCTGTAATAGCCGGCCAAACCTAAAAATTGACGTACTTCTGTCGGAGTCTTTGGTGCTTCCCAGTTTTTGATCGCTTCAATTTTAGATGGATCAACGTGAATTCCTTCCTTGTTGATGACATGTCCAAGAAAATGCACTTCTTGGATCCAAAACTCACACTTAGAGAATTTAGCGTAAAGTTTCTCGTTTCTGAGTAGTTCTAAGATTAATTTAAGATGATGTTCATGATCCTCCTTGGTTCGTGAATATATTAATATGTCATCGATAAACACAATCACGAATTTATCCAAGTATGGTTTGCACACGCGGTTCATGAGATCCATGAAAACAGCTGGTGCGTTTGTCAAACCAAATGGCATAACTAGGAATTCGTAGTGACCATAACGAGTCCTAAATGCTGTCTTTGGTACATCTTCTTCTTGGATTCTTAGTTGATGATACCCTGACCGTAGATCGATCTTAGAGTAGAAGCTAGAACCTTGTAGTTGATCGAACAAATCATCTATTCGAGGTAGTGGGTATCGGTTTTTGATTGTAAGCTTGTTTAATTCTCGGTAATCTATACACATCCTAAAGGTTCCATCCTTTTTCTTTACGAATAAGACCGGAGCTCCCCAAGGTGAGAAACTCGCTCTTATGAAACCTTTATCAAGCAACTCTTGAAGTTGATTTGATAATTCCTGCATTTCAGAAGGTGCTAATCGATATGGTGATCGCGCAACCGGGGCGGCTCCTGGTACCAAATCGATTCGAAATTCGACTTGCCTAGGTGGTGGTAAACCAGGTAAGTCTTCAGGAAAAACTTCAGGATATTCCTTAACGATTGGTATATCCTCAAGTCGACGTTCCTCGGGTTTCTTCTCGACGACGTGAGCCAGGAATACGTAATAGCCTTTGCGTAGGTACTTACGAGTTTTCATGCAGTTTATCATCCTTAACGCTACTCCACTCTTCTCACCTTGAATCGAAAGAACTTCTCCGTTTGGGAGTGGAATTTGGACAATCTTCTCAAAACAAACAATCTCTGCATGATTCTTTGACAACCAATCCATGCCAATAACAACGTCAAAGCTTCCTAAGTCAACAGGTAACAGATCTATACTAAATGTGTGATTTTTAAGATATAAGGTACAACCTTGAATGACCTCTCCGGTATTAATTAATTTTCCGTTCGCTAATTCAATTGTATACTTTTGTTCTAGTTTGCTGGGCTTAATACCGAGTAGGGACTTAAAGTCATTTGACACAAAACTCAAATCAGCACCCGTATCGAAAAGTATAGAGGCATAGTGATTATTTATCGGGAACGTACCAGTGACAATGTTTGGATCTTGTCGTGCGTCACCAGCTCCCATCACAAATGCTCTTCCACGGGCCTGATTGTCGTTTCGGTTCTTCAACTTTGGACAGTCTTTTCTGAAGTGCTTTGGATCTCCACACTCAAAGCATCCTTGATTCATCCTTTCTGTTCCTGGGTTGACTTTTCCTGCTACTTGATTTATCTTGTTAGGGTTCGTATTACTCCTACAGTTATGGGCCAGGTGCCCATACTTTTTACACTTCCCACATTGGATACACTTTTCGCTGTGATGATATCCACACTTGTCACACCTCGGTAATGTTCCAAGATATACATTTTGTCCCACAGTGTTGGCGACAAAGGCTTTCGTAGTTTCAGGTCTCTTGTAAATTTGATTCTTGTTTTGGTTAATTGGTTTTCCAAACCATTTCCTCTTTTCCCCAGACCTTCCTTCCTCGGTCTCCTTCTTCTTAAACAAACCATCACGTACAGCATTATCCCTTAGTTTGAAAGCCAGAGTTATGGCGCTCTTGGCATCCATAGGGTTCGATGAAGTCACCAGACCTCGGATTTGAGGTGCGAGACCCCACAAGTATCTTTCAACCTTCTTGTATTCTGGGGTAACCATGTGTGGAACCAAGATTGCTAACTCATTGAATCGGTCAGTGTAGCCAGCAACATCATCTCCTGTCATTTGTAAATTCCACATTTCAGATTCGATCTTTTGCAACTCATTTCGAGGACAGTATTCCTCGATCATCATGGCTTTTAAGTCTTCCCATGACAACTCATATGATGTCTGCCTTCCCAAAGTCTTTACTTGTGAATTCCACCAGGTTAAAGCTTTATCAGTGAGTGAGCATGTAGAATACTTCACCATGCAGTCAGCGGTGCATTCACTAATATCAATCACCGATTCCATCTTCTCTATCCATCTCATTAGTCCAACTGCACCCTCGGTGCCATTGAAGTTACGGGGTTTGCAAGACAGAAAGGTCTTGTAGGAGCACTTTCTAATTGGAGCATCTGTAGAATTACAAGTCATAACGTCATTAATTCGAATCATGACTATATGTTATGGCTTATTTATTTTATTACCTCCGGAACCTCCAGCTGTACCGCTACCTCCTGCACCTCCGAGAACCTCCAGCTGTACCGCTACCTCCTACACCTCCTCCATTATTTCGATTGGCTTCATACTGCTCCATGGCAGCAGCTACTCGTTGTGCTATGAGTTGTTCCACATTTGGGGAAATCGCCTCGTTGTTGTCACCAGTAGTGTTACGGGTTGTCCTACGCTTAGGTGCCATGACGTTCTTTCTAACATATCAATTAAAAAGAAACAACATTATATGACAATAATGATAGCTCATGACATAAGGATACAACAACGTCAAGTGTAAACAGCCATTATCACAACATAAACCATTACATACATAGTCAAAACATTCATAGCACATTGTTCCAAAAGACAAGGATACAAAAGAGATGGGTTCACATGACCTCATCAGTACTAAAGTTTTAAACTACTTAATGTACTACGGGCACAACCCGCCCGTAATAGGTTTAAAAGAAGAAGTGAGAGTACAATCCAATCATCATGGCAAGTCCTGCCATGACAAAACTAGCTCTCGCCACAAATTCTGCAGCCAACGTCCTTTCTTCCAGAGCCTCCACCATGTCTCGGACCGCAACTGTGAACTGCCAGTCCATGTCAGCTCTCAACTCTAGATAGTTAGTGGCATCCTGTATGTTTCGGGTGCGGTCATCTAGAGTCTGAACTCGAGATCCGAGTCCTTGACGAAGTCGCGTGGCTGCATCCCCCTGTTCCCGGATGTCATCTAGGAGATCATCAAGACGCTCCTCATGCGTACGAACGCGAGCTACCAAGGTAGGCACAGTGAGCTCTATGGCTTCCCCAGTGTGGGGTAGGGGTGTTGGGGAGTTAGAAGACTCTCCAAGCTCAAAGGTAGATGGAATGCTCTCCATCTCCCTCCAACGTGCCAGGGTACGAGGCATCCAACGGATGGTTCCCACAGTAGGGTGGTAGCAGGGTCTTTGCCTAGGTGGTTCTTCACCAGCCACCAAGTCTTCTGGGTCACGGGCTGCTAGATTCCTTTTGCGTGGAATTCGAACCTTCTTCCTAGCGCTTTGCACCTTAACTGGTCCTCCGCTTTTCTTTCGGTAGACGATAGGCGGTTTTCCCAAGGCGACTTTAGGTGGTGTGGAGCTACGGGTTTGTACTTGATTTTTGGGACATGAGGCGGAAAATTCCTCATTTGATTCAGTGTCAGAGACGGGATCAGAATGTGAATGTGACGACATGCTTGTGACTACAATATCCATATGACAAAATGACTGGTCATGCAATGCTTATGCTATGAAAACGTTTTAGTGAGTCATTTAGATTATAGACTAGGTTCCAATTTAGATTCCTAGTTCACTATAATCAATGGCTCTGATACCAGTTCTGTCACACCCCGCCAAGGCGGAAACGCGAGGCGCAACGTTCATGGTTTCCAAAGCATATGATTACCGCAAACACATACATGATAAATGGATACATTAACAAGTTTAATGTTTTACATTACAAAACATAATCTGAGTTTACAAAAATTTAAGATTTCACAAATATGACTCAACTCAATGAGTTATACAAGGGAAATCCTCCTTGAGTAGTATCCATCGTGCATGCATGTAATCTATATTGCTAACCTTGAAATCACGTTCAGTTACCTGAAAAACATACTTAAAATCGTCAACACGAGGTTGGTGAGTTCACAGGTTTAATCAAATAGTTCTTTGAAAAATTCAATTGTTCGTAAATAGTTTCAGTTGTATGTGATAAACAGAATAAGAATTGTTGACCCATTTGTAAACTAGCTAGGAATACAAATAATATGTTCATACATGGGGCGTAACCAAACCTTGACATGTGTACACGCCCCTAATTTCGTTATTCAGTTCTATGCGGCCATAAATCCTCCAGATTGTGGTTAGCGCGACTAACCATGACCGGGAGACGTCACTCTCCATAGTACTATTCATAGGACCCTAGGCTACAGTTAATGGTTACTATGTTGTTCCAGGGGACTTTCGCGGCCTCCATTGTGTTGTTCTCATCCCATGTAAACATAAAAGTCGTGTCTTATTCTCTTGTTATCCCATAAAATAGTTGAAGTATGTTTTTCCCCCAAATATTAGAAAGCAGTAAAAAGAAAGGGGCCGTGAAACTCACCTTGTGTTTGTGTATATACTTGTAATAATATTTGTTGTAGTCAACCTTGACTGTTTGTACCCTAGATACCAAGGGTAAATTGTTGTTAAGACCAACGTCTTAATTGTAAATTGTTCACCGACCTTGTAAATCTGATTATGTTTGTTTAAATATCGTTTTAGTTTTCCAACACATGTTTTGTTATAAAATAGTTTTGAGTTACTGCCCAACTGGGACTGTTGTACAGGTGTCGAAACTTCTTAGTTTCGATTGGGCATATGTGTGTCGAAACTACTTAGTTTCGATGGAGTGGTCAGGAGTCGAAACAACCTAGTTTCGATTGAGTAAAAGGTATCGAAACTCCTAGTTTCGATTGAGAAACAGGTATCGAAACTCCTAGTTTCGAGTGAGAAACAGGTATCGAAACTCCTAGTTTCGACTGAGAAACAGGTATCGAAACTCCTAGTTTCGACTGAGAAACAGGTATCGAAACTCCTAGTTTCGATTGAGAAACAGGTATCGAAACTCCTAGTTTCGATTACTGGACTTCTGTTTTGACAGAATCAGTCCGGCATATTTTGATGTTTTAAACTTGAATTCGACACACTCTTCTTGTTATCTTTCTTGCGTTTAAATAAGATGTAAGTTTAGTTACGGTTTTAAAGAACATAATATGAAAAATATCGAGTTTTTACCTTAAAAACAGTGATGAAGATGATGAGAGAAAACAGAGAATGGTCTCGAATCTTCTGTTGAACTTTCTTTAGAAACACTTGAAATCTTCTTAAAACACTAGATTGTGGTGGATTTTTACCTTAAAACTTGGCTTCGATTTTTGAAGAGAAATGAGAAGATTTTCGTACGAAAATGAGAGAGATAAAAGGTTTGTGAGAGTTTTGAGTGAAAGGGTATGGGTTATATCTGAAAATATGGTAAAATGGGACGTGAGAATGGGGATGGTTTCCCCTGCACTTCGGCCGAGAAGTCAAGGGTGGGTTAGGGGGTTTGGGTTATAATAATAAAACAATTAGATTTTTGGTATTAATATCAATTAGAGTTTTAAAAGGGGTAGTTTAATTCGGTTTATTTTCCCCACGGTATTATAATTTTATTCTAAATATAATTTATGGTTCCACGTAAAGTTTGTGTAAATAATATATATATATGTATATATATTTTTCTGGTTATTTATTTCAACCAATAGTGTTCGAATTAAGTCGGGTTATAAGTGTATGTGAACCGGTAATTCCCAGAATTATCAAAAATATAAAATGAGACAATGTTCGGTTTTTGTTAGACCTTCATGTCCTTGTTTGTGAAATTAAGTAAATCACAAAAATGATTATAATGTAAACTCGTTTATTGTAATGTAAACTTGTTCATAATGTGTACGGATATTGACCTGAAATGTCGGGTGTCACAACTATCCACCTTCCAGGGCCGCTCGCCTTAGAGACCAAATCCACTCCTTTTGAATGGACCCTTACGAGCCTTATCACATGGCCTGGGAGTGGTTCAATGCGCTATTGAGCCGATGTCCCCAGCATGGTCTCTTTGACTTGGCGATAGTGGAGAAGTTCAACAATGGTCTCACCTTCAAAAAGCTGCAAAGGTTCAATACTATTGCGGGAGGCTATATTATGGATAAGAAGGAAACTGCTGTGTGCGAGGAGATGTTCGAAAGCTTCGCTTTCGCTAAGCAACAACGACAATCTACTAGGACTTCCATTCTTAGTGCTAGAGCACCTGCCTCTTCACCTAGAGGTATGCATCAGGTCAACCCTGATACTAGTGTGGCGGCTGCACTCACAGCAATGGCGAATGAGATTAAAGAGCTAAAGCTGAATGCTCAAAGGTGAGAGGTGTGAAGGGGAGGCCACGACACAAGGGATTGCCCCTTCAGTCAGCTGGAGTAGGTTAACTTTACGGGCAACCAGAACCGAGGCTTCGTAACTATAACAATTCTTATGGCTCGGGATGGAGATCTGGAAATAACCCGCCTGGGTTTAATGCCCGCCCTAATCAGTAAGCAGGAGGTGAAGCAGTGTTAAAGCATTTCTTATGACAAGCACACTAAAGATTGTTCTTGCTTATGTAATGTCTTTATGTATTTGTATTTTTATTTCAGCGTCTGTATGTATTGGTTTAACGAGTTATAATCATGTTCATAGATACTTGTCTTTGTAATCGTCTTTGTAAAGTGTTGTGTGCACTCAGTAAGTGCGTAGGTTGTATAACCTACGTACTTAGCAAGTACGCAAGAACAAATCTGCGTACTCGCTAATTAAGCAGGAACAAAGCCCTGCGCACTTGTTAAGTACGCAGGCATCGGGTCTGTTAGTATATATAGCTGATTGTAGAAGTTGTCAGGTACACTCTTATTCTGTAACTTGTAATCGGCTGATATTGATAATAGACGAAGTTTAAAAGTGACACTTGTTTTGTTGTCAGTTTACTTGTTGTTGTCAATACTCCATCTAGTCACGGGCATTCTGCACCCGGCTCGACTAGCCAACACACTTGCATTTGACGATTCGAGACACCCGGGGACCTACAAGTGGTATCAGAGCTCTTGCTCTTGATTTCGAGTGTTGTGAGCGTGTTAGGAGCATTTTCGACACAAGTTTTAGCCTTTATACAAGAAAAAGTGACTGATTTTGTCAATTTTTGTGATAAAACAGAGGTAGCTCTTGAGCGTTATTTTAGAAGCAAAAATCCTTCAAAATTCGACCTTTTTGTTTTTTGTTTGAGTGTTTTGATCATCAAGGGTTTGTTAGAAACAAGTTTCTAACCTTTTGGCTTGATCAATTCATTCAAAACTTCAAGATTTGAAGATTTGAGCATTTTTCGGCGATCGAAAAAGGTTGGTGGAGCAGGTGGATAAAGTGAACTGCACACTTACCATATTTGGAAAAATCTCAGTTGTTCCTGCGTACTTGACTAGTACGTAAGACCAACTGTCTGCGTATTTGATTTTTGTTCCTGCGTACCTAACATCTACTCCTGCGTACTTACTAAGTACGCAAGAGCAAATCACAAGTGCGCAAGACCAAATTTTTAAGTGCGCAAGGCCATTTCTCAGGTGCGCAGATTGTACTGAAATTCTGATTTTTGACTAAGTTAATCACCATGTCAAATATTCAGAACATTAGTAGTTTGTTGAACAATGAAAACAAAGATAGGGACTCCACAAAAACCACCAAAGCTACTTAATGTAAATGATTCTTCTAACTGGAAAGCACGCTTTGATGGAGGTGATCCAAATGTTTGAAGTCTTGGGCCAGTGTTCCTAATCCAGTCTGCTCTTATGTCAAACCTTGCTTTAGCAGTTGGGGATGTTGGTGATCGGTAGTCTGGTGATCCCATGTTTTCTTCGTGTTCAGACTTTGATTCGGGATAGTATACCGGGAAGGGAGGAGAGTAGGAGTCCATGCCTAATAGGAAAAAGGGAAAAGATTGTAAGCGGTATATAAAAATATACTATGTGTTAAATATAGGAGTTTTCAGGAATTCAGAGTTTGACTAGTCACAACACCGAGTCTTCACAATAGTATTTTAGGAGTAACACTTGACCTATAAGTAGTGTACACATGAAGAGAATTCCTAGGAAAGAGGGGTGGGTCACAAGGGACACACATAAGTACCCGGTCCTTCCTTAGCCAGAATTTCTCATGGGTATCCACACACTCTTCTAGCTATCATGTACCAATAACACTATCGTTCGGGCTCATGGTCATGTTGATAATCATTATGGACTGGGCTTTAAGGCCCAAAGGTTTGAGTTTTGTTCACAAATGAGGATGGTGTCATAGTGTGTATGAATGAGGGTGTATTAAGACTTAGGTATGAATACATGTGAGGCAAAAGTTAGGATAGCACTAGATGAAGTCAAATAGGTAACATGTAGATAGTAATGTTTATAAGCACAAAAGTTAGCAAGTAGTGTAGTACATAGACTTGTTATGTATTGTACTATGCAATGTGATACTTAGAATAATATGTATGATAATCACACAAAGTATTAAACATGTAGCACTTAATAATGTCGCAAATTCCATGTGACATAGAGCATGGCATAAGATGTGTGTCCTAAGGTTATAGTCTAGGTCATGGGTGTCTAATAACCTAATTCCCTATAACCAAGGCTCTGATACCAATCTGTCACACCCCAACCGATGGCGGAAACGTCGAGGCGGGACATGGAGACTGTTCATGAGCACATGGTTGACTATGTTATAATATATTAAATCATCTCATTTCATTTCATAATCCAAATAAACCAAATCCACAATACAAGAAAACTTGAAATACAAAATAAGTTCATTTATTATCTAGGTCCACAACTTAAGTAAAGCCAACTTGATCAATCTCAAAATTTCGTACCTGAAACATGGTTAAAACAATGTCAACTAAAAAGTTGGTGAGCATACATAGGTTTTGACTTTAAATAGTATTATTATGTTATGTGCATACAATCCATACAATTCATGGTTAATAAGGCAAATATGGAGAGTTACTATTGTGAAACCAAATTGTACAATCAAACCTTTGTAACTAGCATGCAAAAACCAAAATGTGTTGTCGGTAACAGTCACCCTACCTAGGTGGGTTTATCAGACTCAATAGATCTATCATTGTTAACCGTCGGCTTGTATAGTTAATGATTGCACATGTTAATTTGCACACAAAGTAGTTTACACACCTAGTACTCAAACATAAGGCTCAAATTTTTACACATGAATGTAGGGTGGAATTGTATTGTGTAATTGTAAACATTGTATAATTGAAACTCATGTTCCACCCCAAAAATGTAAATAATGTAAAAGGGGCTATGTAAACTCACTTGTATCAAAGATGTTGATTGCACCAGAGAATAGATAGCAACGGGGTGTTGTAAGTCACTAGGTTTGACCCAGAGTGAAATGTATAGATTTGAGTCAATGTGGTGCACAAGGTCTAATGTAAGTCTAGGGTTCAAAGGGTGTGGATGTAGGGATTTGTACAATGTGTTAAAATCATGTAAGGAATGGGTTTGTGTTATCACCAGTCATGAATGAGTGTATTGACATTTGTATTGAAAATAGAGTTTTAACATTTCATGGAAGAGATAAACAATAAAGTTTGATTTAGGGTTTCAATATGATTATCTAAATAAATTAAAGAAATAAATTCTTTTTATGTGTTTATTTAGAAGAAGTCGTGTAGAAATTATATTTATTCAAATATAATTTAAATAAATTTATTTTATTCATTTATTTATGAAAATGTGTCCTAATATTGTGTAAATATATATTAGTATATTATGAAATTATACTAAATATAATTTAATCTCTGAGTGGATTGTTAAAGTAAAACTATAAATAATAAATAAACTCATTTATTTATTTATCATTGAAAATAGTATGTCCTTTAAGATAAATATATATTTATATTTTTGAAAAGTTTTTATTTGTTTAATCTCTACTAATACATATACTTTTATTAGGATATATATATATATATATAAATTATTTTATAAAAATCTTGTCCCCAAGTCCATGGAGTTAGGTTATAAATATTTTGTTTAAATTAAATAATTTGATTTTTAAAATATATTTTTGAATGGTAAAAAAAAAGAAAAGGAAACGCCGCCCGGTTCGAACCCGGGTGGGTTCTGTGAAAGTTAGGCGTCTTAACACCGGACCAGGGAACTACTCCCATACACAAGTCCGGCTCATAAACGTATTAACTAGAAACGGAAAGGAGGCCGGTTCAGGGTCGGAGGGACGCGCAAAAAGGAAACGTATGTACGGGTTTTGAACCCGCGCCACCCGGTTCAATGGCGCAGTGTCTTAATCAGTTGAGCAGGGTGGTTTCGCTGGTCTAAAAGGATCTCGTTTAATTAAATAGAACATGCGAATCGAACTCAATCCTGTTAGGACATGTTTTGTAACTGTTGATAAAATTATGTGTAAGTTCTGCTAGAGGCGAACTTAACAAGTTCGCCTAGCCTATCAGAGGCGAACTTATTAAGTTCGCCTAGCCTATCAGAGGCGAACTTATTAAGTTCGCCTAGGCATCTATGAGGCGAACTTGTTAAGTTCGCCTATAGCAGATCGTTTGTCTATAAATAGGATATTTCAGTAGAAACAGATTAGACAAGACATATTAGAGACGAGAGAAATTCTGTGAAATCTTGTAAACTGATATCTTGGTGAAATACAAAGAGTTTATTTACACGGTTGTTGTTGATTGAGTTACACGAGCACGTTGATCATGGATTTCGCACGTTATCACCGTGTCGTACCGCGAGTCTAGAGATCTGTCACGCACCGAATTAGGGACCTACAAATCCCCTAAATCGTATGAACCGGTTAAGAACCCTAGATTCAAATCGATCACGACAAGTTCTGTTAACACAAATTGATAGGGGGCTAATGAACGAGGCTCATTTACGAAATGAATGACATAGGAATTACCTGATACGGTGGGGTATTGGATGCTAACGGCTACGAGGTCAGCGACAAAAATATTAAGACCCGATCGTAGTACAGACGTGAAATGCTTATTGATAGGGGTCAGGAGAGTTTGTAGAGGTGTTTGCGAAGGTGAGGGGTGAATTAATTTGCTTAATTTGGTTTTAATTACATGATTTGAGTCATGGTTTAAGGACGACAGCTGTAGGGTGGCATGACGAGTTAATCCCACAGTATAGGGATGAATTTGATCGCGAAATAGGCCGAGGGATTAGTCTATGCGTGATTTTTGGGATTTGAACGCGTCTAATTCTCTGGTTTTGGAACGATTTGATCATGGTTTGACTGAAGAAGGTCAAACTTGTTCGAATCCATTTGAATTTCAAAATTGTCCGCCCAAAGCTTGAATTGAGGTGTTATTAGGACTTGAAATCGGCCGACATTTGAATTTGTAAACAAGGAAAGTCCCTAATTGTGGTATTTGATCGACTAAGGTGCGTGATTTTCACAAATTTGTTTTGATCCGTTTGACTTTGAAAGTCAATGTAGGTCAAAAATGACACGAATGGGGTCAATTTGGTTAAAGGGGTTCAATATGAAGGTCCAAAGGACTAGAAAGGTTCAAATGTTTAGAGGGGGTCTAATTTGAGGGAAAATGGTCAAGTTACAAGGTGGAGGGTTCAACTCATTTGTTTAATTTCTTTGAAAACATATATATGTATATATTTGGATATATTTAAGACTTTATATGTGTATACATATATCTTTATATATAACTTTGATGATATATTTATATGTATATAATAAAGTGAATTAGGGAAAATTTTCAAACCCCTTTTTGAGAGAGAATTATAAAGTTATAGAATTGTATTGACGAGGTATTGAAATTGACATGTTTGTGTAACACAGAGTTTTGAACTATAAATGGAACTTGAGATATTGTTTATGTTACACCCCGTCTAAGGCGGAAACACGGGTTATGACAGTTGTATGAAAATCAAGAACACATTGTTTAATAAGAGAAACTTACTACGCATTCATCATTTCCAAAATATATAGTTTACATGACATTTAGTTTCAAAATACAAATTGAGATTTTCTAACAAAAGCCATCCTAACAAAAGATTGTTTTTCCTAAAATCTCCTTGTATTTGTATGCCATTCACTTCTAGTTCCTTCATAGATTACCTGAAAAATATGCTAAAAGTGGTCAGCTATAAAGCTGGTGAGTTCATAGGTTTAAGTATAAGGTAGAAGTATAGATATTTGAACAACAATTTCAAATGAATAGTTGTTACGGTATATTGACTAGATGTGTATGAGAATAAGATACTATAAACATTGAGCCCGCAACTAAACCTGATGACCTAGTATGTTTGCCCCTGCTTAATGCCTTATCACGGAGCATTAATTCTTGTTTCTAGAATCGGAAATAAACATTCACCACGTTTTCTGCTGTTTTAAACGCGTCAGTCAGAAGGATGAATGGGGCGTCACCCCGATAGATCTATCAATATTTAACCGTCGGCTTGGTAAAGTTAACTAGTTGCGTTTCTTGTAAAAGGGGACTTGAGAAGTGATAATAATTCTAGTTCAGCTCAAGTTATATAGTCAAATAGACAAGCGAATAATCAATATAGTAAATAGTGAAAATAGATAGAGCATATTTTTCCCCCAAAAGTTTAAGAGAAAAAGGGGCTACGAAGACTCACCTAGTGTTGGTGAATTTGCGTTCTTGCGGTCGAAGTACGTCCTACTCGGGTCCTACAATGGTGGGACTCTATGAGTTTTATGGACTTTATATTGGATTAAGGTGTCATTTTGTATAAATGTTAGTTCTTGTTTTCTTGTATTTTACACGCTTGGATTTACGGCGGCAATTGCCAAGACATATAAGATTGACTTGTAATGGTAACGAGGTTTAGAAAAAAAAAATGTCAAACTCTCACTAGGGTTTTAGAAATATAGGATGGATGAAAATAAGTAGATGTCACATATATTTAAAGAGTTCTTTTAAAGGTTTCATTCTTGAAATTTCACAAACCGTTTTAATAATAGATTTAACGTTTTGATGGTTAAACTTAGCAAAACTCATACTTTATAATAAAAGTATATGTTTTAAGTTTTTATAAGGTTTTAAACCCTCAAATATTCTTGAAGAATATTATTCTTAAAAACTAGTCGTTTCACGACGGTTTTTCGATGGATTAATCTTACAAAAATACCATGGTCATGATTCTTGATAAAAATAGTAGTTTGATGACTCACATGGACTCATTTTATTTACAAGAAGAGTTCCAAAAGTTGGTCGAGTCAATAATGTGTGTTTAAAGATATTTTTATTAATCGTTTCGGTCGTAATTGCTTAAAATAAGTTAAAATTTTGAAAGTATAGCTATCCATCTCCAATCCTTATGAAATTTGGTTTATGGACTTGATAAAATATTAGAAATTTACTGGAATTTTTGTAAACTCATTTGAAATAGTTTAGTATTTTTCCAAAAATCATTTGAGATAGACTAATTTTGAAAGGATAGCTATTTATGTTCAAAATATATGATTATTATTTTATAATAACCTTATGACCAGTAGGTCACTTGGTAAAAATTTGAGAATTTTATAAAAAGTATAAGTATAAAAACGACCTTTGTTTCTGTAATATTTATTTTATTAATATAGCTAACTAACTCCAAAAATCATGAAATTTAATATGGAGCCTTTTTATAGTAGGTCGGAGTTGTTTCCAAAATATGGGAATTTTTAGAGGTCGAGAAGTTAAAATCATATTTTTGGGTTAAAAACCGGGTTTTTAAACGGTGTTTATTCTTGTTTAAGTTGTATGTGACTATATTAAACCTATTTAACTCATCCACCCTTTTAAATATTGTGTTATAATAACTTAAAAGACTTGATTTTGGTGTTTACCCAAACTATATTATGTCCATAAGTATTGTTAATAGTGTAAGAACATGAAAAATAAAGTGCATAATAAGTAAATACAAGGATTTAAATGGACTAGTTCTTGAGTGTTGAAGGTATGTTTATGGTTTGGCTCTAGTCATAGATTACCACTTGTTTACACAAGTATGATGGTATCATAACACCCATAAACCTTTTTGTTATCAAGATCAAGATCTAGAGAAAAGTAAAGCAAAAACATAAAGTATTTGGACTAGTTCTTTGATCTTTAAAGGTGTGTTTATGGTTTGACCTTAGTCATAGATTACCACTTGTTATCACAAGTATATGGTATCATAAAACCCATAAACCTTTTAGTTATCAAAGATCATGATCTAGAATAAATGAAAGAAGGAAAGAAAGATAGAAACTTTAGATGAAAGAATGCTTACAAGCTTGAATGATTCAAGGCTTTGAGAGTTGGTCTTGCACCTCCCTTGAGCCGAGATTTTAGAGGGAAAGAAAGAGTGAGAGAGTTTGTGAAAGGTGCAAGTGAAAATGGGAGGATTTGGTCTTGTATTTATAGGGAAACAAGAGCATGGTTTGTGTATTAAAATATTGATTCTTTAGATTACATTGAGATAGAGTTGTAAGAAAAGAATGGGAGGTGGAGTGTTTGGGATTCTTGGCCGAAAATGGGGGATGGGGGTGGAGTGTGTAGGTGATTTTTGTATGTGATTGGAATGATGGTGTTTTTGTAGGTGGGTTTTGTACAAAAGTTCATGGAATGGTAGATTTTTATAAAAATGGTGGTGTTTTATAAATGTGATGAGAATTCTAGTCTTTCATAAGTGTGTGTGTAAATATACAAGTGTTATATAAAATAGATGAGATGTATTTATATAATTATGTAAGAAAGATTTATAGAAATGATTTATATAAGTATTTATATAAATATGACATGGAATTGATTGAATTAGGATTTCTAAATCATGTACACATGATATAGTTTTATAAAATATAGATGGACATAGTTTGGGTAATATTACCAAGTTTAATGAGATTAGTGTAGTAATTAGACATAGTTTGATTAATTAGACCAATATTAAGGTATAATTAGGGTAATTAGTGTGAGATTAGACTTAATTAAGCTAATTACACTATGATTAGTGTATAATTAAGTAATTAATGTAGGATTAGACATAGTTTGACCTAATATAGGTGATTTTATGTCATAGTTTCTAGATTAGAGTCTTGAACTCTCATGTTTTCATGGAATTGGTGTAGAATAGATGGTAGACATAGTTTGTTGACCTAGTTTCATGTTAACTAAGTATTATTGGATGCACAAAGATTGATTAGGTATATGAATAATGTACAGACTATGAACCTGAAAATTGGATAGGTGTCACAGTCTCCCCCAGTTAAGAGAATTTCGGCCCGAAATTCAACTGGTACTTTCTTTGACTGATTCGTCTTTGAACAAGTGCGGGTATTTGAGCTTCATATTGTCCTTTCGTTCCCATGTATATTCTGGACCTTGTTTGGAGTTCCATCTTACCTTGACTATCGGAATTCGGCTTCGTTTGGGCGTCTTTACTTCTCGATCCATAATCTCCATTGGTTCTTCGATGAAACGTAACTTGTCATCAATCTGAACTTCATCCAAAGGAATGTGCAAGGATTCATCTGCTAAGCATTTCTTGAGGTTCGATACATGGAATGTATTATGTACACCGTTGAGTCCTTGTGGCAGTTTAAGTTTGTAGGCCACAGGGCCAATCCTATTGATGATTTCGAAGGGTCCGATATAACGCGGTGCAAGCTTGCCCTTTTTACCAAATCGGAACACTCCTTTCCATGGTGATACTTTCAACATGACCTTGTCACCAACGTTAAATTCTAGAGGCTTTCGACGATTGTCAGCATAGCTTTTCTGGCGATCCCTGGCAGCTTTAATTCTTTCTTTTATGAGGGCGACCTTGTCAGTAGTCTCCTGTATAACCTCTGGTCCTGTTATCTGACTGTCGCCAATTTCGGTCCAGCAGATAGGAGATCGGCACTTTCTTCCATAAAGAGCTTCAAAAGGTGCACACTTGATACTTGTGTGGTAACTATTGTTATATGAAAATTCAATTAAGGGTAGGTGGGAGTCCCAGCTTCCACCAAAGTCTACCACGCAAGCCCGAAGCATATCTTCTAGAGTCTGAATTGTTCTTTCGCTTTGCCCGTCGGTTTGGGGATGATATGCTGTGCTTAGATCGAGTCTAGTTCCGAGTGATTTTTGTAATGACTGCCAGAATCTTGAAGTGAATCGTCCATCTCTATCAGAGATAATGGAGATAGGCACTCCATGTCTTGTCACCACTTCATTGATATATAACTTGGCTAGTTTCTCCATTTTGTAATCTTCACGGATAGCTAGGAAATGAGCTGATTTGGTTAGTCTATCTACAATGACCCAGATGGAATCGTGACCACTGGATGTTCTTGGCAGTTTTTTTATGAAGTCCATAGATATTTGCTCCCACTTCCATTGGGGAATCTCTGGTTGAGTTAGCAATCCAGATGGTTTTTGGTGTTCAGCCTTAACTTTTAGGCAGGTTAGACATTTGTTAACATACACAGCAATGTCTTTCTTCATACCTGGCCACCAATAGAACTCTTTGAGATCTTTATACATCTTGTCGGCTCCTGGGTGAATTGAGTATTTGGACTTATGAGCTTCATCCAGTATTAATTTTCTTAGCTCATCAGATCGTGGAATCCACATTCTATCCTTAAAGTAAAGAATTTTATCGGACTTTGATTCCAAGTGTTTCTCAGCACCCCAAAGTAGTTCGTTCTTTAGATCACCCATTTGTATGATTTCTTGTTGTGCTTCAAGGATTTGTGCCTTTAAGCTGGTTTGAACTATCATCCCTAGTGCCCGTACTCGGATAGGTTTCACTCTTTCCTTGCGACTTAGAGCGTCGGCCACAACGTTGGCCTTCCCTGGATGATATCGTATTTCACAGTCGTAGTCATTCAATAATTCTACCCATCTTTGCTGGCGCATATTCAACTCCTTTTGATCAAATATATGTTGGAGACTCTTATGATCGGTGTAGATTAAACACTTTGTACCATAAAGGTAGTGTCTCCAAATTTTCAATGCAAAAACCACCGCTCCTAGTTCTAGGTCATGAGTGGTGTAGTTCTTTTCATGAATCTTGAGTTGTCGTGAAGCATAAGCGATTACTTTATCTTTCTGCATCAATACACATCCAAGGCCCTGATGGGATGCATCGCATTATACTATGAAATTTTCAGTACCTGCGGGTAAAGCTAGAATAGGTGCGTGACACAACTTCTGTTTTAGTAGAGTGAAAGCTTCTTCTTGCTTTTGCCCCCAATCAAATTTTCTATCCTTTTGGGTTAGCATAGTTAAAGGTTGGGCAATTTTTGAGAAGTTTTCGATAAACCTCCGATAATACCCTGCTAATCCCAGAAATTGTCGGATCTCAGTGGGAGTCTTTGGAGCTTCCCATTGCTTCACTGCTTCAATCTTGCTTGGATCAACATGAATACCCTTTTCATTAATTATGTGGCCAAGGAACTGTACTTCATTCAACCAAAACTCACATTTTGAAAGCTTTGCATATAGTTTTTCTTTTGTGAGTAGCTCTAAGATCATCTTGAGATGTTGTTCGTGATCTTCTTGGTTCCTTGAGTAGATTAGAATATCATCAATGAATACTATCACGAACTTATCTAAAATAAGGTTTGCAAACACGATTCATCAGGTCCATGAAAATTGCCGGTGCATTGGTTAATCCGAAGGGCATTACTAAGAACTCATAATGCCCATACCTTGTTCTGAAAGCAGTCTTTGGTATGTCATTCTCTTTAATCCTTAGTTGATGATACCCGGATCTGAGATCAATTTTTGAGAAATAAGTAGACCCTTGTAGTTGGTCGAAAAGATCGTCGATCCTCGGAAGAGGGTACCGATTTTTGATGGTTAGCTTATTAAGCTCTCTGTAGTCAATGCACATTCGAAACGATCCATCTTTCTTCTTGACGAATAGGACCGGTGCTCCCCAGGGTGAGAAACTTGGTCGGATAAATCCTTTCTCCAACAGTTCTTGTAGTTGACTTGATAGTTCTTGCATCTCTGATGGTGCTAATCGATAGGGAGATTTAGCAACTGGTGCAGCTCCAGGGATCAAGTCGATTTGGAATTCGATTTGTCGTACTGGAGGAAGTCCCGGTAAATCTTCAGGGAATACATCCGGGTAATTCCTAACAATAGGAATGTCTTGGATACGGTTTTCTTCCCGCTTCTTTTCTACTACATGAGCTAGAAAGGCGTAGCACTGCTTCTTCAGGCATTTTCGAGCCTTTATGCATGATATGATCCTTAATTCCTTCCCGGGTCGCTCTCCTTGGATGATAAGCGTCTCGCCATTTGGTAACGGAATCCGAATAGTTTTCTGGTGACACACAATTTCGGCTTGGTGATGTGAGAGCCAATCCATACCGATAACGATATCAAAACTTCCGAGTTCGATAGGGAGTAAGTCTAAAACGAATGGGTGGTTCTCAAGAGTTAGGGTACAACCCTGGATTATATTCTTAGCTTCGAGGAGTTTACCGTTAGCTAATTCTATAGTATAGGTACTTTGTAAGTTACTAGTAGGTAGTTCTAGTAATGGTGAAAAATCAGTGGATACAAAAGACTTATCAGGCCCCGTGTCGAACAAAATAGATGCATATTGGTGGTTAACAATAAACCGTTACGACGTTCGGGTCTTGTCGGGCCTCATTAGCTGCTAACACAAATGCTCGTCCTTGAGCTCGATTCCCAGCATTTCCCTGTTTTTGTGCAAGCTTGGGGCAGGTGTTCCTCATGTGATTTGTGCTACCACATTCGTAGCATGCCCTGGTACCGGTGAATTTGCAGACATTAGCCAGATGACCAAACCTTTTGCACTTGGTGCATTGAGTACAAGCTCCATTGTGGTGTAGGGGACACTTGTTGCACTTGGGCAAAGGTCCAGTGTAAGTCCTTCTTTCAGGAACAATCGCCACAAAAGCTTTGGCAGTTTTGGGCTTTTTGTCAGCACTGAACTTCTTCTCAGCCCACTCTCTCTTCCTAGAGGAACCTTTCTTCACCAGAACTCCAGATCTCACCATCTCATCAGTCAATTGGCCAGCTAGAAGAATTGCAGCCTTCAAAGTGGTTGGTTCATTTGAGGTAACCATCCCACGTATCTGAGGAGCAAGGCCCCAGATATAGCGGTCAATCTTCTTTTCTTCAGTGGGTACCATGTGTGGTACTAGGCAAGTTAATTCATGGAATCTGTTAGTGTATGCTTGATGTTCGGCACCTTCCATGGTTAAGTTCCAGAATTCAGACTCCAATCGCTGCATCTCGTTCTTAGGACAGTATTCTTCTAGCAGTAAAGCTTTCAATTCCACCCAAGACATTTGTCCAATTGCTTCAGTACCCCTTGCTTGAACTTGGGTATTCCACCATGTTAGAGCTTTGCCATAGAGAGAACAAACAGCGTACTTCACTTTCTGGTTGTCAGCGCATTCACTGATGTTGATGACTGATTCCATCTTTTCAATCCATTTAAGTATTCCAAGGGCTCCTTCGTGTCCATGGAACTCTTTTGGCTTACAGGCACTAAAGGCTTTGTAGGAACATCCCCTTCTAGCTCCGTTTCCAGTACCTCCTTCTCCCTCGTTTCGATGGCTCCTTTCGCTATCAGTTCCGTTGGAAGTATTTCCATTGCGTATGGCATTGCTGACTTGAGTAACTATGTTGGGTAGTGCGTCATTAAGTTGTTGGGCAAAGATTTGCACCACGGTAGGGTTCTCGTTGTTGTTATCGGTGATGTTGCGTGTTTCTCGTCTTGGAGGCATTTTCTAGATTCACATTAATACGCAAGTATTATAGGCAATTATAAATATGCTATAACATTAGTCATCATAACATGTAATCATAAAAATACAACACGTAGTCCTTGAAGTTTCATAGTTCATACCTGATTCTTGAAATACATAGTGCTTAATTCTTGAAATACATAGTACATGATTCTTGAAATACATAGTGCATAATTCTTGAAATACATAGTACATAATTCGTGAAATACATAATTCTTGAAATACAGAGGGTCCTATTATAGACGAGAGCATATATGCTTATCGTCTAGTACATAGTTCTAGATAGAGTAGTAGTGGCTAGTCAAAGATCACCTCCTTTAAGTGAGGTAATGTAGAATCAGGGAAACGAACACCATCAGCGTCACGATTGTGCCCCATTTACGGTTCTGGTCCCGTGCCTCTTGTGCTTCTTCTCGTGCTGCCATGAGCTGATCCTTGTCAGCCATCCTGTCCTGCTCCAGCAGATCCTTAGACTCGATGATCCCTAAGATAGAGTAGTTATGTTCCGTCACGTGACCCCAAACAGTCGCTATCCGATCCGACAACTCCTGACGCTCCTCTTCTTGTCTAGCCTTCCACAGCTGATACTCCTCTAAGTAGTCTGCAGGCGCCTCAACTCTACGTGAGGGTTCTCCAGACTCACGGAGGGATGATGGAAACACTACGCGGCAATCTTCGAACTTCACTCTTTTCCCTAGCCAGGTAGTTTTTCGGGCCATTGCCCTAGTGCCTCGACGTGGTGTCTTCGGGTTGCGGTCCCTCATGGTAGGTGGTATCGACTTCTTTTGGGAAGAGGCGTCGGCAGATAGCTCAACAGAGTATCCGGTCACTGCGTGAGTGTTATCACTACTCGGCTCATAGCCTGACATCCGCACATGGCTTCCCCTTGGGTCAGAGATCTCTTGGATGTTAGGTGGTGACTCGGGGATCTCAGAGGGTTCTTCATCGCTGCTTTCTGCTGGTAGGAATCCGTTCTCGTACATAGTCATGGTTGAGGTGGCTAAAATATAAGAAGAAATGTGAGTGTGAATTATATATATGTACTAAGTTCTACATGCATTGCACACTATAGTTTAGAGCTTAAAGTTATAGTCTAGGTTTTCTAATAACCTAATTCTCTATAACCAATGGCTCTGATACCAACTTCTGTCACACCCCGTCTAAGGCGGAAACACGGGTTATGACAGTTGTATGAAAATCAAGAACACATTGTTTAATAAGAGAAACTTACTACGCATTCATCATTTCCAAAATATATAGTTTACATGACATTTAGTTTCAAAATACAAATTTAGATTTTATAACAAAAGCCATCCTAACAAAAGATTGTTTTTCCTAAAATCTCCTTGTATTTGTATGCCATGCACTTCTAGTTCCTTCATGGATTACCTGAAAAATATGCTAAAAGTGGTCAGCTATAAAGCTGGTGAGTTCGTAGGTTTAAGTATAAGGTAGAAGTATAGATATTTGAACAACAATTTCAAATGAATAGTTGTTACGGTATATTGACTAGATGTGTATGAGAATAAGATACTATAAACATTGAGCCCGCAACTAAACCTGATGACCTAGTATGTTTGCCCCTGCTTAATGCCTTATCACGGAGCATTAATTCTTGTTTCTAGAATCGGAAATAAACATTCACCACGTTTTCTGCTGTTTTAAACGCGTCAGTCAGAAGGATGAATGGGGCGTCACCCCGATAGATCTATCAATATTTAACTGTCGGCTTAGTAAAGTTAACTAGTTGCGTTTCTTGTAAAAGGGGACTTGAGAAGTGATAATAATTCTAGTTCAGCTCAAGTTATATAGTCAAATAGACAAGCGAATAATCAATATAGTAAATAGTGAAAATAGATAGAGCATATTTTTCCCCCAAAAGTTTAAGAGAAAAAGGGGCTATGAAGACTCATCTAGTGTTGGTGAATTTGCGTTCTTGCGGTCGAAGTACGTCCTACTCGGGTCCTACAATGGTGGGACTCTATGAGTTTTATGGACTTTATATTGGATTAAGGTGTCATTTTGTATAAATGTTAGTTCTTGTTTTCTTGTATTTTACACGCTTGGATTTACGGCGGCAATTGCCAAAACATATAAGATTGACTTGTAATGGTAACGAGGTTTAGAAAAAAAAAATGTCAAACTCTCACTAGGGTTTTAGAAATATAGGATGGATGAAAATAAGTAGATGTCACATATGTTTAAAGAGTTCTTTTAAAGGTTTCATTTTTGAAATTTCACAAACCGTTTTAATAATAGATTTAACGTTTTGATGGTTAAACTTAGCAAAACTCATACTTTATAATAAAAGTATATGTTTTAAGTTTTTATAAGGTTTTAAACCCTCAAATATTCGTGAAGAATATTATTCTTAAAAACTAGTCGTTTCACGACGGTTTTTCAATGGATTAATCTTACAAAAATACCATGGTCATGATTCTTGATAAAAATAGTAGTTTGATGACTCACATGGACTCATTTTATTTACAAGAAGAGTTCCAAAAGTTGGTCGAGTCAATAATGTGTGTTTAAAGATATTTTTATTAATCGTTTCGGTCGTAATTACTCAAAATAAGTTAAAATTTTGAAAGTATAGCTATCCATCTCCAATCCTTATGAAAATTTTTTATGGACTTGATAAAATATTAGAAATTTACTGGAATTTTTGTAAACTCATTTGAAATAGTTTAGTATTTTTCCAAAAATCATTTGAGATAGACTAATTTTGAAAGGATAGCTATTTATGTCCAAAAATTATGATTATTATTTTATAATAACCTTATGACCAGTAGGTCATTTGATAAAAATTTGAGAATTTTATAAAAAGTCTAAGTATAAAAACGACCTTTGTTTCCGTAAGATTTATTTTATTAATATAGCTAACTAACTGCAAAAATCATGAAATTTAATATGGAGCCTTTTTATAGTAGGTCGGAGTTGTTTCCAAAATATGGGAATTTTTAGAGGTCGAGAAGTTAAAATCATATTTTTGGGTTAAAAACCGGGTTTTTAAACGGTGTTTATTCTTGTTTAAGTTGTATGTGACTATATTAAACCTATTTAACTCATCCACCCTTTTAAATATTGTGTTATAATAACTTAAAAGACTTGATTTTGGTGTTTACCCAAACTATATTATGTCCATAAGTATTGTTAATAGTGTAAGAACGTGAAAAATAAAGTGCATAATAAGTAAATACAAGGATTTAAATGGACTAGTTCTTGAGTGTTGAAGGTATGTTTATGGTTTGGCTCTAGTCATAGATTACCACTTGTTTACACAAGTATGATGGTATCATAACACCCATAAACCTTTTTGTTATCAAGATCAAGATCTAGAGAAAAGTAAAGCAAAAACATAAAGTATTTGGACTAGTTCTTTGATCTTTAAAGGTGTGTTTATGGTTTGACCTTAGTCATAGATTACCACTTGTTATCACAAGTATATGGTATCATAAAACCCATAAACCTTTTAGTTATCAAAGATCATGATCTAGAATAAATGAAAGAAGGAAAGAAAGATAGAAACTTTAGATGAAAGAATGCTTACAAGCTTGAATGATTCAAGGCTTTGAGAGTTGGTCTTGCACCTCCCTTGAGTCGAGATTTTAGAGGGAAAGAAAGAGTGAGAGAGTTTGTGAAAGGTGCAAGTGAAAATGGGAGGATTTGGTCTTGTATTTATAGGGAAACAAGAGCATGGTTTGTGTATTAAAATATTGATTCTTTAGATTACATTGAGATAGAGTTGTAAGAAAAGAATGGAAGGTGGAGTGTTTGGGATTCTTGGCCGAAAATGGGGGATGGGGGTGGAGTGTGTAGGTGATTTTTGTAAGTGATTGGAATGATGGTGTTTTTGTAGGTGGGTTTTGTACAAAAGTTCATGGAATGGTAGATTTTTATAAAAATGGTGGTGTTTTATAAATGTGATGAGAATTCTAGTCTTTCATAAGTGTGTGTGTAAATATACAAGTGTTATATAAAATAGATGAGATGTATTTATATAATTATGTAAGAAAGATTTATAGAAATGATTTATATAAGTATTTATATAAATATGACATGGAATTGATTGAATTAGGATTTTTAAATCATGTACACATGATATAGTTTTATAAAATATAGATAGACATAGTTTGGGTAATATTACCAAGTTTAATGAGATTAGTGTAGTAATTAGACATAGTTTGATTAATTAGACCAAGATTAAGGTATAATTAGGGTAATTAGTGTGAGATTAGACTTAATTAAGCTAATTACACTATGATTAGTGTATAATTAAGTAATTAATGTAGGATTAGACATAGTTTGACCTAATATAGGTGATTTTATGTCATAGTTTCTAGATTAGAGTCTTGAACTCTCATGTTTTCATGGAATTGGTGTAGAATAGATGGTAGACATAGTTTGTTGACCTAGTTTCATGTTAACTAAGTATTATTGGATGCACAAAGATTGATTAGGTATATGAATAATGTACAGACTATGAACCTGAAAATTGGATAGGTGTCACAGTCTCCCCCAGTTAAGAGAATTTCGGCCCGAAATTCAACTGGTACTTTCTTTGACTGATTCGTCTTTGAACAAGTGCGGGTATTTGAGCTTCATATTGTCCTCTCGTTCCCATGTATATTCTGGACCATGTTTGGAGTTCCATCTTACCTTGACTATCGGAATTCGGCTTCGTTTGAGCGTCTTTACTTCTCGATCCATAATCTCCATTGGTTCTTCGATGAAACATAACTTGTCATCAATCTGAACTTCATCCAAAGGAATGTGCAAGGATTCATCTGCTAAGCATTTCTTGAGGTTCGATACATGGAATGTATTATGTACACCGTTGAGTCCTTGTGGCAGTTTAAGTTTGTAGGCCACAGGGCCAATCCTATTGATGATTTCGAAGGGTCCGATATAACGCGGTGCAAGCTTGCCCTTTTTACCAAATCGGAACACTCCCTTCCATGGTGATACTTTCAACATGACCTTGCCACCTACGTTAAATTCTAGAGGCTTTCGACGATTGTCAGCATAGCTTTTCTGGCGATCCCTGGCAGCTTTAATTCTATCTTTTATGAGGGCGACCTTGTCAGTAGTCTCCTGTATAACCTCTGGTCCTGTTATCTGACTGTCGCCAATTTCGGTCCAGCAGATAGGAGATCGGCACTTTCTTCCATAAAGAGCTTCAAAAGGTGCACACTTGATACTTGTGTGGTAACTATTGTTATATGAAAATTCAATTAAGGGTAGGTGGGAGTCGCAGCTTCCACCAAAGTCTACCACGCAAGCCCGAAGCATATCTTCTTGAGTCTGAATTGTTCTTTCGCTTTGCCCGTCGGTTTGGGGATGATATGCTGTGCTTAGATCGAGTCTAGTTCCGAGTGATTTTTGTAATGACTGCCAGAATCTTGAAGTGAATCGTCCATCTCTATCAGAGATAATGGAGATAGGCACTCCATGTCTAGTCACCACTTCATTGATATATAACTTGGCTAGTTTCTCCATTTTGTAATCTTCACGGATAGCTAGGAAATGAGCTGATTTGGTTTGTCTATCTACAATGACCCAGATGGAATCGTGACCACTGGATGTTCTTGGCAGTTTTGTTATGAAGTCCATAGATATTTGCTCCCACTTCCATTGGGGAATCTCTAGTTGAGTTAGCAATCCAGATGGTTTTTGGTGTTCAGCCTTGACTTTTAGGCAGGTTAGACATTTGTTAACATACACAGCAATGTCTTTCTTCATACCTGGCCACCAATAGAACTCTTTGAGATCTTTATACATCTTGTCGGCTCCTGGGTGAATTGAGTATTTGGAATTATGAGCTTCATCCAGTATTAATTTTCTTAGCTCATCAGATTGTGGAATCCACATTCTATCCTTAAAGTAAAGAATTTTATCGGACTTTGATTCCAAGTGTTTCTCAGCACCCCAAAGTAGTTCATTCTTTAGATCACCCATTTGTACGATTTCTTGTTGTGCTTCAAGGATTTATGCCTTTAAGCTGGTTTGAACTATCATCCCTAGTGCCCGTACTCGGATAGGTTTCACTCTTTCCTTGCGACTTAGAGCATCGGCCACAACGTTGGCCTTCCCTCGATGATATCGTATTTCACAGTCGTAGTCATTCAATAATTCTACCCATCTTCGCTGGCGCATATTCAACTCCTTTTGATCAAATATATGTTGGAGACTCTTATGATCGGTGTAGATTAAACACTTTGTACCATAAAGGTAGTGTCTCCAAATTTTCAATGCAAAAACCACCGCTCCTAGTTCTAGGTCATGAGTGGTGTAGTTCTTTTCATGAATCTTGAGTTGTCGTGAAGCATAAGCGATTACTTTATCTTTCTGCATCAATACACATCCAAGGCCCTGATGGGATGCATCGCAGTATACTATGAAATTTTCAGTACCTGCGGGTAAAGCTAGAATAGGTGCGTGACACAACTTCTGTTTTAGTAGAGTGAAAGCTTCTTCTTGCTTTTGCCCCCAATCAAATTTTCTATACTTTTGGGTTAGCATAGTTAAAGGTTGGGCAATTTTTGAGAAGTTTTCGATAAACCTCCGATAATACCCTGCTAATCCCAGAAATTGTCGGATCTCAGTGGGAGTCTTTGGAGCTTCCGATTGATTTATTGCTTCAATCTTGCTTGGATCAACATGAATACCCTTTTCATTAATTATGTGGCCAAGGAACTGTACTTCATTCAACCAAAACTCACATTTTGAAAGCTTTGCATATAGTTTTTCTTTTGTGAGTAGCTCTAAGATCATCTTGAGATGTTGTTCGTGATCTTCTTGGTTCCTTGAGTAGATTAGAATATCATCAATGAATACTATCACAAACTTATCTAAATAAGGTTTGCAAACACGATTCATCAGGTCCATGAAAACTGCCGGTGCATTGGTTAATCCGAAGGGCATTATTAAGAACTCATAATGCCCATACCTTGTTCTGAAAGCAGTCTTTGGTATGTCATTCTCTTTAATCCTTAGTTGATGATACCCGGATCTGAGATCAATTTTTGAGAAATAAGTAGACCCTTGTAGTTGGTCGAAAAGATCGTCGATCCTCGGAAGAGGGTACCGATTTTTGATGGTTAGCTTATTAAGCTCTCGGTAGTCAATGCACATTCGAAACGATCCATCTTTCTTCTTGACGAATAGGACCGGTGCTCCCCAGGGTGAGAAACTTGGTCGGATAAATCCTTTCTCCAACAGTTCTTGTAGTTGACTTGATAGTTCTTGCATCTCTGATGGAGCTAATCGATAGGGAGATTTAGCAACTGGTGCAACTCCAGGGATCAAGTCAATTTGGAATTCGATTTGTCGTACTGGAGGAAGTCCCGGTAAATCTTCAGGGAATACATCCGGGTAATTCCTAACAATAGAAATGTCTTGGATACGGTTTTCTTCCCGCTTCTTTTCTACTACATGAGCTAGAAAGGCGTAGCACTGCTTCTTCAGGCATTTTCGAGCCTTTATGCATGATATGATCCTTAATTCCTTCCCGGGTCGCTCTCCTTGGATGATAAGCGTCTCGCCATTTGGTAACGGAATCCGAATAGTTTTTTGGTGACACACAATTTCGGCTTGTTGATGTGAGAGCCAATCCATACCGATAACGATATCAAAACTTCCGAGTTCGATAGGGAGTAAGTCTAAAACGAATGGGTGGTTCTCAAGAGTTAGGGTACAACCCTGGATTATATTCTTAGCTTCGAGGAGTTTACCGTTAGCTAATTCTATGGTATAGGTACTTTGTAAGTTACTAGTATGTAGTTCGAGTAATGGTGAAAAATCAGTGGATACAAAAGACTTATCAGCCCCCGTGTCGAACAAAATAGATGCATATTGGTGGTTAACAAGAAACGTACCCGTTACGACGTTCGGGACTTGTCGGGCCTCATTAGCTGCTAATACAAATGCTCGTCCTTGAGCTCGATTCCCAGCATTTCCCTGTTTTTGTGCAAGCTTGAGGCAGGTGTTCCTCATGTGATTTGTGCTACCACATTCGTAGCATGCCCTGGTACCGGTGAATTTGCAGACATTAGCCAGATGACCAAACCTTTTGCACTTGGTGCATTGAGTACAAGCTCCATTGTGGTGTAGGGGACACTTGTTGCACTTGGGCAAAGGTCCAGTGTAAGTCCTTCTTTCAGGAACAATCGCCACAAAAGCTTTGGCAGTTTTGGGCTTTTTGTCAGCACTGAACTTCTTCTCAGCCCACTCTCTCTTCCTAGAGGAACCTTTCTTCACCAGAACTCCAGATCTCACCATCTCATCAGTCAATTGGCCAGCTAGAAGAATTGCAGCCTTCAAAGTGGTTGGTTCATTTGAGTTAACCATCCCACGTATCTGAGGAGCAAGGCCCCAGATATAGCGGTCAATCTTCTTTTCTTCAGTAGGTACCATGTGTGGTACTAGGCAAGTTAATTCATGGAATCTGTTAGTGTATGCTTGATGTTCGGCACCTTCCATGGTTAAGTTCCAGAATTCAGACTCCAATCGCTGCATCTCGTTCTTAGGACAGTTTTCTTCTAGCAGTAAAGCTTTCAATTCCACCCAAGACATTTGTCCAATTGCTTCAGTACCCCTTGCTTGAACTTGGGTATTCCACCATGTTAGAGCTTTGCCATAGACAGAACAAACAGCGTACTTCACTTTCTGGTTGTCAGCGCATTCACTGATGTTTATGACTGATTGCATCTTTTCAATCAATTTAAGTATTCCAAGGGCTCCTTCATGTCCATGGAACTCTTTTGGCTTACAGGCACTAAAGGCTTTGTAGGAACATCCCCTTCTAGCTCCGTTTCCAGTACCTCCTTCTCCCTTGTTTCGATGGCTCCTTTCGCTATCAGTTCCGTTGGAAGTATTTCCATTGCGTATGGCATTGCTGACTTGAGTAACTATGTTGGGTAGCGCGTCATTAAGTTGTTGGGCAAAGATTTGCGCCACAGTAGGGTTCTCGTTGTTGTTATCGGTGATGTTGCGTGTTTCTCGTCTTGGAGGCATTTTCTAGATTCACATTAATACGCAAGTATTATAGGCAATTATAAATATGCTATAACATTAGTTATCATAACATGTAATCATAAAAATACAACACGTAGTCCTTGAAGTTTCATAGTTCATACCTGATTCTTGAAATACATAGTGCTTAATTCTTGAAATACATAGTACATGATTCTTGAAATACATAGTGCATAATTCTTGAAATACATAGTACATAATTTTTGAAATACATAATTCTTGAAATACAGAGGGTCCTATTATAGACGAGAGCATATATGCTTATCGTCTAGTACATAGTTCTAGATAGAGTAGTAGTGGCTAGTCAAAGATCACCTCCTTTAAGTGAGGTAATGTAGAATCAGGGAAACAAACACCATCAGCGTCACGATTGTGCCCCATTTGCGGTTCTGGTCCCGTGCCTCTTGTGCTTCTTCTCGTGCTGCCATGAGCTGATCCTTGTCAGCCATCCTGTCCTGCTCCAGCAGATCCGTAGACTCGATGATCCCTAAGATAGAGTAGTTATGTTCCGTCACGTGACCCCAAACAGTCGCTATCCGATCCGACAACTCCTGACGCTCCTCTTCTTGTCTAGCCTTCCACAGCTGATACTCCTCTAAGTAGTCTGCAGGCGCCTCAACTCTACGTGAGGGTTCTCCAGACTCACGGAAGGATGATGGAAACACTACGCGGCAATCTTCGAACTTCACTCTTTTCCCTAGCCAGGTAGTTTTTCGGGCCATTGCCCTAGTACCTCGACGTGGTGTCTCCGGGTTGCGGTTCCTCATGGTAGGTGGTATCGACTTCTTTTGGGAAGAGGCGTCGTCAGATAGCTCAACAGAGTATCCGGTCACTGCGTGAGTGTTATCACTACTCGGCTCATAGCCTGACATCCGCACATGGCTTCCCCTTGGGTCAGAGATCTCTTGGATGTTAGGTGGTGACTCGGGGATCTCAGAGGGTTCTTCATCGCTGCTTTCTGACGGTAGGAATCCGTTCTCGTACATAGTCATGGTTGAGGTGGCTAAAATATAAGAAGAAATGTGAGTGTGAATTATATATATGTACTAAGTTCTACATGCAATGCACACTATAGTTTAGAGCTTAAAGTTATAGTCTATGTTTTCTAATAACCTAATTCTCTATAACCAATGGCTCTGATACCAACTTCTGTCACACCCCGTCTAAGGCGGAAACACGGGTTATGACAGTTGTATGAAAATCAAGAACACATTGTTTAATAAGAGAAACTTACTACGCATTCATCATTTCCAAAATATATAGTTTACATGACATTTAGTTTCAAAATACAAATTGAGATAAAGCCATCCTAACAAAAGATTGTTTTTCCTAAAATCTCCTTGTATTTGTATGCCATGCACTTCTAGTTCCTTCATGGATTACCTGAAAAATATGCTAAAAGTGGTCAGCTATAAAGCTGGTGAGTTCGTAGGTTTAAGTATAAGGTAGAAGTATAGATATTTGAACAACAATTTCAAATGAATAGTTGTTACGGTATATTGACTAGATGTGTATGAGAATAAGATACTATAAACATTGAGCCCGCAACTAAACTTGATGACCTAGTATGTTTGCCCCTGCTTAATGCCTTATCACGGAGCATTAATTCTTGTTTCTAGAATCGAAAATAAACATTCACCACGTTTTCTGCTGTTTTAAACGCGTCAGTCAGAAGGATGAATGGGGCGTCACCCCGATAGATCTATCAATATTTAACCGTCGGCTTAGTAAAGTTAACTAGTTGCGTTTCTTGAAAAAGGGGACTTGAGAAGTGATAAGAATTCTAGTTCAGCTCAAGTTATATAGTCAAATAGACAAGCGAATAATCAATATAGTAAATAGTGAAAATAGATAGAGCATATTTTTCCCCCAAAAGTTTAAGAGAAAAAGGGGCTACGAAGACTCACATAGTGTTGGTGAATTTGCGTTCTTGCGGTCGAAGTACGTCCTACTCGGGTCCTACAATGGTGGGACTCTATGAGTTTTATGGACTTTATATTGGATTAAGGTGTCATTTTGTATAAATGTTAGTTCTTGTTTTCTTGTATTTTACACGCTTGGATTTACGGCGGCAATTGCCAAGACATATAAGATTGACTTGTAATGGTAACGAGGTTTAGAAAAAAAAAATGTCAAACTCTCACTAGGGTTTTAGAAATATAGGATGGATGAAAATAAGTAGATGTCACATATGTTTAAAGAGTTCTTTTAAAGGTTTCATTCTTGAAATTTCACAAACCGTTTTAATAATAGATTTAACGTTTTGATGGTTAAACTTAGCAAAACTCATACTTTATAATAAAAGTATATGTTTTAAGTTTTTATAAGGTTTTAAACCCTCAAATATTCTTGAAGAATATTATTCTTAAAAACTAGTCGTTTCACGACGGTTTTTCGATGGATTAATCTTACAAAAATACCATGGTCATGATTCTTGATAAAAATAGTAGTTTGATGACTCACATTGACTCATTTTATTTACAAGAAGAGTTCCAAAAGTTGGTCGAGTCAATAATGTGTGTTTAAAGATATTTTTATTAATCGTTTCGGTCGTAATTGCTCAAAATAGGTTAAAATTTTGAAAGTATAGCTATCCATCTCCAATCCTTATGAAATTTGGTTTATGGACTTGATAAAATATTAGAAATTTACTGGAATTTTTGTAAACTCATTTGAAATAGTTTAGTATTTTTCCAAAAATCATTTGAGATAGACTAATTTTGAAAGGATAGCTATTTATGTCTAAAAATTATGATTATTATTTTATAATAACCTTATGACCAGTAGGTCACGTGGTAAAAATTTGAGAATTTTATAAAAAGTCTAAGTATAAAAACGACCTTTGTTTCCATAAGATTTATTTTATTAATATAGCTAACTAACTCCAAAAATCATGAAATTTAATATGGAGCCTTTTTATAGTAGTTAGGAGTTGTTTCCAAAATATGGGAATTTTTAGAGGTCGAGAAGTTAAAATAATATTTTTGGGTTAAAAACCGGGTTTTTAAACGGTGTTTATTCTTGTTTAAGTTGTATGTGACTATATTAAACCTATTTAACTCATCCACCCTTTTAAATATTGTGTTATAATAACTTAAAAGACTTGATTTTGGTGTTTACCCAAACTATATTATGTCCATAAGTATTGTTAATAGTGTAAGAACATGAAAAATAAAGTGCATAATAAGTAAATACAAGGATTTAAATGGACTAGTTCTTGAGTGTTGAAGGTATGTTTATGGTTTGGCTCTAGTCATAGATTACCACTTGTTTACACAAGTATGATGGTATCATAACACCCATAAACCTTTTTGTTATCAAGATCAAGATCTAGAGAAAAGTAAAGCAAAAACATAAAGTATTTGGACTAGTTCTTTGATCTTTAAAGGTGTGTTTATGGTTTGACCTTAGTCATAGATTACCACTTGTTATCACAAGTATATGGTATCATAAAACCCATAAACCTTTTAGTTATCAAAGATCATGATCTAGAATAAATGAAAAAAGGAAAGAAAGATAGAAACTTTAGATGAAAGAATGCTTACAAGCTTGAATGATTCAAGGCTTTGAGAGTTGGTCTTGCACCTCCCTTGAGCCGAGATTTTAGAGGGAAAGAAAGAGTGAGAGAGTTTGTGAAAGGTGCAAGTGAAAATGGGAGGATTTGGTCTTGTATTTATAGGGAAACAAGAGCATGGTTTGTGTATTAAAATATTGATTCTTTAGATTACATTGAGATAGAGTTGTAAGAAATGAATGGGAGGTGGAGTGTTTGGGATTCTTGGCCGAAAATGGGGGATGGGGGTGGAGTGTGTAGGTGATTTTTGTAAGTGATTGGAATGATGGTGTTTTTGTAGGTGGGTTTTGTACAAAAGTTCATGGAATGGTAGATTTTTATAAAAATGGTGGTGTTTTATAAATGTGATGAGAATTCTAGTCTTTCATAAGTGTGTGTGTAAATATACAAGTGTTATATAAAATAGATGAGATGTATTTATATAATTATGTAAGAAAAATTTATAGAAATGATTTATATAAGTATTTATATAAATATGACATGGAATTGATTGAATTAGGATTTCTAAATCATGTACACATGATATAGTTTTATAAAATATAGATGGACATAGTTTGGGTAATATTACCAAGTTTAATGAGATTAGTGTAGTAATTAGACATAGTTTGATTAATTAGACCAAGATTAAGGTATAATTAGGGTAATTAGTGTGAGATTAGACTTAATTAAGCTAATTACACTATGATTAGTGTATAATTAAGTAATTAATGTAGGATTAGACATAGTTTGACCTAATATAGGTGATTTTATGTCATAGTTTCTAGATTAGAGTCTTGAACTCTCATGTTTTCATGGAATTGGTGTAGAATAGATGGTAGACATAGTTTGTTGACCTAGTTTCATGTTAACTAAGTATTATTGGATGCACAAAGATTGATTAGGTATATGAATAATGTACAGACTATGAACCTAAAAATTGGATAGGTGTCACAGTTTATTGCATTAAAATCAATATAAGAAAAATCAAGAATGTTACACAAGTCATCAGGTTATGGAATTCCCTTGTTATCTGGGACTCCTCAGGAAGAAGATAATTCTATTGGTTGTGGTGGTCATACTTGTTTTGCTGCATCAGGATATGGTTCATACCACCAACATTTCTCAAGAAGCCCCACATCTACCCCTTCAACAAACCAATCTGTTATTGCCAAGATAGTTGAAGTTCATGTGGCACTGTTCTCATCCTGCATGCTTGCCTACGAGAACTTCATAGGTGGGAAGCTAACGGATCTTGTAACCATTGAGGAAGATTTTAATCAGGTGGATCCAGATGACATGGAGGACATGGATATTCAATGGAATATAGCCATGATCTTAAGGAGGGCTAAGCGTTTCTTGAACAGAACTGGTAGAAAGTTCGTTGGTGGGCAGTCTAATGCCAAAGTTGGTTTTGACAAGTCTAAATCCAAATGATACAAGTGTCAGAACTTTGGACACTTTGTTCGTGAATGTCAAAAGGATAAGGGACCAGCTTCAGGTTTTACTAGACCAAGCCAGGGAAACAACCAAATCTACAACGATCAGAACAACCGAAGTCAGAGTCAAGGTGGAACGTCTAGTGCATTAGTTGTTCAACAGGACGAGAGATTTGAATGGGGTGTTCATCTGGAAGATGCCATAATTGCACAGACTCAAATGGGTTTGGTGGCAGAGATTGTTGAGATGTTGGAAGCAGAAGACATGGAAGCATCTGGAGTTGACCAACAAGAATCTACATCTGCATTTGCTCTCATGGCTATTGGAGAAGCATCCAGTTCGTCAATTGAGGTAGATTCTAATTCTTTTGCTGTTGTTTCTTGTTCAAAATGTCTTATCTTGAAGGACGAGAATGATCGAATACATGATCAACTCGAACCCCTACGTAGTGCAGGCCTAAACTATAAATGAAATAAAAAACGTTTTAAAGACTCAATCAAAAACCTTAAGAAGGAAAGACATGAGTTTTCAATTAAAATCAGTGAACAACAATTTCATTTAGACGTTGCCTACAAGGGGTTAGAGAAAAGAAATTTTGAGATCGCCTGACTGCAAAATGAGATCCTGTCGTTAAGTGGCAAACTTGAGAAGTTGAAAAATGCTCGCTTTGTGGTGGAACACTACGAGTCAGTAGTGAGAAAAGTGAGTGGCAAAGATTTAGGTACTAATGCCATTCCTCCACCAGTATGTGGTAAGTTTGTGAACGGGCCGATCGACATTGATTTGTCCTTTTTGGATGATTCCTCAAGTAAGGCTGAGTCAGCTTTTGATGAGGAGTTCTTCTCAGATGAAGGCTCTAAGAACACCAAGGTCGAGGGTGTTGTGTCAAAAGAGTTGATTGATGAACATAAAATTGAGAAAAACATTGTCACTAATCGTGACGATTGCATTTTAATGGAACTTGATACAGTTGAGTCCAATGATAAACTGAAAATGATGCTTTATGGAGGTTCCAAATCCATAAAGAAAGTAAAGAAAGAAGCTTTTGCAAACCATTTGGGGAAGAACTTTCATGAAAACATGGACAAAAATTACACCCCAATGAGTCAATTAAAATCAGGTCAAGCATAAGATGCTGTTAATGTTCATCAAACAACTCCCATTTCTCATCAAGCTGAGTCATCTGGTTCGAAAATCCAAGAGCCACTGTGGTACGGTAGGGCACATTCTGGTGAACTGTCTTGATAAGAACCAAGGGAAACGGCCAGTTGTTCCATAACAAGTTGCTGTCCCTAAGAAATTAACAGTGAAGCGACCCAAAAGTCCTAAATCAAATGTGGTGAAACCACAAGTGAAACCAATGGTTAAGCCACCAGCAAAACATGTGGCGGAACCATCTGTTCCAAAATAGGTAAAGCAATCTGCTAAACCATGTGTATCTGCTGGCATATTAGGCATATTTCGGTGTTTGATCCGGTGTATTCGATCTCGTTATCTCTTGGATTGTATTCCGCCTTTCCAGGAGTATATTGTTAGATTTGGTTGCTTGATTCGAGACGATCAGGGGGTATAACAAGTGGTATCAGATCTGTTGGTTAAAGCTGTTGGTTTTCAAGCTATTTTTCATCATTTGAGATCGTTTAAGTGTGAATTTCGTCACCATTTTCAAGTATTCCATGCTATTTTTGATAGAGATGAAGTTTGGGATTGATTTGGAGACTTGATTTTACATTCGAAAAGTTGCAGGTTAGATTTTCTGTTCTTGGAAAGCATCGTCCGAAATCTCGCTTGAAGGGTCCGAAATCTCCAGTTCGTCCGAAATCCTTTTCGATCAGAGTTTTCGATCGAAATATATGTCCGAAATCTTTGAGGTGTCTGAAATCGGCTGTTAGAAATCTCTAGTTCGAAATCTCGTTTTCGATCGAAAAGTTTCAATCGAATTTGTTTTCACTCGAAAGAGTTTTCGATCGAAATCTTAAGACTTGAGATTTTTTCAGAAATTTGTATTTGTTCTACCATGATTTTTTAAATGGCAGGCAAAGTTAACGAGACTGAGTGGCTTGTGGGAAAGTCACCACCCATGCTTAAATCTGTATCTGAGTTTTCCAACTGGAAAATTCAAATGAAGGCGTACTTTAGATTTACTGAGCATATTCTTTGGGATTCGATTGTGAAAGGTCCTCATATACCAAAGATGGCAAATGCTGATGGGATTGTTTTGATTGCTGATCCAGATCAATATTCTGAAGAAGATAAGAAATTGATTGAGAGATATAATCGTGCTTTGGGATCAATCATACTTGCTATTCCAACTGAATTGTACTTGAATTTTGAACAACATGATACTACTCAAGGACTCTGGAATGCGTTGTTCTTAAGAATTGAGGGAAATGCTGCTTTGTAGGAAAGTCTACCTGATCTGTTGTTGAAGAAGTACAATATGTTCAATTACAAGAAGGGTGAATCTCTGAGTGAACAAGTTACTCGTTTCACCACTCTGATTAATAGGCTGAAAAAGATGGGTGTTGAAATAAAGGAGTATAAAGTGTGCAAGAAGTTGTTAGATTCGTTACCCGACACATGGAGTATCCCATGTATGCTGATTAAGAATACTACACCAGATTTGAAAAACAAAACTCTTGATGACATAATTTGTCTTCTTGAATCTTATGAGCTAGAAAACAATAAAAGAGAAATGAACAACCTTGATAAGTACATCATACAAGTTCCGCAAATGCAGCTTTATTTTCTAGGAATGGAGAAGGTAGCAGTGGTGGTTCGAAGGATGATAAGGGAAAAAGTTGTGGTTCTGAAAATACAGGAAATGAGAAGAGTAAGGTGGCTGGTCAAATTCCTAATGACCAGATTGATTTGTTTGGTGCATTTATGAGTATCTATGATGCATTTGTTACTGGGAAACTTCAACCAGTTGTACTATATGCTGAGGATTGATGCATTTGTTAGTGGGAAACTTCAACCAACTGTACTAGATGCTGAGGATATGGTCCAAATTAACCCTGATGACTTGGAGTACATGGATTTGCAATGGCAGATGGCCATGATTGCTGTTCGTGCAAAGAAGTGTCTACAAAAAACTGGGAAAGATATGATCCAATTTTCGAAGAAAGTTGGTTTTGACAAGGCTAAATTAAGATGTTACAATTGCCAACAATTGGGACATTTTGCTCATGAATGTCTGAAAGAGAAGAAAAAGAAACTTAAAGGCAATGGTGTCAAGTTGATTGAGCTCATTGATAAGGATGATAAGTCCAAGAAGGCTCTAACTGCTCTTATGTCAAAGCAACTTGGAAATTGTGAGTGGGAATCTGAGATTGGGGATGATGAGGAGGACTATGATGAAGCGCTAATGGGTGAAGTTGAAGGTTATGTTAAAGAAGCCGAAAGTGAAAGTGAATGTGATGTGCCTGAGAGTGCTCTAAAGGCAAATGACCAAGGCAAAGCAATTGCATCTGATTCTAAAAACACTTCCGAATCCGATAGTGAGGTAAATTTTGATGATTCTTCATTTGTTTGCTCTTCTGAATGTATTGAACATACACAAAATTATGATGCCACAAATGTGTTTTTGATTGCTGAGAATGATAAACTGAAAAGGGTGAACAAGGAGATAAAACAGAATGAGTTCACCTACACTAGAAAACTTAAAGCATTATTGAAAGATAATGCAACTTTCAAAGAATACTTGGATAAAAAGGATGTTTTGATAAAAGATCTCATTGAAAAATTAATTTCTTCTGAAAACGATCTTATTAAAGAACGTGTTCTGATTTCAATGTGAAAAATGCAAAAGAACATTTTAGATGAATGTGTAACAAAACAAAGACTTGTTTTTACCAAAGATGGTATAGGTTATAACAAAGTACCTCATCCTAATAATTTTGTGCCATTTCCTGAACCTCATGAGTCAAATGAATTGATTAGTGCTCGTGATGCTAATTTTCATGACATGTACATTAGAACAGATACTAAGACAGGTTCTGTAGAGGAAGAAGTTGATCTCGATGGCAGAAAAAGTTTTTCTGCTTTCAATAAGCAATGGTCTATAGAGTTCATTAGAGATTGCAAACATTATTTGGACGTTAATTGTGTGTTAGAGTAGTAAGTAAAAGCATGTGACAAACGTGTTGTTGACAATGTGTCTGATGTTAATGTTTTGAAAGATTCTACTTGCACTACTGATTCTGATTGTGTGTCTGAGGTGTCATCTACATCTACTTTCTTTGATAAAGTGGTGCATACAGCTAGAGATTATGTGCTGATTCATAAAGCTCAATTTATAGCTGAAGATATTGTGCTAGATGAACATGGGAATCCTTTGATTAAGGAATATGATCTATCACATTAACAGCCTAAGAAAAATGAATTTATCGCTCATGAAAATCATATTCTTATGAGTGATCAAGAGAGTAAGAAGTCTGTCCCAATTATAATCAAGACACCAACAAAGATTCAAAATGAAATTAAAGTGTCTAATCAAGTGTGGGTCAAAGGCAAATCAACTGATATCAAAGACAAGTTCATTGATGTCAAAGATAAGCTTGTTCAATACAAAGGAAAGTTAGTGAGGAATAAGTGTCAGTATAATGTGAAACAGGAACGTCAGTGTTTGAAGTAGGAGAAAGTTCAAATTCAAAGTCCAAGTCAAAGTCAAAGATTAAAAACTACAATTGTTACACATGTGGCAAAGTTGGACATTTTGCAAGAAATTACAAGCACAAACCATTTGAGTCAAAGTCATATGTTTACAATGAACGATCAAAGAATTATACCAACAAGAAAGCGTCCGAGAACGACAAAGTGTCCGAGTTCGGAGTGATTCGTAGATATAACCGTGATTATATGCTTTCTATATATCGTTGTGATTATTATTCAAATGCGTGTCGTGCTTATATTTTGCCAAAAATTTTTAACCGAAAAGTCCAAAATGGTACGAGATATGTGAAGAAACCCATCATTCCAAGCTATTTTGCTAAACAAAAATTCACTAAGAAATATGTGAAAATGATGATAATTTTTGGAAAATTAAAACTGAAAAATTGTCTTCACATATCTTTGGAACAAAAGTTGATTTAAGTTTGAAGAAGGAATATGTCGATGTGACCAAGACTGTAAAAGGTCAAAGTCAACCCAGGTTTAAGATGATCCGGGTACCTGTTTCTCATTGAAATCTTCTTATGTGCAGAGTAAGCTGGGGAGGACTATTAAAAATGCTTGGCATGTTGATAGTGGTTGCTCAGGGCACATGACAGGAAAAAAAGAAATTCTTAATTATTTTCGATCTTTTGATGGAGGTTTTGTTGCTTTTGCTGGAGATAAAAGAGGTGGGAAGATTACTATTCAAGGTACAGTTGCTAATGATCTTATTACTCTTGAGAAGGTCAATTACGTATCAAAATTGGAGTTTAACGTGTGGAGTGTTTCACAAGTGTGTGATAAGGATATACCAGCTCAAATCACAGCAAAAGAATGCTTATTTCTCAAGCCTGGACTGGTGATACCTGAAAAAATGATCTTAATACGTGCTCCAAGAAAATTTAATACTTATATAGGATCGGTGAATACAAGATGTTTCTATTCTAGTTGAGATTGGCGGAAACAATCACAATTAAGCAATGTAAACAAGTAAACAAGAAGAATACTCATAAATGCAATTTGTATTAAGTTTCAAAGATTAAAAGATTACAGAGAAAAATCTTAAGCAAAAAGCACTAGTATACAATGATTCTTAGTACTACTTATATAGTAACTTAGAATCAAGACAAAACCTTGATTCTAAGGATCAGATCTAACACAAGCCTTTGATCTTGTATTGAAGCTATTCTATATGTAACGACAATAAAAACTACAAAAGTTATCTTTACTCAAACGTCTTCTTAGGCATCATTGATTGAGTCATTGGAAGAAGAGCGTCGTTGTCTTTTATTGTCTTACACCAGTACCATTCTATTTGCGTGGAGTGTGTCAGTGTTGTAGCAGAAAGTTGTCAGTGGTAATGGTTTCTTTATCAAAGCCAGTCAGCTGCAACGTTTGATCTTCAGTGGGAATGGCTATCGACAGCAATGTTGTTGATCAGCAGCAAGACACAACTGTCCACAGCTGCTGATGATTTGCCTATCAGCAGCAACTTTGGTCTTCAGCAGATAAGGCTATCCGCAGCAGATTTGTTGTTCAGCAGAAGAACAAGTATCCGCTGCAGATAAGCTTATCCGTAGCAGTTTGTACTTAGAGAACTTTGTAGCCTTCAGTCTTTATTTCTACAAACTCCTGTCACACCCCAACCGACGGCGGAATCATCGGGGCGGGACATGTAGACTGTTCATGAGCACAAGGTTGACTAGATTGTAATTTATATTAAATCCATTTCCATTCAAACAAACATGAAACAAGTTCGAAGTACATAATGAAATACAATTTGTCTTTGATTTAATATTAACTAGGTCCAAAGCCTATGTGTAGCATGTCTTGATCTAGCTCATATGAAAGCACCTGAAACATGAATAAAATAAGGTCAACTAAAAAGTTGGTGAGTATAACACAGGTTTGTATATACGTAGCATATAATTTGTAAACCAAATCCTTTACATAACATGATAAATAAGGCATTTATGGGGAGCAGCTATTGTGTAACCAAGTACAATCAAACCTTTGTAACTAGCATGCAAAAATTGTGTTGTCGGTTTCAATCACCGCGCACCTGGGTGGGTTTGTCAGACTCAATAGATCTATCATTGAAAACCGTCGGCTTGAAAAGTTAATGATTGCACATAATCGCATACAAGAGGTTAGCACACCTAGCCCTCGGACATAAAGCTCAAATTGCACACATGAATGTAAATAGGATTTGTACTTGTGTTGTTTGTGTAAATGTAAACATGTAAGTTGAATAGTGTTCATGTTTCACCCCAAAAATGTAAAAGAGTAAAAGGGGCTATGTATACTCACTTGTATCGAAGGCGTAGCTAACACGAGATACTAGCTAGTAATGTGATCCTTGTAATGCACAACGTTAACCTAGTGTGGAATATATATTGAATTAATAGTGTACAATTGTCACACCCCCATATTTTATTTACTTATTAAATAAATACAGGTTGTAACGATTGGTTCATTACACGATAGCGGAAGCCGTAATAATGATTTCTAAGACTTGATTACATATACAATTACTAAAACTAAGAAATACTATGATCTAAGTTCTTCTAGATCAACGACAGACTTGAGACTTGATATTCTACGTCCTTCCAGCTACTAGGAATTGATCCAACATAGCTAGCCTATTCCAATCGCGCCATGGCTAGAGGTCACCTGAGAAACATACTTGAAAGTGTCAACACAAAGGTTGGTGAGTTCACAGAGTTAGTTATATTAGTGCTTATAGTTTTTCCCCGAAAACCTGTTCATGACTTTACCGTCATAAAACTAAGTAGTTTTCATTTGAAAACATTATCATGACTTAACCGTCATAAAATATGTTTAAACCTGATCACTTTAACCTGATCAGAACCCTTTGTTTATACCTGATCACTTTAACCTGATCAGAACCCTTTGTTTAAATTCAATTGTTCGTAAATAGTTTCAGGTGTATGTGATAAACAGAATAAGAATTGTTGACCCATTTGTAAACTAGCTAGGAATACAAATAATATGTTCATACATGAGGCGTAACCAAACCATGACAATTTGTACACGCCCCTAAATTCGTTATCCGGTTCTATGCGGCCATAAATCCTCCAGATTGTGGTTAGCGCGACTAACCATGACCGGGAGACGTCACTCTCCATAGTACTATTCATAGGACCCTAGGCTACAGTTAATGGTTACTACATTGTTCCAGGGGACTTTAGCTCAACTCGTTGTTCTCATCTCATGTAAACATAAAAGTCGTGCCTTATTCTCTTGTTATCCCATAAAATAATTGTAGTATGTGTTTCCCCCAATCGTTGAGTGTTGTTCATCCGAACAATCGTTGTGTGTTGTTCATCCGAACAATAATTGTGTGTTGTTCATCCGAACAATCGTTGTGTGTTCTTGTGTCCAGCTGTTTAGTTGAGCAAGTTTTCTCCCCGTTTGTTTAAAAACAATTTAAAAACCAGTAGTAAAAGTGGGGTTGGGAGACTCACAAGAAGTTAAACCAAAATGTTCATATTGTCAAACGTATAAACAATGTAATTCATGTTTTCAAAACATAACAAGTAAGTATGTTTCTCCCCCGATGTTTACAAAACAGTAAAGAGTTAAAAGGGGGCTGTGAACTCACCTTGAGTTTGTGTATGCTTGCAATGATAATTGTTCTAGCCGAACTTGACTATTCGTACCCTAGATACCAAAGGGTAAATTGTGTTAAGACCGAACGTCTCATATTGCAAATTGTTCATCGACCTAGTAAATCTAGTTGCTTTTGTTTAAATATCTTCTTAGATTTTCAACACTTGTTTTGCTATAAAAACAGTTCTAAGTTACTGCCCAATGTGACTGATGAACAGATGTCGAAACTTCCTAGTTTCGATTGGGCAATTGAGTATCGAAACTTCATAGTTTCGATTGAGTAGTTAGGTATCGAAACTATCTAGTTTCGATTGGCAAGAAGGGTATCAAAACTATCTAGTTTCGATTGAGCAATATGTATCGAAACTACCTAGTTTCGATTGAACAACTAGTATCGAAACTCCTAGTTTCGATTGAATAGGTATCGAAACTCCTAGTTTCGATTGAATAACAGGTATCGAAACTCCTAGTTTCGATTGAACAGGTATCGAAACTCCTAGTTTCGATTACTGCACTTTGATTGACAGAATTCGTCCTGTATATTTTTATGTTCAAATCTTGAATTTGACACACTTTTCTTGTTATCTTACTTGCGATTGAACCTTTTGTATGCTTAGATACGGTTTTAAAGAAAAAAAAGTGGATAATATCGAGTTTTTACCTCTGGACAGAGATGACGATTTTTGAGAGAAAAAGAGAATGATCTTGACTTCTCCTGCAAAAACCCTTTGAGAAAACACTTGGAACTCTCCTTATAGCACCGAAATAAAGGATTCGAGTCTTCGATTATGGAAGAACCCCAAAAGAAAGTGGAGATAGGTATTCTTGTTGTTGTCGTAGAAGAAGAGAGAGATGATAGGGGTTGAGGGTTTTTACTCTTGATGAATTGATAGAAAATGAGGTGGTATGGGAGATTGCTTAAGAAAGTAGAAGATGTTGAAATTTAGGGTGTGGGATGGACCCACATGGCCTTGAGGCCGAGATTTCTGGTCAATGGGAGTGGGTGGGGTTAAATAAATCAAACCATTTGATTTAAGTGTAAATTTAACCACTAGTGTTCGTATTTAGTCGGGTTATCCTGGTACGTGAACCGGTAACTCCTAGAATTACCAGAATGTGAAATGAGACCCTGTACGATTTTTGTTAGACCTTAATGTCCTTGTTTGTGAAATTAAGTAAATCACAAAACAATTATAATTTAAACATGTTTATAACATGTACGGATATTGACCTGAAATGTCGGGTGTCACATTCTCCCCATGTTAAAAGAATTTCGTCCCGAAATTCAATTTGTGTCCTCTTGAACTGTTGTATCCTTAAACAAGGATGGGTATTTTTGTTTTCATTTGATCCTCTCATTCAAATGGTTCAACGTACCTAGGATTAAGCTTGCCACGGTTGCCAAATTTTGCCACTCTTTTCCAAGGTGAGACCTTCAACGTGACTTTGTCTATCACTTGGAATTCTAATGGTTTTCGTCTGTTGCTAGCTCCACTCTCTTTCGTCTGTCTTGAGTGGCTTTCAGACGATCTTTTATTTCGACGATCTTGTCAGTGGTTTCCTAGCCAATATCAGGACCAGTCAAATGCTTTTCGCTAACCCCCGCCCAACATAGCGATGAGTGACACTTATAACCATACAAAGACTCAACGGAGCGGCTTTAATGCTGGTATGGTAGTTGATATTATATGAAAACTCATCCAACGGCGGTGAGTATCCCTATTTCTTCTGAAATCGATTACGCACACACGGAGCACATCTTTTAAAGTTTGGATAGTCCTTTTACTTTGACCGTTCATCTGGGGATGATATGCAGTGGTCATGTAAAGGCGTGTGCTCAAGGCTTCTTGTACAGACTGTCAGGTTCTTGACATGAATCGACTGTCCCTTTTTGTGAAAATGGAAACTGGCATACCATGCCTAGCCTTAATTCCCTTAATATTTAGCCTTGCACGCGTCTTACTTTTATCTGTCTCCTTTATTGGTAGGGAATGCGCGGATTTCGTCAAACGACTGACGATTATCATATAGTATCATAGTTGCTAGGTGTTCTGGGTAACTTTGAAATGAAATCCATTGAAATTTGTTCCCATTTCCATTGAGGTATCTCGGGTTGTTATAACAATCCCGACAGTTTCTGATGTTCTGCCTTTACCTTTGAACATGTCAGGCATTTACAGTCGTAAATAGCATTTTCCCGGACTAAGACTTTTCTCTTATTTCAGGTTTCATGTTTTCTAGGATTTTCCTCTCCATGTGCCTTCATGGAGCTAGGAATTGATGTTCCTCGGGAGCTCTTATTTGCAAACTTCGAGTCTAATCACTACTTTAGCCCTTTGTTTGCACTACTTTTCAAGGCATACTAGCCTTTGGGTTGTAGCGTTTTGATATGTAAACTCATGTCTCGACTACCATACCTTCGAAGAATGTAAGCCATACGAAGTTCGATGTTTGTTTGGAATATTCACATTCCGTCTAGCTGAGGGAATGAATGGTAATACTGTGAGAATGGTCTCATCGAATTAGTGCTTTCCCCAAAATGGGCTTTGGGCTTGTCCACCCATTAAGTTGGCTGAGATGTTTTAGGAGTTTCACAATTTCCATTTTGTAGTCATTCAGTGTATCTGCACTTCCTTAGGGTTTGAATGGTACTTTGGTGACATACCATTACGTATTCCACTCATTCAGGTTATAGCCTCAAAATCCTTAGCACAAGGATAAACTGGAGGTAGTGAGTGTTGAACGTCGAGACTTTTATATTCTAACTGAGTCTACTCCAAGAGATCATTTCTTAACAATAGATGCTCTAGAGCTTCCCAATTATAGAAAACTAGGAGTGAAAGATGCAATCACACCTCTCTTCTAGGCTAAATCTGGGATCCATCCAACAAGATGAACTTTGGGGAAGTGCGAGTATAAAAGAGTAATAAATTATTCTTCTCAACTCTTTGTGGACAGTGGCCTATTGTGAATAGTTCGAGTTTACGTCCTTTATGCATATCATGAGCTAATGAGATTAGCATGAGATTCCGCATTTGGGACTCCTTTAAGGGTTTTGCATGTCGTTTTGGTTAGTGCGACAATAGTCGTTAGTCCACACTTAGGTTTCTTTGGCATTCGTTTGAGCATCAACCCCGACTTATCTATTGCAGAGAGAATAGTCAGACTTAAAGGTATATTGAATGTCAATGGTTGCGAGAGCAATCCTGTTTGACCGATATTCTGAAATGTCCGATTTCCTACTTGTCTCATGTCGAGCTTCCACAATATCCATAGGTGCCATGTGTATGCGGGTCAGAATAATATCCTGCCCTATTACTGAAGTTAGTGCATAACACTCTTGGCGTAACTTTCAATCAATTGTGAGATTGAACTGTATGATGGATCATGAGATTATGCTATAATCTCCCACAATAGTTGTGCAATTACTGTAAGTGTTAGTTGTGGTAACACTCAATTTGAAGCATTCCTGACAAGTAGAATCTCAAAGAATGAATGTGCGAATTTCTTCGTCGTTCAGGATTTACTAAGGATTGGTTGAATTCAATTTGAATTTCTCTCGTTCCTCCAAAACTAGGAGAATGCTTTGTGAGCACCTAATTGAGAAGTCTGATTTGTTGAGATCCAATCCTTAATCAAGTGATTGAGAACATGAGTTGATCATCAGCTTAGACAGCAAGACTCACTAAAGTTCCCATGCACTGCAAATTATGATTACGTGTGCACCCGTAATGATAATTTGCCTTGCCTGATCCCTATAGTGTTTCTTCTATCCCTAGCTTTTAATCAAAAGGGACTTGAAATAATCATTAGATTGCGTGTGCACATTTGTACAGGAGTGTGTATTGTTTTATCGAATTACTCTTAATTATGTGTACCAATACTCATGAATCTGCCGAATATGGCAGTTGTCAAATGAGGCTAATGGTAGAGAGGCACCACCAGTGTCTCTTAAAAAAATGTGCATGGTGAAGTTCAGGCACTATGTGTTGGGCAGAGATCCTCAAACGAGTGTCGAGCAACTCATGCTCCAAGTCTGTATATATGCATGGATCCACATGATCCTGATGTATGTCTGGGTCTCCTGACCCTTGGAGTTCTCTCTCATTTAGTCCTGCTTATTCACCTTGAATTCCCTTCTGTTTGGGCAATCATGCCTGCCATACATCATGGCGAGAGTCTAGGCATCCGATCCGACAACTTATGAAGGAGATTATTTATACCGTATTTACGTTAGGAAGATAATTGCCTCCAAGGCTGGAGTAGTTGTGGTGCAGGTATAGGTACATATTCTGGTACGAGTTCAGCCTGTTGTGATACCAAGATCGGTAACTAACGATCGTTGTCGTCGAAGTCCAAGCTCAACTCGTAACTCGATCTTCTAAGGTTGCAGTATGTTGAGTACCCGTTATTCTTGACTCGTAATCCGAACAGTAACATGTTGTAAGTGTTTATTGTTTTCACATTGTTGTATGTGTTTAAGTGTTCATTACATGTGCTATGTAATTGTATTAGTGTAGCTAATGGTACCCTAGTGTAACTCCATACACTAATAGTCTACACAAATTGTTCGGCAACGGTTGGAATTCCTATGCTCAAGTCTTGGGTGTTTTTAGTGTGATGCAAGTCTTAGAAATCTGGGTCCCTAGATGATTCCGGTTAGAGCCTAGGTATCACTAAGGACACCTAATTCGCTAAAACCATTGCTCTGATACCAATCTGTCACACCCCCATATTTTATTTACTTATTAAATAAATACAGGTTGTAACGATTGGTTCATTACACGATAGCGGAAGCCGTAATAATGATTTCTAAGACTTGATTACATATACAATTACTAAAACTAAGAAATACTATGATCTAAGTTCTTCTATATCAACGACAGACTTGAGACTTGATATTCTACGTCCTTCCAGCTACTAGGAATTGATCCAACATAGCTAGCCTATTCCAATCGCGCCATGGCTAGAGGTCACCTGAGAAACATACTTGAAAGTGTCAACACAAAGGTTGGTGAGTTCACAGAGTTAGTTATATTAGTGCTTATAGTTTTTCCCCGAAAACCTGTTCATGACTTTACCGTCATAAAACTAAGTAGTTTTCATTTGAAAACATTATCATGACTTAACCGTCATAAAATATGTTTAAACCTGATCACTTTAACCTGATCAGAACCCTTTGTTTATACCTGATCACTTTAACCTGATCAGAACCCTTTGTTTAAATTCAATTGTTCGTAAATAGTTTCAGGTGTATGTGATAAACAGAATAAGAATTGTTGACCCATTTGTAAACTAGCTAGGAATACAAATAATATGTTCATACATGAGGCGTAACCAAACCATGACAATTTGTACACGCCCCTAATTTCGTTATCCGGTTCTATGCGGCCATAAATCCTCCAGATTGTGGTTAGCGCGACTAACCATGACCGGGAGATGTCACTCTCCATAGTACTATTCATAGGACCCTAGGCTACAGTTAATGGTTACTACATTGTTCCAGGGGACTTTAGCTTAACTCGTTGTTCTCATCTCATGTAAACATAAAAGTCGTGCCTTATTCTCTTGTTATCCCATAAAATAATTGTAGTATGTGTTTCCCCCAATCGTTGAGTGTTATTCATCCGAACAATCGTTGTGTGTTGTTCATCCGAACAATCGTTGTGTGTTGTTCATCTGAACAATTGTTGTGTGTTGTTCATCCGAACAATCGTTGTGTGTTGTTCATCCGAACAATCGTTGTGTGTTCTTGTGTCCAGCTGTTTAGTTGAGCAAGTTTTCTCCCCGTTTGTTTAAAAACAATTTAAAAACCAGTAGTAAAAGTGGGGTTGGGAGACTCACAAGAAGTTAAACCAAAATGTTCATATTGTTAAACGTATAAACAATGTAATTCATGTTTTCAAAACATAACAAGTAAGTATGTTTCTCCCCCGATGTTTACAAAACAGTAAAGAGTTAAAAGGGGGCCGTGAACTCACCTTGAGTTTGTGTATGCTTGCAATGATAATTGTTCTAGCCGAACTTGACTATTCGTACCCTAGATACCAAAGGGTAAATTGTGTTAAGACCGAACGTCTCATATTGCAAATTGTTCATCGACCTAGTAAATCTAGTTGCTTTTGTTTAAATATCTTCTTAGATTTTCAACACTTGTTTTGCTATAAAAACAGTTCTAAGTTACTGCCCAATGTGACTGATGAACAGATGTCGAAACTTCCTAGTTTCGATTGGGCAATTGAGTATCGAAACTTCATAGTTTCGATTGAGTAGTTAGGTATCGAAACTATCTAGTTTCGATTGGCAAGAAGGGTATCGAAACTATCTAGTTTCGATTGAGCAATATGTATCGAAACTACCTAGTTTCGATTGAACAACTAGTATCGAAACTCCCAGTTTCGATTGAGTAAACTGGTATCGAAACTCCTAGTTTCGATTGAATAGGTATCGAAACTCCTAGTTTCGATTGAATAACAGGTATCGAAACTCCTAGTTTCGATTGAACAGGTATCGAAACTCCTAGTTTCGATTACTGCACTTTGATTGACAGAATTCGTCCTGTATATTTTTATGTTCAAATATTGAATTTGACACACTTTTCTTGTTATCTTACTTGCGATTGAACCTTTTGTATGCTTAGATACGGTTTTAAAGAAAATAAAGTGGATAATATCGAGTTTTTACCTCTGGACAGAGATGACGATTTTTGAGAGAAAAAGAGAATGATCTTGACTTCTCCTGCTAAAACCCTTTGAGAAAACACTTGGAACTCTCCTTATAGCACCGAAATAAAGGATTCGAGTTTTCGATTATGGAAGAACCCCAAAAGAAAGTGGAGATAGGTATTCTTGTTGTTGTCGTAGAAGAAGAGAGAGATGACAGGGGTTGAGGGTTTTTGCTCTTGATGAATTGATAGAAAATGAGGTGGTATGGGAGATTGCTTAAGAAAGTAGAAGATGTTGAAATTTAGGGTGTGGGATGGACCCACATGGCCTTGAGGCCGAGATTTCTGGTCAATGGGAGTGGGTGGGGTTAAATAAATCAAACCATTTGATTTAAGTGTAAATTTAACCACTAGTGTTCGTATTTAGTCGGGTTATCCTGGTACGTGAACCGGTAACTCCTAGAATTACCAGAATGTGAAATGAGACCCTGTACGATTTTTGTTAGACCTTAATGTCCTTGTTTGTGAAATTAAGTAAATCACAAAACAATTATAATTTAAAATTGTTTATAACATGTACGGATATTGACCTGAAATGTCGGGTGTCACAACAATAGTCTATGTCTAAGTCTAGGGTGGAATTGGATGAGTGTATGAAGTTTGAGATTTGTACTTGGAAGGTGTTGTGTGAAATGAACGATTTGAAAATAAACCTTTTCAGAACATTTTGATTATGGTTAGGGTTCGAATAACTAAATATATAAATTAAATAATTATTGTTTATTTAGTTATGAGAAATAATGTAAGTATTTAAATGTAATTAAGTATAAATAAATAATTGATTTTGTTTAAACATGAATTAAATAAATAATCATCATCTTATTTATTTATAAAAAATTTGTAACTTAACCATTTAAAATACCATTTAAGTGAAAGATTTTACAATAAATGTAAATTTAATTTTTATAAATTTTTAAATAAACTTTTAAATAAATAATATTTATCTCCAGATTAAACTTTAAATCTCTTCAAATACAGAAAACATATTTTTATAAAATTTGAAACATTTATTGATTGAAAAATATAAAATTATAATTCTGTTAAAATTTCTGAGTCACACACGACCGTGCCTCGGAAGGGCACGATCGTGCTCAAGCCACGGGCGCGACTGCGCTAGTCGGGGCGCGACCGGGTTGATCAATAGAGGGCACAAAACTAGATCAATAGAGGGCACAAAACCCGCCCAGATAAGCTTATCCGCAGCAGTTTGTACTTAGAGAACTTTGTAGGCTTCAGCCTTTATTTCTACAAACTCCTGTCACACCCCAACCGACGGCGGAATTATCGGGGCGGGACATGTAGACTGTTCATGAGCACAAGGTTGACTAGATTGTAATATATATTAAATCCATTTCCATTCAAAAGAACATGAAATAAGTTCGAAGTACATAATGAAATACAATTTGTCTTTGATTTAATATTAACTAGGTCCAAAGCCTATGTGTAGCATGTCTTGATCTAGCTCATATGAAAGCACCTGAAACATGAATAAAATAAGGTCAACTAAAAAGTTGGTGAGTATAACACAGGTTTGTATATACGTAGCATATAATTTGTAAATCAAATCCTTTACATAACATGATAAATAAGGCATTTATGGGGAGCAGCTATTGTGTAACCAAGTACAATCAAACCTTTGTAACTAGCATGCAAAAATTATGTTGTCGGTTTCAATCACCGCGCACCTGGGTGGGTTTGTCAGACTCAATAGATCTATCATTGAAATCCGTCGGCTTGAAAAGTTAATGATTGCACATAATCGCATACAAGAGGTTAGCACACCTAGCCCTCGGGCATAAAGCTCAAATTGCACACATGAATGTAAATAGGATTTGTACTTGTGTTGTTTGTGTAAATGTAAACATGTAAGTTGAATAGTGTTCATGTTTCACCCCAAAAAAGTAAAAGAGTAAAAGGGGCTATGTATACTCACTTGTATCGAAGGCGTAGCTAACACGAGATACTAGCTAGTAATGTGATCCTTGTAATGCACAACGTTAACCTAGTGTGGAATATATATTGAATTAATAGTGTACAATAGTCTATGTCTAAGTCTAGGGTGGAATTGGATGAGTGTATGAAGTTTGAGATTTGTAATTGGAAGGTGTTGTGGGAAATGAACGATTTGAAAATAAACCTTTTCAGAACATTTTGATTAAGGTTAGGGTTCGAATAACTAAATATATAAATTAAATAATTATTGTTTATTTAGTTATGAGAAATAATGTAAGTATTTAAATGTAATTAAGTATAAATAAATAATTGATTTTGTTTAAACATGAATTAAATAAATAATCATCATCTTATTTATTTATAAAAAAATTGTAATTTAACCATTTAAAATACCATTTAAGTGAAAGATTTTACAATAAATGTAAATTTAATTTTTATAAATTTTTAAATAAACTTTTAAATAAATAATATTTATCTCCAGATTAAACTTTAAATCTCTTCAAATACAGAAAACATATTTTTATAAAATTTGAAACATTTATTGATTGAAAAATATAAAATTATAATTCTGTTAAAATTTCTGAGTCACACACGACCGTGCCTCGGAAGGGCACGATCGTGCTCAAGCCACGGGCGCGACTGTGCTAGTCGGGGCGCGACCAGGTTGATCAATAGAGGGCACAAAACTAGATCAATAGAGGGCACAAAACCCGCCCAGATAAGCTTATTCGCAGCAGTTTGTACTTAGAGAACTTTGTAGCCTTCAGTCTTTATTTCTACAAACTCCTGTCACACCCCAACCGACTGCGTAATCATCGGGGCGGGACATGTAGACTGTTCATGAGCACAAGGTTGACTAGATTGTAATATATATTAAATCCATTTCCATTCAAACAAACATGAAACAAGTTCGAAGTACATAATGAAATACAATTTGTCTTTGATTTAATATTAACTAGGTCCAAAGCCTATGTGTAGCATGTCTTGATCTAGCTCATATGAAAGCACCTGAAACATGAATAAAATAAGGTCAACTAAAAAGTTGGTGAGTATAACACAGGTTTGTATAAAAGTAGCATATAATTTGTAAACCAAATCCTTTACATAACATGATAAATAAGGCATTTATGGGGAGCAGCTATTGTGTAACCACGTACAATCAAACCTTTGTAACTAGCATGCAAAAATTGTGTTGTCGGTTTCAATCACCTCGCACCTGGGTGGGTTTGTCAGACTCAATAGATCTATCATTGAAAACCGTCGGCTTGAAAAGTTAATGATTGCACATAATCGCATACAAGAGGTTAGCACACCTAGCCCTCGGACATAAAGCTCAAATTGCACACATGAATGTAAATAGGATTTGTACTTGTGTTGTTTGTGTAAATGTAAACATGTAAGTTAAATAGTGTTCATGTTTCACCCCAAAAATATAAAAGAGTAAAAGGGGCTATGTATACTCACTTGTATCGAAGGCGTAGCTAACACGAGATACTAGCTAGTAATGTGATCCTTGTAATGCACAACGTTAACCTAGTGTGGAATATATATTGAATTAATAGTGTACAATAGTCTATGTCTAAGTCTAGGGTGGAATTGGATGAGTGTATGAAGTTTGAGATTTGTACTTGGAAGGTGTTGTGTGAAATGAACGATTTGAAAATAAACATTTTCAGAATATTTTGATTAAGGTTAGGGTTCGAATAACTAAATATATAAATTAAATAATTATTGTTTATTTAGTTATGAGAAATAATGTAAGTATTTAAATGTAATTAAGTATAAATAAATAATTGATTTTGTTTAAACATGAATTAAATAAATAATCATCATCTTATTTATTTATAAAAAATTTGTAACTTAACCATTTAAAATACCATTTAAGTGAAAGATTTTACAATAAATGTAAATTTAATTTTTATAAATTTTTAAATAAACTTTTAAATAAATAATATTTATCTCCAGATTAAACTTTAAATCTCTTCAAATACAGAAAACATATTTTTATAAAATTTGAAACATTTATTGATTGAAAAATATAAAATTATAATTCTGTTAAAATTTCTGAGTCACACACGACCGTGCCTCGGAAGGGCACGATCGTGCTCAAGCTGCGCTAGTCGGGGCGCGACCGGGTTGATCAATAGATGGCACAAAACTAGACTAGTCAATAGGCACGACCGTGCCTTGGCCTGGCACGTTCGCGTCCAAGATTCTTAGACACAACAGAGATTAGCCCAAGGGCATGACTTGGTCTGGACAGGAGGACACGACCGCGCTGCTACTCGGCACGACCGCGTTTCATGAGGCACGGCCACGCTAGATGATTAGCGCGACCGTGTCTCTTCCAAATCAGACACGAATTGACAAATTCTCGTATTGTAAATGCTGAAATTGTTAGGGCTTTTGTTTATTGAGTTTTTATGAGTATTCTGGGATATTTTAATGGTATGAAGAACATGATTAAAACCGGATTTGATTAAACCATTTTTAATAAGAAAAGGATTCTGGTTCTGGATGATTTCTGTAATGAAAACCCAAATTAATATGGGGCTTTTGATATATGGACTGAAATGAATAAGAGGAATGTTTCAATTACCCAAAACAGTAGAGAATTGATAGAGATCGGTAGAAGGAAGTTCCGGCGTCGACGGCTTGAGTTCCGGCGAGCTTTACTGCAACTCCGGCCAATCCAGATAGTCCGGGAGCTTCAGGGATGATTGAGTATCGTGACTCTGATGCTGGATTGAGGGAATTCGGGTTGAAAGGCGTATTCCAAATTTTCTTGAAATGTTTTGAGAGGTTTTTCGTGATTGATAGGATTAAGTTGGAGCGTTTGTGAATTCGAAGGTTGTATTACTCACGTAAATGGAAAAGAAACGGTGGACGGTTACAGATTCTCGACGATCGGTTATTAAAAGTGTATTTACGTTTTGACAGTTACGCAGGCGCGACCGTGCCCAATAGAGGAGCGACCGTGCCAAGGCACCGGGCGCGATCGTTCCAAGGCTAGTCGCGCGATCGTGCCAGAGCATTTTGGCGCGACCGTGCCGGGACAAGCACGACCGTGCTTAGCTAGGGTTTCTTGTTATTTTTCAACTTTAGTCCTTGACCTTTCAGGTTTGACAAGTTTGAATAAGATAGCTACTTGTATAGTGTTTAAGCGGATTTGTATTGTATCCTTGTATTTAATTTATGGCGAAAAAATATAATAAGACAGTGCACGAGTATTGAGTTTGAAATGCATTACATTGAATTGAAATACGAATACTAAAAATCAGAAATGTTACAGTCTCCCCATGTTAAGGGAATTTCGTCCCGAAATTTAACTAATGGAGGCTGCAAAATTGGGAAGGAGGAGGGAGTTTTTGATTTTCGGTGAATTTTGATTGTTGGATCCCAGGGGGTGTAACGGTTGACTTTGTTTAGGCCTGATACTCAAAGTTGTTTATGAAAGGGGGATAATGGATTTTGTTTTGAAATGAATTTAAGAAGAATATTTGACGAATAATAAATTGAATTCTAAACGTGAGATGTATTACTTGAAATGGATTTGGAGGGATCTTGAAATTTAGAGTTTGTGTAAGATGTAGTTTAATGTGTTCAAAATTGTTAGTGGGTAAAAGATTTCATAAACATTGGTCTAGGTCAAAACTTCACGTGACACGAACAACGCTACTTTCGGTAATATGATAGGACACTTATATACAGGAAGTACCATCGGCGTATCCACCATGCCCTTGTCATGTCACATCAGTTTCGTTGTTACACATCATGATAAGTTTTAGGTCACAACACACGACAAAATTTCTCTATAGTTTCCATGCGCTGATTTTTTATAATTCCGTGTGCACCCGTAATTATTCAAATCATCGTATGGTCCGTATAGATCGTTTTCGTTGTGTGCGGGTAAGGTGGGCACAATTTCACTATGATCACGTCTATTGTTTACACATAAAAAGTCGCTAACACGTAACTAAGTCTCTAATCAGGTCGGTTCGCAACTAAAGAGTAGTAAAGTAGTAACACTTAGAGTTTCTTAGTTTGCTCGTGTTTGAACAAGAATACGTCAAACCCCGAGTCGTTTCAATGTATTATGGTCTTCACTTTGGTGTACAAAGTGCATGACCATGTCTTGTGTATAATGTAATCAATCCATTGCAATAATTGTAAGCAAATTTTGTTTCGAGTATATAGTAAGCACACAAGTCTCATGTATGATCTAGTGTCACGTAGTTTGTAATCAAACAGATCTCATATATAGCGTAAATAATTTAGCGTCTTGTATTTTGTAAATCAATAAGCTCTAATGTGTAATGTAAACAATATAGTATTATGTGTATTGTAGGAAATGGATCTCATGTATAGTGTTAGCAACTTAGCATCATGTATTTTGTATAATGTACACCATTTTAGTATAAAGTGCTTTGTAACAAAATGAGTTTCATGTATGGTGTGGTCAATCTAGAACTATGTATCAATGACGCAATTCTTATGTATCACGTATATTGCAAACAATTAAGTTTCGTGTATCATGTGCTTAAACCAGTAGCATGTGTATTGCAATTAAACATGTTTCGTGCATTACGTGATTAATCGAGCAAATTGTGATTTGTAGGCAAACTAGTTTCATGTATTATGTAATTTGTGTAGCATTGGATATATTGAGTTTTATGTACCATAAGATTGCATTGAATATATTGTGAACGTGAGTATTGAACTTCGCGTGCGATGTGTACTAACGGGTTTTGCATGGGTTCGAGTGCTGCGGACAAACGTGTCGTTTGGCGCTCTTTCATAATGTGGTAGTTAGGTTCAAGTCCTCAAATCTCATTGAGGTTGGTGGGAAAAGTTAACGTTTACGCGGTATGGATCGTCTTTTGAAGCGTCAAGTGAAAGGTAACGAGGAGGTTTTGGAAATATTTGGGAATTTGTGTTTACAATTACGGGTCTTTGTTTGAACATAGAAAGTGGAAAATTGTTCTTAGTTGTAGATATATAAAATAGTGAAATCATTGAATCGCATATTTTAAATGAATATGCAATTTATGGAAGAAAAATATCTTTAAGTTAAATTTTCAACTATTGGCTTAAACAAGATTTAGCCAAAGTTTTAGAAATATTTACTTTCATGAATATAAATCGTAATTATTTATCAGTTTTAAAAATATATATTTTTATAAAATTGATTGCATTATCTTTCCTTATTAGGTGAAAAAGTTTTATGGGAAATTTATGTTTTTGATATTATCTAAAAATTTGATAAACATTTTGATTAAACAAGGTAACGAAGTTTTTGTTTAAATCATAAAATAGGATGATTGGTTTATGAATGAGATTGTTAGTAGTGTACTAAGTCGTATTTGAATGAATAAGGTGATACTTGAGAAAATTTGATGGAAATATAACGGGTGTAATTTACGCTCCACGGGTCAAATAAATGAACAATAACTGTAGAGTTGAAATATAAGGAATTGATTAAATACTGAAATGTTAAACATTATTCAAAATATAGGGGAAATGGTTCTAAAAAATTTAAAGGAAATCAGTAGAAGCTCCTTCTAACGTCTCTGGTAGCCTTCCACCAGAAAGAAGATAATCGCCAAGATGAGCACCGCTATAGTTACTCGAGTAGCAGATCTGGCTTCAGTCCTGGCGGTCTCCGTGCGATGTTCTTGTATTTCTTTTTCGAGGATGGAGATTAACTCCTTTTGGTATCCTAATTGGTTTGCTAGGCTATCCATTCTTTGTCTTTGTAAGTCGTGTATTACTCCCTGCTCTATCCTTTGCCTCTCAAATTCTTAATTTCTTACATATTGATGGAAGTCATTGGTTGGAATTCCCATAACACCAGGGGGTGCCATGGTATGCCTTACCCAAGGGTTAGGAAGGTACGGGTCGGGCATTAGGTATGGGTCTCTTAGTGGGGGTGGAAATTGATTGTGGAGGTGAGGTGTATGATACGGGTTTACGGGTACGGGAGATCCATGTGTTTGAAGTCTCGGGTCGGTGTTCCTAATCCAGTCCGCCCTTATATCAAACCTTGGCCTAGTAGCTGGGGGTGTTGGTGACCGGTACACGGGTGTCTTAGTGTCTTCTTCCCAATCAGATTCTGATCCAGGACGGTAAACCGGGGAGGGAGGAGGGTAGGAGTCCATGTCTAGCAGAAAAACAATGAAAAAGTTGTAAGTGATAATGAAATATGAAGTGTCAAATATAGAAGTTCTTATGGGTTTTAGAGTTTGACTAGTCATAACGCCGAACCTTCACGATAGTATTTTAGAAATACACTTGACCTATAAGTAATGTATCCCTAAGGAGAATTCCCAGGAAAGAGGGGTGGGTCATTAAGACACACTTAAGTACCCTATCTTTCCTTAGCCAGAATTCCTCATGGGATTACACACTCTTCCAGCCATCATGTATTAATAATATTATTGTTGGGCTCATGGTTATGATGGGAATTGTTGTGAACTGGGCTTTGAGGCCCAAAAGTAGGGTTTATGCATTTCAATGGGCTTCTTCTTCTTAGAGGATAGATGGGCTTCTTGGTTCATTTTTGGTGGGCATTAGGCCCAATAGTTTAAGTCTTTGTTCATAAAAGGTGATGGTATCATGTATGGGAGTCCAAATGTGTATGAATAGTTTGGTGTGTATGTGTGTGTGTTAAACTTAGGATAGTGTTTTAAATAATTTAAGTAGGTAGCTATGCATAGAAGAAAAAGTGGGCAGGTAACGTGACACATAAACAATTGAGTATTGTATCATGTGATGTAATCATATGGTATAACAATGTAAAAATATTCAAATAGGAGGATAATCATATAGCATGTAGGTAGTAATGAGTGTAAGCACAAGAGTTATCGAGTAGTGTGACACATAAGTCATTATGTATTGTACCATGTAGTGTAAGTACTTAGGATAGCATGTAAAAATACTTGCACAAGAATTTGTAATGTAACATGCAGTAGCATGGCATTGTATGGGTGTCCTAAACTTATAGTCTAGGTCAAGAGTGTCTAATAACCTAGTTCCCTATAACCAAGGCTCTGATACCAATCTATCACACCCCAACCGACGGCGGAATCATCGGGGCGGGACATGTAGACTGTTCATGAGCACAAGGTTGACTAGATTGTAATATATATTAAATCCATTTCCATTCAAACAAACATGAAACAAGTTCGAAGTACATAATGAAATACAATTTGTCTTTGATTTAATATTAACTAGGTCCAAAGCCTATGTGTTGCATGTCTTGATCTAGCTCATATGAAAGCACCTGAAACATGAATAAAATAAGGTCAACTAAAAAGTTGGTGAGTATAACACAGGTTTGTATATAGGTAGCATATAATTTGTAAACCAAATCCTTTACATAACATGATAAATAAGGCATTTATGGGGAGCAGCTATTGTGTAACCAAGTACAATCAAACCATTGTAACTAGCATGCAAAAATTGTGTTGTCGGTTTTAATCACCGCGCACCTGGGTGGGTTTGTCTGACTCAATAGATCTATCAATGAAAACCGTCGGCTTGAAAAGTTAATGATTGCACATAATCGCATACAAGAGGTTAGCACACCTAGCCCTCGGGCATAAAGCTCAAATTGCACACATGAATGTAAATAGGATTTGTACTTGTGTTGTTTGTGTAAATGTAAACATGTAAGTTGAATAGTGTTCATGTTTCACCCCAAAAATGTAAAAGAGTAAAAGGGGCTATGTATACTCACTTGTATCGAAGGCGTAGCTAACACGAGATACTAGCTAGTAATGTGATCCTTGTAATGCACAACGTTAACCTAGTGTGGAATATATATTGAATTAATAGTGTACAATAGTCTATGTCTAAGTCTAGGGTGGAATTGGATGAGTGTATGAAGTTTGAGATTTGTACTTGGAAGGTATTGTGTGAAATGAACGATTTGAAAATAAACCTTTTCAGAACATTTTGATAAAGGTTAGAGTTCGAATAACTAAATATATAAATTAAATAATTATTGTTTATTTAGTTATGAGAAATAATGTAAGTATTTAAATGTAATTAAGTATAAATAAATAATTGATTTTGTTTAAACATGAATTAAATAAATAATCATCATCTTATTTATTTATAAAAAATTTGTAACTTAACCATTTAAAATACCATTTAAGTGAAAGATTTTACAATAAATGTAAATTTAATTTTTATAAATTTTTAAATAAACTTTTAAATAAATAATATTTATCTCCAGATTAAACTTTAAATCTCTTCAAATACAGAAAACATATTTTTATAAAATTTGAAACATTTATTGATTGAAAAATATAAAATTATAATTCTGTTAAAATTTCTGAGTCACACACGACCGTGCCTCGGAAGGGCACGATCGTGCTCAAGCCACAGGCGCGACTGCGCTAGTCGGGGCGCGACCGGGTTGATCAATAGAGGGCACAAAACTAGACCAGTCAACAGGCACGACCGTGCCTTGGCCTGGCACGGTAGCGTCCAAGATTCTTAGACACAACAGAGATTAGCCCAAGGGCATGACTTGGTCTGGACAGGAGGACACGACCGCGCTGCTACTCGGCACGACCGCGTTTCATGAGGCACGGCCACGCTAGATGATATCGCGACCGTGTCTCTTCCAAATCAGACACGAATTGACAAATTCTCGTATTGTAAATGCTGAAATTGTTAGGTCTTTTGTTTATTGAGTTTTTATGAGTATTCTGGGATATTTTAATTGCATGAAGAACATGATTAAAACCGGATTTGATTAAACCATTTTTAATAAGAAAAGGATTCTGGTTCTGGATGATTTCTGTAATGAAAACCCAAATTAATATGGGGCTTTTGATATATGGACTGAAATGAATGAGAGGAATGTTTCAATTACCCAAAACAGTAGAGAATTGATAGAGATCGGTAGAAGGAAGTTCCGGCGTCGACGGCTTGAGTTCCGGCGAGCTTTACTGCAACTCCGGCCAATCCAGATAGTCCGGGAGCTTCAGGGATGATTGAGTATCGTGACTCTGATGCTGGATTGAGGGAATTCGGGTTGAAAGGCGTATTCCAAATTTTCTTGAAATGTTTTGAGAGGTTTTTCGAGATTGATAGGATTAAGTTGGAGCGTTTGTGAATTCGAAGGTTGTATTACTCACGTAAATGGAAAAGAAACGGTGGACGGTTACGGATTCTCGACGATCGGTGATTAAAAGTGTATTTACGTTTTGACAGTTACGCAGGCGCGACCGTGCCCAATAGAGGCGCGACAGTGCCAAGGCACCGGGCGCGATCGTTTCAAGGCTAGTCGCGCGATCGTGCCAGAGCATTTTGGCGCGACCGTGCCGGGACAAGCGCGACCGTGCTTAGCTAGGGTTTCTTGTTATTTTTCAACTTTAGTCCTTGACCTTTCAGGTTTGACAAGTTTGAATAAGATAGCTACTTGTATAGTGTTTAAGCGGATTTGTATTGTATCATTGTATTTAATTTATGGTGAAAAAATATAATAAGACAGTGCACGAGTATTGAGTTTGAAATGCATTACATTGAATTGAAATACGAATACTAAAAATCAGAAATGTTACAACTCCCCCTAGACTGATGCTCCCAAAACTCTCTTTACTGCTTTTACTGTTGAAGCTTTTTCATGTTGCAGACAATCCTTTCTACCTCATAGCCTCTTAGGACCTGGCTGGGATTGTGTTGAGGAAGCTCAGATAGAGTCTTTATGTCTTTTCTTGGCATTTTGAAGATGGCCTTGCTTGAACATATCATCTTCTGTCCTTTAACATCAATCAGGATAAACTTGTTGGTATCAGCCTTGAAGGACCAACTGGTGAATGGAGAATGGGATTGAAGTGGTTTGGCATAAATGATTACCTCCTTACTAGGGTTGAAGTGATGTTTGATCACTAGCAAAAGATGTCTCCCACCTTCATTCTCTAGCTCATAGGCTTCATCCAACTCCATCATTCTTGTTAGATCTGAGTCTGGGAGTTGCAGTACCTCATCAACAGATTTATAGACTGATCTTTTTAGTTCTTCCTTTCCCCTAAAAACTTCAAACCATTTATCTTTGACTGTTATAGAACCAAAAAATTATTTCTCTTGAGTCTTCTGGTGTGATGGTAGGTTTGGTTTTCTTCTTGGAAGGCTACTGATGAGGAGGAGTTTGGTGGAAGGATTTGGACTTTGTGGGTAGAGAGGAGGGAGGTCTAGGATTGAGAGTGGAAGGTTGTTAAATAAAGGAAGTGGTGGATGAGGGAGAAGGCATGGGTTTCTTTTGTTTCCTTTCATCTTCTTGATTAATCACCCTCTGCTTTGAGCCTTTCTTCCCCATTCTTTCTTCCTCTTCCTTCTTGACTTTAAAGTAAAGGGCTTGCAGGTTCATGAAACTCATGGGACCCAGCCTTTTTCCACTCTCTCCTCTAGCCTTTAGGAAGTCAATCATGACCTTCCTTTCTTCATGGGTTCTTTTATTAAAGCCAATGGTCTTCTTGGATTTTTGTTTGGCCTTTTCTTCTTCTTCAGCCCTTTTCTTAGTTTCCAATTGACCTTGCTGACCCATGAAGACTCTGTAGATGTCCCAGCATAGTCTCTCTAACTTAGCGATAGTGGAGAAGTTCTACAATGGTCTCACCTTCAAAAAGCAGCAAATGTTCAATATTACTGCGGGAGGCTATATTATGGATAAGAAGGAAACTGCTGAGTGCGAGGAGATGTTTGAGAGCTTCGCTCTTGCTGAGCAACAACGACCATCTACTAGGACTTCCATTCCTAGTGCCAGAGCACCTGCCTCTTCACCTAGAGGTATGCATCAGGTCAACCCTGATACTAGTGTGGCGGCTGCACTCGCAGCAATGGCGAATGAGATTAAAGAGCTAAAGCTGAATGCTCAAAGGTGTGAGGTGTGAAGGGGAGGCTACGACAGCAGGGATTGCCCCTTCAGTCAGCTGGAGCAGGTTAACTTTGCGGGCAACCAGAACCGAGGCTTCGTAACTATAACAATTCTTATGGCTCGGGATGGAGATCTGGAAATAACCCGCCTGGGTTTAATGCCCGCCCTAATCAGTAAGCAGGAGGTGAAGCAGTGTTAAAGCAATTCTTGTGACAGGCACACTAAAGATTGTTCTTGCTTATGTAATGTCTTTATGTATTTATATTTTTATTTCAGCGTCTGTATGTATTGGTTTAACGAGTTGTAATCATGTTCATAGGTACTTGTCTTTGTAATCGTCTTTGTAAAGTGTTGTGCGCACTTAGTAAGTGCATATGTTGTATAACCTACGTACTTAGCAAGTACGCAAGAACAAATCTGCGTACTCGCTAAGTAAGAAGGAACAGAGCCCTGCGCACTTGTTAGGTACGCAGGCATCGGGTCTGTTAGTATATATAGCTGACTGTAGAAGTTGTCAGGTACGCTCTTATTCTGTAACATGTAATCGGCTGATATTGATAATAGACGAAGTTTAAAAGTGACACTTGTTTGTTGTCAGTTTACTTGTTATTGTCAATACACCATCTAGTCACGGGCATTCCGCACCCGGCTCGACTAGCCAACACACTTGTATGTGATGATCCGAGACACCCGGGGACCTACAAGTGGTATAAGAGCTCTTGCTCTTGATTTCGAGTGTTGTGAGTGTGTTGGGAGCATTTTCGACACAAGTTTTAGCCTTTATACAAGAAAAAGTGATCGATTTTGTCAATTTTTGTGATAAAACAGAGGTAGCTCTTGAGCGTTATTTTAGAAGCAAAAATCCTTCAAAATTCGACCTTTTTGTATTTTGTTTGAGTGTTTTGATCATCAAGGGTTTGTTAGAAACAAGTTTCTAACCTTTTGGCTTGTTCAATTCGTTCAAAACTTCAAGATTTGAAGATTTGAGCATTTTCCGGCGATCAGAAAAGGTTGGTGGAGCAGGTGGATAAAGTGAACTGCACACTTACCATATTTGGAAAAATCTCAGTTGTTCCTGCGTACTTGACTAGTACGCAAGACCAACTGTCTGCGTATTTGATTTTTGTTCCTGCGTACCTAACATCTACTCCTGCGTACTTACTAAGTACGCACGAGCAAATCAGAAGTGCGCAAGACCAAATTTTTAAGTGCGGAAGGCCATTTCTCAGGTGCGCAGATTGTACTGAAATTTCTGATTTTTGACTAAGTTAATCACCATGTCAAATATTCAGAACATTAGTAGTTTGTTGAAAAATGCCAACGAAGATAGGGACTCCACAGAAACCACCAAATTTACTTAATGTAAATGATTATTCTAACTGGAAAGCACGCTTTGATGGAGGTGATCCAAATGTTTGAAGTCTTGGGCCAGTGTTCCTAATCCAGTCTGCTCTTAGGTCAAACCTTGCTCTAGCAGTTGGGGATGTTGGTGATCGATAGTCTGGTGATCCCATGTTTTCTTCGTGTTCAGATTCTGATTCGGGATAGTATATCGGGGAGGGAGGAGAGTAGGAGTCCATGCCTAGTAGGAAAAAGGGAAAAGATTGTAAGCGGTATATAAAAATATACTATGTGTTAAATATAGGAGTTTTCAGGAATTTAGAGTTTGACTAGTCACAACACCGAGTCTTCACAATAGTATTTTAGGAGTAACACTTGACCTATAGGTAGTGTACACATGAAGAGAATTCCTATGAAAGAGGGGTGGGTCACAAGGGACACACATAAGTACCCGGTCCTTCCTTAGCCAGAATTTCTCATGGGTCTCCACACACTCTTCCAGCTATCATGTACTAATAACACTATCGTTTGGGCTCATGGTCATGATGATAATCATCATGGACTAGGCTTTGAGGCCCAAAGGTTTGAGTTTTGTTCACAAATGAGGATGGTGTCATAGTGTGTATGAATGATGGTGTATTAAGACTTAGGTATGAATATGTGTGAGTTAAAACTTAGGATAGCACTAGATGAAGTAAAATAGGTAGCATGTAGATAGCAATGTTTATAAGCACAAGAGTTCGCAAGTAGTGTAGTACATAGACTTATTATGTATTGTACTATGCAATGTGATACTTAGAATAATATGTATGATAATCACACAAAGTATTAAACATGTAGCACTTAATAATGTGGCAAATGCCATGTGACATAGAGCATGGCATAAGATGGGTGTCCTAAGGTTATAGTCTAGGTCATGGTTGTCTAATAACCTAATTCCCTATAACCAAGGCTCTGATACCAATCTGTCACACCCCAATCGACGACGGAAACGTCGAGGCGGGACATGCAGACTGTTCATGAGCACATGGTTGACTATGTTATAATATATTAAATCATATCATTTCATTTCATAATCCAAATAAACTAAATCCACAATACAAGAAAACTTGAAATACAAAATAAGTTCATTTATTATCTAGGTCCACAACTTAAGTGAAGCCAACTTGATCAATCTCAAACATTCATACATGAAACATGGTTAAAACAATGTCAACTAAAAAGTTGGTGAGCATACATAGGTTTTGACTCTAAATAGTATTATTGTGTTGTGTGCATACAATCCATACAATTCATGGTTAATAAGGCAAATATGGAGAGTTACTATTGTGAAACCAAAATGTGTTGTCGGTAACAATCACCCTACCTGGGTGGGTTTGTCAGACTCAATAGATCTATCATTGTTAACCGTCAGCTTGTATTGTTAATGATTGCACACAAAGTAGTTTACACACCTAGTACTCAAACATAAGGCTCAAATTTGTACACATGAATGTAGGGTGGAATTGTATTGTGTAATTGTAAACATTGTATAATTGAAACTCATGTTCCACCACAAAAATGTAAATAATGTAAAATGGGCTATGTAAACTCACTTGTATCAAAGATGTTGATTGCACCAGAGAATAGATAGCAACGGGGTGTTGTAAGTCACTAGGTTTGACCTAGAGTGAAATGTATAGATTTGAGTCAATGTGGTGCACAAGGTCTAATGTAAGTCTAGGGTTCAAAGGGTGTGGATGTAGGGATTTGTACAATGTGTTAAAATCATGTAAGGAATGGGTTTGTGTTATCACCAGTCATGAATGAGTGTATTGACATTTGTATTGAAAATAGAGTTTTAACATTTCATGGAAGAGATAAAACAATAAAGTTTGATTTAGGGTTTCAATATGATTATCTAAATAAATTAAAGAAATAAATTATTTTTATGTATTTATTTAGAAGAAGTCGTGTAGAAATTATATTTATTCAAATATAATTTAAATAAATTTATTTTATTCATTTATTTATGAAAATGTGTCATAATATTGTGTAAATATATATTAGTATATTATGAAATTATACTAAATATAATTTAATCTCTGAGTGGATTGTTAAAGTAAAACTATAAATAATAAATAAACTCATTTATTTATTTATCATTGAAAATAGTATGTCCTTTAAGATAAATATATATTTACATTTTTAAAAAGTTTTTATTTGTTTAATCTCTACTAATACATATACTTTTATTAGGATATATATATATATATATATATATATATAAATTATTTTATAAAAATCTTGTCCCCAAGTCCATGGAGTTAGGTTATAAATATTTTGTTTAAACTAAATAATTTGATTTTTAAAATATATTTTTGAATGGTAAAAAAAGAAAAGGAAACGCCGCCCGGTTCGAACCCGGGTGGGTTCTGTGAAAGCTAGGCGTCTTACCACCGGACCAGGGAACTACTCCCATACACAAGTCCGGCTCATAAACGTATTAACTGGAAATGGGAAGGAGGCCGGTTCAGGGTCGGAGGGACGCGCAAAAAGGAAACGTATGTACGGGTTTCGAACCCGCGCCACCCGGTTCAATGGCGCAGTGTCTTAATCAGTTGAGCAGGGTGGTTTCGCTGGTCTAAAAGGATCTCGTTTAGTTAAATAGAACATGCGAATCGAACTCAATACCCCAAATCGTATGAACCGGTTAAGAACCCTAGATTCAAATCGATCGCGACAAGTTCTGTTAGCACAAATTGATAGGGGGCTAATGACCGAGGCTCATTTACAAATTGAATGACGTAGGAATTACCTGATACGGTGGGGTATTGGATGCTAAAGGCTATGAGGTCAGCGACAAAAATATTAAGACCCGATCGTAGTCCAGACGTGAAATGCTTATTGATAGGGGTCAGGAGAGTTTGTAGAGGTGTTTGCGTAGGTGAGGGGTGAATTAATTTGCTTAATTTGGTTTTAATTACATGATTTGAGTCGTGGTTTAAGGACGACAGCTGTAGGGTGGCATGACGCGTTAATCCCACTGTATAGGGATGGATTTGGTCACGAAATCGGCCTTAATACCCGAGGGATTAGTCTATGCGTGATTTACAGGATTTGAACGCGTCTAATTCTCTGGTTTTGGAACGATTTGATCATGGTTTGACTGAAGAAGGTCAAACTTGTTCGAATCCATTTGAATTTCAAAATTGTCCGCCCAAAGCTTGAAATGAGGTGTTATTAGGAATTGAAATCGGCCGACATTTGAATTTGTAAACAAGGATTTGTGGTATTTGATCGACTAAGATGCATGATTTTCACAATTTTTTTTTGATCCGTTTGACTTTGAAAGTCAATGTAGGTAAAAAATGACACGAATGGGGTCAATTTGGTTGAAGGGGTTCAATATGAACGTCCAAAGGACTAGAAAGGTTCAAATGTTTAGAGGGGGTCTAATTTGAGGGAAATTGGTCAAGTTACAAGGTGGAGGGTTCAACTCATTTGATTAATTTGTTTGAAAACATATATATGTATATATTTGGATATATTTAAGACTTTATGTGTATACATATGTGTTTATATATAACTTTGATGATATATTTATATGTATATAATAAAGTGAATTAGAGAAAAATTTCAAAGCCCTTTTTGAGAGAGAATTATAAAGTTATAGAATTGTATTGACGAGGACTTGAAATTGACATGTTTGTGTAACACAGAGTTTTGAACTATAAATAGAACTTGAGATATTGTTTATTGCATTAAAATCAATATAAGAAAAATCAAGAATGTTACACAAGTCATCGGGTTCTAGAATTGCCTTGTTATCTGGTACTCCTCAGGAAGAAGATAATTCTATTGGTTGTGGTGGTCATACTTGTTTTGCTGCATCAGGATATGGTTCATACCACCAACATTTCTCAAGAAGCCCCACATCTACCCCTTCAACAAACCAATCTGCTATTGCCAAGATAGTTGAAGATCATGTGGCACTGTTCTCATCCTGCATGCTTGCCTACGAGAACTTCATAGGTGGGAAGCTAATGGATCTTGTAACCATTGAGGAAGATTTTAATCAGGTGGATCCAGATGACATGGAGGACATGGATATTCAATGGAATATGGCCATGATCTTAAGGAGGGCTAAGCGTTTCTTGAACAGAACTGGTAGAAAGTTCATTGGTGGGCAGTCTAATGCCAAAGTTGGTTTTGACAAGTCTAAAGCCAAATGATACAAGTGTCAGAACTTTGGACACTTTGCTCGTGAATGTCAAAAGGATAAGGGACCAGCTTCAGGTTTTACTAGACCAAGCCAGGGAAACTACCAAAGCTACAACAATCAGAACAACCGAAGTCAGAGTCAAGGTGGAACGTCTAGTGCATTAGTTGTTCAACAGGACGAGAGCTTTGATTGGGGTGTTCATCTGGAAGATGCCATAATTGCACAGACTCAAATGGGTTTGGTTGCAGGGATTGTTGAGATGTTGGAAGCAGAAGACATGGAAGCATCTAGAGCTGACCAACAAGAATCTACATATGCATTTGCTCTCATGGCTATTGGAGAAGCATCCAGTTCGTCAATTAAGGTAGATTCTAATTCTTTTGCTGTTGTTTCTTGTTCAAAATGTCTTATCTTGAAGGACGAGAATGATCGAATCCATGATCAACTCGAACCCCTACGTAGTGCCGGCCTAAACTATAAAGAAAATGAAACACGTTTTAAAGACTTAATCGAAAACCTTAAGAAGGAAAGACATGAGTTTTCAATTAAAATCAGTGAACATCAAATTTCATTTAGACGTTGCCTACAAGGGGTTAGAGAAAAGAAATGTTGAAATCGCCTGACTGCAAAATGAGATCCTGTAGTTAAGTGGCAAACTTGAGAAGTTGAAAAAATCTCGCTTTGTGGTGGAACACTACGAGTCAGTAGTGAGAAAAGTGAGTGGCAAAGATTTAGGTACTAATGCCATTCCTCCACCAGTAAGTGGTAAGTTTGTGAATGGGCCGGTCGACATTGATTTGTCCTTTTTGGATGATTCCTCAAGTAAGGCTGAGTCAGCTTTTGATGAGGAGTTCTTCTCAGATGAAGGCTCTAAGAACACCAAGGTCGAGGGTGTTGTGTCAGAAGAGTTGATTGATGAACATAAAATTGAGAAAAACATTGTCACTAATCGTGACAATTGCATTTTAACGGAACCTGATACAGTTGAGTCCAATGATAAACTGAAAATGATGATTTATGGAGGTTCCAAATCCATAAAGCAAGTAAAGAAAGAAGCTTTTGAAAACCATTTGGGGAAGAATTTTCCTGAAAACATGGACAAAAATTACACCCCAATGAGTCCATTAAAATCTGGTCAAGCATAAGATGTAGTTAATGTTCATCAAACAACTCCCATTGCTCATCAAGCTGAGTCATCTGGTTCCAAAATCCAAGAGCCTTACAGGAGGATTTACAAAGAAAAAAGAGCTTGTTTTCACTGTGGTACGGTAGGGCACATTCTGGTGAACTGTCCTGATAAGAACCAAGGGAAACGGACAGTTGTTCCATAACAAGCTGCTGTCCCTAAGACACTAACAGTGAAGCAACCCAAAAGTCCTAAATCAAATGTGATGAAACCACAGGTGAAACCAATGGTTAAGCCACCAGCAAAACATGTGGCAGAACCATCTGTTCCAAAATAGGTAAAGCAATCTGCTAAACCCAGTGTATCTGCTGGCATATTTGGCGTATTTCGGTGTTTGATCTGGTGTATTCGATCTCGTTATCTCTTGGATTGTATTCCGCCTTTCCTGGAGTATATTGTTAGATTTGGTTGCTTGATTCCAGATGATCAGGGGGTATAACAAGTGGTATCAGATCTGTTGGTTAAAGTTGTTGGTTTTCAAGCTATTTTTCATCATTTGAGATCGTTTAAGTGTGAATTTCGTCACCATTTTCAAGTATTCCATGCTATTTTTGATAGAGGTGAAATTTGGGATTGATTTGGAGACTTGATTTTACATCCGGAAAGTTGCAGGTCAGATTATCTGTTCTTGGGAAGCATCGTCCGAAATCTCGCTTGAAGGGTCCGAAATCTCCAGTTCGTCCGAAATCCTTTTCGATCAGAGTTTTCGATCGAAATATATGTCCGAAATCTTTGAGGTGTCTGAAATCGGCTGTTAGAAATCTCTAGTTCGAAATCTCGTTTTCGATCGAAAAGTTTCTTTCGAATTTGTTTTCGCTCGAAAGAGTTTTCGATCGAAATCTTCAGACTTGAGATTTTTTCAGAAATTTGTATTTGTTCTACCATGATTTTTTAAATGGCAGGCAAAGTTTACGAGACTGAGTGGCTTGTGGGAAAGTCACCACCCATGCTTAAATCTGTATCTGAGTTTTCCAACTGGAAAATTCAAATGAATGCATACTTTAGATTTACTGAGCATATTCTTTGGGATTCGATTGTGAAAGGTCCTCATATACCAAAGATGGCAAATGCTGATGGGATTGTTTTGATTGCTGATCTAGATCAATATTCTGAAGAAGACAAGAAATTGATTGAGAGATATAATCGTGCTTTGGGATCAATCATACTTGCTATTCCAATTGAATTGTACTTGAGTTTTGAACAACATGAGACTACTTAAGGACTCTGGAATGCGTTGTGCTTAAGAATTGAGGGAAATGTTGCTTTGTTGGAAAGTCGACCTGATCTGTTGCTGAAGAAGTACAATATGTTCAATTACAAGAAGGGTGAATCTCTGAGTGAACAAGTTACTCATTTCACCACTCTGGTTAATATGCTGAAAAAGATGGGTGTTGAAATAAAGGAGTATAAAGTGTGCAAGAAGTTGTTAGATTCGTTACCCGACACATGGAGTATCCCATGTATGATGATTAAGAATACTACACCAGATTTGAAAAACAAAACTCTTGATGACACAATTTGTCTTCTTGAATCTTATGAGCTAGAAAACAATAAAAGAGAAATGAACAACCTTGATAAGTCACATCATACAAGTTCCGCAAATGCAGCTTTATTTTTTAGGAATGGAGAAGGTAGCAGTGGTGGTTCGAAGGCTAATAAGGGAAAAAGTTATGGTTCTGAAAATACTGGAAATGAGAAAAGTAAGGTGGCTGGTCAAATTCCTAATGACCAGATCGCTTTGTTTGGTGCATTTATGAGTAGCTATGATGCATTTGTTACTGGGAAACTTCAACCAGTTGTACTAGATGCTGAGGATTGATGCATTTGTGTTAGGAGATAGATTGTAATGACAAAAGCTTTGTAATAGTTTAGATCTTATGTCTTTATGTTTTTGTAATGTATTAATGTTCTAAGTGTTTTTATGCAAGTTGCTAGAGGCGAACTTGTTAAGTTCGCCTAGTCTAACATTGGCGAACTTGTTAAGTTCGCCTAGTCTAACAGAGGCGAACTTGTTAAGTTCGCTTAAGTCTATCTGAGGCGAACTTATTAAGTTCGCTTAGTCTGTTAGAGGCAAAATTGTTAAGTTCGCCTAATGCAGGTCAGTAGTCTATATATAGATGTTTACAGAGTCAGTTTGTAACAGTGATCAGAATCGAAGTAGAACAAGATAGATTGAGTCTGTAAACTCTATTGTGAATTAGAATACAAGCATGAAGTTTATTTACTTGATTGTTTCTATTGCCTTTTGTATATGAAATCGTTGATTCGTTGGATTCCGCACTCCGAGTTAACGACACGTCTTATCATGAGAACGATCTGTAGAAGTGCCATGAGGACCTACAAGTGGTATCAGAGCTATTGTTCGTGATTCTTGGTGATTCTAGATGGTTTTGCATGCAAATTGACAAGAAATTCATCATCTTTGACATTTTCATTTGCATGGAGTTTTCAAGCTTAATTTGATTCTGATTTAGTGTTTTTGAAGAGGATTTTGAAGAAATTGATCCGATAGAAAGGTTCTAATTGCAAAATTACACAATCCTAAGGTTCAATTTTGATTAATTCCTTCAAATCAGTGAATTATGAAGATTTTTGGTGATTCTTGGTTCGTGGTTTCTGTTTGAACTGTTCTTGAGTTTGAATCTGCTGAAGCAAGCGAACTTGCTTATTTCTTGTGCAGGCGAACTTAGCAGGCGAACTTGTCAAGTTCGCTTTTCACAATTTAAGCGAACTTATTTTTAGGCGAACTTAATCAGATTTTCAGGTTTCTGGTTTAAGCGAACTTATTAAGTTTGCTTCATATTAAGTTCGCTTGGGCATCACAGAAGAGAACTTATTATCTTCGCCTAAGGGTAGTGAAGGTTAAACACTTGGAAATTTTTCATGAAATTTTTCAGGAAAATGGCAAATATGGTTCAAGTAACGAATATGTTGAATTATGATAATGAGATAGGTACATCTCAAAAACCACCGAAGTTGTTGAATCTTGCTGATTATTCAAATTGGAATGATAGGTTTGATAAGTTTTTATCTTTTACCGACACCAGTCTCTGGATTCCTATTTTAGAAGGTTATACGCATCCGACTTATTCATGGATGGGACAGGATAATGTTCCAAAGCCGGTGTCTGCGTTAACAAATGAAGAAAAGGTGTTGTTTGATAGGGAAAAGAAAGCGATAGCAAGTATTTCGATGTCTCTTCCGAAGGAAATATATCACAGTTTCAAACAATTCAAGTCTTCTCAACAATTGTGGGAAGCATTACAAAAAAGATGTGAAGGCAGTTTGGATGTAAAGAAGAGTAGAAAAGAGCTATTGAAGAAGCAGTTCTTGGTCTTCAAACAATTTCAAAATGAATCCTTGGATGATCTTGCTACCAGATTCTATCATATGCTTAATGAACTGTCAAGTGCTTCTGTGGTGTATGAAACTGAAGAAATTAATGATAAGTTCTTGGAGGCATTACCATCAAAATTTGATGTGTACACGGTTTTGATCAAAGAAAATATCAAGTACAAAACCATGTCTCTTGAAGAAGTTCTTGGGAAGATTCAATCGCATGACCTGAATATGAAGAAGAAGGAGACTAACATGGAGCACATCCAGGATCCTTCAATGTATTTTGCCAAGACTACTAGTAAAACTGGTACAGGAGTTGCATTCTTTTCTAGAGATGCTCAAGATTCTTCTAAAGATCAGAGTTCTGGAGTTCCTATTCATTCTGGTCATTCTGGTTTTTTTGCAACAACATCTTCTACATCTTCTGGATCTCATATAAATCAAAAGGTTGTTGATGATTATCTAGCTATGTTTTCCTCATTCATGGCTTCGTATGAAAATTTTATTGGAGGGAAAATTCATGATCATGAGGTTATTGAAGAATATTTCAGACAGATTGACCCTGTTGATCTGGAAGAAATGAACATCCAACGAAATATGGCTATGTTAATGCATCAAGCAAAGGATTTCTTGAAGAAAACTGGCACAAAGTATATTGGATCTAATAGTCGATCACGCATGGGATTTGATAAAACCAAAGTGCATTGTTTTAACTGTCAAGAGTATGGTCACTTTGCTAAAGAGTGTGTGAAGCAAAAGGTAGAGTTTGATTCTCAGAAGAAGCAGAATAATTTTCAGAATAATCGTAACCAATCACATGGTTCATCTGGAAATTCAAATCACGCATCTGCATCATCGGCATTGGTTGCACAAAATGATGAGAACTATGACTGGGGTATACATTTGGAAGATTTAGTGGGTGCTATAAGTCAAGCCTTTGTAGCAGAAATTCATTCTGAAAAACCAGAAGAGGTGGCTGATGATGAAGGTTTAAGTGATGGTTCAAGTGAGAGTTCAAGTGATGGTTCGAGTGATGGTGAAAGTGTGCAGATTGTTGATGAAGAGATAGAACAAGAGCAGAATATTGGTTCTGATGTTGCATCAGGTGTTGCTGAAGATGATATTGTTCTAACATAAAATGCTTCAGATGGTGTTGATTCAGAGAATATTCCCATTGCCAAAGTTTTCATGGCAGACATGTATGATCCGTCAAAGGTAAAAGACTCGATTTGTCCTATTTACTGTTCTAACTGCATTACTGTTAAAGATAAATTGCAAAAGGTCATGGATGATAACACAAACTTGATTTGTGATATGAAATCGATGCATTCTGTAAATCATAAACTGAAAGATAACGATAAATTGTGCATCGATAGAATTGAGTCTTTGAAAAGAGACTTAAATTCTCTGGGGTTGAAATATAAAGAACAAGCTTATCATCTGGATATGGCTTATGCTGAAATAGAAAAACGAACTGAAGTTGTTGCTCAAAAGAATAAATAAATTTCTGACAAAGAGTCTGAGGTGATCAAGCTTCATAGAAAGCTGGAAAATTTTACAAATTCTTCTGTTGTTTTAGATTATTTTAATTCAAATGCTGATCCTACTAAACGGGTTGCTGTGATTGGATTTGTTCCTCCACCATTTAATGCAAATTATGTGGTTGAACCTGAAATCATTCATGAAGAGGAAATAGATCCAAAAACAGTATTGAAAGTGAACCCGGTAACTGGTGAGGATATGGTGTGTGAATCTGATTCTAAGGATGAGGAATTTGATGAGAAGAAGGTGGAAGGTATTCCGAAAGAGGTGAAACTTGATGAACTAACTGTTGCAAAAGTTGTTACCCGTAAGCTTTCTCCAATTTTACAGTCAAGTGGGTTTGTCGCTGCTGGTCATCAAAATGTACATTCATCAAAGGTGCCTACACAGGTTTATGTTCCAAAGAAGACAGTAAAATGTTCTGAAAAATCTTCTGAAGCTTATTCCTCTGATGGCTCCTCAAATTCAAAGAATTCTTCTTACTTTAGAACTTTTAAAGAGAGAAGAGTTTGTTTCCATTGCAACGAAGCTGGTCATATTCTGATCAATTGTCCTTATAAGAACAAGGGCAAATTGAAGACTGTTCCTTCACAACCAAAAGTGGTGAAGATTCTGAAAAGAACAAATGAGGGAAAGTCATCATTTAGTTTGGAGAAAAATTTGTCATGTCGATCTTTTGTTAAATCCTTTGGATTTAAACAGTTAGATAAATTGAACTCTAAAACATTTGTGTGTCAAGAGAAACTTGAGATTCCTCCTGTTGGAATTTCAAAAGATTCTTAATCTGAAGTAAAATTGTCTAGACCACAAAGGAGAAGAAGAAACAGAAAATTGAAAAAAAAATTGGAAACATCTGAATCTGATAATAATATATCAAATAATGTTTTTCAAAATAATCAAAATAAGTCTCCTTGGAAAAAGTCTGTTGGTAAAACTTCTATTCCAAAGGTTAATGATAACATTGATTGTGAATTACTGGAAGTTGTTTATTTTGATCAATCTGGACGACCCAAGACCACAATGGCTTGGGTTCCTATTTCTAACTGATTTTCTTTGTTTATGTAGGGACAACCAAGGAGGACTATCAACAATACATGGTATGTGGATAGTGGTTGCTCTCGACATATGACAGGAAATATCAAATTGCTTGAAGATGTTAAAAAGATTGATGGAGGTTATCTCGCTTTTGCAGGGAATAAAGGTGGGTACATAACTGGACAAGGAACTTTAAAGAATGATAAAGTCAAATTTGAGAAGGTGAATTACGTGGAGCAGCTGGAACACAATCTTTTGAGTGTATCACAAGTTTGTGACAAAAAGTTTTTGTTCCATTTTAATGATGCCGAGTGTTATATCTTGAAACCTGGTTTTGTTATTCCTGACAAATGGATTCTCATGAAGGCCCCGAGGAGAAATGACACGTATGTCCTTAACATGAGTGTCGCTACTACAATGGATTCAATTCCTACTTGTTTACTCTCTAAGGCGTCGGAATCTGATTCAATTCTGTGGCACAGGAAGCTAGCTCACATCAACTATCGGAAAATGAACTATATTGTTAAGAATGATCTGGTTCTTGGTATTCCGAAGATGAAATTCTCAGTTCCTGATGATTGTATTCCTTGCAAGAAGGGAAAACAACGGAAGAAATCACACAAATCTAAATCAAAGAATTCTATCGTAACTCCTTTGGAGCTGCTGCATATGGATTTGTTCGGTCCGATTAGTATCAGGAGCATTGGTGGAAAATCTTACTGTTTGGTAGTAACGGATGATTTCTCCAGATTTTCATGGGTTAAGTTTCTTTCTTCTAAGGCTGAAACCACTGAGTTGGTACAATACTTAATCCTAGGTTTGGAGAATTTGTATAATCTGAAGGTCAAAAGAATTAGGAGTGACAATGGCAGCGAATTTAAGAATAGCAAGATGGGCTTATTCTGTTTACAAAAGGGAATTCATCATGAATTCAGTGCGCCATATGTTCCTCAACAAAACGGTGTTGCTAAACGAAAGAACATGACGCTGGTTGAAACGGCACGCACGATGCTTGCAGATTCTAAGCTTCGAGTTACTTTTTGGGCTGAAGCTGTGAATATTGCATGTCACGTTTTGAACAGAGTCTTGACCGTCAAGCGACACAACAAGACTTGCTACGAGTTGCTGAATAATCGAAAGCTGAATCTGGATTATTTACTACCTTTCGGTAATCCTTGCACCCTGTTGAAAGTTCGTGATGTCCCAACAAAATTCAGTGCCAAGGCTATTGAAGGGATTTTTCTGAGGTATGTTGCCAATTCGACTACCAAGAGGTTTTATCACAAAGAGACGCGCCAAGTTGAAGAATGGTTCCATATTGACTGTTCAAATCGATCTTTACCTCAAATGGCAATTGGACCAGATTGGGCATTTGATTATGACACCTTATTCAAGTCTTTTCATTTACCTTCTGATATTTCTCCTGATGAAGCTGTTGTTCTCTATGATTCATGTCAGGATGCACAACACAATGGATTTCTACCAAATACAGTTCCAAATTCATCGGTTCCATCTACTTCTGCTCCCGATCCTAATGTTGCTTCCTGTTCGGGAGCACAAGATTCAGAGAGTGAGGAAGATAATGCTATTTTTCAAGATTCTTCTGCTGATCCTTTGTTGGGTGATGATTTATTACCTTCGACACAGGATTCGGGGGAGATTCCTACAAATTTAGACTCGGAAATTCCAATTAATCATGATTTGTCTTACCAATCTGATACAACTCATGTTGAAGTGTTGCCGGTTCCTGAGGTCGCTTCCATCAAGGAACTCAAAGATCATCTAGTGACAAATATAATCGGAAATTTGCAGGATGGAGTGAAAACACGTTCTCTTGTAGACAATACTTGTTTGTATACATGTATTAAAGATTCTGGTGTTCTTGATGATTGCTCACATTCATGTTTTATTTCTCAGGTCGAACCCAAAAATGTTGAAATGGCTTTAAATGATAACGATTGGATAGAGGCTATGAAGGAAGAACTTGCTCAGTTTGACAAACTTAAGGTTTGGAATCTTGTAGATCTTCCGAAGGGTGTATATTCGATTGGTACTAAATGGGTGTTTAAATGTAAGAAAGACGATTAAGGTGTCGTGGTAAGAAACAAGGCAAGATTAGTTGTCCAGGGCTTCAATCAACAAGAGGGAATTGATTACACCGAGGTTTATGCGCCTGTTGCGAGGCTTGAAGCTATAAGGCTGTTTCTAGCTTTTGATTCTTATAAAGGTTTTAAGGTGTTTCAATTGGATGTGAAAAGTGCGTTTTTATATGGTAAGGTCAAGAAGGAGGTTTATGTTTGTCAGCCGCCGGGGTTTGAAGATCCACTTCATCCGAATCTGGTTTTCAAGCTTGATAAGGCCCTCTATGGTCTTAATCAGGCTCCTCGAGCGTGGTATGAAACATTGTCCGCACATCTTTTGGCAAATGATTTTGTTCGTGGCAAGATTGACTCGACCTTATTCATAAAGAAATCAGGGAGAGATTACCTAATGGTGCAGATTTATGTGGACGATATTATTTTTGGCTCAACAAATGAAGGTTTATGCAAAGATTTTGAGAGTGTAATGAAGTCGAAGTTTGAAATGTCTGTTATGGAAGAGTTATCATTTTTATTAGGTTTACAAGTAATTCAAAAGGAAGATGGTTTCTTTATTCATCAGTCCATGTATGTCAAAGACATCTTGAGCCGGTTCAAGATGGAGGACTGTACCCCATATGATACTCCGATTCCGGTCAATCATAAGCTGAATTCTGACCCGGATGGAAAAGATGTGGATTGTCGACTTTACAGAGCAATGATTGGATCTCTCATGTACTTAACCGCTTCAAGGCCAGATATAATGTTCGCTGTGTGCATTTGTTCCAGATTCTAGGCAAAACCAAAAGAGTCTCACTTAATAGCTCTAAAAAGAATCTTTCATTATTTGAAAGGAAAACAAAGATTGGGACTATGGTATCCACATGGTTCTAACTTTGATTTCAAGGCTTATACTGATTCTGATTTTGGTGGTTGTTGTTTGGACAGGAAATCTACAACAGGTGGTTGCCAGTTCTTGGGTAATCGACTTGTTTCCTGGCAATGCAAAAAGCAAACCACAGTCTCTATTTCTACAGGCGAAGCAGAATATATCGCTGCTGCAAGTTGTTGTTCACAGATTCTGTGGATACAACAACAATTAAGAGATTACGGTTTGAATTTCACAAGAACCCCTATGCTTATTGATAATAATGCTACAATGTCTATAACTAATAATCCTGTTAAGCACAGTAAAACAAAGCACATTGAGATTAGATATCATTTCATTTGTGATTGTGGAGAGAAAAGGTTGATTGAGCTGGTAAAGGTTCACACTGATGATAATTTTGCTGATTTGTTCACCAAGGCATTTGATCGTACCAAGTTTGAATTTCTAAACAAAATGATAGGTATGATCAATCCCGAATAAAAGTTTTTCAAAATCAGATTTTCATGGAAAATTTTGTTTTTAATTTCTTTTATTGCTTTATTACATTTCTGCATTTTAAATTTTCAGTCAAAAAGTTCTTAATTTATAAAAAGTCAATACAAATTGAAAAATATAAAATTTGACATCATTTGAAGTTAGAGAAGAAATGATAGTACATCAGTGATTAGTTCATTTCACACGAACTTAGTAGACCTTTAATATATGATTGAGTAAACTGAGTTGATTTGATCTAAATTTCAAAAGTCTGCATAAATGAGAAATGATAGAGTTGTCAATGCTCTAATCTTGATAATCTGTTTTCAAATTTGTGTATGAGTTTTGAAACTTGAATTGTCAATAGACTAAAAGCGTTTTGAAACTAATAGTAGTGTGAAAATTAAATATGATATGATTACATCTGTGATTTGAATCCATTATATGCCTGGGTGTGTGTGTAAAAGATCATTATCAGATAAAGAATATATGGTTTTAAAGAATTTCATGAGACCAATATCGAATTATATCTTTAGCACAAATCTATTTCAGTTCACATTACTGCACATGCCCCGAAAAACATGCAATGTTTTGTTGAACTAAGATATGCTTTCAAAATCTGTTGAAACATATATTCGCCCGTGGATCAGTTAGATACATCATCTAGTCTGACTCCATTGAAACTTATCCACATAATAGTTGGATCCTCATACCTGAATCTGTTGATTCACATTATACAGCCAATTCATTAGAATCTTCGGATTCTGAATCATCATGATTCTTATATCCTTTGGGATCTTCTTCTATTCTTGTGCTAATAGAGATAATTTCATCTTGGAAATTGATCTAATCTTAAAATAAACTGTATATGTCTTGAAGATAGTGCAAATTATATTTCTGTTTGGCATATATGTGGGGTACACGATGTTTTTCATCTAAATGGTACTAAATCACATGAATTTGGAGAATAAACGCTTATAGTTTCAAATAATATAATATTGACAAATTTAAGAATTCATGCTTTATATTTCAAATTCGGTATAAATAAAAAAGCATTTCATAAACTGATCTCATTTACTTTGAAATTTATCGCGTATCATTTCAAATATTATTCAAATTGAATGATTTACAAATACTAAAATAAAAGATACATAAAGTACAAGACGAGTTGGATAGTTTCATATCATAGGTTACCCTTGGTTATTGCTAAAATGTGTGATGAACTACTCGGATACTGATATGATCTTCTTACTCATGATGTTCATTCAAAAATATGTGATTTCAGCTTATATAGTTAAAAAATCCAAAAATATGTGTTTCCGTTTATACAGATAAAAATCCAAAAATATGTGATTCCGTTTGTATAGATAAAATTCAAAAAGATTTTGTTTTTATTTTCCATGAAAATTTTAATCTTTTATTGAATTGTTCGGGATTGGATCAAATACATGCTGCTGACGGAAGTTCAAGACGTGACGGATTGAAAGTTGGTAAAAATTTTGTTCAAGGCAAATGTTGAAGACATTAAGTTCGTCTCTTTCTGGTGAAGCAAACTTACTATGTTCGCCTAAAATTGGGGAAGCGAACTTATTATGTTCGCCTAGGGCTTGTTAAGCGAACTTAACAAGTTCGCCTAATTAAGCGAACTTAATCTGAATAAGGGTTTATCCAGGCGAACTTATCTATTTCATCGTCTTCTCAGTTTTTAAGCGAACTTGTTCATAATTTTTGAAATTTCAAATTCAGTGGTTGTTGCATTGTTAATCGATTCATTCTAAATCAAAATTGGATTGCGAATCTAACCAAGGTATTTTCATCGATTTTTGTCCGTTAATTTGAGAGAAAATCGACGTTTTTGTCTCGGTTTTTATCCTGAGTTTTTTTTGCCCAAATTAAGGATATTCCAATGTTAAATCTTGAAATTTTTCATGGATATGGACTTAGAAGTACACGACGATTGATTTCAAATGCTTATTTCAAGATTTTATCACAGATTGAAAGTTTTTGATTTCTGGTTTGAATTTGAAACGACGGACAGTTCAGGCGAACTTGTTCAGGCGAACTTGTTCAGTCGAACTTAAGTTCGCCTCTTGAAACACTAAGCGAACTTATTAAGTTCGCCTAGGGGTCAGAGTAGTTTTGGACTTGTGAAAATTTTTTGTGTTTGAATTTTTAAAATTTTTTTTTTGTTTTTTGTTTTAAATTTGTTTGTGTTTTGTTATTTGTCTAATATGTGTTTGTTGTCCAAATATTTTTCAGATGGCTCGTCGTGTCGAATACAAGCACAACCAGGTGGCATTGTTAGATCCTAACATGTCAGAAGCCATACACTTTCAAGGGATTATCGGATTTCTAAATCGCTCACGATACGTGTGGCCTTATCTGCTGATCCATACATCAGTCTGGTGTATATTCAACAGTTTTGGGACACCGCACATTCAGATACTGACGTAGAACCTCACGTTCTTCGTGCCACAGTCAACAATACTGAGATTGCTATATCTGAAGACAGTTTTCGTGCAGCTCTTGCGTTAGGTGGTGCTGCTGAAGGTCCTATATCCTATCCTAATCCTTTGATTATGGGTTGATTTAAAAGAATGGGTTATCGTGGAAAACCGAATGACACACAGGCACGTAAAGGTGGTTTGGTTGGTGAATGGAGATACTTCATGCATGTGATTATTCAGTGTCTCTCTCCTCGTAAAGCTGGTACTGATGGGTTAAAAACTGCTTTACAAGCTGCAATGGTAGCTTTGACGTTGAATAAACGCTTCAATTTTGCAAGATATATCTATAGGGAGATGGTCATGCAAATTACACCTGCTGAAGGTCAAGGATTTTTGATGTATCCTAGGTTTATCCAAACGATTCTAAATCATATTCTTCCTGATCTCCCACATCATCCGATCAGATTGACTTTGACGCCGATGTCTAAGCGTATCTTTACGGATTGTACTAAAGTGAAACAACAGAATCAAGCGTTGATTCCAGTTAATGCTCCCTTGTTTGGTCACTTAATCGATCCTGATTATGTTGAACCACCAAATGATAACTGGTTTCATCCTAATGAGTTAGCTCAAGTTCAAGGTCAAAATGTTCAACAACAACAAGAACAACCACAACAACAACAACAAGCTCCACTACAACAACAAGTTCCCGTGCAACAATAAGTTCCCGTACAACATCAAATCCCTATTCCAGAACAAGTTCCAATTCCACAAGCTCAGGTTGATATACCTGTTAATGAGCCTGTTCTAGAAGAGGTCGTTCATGAACATGAACAAGATCTAGGAATGAATATGGATGACTTTGTTAATGCTGCTGTGAACTCGCCCATTCATGAAGCTGAAGGGAATGTGGTGACTAAGAATGAGTCGAGTTCTAGCACAAGTGATACAATCTTACCTATTTCTGAAGAAACCGATTCTGATGAGTCTAGGGATTTCTCCTCGGATCATTATGAAAGGTTGGCTCGTATACCTTTGGCTAATGCTGGTAAACACCTTAAATCTACAGCCCAAAGACAACGACGTAAGTCTGTTCGGGATCCTCCTTCCGGATCAGTACTTGGAAACAGAACATTAGTAGATGAGAGTTCGGATAGTGACTTTAATTCGGATCCTAAAGCTCCAAAGCTTATGGCTTCTTCAATTGCTGCGGCTCAATCTTCACAAGGTGTGGAAGATGCTACTTTTGTCGCTTCTTTGATTGTCACACCTCCAAGCTCTAAAGAACAATCTCCTGTTCTCACTCCTGTTCCTCTAGTGATTCCTACTCCCAGTACTTCTGTTCCTCAATCGTCAGCTGGTCTGTCTAAGCCTTCTGATTCTGAAAGGATTACTTTCCTTGAATCGCAAGTGCTTGCTTTACAAACCCAGGTGGATACTCTTGTATCTACTGATACTCAACGACAGCTGGTGATTCAGACTTAAGCTACATAAATTGCTGCTATGCAGGCATTAGTATCCAAGCTTGTTGACCGTCTTGACGCTCAGGGGGAGTTAAGGATACGTAATGCATGTCATACTGAGTCTATTCAACAACATGATGATGAAGATAATGATCCTTCGGATAATATTGAGGGTGATCGTCAATACGCTGACGTTGATCCTATTTCTAAAGTTTAGGGGGAGTCGACATCACAATCAATTGATGGAAACAAAGATACTTCTGGAGTTAATGACGAAGAAATCTTGTTATTGGAGTTCTTTGCTGAGTCTGAGGAGGAAGAAGCTGAAATATAGCATGCCTTGATGACATAGATGAACTATTTAATGACATAGAAGACGATGTGTCAGATAGTGGAGATAGAGATAGAGAAAAGTAAAGATAAAGTGATTTATGAAGGTTGTGATGGTCTTAATGTCCCTTATAACTTCATTCAAGATGATGTTATTCCTGAGTTTAATTATGAAGGAGCAACAGATTCTATGGACTCATTTGAAGATATCACACTGCCTAAAGATACTGCTGATTCTAAGATTGATACTGATGATGAAAACATTCTATCCAATAAAGATGTTGAAGCTGATACTACTCACACTGAGTCTCCAAAGGTGAATGAAGAACCTGTTATGTACAGAAATACAGGTATGACCAAAGAACAGTGGAGAGAAGTAGTGAATAGCTGGATGAAGGTGCTACCCAAGTCTCAAACACAACCTGCTCAGAAAGAAAACTATGTGAATAAAGAGAGGTGTGTAGGAAGAATCATAAGCTGGTTTTATGACAATGACATAAAACTATTTGCTATTAAAAGATCTGATGGTGTTTAGTACTTAAAGCCGAGGATCAAGTATTTCAATACCTTGCCAAGGTGTGAAATGAATGGTCTATCTTCAAAGCCACTTATTAATAGATCCAAGTTCGGATTAGCTGATGTGATAGCAAATCTGATCAAAAGATAAGGTGGTTCGAGGAAGTATGAAAGGCTAAAGCCTCAAAAAGGAAAAAGAGTGAAGAACATAAATCACAAGACTGGGAAAGTGACCTGGAAGTACAAATTCAAACCAGTACGTGCTGTACACATGATACCATTAAAGAATATTCCTCAAGATTTCCTTGGGAATATGAAATGGTGGTATGTCGATGTTAATACTGGTGAAGCGAGGATTGAAGACAAAGAGAATAAGGTCATTGTATGTTTCTATGATGCAATGAATCTTATCAATTTTTCAAAGAAAGATCAGAGAACACTGAGAAAGAATGAAATCATGTTCACTGATGAATGGAAAGAACAAGGATTGCAGTACAAGCGAGTGTTGGAGATATGTAGAAGATATGGAGTGCATGCAGGAAGCAGATTGCCGGATAATTGGAAGAGCTCATCATGAAGACAGAAGACTGAAGATCAAGCTATTGTCAAGGGGGAGTCTGTTAGGACATAGATTGTAATGACAAAAGCTTTGTAATAGTTTAGATCTTATGTCTTTATGTTTTTGTAATGTATTAATGTTCTAAGTGTTTTATGCAAGTTTCTAGAGGCGAACTTGTTAAGTTCGCCTAGTCTAACAGAGGCGAACTTGTTAAGTTCGTTTAAGTCTATCTGAGGTGAACTTATTAAGTTCGCTTAGTCTGTTAGAGTTAAGATCGCCTAATGCAGGTCAGTAGTCTATATATAGATGTGTTGAAGCACTTTCCTGTGACAAACACTCTGGATTGTTAGAGTCTTAGTCTTAGGTTGTATTGTCTTGTTTGTATTTGTCTTTGTATGTAAGAGTCTTTATGTATTAGTTTATCGAGTTGTATTTAATTTTACATACTGAATGTTGCTAAATTCTCTAAGTGTTTTGCGCACTTGTAAGTGCGCAGGAGAAAGCTCCTGTGTACTTAGCAAGTACGCAAGAGTAACTTTGCATACTTGCTAAGTACGCAAGAGCATTTTGCCCTGCGCACTTGCTAAGTGCGCAGGCATCAGGTCTTGTATAAATAGGATAGGTTGACAGAAGTTAAATACGCAGGCATAGACTCAAATACGCAGATTGTAATCTCACTGCTTTTCTCTGTAACCTTCAAGTGTTTATAATACAAAGAACGTTTAAAGTGTTTTCTCTTGTCGGTTTACTTTGTTTAGTTTGACTATCCACCTAGTCACGGGCATTCCGCACCCGGTCCGACTAGTAGACCCACTTGCATGTGATGATCCGCCACACCCGAGGGACCTACAAGTGGTGTCATAGCATTGCTCCTGATTTCGAGTGTTGTGAGTGAGTTTGGAGAGTCTCTTTCGAGTTTTTACAAACAAAAAGAGGTATTTTTGTTGATTTTTGTGATAAAATAGGGGTAGCTCTTGAGCACTATTTTAGAAGCAAAAATAACTCAAAAACTAATTTTTGTTGTGTATTTGAGTGTTTTGAGCATCAAAGGTTGGTTAGAAACAAGTTTCTGACCCTTTGACTCATTTGCATTGATCATCAGACCAATTTTTACCATCTCCGGCGAGTTTCAGGTGACCGAAAAAGTTTGGTGAAAGTTGCTGAAAAGGTATCCTGCGTACTTACCATTTCTGGCAAAAAGTACAGTTTTGTACGTACTTACTAAATACGCAAGACTTATCTCCTACGTACTTATAAGTGCGCAAGACTGAACTTGTGCGAACTTAAGTTATATCCTGTGTACTTATCATTTACTCATGCGTACTTATAAAGTACGCAAGAGCAAATCTAAATACGCAAGACCATTTCTCAAGTGCGCAACTGTGTCTGATTTTTCTGAAATTTGACTAAGTATTCAATATGTCGAATCTTCAGAATCTTGGAAACCTGTTAAATTATGATAATGAGATCGGTACACCACAGAAACCACCAAAGTTGCTGAACGTGAACGATTATTCTAATTGGAAAGCACGTTTTGAGCACTACATTTCTTATACCGACTCATCGCTATGGATACCTATCCTTGAGGGATATAAGCATCCCACACACATCTATCTTGATGAAGCCATGCCCAAACCTATCTCTAAGCTTACTGACGAAGAAAATAAAGCTTATGATCGTGAAAAGAAGGCACTTGGTTCGATCACTATGGCATTAACTCGGGAATTGTTCCACAGTTTCCGAGGTTATGACAATTCCAAGGATCTTTGGAAAGCATTACAGAAAAGATTCGAAGGAAATAGTGACATCAAGAAGAGTAAGAGGGATCTTCTCAGGAAACAGTATGAGTGCTTCAGATTTTTAGAGAACGAATCTTTAGATGACCTCATCTCTAGATTCTATCATTTACAGACTGAGTTGAAGGCTTTTGAACTCAGGTATCCAGATGAAGAGATGATGGAAAAGTTTTTGGATGCCTTACCACCCAAATTTGAGATGTACACAACCCTGATGAGGGAAAATCCTAAATTCTATGAGTTGACAGTAGAGGAGGCAATAGGAAAGGTTCAAGCTCATGACATGAACCTAAGAAGAAAGGAGAGCTCAGGAAGACCCCAGATACAAGACCCTTCTATGTATCATGGGACGACTTCTACATCTAAGTCATCAGGCTCTTGAATTGCCCTCTTCACTGGAAACCCTACTGAAGAAGACCACTCAACTGGTTGTGGTGGTCATGCATGCTATGCATCTGGATCAGGGTTGGGGTCTCATCATCAACATACCTCAAGAAATCCTCCTGCTACGTCTTCAGCTAACCAATCAGCTATAGCCAGAATAGCTGAAGATCATGTAGCATTATTCTCATTTTGTATGCTTGCGTATGAGAATTTCATTGGTGGCAAGCTTACTGATCACGGGACGATTGAAGAAGATTTTAATCAAGTGGATCCTGATGACATGGTGGACATGGATATTCAGTGGAATATGGCTATGCTATTGAGGAGAGCCAAGCGTTTCCTGAACAGAACTGGAAGGAAGTTTATTGGCGGGCATCCTAATGCCAAGGTCGGGTTTGACAAATCTAAGGCCAAATGCTATAAGTGTATAAATTTTGGACACTTTGCTCGTGAGTGTCAGAAAGACAGAGCACCGGCCTTTGGTCTTACCAGACCTAGCCAAGGAAACAGCCATGGCTACAACACCCCAAACCACCACAGTCAAAGCCAAGGTGGAACGTCCAATGCACTGGTAGCCCAACAGGACGAAAGCTTTGACTGGGGTGTTCATCTTGAGGATGCCATCATCGCACAGACACAGGTTGGTCTCATGGCTGAGATCATGGAGATGATAGAAGCAGAGAAAAGGGAAGCTTCTATGGCTGACCTAGAAAAGTCTACCACTGCTGCTACAGAGGAGGTGAAGGAAGCTGAAGAATTGGAAGCTCCTGTAGCTGATAATGAGGAATCGACTACTGCTGTTGCTCTCATGGCCATTGGAGAAGCAACAAGTTCATCTTCTGAGGTAGATTCTAACCCCTTTTCTGTTATTTCATATTCTAAATGTCTAGGGCTAAAACTTGAAAATTCTAGGCTCCAAGACAAAATCGAACCCCTAAGTATGGCAGCTCTAAACTATAAAGAAAATGAAAAACGTTTTAAAGATTCTATTGAAACGTTGAAAACGGAAAAATGTGAATATTCTTTAAAAATAAGCGATCAACAGCTTCATTTAGATGTTGCATACATGGGGTTGGAAAAACGGAACAATGAAATCAACAAACTGTAAAATGAGATCTTGCAGTTAAAATGTGCTAATGAGAAGTTGAAAAATTCTCGTTTTGTGGTGGAACACTACGAATCTGTAGTGAGACAAATGAATGGGTTAGGGCTGGGTACTAATGCCATTCCTCCACCAGTAAGCGGGAAGTTTGTCAATTGTTTAATAGACATTGATCTCACTTGTCTAGATGAGTCCTCTGACAAGGATGATTCCCTTAACAAGGATGAATCCTCAAGTAAGGCTAACTCCACATCTAGTGAGGAGTTCGTTACTGCTTCTGAAGATGGGTCGGTTAACTTTTGCCCTGAAGGAGTAGTATCTGAGGAGTTGTTGACTGAACAGAAAGTAAAGAAAAACGTTATCACTAATGGTGATAATTGCATTTTAACTGAACCCGATATTATTGAAACAAATGATAATCTTAAAGTAATGCTTTATGGGGGTTATAAAATTCTTAACCAAGCAAAGAAAGAAGCTTTTTCAGCTCATTATGGGCTTGGATATAAAGAAAATTTGGAAAAATATTATACTCCCAAAAACTAAACTGGAAAGGTTCAGACTCCTGTTCATAAACCAACTCCTCCTGCTCATAATGCTGAGTTATCTAAGGCCAGATCTAATGAGCCTTACAGGAGAACATATGTAGACAAGAGGAATTGTTTTCACTGTGACTTGGTTGGTCATATTTTTGTGAACTGTCCTTCAAAGAGCCAAGGGAAATGGCATGTTGTTTCACAACCAGCTGTTATCCCTAAGTCGCCATCAGTGACCCCTCCCAAATGTCCAAAGCAAAATATGGTGAAACCACCAGTCAAACCGATGGTAAAGCCTATGATCAAATCTGAAGCTAAACCACCTGTTTCAAGAAATGTAACGCAACCTGTTGTACCTCGTGTATCTACCTCTGGTAGTACACGTACTGGTGAGAAACCTGTGGCGAGACTCTCAAAGCCACAGAGAAGAAGAAGAAACAAGTGGTTGAGAAAGCTAGAACAACTGACTTCAGTTCAATCAGGTGAAGCTTCCACAAGTTCACCTGTTGTTGTTGAACCAATGTCTCCTGTTCCGGTTAAGAAATAGAAGAGATCCTGGACTGCCAAATCTAAAACTTCTCAATCTCCTAGTTCTAATTCTTTAAAAGATTCATCCATTTTGAACAGTCATCATGACTGTGAGTTAAAGGAAGTAGTTTATTTTGAAAAGGATGGACGACCCAAGACCAATGGCTTGGGTCTCCAAATCTAACTAATTCTTTTGTTAGTCGTTCAGGGACGTTCGAAGGGTACTATCTCTAACCGCTGGTATGTAGATAGTGGATGCTCCCGGCACATAACAGGAAACATGGCCCTGCTTCAAGACGTTAAACCATTCAGAGGCGGCTATGTGGCCTTTGCCGGAGAAAAAGGCGGCAACATCACGTGTCAAGGCGTAGTTTCGAACGGTTGTGTCAGCTTTGACAATGTCAACTTTTGCGAGCAGCTGAAGCATAACCTGTTGAGTGTCTCCCAAATGTGTGACAAGGAGTACTCGGTGATGTTTGACAAGTCAGACTGCCTGATTCTCAAACCTGGTTTTGAAGTTCCCGAAGATTGGATCCTGATGAGAGCGCCAAGAACAAACGACACCTATCAGATTGATATGAGCGTGGCAACAACCACCTCATCAGTTGCTACATGCTTGCTTACAAAAGCGACAGAGCTTGACTCCATCTTGTGGCATAGGAAACTCGGACATATTTCGTATCATAAAATGAACCATCTTGTCCGAAACGGTTTGGTAACCTGGGTTCCTAAGCTGAGATTTACCGTTGCAGATGACTGTATGCCTTGTAAAAAAGGCAAACAGCAACGGAAGTCTTACAAGCCCACGCTCCAAAACTCTATTGATACCCCTTTGGAGCTATTACACATGGATCTGTTTGGCCCCATAAGTATCAGGAGTATTGGAGGTAAGTCGTTATGTCTGGTTGTAACTGATGATTTCTCATGATTTTCTTGGGTGCACTTTTTAGGTACTAAAGACGAGACTGCTGATATTCTTCAATACTTGATCCTGAGCATGGAATCTCTTTGCAAGCTGAAAGTTAGAAGGATAAGGAGCGACAACGGAACCGAGTTCAAGAATAATTTGATGGAGCTTTTATGTCTCAAGAAAGGGATCCGTCACGAATTCAGCGCACCGTACACGCCTCAGCAGAATGGAGTTGCTGAACGAAAGAACAGAACACTGATTGAGACTGCAAGGACTATGCTGTCGGATGCAAAGCTTCCTGTCACTTTCTGGGCAGAAGCCGTTAATACAGCTTGTCACGTCTTAAACAGAGTTCTAGTTGTGAAAAGGCACAACATGACTTGTTACGAGTTGATCAACAATCGACTTCCCAATCTTGATTACCTAGTTCCTTTTGGTAGTCCTTGTTTCTACAATACAAAGACCGCCAGTCTATGTTTCATGCAAAAGCGGTGGAAGGAATCTTCTTAGGATATGTTGCCAACTCGCCTTGCAAGAGAGTGTACAACATAGGAACTCGTACTATCGAGGAATGGTTTGAAGTGGATTGTAGTAAACACAGCATTCCACCAGAACCAACAGGTCTAGCTTGGGGTTTTGATTATGATGCGCTATTCAAGTCAGTCAATCCTCCTGATCTATCTGCAGTTGACGCCGCAAATGTTTATGAATTATTGGGTGGCGACAATGACTCCAGCTTCTCTACTCGTGCTACTGTACCAATTATAACTCCTGATTCCAATGCTACATCTGCATCTGGAACTTATGACAGTGATAACAGTGTAGATGTTCTTGTCGTTGGAGATGACGCTCCAGCTAATCCTAACACAACTGTAGGAAATGACGCTCCAGCTGATCCAATTAACATTGAATCTTCTTCCTCTGGAACACAGGAAATGGGGGAGTTAAGCACGAATCTAGATCCAGAAATTCAGGAACCATCTAATTGACAACATTATTGGTGATCCTTATGCCGGTGTTCAGACTCGTCATCGAACCATCACTGAGAACACCAGTCTTTACACAGAGACACTTGACACTGGTGTCGTGGAAACATGTCTGCATGCTGCATTCGTGTCCCAGTTAGAGCCGAAGAATGTGAAGGAGGCTCTCACTGACAACTGCTGGATTGAGGCGATGCAAGATGAATTGTCACAATTCCAAAAGTTGCACGTGTGGGATTTGGTTGACTTGCCAAAAGGCTTTCAGCCAATTGGAACCAGATCGGTGTTCAAATGCAAGACGAATGATCGTCATGTTGTTGTGAAGAACAAAGAAAGGTTGGTTGTTCAGGGTTTTTACCAACAAGAGGGCTTGGATTACACGGAAGTATATGCCCCAGTTGCTAGAATTGAGGCCATTCGACTGTTCTTGGCTTATGCCACATATGTCGGCTTCAAGGTCTATCAACTTGATGTGAAGAGTGCTTTCCTTTATGGTAAAGTTCATGAAGAGTTCTATGTCACTCAACCTCCTGGTTTTGAAGATCCGCATAATATCAATAAAGTGTATAAGCTCGACAAAGCAATTTATGGTCTTCATCAAGCACCGCGGGCATGGTATGAGACATTATCTAAGCATTTACTCTCTAATGGTTTCGACCGTGGACAAATTGACTCGACTCTCTTCATTAGGAAAGCAGGAGGTGACATTCTTCTTGTACAAGTATACGTCGAAGACATTATTTTTGGATCTACCAATGAAGGGATGTATAGGGAATTTGAAAAGTTGATGAAGTCCAAGTTCGAAATGAGTAATATGGGTGAATTGTCATTCTTCATGGGTCTGCAAGTCAGTCAAAGAGAGGATGGAATTTATCTACATCAAACAAAGTATGTGCAGGACATCTTGTCAAAATACAAGATGAATGATAGCAGTACTTGTGGCACACCTATCCTAGTCAATCATGGTCTGCATCCTGACAAAGATGGAAAGGATGTAGATAGCAGATTGTACCGTGGGATGATCGGTTCACTTATGTATCTCACAGCTTCAAGACCTGATATAATGTTTGCTGTGTGCTTGTGCTCAAGGTTTCAGTCTCAACCGAAGGAGTCACATATGATAGCCATGAAGAGGATTTGTAGATATCTGAAGGGAAACCCCGATTAGGTCTTTAGTACTCTAAGCAGCAGTCATTCGACTTCAAAGCCTACACTGATTCAGATTATGGCGGTTGTAACCTTGACAGAAAGTCAACTTCTGGTGGATGTCAATTCTTAGGAGACAGACTAGTCTCCTGGCAGTGCAAGAAGCAGTCAACGGTTTCTGTCTTAACTTGTGAAGCAGAATACATTGTTGCGGCGAGCGGTTGTTCTCAGATATTGTGGATTCAGCAGCAATTGAGAGACTACGGCTTGAACTTCACTGGAACTCCTCTATTCATTGACAACAATGCCACCATGTCTATCACAAATAACCCGGTGAAACATTCCAAAACTAAACATATAGAGATTCACCATCATTTCATCCGTGATTGTGCTGAAAAGCATTTAATTGAACTTGTAAAAGTTCATACGGATGACAATCTTGCCGACCTTTTCACAAAGGCATTTGATCGATCCCGTTTTGAGCATCTTGTCAACTTGATAAGAATGTTCAATTCTGAGTGAAAATTAATTTTTCTTAAATCAATTCAATTCATGGAAGTTAAACATTATTTCTTTTAATTTTTCTGTATAGTTCTTTTAAGTTTCAAAATATTTTACAAAAACAAAAACAAAATAGAAAATGGAGAAAATTTCAAAGTTAACTTGAGAAAAGAGGAAATGATAGTACATCAGAAATGATCTACACGTCATAGACTGCTCATATGGGAAATGATTGCGTCATGCTTACTTAATTGTTTAAATTATTGTGTTTTTAATCTGCTTATTTACAAGTAATTTGAATTGTCAGTAGGCTATATGCGTCTTTGAATCACAAGTAATCTAAATTACAACCGTGATTTGAACCCATGTTTGCAAGTGTGTGTGCGTAAAAGAATAGAAAAGATCATTATTAGATAAAGGATGTTAGATTTTGGCAATAATTTTCTTTTGAGGTCAGTTTCGGGTTATGTCGTTAGCACAATTAATGCGGTTCATCTCACTGCCCATACTCACAAGTATGCAAGGAGAGATTGAATCAAGACATGTCCCTACATTAACCGTTGAGCATGTATTCACCCTTGAATCACTCCTGATTCATTGAAATCATATCCAGATAAAAGTTGGATCCCCTTACCTTAAAACTCAAACACCATATATATTATCCTGAATCATCATACCGTTATTCAATGAAGAAAATCAAATGAAACCAAGAAAAATGAATCACTCGATTCTGAATCTTATGATTCCTGATAATCCTTATGGATTCTGCTTGATTTTTCCTGTGCTAATAGATGTAACTTCATTCTGAAAATTTAGAAATTCATTGGGAAAATCTTAGATGCCTTGAGATAATGCAGTTTACATTATTGTAGCATATCAGTGAGGTACACGTTGTATATCTTATAATTAATACCTTAATACACAAGAACGTGATACAAAGATGCTTATAGTTTCAAATCTTATAATATTGTCAACTTGAATTACTCGTTTATGTGCTTATTACGTATGAATAAATAGTAATCCATGACATGATCCCATATTCTTTGATGTTTATATTGTATCGTTTTTGCTATAAGATAGCCTGATATGATCCTCTGCTCATGTCTTTGATCAAAAATAGTTTGTGTGAATACTTGTATATTTCTATTAGAAAAGATCAAAAATATTTTAAGTTTATGCATAGTTCAATTTTATTCAGAAAAGCCAAAAATATTTGTGTTTAACCTTCCTGAACTGTATTTGAATCCTCTTGATTGAATATTTTTTAACTTGTTCGTTATTTGACGTGAAAAACTTCATAAATTTGAGTTGAAAGTTTGGGCACTTAAGGGTTTGTGCGTACTTGTAAGTGCGCATGAAGTAAGCCCTGGGTACTTAATAAGTACGCAAGAGTTAGGTCTTGCGCACTTGTAAGTACGCAAGAGTTAAAGCTTGCGCACTTGTAAGTACGCACGAGTTAAACCGTGCGCACTTGCTAAGTACGCACGACCTTTTTGCGTGGGGTATATAAGTCGGACTTAGAAAATTTTCAGAAACTTATCACTTTCAAATCGGTTAATATTCCCTCCGACTTTCACTCGAAAATCCAAGTTTTCCATTCCGACTTTTCGTACCATTGCTAGTTTCATCACTTCATTACATCGATTTGGTGATATTTTGGGCTTAATCCATCCACAAAAACTCTTGATTTTGGACCGATTATCCTAGGTTATTGTTCGAGATCTTTTAGGCAATTTTTGGGTTGTTTGGGTAATACCTAATAATTAAAACTTGTTAATAATCATTAATCAAACACTAATCTACCTTTAATAATCCATTCGAGTCTGTGATTTTGACTTTGTGCTAGAAATTGAACCGACGGTTGCTTCGTTCGACTGTCAGAACAAATTAGGTCAAGTTTAGCAGGTATCTGGTGTAAGTATTGGTCCCATAGGTTAGAATCATTGATTCCGACCTAGTGGTGACCCAATACACACCAATTTTTTAACTTCAATTGAATTTCAAATTCTAGAATTTGAAACCAAGTACGTTTCCTGCGCACTTAACAAGTACTCAAGAAGCACTTCATGCGTACTTATTAAGTACGCAAGAGGAAACTCCTGCGTACTTGGTAAGTACGCAGGACCAACACTTGGCAAAAATTACTAAGTCTGAAATTCAGTTCAAAGAGTAACTGCTATACTGAGTCGTGTTTATCCATTTCTAATGATACATGTTGTTCTGATTCTATTTTTTGGGTGTTTTTTACAGATCATGGCTCGGGCGTATACTAACGAATTCAACCTGTTAGCTAACACTGAACCTGAGTGGAAGGGTGCAGCATTGCAGTATAGAGACATAGTTGATTTCATGAACCGTTCAAGAATCAGCTACGCCATTTCTGCTGACCCGATCATGTCAAGACCCTACCTCGAGCAGTTTTGGGAGACTGCATAGCACGACTGCACAGTAACCCCCAACGTTATAAGGGCTACCGTTGCTGGTCATGCAATTGCTTTCTCTAAAAATACTATACGAAGGGTCCTTCAATTCAGAGATCTCGTAACCGACCCTACAGCCTATCCAGACTACTTTGTGGACGGCTGTTGGAGACAAAGAATGGGCTATGTCAGTGCAAGGGACTCTGCTTCATACAAAAAGATGTGAGTGTTAGACCAATGGAGATATTTCTCCCACGTCATGATCATGTGCATCTCATCAAGGAAAGCTGGGAAATATGCCATGGGTCATGACTGTCACACCCCAACCGACGGCGGAATTATCGGGGCGGGACATATAGACTGTTCATGAGCACAAGGTTGACTAGATTGTAATATATTAAATCCATTTCCATTCAAACAAACATGAATCAAGTTCAAAGTACATAATGAAATACAATTTGTCTTTGATTTAATATTAACTAGGTCCAAAGCCTATGTGTAGCATGTCTTGATCTAGCTCATATGAAAGCACCTGAAACATGAATAAAATAAGGTCAACTAAAAAGTTGGTGAGTATAACACAGGTTTGTATATAGGTAGCATATAATTTGTAAACCAAATCCTTTACATAACATGATAAATAAGTCGTTTATGCGGAGCAGCTATTGTGTAACCAAGTACAATCAAACCTTTGTAACTAGCATGCAAAAATTGTGTTGACGGTTTCAATCACCGCGCACCTGGGTGGGTTTGTCAGACTCAATAGATCTATCATTGAAATTCGTCAGCTTGAATAGTTAATGATTGTACATAATCGCATACAAAAGTTAGCACAACTAGCACTCGGGCATAAAGCTCAAATTTGCACACATGAATGTAAATAGGATTTGTACTTGTATTGTTTGTGTAAATGTAAACATGTAATTTGTATATATAGTTCATGTTTCACCCCAAAAGTGTAAAAGAGTAAAAGGGGCTATGAAATACTCACTTGTATCGAAGGCGTAGCTAACACGAGATACTAGATTGTAATGTGATCCTTGTATTGCACAATGTTAACCTGGAGTGTAATGTATATTGCATTAATAATGCAGAATAGTCTAAGTCTAAGGTTGAATTGGATACAGTTAGTGATTGGTACTTGAAAGTATTGTATAAAATGAAAGATTTGAAATGAATATTTTTAGAATATTTTGAATAAGGTTTGAGTTTGAAATAATTAAATAAGTAAATTAGATAATTATTGTTTATGAAAATGATGTAAGTATTAGATGTATTTAAGTATAACTAAATAGATGCTTTTGTTCAAATATAAATCAAATAAATAATTATTACTCTATTCATTTATTTATAAAGTGTAACTTAGAGATTAAAATATTATGAAGTGTAGGGTTTATAAATTAAATGTTGGACTTTAAATAATTCCCTTTTATTTTAAGATTAAACATTTGATCTTTTCTAAATAAAGGTAATACAGATTTTTAAATTTAATTACTTTTATTTTAAAAACAACTCTGGAATATTAATTGTTTTTAAAAATATAAAAATATAAACATTCTGCCAACACACACGACCGTGCCAGGGAAGGGCACGATCGTGCTTCGTCGGGCGCGACCGTTCTATACAGGGCGCGACCGTGTTGGTCAAACAGAGGACAACTGGCCAAATCACTAGGCACGACCATGCCTTATACAGACACGACCGTGTCTATGCTTCAAGGGCACGACCAGGTCTAGCCAACGAGCATGACTAGGTCTGAGCAGGAGGCCCGACCGCGCTGGAAGTTAACACGACCGCGTCTCCCGAGGCACTACCGCGCTAGATGATTAGCGCGACCGTGTCTCTTTCAAAACAGGAACAATTGAATGATTTTTATATTTATAGAACTGGAATGCATAGGGCTTTCATTAACAAGGTTCTTATGAGTCTTTTGGTACAGGTTAGTCGTGTTTAAAACATGTTTAGAACCGGATTCGGTTAAACTATTTTAAATGAAAATACGGTTTCGGGTTCGAGTAGATTTCGATATTGAAAGCCGAAATTGAATTAGGGCTTTTGATCTAAAGAATAAATAGATAGTTTAGAAGGTTTCGATTACCCTGCAAGACGATGAATTGATGGCCTAGGGTAGGGACGATTTCCGACGATGACAGGAGTGGTCTCCGGTGCCTTGTGCTGTAACTCCGACTGCTTCAATGGCTTCGGGTGTCCCAGAGAGGGTAGTATATCGTATAGTGATGGATTGCTCGAGAGCATTCGGATTGTAGAGAGGATTTGTGGCCTTGAGAAAAAATCGTTTGAGGCTAAACGAATTCTGGATTAATTGGTCGTAAAGGGAATAATTGGTAGTATTATTTTCTTGGTTAATGAGAATAAAACGTAAAATGGTTTTGAATTCAAATGATCGAGTGATTAAAGTCACAATTACGTTTCAACTGGTACGCAGACGCGACCGTGCCAAGATAGGCGCGACCGTGCCTAGACACCGGGCGCGATCGTTCCGAAGCAAGTCACGCGACCGTGCCGAAACACTTTGCGCGACCGTGCCAGGACGAGACGCGACTGTACTTACTTAGGGTTTCTTGATATTTTTCAACTTTAGTCCTTGTAGCTTTAGTTTTGACATGTTTGTATAAAATAGTTACTTGTATAGAGGTTAATTGCATATAACTGAGTAAAACTTGCGGATTTGTATTGAGTCATTGCATTTAATTTATGGCGAAAGATATAATAAGACAATGCACGAGAATTTGGTTTAAAATGCGTTACTGTAGATGCATAATATGTCCCTAATCCCTTGTAATATGTATTTCATCTATGTTTAATGTAATTATTTGATGTAGTAATGAAATTACATGTTTATCCTTAATGTTTACTCATATATAATGACTGTGTATTAAACGATCTGATAAATAGCGATAACGTTGATCAATCGTGCTAATGAAAGGCCCATTCGCACGAATGGATCATGAGAATGATCCATTCACGCGAATAGCTCATGAGAATGATTCATTCGCTAGAATAAGTCATGAGAATGATTCATTCGTACGAATGAACCATTCTGATGATTCATTCTTAAGAATGAACCATTCTGCTGATTCATTCGCACGAATGAGTCCATTCACATGGCTCATTCGTACGAATGGCCTCTGCACTATATATATAACTTTCACTTCATGAGCACATAAAAACACGGAAATACAACAGATATACACATAGAGAGACTGACCAGAGCAGAACCAACAAAACACAAACTCTCTGCACCTGTATTGTCGAATATCTGTCCGTTGAGAGTTTCCAGGTCTTGTATCCAACTTCTCTACACCAAAGGGTTGATAGAAACGTTCGTCTCGACATCTAATCCGCTCGTTTCTTAAGACCCGATCCGTGTCATAGATTGGATTGCCAATCAAATCGGATTCCGCACGATTTGGTTCGGTTAATGTGTTGAATCATTGGATCAAGGTAGATCCCGATCCAACAAAGTGGTATCAGAGCTGTGTGCTCTAGATTCAACATAGAAAATCTGATCTTGCCTTTAAATCTTGCTTTTTCTATCCTCTTGAATGTTATAAAGATCACTTGATCGTTGTTTAGCCACATTTAAATCTTGTGATTATTGTTTCTGAGTGATCTGATCATCTCAATTTCCAGATCTAATAAAAGGATCAATCATTGGTGCTTTTTGGTGCAAAAAAGTCAAACTGCTCTCTGTCGTACGAATGGCTACCATGATGAACTTCATTCGCACGAATGGCTCCTACCATTCGCACGAATAGATCAAGTCTCCCGCTCATTGTTCAAACTTCCAATCGCACGAATAGAAATTCCATTCGCACGAATAGATAATTCCATTCGCACGAATAGATAATTCCATTCGTACGAATAGACCCATTCGCATAAATCTCTTCTGAAATTTTTTCAAGTGTCGAAAAACTTCGTTTTTTACAATGTCGGACTTAGCCTTTGTTGCCAGTCAGAACAGCAAAATCCAAAACTTGTTATTAATCGATAATGAAGCTGGAAATGCTAACAAGGCTCCAAAACTCATGACAATGGACGAATATCATCACTGGAAAAACAGGTTTGAGATACACATTAATGGAGTTGATACAAACTTATGGATGATGATAGAGAGTGGATATCAAAAGGTGTTGAATGAGGATGGAAGTACTGTTTTTCTTTCCCTTTTAAGTGAACAACAAAGGAAAGATTATGACTTAGAAAAGAAGGCATATGCTATCCTATCTCAGGCCATGTCAAGAGAAATATTTCATCAATTCCGGCAGTTTACATCTTCAAAATCTCTGTGGGATGCCTTAGAACAACGTCACGAAGGAAATGCTTCGTTGAAAGCTATCAATGCTAAGAACATTAAGAAGGAATTTGAAAATTTCATGTATATTGGGAATGAGTCCTTAGATGATCTATTTGAGAGATTCTATCACTTGTTGAGTGAATTGCATGCCCATGGGGTCAAAACAACAAAAGAAGAAAAGGTTCAATGCTTGGCAGATGCGCTACCACCAAAATGGGATTCATTCTTGATGGTTCTCAAACAAAACAATACTCTTGAAACCATTGACATAAATGAATTTCTTCAGAAATTGAGAGAACAAGAGGTGATGAATAAGTGGAAGTTAAAGAGAGGCGTACAAGCTCAGGATCCTTCATTGTACTATTCTACATCAACTCAACAAAATGCTCCTTTGCAGACTGCGTTTGTATCAAACACGTCAAATGTTTCAGCCAGCCAGTCTTCAAAAGCTCACGCTTCAGTTTCTTCAAGCTCGGTTCCACAGCAGGGAAATACTGCTAGTACTCCTCAACCAAGCCCCATTAAATTGCAAACAGACAACTTCGACAAAGTTACTATCGAAGTGGCCAAGGAACACATGGCGCTGTTGTCTACCGTTGTCAATTCATATGACAGTCTTGTTGCTGGACAGGTTGGAAACAGTCATCTGACAGCAGAAGACTATGCTCAGATTGATAAGGATGAAATGGATCGAATTGATATAATGTGGGCTCTTGCAAGTGCAGTCAGAAGAGCGAGAGATTATGTAAAAAGGACTGGTAAAACTCTCGAAGGGAACAAAGACACTACTTATGGATTTGATCTGTCTGCTGTTGTTTGTTTTAACTGTGGTGAGAAAGGGCATTTTGCTAGGCAATGTGAAAAGCCTAAACAGACTGGAAACCGCAACCCTTTCAACAACCGTCAAAGCCAACCGAAGCCACAAACTCAAAATACAGAAACAAACATTGTTCCAGTTACTCTTACACAAGATAAAGGCACTTCAAGTGGAACAAAAGCTATGGTTGTTCAAACAGATGAGACTGTTGATTGGTCTTTTAAATTTGGAACTGATGGCAGTTCAGGGGATGGAGCTTACATGGCAAAGACTGTAGAAATCAATGAAGAATCAGATTCTGATGCTGAGAAAGAGATTGCTTCAGAAAGTTCATCAGCTGCAGACGACACATCTTCAAACAGTTCTGGCTTCACACCTGAGAATGAACATAAATCATCTGTCGTCTCTTCAGGTCAATCAACAGCTGATGTGGATACTAACAATTCCTCTTCTGAATCTACCTGTAGCTGTGCTTTTATGGTAAAAACATCCACAGGCATTCAGGTAAATTCTGAAAGTTTTGAAAGTGAGTCTGAATCTCAACCGTGTTTAAATTGTGATGAACTTGAAAAGAAAATTGAGACACTTAAAAGTCACAACACAGATTTAATTGCTGATTTAACTAATTGTCTTGAAGCAAACCGTGTTTTAAAGGGAAACGAACTTGCCTTCAAAAACAAAATTGATCTTTTAAATAGGCAAGTTCATGAATTAGAAATCTGTGTTATCAACAAACAAAATGCCATCACTTTTTATTTAAACACGATTGATGAAACAAAGAAAAAGCTGGTGCTTGTCGAGTGTGATTATGAAACTCTAAATCAAAAGTTGAAAAGTTATTCAAACTCTTCTTACCTTCTTGATTACATGATTTCACGGTCCACTCCAGGACAGAAAAATGATGGGTTTGGGTATAAAAATTCTCCTCCACCGGTGTTGAATACCATGGTAAACACACCGGATGATAACCCAATCATTGACTTTAAGGTCAAAACGCCACTTGTCGTTGATCCAACCGAAAACAAAATTTCTCAACAAAAGGTTGACGATAATGGTGCTTCGACCTCAAAGTCCCAGTGTGTTGATGGAATAGTAGAAGAGTGGGATGAAGACGACGATGAGTGCCCTACTCGTGGTTTGGGACACAATAGCTCGTCTGCTCCTCAGAATGACAGCATTGGTATTTCAAAATCTGCTTCTAAAACTGTTTTTAAAATTAAACAAACCAATTGCCGTCCAGCTTATCCCACTACTTCTAATCAGAAGAGTCAAGTAACCAAAGCCTCAATCAAAAAGGTTAATTTTGTTAAAGCTGGAGAGTCTGTTAAATCAAACAAGTCACTCTCTTCAGCTGAACAAAAAGAAACTAAGGCTGGTGGTTCAAAATCTCACCAAAGTGAAAATCAATACAGATCTCCGAGGATGGTTGAGCGGAGATACTGTTTTGAGTGCGGTACAAAAGGACACATTGTTGTCAACTGTCCTTATCTTCAGAAGCCAAGTAAAAGAGTTAACAATTTTTCAGAAAATAAACAAAAGGTTTTAAAGTCAAAATCTAACTCTTTTACCCAACAACAAGTGCATCAAAAGAAAGTTAAACAAAAGATGCATGACTTGTTAGTCTCTGATTCGAGTTCCACACCTGTACAAATCGTTAAGCAATCCACTGTTTACCACAAACATCGTTGCACAAAGAACATGTGTGGAAAGCAAAATCAGATGATGCTTCTGACGACGGTACTTCAAAGTCAGGTGGTTGTTCCAAAAGTCCACAAGGACAATGGATGGATTGTACGGTTGTAGATGAGTCTGGAAAATCCAAGACCGTAAAGGCTTGGGTTCCTAATCTAAACTAATTTTTATCAATTACCTTCATGTATATATTTTCTTTCTTGCGTTTATTAAAAATCTCAAAAACTCAAAAAGATTTTTCATTTTAAGATTTTAGGGGGAGAAAATGTCAGTAAGAAAATGATCTCTCGCTGAGAAAAATGATAGTACACAGACGCTAGTTTTCTGAGACTCCAAAAAGATTTCTATTTTGTGTACAGTTTGTTATTAAAAAAAAAAAAAAAGATTTTCCATTTTTGTACAGTCTAAAACCCAAAAACATCTGAAAAACTCAAAAATGAGAAATCGTATCCAACCTTTGGGAAGTGATGGCACACTAACCATACGTATGAAGCACATTGCATTTAATGTCATAGTGAATAGTCACACTAAGTCGACATGTGATGCATTGATAGGCTTATCTTACTGAATCTCGACCATTGATGATAAATCAATACCATATTAGATATTGTCTTGTGAGTCACATAATGGTGAAAGGATTGACGAAAATCAACAATAGAAACTGAAGGTGTTTCTCATTCTGTGCACACCAGTTATCATCGGTTTAATGAGATATCAGAAAGTAGTTATAAAATTAAAAATTAGATTCTGAAGTCGTATACGTGCTATATTGCCTTGTAAATACCTGGCTGAAGCCGTCCATGCGATTAAGAATAAAATAAAAGTATGAATCCGAATCCGTATATGTGCCATATTACCGGGTTGCAGCCTGGTTGAAGCCATCCATGGGATAAGATGAACACAAACACCGTTAGCTGTATACGTGCCATATTGCCTTGTAAATACCTGGCTGAAGCCGTCCATGAGCTGATGGCTGTCACTGTGAATACTAAAAAAAAAAAAATAAAAATAAAAAAATTTGGTCTAGTAAAGAAGCAACAGGGAATAACTGAGATCTCATGAACTTATGATGATTGGTTAAGTAAGTTGTGCTGATTTGAAACATTAACATGTTTTGAAAAGTAATTCAAGTCAATTCTTAACTAGTGTGGGACACACAGATAATGGACTTAATCCTTCAAGATCATCTTGTAAGTGTTGAGAAAAGGTCTGCATAAGTTTAAGATGGACAAACATATCAATGATCGCATTTTGACTAAGTGTACTTAAAGCTTAGATAATTTGCAATGTTGCTGATTGCTATGAGTTTAGTACTGATCCTATGTTCGGATCTTTCTCACAAAAAGATGTGTAAATACCATTGTATAGTTGTATCTACAAAATTCAAAATGTCTCAGATCATTAGTCACTAAGTCTGTATGATTTCTCATAAGGATCATTCTTACTAAGACATGCGTGTATATATCTTGTTGATATTATTTTCAGTATTACATATTCAAAAAAAAATCCAAAAAGATTTTAATTTTTCTGAATTTTAGATTATCTGATAAGACTCGAACGACTGTTATCAACCAAATTTGAAAACCGCTTGACTCCCTGATTGATCAAATCGTTCCTGTACTTCATAAACTATTCCAAAACTTCATAATTGATCCCTCACTTCATAATCAAATTGTTGTCAAGACCAATGTGGTCGGATACCTCATTTAACCTGAAAAGTTTAATTTACTAAATGAGGTTATCCATTCGTACGAATGGATGAGCAGAATGGCTCACTCGTACGCATGGATGAGGAGAATAGATCATTCACACGAATGGACTGACCAGAATGGTCCATTCGTACGAATGAGTGGCAGAATGAATCAAATCTGGTTCACTCGCACGAATGAGAGTCCATTCGTACGAATGAACCAGGCCATCCTATAAATATGCCATTCATTCGCATGTGCAGCATCATTCGCACAATTCAAAATCTGCATTCGCACGTCTGTTCGATCAATTTCTGATTTTGAACAAAACTCCGTCAAATCACGATCTAATCATTCGATTTCTTTTTACAGGTATAAATCTACAAGTATTCATCAAGTGTATACCGATTCGAGGATGTTCGACTAGATTTAGGGCTCAAAACGAAAACCAAACCTAAAATCTTAAAATCTGACTTAATAAACCAATTAAAATGTCGAATATTGGTTGAAAACCATAGTCGAGTGTGTTGATGTCTTTTTCGACAAATCTTTTCATGTGTTGGTTGATTTTTGGACAATTTGGATCGCGACCCGTCTGTCATACGAATGGACACATTCTTCATGATCATTCGTACGAATGAGAACTCATTCACACGAATGAATGCTCATTCACACGAATGAATGCTCATTCACACGAATGAACGCTCATTAACACGAATGAAGACTCATTCGCACGAATGAATACTCATTCATATGAATGAAACTCATTCGCACGAATAAATAGGCAGAATGATCCATTCGCACGAATGAACCAACTTTTAGGGTTCATTCGTACAGAGGGAAAATGGTCCAAAAGTTCATATTTCCAAAATCTTGCATGTACTGATCTGATGTGCTTCATGTTTTTGTGTTTGTAGACTGATCGTTATGGCGCACAGAGCTCCAGTTGTTCTTAAAGCTTCAACAAAAAGCAACATTTGTGCTTACATGATCCCAACTTCAAAGAATGCAAGACCGTTTATTGGAATGATCGAGTTCTTGTCTCGATCCAGGATAGCCCATGCTATATCTTATATCTGCACTCCCTATGCTTCTCATCAACGGGAATTCTGGGCCACAGCTGAAATAGACTGTGAAGTTTCTCCAACTGTGATACGGGGAAAGATTGCAGGACAGGAGGTCATTGTATCTGCCTCTCACATTCGCCGATTGTGTCAATTCGGTGATCATCCTGAAGATCCAGTGACACTGGATAAATATCTGGTCCGTGGATGCTTCATGAGAATAAAGTACGACGGGAATGTCGCCGAAGGCGTTCTCAACAAGGCGAACCTCTGTCCCCAGTATAAATATCTAGGACACGTTCTTCTTCACTGCCTCGGTTCCCGTCGTGGCGGATTTGATGATATGCGCGAAACAATACAGAGCGCATTTGTGGCACTAGTGTTGAACATACCGTTCAACTTTTCAGAGATGGTGTTCACACACCTGAAGGAAAACATCTCGCTAAAAGGGGACAATGCGTATCTCATGTACCCCCGATTCTTACAGATGATAATCGATGACCAACTTCCTCTACTGCCACGATCCGATATTGACATGATAAGGCTGGAGCATATGACTGATGTCACACTAAACCGGGTACAGACTTATAGGGGAAGACCAACAAAGCCTCCACATAAACGCCTTATTGGACATCTGGCAAATTCTGATTATATGGCACCTGCAAACAGAAATTGGCGTCACGATAATAGTGATTCTGTCAGGGAGGATATTGTTGTGCCTCCAGCTGACGACCAAGATGACGACGACCAAGATGGTCAGGGAGGTGGTGGCAATGCTCCTAATGTTCCATCTACCGCTGCCACCACTCCTACTGTTACTGCTATAGATTCATCCCTTCCAACTAACCCAGAAGACGTTAATCTGGACACCGTCCTGTTTACTGATTCTGAGGAAACTGAAGATGAATTCGAAATCAGTCAACAAGGGGCAAGATTGGTCGCCACAAAACGAAAGAGGGGAGCAGATCAAGGAAGCTCAAGGGTTAATGATGATGACGTCAGGGATGCTGACTTTGTCCCTGACTGTCCACAAGTATCTGCTGCTCCTTCTTCCCAATCTACCCCAGTCAAGAAAGGAAGAATGAAGAGAATGGCCAAACGCCAAAAGTTCAAACTTGTCAGAAGGACGGAGAGCACCTCTGCTACAACAGCAACTGCCACCAGGTCTGAGGCTCCAATGTCAACATCCATGCCTCAGACACAAACTGTGCCTCCGATTCCTCCTCCCATCTACACGACTGCTCATACATCACAGCCAGCCACTACTCGAGCTGAGTCATCAACATCATTGCCGACTATTTCGTTGAACGATCAAATCATCACTCTAAACAGCTTGGTACTGCAGCTTCTGGCTCAAAATCAAGAACAGTCAAAGCGTTTAGATCTTCAGGGCTCGCAGATCAGTCAGTTGACTCTGCAAAATACTGAACAAGCCCAAGCCATCACAAGTCTTTCCAATAGATGCAATGATCAACAAGCCCTCCTTCTCACTGCTACAAACCAGAATCAACAGTTGTCTAAAACTGTTGATGCACATGCTCAGAGAATACAAAGGATAGAGGAGGAAAATAAGAGACTGTTGGAAGACTTAGAAAGCAGAAGGGACACGACACCCATAATTGAGGGTGCTCGCAAAGATGGTGATGATGGTGACGATGATGATGATGATGATGATGATGATGATGATGATGACGAGGATGATGATGGTGACGATGATGATGATAATAATGACAAAGATAAGGATGATGGTGCCAATGCTGGTGCTACATCAAGTGCTTCAAAGACAGCAGAAGCAGAGGCACGCACTAAGCAAAAATCAGACAAATCAGAAGGCCCATCATCAGATACACAAAAGGGCACTGAAGTTTTGGATGTGATGCCTCTCAAGCAACAACCTTCAAAGTTAACTTATGTGCTTGACATGCAAGGGATCATCCAACATTCAGTTATTTATGACAAAGAGGAAGGGGAAATCGTGCATTGCTTGTCAAAAGAACAGATTGCCGAGCTACTTCAAATGAATCCTGACGAAGTCATTACTGAAGAGGCATCTGTTTCAACAACTGATTATCCCTCTTCTGACGAACTAGAAGACGTTGATGAGGTTGAAGTCGAAGACATCACTGATCAAGAATATCCAATGTACACATCAGTAGATGGTGATGATCTTCCCTCCTTTGTGGACTTATTCACTCAGCAGTCCGACGAGGAGGTCAACCGCATTATCGACAACAAACAGGATGAAGCCGGTCCCTCCACTATTGACATTGACGAGCTGAATGAACGTAAAATTCAGTGGATGGAATACATGGCTGAATTAAAAAAGAACTCAAAGTCCTCTCCTCCAACCAAGTACACTAAAGTTTATCGACTCAAAGGACACAAGTCTGATGGTCGTATAATCAGTTGGGCATACTTCAACGACTTAAGCTGCTATGCTATAAAAAGAGAGAAGGGCATACAATATTTCAGGTACCCTCATGATTTCAAGACGCTGCCCGCATTTGAAGTAAATCAATTGGCGCGTCTAAAGCTTCTATACAGCGAATCTTCCGGTCTATCCGAATGGTTTGAACGTCAATTACAATACGAATACCGGAAGAAGTGGGTGAACTTCAAGCCACAAATGCCTACACGTTACATTCATAAGGAAAAGGTTCATCCAGTCACCAAGAAGCCCCTAATTGTCTTAAAGTGGAAGCCTCCAACGATCATGAAGAAGATTCCTTTAAGGAAAATGATCCAGGACTTCTCAGATCAGTTCAAATGGTGGTACTATGATGGGCGTACTGGTGAAGCTGTTATAGTGCTTTGTAAAGAAGGGTCATGGGAGACCATCAGGGTCTTTGATCCCTTGTGGCTGACCAACTTTTCTGAACAAGATGTTACAACTCTATACAAGTGTCAACCGTTTTTTGAAGTTGCAGATATAGACCAGGCGTTGCAGTATGTGAAAGTAATACGTATATGCTTTGCTTTTGACATACACGCCGGAGTTAACTGGAAAACTCGTACAAAAGAGATGTTGAAGACCAACTAATGTTAATTAGGTCATTTTGAAGGGATCTAGGTCCAAGGGGGAGTATGTAGATGCATAATATGTCCCTAATCCCTTGTAATATGTATTTCATCTATGTTTAATGTAATTATTTGATGTAGTAATGAAATTACATGTTTATCCTTAATGTTTACTCATATATAATGACTGTGTATTAAACGATCTGATAAATAGCGATAACGTTGATCAATCGTGCTAATGAAAGGCCCATTCGCACGAATGGATCATGAGAATGATCCATTCGCGCGAATAGCTCATGAGAATGATTCATTCGCTAGAATAAGTCATGAGAATGATTCATTCGTACGAATGAACCATTCTGATGATTCATTCTTAAGAATGAACCATTCTGCTGATTCATTCGCACGAATGAGTCCATTCACATGGCTCATTCGTACGAATGGCCTCTGCACTATATATATAACTTTCACTTCATGAGCACATAAAAACACGGAAATACAACAGATATACACATAGAGAGACTGACCAGAGCAGAACCAACAAAACACAAACTCTCTGCACCTGTATTGTCGAATCTCTGTCCGTTGAGAGTTTCCAGGTCTTGTATCCAACTTCTCTACACCAAAGGGTTGATAGAAACCTTCGTCTCGACATCTAATCCGCTTGTTTCTTAAGACCCGATCCGTGTCATAGATTGGATTGCCAATCAAATCGGATTCCGCACGATTTGGTTCGGTTAATGTGTTGAATCATTGGATCAAGGTAGATCCCGATCCAACAGTTACATTGAATTGAAATACTAATACTAAAAATCAGAAATGTTACAGTCTCCCCATGTTAAGGGAATTTCGTCCCGAAATTTAACTAATGGAGGCTGCAAAATTGAGAAGGAGGAGGGAGTTTTTGATTCTCGGTGAATTTTGATTGTTGGGTTCTGGGGAGTGTAACCGTTGACATAGCTTAGGCCTGATACGCAAGGTTGTATACGAAGGTGGTAATGAAATTTGTTTTAAGATGAATTTAAGGAGGAGACTGTCGAATAGAAATTTTGAATTCTTCATGTGAGATGTATTATTTGGAATGAGTTTAATGCGATTTTGAAATCTAAAGTTTGTGTAAGATATAGTCTAATAGGCTCAAAGTTGCTAGCAGGTAAAGGTTTCATAAACACTGGTCTGGGTCAAAACTTCACGTGACACAAACAACGCTACTCATGATAATATGTTAGGACACTTATATATAGGAAGTACCATCGGCGTATCCACCATGCCTTTGTCACATTACATCAGTTTCGTTGTTACACATCATGATAGGTTTCAGATCACAACACACGACAACATTTCACTATAGTTTCCATGCGCTGATTTGTATAATTCCGTGTGCACCCGTAATTATTCAAATCATCGTATGGTCCGTATAGATCGTTTTCGTTGTGTGCAGGTAAGGGGGGGCACAATTTCACTATGATCACGTCTATTGTTTACACATAAAAGTCGCTAACAAGTAACTATGTCCTTAAGCAGGGAAGTTCACAACTAAAGAGTAGTAAAGTAGAACAACTTAAAGTGTCTTAGTTTGCTCGTGTTTGAACAAGAATACGTCAAACCCCGAGTCATATCCATGTATTATGGTCTTCAACTTTGGTGAACAAAGTGCATGACCATGTCTTGTGTATAATGTAATCAACCAATTGTTATAATTGTAAGCAATTTCGTTTCATGTATAAAGCAAACACACAAGTCTCTTGTGTAGCATGAACAGCTAGTATTATGTACTTTGTAAATGAATGAGCTCCCGCATGTAATGTATACAACATAGTATCACATGTATTATAGGAAATGAATTTCATGTATGGCGTTGACGACTTAACATCATGTATTTTGTAAATCAATATGCTCTCACGTGTAATGTAAACAACATAGTATCATGTGTACTGCATAATGTGTACAGTTTAGTATGATGTACTTTGTAACTAAATGAGTTTCATGTTTAATGTGGTCAGTCTAGAATTATGTATCAATCAAACAATTGTTATGTATCACGTATATCGCAAACAACTAAGTTTCGTGTATTATGTGCTCAATCCGGTAGCATGTGTGTTGTAAATTAACATGTTTCATGTGTTATGTGATCAATCCAGTAAATTGTGACTTGTAGGAAAACTGGCTTCTTGTATAATGTAATTTGTGTAGCATTGGGTATATTGAGAATAATTGAATTTCATGTACCATGTGGTTGCGTTGAGTATATTGTGAACGTGTATACGTAAGTTGTTGGACTTCGTGTGTGATGTATACTAACGGGTTTTGCATGTGACCGAGTATTGCGGACAAGCGTGTTGTTTGACGTTCCTGTATAATGTGGTAGTTAGGCTGTAGCTCTTAAATCTCATTGAGATTGATGGGGATGGATAACGTTTATGCCGTACGATCGTCTCTTGGAGTGACAAGTGAAAGGTAACGAGAGGGTTCTGAAAATATTCGGGGAAACATGTTTACAAATATTGATCTTTGTTTGAAAATAGAAGGTGGTAAATTATTCTTGATTGTAGGTATATAAAGTAGTGAAATCATTGAATCGCATATTTTAAATGAATATGCAATTTATGAGAAAATATTTTTAATTTAAAATTTCAACTTTTGGCTAAACAAGTAGTAGCATATTAATTTAGCCAAAGTTTAGAATTATTTACTTTAATGAATAAAAATCATAATTATTTATCAGTTTTAAAAATACTTTTATAAAATTGATTGCATTACTTTCCTTATTAGGTGAAAAAGTTTTATGAAAAATTTATGTTTTTGATATTATCTAAAAATTTTATAAACATTTTGATTAAACAAGGTAACGAAGTTTTTGTTTAAATCATAAAATAGGATGATTGGTTTATGAATGAGATTGTTAGTAGTGTACTAAGTCGTATTTGAATGAATAAGGTGATACTTGAGAAAATTTGATGGAAATATAACGGGTGTAATTTACGCTCCACGGGTCAAATCAATGAACAATAACTGTAGAGTTGAAATATATGGAATTGATTAAATACTGAAATGTTAAACATTATTCAAAACATAGGGGAAATGGTTCTCAAATCGAAAATTTAAAGGAAATCAGTTGCAGCTCCTTCTAACGTCTCTGGTATCTTTCCACTAGGAAGAAGATAATCGCCAAGATGAGCACCGCTATAGTCACTCGAGTAGCAGATCTGGCTTCAGTCCTGGTGGTCTCCGTGCGATATTCTTGTATTTCTTTCTCGAGGATGGAGATTAACTCCTTTTGGTATCCTAATTGGTTTGCTAGGCTATCCATTCTTTGTCTTTGTAAGTCGTGTATTACTCCCTGCTCTATCCTTTGCCTCTCAAATTCTGAAATTTTTACATATTGATGGAAGTCATTGGTTGGAATTCCCATAACACCAGGGGGTGCCATGGTATGCCTTACCCAAGGGTTAGGAAGGTACGGGTCGGGCATTAGGTATGGGTCTCTTAGTGGGGGTGGCAATTGATTGTGGAGGTGAGGTGTATGATACGGGTTTATGGGTACGGGTGATACAGGTGTTCGAAGTCTCGGGTCAGTGTTCCTAATCCAGTCCGCCCTTACATCAAACCTTGGCCTAGCAGTTGGGGATGTTGGTGATCGATATACAGGTGTCTCTGTATCTTCTTCCCAATCAGATTCTGATTCAGGATGGTAAACCGGGGAGGGAGGAGGGTAGGAGTCCATGTCTAGCAGAAAAACAATGAAAAAGTTGTAAGTGATAATGAAATATGAAGTGTCAAATATAGAAGTTCTTATGGTTTTTAGAGTTTGACTAGTCATAACGCCGAACCTTCACGATAGTATTTTAGAAATACACTTGACCTATAAGTAATGTATCCCTGAGGAGAATTCCCAGGAAAGAAGGGTGGGTCAATAAGACACACTTAAGTACCCTATCTTTCCTTAGCCAGAATTCCTCATGGGTCTACACACTCTTCCAGCCATCATGTATTTTATAATACCATTAATGGGCTCATGGTCATGATGAGGATTGTTGTGGACTGGGACTTGAGGCCCAAGAGTAAGGTTTATGCTTTTCAGCGGGCTTCTTCTTCTTGGAGGATAGATGGGCTTCTTGGTTTATTATTAGTGGGTATTAGGCCCAATAGTTTAAGTCTTTGCTCATAAAGGGTGATGGTATCATGTATTTGGGTCCAAAGGTGTATGAATAATTTTGGTGCGTATGTGTGTGTGTTAAACTTAGGATAGTGTTTTAAATAAATTATGTAGGTAGCTATGAATAGAAGAAGAAGTGGCAGGTAACGTGACACATAAACTATTGGGTATTGTATCATGTGATGTAATCATATAGTATAATATGTAAAAATATTCACATAGGTGAATAATCATATAGCATGTAGGTAGTAATGAGTGTAAGTACAAGAGTTATCAAGTAGTGTGACACATAATTCATTATGTATTGTATCAGGTAGTGTAAGTACTTAGGATAGCATGTAAAAATAATCACACATGAATTGATAATGTAACATGTGGTAACATGGCATTGTATGGGTGTCCTAAAGTTATAGTCTAGGTCAAGAGTGTCTAATAACCTAGTTCCCTATAACCAAGGCTCTGATACCAATCTGTCACACCCCAACCGACGGCAGAATCATCGGGGCGGGACATGAAGACTGTTCATGAGCACAAGGTTGACTAGATTGTAATATATTAAATCCATTTCCATTCAAACAAACATGAATCAAGTTCAAAGTACATAATGAAATACAATTTGTCTTTGATTTAATATTAACTAGGTCCAAAGCCTATGTGTAGCATGTCTTGATCTATCTCATATGAAAGCACCTGAAACATGAATAAAATAAGGTCAACTAAAAAGCTGGTGAGTATAACACAGGTTTGTATATAGGTAGCATATAATTTGTAAACCAAATCCTTTACATAACATGATAAATAAGGCGTTTATAGGGAGCAGCTATTGTGTAACCAAGTACAATCAAACCTTTGTAACTAGCATGCAAAAATTATGTTGTCGGTTTCAATCACCGCGCACCTGGGTGGGTTTGTCAGACTCAATAGATCTATCATTGAAAACCGTCGGCTTGAATAGTTAATGATTGCACATAATCGCGTACAAAAGTTAGCACAACTAGCACTCGGGCATAAAGCTCAAATTTGCACACATGAATGTAAATAGGATTTGTACTTGTATTGTTTGTGTAAATGTAAACATGTAATTTGTATATATAGTTCATGTTTCACCCCAAAAGTGTAAAAGAGTAAAAGGGGCTATGAAATACTCACTTGTATCGAAGGCGTAGCTAACACGAGATACTATATAGTAATATGATCCTTGTATTGCACAATGTTAACCTAGAGTGTAATGTATATTGCATTAATAATGCACAATAGTCTAAGTCTAAGTCTAAGGTTGAATTGGATAAAGTTAGTGATTGGTACTTGAAAGTATTGTATAAAATGGAAGATTTGAAATGAATATTTTGAGAATATTTTGAATAAGGTTTGAGTTTGAAATAATTAAATAAGTAAATTAGATAATTATTGTTTATGAAAATGATGTAAGTATTACATGTATTTAAGTATAACTAAATAGATGCTTTTGTTCAAATATAAATCAAATAAATAATTATTACTCTATTCATTTATTTATAAAGTGTAACTTAGACATTAAAATATTATTAAGTGTAGGGTTTATAAATTAAATGTTGGACTTTAAATAATTCCCTTTTATTTTAAGATTAAACATTTGATCTTTTCTAAATAAAGGTAATACAGATTTTTAAATTTAATTACTTTTATTTTAAAAACAACTCTGGAATATTAATTGTTTTTAAAAATATAAAAATATAAACATTCTGCCAACACACACGACCGTGCCAGGGAAGGGCATGATTGTGCTTCGTCGGGCGCGATCGTTCTGGACAGGGCGCGACCGTGTTGGTCAAACAGAGGACAACTGGCCAAATCACTAGGCACGACCATGCTTTATACAGACACGACCATGTCTATGCTTCAAGGGCACGACCAGGTCTAGCCAACGAGCATGACTAGGTCTGAGCAGGAGGCACGACCGCGCTGGAAGTTGACACGACCGCGTCTCCCGAGGCACGACCGCGCTAGATGATTAGCGCGACCGTGTCTCTTTCAAAACAGGAACGAATTGAATGATTTTTATATTTATAGAACTGGAATGCATAGGGCTTTCATTAACAAGGTTCTTATGAGTCTTTTGGTACAAGTTAGTCGTATTTAAAACATGTTTAGAACCGGATTCGGTTAAACTATTTTAAATGAAAATACGGTTTTTGGTTCGAGTAGATTTCGATATTGAAAGCCGAAATTGAATTAGGGCTTTTGATCTAAAGAATAAATAGATAGTTTAGAAGGTTTCGATTACCCTGCAAGACGATGAATTGATGACCTAGGGTAGGGACGATTTCCGACGATGACAGGAGTGGTCTCCGGTGCCTTGTGCTGTAACTCCGACTGCTTCAATGGCTTCGGGTGTCCCAGAGAGGGTAGTATATCGTATAGTGATGGATTGCTCGAGAGCATTCGGATTGTAGAGAGGATTTGTGGCCTTGAGATAAAATCCTTTGAGGCTAAACGAATTCTGGATTAATTGGTCGTAAAGGGAATAATTGGTAGTATTATTTTATTGGTTAATGAGAATAAAACGTAAAACGGTTTTGAATTCAAACGATCGGGTGATTAAAGTCACAATTACGTTTCAACTGGTACGCAGACGCGACCGTGCCAAGATAGGCGCGACCGTGCCTAGACACTGGGCGTGATCGTTCCGAAGCAAGTCGCGCGACCGTGCCGAAACACTTGGCGCGACCGTGCCAGGACGAGACGCGACCGTGCTTACTTAGGGTTTCTTGATATTTTTCAACTTTAGTCCTTGTAGCTTTAGTTTTGACATGTTTGTATAAAATAGTTACTTGTATAGAGGTTAATTGCATATAACTGAGTAAAACTTGCGGATTTGTATTGAGTCATTGCATTTAATTTATGGCGAAAGATATAATAAGACAATGCACGAGAATTTGGTTTAAAATGCGTTACATTGAATTGAAATACTAATACTAAAAATCAGAAATGTTACAATGACCTTGCAGTAGCCATGGTCGGCCTTTCTCTCAACAAGGGCTACAACTTCTCCCGCTACATCTTTAAGGCCATCAATGATCAGATCAACACAGCGGAGAGGTTTCGGTTCTTGTTATACCCTCGGTTTGTGGAACTTCTGATTAATGACGCGTTGCCAAACCTTCCTGCTATAGGGGAGAGACTGCAAGTAAAGAAGGTGGACAAAAGAGTATTCGCCCAATTCCTAAAGCCAGGCAGTGTAGATCCTACCCCTGTGCATACAAAACTCTTTGGCCACCTCATCAATGAAGCATATGTGGCCCCAGGTGACTGGAGATGGTACAGTCACGACTCGGAGCCGGAATTGAGTGAGCACTCCGACGAACAACAGGAACAACAAGGGGAGGAAATGGAGAGTGATGATGGATCGTCTGATGACGGAGACGACGAAGGAGGAAATGAGGGTGCGAGGGATCCGATTCGGAAGCGACTGAGTCAGATTCTTCCGATTCCGATGATGCACCGTCACAGGTACACCCGAGGAGAACGGCTAAGGTAACCCTACCTGAGTCGTCCTCCAAGAGAAAGCGACAGTCGTCTAGCAGCGAATACGAGCCAGACTCTGACTCTGACGCTGCTATACAAAGACAAAGAAGAGAAAGCGTTCACAAGAACAGGGGCGATAGGCAACAACCTTCTATCCCCAGTGTGGTGGAAGCTTAGCAGCAAGTACAAGTATCGACTGCTAGTCCGGATTCAGCCTCCACCCCACCTTCACAGCAGCTTTACCGTAGGAGGAGGAGGCCACAAGTGCAAAGTGAAGTGGCCGTCACTACAATCACAGAGGTGATTCCTGTGATAATGAACCTCCCTACCACTACTGTTCAAGTGGCGGTGACTACTCCAGTTCTCACGGAGTCAGTCACCATCACCCCTACCATTACCCCTACAACTCTTGTCACATCCTCAATCCCAACTACCACCACTGAGCTTTTAAGTCAGCCCTTCAACTATGGCGACTATACACAAGGGTTTGACTTTGATACCATATTCTCCTCCCCTACTCATAATGCCGAGGCTTCCTCATCCAGACATCCTGATCCGAATGATGCAAGGATAGATGTTCTGGAAACCCAAGTTGCTGAACTACTGGAGACTCTTCGGAAGTCAAAGGAGGAGTCTGACGCTCAACAAGCACATATCAATTCTTTGGTAGACGAAGTCAGAATCCTTCGTAGCCAGAGAACAGGGACTGAGGAACGACTGAAGAATGTCTTGGCCTAGAACGAACTGCTAATCAAGACAAATGAAATGCTTCTAGGTCATGGGTCGTCCTTGGAGCTGAGGTTCGACGCTCAAAGGAAGGAGCATGAGCTGATGGTCAAGCTGATTGCTGATTTGACCAAGAAGCTTGATGCCTAGGGGGAGAAGGACAAAGAGAAAGAGAAGGAAAAGAAGACTACTGGTGATGAGGTGTAACATCCCAAAAATAATAAAACGAATAAATATAGCGAGACCGGTGACTAATTCTGAATATTTAAACAAAAGGGAGCGGGCTTGGGCTTGGATTCAATGGGCCGAGGGAAGCCCAGGTATATATATAAGGCAAGGCAGCCCTCTTCCCTGCTCATTCCACACTCACGCAGTTTCTAGAGAGAGAAAGGAGAGCTCGGGTCTAGAGAGAGAAAGTCGACGGATCGTCACGAGATTGGAGGAGCACGTTACAGCTGAGCCCGTGAGCAAAACCTCCGAATCAGAATTTCAATCCAGGTAACGATTCGATCACATTATGAGTTTTTATTCGTTTTGGGAAGTTTCGGGTTTTGGCTAAAAAGATAACGATTTTGCGGATGAAACTTGAAAGTGAGCTTAGGTATAACATCTAGATTGAAAAACGAACGTTGTGATCAAAGAAAAACTTAGATATTGACTCGATCAGACTTGCATGCGAAAACTTCAGATTTTTGGGGAAGACGATGTGCAGACCCATCGAAACTACTTAGTTTCGATATGTGCAGACCCATCGAAACTACTTAGTTTCGATTTGTGCAGTAGTTTCGATATGTGTAGACCGATCGAAACTACCATAGTTTCGATATAAGCCCACGATCCGAAGCTAAGATTACACAGAAGGTACCTATCGAAACTACCAAGTTTCGACAGAAGCAACCTATCGAAACTACCAAGTTTCGACAGAAGCAACCTATCGAAACTACCAAGTTTGAACAGAAGTAACCTATCGAAACTACCAAGTTTCGACATAAGAAACCTATCAAAACTACCAAGTTTCGGTATAAGTAAATCCATCGAAACTACCAAGTTTCGATATAAGTAAATCCATCGAAACTACTAGGTTCAAGCATAGTAATGTCTAGTGTCATCTAGGAGCACTACCTTACGTGTATGACTTTATTATACAGATCGTGAGTGACATTAGTGATGCTCAGTAGCCAACTTAGTGTATTTCGAAAACTACTCATCAGGTGAGTTCTATGTGCCCCCTTTTCTATGTTATGTGCAATGATTTATAAATGTTTTGGGGCTGAAGTGTATACGCTAAATGAATAAATAATATGAAGGTCAAAGTGATCATACGTGATATAGTAAGGTATATGTGTAGATACATATGAAAATGAATTATGAACTACGAACAAAGAATGACACGCATGTTTACAAAGAATGAATGAAAGAATGGTATAACGTAAATAAATGAAATCTTGCTTTATAAACATATATTGCATGGTAAGAATGTATGTATACGTTATGATCGGAAATGAAGTTAACGACTACTACGGTAGACGGACGACCAATTGACTACTATGCAGCTAGGAAAGAAAGTCTAGAAAGGTAGACTAAATAAAGGCCACTATGGTGGAGTAAGACGCTAAATCAATGTTTGGCTGCATAATTAGTTCAAGTGGGAAACGGATGCCTTAGGGCAGACGGGCGAATATGACGGACTACGATGGTAGGACGGTAAAGAAGGACGGCCGAAGGTTGGCCGGACCAAAGTTAAGGCGGACGGTTTCTAGGACCGGACGAGTAAAAGGGCTACGACGGTAGTTCAAGGGCGTATGTCTTTGTGATATACGTACCGTAAGATGGGTTGATCACCCTTATGTGTATGACCAATGAATGTTAAGGAAAAGAAAAGGTGAATACATATCTATGTAATCACATAAGAATGAAGAAAGAAAAGTAAAAGCTATGAATACGTATTTGTAGAAATGTATGTATATAATTATGTATACTTATATAGAAAAGAATGATCATATTTAATAGTTTTAAACTAGAACTCACCAGCGTTAGCTGACTTTTAGTATACATTTCAGGTAAAGGAAGAAAAGGTCGTGCGGTGGCGTGAAGGTTACCCGACACAAGACTGACATCCCACTTTAATATATGTGTTAAGACTTCCGCTGTCAAGTTATGTCATGTTATGTAATTGAATGACGAATGATATGTAATTGAATGATGAATGTTTTTAATCTAAGTTCAGTATTTATGACTATGTTTATGAGTAAATCCAACAAGTGAGGCCTCCCGGGTTTGGGGCCTTACAAGTTGGTATCAGAGCAATAGTTTGAGAGATTCAGACATCCCTAAATGTCTGGACTCAAACTGATTATGGGACCAACGCACGGATGTCAGTATGGGTAACCAATGCCAACGCCAGCACGGTAAGTAAGTAGTAAAGTTAATGCTCTTGCATAAGAATAGATACCATAACTTAGAACAAATAGATGTTAATGCCATGACTGATTTGAAGAGTTTTGAAACCGAAAAGCAATGTAAATTAGTAATCACAAACCGGTCACTATAATTAAGAATTTGCCTTGCTCGTACTGTTCGAAACTACGATCTGAAGATATGACATTGATGTATTCCCTTTATGACTATCAGGAAATTAAGAATTTATGGCTGGTGGAGGAAGAACAGGACGACGAGGCGGTCGCACTGGCTGAGTAGGTAAGACCTCCGTTGAACCAAAGAATTGAAGAAGAAGAGAGTGTGCACGCAGAGCACACCGAAAGTGTGCACGAAACAGAAGTGACCCCAATTAGGAAGACAGTCCAGGGCCTATACAGTTGGAACCTGAAGTCAGGGATGCTATTGCTCGTGAAGTTGTGCTCACTTTGAAGAAGGTATTGCCTGATCTACTATCCGAGGCAATAAAGAAAAGCAAAGAAGAGGATGAAGGGAACAATGAAGAGAAAATTTATGATAGTGACGGGGATGAAGTAAAAGTGGCATCAAGCAATCGTGGGTGTACTTACAAAGGATTCAAGGACGGAGACCCACCTAAGTTTGATGGAACCAAGGATTCGGTGGCCACGTTCGAATGGATCGAGAGGATGAACGCTGTCATCAACATCAACGAGTGTCGACCAGACCAAGCTGTTAAGTACGTTGCTCATTCTTTCACCAACGAAGCACTGAGTTGGTGGAGGAACATTCAAAGAACTAAGTCACCCAATGCTATCAACAAGATGACATGGGAAGACTTGAAAAAGCTCATAATTCAAAAGTTCTGCCCACAGAATGAGATCGATCATGTGGAGAACGAGTTCCTGAACTTCAAGGCTGGCAACAAGACTCATCGCCAGTATACATCAAGATTCAATGAACTGGCTCAACTAGTACCACACCTGGTGGAAACTGAAGATCGTTTGATCAAGTACTATGTTAAGGGATTGCCACAACGGGTCCGTGTTCATGTAAAAGCTAACCTACCATCGACCTTCGAGTCGGTAGTGAATCTGAGCGGAATCGTCTACGATGATTATGCCAATGAGGACCCACCAACAGAGACCCAAAAGAGAAAGTGGGAGAACCCGTCTAGAGGCACCGGAAGAGGGAACGTAACAACTGAAACTAAGAAGCCAAGGTTGGATGAATATGAAACATGCAAGAAATGTGGAAGGCAACATCTTGGCGAATGTAAAATCGTCACCACCACATGCTATAAGTGCGGGAAGCCGGGGCAATTATCTCGAGAATATGTAAGAGACGTCAAGTGTCAAGTATGTGGATTGTTTGGACATCTGACAAAGAACTGCAGGAAGGCCGGCCAATCTGGTTCGGGAAAAGACAAGGAAAAGGAATAGCCGCAGGCTAGGACTCGAGCCTACGCACTGACTGAGGAAGAAGCAAGAGGAAACCCTGATGTTGTGTCAGGTACGTTTCTAGTAAATGATGAAAATGCTGCTATTTTATTTGACTCTGGTGCCAGTAAAAGCTTTATATCAAATGCATTTAGCCGTAAACTGGATTGCACTATCAACACCATAGTGAAGGCCTTTAGCGTACAAACTGCCGTGGGTAAAAATTCGGCAGTATTCCAAGTAACAGAGGATTGTATCATAGAAATAGAGGGCCATAAGTTTCCTTCTAGATTATTCCTTCTCACCTTAGGAGGATTCGATATAGTATTGGGTATGGATTGGTTAGCTGCCAACGAAGCTCAAATCATATGTAAACGTAAGAGGATACACCTCAAAGCTCCTAGCGGGAGTCCAATTACGGTTTATGGGGATTGGAATTGCACAATGCCGAACATCATCTCGATGATCAAGGCCGAAAGTTACATGAGGCGCGGTTGCGAAGCTTATTTGGCATATGTTATTGATAATAGAATGAAAACAAATGAACTCAAGAATGTACCCGTGGTGTGCAACTTTCCAGAAGTATTTCCTGAGGATCTACCTGGGTTACCACCCAATCAGGAAATAGAATTTCAGATTGACTTACTGCCAGGAGCTGAGCCCGTTGCCAAAGCCCCCTACCGATTGGCTCCGTCAGAAATGAAAGAATTGATGTCTCAACTAGAGGAACTAACCGAGAAAGGATTTATTAGACCGAGCATCTCACCATGGGGCGCTCCGATACTATTTGTAAAGAAGAAGGACGGCAGTATGCGCATGTGCATCGACTACCGTGAACTGAACAAGAGGACAGTAAAGAACAAATACCCGCAGCCTAGAATAGATGACCTTTTTGATCAACTGCAAGGTGCGAGTTGGTTCTCAAAGATCGATCTTAGGTCGGGTTACCATCAGTTGAAAGTAAGGGAGGAAGACGTACCAAAGACCGCGTTTCGCACGCGTTATGGGCATTATGAGTTTCTCGTGATGTCCTTCGGATTGACTAACGCGCCAGCAGCGTTCATGGATTTGATGAATAGAGTGTGTCGACCAATGTTGGATCGATCAGTGATAGTTTTTATAGACGACATACTGGTATATTCGAAAAACGAGGGTGATCACCACTGTCACCTAAGAGAAGTACTAGAAGCGCTAAAGCAGGAAAAGTTGTACGCAAAATTCTCCAAATGCGCGTTCTGGCTTAGGGAAGTCCAATTCCTAGGTCATGTAATAAACCCAAACGGCATTATGGTGGATCCTGCAAAGATCGAGACAGTAAAAGAATGGAACGTCCCAAAGACACCAACTAAGATACGAAGTTTTCTGGGATTGGCAGGCTACTATCGAAGGTTCATTCAATATTTTTCAAGAATAGCCTCGCCACTAACTAAATTAACATGGAAAGAAGTGAAATATGAATGGGGCCCAACCCAAAACAACGCGTTTGAGGAACTTAAAACACGATTAACCCAAGCTCCAGTCTTGGCTCTACCTGAGGGAAATGAAGACTTGGTAGTCTACTCTGACGCTTCGGGGCAGGGTTTGGGTTGCATACTTATGCAACGAGGAAAGGTAATTGCTTATGCCTCACGACAACTAAAGATTCACGAGGTTAACTACCCAACGCACGATCTAGAGTTAGCAGCAGTGGTTTTCGCGTTGAAAATATGGAGGAACTACTTGTATGGAGTTAAATGCACCATCTACTCCGATCACAAAAGCTTGAAATATTTTTCGAACAAAAGGAACTAAACATGAGGCAAAGAAGGTGGTTAAAGCTACTGAAAGACTATGACTGTGAAATATTGTACCATCCAGGCAAGGCAAACGTAGTGGCTGACGCTTTAAGTAGAAAGGAAGAATCGACACCTATCCGGATCAAAGCGTGTCAGTTGGTTATAACACCAGACTTGATGGGTGAAATATCAAAGGCACAAGATGAAGCATTGTTAGAAAGAAATGTGAAATGGGAAAGAATAGTAGGACAACAAGGGAACTTAGATGCAAATGCATACGGAGTACGAACTAGGTTTGGCCGGATGTGGATACCTAAGATTGGCGAGCTTAGAGCCAAAATACTCGATGAGGCCCATAAGTCTCGTTATTCTATCCACCCCGGGACAAACAAAATGTATCAGGACTTGAAGAAGGAATACTGGTGGCCTGGCATGAAGAATGATGTGACCGAGTACGTGAACAAGTGCCTAACGTGTTCACTAGTCAAGGCCGAGCACCAGAAACCATGCGGTAAAATGCAACCATTACCAATACCGGAATGGAAGTGGGAGGAGATCACGATGGACTTCATTACCAAGCTACCGCGAACAGCTAAAGGCAATGATACCATATGGGTGATCGTCGATCGCTTGATGAAAAGTGCTCACTTCTTACCAATACGTGAGACTTCTTCATCAGAAAGACTAGCAGAAATTTTTATCAAGGAAATTGTGAGCAGACATGGCATGCCGCTGTCAATTGTGTCCGACAGGGATACTAGATTCACATCAAGTTTTTAGAAGAAATTCAATGAAGCAATGGGCACTAGACTGAACATCAGCACCGCTTACCACCCCCAAACCGATGTACAATCGGAAAGGACCATTCATACCTTAGAGGACATGCTCCGGGCCTGTATCATTGACTTCGGTGGGAGTTGGGACAACCATCTACCATTGGCAGAATTTTCATATAACAACAGCTATCACACAACTATTGGCATGCCGCTGTTTGAAATGTTGTATGGGAGGAAATGTAGGACCCCGGTTTGTTGTGGGGAAATTGGACAGAAGGATTTTGCAAGTCTCGAATGGTCAAAGCTACTTCCGAGAAATTTGATCAAATCAAGGCTCGAATGAAAGCCGCAAAAGATAGACAGAAATCATACGCGGATAAGAGAAGGAGGGATTTAGAGTTTCAAGTAGGGGACATGGTACTGTTGAAAGTATCACCGTGGAAAGGAATCATTCGGTTCAGAAAACGTGGCAAACTAAGTCCAAGGTTTGTCGGACCTTTCAAGATTTTAGCAAGAGTGGGTCAAGTTGCTTACAGACTCGACTTACCCGTTGAGCTTAGTGGAATACACCCTACGTTCCACGTGTCACACTTACGCAAGTGCCTAGCTGACGACACAGCTCACATACCTTACGATGAGATCGAGGTGGATAACAGTTTGAATTATGTCGAGGAACCAATAGCCATCCTTGACCGATCCGAGAAGCGACTACGCAACAAGTCAATCCCATTAGTAAAAGTACAATGGAAACACAGAAAGGGTTCAGAAGCTACTTGGGAAAAAGAAGACGAAATGAGAGGACTATATCCCCAGCTGTTTAACGATTAGCAGGTTTCGAGGACGAAACCTTTCTAAGGAGGGTAGACTTGTAACATCCCAAAAATAATAAAACGAATAAATATAGCGAGACCGGTGACTAATTATGAATATTTAAACAAAAGGGAGCGGGCTTGGGCTCGGCTTCAATGGGCCGAGGGAAGCCCAGGTATATATATAAGGCAAGGCAGCCCTCTTCCCTGCTCATTCCACACTCACGCAGTTTCTAGAGAGAAAAAGGAGAGCTCGGGTCTAGAGAGAGAAAGTCGACGGATCGTCACGAGATTGGAGGAGCACGTTACAGCTGAGCCCGTGAGCAAAACCTCTGAATCAGAATTTCAATCCAGGTAACGATTCGATCACATTATGAGTTTTTGTTCGTTTTGGGAAGTTTCGGGTTTTGGCTAAAAAGATAACGATTTTGAGGATGAAACTTGAAAGTGAGCTTAGGTATAGCATCTATAATGAAAAACGAACGTTGTGATCAAAGAAAAACTTAGATATTGACTCGATCAGACTTGCATGCGAAAACTTCAGATTTTTGGGGAAGACGATGTGCAGACCCATCGAAACTACTTAGTTTCGATATGTGCAGACCCATCGAAACTACTTAGTTTCGATATGTGCAGTAGTTTCGATATGTGCAGACCCATCGAAACTACCATAGTTTCGATATAAGCCCACGATCCGAAGCTAAGATTACACAGAAGTTACCTATCGAAACTACCAAGTTTCGACAGAAGCAACCTATCGAAACTACCAAGTTTCGACAGAAGCAACCTATCGAAACTACCAAGTTTCGACATAAGAAACCAATTGAAACTACCAAGTTTCAACATAAGAAACCTATCGAAACTACCAAGTTTCGATATAAGTAAATCCATCGAAACTACCAAGTTTCGATATAAGTAAATCCATCGAAACTACTATGTTCAAGCATAGTAATGTCTAGTGTCATCTAGGAGCACTACCTTACGTGTATGACTTTATTATACGGATCCTAAATGACATTAGTGACGCTCAGTAGCCAGCTTAGTGTATTTCAGAAACTACTCATCAGGTGAGTTCTATGTGCCCCCTTTTCTATGTTATGTGCAATGATTTATAAATGTTTTGGGGCTGAAGTGTATACGCTAAATGAATAAATAATATGAAGGTCAAAGTGATCATACGTGATATAGTAAGGTATATGTGTAGATACATATGAAAATGAATTATGAACTACGAACAAAGAATGACACGTATGTTTACAAAGAATGAATGAAAGAATGGTATAACGTAAATAAATGAAATCTTGCTTTATAAACATATATTGCATGTTAAGAATGTATGTATACGTTATGATCGGAAACGAAGTTAACGACTACTACGGTAGACGGACGACCACTTGACTACTATGCAGCTAGGAAAGAAAGTCTAGAAAGGTAGACTAAATAAAGGCCACTACGGTGGAGTAAGACGCTAAATCAATATTCGGCTGCATAATTAGTTCAAGTGGGAAACGGATGCCTTAGGGCAGACGGGCGAATATGACGGACTACGACGGTAGGACGGTAAAGAAGGACGGCCGAAGGTTGGCCGGACCAAAGTTAAGGCGGATGGTTTCTAGGACCGGACTAGTAAAGGGCTACGACGGTAGTTCAAGGGCGTATGTCTTTGTGATATACGTACCGTAAGATGGGTTGATCACCCTTATGTGTATGACCAATGACTGTTAAGGAAAAGAAAAGGTGAATACATATCTATGTAATCACATAAGAATGAAGAAAGAAATGTAAAAGCTATGAATACATATTTGTAGAAATGTATGTATATAATTATGTGTACTTATAAAGAAAAGAATGATCATATTTAATAGTTTTAAACTAGAACTCTCCAGCGTTAGCTGACTTTTAGTATACATTTCAGGTAAAGGAAGAAAAGGTCGTGCGGTGGCGTGAAGGTTACCCGACACAAGACTGACATCCCACTTTAATATATGTGTTAAGACTTCCGCTGTCAAGTTATGTCATGTTATGTAATTGAATGACGAATGATATGTAATTGAATGATGAATGTTTTTAATCTAAGTTCAGTATTTATGACTATGTTTATGAGTAAATCCAACGAGTGAGGCCTCCCGGGTTTGGGGCCTTACATGAGGCGTGTCAACCGGTCGACTTGACTAAGGATGACGACAAGGACAAGGATCCCGAAGCCGGTCCTAGTGGGGGTGAGCACCAAGCTTTAGCAATCGTGCCCATCTCTGCTGTTCCAATGGCTCAGGGGGAGTCGACTCATCAAGAGGATGGTGATACCTCTGGTGGTGGTGGTGGTGATAAAGGAAAGTCAGTGGCTGAAGTACTTAAGGACTTATCTGATGAGATCCTATATCTAGAGCCTGACTATTCCAAAGAAGCACAGATCGATGCTCTCTTCAATCTAGAAGAAGGAGAGATCGACTCTGGTGACGATTGGGATGATGATGAAGACGTTGTAATCGAAATTCCCAAAGGTGACAGGTTCAGTCGAGCAGGCTAGTAATGTAGAAGCCTTGACTGAAGCTTCCCCAGTTGACCCTACACCTGTGGACCCAGAGGCACCGAAAGAAATAGACATGCCTTCTACTTCAACAAAGGGTCCAGCTCCTGTGTGGCAAAAGACGTCTATAATAGACAAACACGGAGCAACAGAGATGATCTTGGCTGTAAGGTTCGAGGAGGATAAGCAGCTGTTCGCTATCAAAAGATCTGGCGGGGTTTAATACTTGAAACCCACCAGTGAAGCGTTCAGCTCCTTACCCAAATACGACCTTGTGAACCTAGCAAACCGAGAGCTGCTGGGTCATTCCAATCACGCAGTGGCGATGGGTTTGTGGGTGGTTCTGCTGTGAGAAGCAAGATTGGGAAAATTCGAGATGTTCAAGCCTCAAGTGCCCAAGAGAGTCAAGGATAAGCACGCTATAAATCCTGTGACTAAGAAGCACTTAAAGAAATTGGTAATACAAGCCAGTGCGATGTGAAACTAAGATTCCCCTGAGCAAGTTATCTCAGGATATTCTTGGTGACATGTGGTAGTGGTACGTAGATCCAAAGAAGGGCGAGGCTGTGATCATGGGTAAAGGACGTTCAGAGAGCGGGAACATAGTGCCAAAGGAACTGATCAAAATATTTGATGAAGTCTGCTTCATCAACTTTTCTATGAAAGATCTAGAGGTACTAGCAGAACGTTACTGCGTCTACACGGATGAGTGGACAAAGCTCCTTGCTTCTAAATATGACAAGGTGATTAAATTCTACCTTGGTTACAAGAAGAAGATGGAAGCTAAAGATCAAGTGCTATGAAGACTGAAGATGTGAAGACCGAAGACTGAAGATTATCCAGAGCTGATGTCAAGGGGGAGTTTGTTGAAGCACTTTCCTGTGACAAACACTCTGGATAGATAGAGTCTTAGTCTTAGGTTGTATTGTCTTGTTTGTATTTGTCTTTGTATGTAAGAGTCTTTATGTATTAGTTTATCGAGTTGTATTTACTTTTACATACTGAATGTTACTAAATTCTCTAAGTGTTTTGCGCACTTGTAAGTGCGCAGCAGAAAGCTCTTGCGTACTTAGCAAGTACGCAAGAGTAACTTTGCGTACTTGCTAAGTACGCAAGAGCATTTTGCCCTGCGTATTTGCTAAGTGTGCAGGCATCAGGTCTTGTATAAATAGGATAGGTTGACAGAAGTTAAGTACGCAGGCATAGACGCAAATACGCCGATTGTAATCTCAGTGCTTTTCTCTATAACCTTCAAGTGTTTAAAATACAACGAACGTTTAAAGTGTTTTCTCTTGTCGGTTTACTTTGTTTAGTTTGACTCTCCACCTAGTCACGGGCATGTGACGATCCGCCACACCCGAGGGACCTACAAGATGTTTACAGAGTCAGTTTGTAACAGTGATCAGAATTGAAGTAGAATAAGATAGATTGAGTCTGTAAACTCTATTGTGAATTGGAATACAAGCATGAAGTTTATTTACTTGATTGTTTCTATTTTCTTTTGTATATGCAATCATTGATTCGTTGGATTCCGCACTCCGAGTTAACGACACGTCTTATCATGAGAACGATCTGTAGAAGTGCCATGAGGACCTACAATTTGTTAGTGGGAAACTTCAACCAGCTGTACTAGATGCTGAGGATATGGTCCAAATTAACCCTGATGACTTGGAGTACATGGATTTGCAATGGCAGATGGCCATGATTGTTGTTCGTGCAAAGAAGTGTCTACAAAAAACTGGGAAAGATAAGATCCAATTTTCGAAGAAAGTTGGTTTTGACAAGGCTAAATTAAGATGTTACAATTGCCAACAATTGGGAAATTTTGCTCATGAATGTCTGAAAGAGAAGAAAAAGAAAGTTAAAGGCAATGGTGTCAAGTTGATTGAGCTCATTGATAAGGATGATAAGTCCAAGAAGGCTCTAACTGCTCTTATATCAAAGCAACTTGGAAATTGTGAGTGGGAATCCAAGATTGGGGATGATGAGGAGGACTATGATGAAGCGCTAATGGGTGAAGTTGAAGGTTCTGTGAAAGAAGCCGAAAGTGAAAGTGAATGTGATGTGCCTGAGAGTGCTCTAAAGGCAAATGACCAAGGCAAACATCTGATTCTAAAAACACTTCCGAATCCGATAGTGAGGTAAATTATGATGATTCTTCATTTGTTTGCTCTTCTGAATGTATTGAACATATGCAAAATTATGATGCCACAAATGTGTTTTTGATTGCTGAGAATGATAAACTGAAAAGGGTGAACAAGGATATTAAACAGAATGAGTTCACCTACACTAGAAAACTTAAAGCATTATTGAAATATAATGCAACTTTCAAAGAATACTTGGATAAAAAGGATGTTTTGATAAAAGATCTCATTGAAAAATTAATTTCTTCTAAAACCGATCTTATTAAATAACGTGTTCTGATTTCATTGTGAAAAATGCAAGAGAACATTTTAGATGAATGTGTAACAAAACAAAGACTTGTTTTTATCAAAGATGGTATAGGTTATAACAAAGTACCTCATCCTAATAATTTTGTGCCATTTCCTGAACCTCATGAGTCAAATGAATTGATTAGTGCTCGTGATGCTAATTTTCATGACATGTACATTAGAACAGATACTAAGACAGGTTCTGTAGAGGAAGAAGTTGATCTCGATGGCAAAAAAAGTTTTTCTGCTTTTAATAAGCAATGCTCTATAGAGTTCATTAGAGATTGCAAACATTATTTGGACGTTAATTGTGTGTTAGAGTAGTAAGTAAAAGCATGTGATAAACGTGTTTTTGACAATGTGTCTGATGTTAATGTTTTGAAAGATTCTACTTGCACTACTGATTCTGATTGTGTGTCTGAGGTGTCATCTACATCTACTTTCTTTGATAAAGTGGTGCATACAGCTAGAGATTATGTGCCGATTCATAAAGCTCAATTTGTAGCTGAAGATATTGTGCTAGATGAACATGGGAATCCTTTGATTAAAGAATATGATCTATCACATGAACAACCTAAGAAAAATGAATTTATCGCTCGTGAAAATCATATTCTTATGAGTGATCAAGAGAGTAAGAAGTCTGTCCCAATTATAATCAAGACACCAACAAAGATTCAAAATGAAATTAAAGTGTCTAATCAAGTGTGGGTCAAAGGCAAATCAACTGATGTCAAAGACAAGTTCATTGATGTCAAATATAAGCTTGTTCAATACAAAGGAAAGTTAGTGAGGAATAAGTGTTAGTCATAATGTGAAACAGGAACGTCAGTGTTTGAAGTAAGCGAAAGTTCAAATTCAAAGTCCAAGTCAAAGTCAAAGATTAAAAACTACAATTGTTACACATGTGGCAAAGTTGAACATTTTGCAAGAAATTACAAGCACAAACCATTTGAGTCAAAGTCAAATGTTTACAATGAACGATCAAAGAATTATACCAACAAGAAAGCGACCGAGAACGATAAAGTGTCCGAGTTTGGAGTGATTCGTAGATAAAACCGTGATTATATGCTTTCTAGAGATCGTTGTGATTATTATTCAAATGCGTGTCGTGCTTATATTTTGCCAAAATTTTTGGACCGAAAAGTCCAAAATGGTACGAGATATGTGAAGAAACCCATCATTCCAAGCTATTTTGCTAAACAAAAATTCACTAAGAAATATGTGAAAATGATGATAATTTTTGGAAAATTAAAACTGAAAAATTGTCTTCACATATCTTTGGAACAAAAGTTGATTTAAGTTTGAAGAAGAAGGAACATGTCGATGTGACCAAGACTGTAAAGGTCAAAGTCAACCCAGGTCTAAGATGATCTGGGTACCTGTTTCTCTTTGAAATCTTCTTATGTGCAGAGTAAGCTAGGGAGGATTATTAATAATGCTTGGCATGTTGATAGTGGTTGCTCACGGGACATGACAAGACAAAAAGAAATTCATAATTAATTCAAATCACAGCAAACGAATGCTTATTTCTCAAGCCTGGACTGGTGATACCTGAAAAAATGATCTTAATACGTGCTCCAAGAAAATTTAATACTAATATAGGATCGGTGAATACAAGATGTTTCTATTCTAGTTGAGAATGGCGAAAACAATCACAACTAAGCAATGTAAACAAGTAAACAAGAAGAATACTGATAAATGCAATTTGTATTAAGCTTCAAAGATTACAAGATTACAAAGAAAACTCTTAAGCAAAAAGCACTAGTATACAATGACTCTTAGTACTACTTATATAGTAACTTAGAATCAAGACAGACCCTTGATTCTAAGGATCAGATCTAACACAAGCCTTTGATCTTGTATTGAAGCTATTCTATATGTAACGACAATAAAAACTACAAAAGTTATCTTTAATCAAACGTCTTCTTAGGCATCATTGCTTGAGTCCTTGGAAGAAGATCGTCGTTGTCTTTTATTGTCTTACACCAGTACCATTCTATTTGCGTGGAGTGTGTCAGTGTTGTAGCAGAAAGTTGTCAGTGGTAATGGTTGCTTTATCAAAGCCAGTCAGTTGCAACGTTTGATCTTCAGTGGGAATGGCTATCGACAGCAATTTTGTTGATCAGCAGCAATGTAACATCTCGGATTTTTAGTATTCCTATTTCAATTCAATATAATGCAATTTCAAGTTCTATACTCGTGCAATGTTCTCATTATTTTCTCGCCGTAAATTTAATGCAATGATTCTATACAAATTCGCAAGTTTTACTCGATTATTTACATTTAAACGCTATACAAGAAACTATTTGGTACAAACTTATCAAACCTGAAAAAGTCAAGGACTAAAGTTGAAAAATATCAAGAAAACCCTGGTTAGCACGGTCGTGCTTCATCCTAGCACGGTCGCGCCAAGTGCTTTGGCACGGTCGCGCCTATCTAGGCACGGTCGCGCCTGCGTAACAGTCGAAACGTAAATGCAGTTTCAAAACGCCCGATTGTTCGAAATTCAAAACCGATACGTTTCATTTTCATTGACAAAGAAAATAATTTTGCCATTTACGATCATTACCATTCGATTGCATATTCTCTCAAGAAAAACATCCAAATTATCTCCCAAGCCTCGAATCTCTGTTTTCGATCAAAATTCTACCAATTATTCAAGGAACTCGATCCTCCGATCATTTCTAAGGTTTCTAAAGGGTTGGATCAGCCGGAATCGCAGCAGAAGCCGCCGGAAGCCAATCTTGCCGTCGTCGGAACTCCCTTCTTCTGATCGCTATCAATTCCCTTCTTTTTGAGGTAATTAAATCATCCCTCTCTTTCGTTTCGGTCCATGTATCAAAAGCCCTCCGTCAATTCGGGCTTTCATTACAGGAATCATTCAGAACCAGAATCCTTTTTATAAGAAAAATGGTTTAATCGGAATCACTCCTAATCATGTTATTAATGCAATTAAAATATCTCAGAACACTCGTAATAACCCATAAATGAAAAGCCCTAACAATTTCACCAATTAAAATTCAAGAAATTCTCGATTCGTGTCTGAATTGGAATAGACACGGTCGCGCTAATCATCTAGCGCGGTCGTGCCTCTTTTAGCGCGGTCGTGCCTCTTTATCGCGGTCGTGCCGTTTATCAGCGCGGTCGTGTCCTCCTGTCCAGACCTTGTCATGCCCTCTGGGCTAGTCCCTGTTGTGTCCAAAGATCATAGACACGACCGTGCCGGGCCAAGGCACGGTCGTGCCTGTCAAACTTGTCTAGATTGTGCTCCTGTTGATCAACCCGGTCGCGCCCCGACTAGCGCGGTCGCGCCCGTGGCTTGAGCACGATCGTGCCCTTTCGAGGCACGGTCGTGCTAGACTCAGAATTTTTAACAGAATTTCAATTTTATATATTTTAATCAGTAAACATTACAGATTTTATAAAAATATGTTTTCTGTATTTAAAAATAGATTAAAAGTTTTATCTTGGCACAAAAATAATTTATTGAAAAGTTTATAAAAAAAAATTAATATTTATTATCTTTACTTAAATGATATTTTAAGTTACAAAATTTATAAATAATGATTAGTTATTTAATTTACATTTTAAATAAAAAAAAACCATTTATTTATTTATACTTAATTACAATTAATATTTACATTATTTCATAAACTATAGTTATACACTTACTTATTTAATTCAAACCTAATTAAATTGTTTCAAACATATTTTACCCCAAACTTTATACGTTTTTCTTATCCAACACTTTTTAAAAACAAACCAATGGTTTTATATACAAATCCAACTTTCATTTTAGACTTAAACTTTATGCATCTATGTGATTCAATACATATTACTCTTTAGGTTAAAGTGTGCATTTCAAGGATCTTAATTGCTATCTATATTCCTTGTTAGCTTCACTTCCATACCAAGTGAGTATTCACAACCCCTTTTTCTCTTTTACACTTTTGGGGTGGAACATGAACTCTATACTCATTACACATTACACATTTACATTTACACAAACAACACAAGTGCAAAAATCCTATATACATACATGTGTGCAAAAATTTGAGCTTTGTGCCCGAGTGCTAGGTGTGTTAACCTTTGTATGCTCTTATGTGCAATCATTAACTATACAAGCCGACGGTTTTCAATGATGGATCTATTGAGTCTGACAAACCCACCAATGGTACGCGGTGATTGAAACCGACAACACATTTGTTTTGCATGCTAGTTACAAGGTTTGATTGTACATTTGGTTACACAATAGTTACTCCCCATAAATGCCTTATTTATCATGTCATGTAAAGGATTTGTTTTCATCTATATGCTATCTATATACAACTGTGTTATACTCACCAACTTTTAGTTGACTTTATTTTATTTATGTTTCAGGCCCCAATATGTGAGATTGATTCAAGACGTGTTCAACATAGGATTTGGACTTAGCAAAATAAATCAAGAATTTTATGAGTTGTTATGTTTCTTGTTTGAATTTGATCTTGTACTTGGATTTCTTGTAATGCAAATTTGACTATAATATATTTCAATTTAGTCAACCATGTGCTATGAACAGTCTCACATGTCCCGCCCCGATGATTCCGCCATCGGTCGGGGTGTGAAAAGCAAGACACAACTGTCTACAGCTGCTGATGATTTGCCTATTAACAGCAACTTTGGTCTTCAGCAGATAAGGCTATCCGCAGCAGATTTGTTCTTCCGCAGAAGAACAAGTATCTGCTGCAGATATGCTTATCCACAGCAGTTTGTACTTAGAGAACTTTGTAGCCTTCAGTCTTTATTTCTACAAACTACCCCTAGACTGATGCTCCCAAAACTCTCTTTACTGCTTTTGTTACTGAAGCTTTTTCATGTTGCAGACAATCCTTTCTACCTTATAGCCTCTTGGGTCCGGGCTGGGATTGTGTAGAGGAAGCTCAGATAGAGTCTTTATGTCTTTGCTTGTCATTTTGAAGATGGCCCTGCTTGAAAATATCATCTTCTGTCCTTTAACATCAATCAAGATAAACTCATTGGTATCAGCCTTGAAGGACCAACTGGTGAATGGAGAATGGGATTGAAGAGGTTTGGCATCTATGATTACCTCTTTACTAGGGTTGAAGTGATGTTTGATCACTAGCAAAAGATGTCTCCCACCTTCAGTCTCTGGCTCATAGGCTTCACCTGTAACATTTCTGATTTTTAGTATTCATATTTCAATTCAATGTAATGCAATTTTGAATTCAATACTCGGGCACTGTCTTATTATTTTTCTCACCGTAAACTAAACGCAATGATTCGATACAAATTCGCAAGTTTTACGCAATTATATACATTAAACACTATGCAAGAAACTATTTAATTCAAACATATCAAACCTGAAAAGTCAAGGACTAAAGTTGAAAAATGTCAAGAAACCCTAGTCTAGCACGGTCGTGCTTCGTCCTGGCACGATCGCGCGACTGGTCCTGGAACGATCGCGCCCGGTGCCTAAGCACGGTCGCGCCTCTCTTGGGCACGGTCGCGCCTATGTAACAGTCGAAACGTAAATGCAGTTTCAAAATGCTCGATCGTTCGAATTCAAATCCGGTTTACGTTTTACTTTTGTTATCAAGAAAAATATCTCCGTCAATTACTATTATCATTTCCAAAATACAAATTACTTTCAAAAGAAACCGTTCAAATTATCTCCCAAGCCTCAAATCTCTATTTTCGATCCAATTGCTACCAAATAATCAAGTAACTCGATCCTCCGATCATCTCTAAGGTTTCTGAAGGGGTTGAATCAGCCGAAATCGCAGCAGAGGTCGCCGGAAGCTAATCTTGACGTCGTCGGAACTCCCTTCTACCGATCGCTATCAATTCCTTTCTGTTTTAGGTAATTGAATCATCCCTCTCATTCGTTTCGATCCATATATCAAAAGCCCCCTATTAATCAGAATTTTCATTACAGAAAACTTCCAGAACCGAAAACTATCGTTTTAATAAAAATGATTTAATCGATTCTACTCTTAAACACGATTTACATACAATTAAGTTATATGAATAGACCCGTAACAACTCAGTAATCAAAAGCCCTAACAATTCCAACGCTATAAATACAAGATTTGTTCAATTCGTGTCTGATTTGGAAGAGACACGGTCGCGCTAATCATCTAGCGCGGCCGTGCCTCATGTAGCGCGGTCGTGCCGACTAGCAGCGCGGTCGTGTCCTCTTGTCCAGACCTAGTCATGCCCTTTGGGCTAGCCTCTGTTGTGTCTAAAAATCGTAGACACGACCGTGCCGATCCAAGGCACGGTCGTGCCTGTTGACTGGTCTTGTTTGTGCCCTCTGTTGATCAACCCGGTCGCGCCCCGACTAGCGCGGTCGCGCCCGTGGCTTGAGCACGATCGTGCCCTTCCGAGGCACGGTCGTGTGTGACTCAGAAATTTTAACAGAATTATAATTTTATATTTTTCAATCAATAAATGTTTCAAATTTTATAAAAATATGTTTTCTGTATTTGAAGAGATTTAAAGTTTAATCTGGAGATAAATATTATTTATTTAAAAGTTTATTTATCTTACACTTAAATGATGTTTTAAATGATTAAGTTACAAAGTTTATAAATAAATAAGATAATAATTATTTATTTAATATTTAAACAAAAATCATTTATTTATTTATACTTAATTACAATCAATATTTACATTATTTCATAAACTATAATCATTTATTTATTTATTAATTTACATTTAACACATGCATTATTTTCATAATCAACAATTTTATAAAAATTCTATTTTATTATTTAAATTCCAAACTTTAATCAAATGTTCCAAAAAAATGGTTACTACAACTTTATATATTTCATTTAATACTTTTTATATACAAATTCAACCTTCAATGTTAGACTTAAACTTTGTACCCAGATTTGATTCAATATACATTACTATCTAGGTTAACCCGTGCGTATCAAGAACCCTTATTTTATCTATACTCTTTGTTAGCTACATCTCCATACCAAGTGAGTATTCACAACCCCTTTTACTCTTTTACACTTTTGGGGTGAAACATGAACATTATTCAAATTACACATTACATTTACACAAACAACACAAAGTACAAATCCTATTTACATCCATGTGTGCAATTTGAGCTTTATGCCCGAGTGCTAGGTGTGCTAACCTTTGTATGCGATTATGTGCAATCATTAACTATACAAGCCGACGGTTTTCAATGATGGATCTATTGAGTCTGACAAACCCATCCAGGTGCGCGGTGATTGAAACCGACAACACAATTTTTGCATGCTAGTTACAAGGTTTGATTGTACATGGTTACACAATAGCTGCTCCCCATAAATGCCTTATTTATCATGATATGTAAAGGATTTGTTTTCAACTATATGCTATCTATATACAACTGTGTTATACTCACCAACTTTTTAGTTGACTTTATTTTATTCATGTTTCAGGCCCTAATATGTGAGAATGATTCAAGACGTGCTCAATATAGGATTTGGACTTAGCAATTTAAATCAAGACTTCTATGAGTTGTTTTATGTTTCTTGTTTGAATTTGGTTTGTACTTGGATTATTTGTAATGGAAAGTGACTTTAATATATTTCAATCTAGTCAACCATGTGCTATGAACAGTCTTACATGTCCCACCCCGATGATTCCGCCATCGGTCGGGGTGTGACAGATTGGTATCAGAGCCTTGGTTATAGGGAATTAGGATATTAGACACCTTGACCTAGACTATAACTTTAGGACAACCACTTATGCTATGCTTCATGATTATGTGCTATGTGCTACATGTTATATGTTACATGCTTAGTATGATTTCTTATTATTTCATTTTGATGACTTATGTGTCTTAAATCCATGACTTATTAGGATATTCTCAATAATTAAATAAATAATATCCTTTCCTATATTCTAAAACCTCATAATATTTCTATCTTCTTTCTATCTTTATCCTTTCTAAGCATGTGGAAAATTCTTGAAACAAAAATCTTTAAAAAATTTTATTTCTTCGTTAAGGTTTTTAAACTTGTTAAATTATTTGAGGACACGTTCAATCTGGAAGGGTGACACCTGTATTTTGGGTTTTCTGTCTAGGAAAGCATTTCGCATAAATCCCAATCAGCCGAGGGACCCGTATGCTTTCATGGGAATTCCCGAGATTAGTGTTTACTTATAGGCTAAAGCATGTCTCCTTGAAAATTATATAAGTTTAATTAACCTTAATGTGCCATGGTATTCAAGTGATTTTGTCACTTTTGAGTACAATCCAAACGAAGAATATCTACTTTTATTTTCTCATTCTATTAAACCCTATCAAATCTCATAAGTTCTTACAATCTTTCTTGTCTTGTGAAAATCTGTAGAATGCCTCCTCGTCGTGCTCCCGCAACCAACGCCAACACCGACATCGCTGCTATTCTTATCCAATTGGTCACACAACTCACCCAAGCCAATGGTGCCACCAATGGCAACAATGGTGGAAATGGAAGCAATAGTGGTAATAATGGTGGAAATGGTGGAAATGGTGGTAACAATCCATCTCAATGCACCTTCAAGCACTTCAACTCGTGCAATCCCCTCAAGTTTTATGGAACCGAAGGAGCTACTGGACTCCTTCAATGGTTTGAAAGCATTGAGAATACCTTTCTCAATAGTGACTGTCCCGACAATCCCGTGTTCGTCATGCTACAAGTGTCCTACAAAAACGGGCACTTACATGGTGGAATGGGGAGAAAAGGAATAGGGGTGTTGATGTAGCTATGGCCTTACCTTGGGATGAGGTCAAAAGGCTTATGACCGAGGAGTTCTGCCCTCGAAATGAAGTGAAAAAGTTAGAAGCTGAATTTTGGGATCTTGCCCAAGATAGTGGGGAAAGCTTAGCATATACAACTCGGTTCCATGAGTTGAGTCTTCTAGTACCCCACATGGTCACTCCTTTGTCCCGTTGTATCGAAAAGTATATTGGTGGGCTACCAAGACATATCCAAGATACTGTCTTAGGTAGAAATCCTGCTACTCTGGAGGATGCTATTCGTCTATCCGCTACCTTAACTGATAATCATGTGAAAGCGGGAACACTTACTAAGAAGGGTACCAAGAAAGTTTCTGACACTATAACCCCCCCTACCCATAACAAAGAAGCCACAACTGAACCCTCCCGCAATAATAGGAAAAGGAAGACTAGAAACTATGATGTGGTCACTCCTACTATTCCGGTTATCCAAGCTGCACCTATGGTTCAAACACCGGTCAAAAAGCCATATGTTGGAATTTACCCTCTTTGTGCCACCTGCAACTACCATCATCCCCAAAGCATCCCATGTCGCCTTTGCACTTATTGTGGGAGACATGGTCATACAGTTAGTGTTTGTTGGACCAAAGCTCTTACGGGCCAAGTCAACCCTCCAAACCGAACCGTACCTCAAGTGGCTAACCAAGGTGCTCCCGCCATTGCTAATGGGCGTGCTTGCTATGAGTGTGGTGACCCAAACCACTTTCGTGATCAATGTCCAAGACTTGCAAATGCTAGACAAGGTGAAGCTCGTTGGCGTGCGTTCAACATAAACGCCAACGAAGCTCAAGCCAACAAAGACGTGGTCAATGGTACGTTTCTTGTTAATAGTCAATATGCCTCCATTTTATTCGATACCGGAGCCGATAAAAGTTTTGTGTCACTTAATTTTGAACCTTTACTTGCAAAGACTCGATCCCAATTAGAGAAAACCTTCACCGTTAAAATAGCGAATGGTGACTCCCTTACAATTTACTCCATTATTTATGATTGCTCCTTAGAACTAAATGACCATTCATTCCCAATCAACCTTGTTCCAATGCCACTAGGAAGCATTGATATTATCATAGGTATGGATTGGCTATCAAATCATCATGCCGAAGTCCTTTGCTTTGAAAAGTGTATCCAAATTCCGTTACCATCGGGAGAAACCTTAAGGGTTTTTGGTGAAAAGCCTTGTAAAGGGCTTAAATTAATGTCATGCACTACTGCTCAAAAGTAATTACGAAAGAAGTACGTGGCCTTTTTGGCCCATATCGTTCAAAAGGATGTTAAGAAGAAGAGTATTCAAGATATCCCCATTATCCGAGATTTTCCTGAAGTATTCCCCGAAGACTTATCCGGTCTTCCACCCGTTCGTCAAGTAGAATTTCGTATTGATCTTGTGCCCGGAGCTAACCCCGTGGCTAGAGCCCCTTATCGTCTTGCACCTTTTGAAATACAAGAACTTGCAAGTCAACTTCAAGAGCTCTCCGACAAGGGATTCATCCGTCCGAGTCATTCACCGTGGGGTGCACCCGTCTTATTCGTTAAGAAGAAGGATGGATCATTTCGCATGTGTATTGACTACCACGAACTTAACAAGCTTACTATCAAGAACCGTTATCCTTTGCCTAGAATCGATGATCTCTTTGATCAACTTCAAGGTTCTACTTGCTTCTCGAAGATTGATCTTCGATCCGGTTATCATCAGCTTCGCGTTCAAGAAGATGACATTCCTAAGACTGCTTTTCGAACAAGGTATGGTCATTACGAGTTCATGGTTATGCCTTTCGGGTTAACCAATGCACCCGCAGTTTTCATGGATCTCATGAATCGTGTGTGCAAACCGTACCTTGATAAATTCATGATCGTTTTCATTGATGATATCTTAATCTATTCCAAGACTAAAGCCGACCATGAAGAATATCTTAGACTAGTTTTGGATCTCTTGAGAAAAGAACAACTTTACGCCAAATTCTCCAAATGTGAATTTTGGCTAAAGGAAGTTCAATTTCTTGGTCATATTGTCAATGACAAGGGAATTCATGTTGATCCTGCAAAGATCGAAGCGGTTAAGAATTGGAATGCCCCGAAGACTCCTATCGAAGTTTCATTTCTTGGTCTTGCGGGTTATTATCGTCGTTTCATCACAAACTTCTCAAAGATTGCTGTCCCTCTTACCGCTCTGACCCACAAGGGTAAGACTTATGAATGGGGACCGAAACAAGAAGAAGCTTTCCAAACCCTTAAGCAAAAGTTGTGCAATGCTCCTATATTGACTCTCCCCGATGGAATCGATGATTTAGTTGTCTATTGTGATGCTTCTAACCAAGGTCTTGGTTGTGTCCTCATGCAATGAGGCAAGGTAATCGCCTACGCATCACGACAACTCAAGATTCACGAGAAGAATTATACGACGCATGATCTTGAGCTGGGTGCGGTCGTATTCGCGTTAAAGATTTGGAGACATTATCTCTATGGTACAAAATGTGTGGTGTTCACCGACCACAAAAGTCTTCAACATATCTTTAACCAAAAAGAACTCAATATGAGGCAACGACGTTGGGTCAAACTCCTTAACGACTACGACTGCGAGATTCGTTACCATCCCGGCAAAGCGAATGTTGTAGCCGATGCTTTGACTCGAAAGGACCATGTTATGCTTCATTGTGCCTGTATTCAAACCGATATTCAAACCCGTATCTTAGAAACTCAACACGTCTCGGTAACCGAGGGTAACATGTATGAAGAAATGTCGTGTGGTGTTGAACTTCTTCTTGAATCAAAACCCAATGGCTTACTATATTACTTGAACCGTATTTGGGTTCCCGATCGCGATGATCTCCGTACATTTATCATGAACGAGGCTCACAAGACTCGTTATTCTATTCATCCTGGTGCGGATAAAATGTACCAAGATCTTCGCCAACAATATTGGTGGCCCGGTATGAAAAAGGACATTGCTCTCTATGTTGCCAAATGTTTAGCCTGCTCCAAAGTCAAAGCCGAACATCAACGTCCTTCTGGTTTGCTTGAACAACCGGAAATTCCCGTGTGGAAATGGGAGAACTTAGCCATGGATTTTATTACCAAGCTCCCTCGCACCTCGAGTGGATATGATAGTATTTGGGTGATCATTGATCGTCTCACTAAATCCGCTCATTTCTTGCCTATCCGCGAAGACTTCAAAGTGGAGAAACTAGCCCGAATTTACATTGATGAAATTGTGAGCCGTCATGGTGTTCCCGTGAACATAATATCCGATAGAGACGCTCGGTTCACCTCTCGATTTTGGCAATCTCTCCAAAAGGCTCTTGGTACTCGATTGGATTTGAGCACGGCTAACCATCCGCAAACTGATGGTCAAACCGAGCGAACAATCCAAACTCTTGAAGACATGCTTAGAGCTTGTGTAATCGATTTTGGTGGCAATTGGGATTCACATCTATCCCTCATTGAGTTTTCTTACAACAATAGCTACCACACAAGTATCATCATGGCTCCATTCGAAGCTCTCTATAGTCGCAAGTGTCGTTCTCCTATCTGTTTTAACGAGATTGGTGAAGCACAAATCACTGGTCCCGAGTTAATTCAAGAAACATCCGACAAGATTATTCAAATCCGTAACAATATTCGAGTAGCGAGGAGTCGGCAAAAGAGTTATGCCGACAAACGTCGAAAACCCTTGGAATTCCAAGTTGGTGACCTTGTTCTTCTAAAGGTGTCTCCATGGAAGGGCGTGATCCGTTTTGGAAAGAAAGGCAAGTTAGCACCTCGTTATGTTGGTCCATTCAAGATCCTTGAAATGATTGGGAAAGTGGCCTACAAGCTCGAGTTACCTCCATCTCTTGGCAATGTGCATCCTACATTTCATATATCTAACCTGAAGAAGTGTCTCGGTGATGAAAATCTCCATATACCGCTTGACGACGTGCGCATTGATGAAACGATGCACTTCGTTGAGAAGCCGGTAGAAATTATGGATCGTGAAGTCAAACAGCTCAAGCGAAGTCGCATTCCTATTGTCAAAGTTCGTTGGGAATCTAAGCGTGGTCCTGAGTTCACTTGGGAACGAGAAGACCAAATGAAGCTCAAGTACCCTCATCTTTTTATTGATATTGTTGTTTCCTCTAGCTAAATTTCGGGACAAAATTCTCTCAACATGGGGAGACTGTAACATTTCTGATTTTTAGTATTCATATTTCAATTCAATGTAATGCAATTTTGAATTCAATACTCATGCACTGTCTTATTATTTTTCTCACCGTAAACTAAACGCAATGATTAGATACAAATTCGCAAGTTTTACGCAATTATATACATTAAACACTATGCAAGAAACTATTTAATTCAAACATATCAAACCTGAAAAGTCAAGGACTAAAGTTGAAAAATGTCAAGAAACCCTAGTCTAGCACGATCGTGCTTCATCCTGGCACGGTCGCGCCAAGTGCCTCGGCACGATCGCGCGACTGGTCCTGGAACGATCGCGCCCGGTGCCTAAGCACGGTCGCGCCTCTCTTGGGCACGGTCGCGCCTACGTAACAGTTGAAACGTAAATGCAGTTTCAAACCGCTCGATCGTTCGAATTCAAATCCGATTTACGTTTTACTTTTGTTATCAAGAAAAATATCTCCGTCAATTACCATTATCATTTCCAAAATACAAATTACTCTCAAAAGAAACCGTCCAAATTATCTCCCAAGCCTCAAATCTCTATTTTCGATCCAATTGCTACCAAATAATCAAGGAACTCGATCCTCTGATCATCTCTAAGGTTTCTGAAAGGGTTGAATCAGCCGGAATCGCAGCAGAAGTCGTCGGAAGCCAATCTTGACGTCGTCAGAACTCCCTTCTACCGATCGCTATCAATTCCTTTCTGTTTTAGGTAATTGAATCATCCCTCTCATTCGTTTCGATCCATATATCAAAAGCCCCCTATTAATCAGAATTTTCATTACAGAAATCTTCCAGAACCGAAAACTATTGTTTTAATAAAAATGATTTAATCGATTCTACTCTTAAACACGATTTACATACAATTAAGTTATATGAATAGACCCGTAACAACTCAGTAATCAAAAGCCCTAACAATTCCAACGCTATAAATACAAGATTTGTTCAATTCGTGTCTGATTTGGAAGAGACACGGTCGCGCTAATCATGTAGCGCGGCCGTGCCTCATGTAGCGCGGTCGTGTCCTCCTGTCCAGACCTTTTGGGCTAGCCTCTGTTGTGTCTAAAAATCGTAGACACGACCGTGCCGATCCAAGGCACGGTCGTGCCTGTTGACTGGTCTTGTTTGTGCCCTCTGTTGATCAACCCGGTCGCGCCCGTGGCTTAAGCACGATCGTGCCCTTCCGAGGCACGGTCGTGTGTGACTCGGAAATTTTAACAGAATTATAATTTTATATTTTTCAATCAATAAATGTTTCAAATTTTATAAAAATATGTTTTCTGTATTTGAAGAGATTTAAAGTTTAATCTGGAGATAAATATTATTTATTTAAAAGTTTATTTATCTTACACTTAAATGATGTTTTAAATGATTAAGTTACAAAGTTTATAAATAAATAAGATAATAATTATTTATTTAATATTTAAACAAAAATCATTTATTTATTTATACTTAATTACAATCAATATTTACATTATTTCATAAACTATAATCATTTATTTATTTATTAATTTACATTTAACACATGCATTATTTTCATAATCAACAATTTTATAAAAATTCTATTTTATTATTTAAATTCCAAACTTTAATCAAATATTCCAAAAAAATGGTTACTACAACTTTATATATTTCATTTAATACTTTTTATACACAAATTCAACCTTCAATGTTAGACTTAAACTTTGTACACAGATTTGATTCAATATACATTACTATCTAGGTTAACCCGTGCGTATCAAGAACCCTTATTTTATCTATACTCTTTGTTAGCTACATCTCCATACCAAGTGAGTATTCACAACCCCTTTTACTCTTTTACACTTTTGGGGTGAAACATGAACATTATTCAAATTACACATTACATTTACACAAACAACACAAAGTACAAATCCTATTTACATCCATGTGTGCAATTTGAGCTTTATGCCCGAGTGCTAGGTGTGCTAACCTTTGTATGCGATTATGTGCAATCATTAACTATACAAGCCGACGGTTTTCAATGATGGATCTATTGAGTCTGACAAACCCACCCAGGTGCGCGGTGATTGAAACCGACAACACAATTTTTGCATGCTAGTTACAAGGTTTGATTGTAGATGGTTACACAATTGCTGCTCCCCATAAATGCCTTATTTATCATGATATGTAAAGGATTTGTTTTCAACTATATGCTATCTATATACAACTGTGTTATACTCACCAACTTTTTAGTTGACTTTATTTTATTCATGTTTCAGGCCCTAATATGTGAGAATGATTCAAGACGTGCTCAATATAGGATTTGGACTTAGCAATTTAAATCAAGACTTCTATGAGTTGTTTTATGTTTCTTGTTTGAATTTGGTTTGTACTTGGATTATTTGTAATGGAAAGTGACTTTAATATATTTCAATCTAGTCAACTATGTGCTATGAACAGTCTTACATGTCCCGCCCCGATGATTCCGCCATCGGTCGGGGTGTGACATCACCCAACTCCATCATTCTTGTTAGATCTGAGTCTGGAAGTTGCAGTACCTCATCAACAGATTTATAGACTGATCTTTTTAGTTCTTCCTTTCCCCTAAAAACTTCAAACCATTTATCTTTGACTGTTATAGAACCAGACAATTATTTCGCTTGAGTTTTCTGGTGTGATGGTAGTTTCGGTTTTCTTCTTGGAAGGCTACTGATGAGGTGGAGTTTGGTGGAAGGATTTGGACTTTGTGGGTGGAGAGGAGGGAGGTCTAGGATTGAGAGTGGAAGGTTGTTGAATAGAGGAAGTGGTGGATGAGGGAGAAGGATTGGGTTTCTTTTGTTTCCTTTCATCTTCTTGATTAATCACCCTCTGCTTTGAGCCTTTTTTCCCCATTCTTTCTTCCTCTTCCTTCTTGACTTTAAAGTAAAGGGCTTGCAGGTTCATGAAACTTATGGGACCCATCCTTTTTCCACTCTCTCCTCTAGCCTTTAGGAAGTCAATCATGACCTTCCTTTCTTCATGGGTTCTTTTCATAAAGGCAATGGTCTTCTTGGATTTTTGTTTGGCCTTTTCTTCTTCTTCAGCCCTTTTCTTAGTTTCCAATTGACCTTGCTGACCCATGAAGGCTCTGTAGATTTCTTTATTTGATAGTCTTGTAGGTCCCTCGGGTGTGGCGGATCGTCACATGCAAGTGGGTCTACTAGTCGGACCGGGTGCGGAATGGCCGTGACTAGGCGGAGAGTCTATCTAAACAAAGTAAACCGACAAGAGAAAACACTTTAAACGTTCTTTGTATTATAAACACTTGAAGGTTACAGAGAAAAGCACTTAGGTTACAATCTGCGTATTTGCTATTTGGACTGCGTACTTAACTTATGTCAACCTATCCTACTTACACCTGACCTGATGCCTGCGCACTTAGCAAGTGCGCAGGGCAAAATGCTCTTGGGTACTTAACAAGTACGCAAAGGTATTCTTGCGTACTTGCTAAGTACGTAGGAGCTTTCTCCTGCGCACATGTAAGTGCGCAAAACACTTAGAAAGAAATGCAACATTCAATATGTAAAAGTAAATTCAACTCGATAAACTAATATATAAAGACTCTTACATACAAAGATAATTACAGACATGAAAATACAAACTAAGACTCTATCCAGAGTGTTGTCACAGGAAAGTGCTTCAACAAACTCCCCCTTGACAACAGCTCGGGATCTTCATCGTCTTCAGTCTTCAATCTTTAGTGTTCACAACTTCAGTCTTCAGCTTCCATCTTCTTCTTGTAATCAAGGCAGAACTTAATCACCTTGTCGTATTTAGAAGAAAGGAGCTTTGTCCACTCATCCGTGTAGACGCAGTAGCGTTCTGCTAGTACCTCCAGATCTTTCATAGAAAAGTTGATGAAGCAGACTTCATCAAAGATTCGGATAAGTTCCTTTGGCACTATGTTCCCGCTCTCTGAACGTCCTTTACCCATGATCACAGCCTCGCCCGTCTTTGGATCTACGTACCAGTACCACATGTCGCCAAGAATATCCTGAGATAACTTGCTCAGGGGAATCTTAGTTTCACATCGCACTGGCTTGTATACCAATTTCTTTAAGTGCTTCTTAGTCACAGGATGTAAAGCGTGCTTATCCTTGACTCTCTTGGGCACCTGAGGCATGAACATTTCAAAGTTCCCAGATCTTGCTTCACGCTGTAGAACCACCCACAACCCATCGCCACTGCGTGATTGGAATGACCCAGCAGCTCTCGGTTTGCTAGGTTCACCAGGTCGTATTTGGGCAGGGAGCAGAACGCTTCACTGGTGGGTTTCAAGTATTGAACCCCGCCAGATCTTTTGATGGCGAACAGCTGCTTGTCCTTCTCGAACCTTACAGCCAAGATCATCCCTGTTGCTCCGTGTTTGTCTATGATAGACGTCTTTTACCACACCGGAGCTGGACCCTTTGATGAGGTAGAAGGCATGCCTCTGGGTCCACAGGTTTAGGGTCAACTGGGGAGGCTTCAGTCGAGGCTTCTACATCTTCTGGCTCGTACTCTCCTTCCCCGTATCGAGCGGAGCGTCGAAGGATGGACATTCAAAGATCTCTCCATCTTCTGGCTCGTACTCTCCTTCCCCGTCACCCTTGGGAATCTCTATCACCACGTCTTCATCATCCTCATTCCAGTCATCACCAGAGTCGATCTCTCCTTCTTCCAGATTAAGGAGAGCATCGATCTGTGCTTCCTTGGAATAGTCAGGCTCAAGATAAAGGATCTCATCATGAGATAAGTCCTTGAGCACATCGGCAGCTGACTTCCCTTTATCACCACCACCACCAGAGGTATCACCACCCTCTTGCTGAGTAGACTCCCCCCAGCCATTGGAATAGCAGAGATGGGCACAATTGCCAAAGCTTGGTGCTCACCTCCACTAGGACCGGCTTCAGGATCCTTGTCTTTATCGTCATCCTTAGTCAATTCGACTGGATGACAAGGCTCAGCACCAGTGGATTTTTTTTCTTTTTCTTTCTCTTTCTCTTTCTCTTTCTCTTTCTCCTTCTCCTTCTCTTTCTCTTTCTCCCCCTGAGCATCAAGCTTCTTGGTCAGTTCTGCAACTAATTTGACCATCGCTTCGTGCTCTTTTCTTTGTAGATCCAGCCTTAGCTCAAGTGACGTTATGTGGCCTAGAATCATTTCATTTGTCTTCATTAATAGCTCATTCTGTGCCATTACGTTCTTCAGTCGCTCATTAGTCCCCGTTCTCTGGCTATGTAGAATCCTAACTTCATCAGCCAGTGAATTAATCTGTGCTTGTTGAGCATCAGATTCCTCCTTTGACTTCTGAATAGTCTTCAGCAGTCCAGCAACTTGGGTTTCTAGCACATCGATCCTTGCCTCATTCGGGTCAGGATGCCTAGACGATGACGCTTCGGCATAATGGATAGGGGAGGAGAAGATGGTACCAAAGTCAAACCCTTGTGAGAAATCTTCATAAGTGAAGGGTTGACTTGGAGGATCAATGGTGGGTGTTGGGATTTGGGATGAGATGATGGGAGTAGGTGTTATGGTAGGGGTGATGGTGACAGACTCCGTGACAATTGGAGTAGTCACCGTCACTTGGACTGATGTTGTACGGAGGGTCACCGTCACAGGAACCTCCTCTGTGACTGCCGCGACTGCCACGTCAGCTTGAACTTGTGGCCTTCTCCTCCTTCTGTATAACGGCTGTGTAGGCGGGGTAGAGGCTGAATCTGGACTAGCAGCTGGAACTTGGACTTGCTGCACAAGCGGGACCTCTACCACAATGGGGATAGCAACCTCTTGCCTATCTCCCCTGTTCTTATGAACACTTTCTCTTCTTTGTCTTTGTACAGCAGCGTCAGAGTCAGATGTTGGCTCATATTCGCTGCTCGAGCTCTGTTGCTTCCTTTTAGAGGACGACTCAGGTAGGGTTACCTGTGCCGATCTCCTGGGGTGTGCCTGTGATGGTGCGTCATCGGAATCAGAAAAATCTGATTCTGTTGCTTCCGAATCGGATTCCTCAGCACCACCATCACCGCCTTTGTCGTCTCCATCCTCAGACGATCCATAATCACTATCATTCTCCTCATCGTGTTGTTCATCAGAATGTTCACTCAGTTCAGGTTTCGAGTCGTGGTTGTACCATCTCCAGTCTTCAGGTGCCACATATGCTTCATTTAGAAGGTGGCCAAAGAGTTCTGTGTGCACAGGGGTAGGTTCTACACTACCTGGCTTCAGAAATTGAGCAAATACTCTTTTGTCCACCCGCTTGACTTGTAGTCTCTCCCCTATAGCAGGAAGGTTTGGCAACGCGTCATCGATCAAGAGTTGCACAATTCTAGGGTACAATAAGAATCTAAACTTCTCCGCTGTGTTGATCTGGTCATTGATTGCTTTGAAGATGTAGCGCGAGAAGTTGTAGCCCCTATTAAGAGACAAGCCCACCATGGCTGCTGCAAGGTCATGACCCATGGCATCTTTACCAGCTTTCCTTGACGAGATGCACACGATCATGACGTGGGCGAAATACCGCCATTGGTCTAATACCCCAAATCTTTTTATAAGAAGCATAGTCCCTCGCTCCGACGTATCACATTCTTTGCCTCCAACACCCATCCACAAAGTAGTCTGGATAGGCTGTCGGGTCGGTAGCAAGGTCTCTGAATTGCAGGACCCTTCTTATTGTATCTTTAGAAAAAGCGATAACCTGACCAGCAACAGTAGCCCTTATGACATTGGGGGTTACCGTGCAGTCGTGCTCCGCCGTCTCCCAGAATTGTTCCAAGTAAGGTCTTGACACGGTCGGGTCAGCTGAGATAGCATAGATGACTCTTGAGTGGTTCAAGAAGTCAACGATCTCCCTATATTGCAATGCTGCACCTTTCCATTTGGGTTGAGTGATCGCTAACAGGTTGAACTCGTTAGTAAACGTCCGAGCCATAATCTGCAAAATCACACAGAAAGCACAATCAAAACAACACGTATCATTGGAAATGAATAAAGACGACTCAGTATAGCAGTTACTCTTAGAACTGAATTTCAGACTTAGGAATTTTTGCTAAGTGTTGATCCTGCGTACTTAGCAAGTACGCAGGAGTTTGTTCTTGCATACTTAACAAGTACGGAGGAATTATTTCTTACGTACTTGTTAAGTGCGCAAGACTTGCACTTAGCCAAAATTCCAGAAATCTTAACTTTCAATCAGAAGAGAGACATTGCCGTGGATTATGGTCACCACAAGGTCGAAATACTTGATTAAGACCTATGGGACCACTATCCACCGCAACTAACCGCTAAACCCGTCAAATTTTTGACCTAGATGACGACCCAGTTGAACAAATTAGGAGTCAATAGGTTTCAATTAGTGATTATTAACAAGTTTTAGGTCTTAATTTGCATTTAGAACACCAAAATAGGTCAATAATTTCACACCCAAACCGTCGATGAATCGGTCAAAAACATGTGATTAAGTGGATGATACGGACCGAGATTCTCACCAAGTAAATGTTAGATGATGTTTAAACAATGAGCGGGATGAAAAATCCGGTTGGAACACTCGAAATTTTGAGGAAAATGGTCGGAGGGAATATCACAGGAGAAAAAAAGGTTTGAAAATGATAATCTCTAAAAATTTTCTAAGTCCTGTATTTATACCCAACACATTATGGTCGTGCGTACTTACTAAGTGCGCAGGACTTAACTCCTGCGTACTTACTAAGTACGCATGACTTAGTCTTGCGTACTTGTTAAGTACGCAGGGTTTACCTCATGCGCACTTATCAAGTACGCAGAGACCCTTATGTGCGCACACTTTCAACTCAAATTATGAAGATTTTAAGTCAAATAACGAACAAGTTAAAAATATTCAATCAAGAGGATTCAAATACAATTCAGGAAGGTTAAACACAAATATTTTTGGTTTTTCTGAATAAAATTGAACTATGCATAAACTTAAAATATTTTTGATCTTTTCTCATAGAAATATATAAGTATTCATACAAACTATTTTTGATCAAAGACACGAGCAGAGGATCATATCAGGCTATCTTTTAGCAAAAACGATACAAAATAAACATCAAAGAATATGGGATCATGTCATGGATTACTCTTTATTCATACGTAATAAGCACATAGACAAGTAATTCAAGTTGACACTATTATAAGATTTGAAACTATACGCATCTTTGTATCACATTCTTGTGTATTAAGGTATTAATTATAAGATATACAACGTGTACCCCACTGATATGCTATTCTAACTTGCACTATCTCAAGGCATCTAAGATTTTCCCAATGATTTTCTAAATTTTCAAAATGAAGCTATATCTATTAGCACAGGAAAATCAAGCGGAATCCATAAGGATTATCAGGAATCATAAGATTCAGAATCGAGGGATTCAGTTGTCTTGGTTTCATTTGAATTTCTTCATTGAATATCGGAATGATGATCCAGGATAATACATATGGTGATTGAATAAGGTAAGGGGATCCAACTTTTATCTGGATTTGATTTCAATGAATCAGGAATGATTCAAGGGTGAATACATGCTCAACGGTTAATGTAGAGACATGTCTTGATTCAATCTCTCCTTGCATACTTGTGAGTATGGGCAGTGAGATGAACCGCATTAATTATGCTAACTTTATAACCCAAAACTGACCTCAAAAGAAAATTATTGCCAAAATCTAACATCCTATATCTGATAATGATCTTTTCTATTCTTTTACGCACACACACTTACAAACATGGGTTTAAATCACAGTTGTAACTTAGATTTAGTTTCCACACTACTAGTGATTCAAAAACGCATACAGCCTACTGACAATTTAAATTACTTGTAAATAAGCAGATTAAAAACATAATAAGTTAAACAATTAAGTAAGCATGACGCAATCATTTCCCATATGAGCAGTCTATGACGTTTAGATCATTTCTGATGTACTATCATTTCCTCTTTTTCTCAAGTTAACTTTGAAATTTTCTCCATTTTCTATTTTGTTTTTGTTTTTGTAAAATATTTTGAAACTTAAAAGAACTATACAGAAAAATTAAAAGAAATAATGTTTAACTTCCATGAATTGAATTGATTTAAGAAAAATTAATTTTCACTCAGAATTGAACATTCTTATCAAGTTGACAAGATGCTCAAAACGGGATCGATCAAATGCCTTTGTGAAAAGGTCAGCAAGATTGTCATCCGTGTGAACTTTTACAAGTTCAATTAATGCTTTTCAGCCCAATCACGGATGAAATGATGGCGAATCTCTATATGTTTAGTTTTGGAATGTTTCACCGGGTTATTTGTGATGGACATTGTGGCATTGTTGTCAATGAATAGAGGAGTTCCAGTGAAGTTTAAGCCATAGTCTCTCAACTGCTGCTGAATCCACAGTATCTGAGAACAACCGCTCGCTGCAGCAATGTATTCTGCTTCACAAGTTGAGACAGAAACTGTTGACTGCTTCTTACACTGCCAGGAGACCAGTCTGTCTCCTAAGAATTGACATCCACCAGAAGTTGACTTTCTGTCATGGTTACAACCGCCATAATCTGAATCAGTGTAGGCTTTGAAGTCGAATGACTGCTGCTTAGAGTACCAAAGACCTAATCGGGGTTTCCCTTTCAGGTATCTGAAAATTCTCTTCACGGCTATCATATGTGACTCCTTCGGTTGAGACTGAAACCTTGAGCACAAGCACACATCAAACATTATATCGGGTCTTGAAGCTGTGAGATACATAAGTGATCCGATCATCCCACGGTACAATCTGCTGTCTACATCCTTTCCATCTTTGTCAGGATGCAGACCATGATTGACTAGGATAGGTGTGCCATATGTACTGCTATCATTCATCTTGTATTTTGACAAGATGTCCTGCACATACTTGGTTTGATGTAGATAAATCCCATCCTCTCTTTGACTGACTTGCAGACCCAGAAAGAACGACAATTCACCCATATTACTCATTTCAAATTTGGACTTCATCACCTGCTCGAATTCCCTACACATCCCTTCATTGGTAGATCCAAAGATAATGTCGTCGACGTATACTTGTACAAGAAGAATGTCACCTCCTGCTTTCCTAATGAAGAGAGTCGAGTCAATCTGTCCACGGTCGAAACCATTAGACAGTAAATGCTTAGATAATGTCTCATACCATGCCCGCGGTGCTTGATGAAGACCATAAAGTGCTTTGTCGAGCTTGTACACTTTATTGATATTATGCGGATCTTCAAAGCCGGGAGGTTGAGTGACATAGACCTCTTCATGAACTTTACCATAAAGGAAAGCACTCTTCACATCAAGTTGATAGACCTTGAAACCGACATATGTGGCATAAGCCAAGAACAGTTTAATGGCCTCAATTCTAGCAACTGGGGCATATAGTTCCGTGTAATCCAAGCCCTCTTGCTGATAAAAACCCTGAACAACCAATCTTGCTTTCTTCTTCACAACCACATGACGATCATCCGCCTTGCATTTGAACACCCATCTGGTTCCAATTGGTTGAAATCCCTTTGGCAAGTCAACCAAATCCACACGTGCAACTTTTGGAATTGAGACAGTTCATCTTGCATTGCCTCAATACAGCAGTTGTCAGTGAGAGCCTCCTTCACATTCTTCGGCTCTAACTGGGACACGAATGCAGCATGCAGACATGTTTCCATGACACCAGTGTCAAATATCTCTGTGTAAAGACTGGTGTTCTCAGTGATGGTTCGATGACGAGTCTGAACACCGGCATAAGGATCACCAATAAATGTTGTCGATTGGATGATTCCTATGCACTCTCGTCTCCGGTACAATCGGTTCCTGAATTTCTAGATCTAGATTCGTGCTTAACTCCCCCATTTCCTGTGTTCCAGAGGAAGAAGATTCAATGTTAATTGGCTCAGCTGGAGGTTCATTTCCTACCGTTGTGTTAGGATTAGCTGGAGCGTCATCTCCAACAACAAGAACATCCTCACTGTTATCACTGTCATGAGTTCCAGATGCAGATGCAGCATTGGAATCAGGAGTTATAATTGGTACAGTAGCATGAGTAGAGAAGCTGGAGTCATCACCGCCACCCAATAATTCATAAACGTTTGCGGCGTCAACTGCAGATAAATCAGGAAGATTGAATGAGTTGAATAGCGCATCATAATCAAAACCCCAAGCTGGACCTGTTGGTTCGGGTGGAATGCTGTGTTTACTACAATCCACTTCAAACCATTCCTCGACAGTATGATTTCCTATGTTGTACACTCTCTTGCAAGGTGAGTTGGCAACGTATCCTAAGAAGATGCCTTCCACCGCTTTTGCATGAAACTTAGACTGGCGGTCTTTGTACTGTAGCAACAAGGAACATGGACTACCGAAAGGAACTAGGTAATCAAGATTAGGAAGTCGATAGTTGATCAACTCGTAACAAATCTTGTTGTGCCTCTTCACAACCAGAACTCTGTTTAATACGTGACAAGCTGTATTAACGGCTTCTACCCAGAAAGTGACAGGAAGCTTTGCATCCGACAGCATAGTCCTTGCAGTCTCAATCAGTGTTCTGTTCTTCCGTTCAGCAACTCCATTATGCTGAGGCGTGTACGGCGCGCTGAATTCGTGACGGATCCCTTTCTTGAGACAGAAAAGCTCCATCAAATTATTCTTGAACTCAGTTCCGTTGTCACTCCTAATTCTTCTAACTTTCAGCTTGCAAAGAGATTCCAAGCTCAGGATCAAATATTGAAGAATACCAGCAGTCTCGTCTTTAGTACCTAAAAAATGCAGCCAAGAAAAACGTGAGAAATCATCAGTTACTACTAGACAGAACGACCTACCTCCAATACTCCTGATACTTATGGGGCCAAACAGATCCATGTGTAATAGCTCCAAAGCGATATCAATAGAGTTTTGGAGCTTGGGCTTGTGAGACTTCCGTTGCTGTTTGCCCTTTTTACAAGGCATACAGTCATCTGCAATGGTAAACCTCAACTTAGGAACCCCGGTTACCAGACCGTTTCGGACAAGATGATTCATTTTACGATACGAAATATGTCCGAGTTTCCAATGCCACAAGATGGAGTCAAGCTCTGTCGCTTTAGAAAGTAAACAGGTAGGAACTGATGAGGTGGTTGTTGCCACGCTCATATCGATCTGATAGGTATCGTTTGTTCTTGGCGCTCTCATCGGGATCCAATCTTCCGGAACATCAAAACCGGGTTTGAGAATTAGGCATTCTGACTTGTCAAACATCACCGAGTACTCCTTATCACACATTTGGGAGACACTCAACAGGTTATGCTTTAGCTGCTCGCAAAAGTTGACATTGTCAAAGCTGACACAACCGTTCGAAACCACGCCTTGACACGTGATACTGCCACCTTTTTCTCCGGCAAAGGCCACATAGCCGCCTCTGAATGGTTTCACGTCTTGAAGCAAGGCCATGTTTCCTGTCATGTGCCTGGAACATCCACTATCTACATACCAGCGGTTAGAGATAGTACCCTTTGGACGTCCCTGCACGAGTCACAAAAGAATTAGTTAGATTTGGAGACTCAAGCCATTGTGGTCTTGGGTCGTCCATCCTTTTCAAAATAAACTACTTCCTTTAACTCACATTCATGATGACTGTTCAAAATTGATGAATCTTTAGAAGAAATAGAACTAGGAGATTGAGAAGTTTTGGATTTGGCAGTCCAGGATCTCTTCTGTTTCTTAACCGGAACAGGAGACTTTGGTTCAACTACAGCAGGTGAACTTGTGGAAGCTTCACCTGATTTAACTAAAGTCAGCTGTCCAAGCTTTCTCAACCTCTTGTTCCGTCTCCTCCTCTGTGGCTTTGAGAGTCTTGCCACAGGTTTCTCACCAGTACGTGTACTACCTGAGGTAGATACACGAGGTACATCAGGTTGCGTTACCTTTCTTGGAACAGATGGTTTAGCTTCAGATATGATCTTAGGCTTTACCATCGGTTTGACTGGTGGTTTCACTACATTTTGTTTTGGATGTTTGGGAGATGGTTTCACTGGTGGCGACCTACGGATAACAGCTGCTTGTGAAACAACAGGACGTTTCCCTTGGTTCTTAGAAGGACAGTTCATAAAAATGTGACCAACCAAGCCACAGTGAAAACAGTTCCTCTTGTCTACATAAGTTCTCTTATAAGGCTCATTAGATCTTGCCTTATATAACTCAGCATTATGAGAAGGAGGAGTTGGTTTATGAACATTAGTCTGAACCTTACTAGTTTGGTTTTTGGGAGTATAATATTTTTCCAAATTTTCTTTATACCCAAGCCCATAGTGAGCTGAAAAAGCCTCTTTTTTTACTAGGTTAAGACTTTTATACCCCCCGTAAAGCATTACCTTGAGTTTATCATTTGTTTCAATGATGTCGGGTTCAGTTAAAATGCAGTTATCACCATTAGTGATAACGTTTTTCTTTACCTTTTGTTTAGTCAACAACTCCTCAAATACTACTCCTTCTGGGCAAGAGTTAACCGACCCGTCTTCAGAAGCAGTAACAAACTCCTAACTAGATGTGGAGTTAGCCTTACTTGAGGATTCATCCTTTTTAAGGGAATCATCCTTATCAGAGGACTCATCTAGACAAGTGAGATCAATATCTATTAAGCTATTGACAAACTTCCCGCTCACTGGTGGAGGAATGGCATTAGTACCCAAACCTAACCCATTCAGTTGTCTCACCACAGATTCGTAGTGTTCCACCACAAAGCGAGAGTTTTTCAACTTCTCATTAGTGCATTTTAACTGCAAGATCTCATTTTGCAGTTTGTTGATTTCATTGTTCCGTTTCTCTAACCCCCTGTATGCAACATCTAAGTGAAGCTGTTGATCACTTATTTTTAAAGAATATTCACATTTTTCCTTTTTCAACGTTTCAATAGAATCTTTAAAACGTTTTTCATTTTTTTTATAGTTTAAAGCTGCCAAACTTAGGGTTCGATTTTGTCTTGGAGCCTAGAACATTAAAGTTTTAGCCCTTGACATTTAGAACATGAAATAACAGAGAAAGGGTTAGAATCTACCTCAGACGATGAACTTGTTGCTTCTCTAATGGCCATGAGAGCAACAGCAGTGGTCGATTCCTCTTCATCAGCTACAGGAGCTTCCATTTCTTCAGCTTCCTTCACCTCCTCTGTAGCAGCAGTTGTAGATTCTTCTAGGTCAGCCATAGAAGCTTCCCTTTTCTCTGCTTCCATCATCTCCATGATCTCAGCCATGAGACCAACCTGGGTTTGTGCGATGATGGCATCCTCAAGATGAACACCCCAGTCAAAGCTGTCGTCCTGTTGTGCTACCAATGCATTGGACGTTCCACTTTGGCTTTGATTGTGGTGGTTTGGATTGTTGTGGCCATGGCTATTTCCTTGGCTGGGTCGGGTGAAACCAGAGGCAGGTGCTCTGTCTTTCTGACACTCACGAGCAAAGTGTCCATAGTTCAGACACTTGTAGCATTTGGCCTTGGATTTGTCAAACCCGACCTTGGCATTAGGATGCCCGCCAATAGACTTTCTTCCTGTTCTGTTCAGGAAACGCTTGGCTCTCCTCAATAGCATGGCCATATTCCATTGAATATCCATGTCCTCCATGTCATTAGGATCCACTTGATTAAAATCTTCTTCAATCGTCTATGGATCAGTAAGCTTGCCACCTATGAAGTTTTCATATGCAAGCATGCAAGATGAGAATAGTGCTACATGATCTTCAGCTATTCTGGCTATAGCTGAGTTGTTAGCTGAAGACGTAGCAGGAGGATTTCTTGAGGTATTTTGATGATGAGACCCCAACCCTGATCCTGAAGCATAGCAAGCATGACCACCACACCCAGTTGAGTGGTCTTCTTTAGTAGGATTTCCAGTGTAGAGGGCAATTCCAGAACCCGATGACTTGGATGTAGAAGTCGTCCCATGATACATCGAAGGGTCTTGTATCTGGGGTCTTCCAGAGCTCTCTTTTCTTCTTAGGTTCATGTCATGAGCTTGAACCTTTCCTATTGCTTCCTCAACTGTCAGCTCATAGAATTTAGGATTTTCCCTCATCAGGGTTGTGTACATCTCAAATTTGGGTGGTAAAGCATCCAAAAACTTTTCCACCATCTCATCATCCGGGTACCTGAGTTCAAAAGCCTTCAACTCAGTCTGTAAATGATAGAACCTAGAGATGAGGTCATCTAAAGATTCGTTCTCAAAAAATCTGAAGCACTCATACTGCTTCCTGAGAAGATCCCGCTTACTCTTCTTGATGTCACTATTTCCTTCGAATCTCTTCTGTAAAGCTTTCCAAAGATCCTTAGAATTGTCATACCCTCGGAAACTGTGGAACAATTCCCGATTTAATGCCAAAGTGATCGAACCAAGAGCCTTCTTTTCTCGATCATAAGCTTTATTTTCTTCATCTTCAAGCTTAGAGATAGGCTTTGGCATCACCTCATCAAGATAGATGTGTGTGGGGTGCTTATATCCCTCATGGATTGGTATCCATAGCGATGAGTCGGTATATGAAATGTAGTGCTCGAAACGTGCTTTTCAATTAGAATAATCGTTCACGTTCAGCAACTTTGGTGGTTTCTGTGGTGTACCGATCTCATTATCATAATTTAACATGTTTACCAAATTCTGAAGATTCGACATAGTGAACACTTAGTCAAATTTCAGAAAAGTCAGACACAGTTGCGTACTTGGTTTTGGCCTTGCGCACATGAGAAATGGTCTTGCGTATTTAGATTTCCTCTTGCGTACTTAACAAGTACGCAGGAGTAAATGTAAGTACACAGGATATAACTTAAGTTCGCACAAGTTCAGTATTGCGCACTTATAAGTACGCAGGAGATAAGTCTTGCGTATTTAGTAAGTACGCACAAAACTGTACTTTTTGCCAGAAATGGTAAGTACGCAGGGTACCTTTTCAGCAACTTTCACCAAACTTTTCCGGTCACCTGAAACTCGTCGGAGATGGTAAAAATTCGTCTGATGATCAATGCAAATGAGCCAAAGGGTCAGAAACTTGTTTCTAACCAACCTTTGATGCTCAAAACACTCAAATACACAACAAAAATCAGTTTTTGAGTGATTTTTGCTTCTAAAATAGTGCTCAAGAGCTACCAATATTTTATCACAAAAATCAACAAAAATACCTCTTTTTGCTTGTAAAAACTCTCCAAACTCACTCACAACACTCGAAATCAGGAGCAAATGCTCTGATACCACTTGTAGGTCCCTCGGGTGTGGCGGATCGTCACATGCAAGTGGGTCTACTAGTCAGACCGGGTGCGGAATGCCCGTGACTAGGCGGAGAGTCTATCTAAACAAAGTAAACCGACAAGAGAAAACACTTTAAACGTTCTTTGTATTATAAACACTTGAAGGTTACAGAGAAAAGCACTTAGGTTACAATCTATGTATTTGCTATCTGGACTGCGTACTTAACTTCTGTCAACCTATCCTACTTATACCTGACCTGATGCAAGTGCGCAGGGCAAAATGCCCTTGCGTACTTAACAAGTACGCAAAGGTATTCTTGCGTACTTGCTAAGTACGCAGGAGCTTTCTCCTATGCACATGTAAGTGCGCAAAACACTTAGAAAGAAATGCAACATTCAATATGTAAAAGTAAATACAACTCGATAAACTAATACATAAAGACTCTTACATACAAAGACAATTACAGACATGAAAATACAAACTAAGACTCTATCCAGAGTGTTGTCATAGGAAAGGGCTTCAATAGATAGTTTCTCAAGGTAGTCTGCATCCTCACCTTGAGAAATCAGAACCTCTATCCACTCCTCTCTCATTTCTTTGGCTAGTTCTGAATTAGTTATTCTGAACTTAGCATCTTCCTTTTTCTTCTTCTCTCTTTCTTCTTTATTGAATTGTTCCTGCAGTTGAAGAGCTAGAGCTTCATCTTCTTGAATTTGAGAAGCTGTAGGAATCTTGACTTTCAGATCATCTAGCTGCTTAGCATAGAGGTGGATATGTTGTTCTCTAAGGAGTATGGCAGTTTTTCTTTCTTGTGTTTTTCTTAATTCAGCCATCTCATTTCCTTCTCTTCTTCTTCTTCTTCTTCTTCTTCTTCTTCTTCTTTCCTCCGTTTCCTTCTTCTCATTCAATAACCTTTCTTCATCTTCTTCTGTCATAGGTCTCTTCCCCTTGTCTTTGTTGGATGCCTCTGCTTCAGCTTCATGGACCACAACAGTAGATGTAAGAGATGCTGTTGGGATCTCAGCTTCAACTTCATTGGCATTTTGTGGAATGGACAAGGGAAGAACACTTTCTTCATCTTCTTCCCATTCAAGACCTATCACTGCTTTCCATTCTTTCTTCATCTTTTCCTTTTCTCTTCTTCTGGATTCTTCTGCTGTGTTTAATCTGACAGTTAGAGAGGAAAGAAAGGATAGGTCTGAGTCGGAGTTGGAGTCATCCATTGTAAGTCATCCTTCCTTTTCAATCTTAGTTTTGATGTTTTTTATCATTGCTTGACTCTCTAAGGAATTTACATTGCATATGTGTGATCTGAGCTCGAAGACCTTGTGTAAGAAGTCTGAATTTAAGATTAGGATCTCATTGATGTTGATTGAGAGAGATGATCCATTACTCAGGAAGAATATGAAGTCAGAAGACCCAGTGTTTGACCATCCTAGCACTTCCAAGTCTTTGACCACTGTGTTGTAGAGAAATCTTCTCCAACATAGAACTTCTTCTTCTGTTAAAGCACTGCTCCTGATCAAGGCAAGTCTTAGAGCCAGTCTTTGTTCTGATGTTGTTGAAGATTCTGCATGGTGTTTCCGATAGGCCACCCTGTTTCCTTCTTCTAGGAGCCTTTCAAACCAGGGAAGATTACCCTCCATCAAGACGTAGAACATGTTGATTGCAAGTTCCGTTGAGAGATCTGTAGAGTTGTTGGTGCACCTGGATAGGTACAGTTTAAGCACTTGGAGTGGATTTAGTGCATTCCAGTTCTGCTCTTCTACCCCACCGAACTCCTTTCTGATCCAGAATCTCTTAGTTGAACCATCATACCCCCAAGCTAGTATGGAGTCAAATTCTAGCTTATTTGAAGACGGTGTGAATTGAAGGGCAATGGTCTATCTTGATATGGCTGCAGCAGTGGGAAGTATGCTGAATGATGAAGGTGTGTCTTCATTTTGACTTTCATCCTTTAACACCTCATCAACAGCTCGGACAACTAACTTCCAATCCTCAGTGATTTCTTCCTCTTCATCTACTGAGTCTGGCAAGTCATGAACTTGAACGAAAGCAGGTCTGAATAGAGAACTTTGAAAGGCTGTCTGCTCTTGTATCCATTCGTCGAGGCTGTCAGCATCGTCTTCCACAACAACTATCTCCCCCTTTTTGGTTGCATCAGTGCATAGAGTCTGGTCAGTTTGAGTGCCCACTGAGACAAGGGAAGGTGTAGTCACTGGAAGGCATTGATGGGCTTCATGCATAGAGACTTGGTGCCTTAGTTTTGACACTTCGGCCTCTAGCATTTCCACCCTTGCCGTCAATTACAAGTTATGAAGTTTCAGTCTATCCTCATCCAAAGTTGTGGAATCCTTAGATCCAGATGGGGCCTTAGGCCTAGCCTCTGCATGCCCATCACCCTGGTTTTCTTGGCACCTGGGATTCCTCTCAGTGAAGAGTGTTTCAAAGGAAACATCCTCACTGTGAGTTGTCGTGGTTAGGATCTTAATGATGTTATCATTGTCCTCCTGGTCAGTTGATGTACCAGGATTAGTGACAGCCCTTTCCACATTCACTCTATCAGTACTCCGACAGTAAACCTTCTTGGGTAATGAACTTGGAATAGGTGCACTAGCAGCCAAGTCAATCAATACCTCCGAGATAGTGCTTGTTGGAGAAGGTATATCATCTTGACAAGGTGCCTCTACACTTAAGTTCAGAGAAGAAAAATAATGGATTGGCTCAGTGGGTTGTTCTATGGATCCAGGATGTGATCCTGATCCTAATAGAGAAGCTTCCAAGGAAGTCTCTCTAATGATGTGGCTATCCCTTTTGATATTCTCATTAGAAATTTGGGATTCTGAATGAGGGCTTTTAGGTTGGGATTGGGCCTTTGAGACAAGAAGAGAAGAAATCTTCTTGCTCCTTTTTCTAGTATATTTTGCTGCAATTGGAGCCCTTTGTTCCAGTTGAACGACAACATCCAAAATAGGTGTAAGTAATTTTTGTGCCAATGCATCCTTAGTAGTATGCACAGGGGTTCGAACAATGGAAGCAGATTGTTGTTCAGGATGTGAAGAGGAGGGTGTGGGATCAGTATCAGCTGGGATTTCTGAACTGTCACCCTGGGTACTTTGTATGTTCATCATTGTAGATAAGAATGGAACATTGACCCCTGAGAACTTTTTGGAAACAGTTTTCATACTTTGAAAAATGTTACTTTTATGACCCAGCATAAGATAGATTTTTGCAGGTTTTGAAAGCTCTTTTAATTCATTGTTAAAAACCTCCTGCAAGAACCTTGGGTACATATAAAATTGATGCTTTGCACCCTCTTGAAGCTTGTATCTTAAACCTTCAAAGATGAGATGTGCAAAGTTGAATCCTTGGCCAGTAACCATACTGTGAACAGCAGAGGCAAGTGTAGAGCTCACTTGATGCCATCCACTTCTCTTCTAAGATATGCATTGTAGAAGAGTGTGGCATAAATACTTCCATGGGGGCCCCATCAGTGCCTTCTCTATTGTGTACTCATTCTGATTTCCAGTGTACCCTATGGATACAAAGGTCCTCATATAGACTTCTTTTTAGTATGAAATGGCGGCCCCCTCGTCTTGAAGCTTGAGGTGTTTTCTAAGAGTAGCTTCAGTGACAATGATATTTTTGCCGTCTATCATGGCTTGGATTTGGGGAATCCCCTATTCGGTAGAGTAGACGGCGGTGTTCCAAAAATCCTCCATATGAGGGACGTATATGGTAGGGTTGACGTTTAGGGTAAAATATATCTTTGATCGACAAAGAAAATCGATCATATCATCAAACCCCTCAGAATTTTTCCCTTTTATTAAGTATGTTGTGAGGTTGTGGTATGGAGAAAACTTATTATCGGGACGGTTTATGTCTACCTCTGCCATTTGTTGGGTTTGGAGGGAAGGATGATGAACTTTGAAAGGTGGTTAAGTATGGAAGGCTTTGAATGCTTATGGAGGTTTGAGAGAAAATGATGAGGGTTAGGTTGAAATTGAATATGAAGAGGTTATGGAAAAATTGATTTGAGTTATAACGACAGAGGAGGGAAAAAGCAAACTTACTTGTACAGTACAACGTCATTAACTTTTTACAGTTACAGCTATAGTGCACTACAACAGTCATGGTAAAGACTAAAAGGAATTTTTACAGCGAGTAAAAGTTAATTTAGACTTATTTTTTACCCATTAATAGCAAACTTGGTTACTGCGGATGGTTAAGCCTATCCGCTGCAAACTTGGTTGCGGCAGATGGTTAAGTCTGTCAGCAGCAAACTCAATTGCTACTGATGGATGCAATGATCTGTAGCAAGGATGTTGCTGCTGACAGCCTTAAAGCTATCCGCTGGAAACTTGTTCCTGCTAATAATTTAAAGCAGTCAGTGGCAAATTCTTTGCTGCTGATGGATGCAATAATCTACAGCAAGGATGTTGCTGCTGACAGCCTTAAAGCTATCCACAGGAAACTTGTTCCTGCTGATAACTTAAAGCAGTCAGTGGTAATATCTTTGCTGCTGATGATTAAACTTGTCAGCAGCAAGAAATGGATGCTGCTGACTTATAACTTTTATTTATAGCAAAAGATAAACACATTTACAAAAACAATTTTTTAGAGACATATTTTAATCAAAGTTCATCATACCAATAGATTCAACTAAATATCTAAATCCAGCTTCATCAAAAGGCTTTGTAAACAAGTCAGCATATTGCACATTGGTATGAACTTTGGTTAAAATAATTCTCTTTTTATCAGCTTGATCTCTTATGAAGTGATACCTGATGTCAATGTGCTTTGTCTTGGAGTGCTGCACCGGATTGTTGGTGATTGATATAGCACTCATGTTGTCAATGTGAATTGGTGTTTCCATGAAAGTCATCCCATAATCCAGCATTTGATTTTGTATCCAGATGACTTGTTCACAACAACTTGAAGCTGCAATGTATTCTGCTTCTGTTGTAGAAGTTGAAACACATGTTTGCTTCTTGCACTGCCATGAAGTCAGTCTCACTCCCAGAAACTGACATCCCCCTGATGTGGACTTTTTGTCCAAGTTGCATCCCACATAATCACTGTCGGTGTATGCATACAGATTGAACTTATCATTTTTAGAGTACCATAGCCCAAGTCTTGGGGCTCCCTTTAGGTATCTAAAAATTCTCTTGACAGCTTGAAGATGTGTGTTGAAGCACTTTCCTGTGATAAACACTCTCGATTGACAGAGTCTTAGTTTTGTACTTTCATGTATGTATTTGTCTTTGTTTGTAAGTGTCTGTATGTATTAGTAATCAAGTTGTATTTACTTTTACATATTGCTTGTTGCAAATATCTCTAAGTGTTTTGCGCACTTGTATGTGCGCAGGAATTAGTTCCTGCGTACTTAGCAAGTACGCAAGAATACCTTTGCGTACTTGCTAAGTACGCATGAGCAAATTGCCCTGTGTACTTGCTAAGTGCACAGGCATCAGGTCGTGTATAAATAGGAATGGTTGACAGTAGATAAGTACGCAGTCATAGTAGCAAATACGCAGAACTTGTAATCTCAGTATTTCTCTCTGTAACCTTCAAGTGTATATAATAGACGAAAGTTTAAAGTGATCATCTTGTCGGTTTACTTTGTGTTGTAAGACTCTCCACCTAGTCATGGGTATTCCGCACCCGGTCCGACTAGTAGACCCACTTGAATGTGACGATCCGCCACACCCGAGGGACCTACAAGTGGTATCAGAGCCTTTGCTCTTGATTTCGAGTGTTTTGAGTAAGTTTGGAGATTTTCCTACAGAGTTTTACAAGCAAAAGGAGGTGTTTTTGTTGATTTTTGTGATAAAATAGGGGTAGCTCTTGAGCACTATTTTAGAAGCAAAAATCACTCAAAAACCGACTTTTGTTGTGTATTTTGAGTGTTTTGAGTATCAAAGGTTGGTTAGAAACAAGTTTCTGACCCTTTGGCTCATTTTGATTGTTCATCCGTCCGATTTTTGCCATCTCCGGTGTGTTTCCAGTGACCGGAATACTTTGGTGAGAGTTGGTGAAAAGGTGTTCTGCGTATTTACCATATCTGGCAAAAAGTACAGTCTTGCTGCGTACTTACTAAATACGCAAGACTAATCTCTTGCGTACTTACTAAATACGCAAGACTAATCTTGTGCGTACTTAAGTTATATCCTGCGTACTTATCAAGTACGCAAGAGCAAATCTTAAATACGCAAGACCATTCCTCTAAGTGCGCAAGGCCAATATCAAGTGAGCAAGTGTCTCTGATTTTTCTGAAATTTGACTAAGTGTTCACCATGTCGAATCTTCAGAACCTTGGAAACCTTTTAAACTATGACAATGAGATCGGTACTCCTCAGAAACCGCCAAAGCTGCTAAATGTCAATGATTACTCTAACTGGAAGGCACGCTTTGAGCATTACATTTCTTACACCGATTCTTCGTTATGGATTCCAATTCTAGAGGGCTATAAGCATCCCACACACATTTATCTTGATGATGAACTACCTAAGCCTATCTCTAAACTCGATGAAGAAGAAAAGGAAGTTTATGATAGAGAGAAGAACGCTCTTGGTTCTATCACTATGGAATTAACTCGGGAGTTGTTCCACAGCTTCAGAGGTTATGACAACTCTAAGGATCTTTGGAAGGCACTATAGAAAAGATTCGAGGGGAATAGTGATATCAAGAAGAGTAAACGGGATCTACTCAGGAAGCAGTATGAATGCTTCAGATTTTTGGAGAATGAGTCTTTAGATGACCTCATCTCTAGATTCTATCATCTGCAGACAGAATTGAAAGCTTTTGAGCTCAAGTATCCCGATGAAGAGTTGGTGGAAAATTTTCTAGATGCTTTGCCACCCAGGTTTGTAATGTACACAACCCTGATGAGAGAGAATCCAAAATTCTATGAAATGACAGTGGAGGAGGCAATTGGAAAGGTTCAAGCTCATAACATGAACCTTAGAAATAATGAGAGCTCAGGAAGACCTCAGATACAAGACCATTGTATGTATCATGGGACATCTTCTACAACCAAATCTTCGGGCTCTGGAATTTCCCTTTTCTCTGGAAACTCTACTGAAGAAGACCACTCAATGGTTGTGGTGGTCATGCATGCTATGCATCTGGATCAGGTTCTGGATTTCATCAACAACATACCTCAAGAAATCCTCCCGCTATAACTTTAGCTGACCAATCAGCCATAGCCAAAATAGCTGAAGATCATGTAGCACTATTTTCATCTTGTATGCTAGCCTACGAGAACTTCATAGGTGGCAAGCTTACAGATCCTAAGACAATTGAAGAAGATTTTAATCAAGTGGATCCTGATGACATAGAGGACATGGATATTCAATGGAATATGGCCATGATACTGAGGAGAGCCAAGCGTTTCCTGAACAGAACAGGAAGAAAGTTCATTGGCGGGCATTCTAATGCCAAGGTTGGTTTTGACAAATCTAAGGCCAAATGCTATAAGTGTCTAAACTTTGGACACTTTGCTAATTAATGTCAGAAAGATAGAGCACCGGCTTCGGGTTTCACCAGACCTAGCCAAGGAAACAGCCATGGCTACAACAACACAAACAACCATAATCAAAGCCACAGTGGTTCGTCCAATGCACTGGTAGCTCAACAGGACGACAGCTTTGATTGGGGTGTTCATCTGGAAGATGCCACCATTGCACAAACTCAGGTTAGTCTCATGGCTGAGATCATGGAATTGATGGAAGCTGAGAAAAAGGAAGCTGAGGAGAAGGAAGCTTAAGAAAAGGAAGCTTTTGTAGCTGATCAAGAGGAATCTACTACTGTTGTTGCTCTCATGGCTATTGGAGAGGCAACAAGTTCATCAACTGAGGTAGATTCTAATCCTTTTTCTGTTATTTCTTGTTCTAAATGTCTAGGCTTAAAACTTGAAAATTCTAAGCTTCAAGACAAGGTCGAACCCCTTCATATTGCAGCTCTAAGTTATAAAGAAAAGAAAAACGTTTTAAAGATTTAATTGAAACAGTGAAAAAGGAAAAACGTGAGTATTCACTAAAAATGAGCGATCAACAGCTTCACTTGGATATTGCATACAGGGGGTTGGAGAAAAGGAACAATGAAATTAACAAGATGCAAAATGAAATCTTGCAGTTGAAATGTTCCAATGAGAAGTTGAAAAACTCTCGTTTTGTGGTGGAACACTACGAATCTATAGTGAGGCAAATGAATGGCTTAGGGCTGGGTTCTAATGCCATTCCTCCACCAGTTAGCGGGAAGTTTGTCAACATCTTAGTAGACATTGATCTAACTTGTCTTGATGAGTCCTGAGGAAAGGATGATTCCTCTAAAAAGGATGATTCCTCAAGTAAGGCTAACTCCACATCTGATGAGGAGTTCTTTACTGCTTCTGATGATGGGTCGGTTAACACCTGCCCTGAAGGAGTAGTATCTGAGGAGTTGTTATCTGAACAGAAAGTCAAGAAAAACATTATCACTAATAGTGATAACTGTATTTTAACTGAACCCGATATCATTGAATCTAATGATAAATTAAAGGTAATGCTTTATGGGGGGTATAAAAATCTTAATCAAGTAAAGAAAGAGGCTTTTTCAGCTCACTATGGGCTTGGTTACAAAGAAAATTTGCAAAAATACTATACTCCCAAGAACCAATCTGTATCGGGTCAGACTCCTGTTCACAAACCAACTCCTCCTGCTCATCATGCTGAGTCATCTAATGCCAGATCTAATGAGCCTTACAGGAGAACTTACACAGACAAGAGGACTTGCTTTCACTGTGGTACGGTTGGTTACATTTTTGTGAACTGCCCTTTTAAGAACCAAGGGAAACGACCTATTGTTTCACAACCGGCTGTCATCCCTAAGTCACCACCAGTGAACCATCCCAAAAGTCCAAAAGCAAATGTGGTGAAACCACCAGTAAAACCGATGGTAAAGCCTAAGATAACCTCTGAGGCTAAACCATTTGTTTCAAGGAAGGGAAAGCAACCCGCTATACCTTGTGTATCTACATCTGGTAATACACATACTGGTGAGAAACCTGTGGTGAAACTCTCAAAGCCACAGAGAAGGAGAAGGAATAAGAGGTTGAGAAAGCTAGAGCAGCTGACTTCAGTTCAATCAGGTGAAGCTACCACAAGTTCACCTACTGTTTGTGAACATAAGTCTACTGTTCCAGTTAAGAAACAGAAGAGGTCCTGGACTAACAAATTCAAAAATTCTCAATCTCCTAGTCCTAATTCTTTTAAAGATTCATCCATTTTGAACAGTCATCATGACTGTGAGTTAAAAGAGGTAGTTTATTTTGAAAAGGATGGACGACCCAAGACCACTATGGCTTGGGTCTCCAAAACCAACTAATTCTTTTTGTGACTCGTGCAGGGACGTCCGAAGGGTACTATCTCTAACCGCTGGTATGTAGATAGTGGATGCTCCCAGCACATGACAGGAAACAGGCCTTGCTTCAAGACGTGAAACCATTCAGAGGAGGCTATGTGGCCTTTGCTGGAGAGAAAGGCGGTAGTATCACGTGTCAAGGCGTGGTATCAAATGGTTGTGTCAGTTTTGACAATGTCAACTTTTGCTAGCAGCTGAAGCATAACCTGCTGAGTGTCTCCCAAATGTGTGACAAGGAGTACTCGGTGATGTTTGATAAGAATGAATGCTTGATTCTCAAGCCTGGTTTTGAAGTTCCTGATGACTGGATTCTGATTAGAGCGCCAAGGACAAACGACACCTATCAGAATGATATGAGCGTGGCAACAACCACCTCATCAGTTGCTACTTGTTTGCTTACCAAAGCGATAGAGCTTGACACTATCTTGTGGCATAGGAAACTCGGACATATTTCTTATCGTAAAATGAATCATCTGGTCCAAAATGGTTTGGTAACCGGTGTTCCTAAGCTGAGATTTACCGTTGCAAATGACAGTATGCCTTGTAAAAAGGGCAAACAGCAGCGGAAGTCTCACAAGCCCAAGCTCCAAAACTCCATTGATACCCCTTTGGAGCTATTACACATGGATCTTTTTGGCCCCATAAGTATCAGGAGTATTGGAGGTAAGTCGTTCTGTCTGGTTGTAACCGATGATTTCTCACGTTTTTCTTGGGTGCATTTTTTAGGTACGAAGGACGAAACTGCTGACATTCTTCAATACCTGATCCTGAGCTTGGAATCTCTGTGCAAGATGATGGTTAGAAGAATAATGAGTGACAACGGAACTGAGTTCAAGAATAATTTGATGGAACTTTTCTATCTCAAGAAGGGGATCCGTCACGAATTCAGCGCCCCGTACACACCTCAGCAGAATGGAGTTGCAGAGCAGAAGAACAGAACACTGATTGAGACAGCAAGGACTATGCTGTCGGATGCAAAGCTTCCTGTCACTTTCTGGGCAGAAGCAGTTAATACAGCTTGTCACGTCTTAAACAGAGTTCTGGTTGTGAAGAGGCACAACAAGACTTGTTACGAGTTGATCAACAATCGACTTCCCAATCTTGATTACCTAGTTCCTTTTGGTAGTCCCTGTTCCTTATTGCTACAATACAAAGACCGCAAGTCTAAGTTTCATGCAAAAGCGGTGGAAGGCATCTTCTTAGGATACGTTGCCAACTCGCCTTGCAAGAGAGTGTACAATATAGGAACTCGTACTGTCGAGGAATGGTTTGAAGTGGACTGCAGTAAAAACAGCATTCCACCAGAACCAACAGGTCCAGCTTGGGGTTTTGATTATGATGCGCTATTCAAGTCATTCAATCTTCCCGATCTATCTGCAGTTGACGAAGCAAATGTTTATGAATTATTGGGTGGCGGCGATAACTCCAGTTTCTCTACTCGTGCTACTGTACCGATTGTAACTCCTGATTCCAATGCTGCATCTGCATCCTGAAATCATGAAAGTGATAACAGTGAAGTTGTTCATGTGGATGGAGATGACGCTCAAGCTAATCCTAACACAACTGTAGGAAATGAAGCTCCAGCTGATCTAATTAACATTGAATCTTCTTCATCTGGAACACAGGAAATGGGGGAGTTAAGCACGAATCTCGATTCAGAAATTCAAGAACCGAATGTACCAGAGACAAGAGTGCATAAGAATCATCCAATCAACAACATTATTGGTGATCCTCATGCCGGTGTTCAGACTCGTCATCGAACCATTACAGAGAACACTAGTCTTTACTCGGAGATACTTGACACTGGTGTCATGGAAACATGTCTGCGTGCTGCATTCGTGTCCCAGTTAGAGCTGAAGAATGTGAAGGAGGCTCTCGCTGACAACTTCTGGATTGAGGCGATGCAAGATGAATTGTCTCAATTCCAAAAGTTGCACGTGTGGGATTTGGTTGACTTGCCAAAGGGCGTATAACCAATTGGCACCAGATGGGTGTTCAAATGCAAGACGGGTGATCATCATGTTGTTGTGAAGAACAAAGCAAGATTGGTTGTTCAGGGTTTTTATCAACAAGAGTGCTTGGATTACACGGAAGTATATGCCCCAGTTGCTAGAAATGAGGCCATTCTACTGTTCTTGGCTTATGCCACATATGTCAGTTTCAAGGTCTATCAACTTGATGTGAAGAGTGCTTTCCTATATGGAAAAGTTCATGAAAAGGTCTATGTCACTCAACCTCCCGGCTTTGAAGATCCGCATAATATCAATAAAGTGTATAAGCTCGACAAAGCACTTTATGGTCTTCATCAAGCACCGCGGGCATGGTATGAGACATTATCTAATCATCTATTGTCTAATGGTTTCGACCGTGGACAGATCGACTCGACCCTCTTCATTAGGAAAGCAGGAGGTGACATTCTTCTTATACAAGTATATGTCGACGACATTATTTTTGGATCTACCAATGAAGGGATGTGTAGGGAATTCGAACAGGTGATGAAGTCCAAGTTTGAAATGAGTAACATGGGTGAATTGTCATTCTTCCTAGGTCTGCAAGTCAGTCAAAGAGAGGATGGGATTTATCTACATCAAACAAGGTATGTGCAGGACATCTTGTCAAAATACAAGATGAATGATAGCAGTACTTATGGCACACCTATCCTAGTCAATCATGGTCTGCATCCTGACAAAGATGGGAAGGATGTAGATTGCAAATTGTACCGTGGGATGATCGGATCTCTTATGTATCTCACAGCTTCAAGACCCGATATAATGTTTGTTGTATGCTGGTGCTCAAGGTTTCAGTCTCAACCGAAGGAGTCACATATGATAGACGTGAAGAGAATTTTCAGATACTTGAAAGGGAAACCCCGATTGGGTCTTTGGTACTCTAAGCATCAGTCATTTGACTTCAAAGCCTACACTAATTCAAACTATGGCGGTTGTAACCTTGATAGAAAGTCAACTTCTGGTGTATGTCAATTCTTAGGAGACAAACTGGTTTCCTGGTAGTGTAAGAAGCAGTCAACGGTTTCTGTCTCAACTTGTGAAGCAGAATACATTGCTGCGGCGAGCGGTTGTTCTCAGATATAATGGATTCAGCAGCAATTGAGAGACTATGGCTTAAACTTCACTGGAACTCCTTTATTCATTGACAACAATGCCACCATGTCCATCACAAATAACCCTGTGAAACATTCCAAAACTAAACATATAGAATTCGCCATCATTTCATCCGTGATTGTGCTGAAAAGCATTTAATTGAACTTGTTAAAGTTCACACGGATGACAATCTTGCTGACCTTTTCACAAAGGCATTTGATCGATCCTATTTTGAACATCTTGTCAACTTAATAGGAATGTTCAATCCTGAGTGAAAACTTGTTTTTCTTAAATCAATTCAATTCATGAAAGTTAAATTTTATTTTCTTTTAAGTTTTCTGTATAGTTCTTTTAACTTTCAAAAACATTTTACAAAAACAAAAACAAAATAGAAAATGAAGAAAATTTCAAAGTTAACTTGAGAAAAGAGGAATGATAGTACATCAGAAATGATCTAAACGTCACAGACTGCGCATATGGGAAATGATTGCGTCATGCTTACTTAATTGTGTAAATTATTATGATTTTAATCTGCTTATTTACAAGTAATTTGAATTGTCAGTAGGCTGTATGCGTCTTTGAATCACTAGTAGTGTGGAAACTTAATCTAAAATTACAACTGTGATTTGAACCCATGTTTGCTAGTGTGTGTGCGAAAAAGAATAGAAAAGATCATTATCAGATAAAGGATGTTAGATTTTGGCAATAATTTTCTTTTGAGATCAGTTCCGGGTTATGTCGTTAGCACAATTAATGCGGTTCATCTCACTACCCATACTCACAAGTATGCTAGGAGAGAATGAATCAAGACATGTCTCTACATCAACCGTTGAGCATGTATTCACCCTTGAATCACTCCTGATTCATTGAAAACAAATCCAGATAAAAGTTGGATTCCCTTACCTTATTCAAACACCATATTCATTATCCTGAATCATCATACCGATATTCAATGAAGAAATCAAATGAAACGAAAATAAATGAATCACTCGATTCTGAATCTTATGATTCCTGAAAATCCTTATGGATTCTGCTTGATTTTTCCTATGCTAATTGATGTAACTTCATTCTGAAAATTTAGAAAAAATTGGGAAAATCTTAGATGCCTTGAGATAGTGCAATTTATATTGCTGTAGTATATCAGTGGGGTACATGTTATATATCTTATAATTAATACCTTATCACACAAGAACGTGATACAAAGATGCTTGTAGTTTCAAATCTTATAATATTGTCCACTTGAATTACTTGTTTATGTGCTTATTACGTATGAATAAATAGTAATCAATGACATGATCCCATATTCTTTAATGTTTATATTGTATCATTTTTGCTATAAGTTAGCCTGATATGATCCTCTGCTAGTGTCTTTGATCAAAAATAGTCTGTGTGAATAAGTGTATATTTCTATCTAGAAAAGATCAAAAAGATTTTAAGCTTGTGTATAGTTCAATCCTAATAAAAAAAACCAAAAATATTTGTGTTTAACCTTCCTGAATTGATTTTGAATCCTCTTGATTGAATGTTGTTTATCTTGTTCGTTATTTGACTTGAAATCTTCATAATTTGAGTTGAAAGTTTGCGCACTTAAGGGTTTCTTCGTACTTGACAACTGCGCATGAAGTAAGCCCTGCGTACTTAACAAGTACGCAAGAGTTAAGTCTTGCGCACTTGTAAGTACGCAGGAGTTAAAGCTTGCGCACTTAGCAAGTACGCAAGACCATTATGTGTTGGGTATATATACAGGAGTTAGAAAAATTTTCAGATTTTTATCACTTTCAAACTCAAACGACTGTTCAATTCCCTCCGCAAATTTTTGTCAAAAATCTGAGTGTTCCAAACTGATTTTTCGTCCCGTTACTAGTATCATCTTTGTACTACAATCCATTGGTGAGAATCTAGACTCAATCCATCCACAAAATCACGATTATGGACCGATTCAGAAACTAAAAAAAATTTAGGGTTTAATCCGTGATTTTAGACAAGTTATTGGTTGTTTTGTTAATTCATGATAACTAAAACTTGCTTAGATTCATTAATCGACTCTTAATCAGACCTTAATTGTCCGTTTAATCCTTTGTTTTTGACCTTGGGCTTGGATTTGACCGTCGGTTCGACTATTCGTCTTTTAGGTCAAAATTGGACCAATGTAACAGTTATTTGGTGTTAATGTTGGTTCCATGGGTCGTAATCACTGATTCCGACCTTGTGGTGACCTAATCGACCCAATTCTTGAACATATGTCGATTTCTTAGATTTCTGGAGTTTTAAACAAGTGCGTTTCCTGCGAGCTTAACAAGTACGCAAGAAGCAATTCATGCGTACTTATTAAGTACGCAAGAGGAAATTCCTGCGTACTTGCTAAGTACGCAGGACCATCACTTGGGAAAAATTTCTAAGTCTGGAAATTCTATTCAAAGAGTAACTGCTATACTGAGTCATGTTTATTCAATTCCAATGAAACTTGTTGTTCTGATTATGTTTTCTGTGTGTTTTTGCAGATTATGGCTCGTGCGTTTACGAATGAGTTCAATCTTCTGGCTCATACTCAACTTGAATGGAAGGGTGCAGCTCTGCAGTACCGAGAAATAGTTGATTACTTGAACCGTTCAAGAATCAGCTATGCTATTTCAGCTGACCCTATAGTTTCAAGACCATATCTTGAGCAATTTTGGGAGACCACGGAGCATGATTGCACGGTAACCAATGTTATAAGGGCTACCGTTGCGGGTCATGATATTGCCTTTTCTGAAGACACTATTAGACGGGTCTTGCAATTCAGAGATCTTTCCACCGACCCAACAACCTATCCTGACTACTTTGTGGACGGCTGTTGGAGGCAACGAATGGGGTATGTCGGTGCGAGAGACTACGCTTCTTACAAGAAAATGTGGGTGCTTGATCAATGGAGATATTTTGCCCACATCATGATCATATGCATCTCCTCAAGAAAAGCTGGAAAGGATGCAATGGGTCATGACCTTGCTGCTTCCATTGTTGGCTTATCTCTCAATAAGGGCTACAACTTCTCACGATACATATTCAAAGCCATCAATAATCAGATTAACATGGCTGAGAGGTGCAGGTTCTTATTATACCCAAGGTTTGTGCAACTTCTGATTGAAGATGCGTTACCAAACCTACCTGCAACTGGGGAGAGATTACAAATTAAAAGGGTGGACAAAAGAGTGTTTGCACAGTTTTTAAAGCAAGGCAGTGTAGAACCTACCCCTGAGCATACAACACTTTTTGGCCACCTAATAAATGAAGCATATGTGGCACCGGCTGACTGGAGATGGTATAGTCACGATTCGGAGCCAGAGTTGAGTGAACAATCCGATGAACAACAACAACAAGAGGAGGAAGTTGAAAGTGTAGATGGATCGTCAGAAAATGGAGATGAAGAAGAAGGTCATGATGGTACTGAGGCATCCGACTCGGAAGAGACAGAGTCTGATTCTTCTGATTCCGATGATGCACCATCGCAGGCTCACCCGAGGAGAACGAAGAAGGTAACCCTACCTGAGTCATCCTCAAAGAGAAAGCGACAAGCTTCAAGCTGCGAATATGAGCCAGATTCTGACTCTAAAGCTGCTATACAGAGACAGAGGCGTGAAAGTGTAAACAAGAACAGAGGGGATAGGCAGCAACTTGCTATTCCCAGTGAAGTGGAGGTTACTACTCTGCAGCATATACAAGTTCCAGCTACAAGTACTGATTCAGCCTCTACCCCACCTTCACAGCAATTATACCAGAGACAGAGGAGGAGGCCACAGGTACTACCTGAGGTGGCAGTCACTTCAATCACAGAGGAGGTTCCTGTGATAGTGACCCTCCCTGTCACATCTTTCCAGATGGCGGTGATTACTCCAATTCTCACGGAGTCAGTCACCATCACCCCTTCCAAAACACCTACAACCGTCATCACATCCTCAATCCCAACAACCACCACTGAACCGATTAGTCAACCATTCAACTACGAAGAATTTACTCAAGGGTTTGACATCGATACTATTTTCTCCTCCCCAATTCACAATGCTGAAGCATCTACCTCCAGACATCCTGATCCTAATGAAGAAAGGATAGTAATTCTGGAAACCCAAGTTGCTGGTCTGTTGGAAACTATTCAGAAGTCAAAGGAGGACTCTGATGCTCAACAAGCACAGATTAATTCGTTGGTGGACGAAGTTAGAATTCTACGAAGCTAGAGAATGGGGACAGACGAGGGACTAAAGAACAAAATGGCCCAGAACGAGCTGCTGACCAAGACAAACAACTTAATTCTGGGGCACAGGTCGTTTCTAGAGCTGAGGTTTGATATGCAGAAGAAAGAGCATGAGCTGATGGTCAAACTAATTGCTGATCTGACCAAGAAGCTTGATGCTAAGGGGGAGAAAGATAAGGAGAAGGAGAAAGAAAAGACAACTACTGGTGATGAGGCTTGTCATCCTATGGATTTGACAAAGGATGACGACAAAGACAAGGATCCTGAAGTCGATCCTAGTGGGAGTGAGCACCAAGCTTTGGAAATCGTGCCCATTTCTACTATTCCAATGGTTGAGGGGGAGTCTACTCATCAAGAGGGTAGAAATACTTCTGGTGGTGGTGGTGACAAAGGAAATTTAGCGGCTGATGTGCTTAAGGATCTATCTGACGATGAGATCTTATACTTAGAGCCTGACTATTCCAAGGAAGCACAGATCGATGCTCTCTACAACCTAGAAGAAGGAGAGATCGACTCTGGTGATGATTGGGATAAAGATGATGCGGATGTAGTGATAGAAGTTCCCAAGGGCAACGGGGAAGGAGAGTATGAGTTAGAAGATGGAGAGATCTTTGAAGTTCCATCCTTCGAAGCTCAGCTCGACACAGGTTCAGTCGACCATGCTAGTAATGTTGAAGCCTCTACTGAAGCCTCCCCAGTTGACCCTACACCTGTGGATCCGGAGGCACCGAAAGAAAATGATATGCCTTCTACATCATCTAAGGGTCCAGCTCCTGTTTGGCAGAAGACGTCTAACATAGACAAGCAAGGGGCAACATGGATGATCTTGGCTGTAAGGTTCGAGGAGGATAAGCAGTTGTTCGCAATCAAAAGATCTGGGGGGGGGTTCAATACTTGAAACCAACCAGTGAAGCTTTCAACTCCTTACCCAAATACGACCTTGTGAACCTAGCATACCGAGAGCTGCTGGGTCATTCTAATCATGCAGTGGCGATGGGTTTGTGGCAGGTTCTGCATCGGGAAGCAATATCTGGGAAGTTCGAAGTGTTCATGCCTCAAGTGCCCAAAAGAGTCAAGGATAAGAAAGCTAGACATCCTGTGACTAAGAAGTACTTAAAGAAACTGGTATACAAGCCAGTGCTATGTGAAACTAAGATTCCCCTGAGCAAGTTATCTCAGGATATTCTTGGTGACATGTGGTACTGGTATGTAGATCCAAAAACGGGCGAGGCTATGGTGATAGGAAAGGTACGGTCAGAAAGTGGATACTTAGTGCCGAGGGAACTAATCAGAGTATTTGATGAAGTCTGCTTCATTAACTTCTCTTTGAAAGATCTGGAGGCACTAGCAGACAGGTGATCAAGTTCTGCCTTGACTATAAGAAGAAGATGGAAGCTAAAGATGCATAGCTGTGAAGACCGAAGACCAAAGACTGAAGACTAAAGATCGAAGATGATCCAGAGCTATTGTCAAGGGGGGTTTGTTGAAGCACTTTCCTGTGACAAACACTCTGGATAGATAGAGTCTTAGTTTTGTACATTCATGCATGTATTTGTCTTTGTTTGTTAGTGTCTGTATGTATTAGTAATCGAGTTTTATTTACTTTTACATATTGCTTGTTGCAAATATCTCTAAGTTTTTTGCGCACTTGTATGTGCGCAGGAATTAGTTCCTACGTACTTAGCAAGTACGCAAGAATACCTTTGCGTACTTGCTAAGTACGCATGAGCAAATTGCCCTACGCACTTGCTAAGTTCGCAGGCATCAGGTCGTGTATAAATAGGAATGGTTGACAGTAGATAACTACGCAGTCATAGTAGCAAATACGCAGAACTTGTAATCTCAGTATTTCTCTCTGTAACCTTCAAATGTTTATAATAGACGAAAGTTTAAAGTGATCATCTTGTCGGTTTACTTTGTGTTGTAAGACTCTCCACTAGTCACGGGTATTCCGCACCCGGTCCGACTAGTAGAACCACTTGCATGTGACGATCCACCACACTCGAGGGACCTACAATGTGAAATCTTTGGAGCTGCATGGAATCTTGCACAGAGACATAGTGCAAACATGATATCTGGCCTTGAGGCAGTGAGATACATGAGATACCCTATCATTGCTTGGTACTGATGTTGATTAGTGTCTTAACCATCTTTGTCTGCAGTCAGCTGATGGTGCACTTGCATAGGGGTTCTTGCAGCAGAGCAGTCAGCCATATTGAATCTTTCTAGAGTGCTCTTGACATATTTGGATTGGCTGATGAAGATTCCGTTTGGAACTTGTTTGACTTGAAGACCCAGAAAGAAATTTAGCTCACCCATTGAACTCATTTCAAACTTTGAGTGCATCAGGATTTCAAAGTCTTTACACAACTTCTTCCTTGTTGATCCAAAGATGATATCATCTACGTAGATTTGTACCAGTAAGATTTCTCCCCCTTCATCTTTGATAAACAAGGTCTAGTCAATGGCGCCTCTTCTGAAGTTGTTGCATAATAGATATCCGGACAAAGTTTCATACCAGGCTCTTAGGGCTTGATGTAAGCTATACAGAGCTTTGTCTAGTTTGAACACTTGGTTAGGATGTGCGGGATCTACAAAGCCTAGAGGCTATTTGACATATACTTCTTCATCAATCTTCCCATACAGAAAGGCACTCTTGACATCCATTTGATAGACCATGAAATTCTTGGATGCAGCAAATGCCAGGAAGATTCTGATGGCCTCCAGCCTGGCAACAGGAGCAAAGACTTCATCATAGTCAATTCCCTCTTCCTGAGTGTAGCCTTGAGCTGCAAGTCTGGCTTTGTTCTTGACTACAATGCCTCTCTCATCTTGCTTGCTCCTGAATACCTATCTTGTACTGTAGGTCCCTAATTCGGTGCGTGACGGATCTCTAGACTCGCGATATGACACGGTGATAAAGTGTGGAATCCATGATCAACGTGCTCGTGTAACTCAATCAACAACAACGGTGTAAATAAACGCTTTGTATTTCCACCACAATATCAGGTTACAAGATTCACATATTTCTCTCTCGTCTATTCTGATATCGTCTCTACAATTTCTAACAGACTCTGTAACCAGTATATATAAGCACCAGTTCTGCAGTAGGCGAACTTATTAAGTTCGCCTCATAGATGCTTAGGCGAACTTATTAAGTTCGCCTCTAATAGGCTAAGCGAAGTTAACAAGTTCGCCTCATATAGACTAAGCGAACTTATTAAGTTCGCCTCTGATAAACCAGGCGAACTTGTTAAGTTCGCCTCTCTATGAACTTACATAGAATTTTATCAACAGTTACAAAACATGTCCTAACAGAATCCCCTTTAACTGTTGCTAACAATTCTATCAATTACAAGTCAAAGACTCTAAGACTAAGACATAATATCTTCAAGCTCGTTGTCACCAGAATATGCTCCAATAGACTCCCCCTTGACAACAGCATCAGAAGATTGTCATCCGTCTTCATATATCATCAAACAAGGTGTAGTCTTCGTCTTTTTCATCTGCACACTCTCTTTATTTCTAGAAGAAAACTTGGGAGAAGGACCCCTTGTCAACTTCTGTCTGCAATTTTCAGTTTTTGAAAAGGAGAACAACTAAGAATAACCAACAATTAAGATTTCCATGGAAGCTGGAAAAATAAAATCTTTTTGATTTTTCAAGCATAAGAAACACAAAATATTTTTGGTTTTTATCTATATAAACTGAAATGTAAAATACAAAATCACATCTTTTTGATCGAACATCATGAGTAAGAAGATCATATCAGTATATATGAGATATCAATCACACATCTTGGATATAAAATCCATATAATATCAAATGGTATCCTATGTCATTCTTTCAAGCCTTGACCAATCAAACCAATATCTTTTAAGATTATCACACTCTATCTTTTCAAGACTTTCATATTGCATGTTATGATACGCGATAAACATTCAAAGAAAATAGGATCACGCTATGACACACAAATTCAAATTGTCAATATTATATGATTTGAAACTAAAGCATCTCATTCCCACTTTCTTGTGAGTTAAGGTACCATTTTAAGTATGAAATACAACGTGTACCCCACAAGTATGCCAACAGAAAGTAAATGCACAATCTTCAAGACATATGAGATTTTACTAAAGATTATCCGAATTTACAGAATGAGGAGACATCACTTAGCACATGAATAGCAGAATCCAAATTGGATTGTATAGGAATCAATGAGATTCAGAATCGAATGATTCAATGTTTTGGCTTATATATGTGGAATCATAAGATTCAGGTACGTAGATCCAACTGTTATCTGGATTATGAATTCAATGAAATCAGTAAAGATGATTTATCAATATGATCCAAGGGCTAGTATATGTTTGACATATGTTGTCAAGTACATATCTTGATTATACTTCAAATTGCATGCTTTTCGGTACATGGGCACTGAAGCAAATCGAATGAATAGTGCTAAGGACATAACCCAAAACTGATCTCATAGGAAAATCTTTATTAAAAGCTAATATTCTTTATCTGATAGTGATCTTTTAACACACACACCCAGTCATAAAATGGGTTCAAATCACAGTTGTAACATATGCAATTATGTTTTCACACTACTAATGGTTCAGTGACGCTTTTAGTCTACTGACAATTCAAATTATATGCATACACAACACTATCATTTCCTATTTGTGTAGTAATGTCGATTTTAAACATATATTTCAGATATATTAACATAAAGCACCAACCAGTCAATCTAAGGTCATTTGTGAAAGAACATCTACTGATGTACTATCATCTCTTCTTTAACTTCAAGTAATGTCGATTTTATCTTTTTCAATTTGTTTGGCTTTTTCAAAGAAAGTAAAATAAACGAAAATAAAGTCTTCCATGAAAACATTTTAAGAAAAACATTTTACTTGGTTACTCAGGATTAATCAAATCAATCAATTAAAAACTCAAACCGATGTAATCCTGTAATTGAATGTCATTGCCTCTGTCACCAACACAGTTCTGTACTCCCCTTGTCCTGTAGAATCCCCCTCAACTAGTCAAATGGTTGCATCAACGACTTTATGCTCACCATTGTCATCCTAAGTTTTAGGTTATCATTTGGACTTTGTAAAAATTCTTTCCAAAACATTGTGTGTGACATATTCTCCCCCTTGAGCATCAAGTCGTTGAATCAAATAGATTCTAAGTTATCAACAACTCTTTACTCATGCAGGTGTCAATCCCTGTCATGTGCTTAGAACCACCACTATCAACAACCAAAATGGTATTAATAGTCCCTCTTGGTAAATCCTGCACATCTAACAAGTGACATTAATTTGAAATTGGAACCCAAGCCATGGTAGTCATGGGTCGTCCATCTGTATCAAAATAATAAACCTCACTCCATTCACAATCGAATCTCTCATCAATTTTCGGAGATTGTTCCGACGAGTCAGAAACAGAAACTTTAGATTTCCAAACATACTTCTTTTGATTAATTTATTTTTGCTTAAAATGTGAAGTGTTTGAACACTTTCGTTCATTTGAAAAATGTTTAGATTGTGAAACTCTTGTTGTTCTAAAAGTTTTCTCAATCTTCTGTTTCTCCTCCGTCTTTAAGGTCTAGAAAGCCTAACCTCATATTTTGAATTACCCTTTGGTGTAACATGAGGTTTAACCACATTTGGGTTAACATAAGGCTTACCATGAGTTCTTACCTTTTCTTGAGTAACATGTCGGTTACCTTTGGCGTTGTGAGGACAAGCAATCCTAAGGTGACCCACAAGACCACAAGAAAAGCAAGATCTCGTCTCACGATAATCTCTCATATAAGGAATCTTCACACGATAAGACGCACTTGAAAAAGATTCTCCAACATGAACTTCTTTTGTAGTTTGAGACTGAACAAACTTTTTCTCAACAGGTTTTGATTCAGGCTTCATCTTCTGAGGAACTACATGCTTCTTTTCTTTATTTTTTTAAGGATAGGTCACCACAATGTGTCCTATCTCATTATAATGAAAACATGTACGCCTGTCTTTATAATCTCTGACATATGGAACTCTCCTTGAATTTGAAGAACTTCCAAATGTATAATTTCCAGATGAATTAGAATCAACCTTTTAGTCTTCTTTCTTAACAGCTTTCGGTATCCCCTCTACCTTAGCTTCATCAAAATATTCATCATCACTCTCATCAGAATACACCATATCTTCACCTGTGATTGGATTCACTTTCAACATAGTCTTAGGATCTAAATCCTCAACGTTTATAATCTCAGGTGTAACAGAATAATTTTCGTTGAATGGTGGAGGAACATAGCCAATACCACTAGTTCCCTTCCCCTCTTTAGTATTATTTTGATAATGTTCTAATAAGAATGATGAATTTCCAAAGCTTTCTAACTTTCTGTGTAATCTGATTACTTCTGCTTTAGATGCAGCTAGTTCCTTATCTTTCTCAGTAAGATCATTATTTCTTTTCTCAATTTCTACAAAGGACATATCCAGGTGATATGCCTGCTCTTTGATCTTCAAAGTCAGAGAACTTATATCCCTCTTCAGTGATTCTATTCTCTCAATACACACATTATCATTATCTTATAATTTCTGATTTACCGTGTGCATCGATTTCATATAACAAATGAGGTTTACGTTATCATCCATAACCCTCATCATTTTATCCTTCACTGAAATACAATTAGAAAAAAACGTTTCAAAGTTAGAAACAACCTCAGCTTTTACTTCTGAAGAAGATGCACCATGAGCCATGAATACTTCATCATCAGCTTCACCCTTTTGATCAACAATGACAGGCTCTGCATCAATTTCTAATTCACTCAGATCATCTTCAACTGTCTGAAAACTTTCTTCACTCATCATATCAGTCTCAGTAGATTGAGTACTTTCACCAGAACGAATACTCTCACTATCAGTTAAATCTGCAGAAGAATCACTTTGAGAATAACTCGGCTTCTCTAATACATCTTTGATCAAGACCACAAACGCTTGAGAAGTTGCTTCACCCTTTTTCCTCAATGCTTCCCATAGATCTCTTGAAGTAGGACACTTTCCGAGACTATGAATGATTTCTTTAGGTAAAGACATCGTTAAAGTTTCACGCGTCTTCATCTCTCGATCAAACTTCTGCTTTTCTACTTTAGTAAGAGCTGTCACTGGTTTAGGAACATCATAATATCTCATATAGTCATAAGTAGGATGCACATATCCTTCAAATATGGATGTCCAAAAGTTTTCATCAGTTGCTGATATGAACTGTTCGAACCGGACTTTCCAGCTATGAAAATATGATATGCACAAAAGCCTCGGTGGCATAATTTCAATCTCACTATCATCACATGAAATTGACATTTTGAAATTTTTGCGAAAAATCTGGAAAAAAATTTCCCGCCAAAATACTCTTTTAAAAAAATTTTGAAAATTCAAAATTTCAAAACGACCATATAAGCTTTCCCTAAAAAATTTGAACAAGAACAATTTTCCCACCAAAATACAAAATTTTTTTTAAGATAAGTTCGCCTGATACTAAGCGAACTTAATAAGTTCGCCTGAACCTCACTGAGCGAATTTGACCCCAAGCGAACTTATTAAGTTCGCCTAAAATAAGTTCGCTTAAACCTGTGAGAAGCGAACTTAACAAGTTCGCCTGCACACTAATCAGCAAGTTCGCTTGCAGTAACAGAATCAAGATCAAGAACACTTCAGACCAAATTCGCGAACAAGAAACATACTGAAATCATCATTAATCACTGATTTGAAGGAATTAATCAAAATTGGACCGTAGGATTGTGTAACTTGTCAATTAGAAGCTTTCTATCGGATCAATTTCTTCAAAATCATCTTCAAAAACACCATGTAAGGCCCCAAACCCGGGAGGCCTCACTTGTTGGATTTACTCATAAACATAGTCATTAATTACTAAACTTTTAATTAAAAACATTCAAACACAGGGGAAACATTCAACATTTGAGTACATTACAGCGGAAGTCTTAAGTAGGATGCACATATCCTTCAAATATGGATGTCCAAAAGTTTTCATCAGTTGCTGATACGAACTGTTCGAACCGGACTTTCCAGCTATGAAAATATGATATGCACAAAAGCCTCGGTGGCATAATTTCAATCTCATTATCATCACATGAAATTGACATTTTGAAATTTTTGCAAAAAATCTGGAAAAAAATTTCCCGCCAAAATACTCTTTTAAAAAAATTTTGAAAATTCAAAATTTCAAAAATGATTCAAAACGACCATATAAGCTTTCCCTAAAAAATTTGAACAAGAACAATTTTCCCGCCAAAATACAAAACAATTTTTTTTAAGATAAGTTCGCCTGATACTAAGCGAACTTAATAAGTTCGCCTGAACCTTACTGAGCGAATTTGACCCCAAGCGAACTTATTAAGTTCGCCTAAAATAAGTTCGCTTAAACCTGTGAGAAGCGAACTTAACAAGTTCGCATGCTAAGTTCGCCTGCACACTAATCAGCAAGTTCGCTTGCAGTAACAGAATCAAGATCAAGAACACTTCAGACCAAATTCGCGAACAAGAAACATACTGAAATCATCATTAATCACTGATTTGAAGGAATTAATCAAAATTGGACCGTAGGATTGTGTAACTTGTCAATTAGAAGCTTTCTATCGGATCAATTTCTTCAAAATCATCTTCAAAAACACCATGTAAGGCCTCAAACCCGGGAGGCCTCACTTGTTGGATTTACTCATAAACATAGTCATTAATTACTGAACTTTTAATTAAAAACATTCAAACACAGGGGAAACATTAACCATTGTTTAAACAAAACAAAAGGTGGGATGTCAGTCACATGCTGGGCAGCCTTCACGCCTTCGCACGACCCTTTCCTTTGTTACCTGAAATGTATACTAAAAGTCAGCTAACACTGGTGAGTTCTAGTTTAATACGATTAGGTATAAATATTATATCCTTTAAAAAGTATATGTAATTATATACAAAAGATAACAAATACGTATTATAACTTTTACTTTTCTTTCATCTTCTTATGTGACTACATTGTTATGCATTCACCTTTGCTTTACTTTAATCATTCATTTGGTCATACACATAAGGGTGATCAACCCGACTTTTACTGCGTATGTCACAAAGACATACGCCCTTATGCTACCGTCGTAGCCCTTTTACTCGTCCGGTCCTAGAAACCGTCCGGCCACCCTTCGGCCTTCCGTCTTACCCGTCCTACCGTCGTAGTCCAAGAATATTCGCATGTCTTCCCTAAGGCATCCGTTTCCCACACGAACTATTGTTTATGCAACCGTTATACTACTATAAGGCTTTTGCTTTCACCGCCCAATTATGCCTTTTGTACGCCCTAGTTTGAAGGAACGTACTTTTTCCCGGTTGCAAAATAGTCACGTGGTCGTCCGTCTACATAAGTAGCCGTTGTCATCGAAGCGTCTATAACATTTACATACATTCATAACATGCAATATATAAAATATAAAGCAAGTTTTCATTCATTTACTTTATGTCCTTCTTTCATTCATTCTTTATAGCCATACATTTCATTCTTTATTCCTGATTCATCTTCATATATATATATATATATATATATATAAATATACATATTTGTATACCACGTATGATCACATTGGCATTTATAGCATTTATTCATTTAGTGTATCCCCAAAACATTTTAAATGATTTGCACATAACATAGAAGGGGGCACATAGAACTCACCTGATGAGTAGTTTCTGAAATACACTTAGCTGGCTACTGAGCGTCACTAATGTCACTCACAATCTGTATAATAAAGTCATACACGTAAGGTAGTGCTCCTAGATGACACTAGACATTACTATGCTTGAACCTAGTAGTTTTGATGGATTTGCTTATATCGAAACTTGGTAGTTTCGATAGGTTGCTTATGTCGAAACTTGGTAGTTTCGATAGGTTGCTTATGTCGAAACTTGGTAGTTTCGATACATCAGTCTTCCTTACCAAACAATACCAATCCCTAAAGAGGACGTCCATATTTAAAATATATACTTCTTTAATCCTAATAAAATTGGGCAGAGTCTCGTTTGTTTTTATCAAAAACCCGACAATATAACTTGTCTATTTCCATTACCAAATCATAACCAATAGTCCGAAATAATCGGGTTTTATCTTCTAGCATCAAGGTCCATCTTTCTATACTTTTATTAAGTTACCCTTAACAAAAATAATCATAATCTTGTCGGTTATTATTTATTATATAAGCTCATTGCTATACGTCCTCTAATACGATGTTCATATTAAAGCTAATATTCGTAATTACCATTCTACGGTTTAAGAGATATACCTTCCATACACGAACCCGTAATGTAACAGAGACCCGAACCGCTCTTTTCGATAACTAGACCCATTATGAACCACCTTCATGTGACCATCATCATCATCATTATCATATCATCACCTTCATCATGTCATATCATTAAATCATCATCATCATCGTATCATTATCATCATTATATCATCATCTTCATCATAGAACTTCAAAACTACTATCAACCACCACCATCGTAACCACCACCGTGAACCCCGTCACTGCCCAAAACTACCGTCGCGAACTACCGCTACCCAAAACTATCTTTGTGAATTCCATCATCGAAACTACTATTTTGACCATCACCACCATGAACCACCGTGAACCACCATCTTCTACACCGATCCTCTAGAGAATCGCCGTGAACTACCGTTGTCTTAACTCGTCACCCTAGTTCGCCTCCGGCCACCCGAAACTACCATCGGGAAGCTGTCGTACATCACCACCATAACCTGCTAGTCGCTATGCCACCTTGAACCGGTCACCTTACACGAGCCCTCAGCTGCTGCCGGAGCCATCGTAGCAGCTCGCACGCCTAATGTCCTCACGGTGAAGCTTACCATCAGTCACCACCGCAATGCTCACCTCCCTGAGCTGCCGTTAACATCATCTAAGCTCACCACTGTCGTCGCGAAGCTTACTGTAAAACCCACCATCATACCCATCGCTCCCTTCCATCTTGCGTGATTCCGACCCGAATAGATCTCCCCCGTGAGCTTATCCATTGATATCGAGCAAGATGTGCGGCTAAATGGTTGGAATAGGGTTCACCGGTTGTGAGGGTGCTTCGGTTTTTATTTACAGGTGCAAAGGAAGGAGAATACATGTGAAATGGCAATGGCGGCTGGAATACGTGAAATAGGTTTTAGGTTTAAGGAGGTTTTCATTTCTGGCCCTTATCTTTTAAAAGAACTTACACTTTCACCCCTTTTTGTTTTAATTTGTTGTTAAACCATTGTAACACACTTTATTTCTTTGGCACCCATAATCCTAATAGAAATCCCGTGTTTTATGCTGTAGAGAATTTTGGGATGTTACAAGTCTACCCTCCTTATAAGAATTTCGTCCTCGAAATTCGGTGCCTCTTATACATAGTTAAACTCTGTTTCTCATGACTGGGTTGTCTTTTAGGTTATTGTGAATTGGCATGTCTCGCGTTATGGTGATCATTCAATGCCATTCCTAGACTGCATGTAATTAGGGTTTTCATGTCCCTACTACCTCTTCTTCTCTGTAACTACCATCTCGTATGTTATGTTGAATAGTTTAACCTACTTTACTCTTGAGCGTGTCTCATGGGTGGACTTAACTCGGATCCACCAAGCACATGAGTGAATCTAACATGTTAAGCAAGTCATGGATTCCTCTCGACACTTAGAAGTGTCTCTTTGGTATCCTGGTATCTTGTTTAAGTTGTCTACTTCATGCCCTAAACAGTTGTTATCATTATCTTTCTAAGTCGCTTCGGTTATTACGTGTACCTCATAAATTATCTATGGTGCATTCACCCACGAAGGGCCATACCATGTCGTTCCTGAATGAATCCTACCATCTTATTCCCGAAGGAACCATATCAGTTCGTTCCCGAAGGAATCATGTCATTTCGTTCCCGAAGGAAGCTTATCATTTTGTTCCCAAAAGAACCGTATCGTTACGTCCCCGAAGGAACCATACTGTTTCATTCCCGAAGGAACCATTAGAAGCATTCCTCTATCATACTCAAACTTGTCGGGAAGGTACTCATTCAGACGAAACACTAGGTATACAATCCTTACATTCCTATTCCTGTACACGAAACTCCCTTCTTATCTTTCTTTAAAACATAGTCGTTATGGTTTACCCTTCTCATTATTAATCTATCGCGCACCATTCTTCCTTCATATCATTGAATGGTCTTAGGGATTGGCATCCCTTATCACCTAAGCATACATTTTCTAACTTTTCATGATCGTTAACATTTTCTGTATGTGATTCTTTTAGGATTTCGTTCATAGGTTTCATTACGAATATATGACACGTGTGGTGATACTTGATCATTCCTTCCCTTTCTAGTCTCATTGTGTTCCTTATTGGCTTTTCAATTTGAGTAGTCACGTTCTATTGTCTTGTCTTAATCACTGTAGAGTGCTTTCTGACTCTTGAGTCCTTGCTAGTACTCATTTCTTTCTTCACATCATTGTTCAGAACTTAAACTTCACAATTATTCTAAACATTCAAACCCTAGGTTGGATCTGTTTTCATTTGGTTTTGCCTGCACGCCCTAATTAGCATCGTGGTTCCAGTCATTTGTTGTCGTTGATATATCTATTTTCTCATCTCAGTGAATACTATTAGTGGTTTATCTAAGATTGTATTCTTCATGGAAAAATGTCATTTGTGCATTCGAATACTCGTATTTTCTTTGAACATATAGTTGTGTGGTTATTTTATTCATTTTTATGTACACTTAACCATAGGTCCACGGTCGTTCATCATATCGCGTTTGCTTTAAGCATTGACAATTCATGTTCAGAAGCAGTTTCTAAGCGTATGTTCATCTAACATATGTAGTACTCACATCTTGTGCTATGTTGTGATCCTTGACAGCTACTTTCTCAATTTGAATCAAACAAGTGTTGAGTTCTTCAATTTCTACTTAATCAGTCTTGTCGTTCGCGGTTTGTCATGCGAAGTAATCTTCTCACTGGGCTTGATAGGCTCTCTTATCGTCCTCATACTAATTCTCTTTCGGTGCAATCTTTCCTGTTCCTTTGTCTTTGCTTGACTTACTACTTTGTTAGTTGTTGCATCTGGTTCTGAACCAGGTTTCTTCAGTCTTTCTAAACGTGTTCCTTAGTGTTACTCGACTTCAGCAACTCCATTTAAAGCCTCGTTCCTTCTCGTTCCACCTTTGTTATGCCGTTGTTGTCATCATTCGTCTTGCTAATCCGTTGCGATCATCATTACTTAAGTGACTAATCTCATAGTCCTGCTTGGAGTGATTTAATTGTTTTTGGTGACATGTGTATTAATCTACATGATAAGGTTCATCAGAATGCACAACCACATGTAAATTTACAATTACGTAGATCCTGACGTAATTGCCAACTTACCTTACTTGTGAATTCCTGACTTGTCTTATAATGCTTCATAATTTAAATGTCTTCTACAAACGGTGTTTAATCCATGTATCCTTCTTCCCCTTCTGAACTCCTTGTTGATGGAAGTCGTTCATGAATGTTCGTTATTAGTCTACTCGGACCGTTGATATTCCGTCATCTTTGTTTCTTTGTGGTTTATTGAACTTTTGCTCGTTGTTTGTGATTCACCTCACATGGATCTCACCGTTCTTATAATTTATGTGCATTTCGTAGTATTTGACTAACATCCCATTCACTCTCTATGGTGAGTACATACGACGGATGACAAATCAAGACACCCTTACACAGTAAAAGATTGATAACAGTAGCTACGTGTTATTATTAATCATTTACTGTACTCAGGTGCTCAAATTGTCTACCATCTTATGTCCTATGTGTAACTATTCATATCAGTAATGATATTGGTAACTAAGGCATGTGTATTATGCTAAGGCATCTACCCTGAGTTATATATATTGACATTGATACCTACTTGTTTTGGCGTTGGCTACCCATACTGACATCCTTGCGTTGGTCCCATTATCAGCTTGAGTCCAGACATTTAGGGATGTCTGAATCTCTCAAACAATTGCTCTGATACCAACTAGTAAGGCCCCAAACCCGGGAGGCCTCACTTGTTGGATTTACTCATAAACATAGTCATTAATTACTGAACTTTTAATTAAAAACATTCAAACACAGCGGAAACATTCAACATTTGAGTACATTACAGCAGAAGTCTTAACATTCAAAACATTAACCATTGTTTAAACAAAACATAAGGTGGGATGTCAGTCACATGCTGGGCAGCCTTCATGCCTTCGCACGACCCTTTCCTTTGTTACCTGAAATGTATACTAAAAGTCAGCTAACGCTGCTGAGTTTTAGTTTAATACGATTAGGTATAAATATTATATCTTTTAAAAAGTATATGTAATTATATACAAAAGATAACAAATACGTATTCATAACTTTTACTTTTCTTTCATCTTCTTGTGTTACTACATTGTTATGCATTCACCTTTGCTTTACTTTAATCATTCATTTGGTCATACACATAAGGGTGATCAACCTGTCTTTTACTGTGTATGTCACAAAGACATACGCCCTTAAGCTACCGTTGTAGCCCTTTTACTCGTCCGGTCCTAGAAACCGTCCGCCTTAAACCGTCCGGCCACCCTTCGGCCGTCCGTCCTACCGTCGTAGTCCGTCAATATTCGCCCGTCTGCCCTAAGGCATCCGTTTCCCACGCGAACTATTGTTTATGCAACCGTTATACTATTATAAGGCTTTTGCTTCGACCGCCCAATTATGCCTTTTGTACGCCCTAGTTTGAAGGAACGTACTTTTTCCCGGTTGCAAAATAGTCATGTGGTCGTCCGTCTACATAAGTAGCCGTTGTCATCGAAGCGTCCATAACATTTACATACATTCATAACATGCAATATATAAAATATAAAGCAAGTTTTCATTCATTTACTTTATGCCCTTCTTTCATTCATTCTTTATAGCCATACATTTCATTCTTTATTCCTGATTCATCTTCATATATATATATATATATATATATAAATATACATATTTGTATATCACGTATGATCACATTGGCATTTATAGCATTTATTCATTTAGTGTATACACTTCAGCCCCAAAACATTTTAAATGATTTGCACATAACATAGAAGGGGGCACATAGAACTCACCTGATGAGTAATTTCTGAAATACACTTAGCTGGCTACTGAGCGTCACTAATGTCACTCACAATCTGTATAATAAAGTCATACACGTAAGGTAGTGCTCCTAGATGACACTAGACATTACTATGCTTGAACCAAGTAGTTTCGATGGATTTGTTATATCGAAACTTGGTAGTTTCGATAGGTTGCTTATGTCGAAACTTGGTAGTTTCGATAGGATGCTTATGTCGAAACTTAGTAGTTTCGATAGGTTGCTTATGTCGAAACTTGGTAGTTTCGATACATCAGTCTTCCTTCCCAAACAATCCCAATCCCTAAAGTGGACGTCCATATTTAAAATATATACTTCTTTAATCCTAATAAAATTGGGCAGAGTCTCGTTTGTTTTTATCTAAAACCCGACAATATAACTTGTCTATTTCCATTACCAAATCATAACCAATAGTCCGAAATAATCGGGTTTTATCTTCTAGCATCAAGGTCCATCTTTCTATACTTTTATTAAGTTACCCGTAACAAAAATAATCATAATCTTGTCGGTTATTATTTATTATATAAGCTCATTGCTATACGTCCTCTAATACGATGTTCATATTAAAGCTAATATTCGTAAATATCATTCTACGGTTTAAGAGATATACCTTCCATACACGAACCCGTAATGTAACCGAGACCCGAACCGCTCTTTTCTACAATACCCACAACTAGACCCATTATGAACCACCTTCATGTGACCAACATCATCATTGTCATATCATCACCTTAATCATGTCATATCATTAAATCATCATCATCATGTCATTATCATCATTATATCATCATCTTCATCATAGAACTTCAAAACTGCTATCAACCACCACCATCGTGACCACCACCGTGAACCCCGTCACTGCCCGAAACTACCGTCGCGAACTACCGCTACCCAAAACTATCTTTGTGAATTCCATCATCGAAACTACTATTTTGAACTCCATCATTGAAACTACTATTTTGAACTCCCTTTAACCGAAACTACCATCACCACCATGAACCACCGTGAACCACCATCTTCTACACCGATCCTCTAGAGAATCGTCGTGAACTACCGTTGTCTTAACTCGTCACCCTAGTTCGCCTCCGGCCACCCAAAACTACCATCGGGAAGCTGCCGTACATCACCACCAAACCTGCTAGACGCTATGCCACCATGAACCGGTCACCTTACACGAGCCATCAGCTGCTGCCGGAGCCATCGTAGCAGCTCGCACGCCCAATGTCGACACGGTGAAGCTTACCATCAGTCACCACCGCAATGCTCACCTCCCTGAGGTGCCGTTAACATCATCTAAGCTCACCACTGTCGTCGCGAAGCTTACTGTAAAACCCACCATCATACCCATCGCTCCCTTCCGTCTTGCGTGATTCCGACCCGAATAGATCTCCCCCGTGAGCTTCTCCATTGATATCGAGCAAGATGTGCGGCTAAATGGTTGGAATAGGGTTCACCGGTTGTGAGGGTGCTTCGGTTTTGATTTACAGGTGCAAAGGAAGGAGAATACATGTGAAATGGCAATGGCGGCTGGAATACGTGAAATAGGTTTTAGGTTTAATGAGGTTTTCATTTCTGGCCCTTATCTTTTAAAAGAACTTACACTTTCACCCCTTTTGTTTTAATTTGTTGTTGAACCACTGTAACACACTTTATTTCTTTGGCACCCATAATCCTAATAAAAATCCCATGTGTTATGTTGTAGAGAATTTTGGGATGTTACACACTAAATTAAGCTTGAAAACTCCATGGAAATGAAAATGTCAAAGATGATGAATTGGATGTTGATTGGACACGAAAACACCATGAATCTTCTGCTAATCAAGAGAAAAAGCTTTGATACCACTTGTAGGTCCCTAATTCGGTGCATGACGGATCTCTAGACTCGCGGTACGACACGTTGATAACGTGCGGAATCCATGATCAACATGCTCGTGTAACTCAATCAACAACAACGGTGTAAATAAACGCTTTGTATTTCCACCACAATATCAGGTTACAAGATTCATAGATTTCTCTCTCGTCTACTCTGATACCGTCTCTACAATTTCTAACAGACTCTGTAACCTGTATATATAAGCACCAGTTCTGTAGTAGGCGAACTTGTTGGTGAACTTATTAAGTTCGCCTCTAATAGGCTAAGCGGACTTATTAAGTTCGCCTCAGATAGACTAAGCGAACTTATTAAGTTCGCCTCTGATAAACCAGGCGAACTTGTTAAGTTCGCCTCTCTATGAACTTACACAGAATTTTATCAACAGTTACAAAACATGTCCTAACATGTACCAATGGCAGATTGACAGGTGGAAGATCAACAAGTTTCTACACATCCTGTCTCTTGAATTGCAGCAAATCTTCCTACATTGCCTCAATCCAACTGCTGTGTTTTAGAGCTTCATCTATCTTCTTGGGTTCAACCTGAGATAGAAAACATGAAAACAAACATATATTGGCCTCATGAGATTTGCTTCTTGTTAGAACTCCTTGGTGAACTTGGCCAATAATATTTTCCATAGGATGTTCCTTGTTGATCCTTTGTGCTGGTACCACCTCCAGCTGTATCCTTTGCTCAAGATTGATTTGATTTTGATCAGGGATTTCTTCATTCATGGTTGAAGAGTCTTCAATATCAACAGCTACATCAGTATTATCAGCAATAGCATTTGCAGCATCTACAACATTTACTGAAGAGTATTCATTCAAATTTTCATTTTCAGACAGGCTGCTGCTGGTGACATTGGAGAGTCTGGTTCCGGTTTCACTTGCTTCAATGGCTTCCATAACAGATGGAGGATCAATGGATGGTCTTTTCAGACTGATAGAAGATTTAGGAAAATCCAGTCTATAATCAGAGGAGAAAGTGGAAGCAGGTGCTTGAGAAGAGGTAGACTCCATATTTGAGAAGATGAGAGGCTCAAATATTTGGGCGAAGGAGTCTACGTCAAAGAGCCAGTTTGGGCCTTTTCCCTGTTCACAGACAATGTGTTCTCTACATTCCACATTGGATGATTCTTCCACAATTCTTGTTCTTGAGTTGAATACTCTGTAGGCCTTGGATTGAGAGGAATAGCCCACAAAATATCCTTCATCAGATTTGGCACCAAACTTAGGAAGAAGCCCATGTGTGATCAGAATAGTGCATGGACATCCAAAAGGTTTTAGAAATCCAATGTAGGGAACTCTTTGGAACCATAGTTCATAAGGTGTCTTGTTGAGAGGCTTGACTATGAGAACTCTATTTTGCACATAGCAGACTGTGCTTACTGCTTCTGCCCAGAACGTGAGAGGCAGTTTTGAGTCAGCCAACATAGATCTTGCTGACTCAATTAGAGTTATGTTTCTTCTCTCAGCAACTCCATTTTCTTGAGGAGTTCTTGGAGCACTGTATTGCCTTTCTATTCCCTTGCTCTCACATAAACAGTTCAAAGTGTGGTTCTTGAACTCTTTGCCCTGATCATACCTTATTATCTTTACCTTCTAATTGCTTTGATTCTCTACCCTAAGTATGTAGGATTTGAGAATTTCAGCAGTTTCATCTATTGTTCTCAAGAAGTATACCCATGAGAATCTGGTGTAGTCATCAGTTATCACCAGACAGTATGACTTCTTACCCATTGACATAATATTTGTAGGCCCAAAGAGATCCATATGCAACAACTGTAGTGGAGTATCATTTGTATTCAAAGTCTTTGGCTTGTGAGAACTCTTGTGTTGCTTCCCCTTCAAACAAGCAATGCAATGATCTTCTAGTTGGAATTCTTTATCAGTAAGCCCTCTGACAAGATTATCCTTCACCAATTTGTTGATAGTTTTGATGTTAACATTGATTAATCTCCTGTGCCATAGAGCTGATTCATGAACTGAAGCTTTTGACAGAAAACAGGATACACTGCCAGATGGAGTGACCTCATTCATGTCAAGCACATAAAGATTTTCTTTTCTCTGAGCAATTAATAAAATCTTTTCTCGAGGAGGTTTGGATAAACTAGGAGATAGTACAAAGCATTCTTTATCTGTGAAGAGCATCCAATTCTTTTGATCACAGACCTGGAAAACACTCATGAGATTGAAGTCCAATTCTTTGACATAGTTTACCTTATCAATACTCATTCTTTCATTGGACACAGTTCGTTGTCCAGTAATAGATCCTCCTTTTGAGTCACTTCCAAAGGCAATATCCTCCATTGAAATGTCTGAAGTTGTAGAGGATGGATCTGTTGCCTGTCATGTGCCTGAAACAGCCACTGTCTACCACCCATGTGTTATTCTTGTGACTTGGCTGTCCCTGCACATGAGAGAGATCTAGTTAGTGGGAGGAATCCAAGAGCTTGCATCCTTGTAAAAAAGGGTTCTCGGATTATCAGTATCAACATGTTTGCAATCAACGTAACCAATGATGATTCTTGGAGGAATTTTGGCTTTCCAATGCTGAATTGGTGGTTTTCCAGCTCTCTTTGCTTTGTCAGCAGCTGATGTTGCTTTGGCTGCTAACAGATTTGCTTGATCAGCAGCAGATTTTGCTACTGAGGACTTTGGCTTATCAGCAGCAGATTTTGTTGCTGCTGATTTTTTTACTTGAGCAGCAGCAGACTTGGTTGCTGCTGAAGGCTTGTCCTTTGGTTTCTTGGGCATTACTTGATCAACAACATTTTTGCTGGCTGATAATGGTTTAACAACAGATGTATGCCCATCCTTCTTTACCTTGTTACCAGATGGTTTCTCTGTAGAAGTTTTTTTTATCGATAGGCGTTTTGTTAATCTGGTTGAAGGGATTAAATTTACAATTTGCAACAAAGTGGTCTGATTCACCACAGATGATGCAAGATTGTTGAGGTTTTGGCAGCTTCTTCCTTGGTGGGGAGAGGGAGTTTTTTAAATGAGTTGCCTTATCTTCAAAGCTTCTTACCTTTTTGTTCTTGTTCGTCTTTTCAAAAGCATGTTGCTTGAGGTTTCTTTGTTGCTGAAGGTAGTAGAAGCAGGTGCTGGCAGTATGATTGTATTTCCCACACATAAAGCATGATTTAGCCAGTTTGTCCCTTTGAAAGTACACATAGTCCTTTCTTTTGAACAAGTCTTTGATGTTCCAGGGGTGAGCTTTGTTGTGCTCAAAGGTGGCTTCTTCCAATGTCTTTTGAACATATGGAGCTCTCTCTCCAGGCGCGTGAAATATGTCAAACACCTTCCTTTGTTGGATTGAGGTTGAAGACTGTCCCCTTTCAACAGTTAGCTTTCTTCCTTCTGGAGGATAGCTGATTCTGATTTGTTTGGTTGGTTGAGATACTGGTACTGTTTTTGAAGGGATGAAAGGGCTTGGATCGTTGGCTTTAATAGCTTCACAGGTAGGAGGTGATGAAACTTTATTGGTTTCAGTGGAGTCTGAGCATGTTGACTCAGACTCAGATGTAGTGCATTCTTGCACAGGGTTTTCTTGAACAACAGGGTCAAGATTGCGGTTAGCCATGTCAAGGTTGGAAAAATTGAAACTTGGTTCATGGATGGCTACATAGTCAGCGGGTGGAGGAACGGCATTGTAGGGTTGTTCAGCTTGAAATCCAAGACCTGCAGTTACCTTTTCATGAATTTGAGCATCCAAAAGTCTTTGCAGCTTTTTGGATGAAAATTCATATTTTTCCACATGGACCTTTTGGTCTGCTAATTCGGCCCTTGTAGCTTTTAACTTAACCAGAAGGTCATCAATTTGAGTTTAAAGGTTTGTTTGTTCATGTTTTAATGATGACATTTCTTTCTTTAAACAATCAATTTTTTCTTGTAAAGTTTTCAACCTTTTAAATTCAGATTTCATTTGGTGAAATTCTTCATTTTGATCTATGAGATTCTGGTTATGTTTCCCGTATCTAAGGACCTTATCAATACAAGCTTGAGTACATAGACTTTCATATACCTGAGGTGGTACCTCTGATGTGTCTGCCATGAGAGCTTGATTGTTGGCAGGAATATCCTCATACTGGAAGGTCCAGTCAAAGTCAGCAGTTCCAACAGCTGCATAAGCTACAGTTTGTGCAGGAGGAGTGGCCTGTTGCTGTCTTGGTTGAGCTTGGTGATCTTGTCTGGTATGAGCAACAGCTGGGTTTGCCTTTGGTGCCTTGCATTCTCTAGCGAAATGACCAAGTTGGTTATAGTTGTAACACTTCAGTTTGCTTTTGTCCAAGCCGACCCTTGTGTTAGAGTTGTTGATTGGAATGGGTCTTCCTGTTCTTGAGTAGAACCTTTTTTCTCTTAGAGAGATCATGGCATAGGAGTGCTGTATATCCATTTCTTCTAGATCATCTGGATGAAAACATTCCAGATCTTCCTTGATAAAGGACATATTGCTTGAGTTTTCAGAGACAAAAGAAGCAGAGGTTGATGTTTGAGGTGGGGCTTCAAGAAGAAATGGTGAGTTGTTTGATTGAGAGGTTGGAGTTCGGGGATAAGTGACAATGGGAGGATAATAGTTGCTTGAACTAGGACCTGAGTGGTTGGAGTGGAGGGCAGAAGAGGTGGTGGTGGAAGTTGAGGTTGTTTGGTAGTTTGAGTTTCTTTCCTTGGCCTGAATCATCTCTAATTCATAGGTCTTTAGCATACCGAAAAGCTCAGTCATCTGAAGAGTCTTCAGATTCTCAGTTCTTCTGATGGACACTGTGTAGAGTGTCCCGCAACTGGGTAGAGACCTGATGAACTTCTTGAGAATATCTTCATTCTCCAGCTTCACTTTTGAGCACTGCAGCTCACCTACAAGATAAGTATATCTGTTAAATAAAACAGTTAGAGACTCACCTTCCTTCCAGATGAAGTTTTCATATTGCTGCTTCATGATGTCTTTTCTGTTTTCTTTTACTTCCTCTGAACCAGCAAACATCTTCTCAAGAGCCTCCCATAGCGACTTTGCTGTTTTGTATCCTCTGAAGTTGTGAAAAACTTCATTTGGTAAGCACATCTGGATGGCTCCTAAGGCCTTGAAATCTACCTCCATTTTCTTGATGTCTTCATCAGAGTATTTGGAGGATTCTTTGGGAACCAGTGTACCTCCGGAATCAGCGGAGGCCACCATGGGTATGTATGGTCCATCTTTTATGGATTTCCATATCCCATATTCTTGATAGCAGAAGAAGCTTTCCATTATGTTCTTCCACATATCATAGTCTTCTCCAGACACCAGTCTTGGTGGTCTGCTGATGCTTCCAGTGTCTTCAACTCCACTGTTTTGTGCCATTTTTGATTTGTGATAATGTGTGACTTTAGCAAAGAGATAGTTTTGAATAGAACCAGAGAATGATTAAACAAGTGTGATTTTGTTTAATCTGTGAGCCAAAGCTCTGATACCACTTGTAGGATTGGTGAATACAATATGGTTCTATTCTAGTTGAGATTGGCGGAAACAATCACAACTAAGTAATGTAAACAAGTAAACAAGAAGAATACTGATAAATGCAATTTGTATTATGCTTCAGAGATTATAAGATTACAGAGAAAACTCTTAAGCAAAAAGCACTAGTATACAATGACTCTTAGTACTACTTATATAGTAACTTAGAATCAAGATAGACCCTTGTATTGAATCTATTCTACATGTATACAAGGATTAGATCTAACACAAGCCGTTGATCTTGTATTGAATCTATTCTACATGTAACGACAATAAAAACTACAAAAGTTATCTTTACTCAAACGTCTTCTTAGGCATCATTGCTTGAGTCCTTGGAAGAAGAGCGTCGTTGTCTTTTATTGTCTTGCACCAGAACCATTATATTTGCGTGGAGTGTGTCAGTGTTGCAGCAGAAAGTTGTCAGTGGTAATGGTTGCTTTATCGAAGCCAGTCAGCAGCAACGTTTGATCTTCAGTGGGAATAGCTATCAGCAGCAATGTTGTTGATCAGCAGCAATGTTGTTGATCAGCAGCAAGACACAACTGTCCACAGCTGCTGATGATTTGCCTATCAGCAGCAACTTTGGTCTTCAGCAGATATGGCTATCCGCAGCAGATTTGTTCTTCAGCAGAAGAACAAGTATCCGCTGCAAATAAGCTTATCCGCAGCAGTTTGTACTTAGAGAACTTTATAGCCTTCAGTCTTTATTTCTACAACTTATGTGGTGGACATGAATGACCATTCCCGTAAGTGCATCATGTTTGTTGTCGAAGGCCACCGATTCAGAATCATATTTGTGGCACAAACGAATAGGACATTTTAATCAGAAGAACATGAACAACTTGGTTCATAAAGATTTAGTGTGTGGATTACCTAGAAAAGAATTTATCATTTAGGAAAGTTTTATATCATGTGCAAAGGGTAAACAACACAAGAAATCACATCCCGTCAAGACAGTGAACACGTTTACTCGCCCCTTGTTCTTAATTCACATGGATTTATTTGGTCCGGCTTGGGTCAAAAGTGTAACATCCATGATTTTTCCTGTACGATTTTTTTATTTTATACAATTATGACATTCTATTTCAATTTCATACTTGTTCAACACAATAAGTCACATAGATTATTATTTATTGTATATCAATTCAAATTTCAACCTAGCATTTACAAATTTTTATCTAATAAATAACATATAAGTGTATATTTATAAAGGTATATTTAAATACTTTTGTGATGATTAAATCAGAAACTTATGAGCTTTAATAACATAATTATATCTTTTTATATGCATATATATTTATTTATAAACATTAAATATAATTATACATATACTTAATCATATTTAAATAAAATTTTACACAATTTGTAACTTAAATAAAAACTTATTCCTTATTAAATATTCATAGTTAAACAAATAATAATTATGTTTATATGTTTTGCAAAAACAATTCTTTTAGATAAAGTAAAACAAATAAAAAGGGATTTAAACAATTTTATTATATAAAGTTAAACAAGTCATGAACTATCTCACAAGCCTTGAAACCCCCCCCCCATATTGGTTGAACCCCTTCATTTGAACCCTTTCCATCTACATTTGACCCGATTCCATGTTCTTGACCTATTTTGACAACGAAAAGTCAACAGCCCCAAATCTTCTTACAATTCAATACCGAAACAAATTCGACTGTTATGGACCTTTCATATATGTTTAATCGAATATTGACCAGTTACAAGCCCAATTAACATTTCAGTTCAACCATTTTGCGCGGATTAATTCAAATTTGAACAGCTTGAGTAATCAGAGTCAAACCGAGCCGAATTTGGCTTCAAATTAGGGATTGAAACGCGTTTAAGGACCGCAAATCATGCCTTGATTGATTCTGCGTGTATTCAGTCCCAAAACATGACCCAATTCATCTTCAATCGAAGGAATGCACGCGTGAATCAGGTTGACAACTGTCACCTACGAGGCCGAATCAAATCGAACAATTAAGATGAAATTAATCGAATTAATTCACTCCCACACCTTTTCCAACACTATTGCAAAGTCTCTGAACCCTTAATCATATCCCATTTCATCTCTGTACCCCGACCGAGCATCAAGAACATCATCCCTGACCATTTAGCCGTCGGCCCTTGATACATAACCAAAACAAATAGCTTCGTTTTTACTTGGAGATCTAAAGCACTCTGTCAATTTCATATGACAGAGGGCATCAAACTCAATTTCATATGGAAATCAAAGCTTGTTCATATGGTTTCGAATTAGGGATTTAGTTTGTCCTAATTAACGTATTTAGTTTAATGGATTTCCTACTATACCAGCGAAACCATCTAGTCCAGCCGGTTAAGTCACTACACCGCTGGACTAGATGGGGTGGGTTCGAAACCCATACCCGACATTTTTGTGGTGTTCCTTTGTAACCAGACCCGGCCACGCCTGATGTTCACACAAATCTCTTACGAACCAGGTACTTCTCAGAATCAGTCCCCTGGTCTAGTGGTAATACCCTGGTTCCACACAGAACCCACCCAGGTTCGAACCGGGTGGGTTGTTTCCTCTTTAAAAAAATGATTTTCCCACTCGAACAATTTTATAAAAGTGATTTTATAAAACCCACACTCTTTAGAACTGATTTGTGCAGTAATAAACAAATTTTGAATGAAAACATGTATTTTTACAATTTAAATTGTTTTTTTAACACTTTGTTTCGAACATGGAAATCATTTAAAAATTAAATTAGATAAAATAAAAAATTTTATTACTCATTTAAATTGCAAATTTTGTTAAGATTTTTTTAGATTTTTACCTTTATAAAATTATGTATATTTCCTTAAAAATACTAATTAAGGTTTAAACATAATTAAACAAATTCTTATATATATTAATATATACAGGGGATGGTTCCCTTAAGAAATGAAATTTGGCTAAAAAGCAATCTCATCCATTCAATTGGATAATCAATGGTACAGATTTAAGTCAAACTGTGCTCAATTCAATCCTCAATCAAGTAATCAGACGCGTTTTAAACCCGTAAATCTTCCTTTGATTAATGGTATGTGTATTCAGTCCTAAATCCCGTCTCAATTCATCCAAAACCGAACTGATTACGCGTAAAAGGATCCTGACATTTTACGCTTGCCTTTTGAAATCGAATCGAGTAATTAAAACAAAATTAAACGAATTAATATAGCCACACACCTTCGTAGAATACCATTCAAACTCACGGAACTCTTCTTCGCGTCTCATTACCTCTCTGGAAATCCGTCGAGCTCAAGAAATTCCGGAACCTACACTCTAGCGGTTCTCCTTCGTTACTGCACCAAACCAGGTGATTCTTATGCCTTTGCGATCGTTTTAAACCAGAGATCGAAAGCCCCATGATCATAGTTTCGATATGTTGCTTATCGGGTTGATTCTCAGGCTAGGGTTTTCGGGAATACGATTGGGGAAGGAGATGGGTTGGGGTTTAGTGTTTAAAAACGTTTCACACGTACCTTCTTTCAAGAATTTAAATTCAGTTCAAACGGTTATGCTTCCTTGCCCCTACGCGCATGGTTTCGAGTTCGAAACCCACACTCGGTGGTTCTTTTTACGCGTGCCTCGCCAGACCTGACCGCCTGTATTGATCTTGTTAAATTCAAAATAAACCGGCCCTATAACATGATACACCCCTCGGTCTGGTGGTTAGAACTCATGACTCACACAGTGGCCACCCGGGTTCGAACCGAGTGGACTACCTATATTTTTTAAACCGATTTGTAAAAAGCTCCAAAAATTTTATAAAAATTATTTTTATAAACCTTAAAATATTTGTAACAGAATAAAACCAGATTTATTAATTTTCAATATTTGTAACAGAATAAATTCTGCTGTTAAACTTGTATATTAAAACATAAATTTAATATTTAAATTAATTTCCAAATGAAAACATTTCCTTTTTATAAAGTTATAAAATGTCAACTTTATTTATTTCTAAATGATAAATAAACATATATATATATTTATTATAACCTACAAAGTTAAATATATATTTAGTATTAAGCTTTATACATAAATATTATTTACACAACTTTATATCTACACATCTTCATAAATAAATAAATAAAGTAAAAAAATATTTATTTAATATAATACACACTATTTTTATAACTAAATAAATAAATAACAACTATTTAAATTTTATTTAGTTATTCAAACCCAAACCGTAACTTCAACCATTTAAACTATTCATTTCAAGCTTTCAATTTTTAAAAACACCCATTCATGTGCAAACACAATAACCTACATACTTCCTTTCAAACTACAACTCAAACCCTTCGTACACACATCCAATCTAATCCTAGGCTTAGACATAGACTTTTGTACACGCTATTAATTCCATATGCATTACACACTAGGTTAGCGTGGGGAGTTACAAGGATCATATTGCTACATAGTCTCGCGTGCTAGCTACACCTTTGATTCAGGTGAGTATTACATAGCCCCTTTTACTCTTTTACACTTTTTGGGGTGAAACATGAACTCTATACACTCAATTTCTTACATTTACCCAAACTACACAAACACAAATCCTCTTTACATTCATGTGTGCAAATTTGAGCTTTATGTTTGAGTGCTAGGTGCGTTAACTGTTTGTGTGCAATTTATGTGCAATCATTAACTATTCAAGCCGACGGTTAACAATGATAGATCTATTGAGTCTGACAAATCCACCCACATTGGGGTGATTGTTACCGACAACACAATTTGCATGCTAGTTACAAAGGTTTGATTGTACTTTGGTTACACAATAGCTGCTCCCCATAAATGCCTTATTTTATCATGTTATGTAAGGATTTGATTATTCACATCTATACACTATCTATATATAAACCTGTGTATGCTCACCAACTTTTTATTTGACTTTATTTTATTCATGTTTCAGGTGCTAATGTGTGAGTTTGATCAAGACATGCTACACATAGGCTTTGGACTTAGTTAAATTTAAATAAAGAATAATATGTATTTCATTTATGTACTTTCTTGAATTTGGTTGTGTTTGAATTGTTTGAAATGAAATTGATGATTAAATATTGAAATCTAGTCAACCTTCATGAATAGTCTACATGTCCCGCCCCGACGTTTTCCGTCGTCGGTTGGGGTGTGACAGATTGGTATCAAAGCCTTGGTTATAGGGAAATAGGTTATTTGACACCCTCGACCTAGACTGTAACTTTAGGACACCCACATATGCCATGCTTGATGATTATGTGATATGTGCTACATCCTATGTGTTACATGCTTGATATGTTAATTATTTGATACCTTAATTGTTAAAACTCATGACTTATTAAACTATACTTAAATAATAAATTAAATGAACAATATCCCTACCCATACCCTAAGCCTCATAACCTTCTCACCTACTTCTCTGTCATTATCATCATAGCATGTGGAAACTTCATGGATTTACATCTATAAAAACTTCTTTATTTCCTCGTTAAGGTTTTAAACTTTGTTAATTATTAGAGGACACGTGCAATATGGAAGGGTGACACTTGTATTCTGGGTTTTCTGTCTAGGAAAGCATTTCGTATAAATCCCAATCAACCGAGGGACCCGTATGCTTTCCTGGGAATTCCCGGGATGAGTGTTTACTTATAGGCTAAAGCATGTCTCCTTGAAAGTTATATGAGTTTAATTAACCTTAATGTGTCATAGTATTCAAGTGATTATGTCGCTAATTGAGTACAATCCAAACTATGATTAACTATTTTATTTATTATCTTATCCCCTTTAAATTCAATCAACTTTCACAAGTTCTTACATATTTTCTTATCTTGTGCAAATCTGTAGAATGCCTCCACGTCGTGCTACGTGACCAACAACAACACCGACATTGCTGCTATCCTAGCACAACTTGTAACTCAACTCACCCAAGCTAATGGAGCCATTAATAGTACCTATGGAACTAATGGTGGTGGTGGTGCCAACCCACCGCAATGCACCTTCAAGAACTTCAATTCGTGTAATCCTCTTAAGTTCTATGGCACCGAGGGAGCCACAGGGCTCCTTCAATGGTTCGAAAGTATTGAGGGCACTTTCCTTAATAGTGACTGCCCTGATAACCTTCGTGTTCGTCATGCCACAAGTGTCTTCCAAAAACGGGCACTCACGTGGTGGAATGGGAAAAAAAGAACTAGAGGTATGGAGGCAACAATGGCCTTACCATGGGATGAGGTTAAGAGACTAATGACTGAAGAGTTCTGTCCTCGGAATGAGGTGAGGAAGCTGGAAGCTAAGTTTTGGGATCTTACCCAAGACAGTGGTGAAAGTCTGGCTTATACAACCCGGTTTCATGAACTGAGTCTCCTTGTGCCCCATATGGTCACACCTTTATCACGCTGCATTGAGAAGTACATTGGTGGATTACCTAGGCAGATTCAGGATAATATGTTAGGGAGAAATCCCGCAACACTCGAAGATGTTATCCGATTATCTGCTACTTTGACCGACAACCATGTGAAAGCAGGTACTCTGACTAGAAAAGGCACTAAGAAAGTTCCTGACACCGCAACCCCTCCTGCACACATCAAAGAAGCCAAAACTGAACCCTACCACAATAATAAGAAAAGAAAGGCTAAGAACTATGCCGTGGTCACCCCTGCTATCCCTGTTACCCAAGTTGCTCCCATGGTTCAAGCACCAATCAAGAAGCCATATGTTGGGATCTACCCACTCTGTGCCACATGCAATTATCACCATCTCCAAAACATTCCCTGTCGCCTTTGCTCTCATTGTGGGAAATATGGCCGTACGGTCAATGTTTGTAGAGCCAAGGCATTTGTAGGTCGAGTCAACCCACCAACCCGAATCAACCAACAAGTGGCTAATCAAGGTGTTCCGCTATCGCAAATGGGCGTGCTTGTTATGAATGTGGCAACCAAAATCATTTCCGTGACCAATGCCCGAATATCATCAATGCTAAACAATGCGGAGCTCGTGGACGTGCTTTCAACATAAACGTCAATGAAGCTCAGGCCAACAATGATGTGGTCAACGGTACGTTCCTTGTTAATAGTCAATATGCCTCCATTTTATTTGATACCGGTGTAGATAAAAGTTTTGTGTCACTTAACTTTGAACCCTTACATGCAAAAACACGATCCAAATTAGAGAAAACCTTCATCGTCGAAGTTGCAAATGTTGACTCTCTTTCAATTGACTCCGTTATCCATGACTGATCTCTAGAACTTAATGATCATATATTTCCAATCAACCTTGTGCCAATGCCACTAGGAAGTTTTGATATCATCAAAGGCATAGATTGGCTGTCAAATCACCATTCCAAAGTCATCTGTTTTGAGAAGTGCATCCGAATACCCCTTCCGTCGGGAGAAACGTTAAGAGTATTTGGTGAAAATCCTTACAAAGGACTCAAGTTAATGTCATGCACTATCGCCCAAAAGTACCTACGAAAGAAGTACGTAGCCTTCCTAGCCCATATTGTTCAAAAGGATGTCAAAGAGAAGAGTATTCAAGACATCCCCATCATCCGGGACTTTCCTGAAGTATTCCCCGAAGACTTATCCGGTCTTCCACCCGTTCGACAAATAGAATTTTGCATTGACCTTGTACCCGGAGCTAACTCAGTGGCTAGAGCTCCATACCGTCTTGCACCTTCTGAAATGCAAGAACTTGCAAGTCAACTCCAAGAACTCTCCGACAAGGGCTTCATCCACCCAAGTCATTCACCGTGGGGTGCACCCGTCTTATTCGTCAAGAAGAAGGATGGATCATTCCGTATGTGTATTGACTACCGTGAACTCAACAAGCTTACCATCAAGAACCGTTATCCATTACCTAGGATTGATAACCTCTTTGATCAACTTCAAGGCTCTACTTGCTTCTCGAAGATTGATCTTCGATCTGGTTATCACCAACTCCGTGTACAAGAGGAAGATATTCCAAAGACTGCCTTCCGAACAAGGTATGGTCACTATGAGTTCATGGTCATGCCTTTTGGGCTAACCAATGCACCCGCGGTTTTCATGGACCTTATGAATCGTGTGTGCAAACAATACCTTGATAAATTCGTGATCGTCTTCATTGATGATATCTTAATCTACTCCAAGACTAAATCCGATCACGAGCAACACCTTAGGTTGGTTTTGGACCTCTTGAGGAAAGAACAACTATATGCCAAATTCTCCAAATGTGAATTTTGGCTAAAGGAGGTTTAATTCCTGGGTCATATCGTCAACGAAAAAGGAATTCATGTTGACACTGCTAAGATCGAAGCTGTTAAGAATTGGAATGCCCCTAAGACCCCACCGAAGTCCGTTCATTTCTTGGTCTTGCGGGATATTATCGTCGTTTCATTTCAAATTTCTCTAAGATTGATGTTCCTCTCACTGCCTTGACCCACAAGGGTAAACCTTATGAATGGGGACCAAAGCAAGAAGAAGCTTTCCAAACCCTCAAGCAAAAGTTGTGCAATGCTCCTATTTTGACTCTCCCTGATGGGAATGATGATCTAGTTGTCTACTGTGATGCCTCCAACCAAGGTCTCGGTTGTGTCCTCATGCAACGGGGCAAAGTAATCGCTTATGCATCAAGGCAACTTAAGATTCATGAGAAGAATTATATGACGCACGACCTCGAATTGGGTGCGGTCGTATTCGCATTGAAGATTTGGAGACATTACCTCTATGGCACAAAATGTGTGGTGTTTCCCGACCACAAAAGTCTCCAACACATCTTCAACCAAAAAGAACTCAATATGAGGCAACGACGTTGGGTTGAACTCCTTAACGACTATGACTGCGAGATTCGTTACCATCCCGGCAAAGCGAATGTTTTAGCCGACGCTTTGAGTAGACAGGACCATGTCATGCTTCATTGTATCCAAATTCAAACCGACATTCAAAATCGTATCCTAGAAGCTCAACACGTCTCGGTCACCAAGGGTAACATGTACAATGAAATGTCATGTGGTGTGGAACTTCAGCTTGAATCTAAACCCAATGGCTTACTTTATTACTTGAATCGTATTTGGGTTCCCGATCGCGATGATCTCCGTGCATTTCTTATGAACGAGGCTCACAAGACTCGTTATTCTATTCATCCTGGTGCGGATAAAATGTACCAAGATCTTCGCCAACAATATTGGTGACCCGGTATGAAGAAAGACATTACTCTCTATGTTGCCAAATGTCTAACTTGCTCCAAAGTCAAAGCCGAACACCAACATCCTTCCGGTTTACTTGAACAACCGGAAATTCCCGTGTGGAAATGGGAGAACTTAGCTTTGGATTTCATTATCAAACTCCCTCGCACTTCAAGTGGTCATGATAGCATCTGGGTGATCATTGACCGCCTCACCAAATCTGCTCATTTCTTGCCTATCCGTGAAAACTATCGGGTTGAGAAATTGGCCCGAATTTACATTGATGAAGTTGTGAGCCGTCACAGTGTTCCATTAAACATAATCTCTGATAGAGATGCTCGGTTCACCTCCCGTTTCTAGCAATCTCTCCAAACTGCTCTTGGTACACGATTGGATTTGAGCACGGCTTACCATCCCCAAACTGATGGTCAGACCGAGCGTACAATCCAAACCCTTGAGGACATGCTTAGAGCATGTGTAATTGATTTTGGTGGCAATTGGGATTCACATCTATCCCTAATTGAGTTCTCTTACAACAATAGCTACCACACAAGTATAAATATGGCTCCATTTGAAGCTCTCTATGGCCGTAAGTGCCGTTCTCCTATCTGTTGGAACGAGATTGGTAAAGCACAAATCACCGGTCCCGAGCTAATGCAAGAAACATCCGACAAGATTATCCAAATCCGTGACAACATTCGAGTAGCGAGGAGTCGGCAAAAGAGTTATGCCGACAAACGACGAAAACCCTTGGAATTCCAAGTTGGTGACCTAGTTCTTCTAAAGGTGTCTCCGTGGAAGGGTGTGATCCGTTTTGGAAAGAAAGGCAAGTTAGCACCTCGCTATGTGGGTCCATTCAAGATCCTTGAAAGGATCGGAAAAGTGGCTTACAAACTCGAGTTACCTCCATCACTTGGCAATGTGCATCCTACATTTCATGTGTTTAATCTGAAGAAATGCCTTGCTAATGAGAATCTCCATATACCTCTTGACGACGTGCGCATTGACGAAACGATGCACTTCGTTGAGAGACCGGTAGAAATCATGGATCGTGAGATCAAGCAGCTCAAGCGAAGCCGTATCCCTATTGTCAAAGTTCGTTGGGAATCAAAACGTGGTCCTGAGTTTACTTGGGAACGAGAGGACCAAATGAAGCTCAAGTACCCCCACCTCTTTGCTGATGCAGTCGCCCCAACTAGTTAAATTTCAGGACGAAATCCCCTTAACATGGGGAGACTGTAACATCCACGACTTTTATGATATAATTTTTAGTTCAGTTCACAATCCAATTCAACTCCGTACCGGTTCTGTACAATATGTCACGTTTAAAAACATATCAATTTAAGCTCTCAACCTTATACACTAACATATTATTATATTATTAAATATATATTCTTACATCATGTTATAGAGTACAAAAAAAAATAAAAAAAAATAATAATAATAATAATAGTAATTTTTATAAATAGTAGAAAGGCATGATTAATTGTAAATATTCACACGTACAATTTTAAATAAATCAGTATGAACATTTTAATCCCAAGAACCCTAAATCCTAAATTTTGAACCTCCCACTCACAAACTCAACCTACTTTGACTTTTTATAGTCAACAAGGTCGAATTTGGGTAATCCAAACTTCCAAAATGGAACCATTCGTTCGTTTTCAACTTTCCTTGAGTGAGTAAACATCTATCGATCCCTCCTAACTCGTCAAGACCTTTCAATTTAACAATACATGCGGCTAATTACAAATTCAAGACAGTTTGACCTCAGGAAGTCAAACTGTGCTCAATTCAATCCTCAATCAAGTAATCAGACGCGTTTTAAACCCGTAAATCATGCTTTGATTAATGGTATGTGTATTCAGTCCCAAATCCCGTCTCAATTCATCCAAAACCGAACTGATTACGCGTAAAAGGATCCCGACATTTTACGCTTGCCTTTTGAAATTGAATCGAGTAATTAAAACAAAATTAAATGAATTAATACAGCCACACACCTTCATAGAATCCCATTAAAACTCACTGAACTCTTCTTAGCGTATCATTACCTCTCTGGAAATCCGTCGAGCTCAAGATATTTCGGAACCTACACTCTAGCGGTTCTCCTTCGTCACTACACCAAACCAGGTGATTCTTATGCCTTTGTGATCGTTTTAAACCAGAGATCGAAAGCCCCATGATCATAGTTTTGATCTGTTGCTTATCGGGTTGATTCTCAGGCTAGGGTTTTCGGGAATACGATTGGGGAAGGAGATGGGTTGGAGTTTAGTGTTTAAAAACGTTTCACACGTACCTTCTGTCAAGAATTTAAATTCAGTTCAAACGGTTATGCTTCCTTTCCCCTACACGCATGGTTCTGAGTTCGAAACCCACACTCGGTGGTTCTTTTTAGGCGTGCTTCACCAGACCCGACCGCCTGTATTGATCTTGTTAAATTCAAAATAAACCGGCCCTATAACATGATACACCCCTCGGTCTGGTGGTTAGAACTCATGACTCACACAGTGGCCACCCGGGTTCGAACCGGGTGGACTACCTATATTTTTTAAACCGATTTGTAAAGCTCCAAAAATTTTATAAAAATTATTTTTATAAACCTTACAATATTTGTAACAGAATAAAACCAGATTTATTAATTTTCAATATAAATTCAGTTTTATTACGAATTTAGTTGTTAAGCTTGTATATTAAATTCTTAAAACAGAAATTTTAATATTTAAATTAATTTCCAATATAAAACATTTCCTTTTTATAAAGTTATAAAATGTCAACTTTATTTTTTTCTAAATGATAAATAAACATATATATATTTATTATAACCTATAAAGTTAAATATATATTTAGTATTAAGCTTTATACATAAATATTATTTACACAACTTTATATCTACACATCTTTATAAATAAATAAAGTAAAAAAATATTTATTTAATTTATATTTAATATAATACACACACTATTTTTATAACTAAATAAATAAATAACAACTATTTAAATTTTATTTAGTTATTCAAACCCAAACCCTAACTTCAACCATTTAAACTATTCATTTCAAACTTTCAATTTATAAAAACACCCATTCAAGTGCAAACACAATAACCTACATACTTCCTTTCAAACTACAACTCAAACCCTTCGTACACACATCCAATCCAATCCTAGGCTTAGACATAGACTTTTTTACACGCTATTAATTTCATATGCATTACACACTAGGTTAGCGTGGGGAGTTACAAGGATCATTTTGCTACCTAGTCTCACGTGCTAGCTACACATTTGATTCAAGTGAGTATTACATAGCCCCTTTTACTCTTTTACACTTTTTAGGGTGAAACATGAACTCTATACACTCAATTGCTTACATTTACCCAAACTACACAAACACAAATCCTCTTTACATTCATGTGTGCAAATTTGAGCTTTGTGTTTGATTGCAAGGTGTGTTAACTGTTTGTGTGCAATTTATGTGCAATCATTAACTATTCAAGCCGACGGTTAACAATGATAGATCTATTGAGTCTGACAAACCCACCAAGATTGGGGTGGTTGTTACCGACAACACAATTTGCATGCTAGTTACAAAGGTTTGATTGTACTTTGGTTACACAATAGCTGCTCCCCATAAATGCCTTATTTTATCATGTTATGTAAGGATTTGATTATTCACATCTATACACTATCTATATATAAACCTGTGTACGCTCACCAACTTTTTAGTTGACTTTATTTTATTCATGTTTCAGGTGCTAATGTGTGAGTTTGATCAAGACATGCTACACATAGTTTCACACCCCGCCAAGGCGGAAATGCGAGGCGCGACGTTCATGGTTTTTCAAAGCATATAATTATTGCAAACGCATACATACAACTGGATACATAAATTAAATTTAAGGTTTTACAGCCCAAAAATAGTACTTGAAGTTACAAAATATTAAGATTTTGCAAATATGACCCGAACATTATGGGTTATACAAGAAAAATCTTCAAAAGTTGTATCCACCGTGTATGCATGAACCCTACGTAGTATTACCCTTGCTATCACGTTCAGTTTCCTGAAAAACATACTTGAAAATGTCAACACTAGGTTGGTGAGTTCACAGGTTTTATATATGAATACAATGAGCAAACCAATTGCATGAAAATGATCTTTACGTATATGATAAACAAAACAAGTAACGTTTGACCCATTTGTAAACTAGCTAGGAATACAAATAATATGTACATACATGAGGCATAACCAAACCAAGACCAGGTGTTTTGCCCCTCACTCGTACCTCACGAGCAATATTAGAACACTATGCAGTCATTTGGCCAGATGGACCCATGGTTAGCGCGACTAACCATGACCGGGGGTGTCAGACCCAATAGTACTATCCATAGAATCTCAGGCTAACCTATAGCTAATGGTTATAAATATGATGATCAGGGGACTTTACGAGCTCCAAATGTGTTCACTCATGCATACATAAAGGTCGGGTCTTGTTTGTCCTTGGCGCTCTCATCAGAATCCAGTCTTCAGGAACCTTAAAACCAGGTTTGAGAATTAAGCATTCAGTCTTGTCAAACATCACCGAGTACTCCTTGTCGCACATCTGGGAAACACTCAACAAGTTATGCTTCAGCTGCTCGCAGTAGTTGACATTGTCGAAGCTGACACAACAATTTGAAACCACGCCTTAACACATGATACTACCGCCCTTCTCTCCAACAAAGGCCACATAGCCGCCTCTGAATGGTTTCACATCTTGAAGCAAGGCCATGTTTCCTGTCATATGCCGGGAGCATCCACTATCTACATACCAACGATTAGAGATATTACCCTTCGGATGTCCCTGCACGAGTCACAAAAAGAATTAATTAGATTTTGAGACCCAACCCATAGTGGTCTTGGGTCGTCTGTCTTTCTTAACATAAACAAGTTCAATTAACTCACAGTCGTGACTGTCAAAAATGGATGAATCTTTAGAAGATTTGGGATTGGGAGATTGAGAACATTTGGATTTGTTATTCCAGGACCTCTTCTTTTTCTTAACTGGAACAGTAGACTTAGATTCAACAGCAGCAGGTGAACTAGTGGAAGCTTCACCTGATTGAATTCCATCCAGCTGTTCCAGCTTTCTCAATCTCTTGTTCCTTGTTCTCCTATATGGCTTAGAGAGTTTCACCACAGGTTTCTCATCAGTTGATGCACTACCAGAGGTAGATGCACTAGGTTTAGCAGGTAGCTTTCCCTTTTTTGAAACAAATGGTTTAGCCTCAGATGTGATCTTTGGCTTTACCATAGGTTTTACTGGTGGTTTCACCACATTAGCTTTTGGACTTTTGGAATGCTTCACTAGTGGTGACTTAGGGATAACAGCCGGATGTGAGACAATTGACCGTTTCCCTTGGTTCTTAGCAGAGCAGTTCACAAGAATGTGACCAACCATACCACGGTGAAAGCAAGTTCTCTTTTCTTTGTAAGTCCTCCTGTAAGGCTTATTAGATCTAGCATTAGATGACTCAGCATGATGAGCAGAAGAAGTTGTTTGGTGAACAGTAGTTTGAGCCGATGATGATTGGCTTTTGGGAGTATAAATTTTTACAAATTTTCTTGATAACTAAGCCCAAAATGAGATGAAAAAGCTTCTTTCTTAACTTGATTAATGTTTTTATATCCCCCATAAAGCATCACTTTCAATTTCTCATTTGATTCAACGATATCGGGTTCAGTCAAAATACAATTATCACTATCAGTGATAATGTTTTTCTTAACTTTCTGTTCACCTTGCAACTCCTCAGAGACTACTCCATTAGAAGCAGTAAAGAACTCTTCATTAGATGCAGAGTCATCCTTACTTGAGGAATCATCCTTGTTAGAGGAATCATCCTGACTTGAGGACTCATCAAGGTAAGACAAATCAATGTCAATTAAGCCGTTGATAAATTTCCTTCTAACTGGTGGAGGAATGGCAATAGTACCCAGCCCTAAGCCATTCACTTGTCTCACTACAGACTCGTAGTGTTCCACCACAAAACGAGAATTTTTCAACTTCTCAATATTACCTTTCAACTGCAAGATCTCATTTTGCAGCTTGTTGATCTCATTGTTCCTTTTTTCTAACCCCTTGTACGCAACATCTAAATGAAACTGTTGATCGCTGATTTTAAGTAAATAATCACGTTTTTATTTCTTTTAAAGATTCAATTGAATCTTTGTAACGTTTTTCATTTTCCTTGTAGCTTAACGCTGCAATACGAAGGGGTTCGACTTTGTCTTGAAGCTTAGAGTTTTCAACCTTTAAGCTTAGACATTTGGAACAAGAAATGACAGCAAAAGGATTAGAATCTACCTCATTGGATGAACAAGATGCCTCTCCAATAGCCTTGAGGGCAACTGCAGTTGTAGCCTCTACTTGATCAGCCACATAAGCTTCTCGTTCCTCTGCTTTCATCATCTCCATAATCTCAGCCATGAGACCATCCTATGTTTGTGGAATAAGAGCATCCTCCAAATGAACACCCCAATCAAAGCTTTCGTCCTGTTAAGCCACCAATACATTGGACGTTCCACCTTGACTTTGATTACGGTTGTTAGAGTTGTACCCTTGGTTGTTTACTTGGTTGCTTACTTGGTTGCTTCCCTGGCTTCGTCTTGTGAATCCAGAGGCAGGTGCTTTGTCCTTCTAACATTCACGAGCAAAGTGTCCAAAGTTCAGACACTTGAAGCACTTGGACTTGGATTTGTCAAAACCAACCTTTGCATTTGAATGCCAACCAATAAACTTTCGGCCAGTTCTGTTCAGGAAACGCTTCGCCCTCCTCAAGATCATGGCCATATTCCATTGAATATCCATATCAACCGGATCCACCTGAGTGAAGTCTTCTTCTATGGTTTCAGGATCCGTGAGCTTACCGCCAATGAAGTTCTCATATGCAAGCATGCATGATGTGAATAAAGCCACATGATCTTCAGTTATCTTGGCTATTGCTGATTGGTTAGCTGAAGATGTGGGAGAAGGATTTCTTGAGGAGTTCTGGTGATGAGATCCAGAACCAGATCTAGATGCTGCATAGCACGCATGACCACCACAAGCCTTTAAAGTTTCTTCCTCATGAGAGTTTCCTGAGAAAATTGCAATTCCAGAGCCCGAAGACTTGGTTGTAGAAGACGTCCCATAATACATAGAAGGGTCTTGTATTTGAGGTCTTCCTGAGCTCTCCTTTCTTTTTAGGTTCATGTCATGTGGTTGAACCTTTCCAATTGCCTTATCAATTGTCATCTCATAAAACTCAGAATTCTCTCTCATCAGGGTAGTAGACATCTCAAATTTGGGTGGCAAAGCATCCAGAAATTTTTTAACTAATTCCTCATTTGGATAGATGAGGTCAAAAGCTTTCAACACAGTCTGCAGATGATAGAATCTAGAGATGAGCTCATCTATGGATTCATTCTCCAGATATCTGAAGCACTCATACTGCTTCCTAAGAATATCCCTTTTACTCTTCTTGATGTCACTGTTACCCTCGAATCTCTTCTGTAACGCCTTCCAGAGATCCTTGGTGTCACACCCCGCCAGGGCGGAAACGCGAGGCGTAACATTCACTGGTTTCCAAAGCATATGATTACCGCAAACACATACATGTAATTGGATACATAATCGAGTTTAAAATATTTACATCACAAAATATCAACTTGAGTTTACAAAAGTTTAAGATTTCGCAAATATGACTCAAGACCATGAGTTATACAAGAGAAATCCTCCCAAAAGCCGTATCCACGTGCATGCATGTATCCTACATTGCTAATCTGATGACCACGTTCAATTTCCTGAAAACATACTTAAAAATGTCAACACGAGGTTGGTGAGTTCACAAGTTATTATAAAGAGTTATCATAAACCCAATGTTTAAATCTGATCATTTTCCGATCAAAACTCTTTGTTAAACCTGATCACTTTAACCTGATCAGAACCCTTTTGTTTAAACCTGATCACTTTAACCTGATCAGAACTCTTTTGTTTAAAACCTGATCCTTTTAACCTGATCAGAACTGTTTTGTTTAAAACCTGATCCTTTTAACCTGATCAGAACTCTTTTGTTTAATACCTGATCCTTTTAACCTGATCAGAACTCTTTTATTTAAAACCTAATCCTTTTAACCTGATCAGAACTCTTTTATTTAAGACCTGATCCTTTTAACCTGATCAGAACTCTTTTGTATGTATTACCAATGAACATGAATACTAATCCGATCTATTGACCCCATTTGTAAGCTTTCAAGGAATACAAAATAGTATGTAATGTACGATACCGTAACCAAACCCCAACTTTTTGTGCCTCCCCTCGCCTTTCTACAAGTAAGATTATATGCGGTCATTCGGTCATTTGGACCCCTGGTTAGCGCGACTAACCATGACCGGGAGCGTCACCCCCAATAGTATTATTCATAAAATCCCGGGCTAAGTCCATAGCTAATGGTTACTAATTTATTTCGAGGACTTTAAGCATTTTACTATTCCCTCAATACATACATACGGTCAGATCATTAGTTTCATTCATTTACATACGAAAATTCTTTACAAGTATGTTTCCACCCCAAATCATTTCAAAACTTTAGAAAAAGGGGGATTAGTGAAACTCACCTCGACAGTATGAATGCTAGCAAATATTTGAATAATAGCAGATTCGCCTATGCGTATCCTAATTACACAAGGATAACATACACGTTAAGACTACCCGTCTTAAACGCAAGTTGTTCACCCGACTTAGCAGATCTGATTGCTTTTGTTTAAATATCTTTTTAGTTTTTCAACACTTGTTTCGTTATAAAATAGTTCTAAGTTACTGCCCAATGGGACTGATGAACAGGTATCGAAACTTTCTTAGTTTCGATTGAACATAACAGATGTCGAAACTACTTAGTTTCGATTGAGTAAATTTGGTATCGAAACTACCTAGTTTCGATTGGCAAAAATAGTATCGAAACTACCTAGTTTCGATTGGGCAACAGGTATCGAAACTCCTAGTTTCGATTGGGCAACAGGTATCGAAACTCCTAGTTTCGATTGGGCAACAGGTATCGAAACTCCAAGTTTCGATTGGGCAACAGGTATCGAAACTCCAAATTTCGATTGAACAACAGGTATCGAAACTACTGAAATTTTGATTGACAGAATCAGTCCTGTATATTTTTATGTTTTAATCTTAAATTTGACACACTTTTCTTGTTATCTTACTTGCGTTTGAACGCTTTGTATGTTTAGCTACGGTTTTAAAGAAAATAATATGGATGGTATCGAGTTTTTACCTCTGAACAGAGATGATGATTTTTGAGAGAAACAGAGAAATGGTCTTGAATCTTTTGCTAAACTCTCTTCAGGAACACTTGAGATTCTTCTTAAAACACCGAATTATGGTGGATTTTTCCTTAAAACTTGACTTCGAATTGTATAAAACTGGGAAGATTGCCGTAAGAAAAGAGGAAGATAAAAGGAGTTGTGAGAAAAGTTATTGAAGAGGTATGGTTTATATCAGAATTCTCACGATTAGGGTATGGTTTCTCTCTGAATTTTGGTTAAGAAAGTCAAGGAGTTGGGGGGGAAAAACCCACTTGTCTCGCCGATTGATTTATTTGGGTTTAGAGTTAATTAAATCAATTAATTTGATTTAAGTGTAACTTAATATTGTTTAGATTTTTTAAAAGGTAAATTAATTCGGTTTAGATTTCTCACGGTATTATAATTTTAACCAGTTTATGGCTCGTTGAAGAAAATATTAAAATCTTGGTTTGTATAATTCGTTGAGGTGATTATTTGTAGCTATGAGTACCTAAAAGTGGCGCTACATAGTAACGTCTTCGAAACATCCATTATTTTACTTTTACGTATATTATATGATTTAGTCTTAGAAATAAATTACAGTTCAACGTAAATTTTGTGTAATATATATATATATATATATTTTTCTGGTTATTTAATTTAACCATTAACGTTCGTATTTAGTCGGGTTATACTGCTTACTTTTTCTAGTAATTCTTTAAAATTTACTAGACTTGGAATAACTCCTTTGCTAGACTTCTTGACTTTACTTAGTCAAAATAAAATATCAGGAAATAATAAGAATGAACGTGCATTTATGTAATATGGATATTGACCTGAAATGCTGGGTGTCACATTCTCCCCATGTTACAGAGAATTTCGTCCCGAAATTCAGTTCTTGTCATTCTGACTTGGAGTGTTTGTAACACAAGGACGGGTACTTGGATTTCATTTTATCTTCTCGCTCCCACGTATACTCGGGGCCGCGCTTTGAATTCCAACGTACCTTGACCAGCTTAACACGGCTGCGCCTTGTTCTCTGAACCTTCCAATCTGTGACTTCCATAGGTTCCTCAATGAAATGCAACCTGTCGTCTATGTGAATCTCATCAGGCGGTATAATTAGTGTGTCGTCTGATAAACACTTCTTGAGATTTGATACATGAAACGTATCATGTATATTGCTTATTTCTTGTGGCAACTTGAGCTTGTAAGCTACAGGGCCCACCCTAGCCAGTATTTCAAACGGTCCAACGTACCTAGGGTTAAGCTTGCCACGGTGCCAAATCTTGCAACTCCTTTCCAAGGTGAGACCTTTAACATAACTTTGTATCCCACTTGGAATTCTAAAGGTCTTCGTCTGTTATCCGCGTAACTCTTTTGTCTGTCACGGGCGGCCTTCAGACGATCCTTGATTTTGAAAATCTTGTCTGTGGTCTTTTGAATAACCTCAGGACCGGTTAAATGCTTGTCACCAACTTCTGCCCAACAGAGCGGTGAACGACATTTTCGACCATACAAAGCCTCAAACGGAGCGGCTTTGATGCTGGTGTGGTAACTATTATTGTATGAAAACTCAGCTAGCGGCAAATGAGTATCCTAATTTCCACTGAAATCAATTGCACACGCACGTAGCATATCCTCTAAGGTTTGAATGGTCCTTTCACTTTGACCATCTGTTTGTGGGTGATATGCCGTGCTCATGTCAAGACGTGTGCCCATGGCTTCTTGTAATGATTTCCAGATTCTAGACACGAATCTGCTGTCTCTATCAGAGATAATAGAAATTGGCACTCCATGCCTAGCCACAATTTCCTTGATATAAAGCCTTGCAAGTTTCTCAGTTTTATCCGTCTCTTTGATGGGTAGAAAATGAGCTGATTTGGTTAAACGATCGACGATTACCCATATAGTGTCATACCCGCTCGACGTCTTGGGTAACTTTGTAATGAAATCCATGGAAATCTGTTCCCATTTCCATTGAGGTATCTCGGGTTGTTGTAACAATCCCGACGGTTTCTGATGTTCTGCCTTTACTTTTGAACATGTCAGGCATTTACCGACATAAATAGCAATTTCTCCTTTCATGTTCGGCCACCAGTAGAGTTCTTTCAGATCCTTATACATTTTATCCGAACCTGGGTGAATGGAGTACCTGGACTTGTGGGCTTCGTCCATAACCAACTCCCGTATGTTACCAAAAAATGGCACCCAAATTCTATTCATGAAGTATAAAGTGTCATCTGACTTTGGTTCTAACTGCTTTATCATTCCTCGTAAAGCTTCACTCTGAATGTTTTCTTCCTTAATTGCCTCTTGTTGTGCCATCCGGATTTGAGTCGTGAGACTCGTATGAATTGTCAATTCTAGGGCACGAACACGGAGTGTTTTAACCCGTTCTTTACGACTCAAGGCATCTGCTACGACATTTTCCTTACCAGGGTGATACTTGATATCACAGTCGTAATCATTCAGTAGTTCTACCCAACGACGTTGCCTCATGTTGAGTTCTTTCTGATTAAAGATGTGCTAGAGACTCTTGTGATCTGTAAAGATAGTACATTTTTTACCGTATAAGTAATGTCTCCAAATCTTGAGTGCAAACACGACAGCACCCAATTCCAGATCATGAGTCGTATAATTTTTCTCATGTACTTTTAGCTGTCTGGATGCATACGCTATGACTTTTTCTCTCTGCATCAATACACATCCCAGACCTTGGTGTGATGCGTCGCAGTACACGATGAAATTGTCATTTCCTTCGGGAAGGGATAGGATTGGTGCACTGCAAAGTTTTTGCTTCAGCAATTGAAAACCTGATTCTTGTTTATCAGTCCAATCAAACTTTTTGTCCTTCTGAGTTAACGTGGTCAAAGGCAAGGCTATCTTTTAAAAATTCTCGATGAATCGCCTGTAATAGCCTGCCAAACCCAGAAATTGACGCACCTCAGTCGGAGTTCTTGGTGCTTCCCAGTTTTTGATAGCTTCAATCTTGGATGGATCCACATGGATACCATTCTTATTGATGACGTGTCCGAGAGAGTGAACCTCTCGGATCCAAAACTCGCACTTAGAGAATTTAGCATAAAGCTTCTCATTACTGAGTAGTTCCAAGATTAATTTCAAATGATGTTCATGTTCCTCCTTGGTTCGTGAATATATCAATATGTCATCGATAAACACAATCACGAATTTATCCAAGTACGGCTTGCACACGCGGTTCATGAGATCCATGAAGACGGCCGGTGTGTTCGTCAAGCCAAATGGCATAACTAGGAACTCGTAGTGACCGTAACGAGTCCTAAAAGCCATTTTTGGTATATCTTTTTCCTGAATTTTCAGTTGATGATACCCTGATCGTAGATCAATTTTAGAATAGAAACTGGAACCTTGAAGTTGGTCAAACAAATCGTCTATTCGAGGAAGAGGATACCGGTTTTTGATTGTCAGCTTGTTCAATTCTCGGTAATCAATGCACATTCTAAAGGTTCCATCCTTTTTCTTTACAAACAGGTTCGGGGCTCCCCATGGTGAGAAACTCGGTCTTATGAAACCTTTGTCAAGTAATTCTTGTAGTTGGCTTGATAGTTCCTGCATCTCGGAAAGGGCTAGACGATACGGCGATCGTGCAACTGGTGCGGCTCCTGGTACTAGGTCGATCCGAAACTCGACTTGTCTTGGTGGTGGTATTCCTGGTAAGTCCTCGGGAAATACCTCCGAGTAATCTCTGACGATTGGTATGTCCTCAAGTCGACGTTCTTCGGGTTTCTTCTCGACGATGTGAGCCAGGAATGCACAATAACCCTTGCGTAGATACTTATGAGCTTTCATGCAGTATATCATCTTCAACATCGTTCTACACCTTTCGCCTTGAATTGAAAGAATTTTTCCGCTTGGTAGTGGGATACGTACAATCTTCTCAAAGCATACGATCTCGGCACGGTTCTTTGATAACCAATCCATGCCAATAACAATATCAAAACTCCCTAGTTCGACGGGTAGAAGGTCTATACTAAATGTATGGTTTTCTAAGCATAAAGTACAACCCCTAATGACCTCTCCGGTTTCTATTAATTTCCCATTTGCTAATTCAATTGTATAATTTTGATCTAGTTTGCTGGCCTTAATACCGAGAAAGGATTTAAAATCATTCGACACAAAGCTCATATCCGCACCCGAATCAAAAAGTACAGAGGCATAGTGATTATTTATCGGGAACGTACCAGTGACGATGTTCGGGTCCTGGCGTGCGTCCCTTGCACCCATCACAAATGCCCTCCCTGGTGCCTGAGCGTTGTTCTGATTCTTCCACTTGGGAAACTCCTTCTTGAAGTGCTTCAGGTCACCACATATGAAACATCCCGGTTTAATTTTCCCCATTCGGTTGTTAGTTCGACAAGCTTGTGTGGTGTGACCAAACTTATCACATTTTCCACATTTGATGCACACACCGGCATGATGATTTCCACACTTCTTACATCTCGGTAGGCCCCTATCGTACTCCTTTCTTTCCACTGTGTTGACTGCAAAATCCTTCATAGTTCCTTGTTTCTTAAACCCTTGCTTCTCAAACTTGTTACTTGAATTTCCCATCCACTTTCTTTTCTCCCCAGATATACCTTCCTCGTTCTCTTTCCTCACAAACAATTCATTACGTACCGCATCATCCCTTAGCTTGAATGCTGAAGTTGTAGCACTCTTGGCATCTATTGGATTAGATGATGTTACCCTGCTACGAATTTCAGGCGCAAGATCCCACAGATACCTCTCAACGCGCTTATGTTCTGGTGTGACCATATGCGGTACTAGAATCGCCAATTCATTGAAATGGTCGGTGTATCCTGCCACATCATCTCCGATCATCTGTAGGTTCCACATCTCAGTTTCAATCTTTTGCAATTCGTTTCGAGGACAGTATTCCTCAATCATCATGTTTTTTAAGTCTTCCCAAGACAATTGGTACGCTGTCTCTCTCCCCAAAGTCTTCATTTGAGTATTCCACCAAGTTAAAGCTTTATCAGTGAGCGCACATGTAGAATATTTCACCATGCAGTCAGCAGTGCATTCACTAATATCAATCACCGACTCCATCTTTTCTATCCATCTCATCAGACCTACTGCACCCTCGGTGCCATTGAAATTACGGGGGTTGCAGGATAGGAAGGCCTTGTAGGTGCACTTCCTATTTGGAGCATCTGTATAATCACAAGTCATAACGTCATTAATTCGGATCATGACTATGTGTTACGGCTTATTTATTCTATTACCTCCGGAACCTCCGGTTGTTCCGCTACCTCCTGCACCTCCTCCGCCGGTACCGCTACCATTTCCTCCACCACTATTTCGGTTTGCTTCATACTGCTCCATAGAAGCAGCTACTCGCTGTGCTATGAGTTGGTCCACGTTTGGGGAAATCGTCTCGTTGTTGTCACCAATAGTGTTACGGGGTGTCCCACGTTTAGGTGCCATGACGTTCTTTCTAACACATCAATTAAAAAGAAACAACATTATATAATAATAATGATAGGTCATGACATAAGATACAACAACATCAAGCGCAAACAACCATCCTTACAACCTAAGCCATCATATACATAGTTAAAACATACATAGTACATTGTTCCAAAAGACAAGGATACAAAAGGGATGGGTTCACATGACCACATCAATACCAAAGTTTTAAACTACATAATGTGCTATGGGAACAACCCGCCCATAATAGGTTTAAAAGAAGAAGTGGGAGTACAACCCAATCATCATGGCAAGTCCTGCCATGACAAAGCTAGCCCTAGCCACAAATTCTGCAGCCAAAGTCCTTTCTTCCAGCGCCTCCACCATGTTTCGGACCGTAACAGTGAACTGCCAGTCCATATCAGCTCTCAGCTCTAGGTAGTTAGTAGCACCCTGTATGTCTCGGGTGTTGTCCTCCAGAGTCTGTACTCGAGATCCGAGCCCTTGACGTAGTCGCGTGGCTGCATCCCCATGTGATCGGATATCATCTAGGAGATCATCAAGACGCTCTTCGTGCGTATGAACACGTACTACCAATGTAGGCACTGTGAGCTCCATGGCTTCCCCAGTGTGGGGTAGGGGTGTTGGGGAGTTAGAGGATTCTCCGAGCTCAAAGGTAGAAGGAATGCTCTCCATCTCCCTCCATCGTGCCAGGGTACGGGGCATCCAACGGATAGTCCCCACCATAGGGTGGTAACAGGGTCGTTGCCTAGGTGGTTCCTCATCAATCTCCAAGTTTTCCGGGTCACGGGCTGCCAGGTTTCTCTTGCGCGGAAGTCGAACCTTCTTCCTAGCACTTTGTACTTTAATTGGTCCTCCGTTTTTCTTTCGGTAGATTATAGGCGGTTCTCCCAGGGAAACTTTTGGTGGTGTGGAGCTGCGAACTTGTACTCGATTTCTGGGGCGTGTGGCGGAAAGTTCCTTGTTGGATTCAGGGTCAGAGACGGGGTTAGAGTGTGAATGTGACGACATGCTTGTGACTACAATATCCACATGACATGATGACTGGTTATGCAATGCTTATGCAATGAAAACATTTTAGTGAGTCATTCAAATTATAGACTAGGTTCCGTTTTAGACACCTAGTTCGCTATAATCAATGGCTCTGATACCAAGTTCTATCACACCCCGCCAGGGCGGAAACGCGAGGCGTAACATTCACTGGTTTCCAAAGCATATGATTACCGCAAACACATACATGTAATTGGATACATAATCGAGTTTAAAATATTTACATCACAAAATATCAACTTGAGTTTACAAAAGTTTAAGATTTCGCAAATATGACTCAAGACCATGAGTTATACTAGAGAAATCCTCCCAAAAGCCGTATCCACGTGCATGAATGTATCCTACATTGCTAATCTGATGACCACGTTCAATTTCCTGAAAACATACTTAAAAATGTCAACACGAGGTTGGTGAGTTCACAAGTTATTATAAAGAGTTATCATAAACCCAATGTTTAAATATGATCATTTTCCGATCAAAACTCTTTGTTAAACCTGATCACTTTAACCTGATCAGAACCCTTTTGTTTAAACCTGATCACTTTAACCTGATCAGAACTCTTTTGTTTAAAACCTGATCCTTTTAACCTGATCAGAACTCTTTTGTTTAAAACCTAATAAGAACTCTTTTGTTTAAAACATGATCCTTTTAACCTGATCAGAACTCTTTTATTTAAAACCTGATCCTTTTAACCTGATTAGAACTCTTTTATTTAAAACCTGATCCTTTTAACCTGATCAGAATTCTTTTGTATGTATTACCAATGAACATGAATACTAATCCGATCTATTGACCCCAAGCTTGCAAGAAATACAAAATAGTATGTAATGTACGACACCGTAACCAAACCCCAACTTTCTGTGCCTCCCCTCGCCTTTCTGCGAGTAAGATTATATGCGGTCATTCGGTCATTTGGACCCCTGGTTAGCGCGACTAACCATGACCGGGAGCGTCACCCCCAATAGTACTATTCATAAAATCCCGGGCTAAGTCCATAGCTAATGGTTACTAATTTATTCCGAGGACTTTAAGCGCTTTACTATTCCCTCAATACATACATACGGTCAGATCATTAGTTTAATTCATTTACATACGAAAATTCTTTACATGTATGTTTCCACCCTAGATCATTTCAAAACTTTAGAAAAAGGGGGATTAGTGAAACTCACCTCGACAGTATGAATGCTAGCAAATATTTGAATAACAGCAGATTCGCCTATCCGTATCTTAATTACACAAGGATAACATACACGTTAAGACTACCCGTCTTAAACGCAAGTTGTTCACCCGACTTAGCAGATCTGATTGCTTTTGTTTAAATATCTTTTTAGTTTTTCAACACTTGTTTCGTTATAAAATAGTTCTAAGTTACTGCCCAATGGGACTGATGAACAGGTATCGAAACTTTCTTAGTTTCGATTGAACAGAACAGATGTCGAAACTACTTAGTTTCGATTGAGTAAATTGGGTATCGAAACTACCTAGTTTCGATTGGCAAAAATAGTATCGAAACTACCTAATTTCGATTGGGCAACAGGTATCGAAACTCCTAGTTTTGATTGAACAACAGGTATCGAAACTCCTAGTTTCGATTGAACAACAGGTATCGAAACTCCTAGTTTCGATTGAACAACAGGTATCGAAACTGTAATTTCGATTACTGAAATTTTGATTGACAGAATCAGTCTTGTATATTTTTATGTTTTAATCCTGAATTTGACACACTTTTCTTGTTATCTTACTTGCGTTTGAACGATTTGTATGTTTAGCTACGGTTTTAAAGAAAATAATATGGATGGTATCGAGTTTTTACCTCTGAACAGAGATGATGATTTTTGAGAGAAACAGAGAAATGGTCTTGAATCTTTTGCTAAACTCTCTTCAGGAACACTTGAGATTCTTCTTAAAACACTGAATTATGGTGGATTTTTCCTTAAAACTTGACTTCGAATTGTATAAAACTGGGAAGATTGCCGTAAGAAAAGAGGAAGATAAAAGGAGTTGTGAGAAAAGTGATTGAAGAGGTATGGTTTATATCAGAATTCTCACGATTAGGGTATGGTTTCTCTCTGAATTTTGGTTAAGAAAGTCAAGGAGTTGGGGGGGGGGGAAAACCCACTTGTCTCGCCAATTGATTTATTTGGGTTTAGAGTTAATTAAATCAATTAATTTGATTTAAGTGTAACTTAATATTGTTTAGAGTTTTTAAAAGGTAAATTAATTCGGTTTAGATTTCTCACGGTATTATAATTTTAACCAGTTTATGGCTCGTTGAAGAAAATATTAAAATCTTGGTTTGTATGATTCGTTGATGTGATTATTTGTAGGTATGAGTACCTAAAAGTGGCGCTACATAGTAACGTCTTCGAAACATCCATTATTTTACTTTTACGTATATTATATGATTTAGTCTTAGAAATAAATTATAGTTCAACGTAAATTTTGTGTAATATATATATATATATATATATATATATATATATATATATATATTTCTGGTTATTTAATTTAACCATTAACGTTCGTATTTAGTCGGGTTATACTGCTTACTTTTTCTAGTAATTCTTTAAAATTTACTAGACTTGGAATAACTCCTTTGCTAGACTTCTTGACTTTACTTAGTCAAAATAAAATATTAGGAAATAATAAGTATGAACGTGCATTTATGTAATATTGATATTGACCTTAAATGCTGGGTGTCACACTTGGAGTTATCGTATCCTCTGAAGCTATGGAATAACTCCCTGGTCAAGGCCATAGTGATAGATCTGTGTGCCTTCTTCTCTCTATCATAAACTTTATTTTCTTCTTCATCAAGTTTAGAGATAGGCTTGGGAACTTCCTCATCAAGGTAAGTGTATGTGGGATGCTTACAGCCCTCTAGAATGGGTATCCACAATGAAGAATCGGTATAAGAAATATAATGTTCAAAGCGTGCTTTCTAGTTTGAATAGTCATTTACATTAAGCAGCTTTGGGGGTTTCTGTGGGGTTCCGATCTCGTTGTCATAGTTCAGAAGGTTACCGAGGTTCTGAAGATTTGACATGGTGAACACTTAGTCAAATTTCAGAAAAGTCAAAGAAACTTGCGCACTTGTCTCTGGCCTTTCGCACTTAACAAACCTAGTCTTGCGTATTTAGTATTTTCTCTTGCGTACTTGATAAGTACGCAGGAGTAAATGATAAGTACACAGGAGATCAATTAAGTACGCAGCAAATATGGTCTTGCATACTTGGTAAGTACGCAGCAAGACTGTACTTGTTTCCAAATAAGGTAAGTACGCAGATCACTTTTTCACCAACTCTCACCAACTTTTTCCGGTCACTGGAAATCATCGGAGACGGCAGAAATCAGTAAATTGACCAAACAAAATGAGCCAAAGGGTTAGAAACTCGTTTCTAACCAACCTTTGATGCTCAAAACACTCAAATACACAACAAAAGTCGGTTTTTGAGTGATTTTTGCTTCTAAAATAGTGCTCAAGAGCTACCCCTATTTTATCACAAAAATCAACAAAAACACCCACTTTTGCTTGCAAAAACATTGTAGGATGTGTAGAAGATGCTCCTAACACACTCACAACACTCGAAATCAAGAGCTAAGCTCTGATACCACTTGTAGGTCCCCGGGTGTCTTGGATCATTACGTGTGGGTGTGTGACTAGTCGGACCGGGTGCGGAATACACGTGACTAGGTGGAGAATCAAACAACACAAAGTAAACCGACAAAGAAATCACTTTAATGTTCCGTCTATTATAAACTTGAACGGTTACAGAGAAAAAATATTGAGTGCAAAATATTTGCGTATATATCTTCTGTCAACCTATTCTATTTATACTAGACCTGATCTCTGCGCACTTAACAAGTGCGCAGGGCAAATTGTTCATGCGTACTTAGCAAGTACGCAGAGTATTCATGCATACTTGCTAAGTACGCAGGAAGTAATTCCTACGCACATGCTAAGTTCGCAAAACACTTAGAGAAATAATACAACAATAACTTGCATTAGAACTTACAACTCGATAACTAATACATACAGACACTAACATACAAAGACAAGACATACAAGACAAGTACAATAAACTAAGACACTATCTAGAGTGTTTGTCACACAAAAGTGCTTCAACACTATGCAATCTGACCACCTCTGCTTTAGATTCAGCTAGTTCCTTATCTTTCTCAGCAAGATAATTATTTCTTTTCTCAATTTATGCAAAGGACATATCCAGGTGATATGCCTGCTCTTTGATCTTCAAAGTCAGAGAATTTATATCCCTCTTCATTGATTCTATTCTCTCAATACACACATTCTCATTATCCTTTAGTTTCCGATTTACCGTGTGCATCGATTTCATATCACAAATGAGATTTACGTTGTCATTCATAACCCTCATCATTTTATCCTTTACTGAAACACAGTTAGAACAAAACGTTTCAGAGTTAGAAACTACCTCAGGTTTTACTTCTGAAGAAGATGCACCAGGAGCCATGAAAACGTCATCATCAGCTTCACCCTTTTGAGCAACCATGACAGGCTCTATATCAACTTCTGATTCACTCAGATCATCTTCAAATGTCTGAAAGCTTTCTTCAGTCATCACATCAGTCTCAGTAGATTGAGTATTTTCACCAGAACGAATACTCTCACTATCAGTTAAATCTGCAGAAAAATCACTTTGAGAATCACCCTGCTTCTCCAATACTTCTTTGATCAAGACCATAAACGCTTAAGTAGTAGCTTCACCCTTTTTCTTCAAAGCTTCCCATAGTTCTCTTGAAGTTGGACACTTCTCGAGACTATGAATGATTTCTTTTGGTAAAGACAATTTTAAAGTTTCACACGTATTCATCTCTTGATCAAACTTCTGCTTTTCTACTTTAGTAAGAGCTGTCACTGGTTTAGGAACATCACGAAATTCCAGAAAGTCAAAAGTAGGATGCACATATCCTTCTGTTATTTGTCTCCAAAAATTTTCATCAGTTTCTGATACGAACTGTTCAAACCAGACTTTCCAGCTATGGTAATCTGATATGCACAAAAGCCTCGGTTGCATAATTTCAATCTCATTATCATCACATGAAATTGACATTTTGAAATTTTTGCGAAAATATCAGGAACAAATTTCCCGCCAAAATACTTTTTTTTAATTTCAAAAATTCAAAATTTCAAAAATGATTCAAAACAAGCATATAAGTTCGGCTGATACTGCACCAGCGAACTTAATAAGTTCTCCTGAACCTCACTGAGCAAACAACTCCACAAGCGAACTTGATACCAAGCGAACTTGTTAAGTTCGCTTAAACAACAAAATCAGGTAAGTTCGACTACTTAATAAGTTTGCTTAAACTGAGTGAAGCGAACTTATCTTGATAAGTTCGCCTACTATGTTTGCTGTTATAGAGTCTCAGCAAGTTTGCCTGCTTCAGCTGTAACAAACTCACGAAGATCTTCAACCCAAACACGAACTAATCAGCACCGAAAATCATCATTTCTCACAGATTAGATGGAATTTGAAGAAATTGGACCGTAGGATTTAGTATTTATGAATTAGAACACTTCTATCGGATTAATTTCACCAAAATCTACTTCAAATCCACGATTTCAGCAGTAAAATACACTTCAAGAACTTGAAAACTCCATGGATACAAAAACTTCTAAAAATGATCAATTTCTTGTCAGATTGTATACAAAATCGTCACGAATCACCAAGAATCAAACACAAATCTCGAGAAAACGCTCTGATACCACTTGTAGGTCGACATGACTCATCTGCAGATCGATCTCATGACAGGACATCTCGATAACACGGAGTGCGGAATCCTACCGTGTTAACGTTTGTATACCAATTGACAATAGAAACAACATGTAAATAAACTTCTCTTTTCTATCTCCAAACAAAGAGTTTACAAATTCTCTCGATTTTACTATCATTCCACTTCTAGAATAGAATCAATAAACATCTATTTGTAGACACAAAATTGCTATAGGCGAACTTAACAAGTTCGCTCCTAAAGATGCTTAGGAGAACTTGTTAAGTTCGCCTCTCTATGAACTTATACATAATTTTATCAACAGTTACAAAACATGTCCTAACAAACTCGCGCGTAGTATTTAAACCACTCTATGCGCAAACCCTAGGCCACTTTGGCTAGGTATACGCGACGGCAGTGACGGACGAGGGAGGAACGACCAGAAGAGAGGGGAGCTCGATGGCGGGGCGACGCGGCGGTGGTAATCCGATCAGGTAACCTTCATATTCCTTACCGTTCTTTTTCCTTTTCGTTTTACATCAAACCCTATTAGGGTTTCGAGGGCATGGTAATGATGATGGCGTCAAGGGGACGACCGGACATGGCTAGGTGACGATGGTGGCGGCAGGAAGGTTAAGTGAGCGGCTTTGGTGCCAGTGGCTGCTATGGTGACGCAACATTAGCGGATAGCGAGGGAAGTACGACAGGACTCGATGGAGGTAGCAGGCGTTAGCCGTGGTGAGGCTCGGCGACGGCTATGGAGGCACCAGGGGTGGTGCACGGCTGACCGGGGTTGACGATGGTGGTGTTTCACGGTGGCAGGTAACGGGGAGATAGTGGTGGTTGTGTTCCAACGTGAAAGAAGACCCGGGTAGTGTTCTAGGGGAAGAAAGATGAAGGAACACGACAATGGTTCTTGGTGGTGATGTACGGTGATGGTGATTCGCGACGGAAAGCAAGGATGAGAATGGAATCAAGTAACACCCGAGTAGGGTTTTGTTAGCATAGGATTTGCATGATTATGTTACGAGCAAGTCGGGCGTGAAGTAGATCAAGTTAGGGTTTGCATGCATGCATGCATAGGACCCGGTACATGTATACGATTTCTTAATGGGCCACGAACGGTTCGGTACGAAGGGGACATGAGATTAGGGTTCATGGTGTTGGATGGACAAGCAGATGAAACTCGGGGTTTTAGTATATTGTTATACGTTATTCAACGAATGTTTTAAACGTATCCTCATCGTGTGATCATACGTTTGATAGGTTCGGGTTTCTAGCACGAACGGACGAGCTATAGAGCAAGGACTGAGACCTAGTATAACCAGTGAGTTTCTAATACCCTCGTTTAAATACTTTAATGTTTTGGGGCTATCGTACATACTTTCAGGACGCATTTTATTACGTTAAATGTGTAAAGAGTTTTGGAGTTTAACCCGATGAGTTTATGAAATCAAGTATTTAATTATGGGGCGAAGGGACTATGTGTTGTCCTTAGAATGTGTAAGATAAAGGTGGGTACATGGTCGTGGGTCGTATAGTGACCTATTAGGGGTGACTCGAGATTATATTTACAGCTTGTGTGGGTACAACTAGGAGGTGTCACAGGGTGTGCATGTACGCGGTATGTGCTTAAATAATGAGATATAGTATTTGTATGAGTGTTGATATATTAGAAGGGTATTGGGTTATGAGTTAGTCGGGGTGAGTCGGGATATGAGCTAAACGCGTATGAATACGTGTAGGATACCTTATCCTAGTACTATGTGTGAAGTGCAGGTGCTGTTAATGAGTCATGTACATAGAGTATAATGTTATGTGTATAATACATGTGTTGTGTGTATTGTGTCGATGTCCTTGTGTCACAACGGGTATTGTGTTTGCATGGATGTCATTATGACACGTCAAATGGGATAGTGGAGGTGAAGTCCTTCGGGAGGTCACCAAAAGTGACGATGTCCAACAGGACAGTGATGAGCTCGGGGTGTGTCGAACGCCCAGACGAGGGTGAAGTAATGAGGTTTGTGTTTGTGTGCTTATATATTTGCGTTAAATTACATACAAGTGTTGAGTTATATTTATTGTGCACGAGATAGTAATAATGTGGTGAGTCGAGTTAGATTGACCGTTGTGTCAGGATTGTGATGTGGTGCTTACAACTGTTATGTCAGTTGATTTGTAAGAGCCTTGGTCAAGGCTGAGAAAGTTGATGTCTTGGGATTTGTTGTGTTAACCAGGTGTAGAGTTAATACGTGTACTTGAGTATGAGTTATTAGTGTAGCAAGTTCGACCTATGACGATGAGACTGCGGGATTATTATCATTATGGGATGAGTCTTGGGTAATGAACTATTATGGTATATGGTGTGGTAACAGGGGTTATCTATTTGTTAATGAATTATGGACCGATTTTATAAGGACCGTGGGTCCTGAGTAAAGTCCAAATAACTTTTGAGACGATTTGGCTTTTTATTAAACCAAACTATTAGAACTCACTCAGCGTAGCTGACTTTGTGTGTACGATAGATTGTTTTACAGGTAAGCATTGCATTGACGTATCTTGGCTTAGGAGCGGTGCTACTCGCATTGGTGTGCAAGCATTCGTGAGGTAACTTAATGACATTAAATACTAATTAATGTTTTTAGAAAGACTTTCGCTGTTGTTTAATATATCTAAAATGAGTATTTTCAAGGGAATAACCCGTTATGAGAACCAACTGTAGGGTGACTGGTTTGGGGCTTTACGTTTTGCCGTGTTATCTACAACATCTAATACATGTGAGTTTCACATAGCCCTTTTTTGCAATTTTTACACATTTTAGGGTGAAACATGATGTGCATTAAAAACTATTTGCAATTACAACATATACAATTCTACATTATGATCATATGTGTGATTTGTGCTTTTTGCTTGAATGCTATGAGTTAAACTACATAAATGACACACTCGTGCAATCATTAACTTTGTACAAGCCAACGGTAACATTGATAGATCTATTGTGTCTGACAAACCCACCCAGGTAGGGTGATTGTTACCGACATTACATTAGGGTAACCTGCGTGTTATGCCTCAGTCACAAGGTTTGATTGTACACCTAGTTTGTAAGGCCCCAAAACCAGGCACCCTACAGTTGGTTCTCATAATGGGGGTTATTCCCATGTTGATACTCATTTTGGATATATTAAACTACAGCGGAAGTATTTCTAAAAAACATTAGTTACAATTTAATGTCATTAAGTTACCTCACGAATGCTTGCACACCAATCAGAGTAGCACCGCTCCCAAGCCAAGATACTTTAACGCAACGCTTACCTGCAAAAAACAATCTATCGTACACACAAAGTCAGCTACACTGAGTGAGTTCTAATAGTTTAGTTTAATTAAAAGCCAACTCGTCTCAAAAGTTATTTAAACTTTACTCAGGATCCACGGTCCTTCTAAATTAGATCATCAATTCATTAACCATTAGATAACCCGTGTTATCACCCGATATCCCATAATAACTCATTACCCATTACTCATCCCGTAATAATAATAATCCCGCAGTCTCATCGACATAGGTTGAACTTACTACACTAATAACTTGTGCTCAAGTACATGTATTAACTTGACACTTGGTTAACACAACAAATCCCTAGATATCAACTTACTCAGTCTTGACCAAGGCTCTGACAAATCAACTGGCATAACAGTTGTAAGCACCACATCACAATCTTGACACAACAGGCAATCTAACTCAACTCACCACAATAATACTATCTCTTGCATAATAAATATAACTCAATGCTTGTATGCAATTTAACACAAATATATAAGCACACAAACACATACATCTTAACTGCACCCTCGTCAGGGCGTTCGACACACCCCGAGCTCATCACTGTCCTGTTAGACATCGTCACCTTTGGTGACCTCTTGAAGGACGTCGTCCTCTACAATCCCGTTTGCCGTGTCACAATGACAATAACGCAAACACAATGCCCGTCGTGTCACAAGGACAATGACACAATGAACACAACACATGTATAATCTGATAATATCATAATCTATGTACATGACTCATTAACTGCACTTGCACTTCACACATAGCACTAGGATAAGATGTCCTACACGTATTCATAAGCGTTTAGCTTATATACCGACTCACTCCGACTAAATCATAACACAATACACTACTAATATAGCAACACCCATACAATTACTATATCTAATTATTTAAGCACATACCACGTACATGCACACCTTGTGACACTTCCTAGTCTTACCTGTACGACCCGTTTACTAGAATCCTGACTCATCCCTGTTAGGTCACTATACAACCCGTGACCATATACCCACCTTTTCCCTACACCTCTCAAGGGCAACAAATATTCCCGTAGTCCCGTATTTAAATAGTTAAACTTGTAAACTCATCGATGTAAACCCCAAAGCTCGATATACATTTAATGTAATAAAACACGTCTTGAAATTATGTGTAATAGCCCCAAAAAGTTTAAAACGTTTAAAATAGGGGATTAGAAACTCACAGGTTAAGTATAGTCCCAGTCCTTGCTCTATAACTCGTCCGATCGCTCGAAACCCGAACCTACCAACGTATGATCTCCTGATCAGAATAAGTTCAACACATATGTTGAATAGTGTATAAAATATAATCTCTCATGTCGTCTCGCCAGCTCGTTCTTTCATTCCACGAAACCCTAATGCCACATGCTCACATTAGCCGGATCGTGCTCGACCCGTTAGAAGCCGAATACTCAACCGGGTTCCCATGCTTGCACGTGTGCATGCATACACATGCAAAAATCCTAATCGGATGCAAGACCCGACTCCACCCTCTTCCTTGTTATACCCATGAACCACTACCACCGTATACCGCTACCCGACGTCACCCGCCATGCATCATTGTCGTGTCCCATTTACCTCGTGTTGCCTCTCGTCTCCCCGTCAACTTCCTTCTCCCAAGAACCCTAGCCGGGTTCCCCTTGTTGCGATGGAACACCACCACCATAGCCTCCTCGCCGTCCGCCACCATGCATCACCATCACAGCCGGCTTCCGTGGCCAACAGGTGCCACCGCCTCCTCCTCGCTGCTTCCGGCCATCCCTTAACCACCGCCGCCTTCACCCGTCGCTCGCCTCTCTCTTTTTCTCCGGCTCTTTCTTTTCTTCCTCGGTCGTCAGCCTCCCTCTACCTCCGGTCACCTCCTCCACGCGCCACCTTCATCGCTCATGGTCAAGCAAACAACAAAAAAAAATCCTAACCGGGTTTCACCACATAAAATCAAACAAGTAAGGAGATGGGTTGATACCTTAACGAAAAGGAGTTCTCCTTTTGCTTGACACCACCGTAGGACAACCACGAGACCGCCTTGCTCGGCCTCTTTTCCCTCTGATCCTGCTGCTTCTCTCTCTCTCGTATTTCCGGCCATCGTACCACTAGGTCGTAAAAGACCTAGGGTATACTGTGACAATCCGACTTTTTCAGTTAATTCCGTTAACTATTCCGTTAAGTTTCTTATTAAAAACTTAACCTCGTTAGTCAAATTTAACCCCAAGGACTAATTCGGTCACAAATCCAACTCAAAACTACAAGGACTAGTTGTGTTAGTATGCTAAATCAAATAAATTGACTTCTCAAAGTCAAAATCAGCAAATTTGAGTTCGGTTGACTTTCTAAAGTCAAACCCAAACATTCAATTGATTCGAATTAAACCAGAAACTGAAGTGGCTACTCGAATTCTCAGCTGTTAATCATCATATTGATGATATCGATCATCAATGAGCCGTTCCTAGGCGTTTTAACTATTCCATATTCACGAATTTACTCCCTAAAACTGTAACCGTCGAACCCGCGACAATGATCACGAATTCAAGCAAATTCACTTATCATTCTGCAATTGAATCCACTGCACACCTCATTCACACTCCCCTAAAGCTTTTGCCAACACCAAATACGCCGAAGAAGCTGTCAAGGTCACAGGAATCTAGCCCGCAAGCCGACGACACTCGTTCTAGCCGGAAGCTATCCATCCATCAACCATTCTGGTAATTGTTTACAGTATCAGTCTCGCCTCAATTCATAGATCAAAAGCCCTATCATTATCAGGGCTTAAATTATCGAATTCAACTCAAACCGAAATTCTAGGGTTCATCGTAAACCAGTTAATCGATGAAGACCCTAGACTGTATTTAAATCAAATTAATATACATGATTAGCTTCGTAATCCTCTGTATATCGAAAGCCCTATGTTAATTAAATCAAACAACACTCAATTTTACAAGATCCGGAAATTAGGGTTCTTCATATTCGATTTTGGGGATTTTAATCTTAAAAACTGTTTTAATCAAATTAAACCATACCATCAGATTCGCAACTTGTCACTCTTTGAAAACCCCATATCATTTGATTCAATTATCATCGAATTGAACTCGATCCAAATCCTAGGGTTTATACATAATCTATTTTGGGGCTTTTGATATTAAACGCATCCTTAATGAAATTAAACTACTCCATTAGCTTCGCAATCGTCTGTAGAGTGAAAGCCCTATGAAATATCGGGCTTCCACTATCGAATTGATCATGAACCCATAATTAGGGTTCATCTGTATTCTGAATTGGGGTTTTCGATCTTAGACTCAAAAGTAATGAAATTAAATTACATCATCAGTTTCGTTTTGATCCGATTAACAAAAGCCTTATGGTGTCAATCACCTTCATCATCAGAATCTCTCAAATCGATTCAAAGTTTTCATAATAAGTTTTCGATCTGTTTTCAACATTTTAAACAACCTAATCTTGATCGTTTTCGAAACGGATTGTATGCTCAGGTTCGTAATCCTCTGAGCGACAAAACTTATTTCTGTATTAGTCAATCCACCATCGAAATCATCGGATTCTGGCCGGATTCGATCGCGGGTGATTTTAAGAGGGAGACCTCTTGAAACTGGATGTTAAAACCATTCTAATCCGAGTTCTTTCGCGATAACCCTAGCGGGCGTGATTGTTAAACTCGAGTGCGTGTGTGGGAGAGACCCGGGTTCGAGTCCGGGCACCCACAATCATTTTTTAAACATTTTTCTGTTAATATTTAATTAATAAAAATCAAACTTTATAATAGTATATTATTATATAAATGTGTTTTTGCCGGAAAACAACCCGTAGGCTTGGGTTTGAATTATTAACTTATTTTTATATATTATACCCACTTTTATAAATAATTTAGTGTTATTATCCCCAAGTGAAAATAATATGTTTATATTATTTTTTTTTAAACCGTGAATTCATATAAAATAATATGTTTATATTATTTTCAAACCGTGACCCGTATTATTAAATAATATATATTTATATTATTTCAAATCAATTTATAACATCGTGTCTCGATTTAGACTAAATAATAATATAATTGGTTATACTATTTACTCGTATACATATATTATTATTTTCTTAATTTTTGTGAATGACAAAACACCCGGTTATAATTATTATTAGTCGTGTCATTCGTCGCGTAAAGTAATTCCTAACTCCGTGGACACTTTCGTCCACTCTTGAATATTAGAGCGTTTCTTTAGGACACTTCCCAATCCGTGTCATTGTCACATTTCCCATTTTCCTTTATCCCTAATTTATGTGTTTATAATTTTAGGGCATTCGTAAGTCTTTTGAGACTTACACACGTGGCTCCAACTTTTCCCTTGTGTGATTCAAATCCTTACTCAAGCTCAGGTGAGTATTCACGGCCCCTTTTTACTGCTTTTAAACTGGGGGAGAAAATATGATGCAAACTCTTTTTGATTTTTGTACTTCATATTATATCACTTGTTATGACTATGCGTAAACTCTATCATGAAAGTCCTCACATCGAACCGTTTAAATATGAGAATAGCGAGGTATGTTGGGTAGTACTACTGGGTTTGACAAACCTCACCCGCGTTAGTCGCGCTAACACGATTGGATATCGAACGGGTGCAATATTGACCTAAACGTGCACCGTGGTTGATAGACCTGGTGGGAGGCAATACAAACAGTCAGTTTACGGTTGCGAGCGTAATAGCAAACAATGAACATGGGTTAGCTACTCATTTGGTATTTATGTTGATTGTACAATAAATCTGGTAAACGTTTATTTATATATTGAAACCTGTGAACTCACCAACCTCGTGTTGACACTTTTTCTTACATGTTTTCTCAGGACGCTAAGCTAAGACACAGGTGCACGTTAGGGCATGCATGGGATTCAACTGCTTTGCTTTGTGTCTATTTATATTGATTGAATTATTTTAATGTACTCTGTTTGATTGGACGTTTGGACTTTTGGACTTTGGTTTTGGGCGCGTGTATTTTGCGCATTTACTTTCTTTACGCTTCCGCATTGATACTCTGATTTAAAAGGATATTTTCATTTGAGTCCCATGTAGAGTCGTTCAATGTAACTAGTGTCTGAGATCCTGGTTTGTCACTTCCCAAACGGTAATACTCCGTTAGTTGAAATTGGGGGTGTGACAGATTGGTATCAGAGCCATTGGTTATAGAGAACTAGGATTGCATACTAGACTATAGCCTCACACATTAGTTACATGTCATTTGGATGTTTGGCACTTATACAAATTGTTGCAGGATCATGTCGTCAACACCACCTCCATCACCTAACGCATCAGGGCATAAAGCACCTGTACTCTCATCCCCGGAGCCCAAAAGGCGCCGGACTACCTCAATTGAGCAAGGCGAACCGAGCAACGCACGGGCATTGGAGTATGCTCTCAATTGGGATATGTACCCACATATGATCCAAAGGTGGATCGAAATGGGAGATGTTCCATCACCGTACTTTGCATCCACATCTTCATCGCCTACACTGCCTAGCTTACCATGTACCATGGAACAAGCCTTCGCAGCATTTGTGTCCTATATGTTAAAGGAATTAAGTTTTGTACAAGATGCTACCGAGGAGATACCTAAACTCCTGGAGAATGGAACACAAGTGGAAAAGAATAGGGTAGGAATAGAAGATTTGACTACCGAACTAGCTGCAACGGACCATGTCCACAACCTTTTAGTGAATCGTGTAGCACACCTGGAGACGAGGGCTGACATTATGGATGATGATATGCAAGGAGTTCTGGAGAGATTAGCTGCTATGGAAGCTCAGCTACATGTGGCTAACCACACTGCTGAAGGCCTTCAAGAGAGGGTGACTCACTTGGAAGCCCAACTGCAAGCGGCCCTACACCCGGAAGACACAGCTGAGGAAGAGCCAGTGGAGATTGATGATGCACAGTCATATGTCTCTTCTGATGACGAGGATATTTGAGGATCTTCCTATTCTATCTTCCTTTTCATGTTTGTTTTTGCATATGTTATTTCCCTTGTCAAACCTAGATGGGTAAGGTTGTTCCCATCCAATAAAAGCATGAGAATTTTAATATTTGAGTTATTTATTTTGTAGCCTTACAATTTATTTAATTTTCAAATTATTAGATGTTGTATTTCCTTACCCGTACCTGAATAATGTTTAATATGCGATATATTTCTCATTGTTTTCATTTGTGATTGTGAAGAAATATGTCTGGGAGAGGACGAGGAGGCCGTACCGGTGGTCGTGGTACCATCAACATGACGGCAGCAGAACTAGCAGCTTTGATAAACAATAGTGTGGCAGAGGCCCTAGCAGCACAGAATGCTGCAGGTAAATGCTTTCAACTATTGACTAGTAGTGTCAATCCCCTTTTCCTAAGAATATCTTTCTAAACTCTATAATTCCAATTCAATTCGTATTTCTAAATCCAGGACAGCAAAACCAGCAAAATCAGCAAAATCAACAGCCAGCCTGCACTTTCAAGGCATTCATGGACTGCAAGCCCCACACCTTTAGTGGAGCTGAAGGAGCAGTTGGATTACTTCGCTGGTTTGAGAAGGTTGAATCAGTAATAGCCATGTGCAACTGCCCCGTGGCTAACCAAGTGAAATTTGCTGCTGGAACTTTAGAAGGCCCGGCCCTTACATGGTGGAATGCCCAAGTACAAATGTTAGGACTAGCAATGGCAAATGGACTCCCGTGGGAGGAATTTAAAACCATGATGAAAGAAGAATAGTGTCCACGAGATGAAATTCAAAAGCTAGAAGGAGAGTTCTGGAACCTTAAGATGGAGGGTTCAGAAATTGAACTCTACACCACCTGTTCGCACGAACTTGCCACCATGTGCCCACATATGGTGACTCCGGATTTCAAACGGATTGAACTATACATTGGAGGTTTGGTACCTCAGATTCAAAGCATGGTGACCTCATCCAACCCTACCACCATCCAACAGATCATTAGACTTGCTCACAAATTGACCGATCAGGCAGTGACACAGGGAACTTTACCTCCAAGAGGTTCGGTTTCTAAACCCACCGACAACAATAAGCGCAAGTTCGACCATCACTCCCACTCACACAACCACTCAAATTCTAAAGGATCCCAACCTAATCAACCTCAGCACCAACAACAGCGAAAGTTTGAGCATGCTAGAAACTTTAATCAAACGACCTCATCAGGTCCGAATCAAGGGGAATATGCTGGGAGGTACCCCAAGTGCAACAAATGCGGCTATCACCACACGGGCACTTGTGATCGACAACGTTGCCAGCGTTGTGGTAAAATGGGCCACGCGGCAAAGGACTGTAGAGTTGCACTCCCGAACAAACAACCATTTCAATCACAGGGATTCACGAGGGGATGTTTTCAGTGCGGTAAAGAGGGGCACATTCAAAGGAATTGTCCTCAGTTGAAAAAGGGTGGAAATGGTAATGGCAGTGGTAGTGGTAACGGTAATAACCAGGGCAACAATGGTAACAACCCCAATCAAAACAACAATGGTGGGAATAACGGTAATAACGGTGGTAATGGAGGAAATGGGGCGAAAGGAAGAGCTTTTGTACTGGGATCTGGAGAGGCTCGCTACGATCATAACGTGGTCACCGGTAAATTTCTCTTAAATAATTACTTTGCTTCTGTCCTTTTTGACACTGGTGCTGATAGGAGTTTTATATCTAAGAAACTTAGTGATATGATAAAAGGAACTCCAACTCTGCTAGAAGCTAAGTATGTAATAGAGATAGCTGACGGCCAAATAATTGAAGCAACCCACATTCTTAAGGGTTGTAAGCTTGATCTAGCTAGCCATATTCTAAATATCGACCTTATGCCGGTCACACTTGGTAGTTTTGATGTAATCATCGGCATGGATTGGTTATATAGAAACCAAGCGAAATCCTTTGTCATGAGAAAATCGTTCGCATACCCCTCCCGAGTGGAGAAATTCTTTCAGTTCAGGGCGAAAGGGTTGGTACTGTCATGGGTATCATATCCTTCATGAAAGCACAAAAATGTCTTCGGAAGGGGCATACGGCCATTTTGGCCCTTGTTGCTGAACAGCCGTCAGAAGAAAAGAAGATCGAAGATATTCGCGTTGTGCGTGAATTTTTGAAAGTATTTCCTGAGGATCTGCCCGGTCTACCACCACACCGTCAGGTTGAATTCCAAATTGACCTAGCACCCGGAGCAGCACCGATTGCTCGGGCACCTTATCGATTAGCACCCAGTGAATTGCAGGAACTGTCCACTCAGTTGCAAGACTTATTGGATAAAGGTTTCATCCGACCTAGTTCATCACCGTGGGGAGCTCCGGTATTATTTGTCAAGAAGAAGGACGGTACGTTCCGTATGTGTATTGACTACCGGGAGCTAAATAAAGTTACAATCAAGAACCGCTACCCTTTACCTCGTATTGATGACCTTTTTGATCAACTCCAAGGATCAAGTTTCTATTCCAAAATAGACCTTAGGTCCGGCTATCATCAGTTAAGAGTCCGAGAAGAAGATATCTCTAAAACTACATTCAGGACAAGGTACGGCCATTACGAATATATGGTCATGCCTTTTGGTTTAACCAACGCACCCGCGGTATTCATGGACCTCATGAACCGTGTGTGTAAGCCTTACCTTGACCAGTTTGTTATCGTTTTCATCGATGACATTCTTATTTATTCCAAGAACGAGGAAGAACATGAAGAACATCTGCGTCTAATTTTGGAACTACTTAAACAAGAGCAACTTTATGCTAAGTTTTCCAAATGTGAATTTTGGATTCGAGAGGTTCAATTTCTAGGGCATGTGGTAAATGAAAAAGGGATACATGTCGACCCGTCCAAAATAGAAACCATCAAGAATTGGGCAGCACCGACGACTCCGACTGAGGTGCGACAATTTATGGGATTGGCTGGGTGTTACCGTCGTTTTATCGAAGGATTTTCAAAGATTGCGCAACCTCTCACCGCCCTAACTCAAAAAGGAAAAGCCTATAATTGGGGCGACAGCCAAGAATCAGCTTTCCAACATCTCAAACAGAAACTTTGCAGTGCACCTATTTTAGCTCTTCCGGAAGGAACCGATGACTTTGTGGTGTATTGTGATGCATCCATCCAAGGCTTGGGTGGTGTCTTAATGCAAGGCGAAAAGGTAATCGCATACGCTTCACGTCAGTTAAAGGTTCACGAGAAAAACTACACCACTCATGACCTAGAGTTGGGAGCAGTAGTTTTTACACTTAAGATATGGAGACATTACTTGTACGGTACCAAATGCACCATCTACACCGACCACAAGAGCCTCCAGCATATCTTCGAGCAGAAGGAGTTGAACATGCGACAACGTCGTTGGGTTGAACTTTTAAATGATTACGACTGTGCGATCCGGTATCATCCGGGTAAAGATAACGTCGTGGCTGATGCACTAAGCCGAAAAGAAACGAAACCCAAACGAGTTCGAGCGTTACAACTCACTATTCACCCTGTATTGCCTGACAGAATCCGTAGTGCTCAACTTGAAGCCTTGAAAGAAGATAACCTACCGTTGGAAGGTACACGTGGCATGGAAGCACAACTTGAAGTAAAATCTGACGGAATTCGTTACTTTGTCGAACGAATATGGGTTCCAGTGTTCGGAAATTTAAGGGAACTAATCATGGATGAAGCTCATAAATCTCGTTACTCCATTCATCCGGGTTCCGATAAAATGTACCATGATCTAAAAGTACTATATTGGTGGCCGAAGATGAAGGCCGATATAGCCACTTATGTTAGTAAGTGTCTGACCTGCGCGAAGGTCAAAGTTGAATACCAAAAACCGTCCGGTCTCCTGCAACAACCTGAAATTCCCATGTGGAAATGGGAACAAATATCCATGGACTTCATTACCAAATTACCCCGAACCCCTACCGGATGTGACACTATATGGGTAATTGTGGATCGCCTAACAAAATCTGCTCACTTCCTGGCAATCAAAGAAACAGACAAAATGGATAAACTCACTCGAATATACTTGAAAGAAGTAGTCTCTCGGCACGGGGTGCCAATCTCTATTATTTCGGATCGTGATGCACGATTCACTTCCCGTTTCTGGCAATCATTGCATAAAGCATTAGGCACGCGTCTAGATATGAGCACAGCATACCATCCTCAAACTGATGGCCAAACTGAACGTACTATCCAAACTCTGGAGGACATGCTACGAGCTTGTGTGATCGATTTCGGTAACACTTGGGAGTCTCACCTACCATTGGTGGAGTTCTCCTACAACAACAGTTATCACACTAGCATCAAGGCAGCTCCATTTGAAGCAATTTATGGGCGGAAATGCTGTTCTCCCATTTGTTGGACCGAGGTTGGGGATAGCCAACTCACAGGTCCTGAACTTGTATTTGAAACTTCCGAAAAGATCGTTCAAATTAGAAACCGTATGGCGGCAGCTCGTGATCGTCAAAAGAGCTATGCCGACAAGCGTCGTAAACCTTTGGAATTTCAAATAGGTGACATGGTTTTACTCAAAGTCTCACCTTGGAAAGGTGTCATTCGTTTCGGGAAACGAGGAAAACTGAATCCTCATTATGTTGGACCTTTCAAAATATTAAAAAGAATCGGACCAGTCGTGTATCAACTGGACCTACCTGAAAGACTTAGTGGTGTACACAACGTCTTTCACGTCTCAAATTTAAAGAAATGCCTGGCAGATGAATCACTCGCAGTTCCTCTGGAGGAACTACATGTTGATGAACAGTTACGTTTCATCGAAGAACCTGTGGAAATTATGGATAGGGAAGTTAAAACGTTAAAGCACAGTAAGATCCCTATTGTTCGAGTCCGTTGGAACTCGAAATGCGGACCAGAATTCACTTGGGAGCGCGAGGATCAGATGATGCGCAAATATCCTAATCTGTTCAAGCACTCCGCGTCAAATCCCTAAGGTACTATTTAATTTTCGGGACGAAAATTCTTTCAACTAGGGAATGATGTGAAACCCCAAATATTTTTTTTTTATTTTAATTTTCGGGATGAAAATTCTTTCAACTAGGGAATCATGTGACAATCCTTCTTTTTCAGTTAATTCCGTTAACTATTCCGTTAAGTTTCTTATTAAAAACTTAACCCCGTTAGTCAAATTTAACCCCAAGGACTAATTCGGTCACAAATCCAACTCAAAACTACAAGGACTAGTTGTGTTAGTATGCTAAATCAAATAAATTGACTTCTCAAAGTCAAAATCAGCAAATTTGAGTTCGGTTGACTTTCTAAAGTCAAACCCAAACATTCAATTGATTCGAATTAAACCAGAAACTGAAGTGGCTACTCGAATTCTCAGCTGTTAATCATCATATTGATGATATCGATCATCAATGAGCAGTTCCTAGGCGTTTTAACTATTCCATATTCACAAATTTACTCCCTAAAACTGTAACCGTCGAACCCGCGACAATGATCATCGAATTCAAGCAAATTCACTTATCATTTTGCAATTGAATCCACTGCACACCTCATTCACACTCCCCTAAAGCTTTTGCCTACACCAAATACGTCGAAGAAGCAGTCAAGGTCACCGGAATCTAGCCCGCAGGCCGACGACACTCGTTCTAGCCGGAAGCTATCCATCCATCAACCATTCTGGTAATTGTTTACAGTATCAGTCTCGCCTCAATTCATAGATCAAAAGCCCTATCATTATCAGGGCTTAAATTATCGAATTCAACTCAAACCGAAATTCTAGGGTTCATCGTAAACCAGTTAATCGATGAAGACCCTAGAGTGTATTTAAATCAAATTAATATACATGATTAGCTTCGTAATCCTCTGTATATCGAAAGCCCTATGTTAATTAAATCAAACAACACTCAATTTTACAAGATCCGGAAATTAGGGTTCTTCATATTCAATTTTGGGGATTTTAATCTTAAAAACTGTTTTAATCAAATTAAACCATACCATCAGATTCGCAACTTGTCACTCTTTGAAAACCCCATATCATTTGATTCAATTATCATCGAATTGAACTCGATCCAAATCCTAGGGTTTATACATAATCTATTTTGGGGCTTTTGATATTAAACGCATCCTTAATGAAATTAAACTACTCCATTAGCTTCGCAATCGTCTGTAGAGTGAAAGCCCTATGAAATATCGGGCTTCCACTATCGAATTGATCATGAACCCATAATTAGGGTTCATCTGTATTCTGAATTGGGGTTTCGATCTTAGACTCAAAAGTAATGAAATTAAATTACATCATCAGTTTCGTTTTGATCCGATTAACAAAAGCCCTATGGTTTCAATCACCTTCATCATCAGAATCTCTCAAATCGATTCAAAGTTTTCATAATAAGTTTTCGATCTGTTTTCAACATTTTAAACAACCTAATCTTGATCGTTTTCGAAACGGATTGTATGCTCAGGTTCGTAATCCTCTGAGCGACAAAACTTATTTCTGTATTAGTCAATCCACCATCGAAATCATCGGATTCTGGCCGGATTCGATCGCGGGTGATTTTAGGAGGGAGACCTCTTGAAACTGGATGTTAAAACCATTCTGATCCGAGTTCTTTCGCGATGACCCTAGCGGGCGTGATGGTTAAACTCGAGTGCATGTGTGGGAGAGACCCGGGTTCGAGTCCGGGCTCCCACAATTATTTTTTAAACATTTTTCTGTTAATATTTAATTAATAAAAATCAAACTTTATAATAGTATATTATTATATAAATGTGTTTTAGCCGGAAAACAACCCGTAGGCTTGGGTTTGAATTATTAACTTATTTTTATATATTATACCCACTTTTATAAATAATTTAGTGTTATTATCCCCAAGTGAAAATAATATGTTTATATTATTTTTTTTTAAACCGTGAATTCATATAAAATAATATGTTTATATTATTTTCAAACCGTGACCCGTATTATTAAATAATATATATTTATATTATTTCAAATCAATTTATAACATCGTGTGTCGATTTAGACTAAATAATAATATAATTGGTTATACTATTTACTCGTATACATATATTATTATTTTCTTAATTTTTGTGAATGACAAAACACCCGGTTATAATTATTATTAGTCGTGTCATTCGTCGCGTAAAGTAATTCCTAACTCCGTGGACACCTTCGTCCACTCTTGAATATTAGAGCGTTTCTTTAGGACGCTTCCCAATCCGTGTCATTGTCACATTTCCCATTTTCCTTTATCCCTAATTTATGTGTTTATAATTTTAGGGCATTCGTAAGTCTTTTGAGACTTACCCACGTGGCTCCAACTTTTCCCTTGTTTGATTCAAATCCTTACTCAAGCTCAGGTGAGTATTCACGGCCCCTTTTTACTGCTTTTAAACTGGGGGAGAAAATATGATGCAAACTCTTTTTGATTTTTGTACTTCATATTATATCACTTGTTATGACTATGCGTAAACTCTATCATGAAAGTCCTCACATCGAACCGTTTAAATATGAGAATAGCGAGGTATGTTGGGTAGTACTACTGGGTTTGACAAACCTCACCCGCGTTAGTCGCGCTAACACGATTGGATATCGAACGGGTGCAATATTGACCTAAACGTGCACCGTGGTTGATAGACCTGGTGGGAGGCAATACAAACAGTCAGTTTACGGTTGCGAGCGTAATAGCAAACAATGAACATGGGTTAGCTACTCATTTGGTATTTATGTTGATTGTACAATAAATCTGGTAAACGTTTATTTATATATTGAAACCTGTGAACTCACCAACCTCGTGTTGACACTTTTTCTTACATGTTTTCTCAGGACGCTAAGCTAAGACACAGGTGCACGTTAGGGCATGCATGGGATTCAACTGCTTTGCTTTGTGTCTATTTATATTGATTGAATTATTTTAATGTACTCTGTTTGATTGGACGTTTGGACTTTTGGACTTTGGTTTTGGGCGCGTGTATTTTGCGCAATTACTTTCTTTACGCTTCCGCATTGATACTCTGATTTAAAAGGATATTTTCATTTGAGTCCCATGTAGAGTCGTTCAATGTAACTAGTGTCTGAGATCCTGGTTTGTCACTTCCCAAACGGTAATACTCCGTTAGTTGAAATTGGGGGTGTGACATATACGGGTTTATGTGGTATATAAACCACCCTCAACTTTCAATCGGGTCCCCACGTTTCCTAATTTATGCGTTTCAATCTCGAACTATCTCTTTAAACAACTAACCGTGATAGTTAACGTCGTTAAAACGCCTCATGCGTGACAAATCTTACCTCTCATTTTTAATTAATACTAGTTAGGGTCGTCCACTAATCCGAATTATATTTTATAAATTTTCGGGATGTTATAAGTCTACCCTCCTTAAAAGAGGATTCGTCCTCGAATCCTGCGTCGTTACAAACCAACTGAACATATCCTTCCATTCTCAAACGTGTACCAACCCCCTTTGGTGACAAGCACTTACTTGCACAGTTAACAAAACTGTTACTTCGTTTAGCAATTCGACCGCCTTCTTTGGTGTCCAAGGAAATCTTCTTCCCTATTTGCTTTTGACTTGGGACTTGCTGGTTTCACCTACACGTTCCTTCGTCTCTCGTCCTTCCAGCCATTAGTCGAACGGCTGCCTTTACCACTCTCGCTATCCCGACACTTGTTAAAAGTTGCCACCCATTATTGCCTTTATTACCAAACCTTTCACGGAGGTTTCATTATCGTCACCCTTGACAATTCCTTTTGCCCTTACTGCTTTTAACAACATTGCATATATTGTCTCTAGTACCGCGTAGTATAACATAGGCAGTTATTCGCTCACTTGCCATATTCCATCCTGAGTTGCGGGCACACTTGACCTTTGTCTCTAGCATAACCCTAAAGGTTTCGTCAGTCCGACGATCATCCTCCCAAGTAAGTTCCTTAACTTGCATAGATGTATTCATTCTCCGTCCTTCCAAAGTGAAGTCGTCGTACTTCTCGCCTCATACCTTTATCACCGTCCAGCGATGATTTCTCAAACTCTAGCCCATTGACCTACCCATAAGGGCATCACTAATGTCTTTCTTCGATGATCTTCAGGAGCTCGTGCAAGGCTACCCTGGTCTCCACTAAATTTCTTTATCATAGCATCCCTTTACTTCATTATCACGCGTTCAATACGTCCCTTAGGCTTGCACATACACCCAACACTAGGGCCATCTTCAATAGCTCTCGATGTTTCTAAAGGCTCATATGCCTTTGTCGTCCGTTTCGATCATCTAAACGCTTGCTTTCCTTAAATGCTCCACAGGAGCTCATATTAAGCTAGTCATGGATTTGCTAGTGTAGGCATATCCTGCTTAGTCACTTACTTGCAATCTTGCACTTGCCCTTCCTGAGTTTCACCTTTCTCTATGTTACTCTACCATTACCATGCGATCCCCGACCGCATCTCATTTATCATGTACGAACATGAAGTCCACCTACTCACAAGCCTAAACTATTCGTCGTCTCGCCCAGGGAAAACATCCATGTTCCTCTGGTGTCTCACCTTGGCCGAATTATTTATATGGAACGTGTTCCATGAACGTCCTTCATCATCGTGTTAACTTCGTGCTGAAGTCTTCAGTGTCATCACCTCGATCTCATCATAAGCATTCCGGTCATGCGTCCACGTAAACGCTTTCATCACCTACTGTCACAGCTCCACCCATTGGCTTCGTGCTCTGAATTCCCGAGATATGAACATAGGCATCTCTAAAGAGCACCTCACCAATCATCTAGAAAGACATCAAAACCCTTGCATCACCTCGATGTACCAACTTCGAGGTAATCATCAAGTTAGAAATACTATACATAAGCACACTAACCATCTGTTCTATGCACGACTAAGCGTGTACTACATGGACGCACACCGACACAGATAACTATAGAACACATTGTTCAACACATGTACTAGTAACTCAGCCTTCTATTTCGCACAAAGTGCACAAACACAACTAGCTAGATCTGGGTAAATCTACGCGCATACAATATGACCTTTCATTTATAGACACACAAGTATAACATGTTGTTTGGCCCAAAGGAACAAGCAAACATGATCTCCCACCTGCCGTCAGACACAATAACTTGTTGACAAAAGTCAACACCATATCAAGCATACACTTGATCTACCGCCTGACTAATGCCAGACATAATATCAAGCTTACGCTTGATCTCCCGCCATGACTATTAAGTACATGACACAATTGACTCATACCCATAAGCAACTCAATTAATAACATACAAGTTTATTCACAGAACTCCATCATGCCCTTAATCACCAAAACCTTTACTTCGCGAAGATCTATGCCTTAAGCTTTATAGACATTCAATATTATAGTAAGGCTAAACACCCCCTTACACTTCACACATCACCTAAGCATAACACATAGGTGAAACTATCTTAAGACCGTAGACGCACACAAGTAATCCAAACTCATGTCTACACAGGTCTACTCATATAGCCAAATCAACCAAGCTCTAGCATCACATTAAAGATTACATTCAGGTGCGAACTCATGTTGTTCAAAGGTAATCACATAATTAACGCTGCACCACCAATAGAAGATATCACACATGCAACTATCATTTATCATACCCAAATTGTCTCGCGGTATAACCCGCACTCAATGTCAAAATCAAACAGTCAATATTTGAAATAATCATCACAACACGTAAACGTCTAATCACTCAAAATGTTAAATCACCCCACAATCTCTCATGACAACCGTCACGTCAAAAAGTCACCTAGAAGTTCAACATCTCAAACAATGCTCGTAAGATTACTATGGGACCAAGGAAACCTTCTTCCCTATTTGCTTTTGACTTGGGACTTGTTGGTTTCACCTACACGTTCCTTCGTCTCTCGTCCTTCCAGCCATTAGTCGATCGGCTGCCTTTACCACTCTCGCTATCCCGGAACTTGTTAAAAGTTGACACCCATTATTGCCTTTATTACCAAACCTTTCACGGAGGTTTCATTATCGTCACCCTTGACAATTCCTTTTGCCCTTACTGCTTTTAACAACATTGCATATATCGTCTCTAGTACAGCGTAGTATAACATAGCCAGTTATTCGCTCACTTGCCATATTCCATCCTGAGTTGCGGGCACACTTGACCTTTGTCTCTAGCATAACCCTAAAGGTTTCGTCATTCCGACGATCATCCTCCCAAGTAAGTTCCTTAACTTGCATGGATGGATTCATTCGCCGTCCTTCCAAAGTGAAGTCGTCGTACTTCTCGCCTCCTACCTTTATCACCGTCCAGCGATGATTTCTCAAGCTCTAGCCCATTGATCTACCCATAAGGGCATCACTAATGTCTTTCTTCGATGATCTTCAGGAGCTCGTGCAAGGCTACCCTGGTCTCTACTAAATTTCTTTATCATAGCATCCCTTTACTTCATTATCACGCGTTCAATACGAACCTTAGACTTACACATACACCCAACAATAGGGCCATCTTCAATAGCTCTCGATGTTTCTAAAGGATCATATGCCTTTGTCGTCTATTTCGATCATCTAAACGCTTGCTTTCCTTAAATGCTCCACATGAGCTCATATTAAGCTGGTCATGGATTTGCTAGTGTAGGCATATCCTGCTTAGTCACTTACGTGCAATCTTGCACTTACCCCTCCTAAGTTTCACCTTTCTCTATGTTACTCTACCATTACCATGCGATCCCAGACCGTATCTCATTTATCATGTACGAACATGAAGTCCACCTACTAACAAGCCTCAACTATTCGTCGTCTCTCCCGGGGAAAACATCCATGTTCCTCTGGTGTCTCACCTTGGCCGAATTTTTCATATGGAACGTGTTCCATGAAGGTCCTTCGTCATCGTGTTAACTTCGTGCTGAAGTCTTCAGCGTCATCACCTCGATCTCATCATAAGCATTCGGGTCAAGCGTCCACGTAAACGCATTCATCATCTACTCTCACATCTCCACCCATTGGCTTCGTGCTCTGAATTCCCGAGATATGAACATAGGCATCTCTTAATAGCACCTCACCAATCGTCTAGAAAGACGTCAAAACCCTTGCATCACTTCAATGTATCAACTTCGAGGAAATCGTCAAGTTAGAAATGCTATACTTAAGCACACTAACCATCTGTTCTATTCATGACTAAGCGTGTACTACAACGACGCACACCGACTGTGACAATCCGAGCTTTTTCAGTTAGTTCCGTTAGCAATCCCGTTAAATATTCTTCTAAAACAAAACCCCGTTAATCATTTCCAGTTAAATCCTAACATATTCAACATATTTAAAACTCTAGGGACTAATTCTGTCAATTCCCAAACCTTAATACAAGAAACCATAAGGACTGATTCTGTAATTTAACTAAACTCCATTTCGTTGACTTTGAAAGTCAAACCCGTGAGCGTTTGATCCAAATTCGAATCCATGATCGATGGTTTGCACGAACTAGTAACTGAATTTGCATATTGATGTCATTAACGGTCATCATAACAGTTTTAATCACCATCATTGTGTCGATTGGAAACAATTTATGACTAATAAATCCGTAACCGTCAAACTCAATGCTTAATCAATCAAATTCGATAAACTTCGATTACCAATTCGTGTACAAACCCTCTGCGCAGATCAAACGAACCCATCTGAGTCTTTTGCACACGATAATCTGATCGAAGAAGCAGTTAAACTCGCCGAGAACCAATCCAGCCACCATCGACTGTTGTTTTAGTCGATCTCACTCAATTCGGATCCAAATCCGGTAAGCTCCCACACCCTTTGCTTCATTTTCATCTGTTGATTGAAAGCCCTCTACTATTTGGGGCTTACAACACCAAATTAAACACGATTCAATTCTAGGGTTCATGTAATTTCGGGTTTAGTCGAGGTATATCCTAGACTCGATCTCAATGCAATTAATTTGCATGAATAGACTCGAAATCACCTACCCTTTGAAAGCCCTATACTAATTCGAACATCTAACATCGAAATAGTGGTGAACGAATTCTAGGGTTCATCACAGTTTGGGTTTAATCGATTACTGATCTAAACACAACCATAACTCAATTAACTTACATGGTTAGCTTCGTAATGACCTACTCTTTGTAAACCCTCTGTTAATTCAACCTTTTAATACCGAATTTATAATGATCTGGAAATTAGGGTTTGTTCATAATCTAATTTGGGGTTTTTGATCCTAATCACCACCTCGATCCAATTAAATTATATCAACAGTTTCGAAATTCTTTGGTGATCAAAAGCCCTATGATTTAAACATGTTTTATCACCTAAATTTCTTAAATCGACTCCAAGTTCCTAATCTAGGGTTTCGGCCATTCAAACCACGATTAAACGACTCAATACCTGATGTTTTTCTAATTAAACTCGTAATCAAGTTCGTTTGTACCTGGTAATCAAAACCCTTATGATTCTTCGTTGAATCGCGATTGATTCCGACGGTATTGGGACGGGTTTCGAACCGGTATGTGTATGGGAGGGAAACTCACTTGACTTGGGTGTTAAAATTAGTTGGACCTGAATATGTTCGCGATGACCCTAGCTGGCGGATTGGTTAAGGCAGTGTGTGTGTGTGTGGGAGAGACCCGGGTTCGAGGTCGGGCTCCCACATCATTTTTTTGAACAGTTTTTCTTGTACTATTTTAATATAAAAATCAAACTTTATAATATTATATTATTATATAAATGTGTCTTAGCCCGGAAAATAACTCGTAGACTCGAGTTTGATTTTATAACCTATTTTATAATATTTCCCCACTTTTGAAAATAATATTTCTATATTATTTTCAAACCACGACTCCAAACAAAATAATACATTCATATTATTTTCAACCTTGTAACCTCAATTAAAAATAATATATATTTATATTATTTTCACCTCGTTTATGAACTCAATGAAACGTTTCAAACTTATAAATAAGATAATCGATTATATTATTTACCCTCGGTTTTATCCTCGATCAAAAATAATATATTATTTTTCAACACAAATGATTATTTTGTTAATCATACGAACTTACAAATAATATATATATATATAGTTATATTATTTTCCTAATCACTTTAAATGGCACAAACACACGAATATAATTATTTATTATTATTCGTTATTAGATACGTTCGACACGAAACGTATTTATCTTAATAATTAATTAATTAAGGAATCTTTATTACCGTGGACACGTTCATCTATTCGTTGATCATTAGAATGTTTTAAGACGTTATAATCTTCCGTGTCGCTGTCACAATTCGCATTTTTGTCCTTAATTTATGTGTGTATAATTTTAGGGCATTCGTAAGTCGTTTGAGACTTACACACGTGGTTCCAACTTGTCCTTTGTGTGATACTACCTACAACGCAACGCAGGTGAGTTTTCACGACCCCTTTTACTGTTTTAACTTGGGGGAGAAAACACGCTATCACAGAAAGTCCTCAACTAATATCGGACCGTTAATATGGATCTTAGCGAGGTAATATTTAGTAGTACTACTGGGTTTGACAAATCCCACCCGAGTTAGTCGCGCTAACTTGATTAGATATAGAACGGGTGAAATGTTAGCCTACTCACACTACCAGTGTTGATAGACCTGGTAGGAGGTAATAAACAAACAGTCAGCTTCAGTTGCGAGCGCTTGAGCTGAACATGAACGTAGGTTAGCTACCTATAGATACGTAGTGAATGAACATGAATCTGGTAAACGTTTATTTACGTATATTGAAACCTGTGAACTCACCAACCTCGTGTTACATATTTTCTTACATGTTTTCTCAGGTCGCTAAGATAAGACACAGGTGCACGTTAGGGCATGCATGGGATTCAACTACTTTGATTATGACTTATTTATAATTGTTTGAATTATTCTATTGTACTTGTTTTGGTTGGACGTTTTGGACTTTTTGGACTTTTGGACTTTGGTTCTAGGCGCGTGTATTTTGCGCATTTACTTTCTTACGCTTCCGCATTGATACTCTGATTTGAATGATATTTTCATTTTGAGTCCCATGTAGAGTCGTTCAAAGTAACTAATGTCTGAGATCCTGGTTCGTCACTTCCCAAATGGTAAAACTCCGTTAGTTGAAATTGGGGGTGTGACAGATTGGTATCAGAGCCATTGGTTATAGAGAACTAGGATTGCATACTAGACTATAGCCTCACACATTAGTTACATGTCATTTGGACGTTTGGCACTTATATGTATTGTTACAGGAACATGTCGTCAACCCCACCTCCATCACCCAAGGCACCAAGACATAAGGCACCTATCCTGTCATCCCCGGAGCCCAAAAGGCGTCGGACTACTTCCAGTGACTATTCAGTTGACCAGGGGGAAACGAGCAGCACGCAAGCAATGAATCCTGCTCGAAATTGGAACGCATACCCACAAATGATCCAAAGATGGATCAAAATGGGAAATGTCCCATCACCTTACTTCGGTTCTACTTCCTCATCTTCTACCTTGCCTAGCTTGCCATGTACTATGGAACAAGCTTTTGCAGCCTTTGTGTTTTATATATGTAGAGAGTTAAGCATTGTGAAAGATGCTACCGATGAGATACCGGATATTCTGACGAGGGAGCCTCAAATAGAGGAGAATAAAGTAGGGATATAGCTTTTGACTGCTGAACTAGCAGTAACTGACCAGGTCCATAACCTTCTGGTGGATCGTATGACACATTTGGAGACAAGGGTGGACACTTCGGACAATGACATGGAAGGAGTTCTGGAGAGAGTGGCTGCTCTGGAAGCTCAGCTACATGTAGCAAACCACACTGCTGAGGGTCTTCAAGAGAGGGTGACTCACTTGGAAGCCCAACTGCAAGCCGCTATATTTCCTGAGGAGATTCCACTTTCTGATGGCGAGGAGGAGCCCTTTGTGGAGGAGCCCTTTGAGGAGGAGCCCTTTGAGAAAGAGCCCTTCGAGGAGGAGCCCTTGGAGGAGGAACCAGTGGAGATAGACGATGCACAATCGTATGTTTCTTCCGATGACGAAGATGCTTGATGATCTTCCTATTCTATCTTCCTTTTCATGCCTATTTTTGCTTATGTTATTTCTCTTTTCAAACTTAGATGGGTAAGGTTGTTCCCATTCAATAAAATCATGAGAAGTTTAATGATTGAGTTATTTATTTTGTAGCCTTACAATTTATTTAATTTTCAAATTATTAAATGTTGTATCTTCTTACTCATACCTGAATAATGTTTAATATGCGATATATTTCTCATTGTTTTTCATTTGCGATTGTGAAGAATCATGTCAGGGAGAGGACGCGAAGGTCGTGCCGGTGGTCGGGGTACCATTAACATGACGGCAGTAGAGCTAGCGGCACTAATAAACGACAGTGTGGCGGAGGCTCTAGCAGCACAGAATGCTGCAGGTAAATGCTTTAGCTATTGACTAATAATGTCAATCCATCTTCTAAAAACATCTTCCTAAACTCTATAATTCCAATCCTATTTTTATTCCTAAATCCAGGCCCGTAAAACCAGCAAAACCAACAACCGGCCTGCACTTTCAAGGCATTCATGGATTATAAGCCCCACACCTTTAGTGGAGCTGAAGGAGCCGTTGGACTACTTCGTTAGTTTGAAAAGGTTGAATAAGTGATTGCCATGTGCAACTGCCCCGTGGCTAATCAGGTAAAGTTTGCCGTCGGAACTTTGGAAGGCCCGGCACTCACATGGTGGAACGCCCAGGTCCAAATGTTGGGTCTGGCCATGGCGAATGGACTCCCGTGGGAGGAATTTAAATCAATGATGAAGGAAGAATACTGTCCTCGCGATGAAATCCAGAAGTTAGAGGGAGAGTTTTGGAACCTAAAGATGGAGGGTTCTGAAATTGAACTCTACACCACACGTTCACATGAACTTGCTACTATGTGCCCGCATATGGTAACTCCTGATTACAAGAGAATTGAGCTTTATATTGGAGGTCTAGTGCCTCAAATACAAAGCATGGTTACTTCATCCAATCCTACCACTATCCAACAAACTATCCGACTTGCCCATAAGTTAACCGACCAGGCGGTGACACAAGGGAATCTACCTCCGAGAGGTTCGGTTTCTAAACCCACCGACAATCACAAACGCAAGTTTGATCACCATTCCAACCACTCCAACTCTCACTCCAGAGGACCCCAACCCAACCAACCCCAGTTTAATCAACCACAACAGCAGCAACATCGTAGGTTTGAGCCTACTAAGAACTTCAACCAGTCGACCTCTTCAGGTCAAAACCATGGTGGTTACGTGGGGAAGTCTCCGAAGTGTAACAAGTGCAACTTCCACCACTTCAGGTTTTACAACCGTTGCCAGAGGTGCGGCTAAATAGGTCATGCTGCTAAGGGTTGCAGGGGTGAGTTACAAGCTAAACAACCTTTTCAACAACCTGGATCCACAAGGGGTTGCTTTGAGTGCGGAAAGGAAGGGCATATTCGGAAGAATTTTCCTCAATTGAAGAAAGGGGGTAATGGAAACCACAAACCTAACCAGAATAACAATGGCAATGGTGGTAACAATGGAAATGGTGGAAGAAATGGTGCGAAGGGACGAGCCTTCGTACTGGGATCTGGAGAAGCCCGTTACGATCATAATGTGGTCACCGGTAAGTTTCTCTTAAATAATTACTTTGCTTCTATCCTTTTTGACACTTGTGCTGATAGAAATTTTATATCTAAGAAACTTAGTGATATGATAAAAGGAACTCAAACTCTATTAGAAGCTAAGTATATAATAGAGATAGCTGATGGCCAAATAATTGAAGCAACTCACATTCTTAAGGGATGTAAACTTGAGCTAGCTAGACATATATTTGACATCGATCTTATGCCAATCACACTTGGTAGTTTTGATGTAATTGTCGGCATGGATTGGTTATCTAAAAACCAAGCTGAAATTATCTGTCATGAGAAGATTGTTCGTATTCCTCTCTCGAGTGGAGAAACCCTATCCGTTCAAGGCGAAAGAGTTGGTGCCATCATGGGCATCATGTCTTTTATGAAAGCAAAAAAATGCCTTCGAAAGGGGCATACGGCTATTTTGGCTCTCGTCACTGAGCAGCCATCAGAAGAGAAGAAGATTGAAGATATTCTTATCGTGCGTGCATTTTTGGAAGTATTTCCCGAGGATCTGCCCGGTATGCCACAACACCATCAAGTTGAATTCCGAATTGATCTAGCACCCGGAGCAGCACCGATTTCTCGGACACCTTACAGACTGGCACCCAGTGAATTACAAGAGCTGTCCACTCAACTGCAAGATTTGTTGGATAAAGGTTTCATTCGACCTAGCTCATCGCCGCGGGGAGTTCCGGTACTATTTTTCAAGAAGAAGGACGGAACTTTCCGTATGTGTATTGACTACCGGGAGCTGAATAAAGTCACAATCAAGAATCGCTACCCTTTACCTCGCATAGATGATCTCTTTGATCAACTCCAAGGATCAAGTTTCTATTCCAAAATAGATCTTAGGTCCGGCTACCATCAGTTGAGAGTCCGAGAAGAGGATATCTCTAAGACTGCATTCAGAACAAGGTACGGCCATTACGAGTTTATGGTCATGCCTTTCGGATTAACCAACGCACCTGCGGTATTCATGGACCTCATGAACCGTGTGTGTAAGCCTTACCTTGACCAATTCGTTATCGTTTTCATCGACGACATCCTCATTTATTCCAAGAACAAGGAAGAACATGAGGAACATCTACGCCTAATTTTGGAATTACTTAAGCGAGAGAAACAGTATGCTAAGTTTTCCAAGTGTGAATCTGGATCCAGGAATTTCAGTTTCTAGGGCATGTGGTTAACGAGAAAGGAATACATGTCGACACATCAAAAATAGAAGCCATCAAGAATTGGACAGCACCGACGACTCCGACTGAGGTGCGACAATTTCTGGGATTGGCTGGATATTACCGTCGATTCATTGAAGGATTTTCAAAGATTGCACAACCTCTCACTGCCTTAACTCAAAAGGGTAAAGCCTATAATCGGGGCGATAACCAAGAGTCAGCATTCCAATACCTCAAACAGAAACTTTGCAGTGCACCTATTCTAGCTCTTCCGGAAGGAACCGATGATTTTGTAGTGTATTGTGATGCATCTATTCAGGGTCTGGGTTGTGTCTTAATGCAACGCAAAAAGGTTATCGCATACGCTTCACGTCAACTAAAGGTCCACGAGAGAAACTACACCACTCATGATTTAGAGTTGGGAGCCGTAGTCTTCGCACTTAAGATATGGAGACATTACTTGTACGGTACCAAATGCACCATCTATACCCATCACAAGAGTCTTCAGCTTATCTTCGAGCAAAAAGAGTTGAACATGCGACAACGTCGTTGGGTCGAACTCTTAAACGATTATGATTGTGCGATCCGGTACCACCCGGGTAAAGCTAATGTTGTTCGAAAGGAAACGAAACCCAAACGAGTTCGAGCATTACAGCTTACTATTCACCCCGGATTACCTGACAAAATCCGTAGTGCTCAACTCGAAGCCCTAAAAGAAGAAAACCTACAGCCGGAAGATACACGCGGTATGGAAGCACAACTTGAAGTCAAATCTGACGGTATTCGCTACTTCGCCGTGCGAATATGGGTTCCGGTATTCGAAAACCTAAGGGAACTGATTATGGATGAGGCTCATAAATCTCGTTACTCGATACATCCAGGTTCCGACAAAATGTACCATGACCTAAAGGTGCTATATTGGTGGCCGAAGATGAAGGCCGATATAGCCACCTATGTTAGTAAGTGTCTGACTTGCGCGAAGGTCAAAGTTGAATATCAAAAACCATCCGGTCTTCTGCAACAACCAGAAATTCCCATGTGGAAATGGGAACAAATATCCATGGACTTCATCACCAAATTACCACGAACTCCTACCGGATGTGATACCATTTGGGTAATTGTTGATCGATTAACAAAGTCCGCTCACTTCTTAGCAATCAAAGAGACCGAAAAAATGTATAAGCTAACTCATACTTACTTGTAAGAAATAATCTCTCGGCACGGGGTGCCAATCTCTATCATTTCAGATAGTGATGCACGAAGCACTTCTCGTTTCTGGCAGTCGTTACATAAAGCTTTAAGCACGCGTCTAAATATGAGCACAGCATACCATCCTCAAACGGATGGCCAAACAGAACGTACTATTCAAACGCTAGAGGACATGCTACGAGCTTGTGTGATTGATTTCGGTAACACTTGGGAGTCTCACCTACCGTTGGTGAAGTTCTCCTACAACAACAGTTATCACACTAGCATCAAAGCAGCTCCATTTGAAGCACTTTATGGACGGAAATGCCGTTCTCCTATTTGTTGGACCGAAGTTGGGGATAGTCAACTTACGGGTCCTGAACTTGTATTCAAAACTTCCGAAAAGATCGTTCAAATTTGAAACCGTATGGCGGTAGCTCGGGATCGTCAAAAGAGCTATGCCGAAAAGCGTCGTAAACCCTTAGAGTTTCAAATAGTTGACATGGTCTTACTCAAAGTCTCACCTTGGAAAGGTGTCATTTATTTCGGGAAAACGAGACAAACTGAATCCTCGTTATGTTGGACCATTCAAGATAATGAAGAGAATCGGACCAGTCGCGTATCAACTGGACCTACCTGAAGGACTTAGTGGTGTACACAACGTCTTTAACGTCTCAAATTTAAAGAAATGCCTAGCAGACGAATCACTCACAGTTCCTCTTGAGGAACTACACGTTGATGAACAGTTACGTTTCATCGAAGAACCTGTGGAAATTATGAATAGGGAAGTTAAAACGTTAAAGCACAGTAAGATCCCTTTTGTCAGAGTTCGTTGGAACTCGAAACGCGGACCGGAATTCACGTGGGAGCGCGAGGATCAGATGATGCGCAAATATCCTAATCTGTTCAAGCACTCCGTGTCAAATTCTTAAGGTACTATTTAATTTTCGGGACGAAAATTCTTTGAACTAGGGGATGATGTGATATCCCGGGAAAAAATTTTTTATTTATTTTAATTTTCGGGATGAAAATTCTTTCAACTAGGGGATGATGTAACAATCCGGACTTTTTCAGTTAGTTCCGTAAGCAATCCCGTTAAATATTCTTCTAAAACTAAACCCCGTTAATCATTTCCAGTTAAATCCTAACATATTCAACATATTTCAAACTCTAGGGACTAATTCTGTCAATTCCCAAACCTTAATACAAGAAACCACAAGGACTGATTCTGTAATTTAACTAAACTCGATTTCGTTGACTTCGAAAGTCAAACCCGTGAGCGTTTGATCCAAATTCGAATCCATGATCGATGGTTTGCACGAACTAGTAACTGAATTTGCATATTGATGTCATTAACGGTCATCATAACAGTTTTAATCACCATCATTGTGTCGATTGGAAACAATTTATGACTAATAAATCCTTAACCATCAAACTCAATGCTTAATCAATCAAATTCGATAAACTTCGATTACCAATTCGTGTACAAACCCTCTGCGCAGATCAAACGAACCCATCTGAGTCTTTTGCACACGATAATCTGATCGAAGAAGCAGTTAAACTCGCCGAGAACCAATCCAGCCACCATCGACTGTTGTTTTAGTCGATCTCACTCAATTCGGATCCAAATCCGGTAAGCTCCCACACCCTTTGCTTCATTTTCATCTGTTGATTGAAAGCCCTCTACTATTTGGGGCTTACAACACCAAATTAAACACGATTCAATTCTAGGGTTCATGTAATTTCGGGTTTAGTCGAGGTATATCCTAGACTCGATCTCAATGCAATTAATTTGCATGAATAGACTCGAAATCACCTACCCTTTGAAAGCCCTATACTAATTCGAACATCTAACATCGAAATAGTGGTGAACGAATTCTAGGGTTCATCACAGTTTGGGTTTAATCGATTACTGATCTAACCACAATCATAACTCAATTAACTTACATGGTTAGCTTCGTAATGACCTACTCTTTGTAAACCCTTTGTTAATTCAACCTTTTAATACCGAATTTATAATGATCTGGAAATTAGGGTTTGTTCATAATCTAATTTGGGGTTTTTGATCTTAATCACCACCTCGATCCAATTAAATTATATCAACAATTTCGAAATTCTTTGGTGATCAAAAGCCCTATGATTTAACCATGTTTTATTACCTAAATTTCTTAAATCGACTCCAAGTTCCTAATCTAGGGTTTCGGCCATTCAAACCACGATTAAACGACTCAATACCTGATGTTTTTTTCTAATTAAACTCGTAATCAAGTTCGTTTGTACCTGGTAATCAAAACCCCTATGATTCTTCGTTGAATCGCGATTGATTACGACGGTATTGGGACGGGTTTCGAACCAGTATGTGTATGGGAGGGAAACTCACTTAACTTGGGTGTTAAAATTAGTTGGACCTGAATATGTTCGCGATGACCCTAGCGGGCGGATTGGTTAAGGCAGTGTGTGTGTGTGGGAGAGACCCGGGTTCGAGGCCGGGCTCCCACATCATTTTTTTGAACAGTTTTTCTTGTTCTATTTTAATATAAAAATCAAACCTTATAATATTATATTATTATATAAATATGTCTTAGCCCGGAAAATAACTCGTAGACTCGAGTTTGATTTTATAACCTATTTTATAATATTTCCCCACTTTTGAAAATAATATTTCTATATTATTTTCAAACCACGACTCCAAACAAAATAATACATTCATATTATTTTCAACCTTGTAACCTCAATTAAAAATAATATATATTTATATTATTTTCACCTCGTTTATGAAGTCAATGAAACGTTTCAAACTTATAAATAAGATAATCGATTATATTATTTACCCTCGGTTTTATCCTTGATCAAAAATAATATATTATTTTTCAACACAAATGATTATTTTGTTAATCATACAAACTTACAAATAATATATATATATATATATATAGTTATATTATTTTTCTAACCACTTTAAATGGCACAAACATACGAATATAATTATTTATTATTATTCGTTATTAGAAACGTTCGACACGAAACGTATTTATCTTAATAATTAATTAATTAATTAAGGAATCTTTATTACCGTGGACTCGTTCGTCTATTCGTTGATCATTAGAATGTTTTAAGACGTTCTAATCTTCCGTGTCGCTATCACAATTCCCATTTTTGTCCCTAATTTATGTGTGTATAATTTTAGGGCATTCGTAAGTCGTTTGAGACTTACACATGTGGTTCCAACTTGTCCTTTGTGTGATACTACCTACAACGCAACACAGGTGAGTTTTCACGGCCCCTTTTACTGTTTTAACTTTGGGGAGAAAACATGATTAAACAATTTTGGATTTTGTAATTCGTATGATATCAATGTTAATGCTAAGCGTAACACACTATCACAGAAAGTTCTCAACTAATATCGGACCGTTAATATGGATCTTAGCAAGGTAATATTTTGTAGTACTACTGGGTTTGACAAATAACACCCGAGTTAGTCGCGCTAACTCGATTAGATATCGAACGGGTGAAATTTTAGCCTACTCACACCGCCAGTGTTGATAGACCTGGCAGGAGGCAATAAACAAACAGTCAGCTTCGGTTGCGAGCGCTTGAGCTGAACATGAACGTAGGTTAGCTACCTATAGATACGTACTGAATGAACATGAATCTGGTAAACGTTTATTTAGGTATATTGAAACCTGTGAACTCACCAACCTCGTGTTGACATATTTTCTTACATGTTTTCTCAGGTTGCTAAGATAAGACACATGTGCACGTTAGGGCATGCATGGGATTCAACTACTTTGATTATGACTTATTTATAATTGTTTGAATTATTCTATTGTACTTGTTTTGGTTGGACGTTTTGGACTTTTTGGACTTTTGGACTTTGGTTCTGGGCGCGTGTATTTTGCGCATTTACTTTCTTACGCTTCCGCATTGATACTCTGATTTGAATGATATTTTCATTTTGAGTCCCATGTAGAGTCATTCAAAGTAACTAATGTCTGAGATCCTGGTTCGTCACTTCCCAAACGGAAAAACTCCGTTAGTTGAAATTGGGGGTGTGACACCGACACACGTAACTACAGAACGCACATTGTTCTACACAAGTACTAGTAACTCAGCCTTCTAATTCGCACAAAGTGCACATACACAACTAGCTAGATCTGGGTAAATCTACGCGCATACAATATGACCTTTCATTTATAGACACACAAGTATATCATGTTGTTTGGCCCAAAGGCATAAGCAAACATGATCTCCCACCTGCCGTCAGACACAATACCTTGTTGACAAAAGTCAACACCATATCAAGCATACACTTGATCTCCCGCATGAGTAATGCCAGACATAATATCAAGCTTACGCTTGATCTCCCGCCACGACTATTAAGTACATGCCACAATTGACTCATACTCTTAAGCAACTCAAATAAAAACATACAAGTTTATTCACAGAACTCCATCATGCCCTTAAGCACCAAAACCTTTACTTCGCGAAGATCTATGCCTTAAGATTTATAGACATTCAATATTATAGTAAGGCTAAACACCCCCTTATACTTCACACATCACCTACGCATAACACATAGGTGACACTATCTTAAGACTATAGACGCACACAAGTAATCCAAACTCAGGTCTACACTCTACTCATATAGCCAAATCAACCAAGCTCTAGCATCACATTAAAGATTACATTCAGGTGCGAACTCATGTTGTTCAAAGGTAATCACATAATTAACGCTGCACCACCAATAGAAGATATCACACATGCAACTGTCCTTTATGATACCCAAATCGTCTCGCGGTATAACCCGCACTCAATATCAAAATCAAATAGTCAATATTTGAAATAATCATCACAACACGTAAACGTCTAATCACTCAAAATGTTAAATCACCCCACAATCTCTCGTGACAACCGTCACGTCCAAAAATCACCTAGAAGTCCAACATCTCAAACAACGCTCGCAAGATTACTATGGGAACAAGGAAATCTTTCTCCCTATTTGCTTTTGACTTGGGACTTGTAGGTTTCACCTACATGTTCCTTCGTCTCTCGTCCTTCCAGCCATTAGTCGAACGGCTGCCTTTACCACTCTCGCTATCCCGGAACTTGTTAAAATTTGCCACCTATTATTGCCTTTATTACCAAACCTTTCACGGAGGTTTCATTATCATCACCCTTGACAATTCCTTTTGCCCTTACTGCTTTTAACAACATTGCATATATCGTCTCTAGTACCGCGTAGTATAACATAGCCAGTTATTCGCTCACTTGCCATATTCCATCCTGAGTTGCGGGCACACTTGACCTTTGTCTCTAGCATAACCCTAAAGGTTTTGTCATTCCGACGATCATCCTCCCAAGTAAGTTCCTTAACTTGCATGGATGGATTCATTCGCCATCCTTCCAAAGTGAAGTCGTCGTACTTCTCGCCTCATACCTTTATCACCGTCCAGCGATGATTTCTCAAACTCTAGCCCATTGATCTACCCATAAGGGCATCACTAATGTCTTTCTTCGATGATCTTCAAGAGCTCGTGCAAGGCTACCCTGGTCTCTACTAAATTTCTTTATCATAGCATCCCTTTACTTCATTATCATGCGTTCAATACGAACCTTAGACTTGCACATACACCCAACAATAGGGCCATCTTCAATAGTTCTCGATGTTTCTAAAGGCTCATATGCCTTTGTCGTCTATTTCGATCATCTAAACGCTTGCTTTCCTTAAATGCTCCACAGGAGCTCATATTAAGCTGGTCATGGATTTGCTAGTGTAGGCATATCCTGCTTAGTCACTTACGTGCAATCTTGCACTTGCCCCTCCTATGTTTCACCTTTCTCTATGTTACTCTACCATTACCATGCGATCCCAGACCGCATCTCATTTATCATGTACGAACATGAAGTCCACCTACTCACAAGCCTCAACTATTCGTCGTCTCGCCCGAGGAAAACATCCATGTTCCTCTGGTGTCTCACCTTGGCCGAATTTTTCATATGGAACGTGTTCCATGAAGGTCCTTCGTCATCGTGTTAACTTCGTGCTGAAGTCTTCAGCGTCATCACCTCGATCTCATCATAAGCATTCGGGTCAAGCGTCCACGTAAACGCATTCATCATCTACTCTCACATCTCCACCCATTGGCTTCGTGCTCTGAATTCCCGAGATATGAACATAGGCATCTCTTAAGAGCACCTCACCAATCGTCTAGAATGACCTCAAAACCCTTACATCACCTCAATGTATCAACTTCGAGGAAATCGTCAAGTTAGAAATACTATACTTAAGCACACTAACCATCTGTTCTATTCATGACTAAGCGTGTACTACAATGACGCACACCGACACACGTAACTACAGAACACACATTGTTATACACATGTACTAGTAACACAGCCTTCTAATTCACACAAATTGCACATACACAACTAGCTAGATCTGGGTAAATCTACGCGCATACAATATGACCTTTCATTTATAGACACACAAGTATATCATGTTGTTTGTCCCAAAGGCACAAGCAAACATGATCTCCAGCCTGCCGTCAGACACAATAACTTGTTGATAAAAGTCAACACCATATCAAGCTTACACTTGATCTCCCGCCGGACTAATGCCAGACACAATATCAAGCTTACGCTTGATCTCCCGCCACGACTATTAAGTACGTGACACAATTAACTCATACACATAAGAAACTCAATTAATAACTTACAAGTTTATTCACAGAACTCCCTCGTGCCTTTAAGCACCAAATCCTTTACTTCGCGAAGATCTATGCCTTAAGATATAAAGACATTCAATATTATAGTAAGGCTAAACACCCCCTTACACTTCACACATCACCTAAGCATAACACATAGGTGACACTATCTTAAGACCGTAGACGCACACAAGTAATCCAAACTCAGGTCTACACAGGTCTACTCATATAGCCAAATCAACCAAGCTCTAGCATCACATTAAAGATTACATTCAGGTGCGAACTCATGTTGTTCAAAGGTAATCACATAATTAACGCTGCACCACCAATAGCAGATATCACACATGCAACTATCATTTATCATACCCAAATCGTCTCGCGGTATAACCCGCACTCAATTTCAAAATCAAATAGTTAATATTTGAAATAATCATCACACCACGTGAACGTCTAATCACTCAAAATGTTAAATCACCCCACAATCTCTCGTGACAACCGTCACGTCCAAAAGTCACCTAGAAGTTCAACGTCTTAGACAACGCTCGCAAGATTACTACGGGACCACATTAGGTGTATATGATGTGTCCTCTTCTGGTTCCTCTTCATCGGACCCTATGTCAATCACCGGGTCCTCTTGAAATAAAGCTCTCTTAGCTGACGCATGTGGTTGATCTTTCAGCCATACAGGTCCACATCCTTGAGGGAAATCGCGTACTGCCGACACGGCCCTCCTTTTCCATCCAGTCACTCTGGTCTCAGCACTACGCGGGACGCTGCCATCCTCGGCTCTAGTGACACTTGACACGGGAAGCGCCAACACCACTCCTATGTCACTGTCCTTCTTGTCTATAGCAGCTGCCTGTTTGTCCTAACGATCTGCTCCTCCCCCAGCCGGAGCTCCCCGTCTGACAGATCTGGTACGCTTTTGTCTTAGCCATCAGTACATGCACAAGATAGAATGTTAGAGTGATTACTATGGGTGTCAAATTCAGAATATGAGAGTAATCATAGACTGCCAAATCACGGTGATCAAATGCAATTTGGTGTTCCACATTATTACTCGGATTCTAAACCTTCCCCATTATATTCACACCAGCTTTCAATCTTTCACACACCCTGGATGCACATGCACCCCACACAACTCAAATAGCACCACACAATAATCTAGCAAGTCATCATATTTATTACAATTTCACACCATCCAAGGTTACACACAAAATCACTAAATCATATCGACACACCAAACTATCTATTTACAATTAATGCTACTCTGCATTACTCAACTCACATCATAGTCTCATTCAATCACACCACACAACTTCACGTAGTTCTACATACTACTACAGCACATAGCACACATCATGTTACCACATGGGACCATATGTCACTTACTCACACCAATCACTTTACCTAGTGTAACACTACACAAATGGTAAATAATAACTATTGCTCAACTCGAAAGACGTACCTCTTGGCTCGTGGTTACTCATGGTGGCATTCGTTTCACCCTTGTCCCAATTTCAGTTTAAGTTAAGGCATTTTATTTGTTTAAAAACACCAGTTTTCTCTTAAACCTTGGCTCTGATTCCAACTTGTAAGGCCCCAAAACCGGGCACCCTACAGTTGGTTCTCATAACTGGTTATTCCCTTGTTAATACTCATTTTGGATATATTAAACTACAGCGGAAGTCTTTCTAAAAAAACATTAGTTACAATTTAATGTCATTAAGTTACCTTGCAAATTCTTACACACCAATCCGATTAGCACCGCTCCCAAGCCAAGATACTTTAATGCAACGCTTATCTGCAAAACAATCTATCGTACACACAAAGTCAGCTACGCTGAGTGAGTTCTAATAGTTTAGTTTAATTAAAAGCCAACTCATCTCAAAAGTTATTTAAACGTTACTCAGGACCCACGGTCCTTATAAATTAGATCCTCAATTCATTAACCATTAGATAACCCCTGTTATCACCCAATATCACATAATAACTCATTACCCATGACTCATCTCGTAATAAAAATAATCCCACGGTCTCATCGACATAGGTCGAACTTACTACACTAATAACTCGTGCTCAAGTACATGTATTAACTCGACACTTGGTTAACACAACAAATCCCTAGACATCAACTTACTCAGCCTTGACCAAGGCTCTGACAAATCAACTGGCATAACAGTTGTAAGCACCACATCACAATCCTGACACAACGGTCAATCTAACTCGACCTACCACAATAATACTATCTCTTGCACAATAAATATAACTCAATGCTTGTATGCAATTTAACACAAATATATAAGCACACAAACACATACCTCTTCACTGCACCCTCGTCTCATCAGGGCGTTCGACACACCCCGAGCTCATCACTGTCCTGTTGGACATCGTCACCTTTGGTGACCTCCCGAAGGACTTCGTCCTCCATAATCCTGTTTGCCATGTCATAATGATAATAACTCAAACACAATGTCCGCCGTGTCACAAGGACAACGACACAATGCACACAACACATGTATAATCACATAACATCATAATCTATGTACATGACTCATTAACTGCACCTGCACTTCACACATAGCACTAGGATAAAATATCCTACACGTATTCATAATCGTTTAGCTTATATCCTAACTCACTCCGACTAACTCATAACACAATACACTGCTAATATAGCAACACCCATACAATTACTATATCTCATTATTTAAGCACACACCACGTACATGCTTACCTTGTGGCACTTCCTAGTCGTACCCGTACGACCCGTTTACTACAATCCCGACTCATCCCTGTTAGGTCACTATACAACCGGTGACAATATACCCACCTTTTACCTACACCTCTCAAGGGTAACAAATATTCCCTTAGTCCTATATTTAAATAGCTAAACTCATCGATTTAAACCCCAAAGCTCGATATACATTTAATGTAATAAAACACGTCTTGAAATTATGTGCTATAGCCCCAAAACGTTTAAAACATTTAAAAGAGGGGATTAGAAACTCACATTTTAAGTTGAGTCCCAGTCCTTGCTCTGCAACTCGTCCGATCGCTCGAAACCCGAACCTGCCAACGTATGATCACGTGATCAGAATATGTTCTACACATACGTTGAATAGTGTATAAAATATAATCCCTCATTTTGTCTCGCCAGCTCATTCTTTCATTCCACGAAACCCTAACCCCACGTGCCCACATTAACCGGATCGTCCTCGACCCGTTAGAAACCGAATACTCAATCGGGTTCCCATGCATGCACGTGTGCATGCATACACATGCAAAAATCCTAATCGGATGCAAGACCCGACTCCACCCTCTGCCTTGGTATTCCCATGAACCACTACCATCGTATATCGCTATCTAGCGCCACCCGACATGCATCATTGTCGTGTCTCGTTTACCCAATGTTGCCTCTCGTCTCCCCGTCAACTTCCTTCTCCCGAGAACCCTAGCCGGGTTCCCCTTGTTGCGATGGAATACCACCACCACAGCCTCCTCGCCATCCGCCGCCATGCATCACCATCACAGCAGGCTTCTGTGGCCACCAGGTGCCACCGCCTCCTCCCCGCTGGTTCTGGCCATCCCGTAACCACCGCCACCTTCACTTGTCGCTCGCCTCTCTCTTTCTCTCCTGCTCTTTCTTTTCTTCCTCGGTCGTCGACCTCCCTCCAGCTCCAGTCACCTCCTACACGCGCCACCTTCGTCGCTCATGGTCAAGCAAACAACAAAAAAAAACCCTAACCGGGTTTCACCACATAAAATCAAACAAGTATGGGGATAGGTTGATACCTTAATGAAAAGGAGTTCTCCTTTTGCTTGACACCGCCGTAGGAAAACCACGAGACCACCTTGCTCGGCCTCTCTTCCCTTCGATCACGCTGCTTCTCTCTCTCGCGGATTTTCGGCCGTCGCACCACTAGGTCGTAAGAGACCTAGGTTTTGCGGGTTTATGTGGTATATAAACCACCCTCAACTTTCAATCGGGTCCCCGTGTTTCCTCGTTTAAGTGTTTCGATCTTGAATTATCTCTTTAAACAACTAACCGTGATAGCTAAAGTCGTTAAAACGCCTCATACGTGACAAATCTTACCTCTCATTTTTAATTAATACTAGTTCGGGTCGTCCACTAACCCAAATTATAATTTATAAATTTCCAGGATGTTACATAGTTTGACTATAGATTCTCCATAAATGCCTCATTTACCATGTGTCATATGAATTGTATACAATACTTGAAAACTACTTGAGATATTTAAACCTATGTATGCTCACCAACTATTTATAGTTGACCCTCTCAATTTCAACATGTTTATGGTGGAAATGTATGAAGTACAAGTTTATCACTTAGGAGCTTATAGACCTAGTGACAAATAAATTGGAATTGTTGTTAGCTTTTGTTGTCTGAACAATATGTATTTGTACTTTTAAATCAGTTTAATAAAATTATGCAATTTAGTTTGATCGTGAGCTTTTGAACAGTCTACATGTCCCGCCCCGACGTATTCCGTCGTCGGTTGGGGTGTGACAAAAGGCATTACGAAGAAGTCGTATTGTCTTGTCATCACAGATGATTTTTCACGTTTTTCTTAGGTGTTTTTCCTTGCATCTAAGGATGAGACACCTTAAACTATTATTGAATTTGTGAAAAGAATTGAAAACATCTGTGATAGCAAGGTGTTGATTATTCGTAGTGATAATGTGTTAGGACATAGATTGTATGACAAAAGCTTTGTAATAGTTTAGGTCTTATTGTCTTTATGTTTTTATGTAATTGTTTAGTTTTTGTCTAAGTATTAGAACAAGTTCTGCTAGAGGCAAACTTGATAAGTTCGCCTAGTCTAATACAAGTTCGCCTAAGCATCTTTGAAGCGAACTTGTTAAGTTCGCCTACTGCAGAACTGGTGTTTATAAATAGAAGTTTACAGATTCAGAATATAGAGAGATTGAACGAACAAGTATTCTGTAAACTCTGTTTGGTGATATAAAAGAGAAAGTTTATTTACCTGTTGTTTCTATTGTCAATTGATATACAAACGTTAATACGGTAGGATTCCGCACTCCATGTTATCGAGACGTCCTGTCACGAGATCGATCTGAGATGAGTCATGTGGACTACATAATGGTACCGAATTTAAAAATGGACTGATAAATTCATTTTGTGCCGATAAAGGTATTACACATCAATTTAGTGTTGCCATGACTCCTCAACAAAATGGAGTTGCTGAGAGAAAGAATCGAACCTTAATTGAAGCAGCACGTTCAATGCTTGTAGATTCCAAGTTACCAATTATCTTCTGGGTAGAGGCGGTAAACACAGCATGTTATGTGTTGATTAGAGTTCTGATGGTAAAGCAACATTTGAAGACTCCTTATGAGTTGATATTCAAAAGGAAGTCATACATAAAGTTCTTTCGTACTTTTGGATGTTCGTGCACTCTTCTTAATACATCTGATTCATTGCCAAAGTTTGCTGTTGTGGGTGATGAATGTTATTTTCTAGGATACTCTTCTTATCAGAAAGCGTTCAGAGTCTACAACAAGAGGACGAAAATCATTCAAGAATCGTATTATGTTGAATGGCAAAAATCTAATGCTTCTCATGTTCAGAATAGACTAGAATGGTTCTTTGATTCGAAAGTCATTTTCAAAACATTTGATCAACAAACCTTGATTGATTCTTCCGGTGCAAGTACTTCTAAGTCAGTTGATGAGTCTTCTTCTACAAGACTTGACTTAACTGCTCATGATTTCATGGTTGGTCCTCAACAAGTGACAGTCCCAAATGAAAGTTCTGATACTGTTACTTCTTCTACCCAAGAAGGTCATATTCAAGATTCAGTGAATAACCCTGATTCTGAAGTACAGATTCCTGTTACTAATGATGAACCAATTATTTATGAAGTTCAACACGAGTGTTCTACTTCTTCAGCTGAGGATATTATTCAACCGACTTCTCCTAGTGTTGATAAATATATCGACCAATCACCTGATCTCAATATTACAAACTTGCAAGAATCTATTCAAGTTGAAGACATTTCAACTCTTAGAATTCATTCAGCTCATCCTGTTGAAAATATTATTGGACCAATTGAAGAAGGTGTTAAGACAAGAAGTCAGTCTAGGAATATTGATGTGTGTTTATATTCATGCTTCTTATCTCAAGAAAAGCCAAAGAATGTGATGATTTCTCTTGAAGATCCAAACTAGATCGAGGCAATGCAAGAAGAATTACTACAATTCAAGAAGTTGAATGTGTGGCATCTTGTGGATCTTCCTGATGGAAAGTACCCGATTGGTACAAAATGGGTTTTTAGAAACAAAAAGGATGACCGTGGTATAGTTGTTCGAAACAAGGCTCGACTTGTTGTCTAAGTTTTTTTATCAAGAGGAAGGTTTAGATTATGATGATGTCTTTGCACCGGTTGCTCGAATTGAGGCTATTCGAATATTTCAAGCTTATGCTTCGTACATGAAGTTCAAAGTTTATCAAATGAAAGTGAAGACATCATTTCTTTATGGAGTTGTCAAAGAAGATGTCTATGTTAGTCAACCACCTACATTTGAAGATCCTGATCACCCGTTCCAGGAGTACAAACTCGATAAAGCTTTGTATGGTTTGCATCAGGCATCTCGTGCTTGGTATGAGACCTTGTCAACTCATCTAACATTGAATGGTTTTGTTCGTGGAACTATCTACAAGACATTATTCTTGAAGAAGATTGATTCTGATCTCTTGGTTGTCCGAGTTTATGTTGATGATATTATCTATGGCTCGACAAATGAAAATCTTTATCGCGAGTTTGAGAAAGTCATGAAGCTCAAATTTGAAGTGAGTCTTTTGGGCAAATGCAATTTTTTCTTAGATTGTAGGTGGTACAATCTGATGCCGGGATACTCATTCATCAAGCAAAGTACATTAAAGAGATATTGAGAAAGTTCAACATGAATGATTGCAAGGCTGCGTCCACTCCCATAGCTCCTCATGAATCTCTCACATTGGATTCGTCTGGTGTTGAAGTTAATCAGAAATTTTATCGCTCCATGATTGGTTCTCTGATGTACTTAACCGCGAGTCGACCTGGCATCATGTTTGATCTATGCTCTTGTGCTAGATATCAGTCAGCTCCCAAGGAATCACATGAATCTGCTGTCAAAATGTGTAGAACCAAAGACTGATTGCTACCAAATTATTCTAAGTACAAATACTGATTCAACACTTGTTGTTGCTGATAGGCTTATCAGCAGCATTCAACACTTGTTGCTGCTGATAGGTTTATCAGCAGCGTTAAACACAAGTTGCTGCTGATAGGCTTATCAGCAGCATTATTCTCATCTCTGCTGCTGATAGCTTTATTCTCTGAAGATCAAACGTTGCAGCTGACTATCCATGCAAAGCGCCTCTGACACCTTTCTGCAAAAGCAACTGCCACACTCCAAGCAGAAGGAACCTCACTGGTGCAACCAATAAAGGACAATGACGCGCTTCTCCAAGCATGCAAACAATGATGCCTAAGAAGACGTTTCAGTAAAGTTAACTAGATTAGCCTTTGCGTGTAATTTAGATTAATAAACAAGATCAACGGCTTGTGTTAGATCTGATCCTTAGAATCAAGGGTCTGTCTTGATTCTAAGTTACTATATATATATATCCTGTAAACACTTCAAACTAGTGTGCTTGTGTGCCATGATAGTGCTTCTTGATAGTGTTTTACTTGTAAACTTGTAATCTCAGAAGTCTAATACAACAGTGCATTTATCAGTATTCTTGCTGTTTACTTTGTTGGTTGCTATTGTTTCCGCCAATATCAACTAACATTTGTTTAATCACTTTCTGATTCTATTCAAAACTCTATTCTTGATCAAGTCACACAAAACAAAATGGCACAAAGTCATGGATCTGAAGACATCGGCAGTATCAACCGACCACCGAGGTTGGTGTCTGGGGAGGACTATGATATGTGGAAAAACCGTATGGAAAGCTTCTTCTGCTACCATGAATACGGAATGTGGAAATCCATAAGGGATGGACCTTATGTTCCCATGGTAGCCTCTGCTGACTCTGGAGGACCACTAGTTCCGAAGGAACCCTCCAAGTATTCTGAAGAAGACATCAAGAAATGGAGGTGGACTTCAAGGCATTAGGGGCTATCCAAATGTGCCTTCCAAATGATTTTTTTCACAACTTCAAGGCTCACAAAACTGCAAAGGAGTTATGGGGAGCCTTGGAAAAGATGTTTGCTGGATCTGAGGAGGTCAAGAAGAACAGACGTGACATTCTCAAGCAACAGTATGAAAACTTCGTCTGGAAGGAAGGTGAGTCACTAACAGGTACACGTATCTGGTTGGAGAACTGCAGTGCTCCAAGGTAAAGCTGGAGAATGAAGACATTCTCAAGAAGTTCATAAGATCTCTTCCTAGTTGTTGGACATTATATACAGTGTCCATCAGAAGAACAGAGAATCTGAAGACTCTTCAGATGACTGAGCTCTTCGGCATGCTCAAAACCTATGAATTAGAAATGATTCAAGCTAAAGAAAGGAGCTCCAGTTATCAATCAGCTACCACTTCCTCCACCACCACCTCAGCGCTTCACTCTGATCATTCTGGTCCTAGTGCAAGCAACTACTATCCTCCCATTGTTACTCATCCTCAAACACCAACTGTTTCACAATCCAACTCATCACCATTTCTTCTTGAGGCACCTCCTCAACAGCCAACCTCTACTGCTTTTGTCTCTAACAACTCAAGCAGCATGCACTTCATAAAGGAGGATCTGGAATGCTTTCATCCAGATGATCTTGAAGAAATGGATATTCAGCACTCATATGCCATGCTCTCCCTCAGAGCAAAAAGGTTTTATTCTAGAACCGGGAGATCAGTTCCAAGCAACAACTCAAACACCAAAGTTGGGCTTGATAAAAGCAAGATCCGATGTTACAACTGTAACCAAATGGGTCACTTTGCTAGGGAGTGCAAGGCACCTAAAGCCAATCAGGGTGCCAGCCATCAAAGACAAGCTTACCAAGGTCAGCCCAGGCAGCAGCAGCAGCAAGGAACTCCTCCAGCACAAACTGCAGCCTGTGCAAATGTTGGCACTACAGAATTTGACTGGAGTTTTCAATATGAAGATGTTCCTGCCTCCAACCAAGCACTTATGGCAGACAATGCAGAGATACCACCTCAGGTATTTGAACATCTTTGCTCTCAAGCTTGCATTGACAAAGTTTTAGGTTATAGAAAGCATAACCAAAATCTAATAGATCAAAATGAAGAGTTTCACCAAATGAAATTTGAATTCAAAAAGGTCGAAGACAGTTACAAAGAAAAGATTAAATGCCTTAAGAAAGAGATTTCTTCTTTAAAACATGAACAAACCAATCTTGAAACTCAGATTGATGATCTATTAGTAAAACTTAAAGCTACCAGAGCTGAACTGGCTGAACAGAAAGTTCATGTTGAAAAATATGAATTTTCATCTAAAAAGTTACAAAGATTGTTAGATATTCAAGTCCATGAAAGGGTAAAAACTGGACTTGGATATCATAATGACGAGTACAAGACAGTTCCTCCTCCTGCTGACTATCTTGCCATTCACGAACCAAGCTTCAATACTGCAAATCTTGACACGGTAAACCAAAACCTTGATCCTTCAATGGATGCATGTTTTGTGGAAGACTGCTCCACCTCTTCAGAACCTGAGTCAACCTGCTCAGATCACTGTGAAACTAGTGCAGTCCCATCTGCTCCTATCTCTGAAGTTGTTCTGAACAAAACTAAATGTCCTGTTGTTACTCCAACTATTCCAGCTCCCATCCCATTCAAACAAATCAAGATTAGCTATCCTCAAAATGGAAGAAAGCTAAACATTGAAAAGGGAGAGACATCAGGTTTCACCAACCCCAAGTCTCAGTCAAAGCCAAAGGTGTTTGATAGTTTTCTTACACCTGGAGAAAAGGGTCCATAAGTTCAAAAGACACTAGAAGAAGCCACTTTTGAGCATAACAAAGCTCATCCCTGGAACTTCAAAGATTTGTTTCAAAGTAAGAACTATGTGGACTTTCACCGGGACAAGATAGCACTATCCTGCTTTGTGTGTGGCAAATACAATCACACTGCCAGCACCTGCTTTCACTACCGTGAACACCAAAGAAACTCAAAGCAGCATGCCTTTGAGAAAACAAACAGAAACAAACAGGTGAGAAGCTATGATGCAAAGGCAACAAATTTCAGAGAATCTCTATCCCCTCAAAGAGTGGAGATGCAGAAACCTCAACAAACGTGAATCATATGTGGGGAATCAAACCACTTTGCTGCAACATGCGAGTTCAACCCTTTTAACCCTATTGCAAATCGTTCATCTGTACTCAACCCATCAGCAACAAACAAAATCGCTGCTGATAGAGTAAAGTCCAGGAAACCAAAGGCAAAGCCTTCAGCAGCAAAAGTCTCTGTTGCTGACAAAGCAAAATCAAAAACAACGGCATCAGCAGCAAAAGTATCTGCTGCTGACAAAGCAAAATCCAAAATAAAGCTTCCAGCAGCAAAAACTGCTACTGCTCCAGTAAAGCCCTCAGCAGCAAAATCGGCTGCGGATAAGCCAGAACTGTCAGCAACAACATCTTCTGCCGACAATGTAAAGAAAGCTAGAAAACCACCAACACAGCAATGGAAGGCCAAACAATCTCCAAGCATAACTATTAGTTCCACTGACTGCAAGCATGCTGACAATGGCAAATTAGCAACAATTTTCTACAATGCTGCATGCTACAATGCTCCTCCCACTAATTAGATATCTTCCATGTGCAGGGACAGCCAGGTAATAAACACAATACTTGGGTGGTAGATAGCGGCTGTTCCAGGCACATGACAGGCAACAGGTCCATCCTCTCTAACTTCAGACATTTCAATGGAGGATATGTTGCCTTTGGGAGTGACTCAAAGGGTGGATCAATCACTGGACAAGGAACTATGTCCAATGAAAGGATGAGTATTGAAAGAGTCAACTATGTTAAAGAACTTGACTTCAATCTCATGAGTGTTTCCCAAGTATGTGATCAAAAGCATTGGATGCTCTTCACTGACAAAGAATGTTTCGTGTTAGCTCCTGGCCTATCTAAACCCCCTCCAGAGAAGATTCTCCTAACTGCTCGTAGAAAGGACAACTTATATGTGCTTGACATGAATGAAGCCACTCCATCTGGTAGTGTTTCATGTTTTCTGTCAAAGGCATCAGTTGATGAATCTGCTCTCTGGCACAGGAGGTTAAGCCATGTTAACATCAAAACAATCAATAAATTAGTGAAGGACAATCTTGTCAGAGGGCTTCCTGACAAAGAATTCCAGCTAGACGATCACTGCATTGCCTGCTTAAAGGGAAAACAACACAAGAGTTCCCACAAGCCCAAGACATTGAACACAAATGACACCCCTCTCCAGCTACTGCATATGGATCTCTTTGGTCCTACGAATGTCATGTCAATGGGCAAAAAGTCCTACTGTCTGGTGATAACTGATGACTTCTCCAGATTCTCTTGGGTATTCTTCCTAAGAACAAAAGATGAAACTGCTGAGATTCTCAAATCCTATATTCTTAGGGTAGAGAATCAAAGCAATCTGAAGGTAAAGATCATAAGGTGTGATTAGGGAACAGAGTTCAAAAATCACACTTTGAACAGTTTCTGTGAGAGCAAGGGCATTGAAAGGTAATACAGTGCTCCAAGAACCCCTCAACAAAATGGGGTTACTGAAAGAAGAAATAGGACTCTGGTTGAATCAGCAAGATCTATGCTGGCTGACTCAAAGCTGCCCCTTACTTTCTGGGCGGAAACAGTAAACACAGCATGTTATGTGCAGAATAGAGTCCTTATTGTTAAGCCTCTCCAGAAAACACCCTATGAACTATGGCTCAAAAGAGTTCCCTACATTGGCTTCCTGAAGCCCTTTGGATGTCCATGTACCATCCTCATCACACATGGAGTTCTTCCTAAATTCGGTGCAAAGTCTGATGAAGGTTACTTTGTGGGTTACTCCTCTCAATCAAAGGCCTACCGAGTGTTCAATTCTAGGACTCGGATTGTGGAAGAATCTGCTAATGTGGAATGCAGGGAACACGTTGTCTGTGAACAAGGCAAAGGTCCTAACTGGCTCTTTGATATAGACTCCTTCACCCAGATATTTGAGCCTCTCATATTCTCAAATATGGAGTCTTCCTCTTCAAAATCAACATCTTCTGCCTCAACCTCCTCTTCTGACTACAGACTGGATTTTCCCAGTCCCTACATCAGGATGAAAAGGCCATCCATTGATCCTCCATCAGTGGCAGAAGCTATTGAAGCCAGTACAGGTGAAGCCGGTACTTCCAACACCACAAGCAGCAATCTCTCTGACCAAGAAATCTTTAATGAAGCCTCCTCAATCCATGCTGAAGAGGCCTCTGATGCTAATACTGCTGACAATGTGGAACACAATGATCAGAACCTCCAAGCTCCTCTCCTCACAACTGAAGACAATCCTAATCTAAACCAAAGTAATCTTGAAGAGGGAATACGGCTGGATGTGATACCAGCACAGAGAATAAACAAAGAGCATCCTCTGGAAAACATCATTGGTCCAGTCCACACAGGTATCCAGACAAGAAGTAAGTATCATGAAGCCAACATTTGTTTGTTCTCTTGCTTTCTATCTCAGGTGGAACCCAAGAAGATTGATGAAGCTCTCAAGCACAACAGCTGGATTGAAGCAATGCAGGAAGAATTGCTGCAATTCAAAAGACAAGATGTTTGGAAGCTTATTGATCTTCCACCTGGTCAAACAACAATTGGAACAAGATGGGTCTTCAGAAACAAGCAAGATGAAAGGGGCATCGTGGTCAAGAACAAAGCCAGACTGGTAGCTCAAGGTTACACTCAAGAAGAAGGCATTGACTATGATGAAGTCTTTGCTCCTGTTGCCCGTCTGGAAGCCATCCGAATCTTTCTGGCATATGCAACATCCAAAAACTTTATGGTCTATCAAATGGATGTGAAGAGTGCCTTTTTGTATGGCAAGATTGGTGAAGAGGTCTATGTCAAACAGCCTCCAGGATTTGTGGATTCTGCACATCCAAATAAGGTCTTAAAACTGGACAAAGCTCTCTATGGCTTACACCAAGCCCCAAGAGCCTGGTATGAAACTTTATCTGGATATCTACTTAGCAACAACTTCAGAAGGGGGGCCATTGATCAGACACTTTTCATCAAAGATGAAGGGGGAGAAATTTTGTTGGTCTAGATTTATGTTGATGACATTATCTTTGGATCTACAAGAAAGAAGCTCTGCAAAGACTTTGAAGTTCTGATGCATTACAAATTTGAAATGAGTTCAATGGGTGAACTAAATTTCTTTTTAGGACTTCAAGTCAAACAGGTACCAAATGGAATCTTCATAAGTCAATCCAAGTATGTCAAAAGCATCTTGGAGAGGTTCAAAATGGCTGACTGCTCTGCTGCAAGAACTCCTATGCAAGTGCACCATCAATTATCTCCGGATAAAGAAGGACAAGACACTGATCAATATCAGTACCGAGCAATGATAGGGTCTCTCATGTATCTCACTGCCTCAAGACCAGATATCATGTTTGCAGTTTGTCTCTGCGCAAGATTTCAAGCAGCTCCAAAAATGTCTCATCTTCAAGCTGTCAAAAGGATCCTTAGATACCTAAAGGGAGCTCCAAAACTTGGGCTATGGTATCCAAAGAATGGAAATGTCAATCTCTATGCCTACACTGACAGTGACTATGGGGGTTGTAACTTGGACAAAAAGTCCACATCTGGGGGATGTCAATTTCTTGGAGGAAGGCTCGTCTCATGGCAATGCAAAAAGCAAACATGTGTCTCTACTTCAACAGCTGAAGCAGAATACATTGCAGCTTCAAGCTGCTGTGCACAGGTCATCTGGATCCAAAATCAAATGCTTGACTATGGAATGACCTTCATGCAGACTCCAATTCACATTGACAACATGAGTGCTATCTCTATCACGAATAATCCAGTGCAGCATTCCAAGACTAAGCATATCGACATCAGGTATCACTTTATCAGGGATCAAGCTGAGAAAAAGAGAATTATCCTATCCAAGGTTCACACAAATGAGCAATATGCTGATTTGTTCACTAAACCTTTTGATGAAGCAAGATTTCGATATCTAGTTGAATCAATTGGTATGATGAACTTTGAATAAGACATGTCTCTAATTTTTATCTTTCCTTGTAAATATGTCTATGTTTTTGTTCTTAATAAAAGATTATAGTCAGCAGCACCTTTTTCACTGCTGACAGATTTACTCTTCAGCAGCAAAGCCTTTGCCACTGATCGCTTTAAGTTATCAGCAGGAACAAGTTTCCTGCGGACAGCTTTAAGGCGATCAGCAGCAACCTTTTTGCTGCGGAATGAATACAACAGTCAGCAGCATCCAAGTCTGCTGCTAAAAGACTTCACTATCCGCAGCAACCAAGTTTGCAGCGGATAGCTCACCATCGGCAGCAACCAAGTTTGCTGCTGATGGGTAAAACAAGTCTACATTAACTTTTACCCGCGGTAAATACTACTCTCAGTCTTTACCATGACTGCTCGAGTGCTTTACAGCTGTAACAATGAAAAGTAAAACAGGTTGTACTGTACAAGTAAAGTTGCTTTTTCTTCGTCTGCCGTTATATCACAATCTCAAACGTTCCCACAACCTCTTCATATCCAATTTCAAACCCTAACCTCCCATCACTTTCTCTCCCGTCCCCACAGCATTCAAAGCCCTAAATAATTAACCACCATTCAAACACCCCTCTCTCTTTCCTCCAAATCCATAACAATGGCAGGCGCAGACATAAACAACCCCAACGACAAGTTTTCCCCATATCACAACCTCACTGCATGCCTAATAAAGGGCAAGAAATCCGAAGGTTTCGATGATATGATCGACTTCCTTTGTCGGTCCAAAATCCACCATGCCCTAACAGTCAACCCATCCATCTATACTTCCCACATGGTAGATTTTTAGAGCTCAGCCGTGTATTCTACTGACCAGGGCACTCCCCAAATCAGTGGCACAGTAGACGGCAAGGAGATGATAATCACTGAAGCAAAGCTCCGCCAACACCTCAAGCTTCAAGATGAAGGGGACGCCATCTCTTACCCAAGAGACGTATACATGAGGACCTTTGTATCCATAGGTTACACTGGGAATCAAACAGAGTATACGATAGAGAAGGCACTCATGGGTCCCAAATGGAAGTATCTCTGTCACACTCTTCTCCAATGCATATCCCAGAAGAGGAGTGGTTGGAACCAACTTAGCTCCGGACTTGCGTCGGCAATTCACGGTATGATAACTGGGGAGGGTTTCAATTTTTCCCACCTCATTCTTGAAGGTTTGAGATACAACCTTCAAGAAGGGGTGAAATCACAGTTCTTCATGTACCCAAGATTCTTGCAGGAAGTGTTCAATTTTGAGCACCAAGATCTTTCAAAAACTGCAAGAATCTACGTAATGCTGGGACATAGGAACAACATTTTTCAAAGCATGAGAACAGTTTCATCAAAGTTCTCAGGGGCCGATGTTCCATTGTTATCTACAATGTTGAACACGCAAAGTGCCCAGGGTGACAGTTCAGCAAACCCAGCTGATACTGATCCCACACCCTCCACCTCACTGCCACAAACTCAAACTGCTGCTTCCCTTGATCGAACCCCTGTGCATTCTACTGAGGATGTACAGGCACATACTTTACTCACCCACAGTTTGATTGCTCAACCGGAACACAGGGCCCCTGTTGCAGCCAAGTATACAAGGAAGAGGGGCAAGAGAACTCCTTCTTCTCTTGCCTCCAAGGCCCAAACCCAAGCCAACATCCCTCACTCAGAATCACAACATTCTAGTGAGAATATCATAAGGGAAAGCCACACTGTTAGGGAGACTCCTTCGGAAGTCTCTCTATTAGGATTAGGATCACTTCCCGGATCCATTGAACAGCCCTTTGAGCCATTCCTATCTTCTTTGGACTTAAGTGTTGAGGAACCTGATCAAAGTGATGTACCTTCTCCAACTACCACTATCAAGGAGGTACTGATTGGTCTTGCTTTCGAAACACCCATCCCAAGTTCTTCACCCTTGAAGGTCCACTCTAGGAGTAATGAAAGAGTGGATGTGGAAGAGGCTGTCACTACTGCTGGTCCATTAAATGACTAGGAGGACAGTGACAACATCCTTAAGACCTCAACCACGGCAACTCATGGTGAGGGTGTTTCCTTGGAAACTCCCCTCACTGAGAGGAATCCCAGGCGCAAAGAAACCACGGGTGATGGGGATGCTGAGGCTCGGCCTACGGCCCCATCTGGGTCCAAGGATTCCATAACTGTGGATGAGGACAGACTGAAACTTCATAACTTGGAATTGACGGCCAGGGTGGCTATGCTAGAGGCTGAAGTGTCCAAACTAAGACACCAAGTCTCTATGCATGAAGCCCATCAATGCCCAACTTTAGCCACTCCCTCTCTTGTATCAGTAGGCACCCAAACTGATGCTTACCTGTCTACTGATGCAACCAAAAAGGGGGAGATGGTCTCTATGGAAGAAGATACAGATAGTCTTGACTACTGGATTCAAGAGCAGGTTGTACTTCAAAGCTCACTATTCAAGCCGGCTTTTGTACAAATTCATGACTTGCCAGTATCAGATAGCGAAGAAGAAGGGAAATCTGAAGACTGGAAGTTGGTCGTCAGGGCTGTTGATGAAATGTTGAATGATGCTGAAGACATAGAACAAACAAATACATCATTCAGCATCCTTCCTGAAGCAGCAGCCATCATTGGTAAATCCTCTACCCCCCAACTACTCAGATCATCAAAGAAGCTAGAATTTGACTCCATTCTAGCTTGGGGATATGATGGATCAGCTGAGAGGTTTTGGATTGGATGGGAGTTCAGCGGAGTAGAAGAGCTGAACTGGAACTCTCTCAATGCCCTCCAAGTCCTACAGCTATACTTATCAAACTGCATCAACAACTCAGCAGATCTCTCAGCAGAACTTGCCATTGGTAGGTTTCATGACTTGATGGAGGATAATCTACCCCACTTCGAAAGACTAATTCAAAAAGCAAATCGGGTAGCTTATCCTGAATCCTCGGCAGCCGCAGAAAGGAGACTGACTCCTAGCAATCTTGAAATAACAAGGAGCAGTCTTCTCACTGAAGAAGAAGTTCTGGGCCTTCGAAGATTCCTGTATGCCTTCCTGGTCAAGGACTTGGAAGTGCTAGGCTGGGTGAGCACTAAGTCCCTTGACCACACTCTTCTTCTCAGCAACGGCTCCTCTCTCATCATCAACACCAGGAACATCCTTCAGTTACCCTCAGACTTCCTATTCAAGATTTTTCAGCTCAGAGCCAACATCTGCAATATTAAGTCAGTGGAGAGCCAGGCAATGATGGTCACCATCAAAGCCCATCTTGAAGAAAAAGGACTGATTCCTCAGGAAGAGTCTGTGTCAACTTCTGATGCTGACTCCAACTCAGATACTCCACAAGTTGAAGCCACATCTGTAGCATCTGGCACAAGATCTTCACTTAGGGATCAACTGAGGGAAATAGAAGGTCCTGAGTATCAACTTGATGAAGATAGTGACCGTCCCTCGTCAATTCCTCAACTTGCCAATGAAGCTGAGGCAGAGATCCAAATAGCAGCATCATCTGCTGTTGTGATCAGTGAAGCTGAAGCAGAGGCATCCAATGTAAACAAAGGAAAGGGAATCAAGACTGATGAAGATGAAGAGAGGTTGCTAAAAGAGAAAAGAGAGAGGGAAGAGAAAAGAAGAAGAAGAGAAGAAGAGGAGATGGCTGACATGAAAGAGGCTCAAGAAAGAAAAACAGCCATTCTCCTAAGAGAACAAACCATCCAGCTGTATGCTAAACAGCTGGATGAACTAAAAAGAAAGATTCCTGCAGTTGACCGGATTGAAGAAGATGCAGCTCTTGCTCTTCAACTGCAGGAACAATTCAATAGAGAAGAGGAAGAATTAGAGAAGAAGAAGAAAGAAGAAGCTAAGTTCAGAATAACCGATTCTGAACTAGCTAAAGAAATGAGAGAGGAGTGGATAAAGACTCTAGTCTCTCAAGGTGAGGATGCAGACTACCTTGAGAAACTATCAACTAAAGAAGTCTACAGGGCCTTCATGGGTCAGCAAGGTCAGTTGGCTAGCAAGAAAAAGGCTGAAGAAGAAGAAAAAGCCAAACAACAGTCCAAAAAGACCATTGCCTTTAATAAACGGACCCATGAAAAAAGGAAAGTCATGATTGACTTCCTTAAGGCTAGAGGAGACAGTGGAAAGAGGCTAGGTCCCATGAATTTCATGAACCTGCAAGCCCTCTACTTCAAAGTTAAAAAGGATGAGGAAGTAAGACTAAGGAAGAAAGACTCCAAGAAAAAGGTACTTATCAAAGAAGAAGAAAAACCAAAGACAAAGAAACCCAAGCCTTCTCCCTCACCTACCTCTTCCTCAGTCCATCATCCTTCCACTCTCCTCCCCAAACCTTCCACTCCTCCACCCAACAAGTCCAAATCATCCCACCCAGCTCCCACTCATCAACAGCCTCCCTTGAAGAAATCCAAATCCTCATCTGAACCTGAAGACTCAAGAAACATAGTTGAATGGGCCTACAATCCACAGGATCAAAGGTTTGAGATCTTCAGGGGGAGAACTGAAAGAAGAAGATCTACATACAGGTCTGTTGATGAGGTTCTGCAACTACCAGATTCAAACCTAAGAAGAACTTTGGAGCTGGGTGAAGCTCATGAGCCTGCAAATGAGAGTGGGAAACATCTTATGCTAGTAATCAGACATTACTTCAACCCTAGAAAAGATGTGGTCATGAATATCAATCCACTCATGTCCCACTCTCCATTTGTATCTTGGTCCTACAATGCTGATTTGGATGAGTTCACTCTGATTGATGTAAAGAAGCAGCAGATGAGATGTTCAAGTAAAGCAATCTACAAAATGCCACACAAAGACATCAAGACTTTGTCTGAACTTCCACTGAACAATCCCAGCAAGGATCCAAGAGGCTATGAGGTTGAAAGGATAGTCAGCCACATGCAAAAGCTTCAGCAGCAAAGTGATTAGAAGAATTTTGGTTGCATCAGTCTAGGGGGAGTTTGTAGAACCAAAGACTGATTGCTACCAAATTATTCTAAGTACAAATGCTGCTGATAGGCTTATCAGCAGCATTCAACACTTGTTGCTGCTGATAGGCTTATCAGCAGCATTCAACACTTGTTGCTGCTGATAGGTTTATCAGCAGCGTTAAACACAAGTTGCTGCTGATAGGCTTATCAGCAGCATTATTCTCATCTCTGCTGCTGATAGCTTTATTCTCTGAAGATCAAACGTTGCAGCTGACTATCCATGCAAAGCGCCTCTGACACCTTTTTGCAAAAGCAACTGCCACACTCCAAGCAGAAGGAACCTCACTGGTGCAACCAATAAAGGACAATGACGCGCTTCTCCAAGCATGCAAACAATGATGCCTAAGAAGACGTTTCAGTATAGTTAACTAGATTAGCCTTTGCGTGTAATTTAGATTAATAAACAAGATCAACGGCTTGTGTTAGATCTGATCCTTAGAATCAAGGGTCTGTCTTGATTCTAAGTTACTATATATATATCCTGTAAACACTTCAAACTAGTGTGCTTGTGTGCCTTGATAGTGCTTCTTGATAGTGTTTTACTTGTAAACTTGTAATCTCAGAAGTCTAATACAACAGTGCATTTATCAGTATTCTTGCTGTTTACTTGTTTACTTTGTTGGTTGCTATTGTTTCCGCCAATATCAACTAGAACATAATCACCTTGTAATCTTACGATCCTACAAAATGATTCTTCGGTATCTTAAGGGTCATGTCAATCTTGGTCTTTGGTATCCGTCTGAATCTGAATTTAATTTTTATGCTTATACTGACAGTGATTACGGTGGATATAATTTAGACAGAAAATCAACATTAGGTGGATGTCAATTTTTGGTGGAGCGATTGGTGTCTTGGCAATGCAAGAAACAGATGAATGTGTCTACAACAACTGCTGAGGAAGAATACACAACTGCTTCGAGCTGTTATTCACAAGTGATATGGATTCAACATTAACTTTTGGATTTCGAAATCAACTTCATGGAAACCCTAAACTTTTGTGACAATGAAGCAGTGCTGGACATGTGGGGACGGGGAGGTGTTTGGTGGTGGTGAGGGAGTCCGATGGAGGGGGTGTTGCTGTTGTGTGTGGAATCGAGAGAGACTAGGGAGGATAGGAGTGGTGGTTGGAGATGAAGGTGGTGATGGCGTGATGTTGCTGCTGGTGGGTGAAGCCGGGAGGTAGGGTAAGGAGAGGGAGGTGGTTTATGGCTTGGTGGTGGTGATTATCGCCATCGGGGTTGTGTGAGGTGATTGTGATCGAATGAGGAAGAGAGAGCCGAGGGAGGAGGGTGCGATGGAGGTGTTGGTTATGGAGGAGGGTGTACAAGGTGGTGGGGTTGTTTTCCGGATGAGAGGGAGAGAGAGGCAAGTGTTTGAGGTGTGGTTTGAAGCTTGTGGTGCATGGGTATTTATAGTCTTAGAAGTGGGTAATACCCATGAGTTCTTGTGTCTCATGGAGACAAGGTTGTCTCCCATGGTGGCTTTGTTGGAGAAGCATGCAACTCAACACCAAACAAAATGGCTTCTCTATGAAAGGTGGCATCAAAATTTGGAAGAAAGGAGGTCAAATCTTGTCTTCCATTTTATCATGTGGGTATATTGCATGTTAAGTGTTTATTTATTTATATATGTATCTTTCTTGTTGGGTTTTGACATAACAGAGAAAGGGAGAAGGGAGTAGGGTGGGATAGTGGTGTTGTGGTGTGATACCCGCTAGTCTAGTTTGGTATAATACTTGTGTGTCGTTATTCGTTGTTATGGGTCGGGTATGAGTCAGGTTTCGAGTCGACTAGAGTTAATATAAGTTTAGTAGTTCGGGTATAATATATGTTCGACATATATTAATTTTATAGTCTTGTTTGAGTGGGTATTCTCTAATAATATATATAAAGGAAATAAATATAAAGAGAATGTTTTCGAGTTGTCTAAATTTTATTTTGGTCTATCACCAACGCGATATGGGATTCGTTGTATCTTGGAAATTTTTAATATTTCCCACGTAATTGTGTGTGTGTTGGACTTTACTGGACCGGTTTAGACCTAATTAATTCAAATTAGTCTAATATGCATAATTTTTGTATAATTATATTTAAATAATTATGTGGTAAATTACCAGTTGTTACAACCTCTTCCTAAACAATTGACTGCATCGCGTTAAGGTAGCGATTATGTGCGATTGTGCTTCGTCAAGTCATAGTAGAAGAAGAGAATAACACTATCATTATCGCCAACCACGAGGGTCTCCGATATAGCTCGGAGTAGAAAATACTCAATTCGCGTCAGAATAGAAAAAGGAAAGTCATCCCTTGAATATGAATGGTAAATTTATTATCATCCTGAATAAAACCGATATAGTGCCTAACGCATTAAGCAGTTAGGGAAATAGGCAAACACCATCAAAGGACATGCTTTAGAGGCATTAGTCCTAAAAGATGAATGCACCGAAGGAACAACAAAGGATACTAAGAATGGATTCTTGGTAGAGAAGAATCAAAATGGAACTTAAGTACTCAAGTTCTCTAACTCATTATCAGGACAGGGATTCATGACACAAGCATTATAGAAAAATCAATTTTGGATATAGCTCGAGTCTAAGTACTCCGTATTTGCAAGGACGGACAAAATGTACAAAGACTTTAAGAAATCCTACTGAGTATAAAGGAAGGAATTTCTTTATACGAAAAAATTTGCATAACCGATGCTGAAGACACATCAAAACATCATAAACCATGTGGGTTATCATGAATCGATTAACCAGAAGTCGGTATACTATCGTCTTACATGGAAGATTTCAAAACAAGGATAGTCGACTAGACTGTATGTCAAGGGATTAGCTAGACTGAAAGTACATGATCATTATCCCTGATAATGATAGACCTTTTACTTCCAAGAGATGGAAGAAAGTCATAAGAACACACTTGTGAGTAAACATCTCTAAATACTCTCTGACCCGTGGTCAGAGAGAGAGCGATTAAAACTATTGAGGATACGCGTAGGACTTATGAAGATAATTCTAATAGGAAGCGAGAATGCTCGGCTACCGCGAAATTGAATATCATGCATTAACGAGCTGCACATTATACAAAGTTATATTGACGAAAACGTCAATCCGCGCATAATGGACTAAGTTAGGAATAGCCAGCTTAACACTTCGGAAACCACTTATGGGTTGATCAATGAAACTCCTGGAGTAAGAGACACGGTTGAGCAATCAAAGGTAGTCAAGGATATTATGCTGACTACCATAAGGAAACCTCTATAACTTCAAGTTGATGACAAGGTTCTGTCATAAAATACCATCAAAAAGGGTATAGTTCTTTTTAGAAAGAACGAAAAAGAATGAGAAACTCGCCCTAAGATATGTTGGAACAATTAAGATTCTTCCATAGGAAACTAGAAAACTTGCATGACATAAATTATGCATAGTGCAAGGGACAGTTGTCTAAACACTCGTTACCTATACTACCAAAGGAAATTCACTTCAATGTCCAGTTTCACATTGACAATGAAGTCAATAATAGCTCTTAACACATTAAGGGAATTAATGTGTATTAGAAACACGAATTTCAGAATTAGGAACGCAAACCCTGGAAATTTCAAGTTGGAGACAACGTACTATTAAAAGTTTCGCCTTGGAAAGGGGTCATTAGATTTAGGGAAACAAGGTAAACTCAATCCCCGATACATCGGACTGTTTGAAATCTTAGCAAAGAATAGGTCCTGTGGCTTACCGACTTAAGTCACCCCAACAACTCAGTGGTGTACGTGACACATTCCATGTGAAGTGCTTATTAGATGAAACCTTGGTTATACCACTTAAGGAGTTTCAAGTCGACGACAAACTCCACTTTGTGGAACAACTAGTAGTAATAAACTGAAACAAGGTCGCATCCCCATAGTGAAATTCTGATGGGACTCTAAACAAGGACCAAAATTCACTTGGAAACGCGAAAACCAAGTGAAACTTAAGTATCCCCAGTTGTTCAACGAGACATCAAATACAGGCGACACCAACTTAATTTCGGGATGAAATTCTTCTTACTAGGGGAGGATGTGACAAATGGTAATTTTACCATGTAGTTATTTACATATAATTACACAAGACCAAACATATTAGACTAACTTTAATTAATTAGGCCTAACCCGGTCCAGTAGAGTCCAACCACTACACAACTACAAGGGAAATATTAGAAATTTCTGAGACACAACGAAACCTATATCGCGTTGGTAATAAATTAAAAATAATAAACTTTCTCTTTATATTTTTGTATATATAGTAGAGATTACCCACTTGACTGAAATAGGTGTCGGACGCATATTTTACCCGAACCACTAAACTTACATATATATATTTTTTTCCGACTAAAACCCGACACATAACAACAAACGAAAACAACGACACCGGGTAGTATACCGAACTAGAAACGAGCGGGTACCAATCCACACCACTATACCCCTACCCCTGCCATCTCCACTCTTACGACTGAATACACCCATGTGGGTCCCCATCCTTTGTGTCTCCCTCATACCACGGAAAGCCAACATGTATGTCTCCTATGAGACAGGTTTGTCTCTTGGGAGCACAAGAACTAGAAGTCTTTACCCATAATCTTCACTATATAAGGACATGCACAGAAGCTTCAACCCACACCACCACCTCAAACACCCTTCTCCCTCTCTTCTCTTCTCTTCGGCTACACCACCCGACTCCCTCCCCTTGTTCTTCTCGACCTCATTTAACAAAACCATCCCCAACACCTTCATTAGCAACACCATAGTAGCATCATCACCACTCCATCCACCCGACACCACCTTGTTCCCTTCACTCCGCAACAACACCATCACCACACCCCTCATACAAGCATCAACCACCCTCTCACCTCCCTTGTCTCTCGGCTCCACCACGGACCAAACCACCACCACCGATCACCGTCTCAACACCCTCTCCACCACCCGGTTCAGTCACCACAGCCCTCCTCAGCCCTGTTCCAGCCCTCCTCAGCCCCGTTCCAGCCCCTGACAGCCACCGTAATACACCACTTTCATCATCACAACCATCCGCCACCTTTTACGGGTTCTTTCAGACGAAAACCGACTCTTTCGGGTCACCGTTTCTCACCTACGGTCACTGTATTACGTTTACACGAAGCTTACGGGTCATTTCAAAAGCTTACGGAGTCGTACATGACGTTACGGGAGGGAATCGGATCTCACGTAAACACTGTCACCTTCTCCCGACAATTTCGTGAGCTTTCGATTTATTTATTTTAACGTTATTATAGTTGGTGATATATTAGATTACACCCGAAAATTATAATTTAAATACCGAGTTTAATTGTATAAAAGACGGTTCGTATTTTTAAATATATAAAAGACGGGTTTTGATTATAATAATGATTAAAAAGTGTAGGATAAAAACCCTATTTTTCATCCTCATAATAAAATAAATGGTTAGTTATTTTATAAAAACACACTTTTAGTCATTAGTAACAAATAATATTTATAGATATAATTATTATAAATATAAAAGATTTTTCATGCAAAAAGGGGATTTTCATAAAATTATCCTTATAAACTTATAATATATAATGGTTTGTAAAAATCAATAATTTTATATAAGTAGATTATTGAGTTAGAAAAAAAATAATATAATTATTTTAAGACATGTTAATCGAATTTATTAAATATAAATAATATATAATTACAAGGAATAAATATATGTATACATACTTATATACAAGTAATAGGTGGACATATAAGTTGAAATAATAAAATAATATAATTATTATTTTATGATAATTTATTAATTAATGATTTATTCTAATAAATATATATGTTAAATATATTTATCATAAGAATCTACTTAGACTGAAAATAACGTTTTGGTTAAATAAAAGACTAAGTTCAATATTTATTAAAGAACTTAATAAATATAATAACTTGAACAACGAGTCGTATCACCAACGACGATCAGGTCGGACCCTTGTAGATTATTACAAGGCAAGGGTCGAGAATGCGGGTATTGGTCATGTGACCAACCCACTGCATAAACAACTACATATCACCTAAGGTGTCTAAATTAATCTAGGGCACGGATAGGTCGGACACTCGTTGGACTCACTACATACTTCATCACTCACCACTTCAGTTGACACGGTGAGTCTTCACGGCCCCACTTTGATTTAAATGATTTTTAAACATACGGGGGAGAATACATAGCTCATATTTGGATACGAGTACATACACTGATTGTTGGATGAGTACTTACTGTCATACTAAGTCCCCGGGAATACTATAACTGTTAGCTAATTTACACGTGGAACGCATGAATAGATCTATTTGGGTTGACACCCCACCCATGGTTAGTCGCGCTAACCTTGATTGGAGGTCAAAACGGGTGCATACTGTCCATACACATACTTACAATGTTTCATGACAGAACATTGGGCGGGGCTCATACATAAACGTCAAGTGTCGGTTATGGTAGCTCATGGTAACAATGCACATACATAAGTTTTGTTTGATTAACAATGCTAAACATACTGGGAAATCTCGTAGTCCGAAGGAAACATATTTTTCTACTTACTTAAACCGGTGAACTCACCAACTTTAAGTTGACATTTTAGCATGTATTTCTCAGGTAACTAGAATCATGGTGCATAGGCATGCACGCACGTATAACATCTTTTGGAGACATCCCGGAATAACCTAGGGACATCTAGGTCATAGCCGGAAAACTTGTTGTATGAAAAACCGTGTACTTTGGAATTTAAGTACGGTACCTTTGGCATGTAACAATTATATGGAAACAATTTATGTTTTCTTGAAACCTTTGATTATGAATGCATTAGAAGTCGTTTGTTGTAAACAAAGGCTGTGAGCACCATGGATCGTCACGCCCCGTGTTTCCGCCCTAGGCGGGGTGTGACATGGTGTAACTGAATAGTAGCGTATTCGGTTGTGTAACCATGAACTAAGTTCATTAGTTGGGTCTTGGGCCAGGCTATGTGAGCCGAAAATACATGTGTGGGCTTAGTTTGTTTAGGCTTAGTATTTAAACATGTATTTGTGACCTAAATTAGGTTAGCAGCTAAAAAGACGAATTTGAGACTTGGAGTTAGTCGGATTAAGAGTGTTAGACTGGTTGAGATCCGTCTAAAGGGTTAGCGGTTCTGATTAGTTTTTCTTTGTAATTCTCTCAAATAATCTACGAGTTTTACATTGAGTTCTTTTCTTCTTGAATCACAACACTTAATAGTTTCCGCCTATTGAGTGTGAGACTTGATATCGTGTTCGTGTTTGTGTGTTTATTCGAAGATCCGAATAGTTATTGGGAATTACAGTGCTGGTGGAAGTCGTCGGACGCTGTTTTGTTTCTGGCAGAGGTCGCAGATGGTGGTGGTTGTAGGTGAAGTCACAGATAGGAACATGAGGTGGCGTGGAGGCTGGGAATATGTATTAAAATTGTTCATTTTTATAATTTGAAGTCACTAGATGGGAATATGTATTATAATTTTTGTCTTTATTTATATTATTATTTTTATTATGGTCTTAGGGGTAAGTGCATTCGCATCAGGTTATTTATTCTTATTTTTATAATTTAACTAAAACCATCATTTCATAAAAAAATTGTTCATTTTTTTATAAACTCTCACATCTTATTACTTATATTTATAATTTTAAAGAATTAATATATTTAAGATTATAGTGTATATTTTCTTATAAATTTAAGGATAAAATAAGATTTAAAAAAACTGATATAATGCCCTTTTAACTTAGAATTTATTTTTTTCCCCTATAATTTAAAGATATAGTGTATATACCAATGCTGATGTAATGCACTAAAAAGACAAAAATACCTTTATGAGGTGACTTAACTGAAAAACTTTGTAAGCACTTTTTGAAATAAATGACAAAAAACATTTCATAATTTAGACAAAAATTATAATTTAGTCTATTATTAATTTTAGTTAACTTTTAAAATATTTGTTATCTATTACAAAAATTACTTTTTCTATTTCATGATTTTCAGTTATTTTAATTGAATTTAATGTTTGGTTTACGTTAATAATCTATTCATTAATATAGACTATTTATTAAAGTTTAAGGGAAACTTATGGTATAAAAATAAATGTAGTCTTTTTTTTAACAATAATTTGGATCACTGAACGACCACTGACAGACCCCATCATCTCCACATTTTTCAAGAGGAAACCCACCATGGATGAGAAAATCATTTGATCAAACCTAGACCCTTTTTTGACACAAGTAGAACTTGAACCTAAAACATCCACATTTTAGTGAATTGTTGAGTATACACATTTGTTACTATGATAAGCTAATGGTTGTCCTTATCTAGTCTTTTACCTATAGATTACAACACATAAGATATACATGAAGAAAGAAAAATAAAGCTGATAATAGATGAAGAAGGGTATTTCATTAAAATTTGTTACGGGAGCAAAATATGAGATTAGAAAACAAGTAGCGGAAGGAAGATTACTAGGTCCATAGAATTAAATTATTTATTTATTGTTGGGGCAGGGTACTTGACGGCGTTAAGACGGAGCTTACGGAGGGCAGCTTGACCCAAATCGACGCCACAGATGTCAGAGAGCCTAACAAGATAGAGCAAAACGTCAGACAGCTCCTCCCCCAGGTGCACTTTCTCTTCTTCTTTCCAGTCACCAAGTCCCCGAGCCACTTCTCCTTTCCATTGAAATATCTCTGACAGTTCCCCTACTTCTCCCACCTATCACCACCAATCACACACATCTTTTTATTTTATTTTTATTATTATACCACAAAACTAATATCTTCAACAAAATAAGATGATCTTTAGAGTATTCTTAGCCGGTTTAGTATCCTTATCATTATAATACATTAAAAATTACTATATTTTTTCTCTTATTTTTAATTAAATAATATTTTTTTATACCTTTATCATTATCTTTTCTTTCTTCTTTAGTCACAACCATTTTCAAAAAACTTATATAGGTGAATAGTATTTTCACAAATATACAAAAAATTTATACTTTTTCTTTTTACTCCATTTACAACAATTTTAAACCACTGTTTAAAATATACAAAACTTATTCACAAAATATATCAAACCGGCTTTCAATGCTCTAATTCTCTCACTAAATTTAAACTTTAAATATTATTCAATGCAACTTTTAAAAAAACTACTAGATGAATATCTCAAGGTTTAAATAAAATCATATAAAATTTGACGTCGGAAAACCACGAAAAACGCAGTCGCCGGAAGTCAACAAAGAATCATGGAGGCAGAAGAGTGGATTACCAGAGCCAAGAGCAGATTTCTAGGGCTGTGAAATCGTTCCCAGTCTCGTTCTTGAGCGAAATCATGCATCTTCTGCTTCAGTAGTTTCAGCGTTACAGTCTCTTCTTCCGAAACACCAGTCATCTCTCGCCGGATTGAAGGAGGTACACAATCTGTTGTGCATATATATAATAAACACACCATAGAAGTTGTTGTATTCACGTGTTCACATTATTGTGATTAAAAAAATAGTATAATCTTTATTATATTGATTCGATTGATATGATGGATGATACGATTTGGTTTATATCATATGATTTTATTTCCTTTCATATCCTTGTACATTTACTATATATTTTTATTATAATTATACTATTTAGAATAGACAATTGATTAAACGTCACTGTCCTTCATTTAATGGTATGTGAATGATGGTTATAACTTGAGATCCTTTCAAGTCTTAGGTTCAAATTTGACCTAACGGGGGTTTTTTCTTCTTAATAGTGTTCCTAAATGAGTCAGTGCTATAGCGTCAAATTCAGTATATACGGTTGAAATCTCGTCTCAAAAAAATTCGCTCGGGTATTGGTGTAGTACCAGACGCCGTTATAAAAATAAAGACAATTGACTAAATAACTATTAAATTAATTTTAAAAAAATGCAAACCATCTATTTTATATATATATATATATGTGTGTTTATTATTTATGGATTCTTTTTGTAAACTGAACCCTAAATTTATAATTAAACCTGTAATACTATTAAGATGTGTATTTTCTGGGTAAGGACTGTGTGTATGTAGTTTTTTAAACCTATAAATATGATTATAAGAATTATTATTTATAACTTTCTGATCATTTTTATCTGTAAATTCTAGATTATATATATATATATATATATATCAACCAATTTGGAATACCATAGTAAACGTATGGTTTTCCTTACTTGAATCTCAAACTAAGGATGTGTATATTTGCAATCTTGCAAAACTTCAAGCAATATTAGTAAAATTTATTTGTGTTAAAAGGATTACTTATTTTAAGCTTTTTACTAACTTTTGCAAAAAGTTATAAAAAGTTTTGAAAAGTAAGTTTCCTTTTATTTCTCAAAAACTAATTTTCCCTCATTTAAAAAGTTAAAAGGAGTATCAAAGGTCAGCTTTATCAAACATTTTTTTAACTTACAAAAGTTAATAAGTTAATAAATAGTTTTAATAAGTAATCCCAAACACCACCTTAATATATAAATTTGATGATGAAAAATAACAAATACATACCTAAAAATAGTTGTTTTACTTTAATCGTATGTTGGTCTTCGTATAAATATAATGATCCATCAAATTCATAGAAACTCATCGCATATTGATTAGCTTGACAGATTTCACTATTTTGAAAACGTTCACACTACTCAAGGTTTGACCGAAAAAGTCACAAATAAAAAAGGGAGATTCTATTAAGACACGGAATATTGTTGTTTGTACACGTCGAAACCCTATACGCATGCGTATAGGCCAATACGTAGCGTATAGGGTTTAGTCTCTAACAAAAGAATGTCACGTGTCATTCCCTGTCTGGCGGCTGGTATCATACGTGGCTTATTGCGCTATACGCTGCGTATTGGGTCCGGGTTATATTTTTGTCTCAAAACTTGGCAGATTTTGGGGTATAAGGAAGCTATACGTGACGTATTGTGCTATACGCCACGTATAGCAATTATTTTTTAATTTATATTATATTTATCTTTTTTAATTTATATAACTTTGTTATCTTTTATAACTTATAGAATTTTTATCTTTGTTAGTTTAGATATTTTTTATATTTTTTTAATATTTTTTATATTTTTACATTTATAATTTATCATTTCAACCAAACAAACAAATAAAATATTACAACCAAACAAATAACCAAACATTACATATATTTACATCAAAACATTAAATATATTACACCAAAATGTTTTTACATACATAACAAAAGAAATAATCAAATACAAATAAAAACATCTACGCCTGACCCCGCGCCGCCCGAATCCTGACCGGAGCTTCCCTGATCCTGACCGGGGCCGTCCGAATAGTGACGTGGCGGTGGTAGTGGTGATGGCTCGATGCCGGCGGCTCGTGTCAAATCCACGAGGCGATCAACCGCCCACATCTTCAGGTCCTCCATCCAGTCGCTATGACGAGTCTGTCGTCGTGAGTCGGCAGCAAGTCCATTAAGCAAGGCCTGGGTGGCCCTGTCCAGCGGAACAGGTCGACGTACGTGTCAGGGATGCTGTGGCGGCTGGTCGTGGCCGGGGCCGACGTGCGGCGGGTCCTGAAACGCCATACCCTGTAGCGGGTCAGGCATTACCGGCGGGTCCTGTCCCGACATCTGCGACAATGGCTGCGGGACCCAAGGGTGGTCCCGGTCGGCCCCTTTAAACCGAAGTCCGACCCCATCGAATCGGTACGTGATGCACATGTCGTTCGCCGTGCGGCGATATAATCGGACATGCGGGATGGGCTCGGCCATCTAATGCACGTGATCAAGCCACGGGGCAAGAACACGCATCAGCTGTGTGATAAAGGCACCGCCATACAACAGCTCGCGCTTCTGCCTGTGAAAGGCAGAAGCAAAGTATAGCGCTAGGCAGGTGGCTAGGGCGCACTGCCTGCCGGTAAGCAAGTAGAAGAGAAAAAACAAGTCTCTCTCTTTGCACCACTCACGGATTTTCCGACGCGGTGCAATAGACGTCGAACTAAGCCGGTGCAAATATTTGTAGAGGGGGTCTCTAATCCCCGAGACCCTCCCCTTGGTCCTCAACCATGAGCTATCAGAAATAAGTCCCCAAAATACAAGGAGGTCCTCTGTATCCACCTCGGTCACACCCTCCGTGTAAAGTGGCGTGACCGTATCGGGCTCGTGATATAAGCCCGTCGCGACTACCCAATCTCGGAGCGTCATATTGTAAAGCTGTCCGAACATACGAAAGGTGATCTGCTCCGGCTCCTCTAGCTGCTGGTCCATCTTGGCATAAGGCGTCGGTGCCGCCGGCTCGGTGTAGGTAAATATCGAAAGAAACTCGACAACGACCTCTCTGAACATCTCCGTGAAGCTAAGATCAAACAAACGATCCCACGGCGTGTCGTCGCCTATAATAGCCCGGGCCCGCACATCCTCGCCTACCTCCTGTAGTAAATCCCAATCCACTGCCCGTCCCCAGGCCCATGGTCACCTGCCGTAACTTCTTGCATCGACTAAATGCATCCGAGGCGGGCGGGAATACTAGATAAGGGTATTGTGGGAATAATTAATAAAAATGTATAATATTATAAAAAATTAATGAAAATTTATCAAATAAAATACAATTAGAAACAAACATCATCCAACATTCGTGACGTATTGTGGAAATTTATGTGTATGACTAGCCATTATTTTCTTAAACCGTTCGATACGATCACTGTATATATTTTCCCATTCTCTGCAGCATCATTTCGGTGCAAATTCCAAAGTGCATTCGGCGTGGGCATCGGAAAATATCCGTCTAACTTGACGTGGATGAAATGAGCATTGTTGACATGAACGAACGAGACGATTTGATGTTGAGCATGAACGTTAGGACCAAACCATAATGGAAAAAATGTTTGACTACCGGCGATGCTTAAAAGTTGAACAATCACGCCAAATCTTTGAGCAATTAGGAGTCTTGTGTATGGCATCGACATCTAACGAGTAACAGGTGCGGCTTTCACATTCTGCCAATCTATCGTGTGACGTAGCTTATCATACTCTTGAAAGGCGACTCTCTCGAAAACAGTTCTCCACCATTATTCTTTACCGTCAATCTCCTGTAGAAGCTATTGTCGATTAAAAAGCCATTGGTTTTCATTTAACCATAAGCCCACAGCTACCGATCGAAAACCACAGTTACCGTCGGGCATTACATCCTGTATATGTGAAATGTAGGGATGAAACAAAGATGGAATGGAATCCTTAAAACAATTTATATTGTTAATTGCATCATCCCCCATCATCAATGGAAACCCGTTATCATCTTGTGGTTGCTTTCCTTTACCAGTCGTTGAACGACGGTGTTACATGACGTGTTTATTCGACTTTAAGACTGAACTCGCTGGTCGAGAGTCCTGTGACGTGTTATACGAGCTATGTCTCGCAGGGTCACATCTGCTATGTTGGGATTCTGTGAACGAGTTGTTTCTCGCGACATCCTGTTTCCTTTGTTAGTGCTTTTTCAAAGTTGGACAACCACGAGTATCTTCTTGTACCACATGCGCTTTCTTGTTAGTTTTGCTTGGAAAGACCACCCCTGCGATTCTCGACAAGAGACTTTTTTTTGACCTGATCGGGTTGTGACAAAATTTTGCTTTTCACAAGACCAAGTACTTTATCCACGTCTACATTTTCATCATCGACAAACGATGGTTTTAAATCAAGGTTCATCCAGAAGACGTCCACCTCATCTAGCGAGATTCTGTCACCTGTATTAAAACGAGATAGTCAGAAAAGTTTGGAATTAGAAAAAAACAAGATAAATCTTAAAAGGTTGTATTAATGACCTGTAGCTTCGATATTTGCCAGACGAAAAGCACACGGCAACCCATAATTACTGAAAAGCTGGCAACCACACGTTGAATTTTGTTTCCGTATAGTTGATAACTTGTACCACTCGTTTTCTAACAAATCTAGAGTTTTATGTGAAACTTTACCGTGTAGGTTATCAAACAATTCAATAGCTTGGTGGCTGTCCATTTTCCTTATCAGGCTTGTTCTAAACCCAAACTGTAATTGCACATACTGATCGTTTACAATTTCATCAACAAACCCAACAAGTCTATCCAACGAGGAGTTAGCATTTCTAAGATAGCTCTTTAGGAGCGAATGCTGGCTCTCGACTCGGTTCGTTGTGCGTTGACCAAAATTGAGTTTTCTGTTGGACCATGCTGATACAAACTTTTCTTTATATGGGTCAAACCAATTTTTGGTCACATAGTCTATAACTCCTGGAAAAATAATATTTATAATTTAAACCCTAATAAATATTTTAAATTAAAAACAATATATATAAGGTAAAAATAAAAACTTACTTCCTCGTCTGGCTGCATACAGTCATTCGTAAAGTCGGTTGAAGTTGTACTGGTATATATCTGGCGTGGGAGACTCACACAATACCGACCAGAAAGCAGGTGCTCCAGAACCTGCATTGGAGTTTCACCGACTCTCGTTTCGTTCTTCATCTTTTGTATCGCATTATAAATGTCCTTTTTAATACACCTACTCTCTGGGTTTTGTTCCCTTATGGTTGCTAGAATGTTACGTGGCAACATGTTTTGCAAATACAGCTTCGCCACCAAAAGTTGTTCCAACTTAGGTAGTTTCCTGGCAAACGAGTGCGCCTCAAGATGTTGACTAGGATTGTGGTTATGACTGTCATCCTTCACCGTTAACTTCCAATCACCAGTATTTTCATCGTAGACTCCTTCTAATTTAAAGGGACAACCTATTTTCTTGCTACCGACACGTCTAATCGTGGCCGTAGACGTATGTTCGCCGTGACGGTCACACACAAGTCACACCTTGATAACCGGTGCCGACGAGTCGTCGCCTTTTCTCCTCGATCATTGGGTGACAAAGACGTAACCATTCTTACGTCCTCTACGGACAACCCAATCCACCAACTGTTCACTAGACTGAAAATTCTGCAACAACGGTATGGTTAAAGTTAATAAACAACAAACTATATGTAGGTGTATATATCAAGGAATGTTATACCCGGTCAGTTTTATACGACACAGTTGAATGGGTTTGTTCCTCGTCTTTATAATCGTTAGCGGATTGTGTCGGGTAAGATAGTTCACCACCCGCGTATACGAAGTCGTCGGTTTGTTGTATGGGTAAGATAGTTCACCCGCGTATACGAACTCGTCGGTGTGTTGTGTCGAGTAAGAGACTTCACCGTATACGAAGTCGTCCATGGGTTGTGTAAGGTAAGAGGGTTCACCGTATACAAACTCGGGATTGCTTAGTGGCTCGTTCAAATCAGGAAGCCTTACCCGTTGATTAGAATAAACATTGGACGAGACCTCCTCCTGGTTCACACCTTGAACGCTAGAAATTTGCGAGTTGTTTTCCAGCGACTCGTTAGAATATACCTGAAAACTGTAGTTACCATCCCACCACAAAGACATAGCTATAATTTTTTGAGAAAATTGTTTGAAAAAGTTTTGAACGATTCGTTCAAATGAGAATTGTGCATGGTTAAATACACAAATTTTGGCCCCTATACGCATCGTATAGGCCTATACGATGGCGTATAGGGTACTGGTCAAACCGAAAAACTCGTATAACCCTGTCATTCCAACCCCTATATGCATCGTATAGAGCCATACGATGCGTATAGGGTACGGGGTACCTTCTGCAACTAGTCAACCATCACATCACTATACCCCGCGTATAGTGCTATACACGGCATATAGTGATGTGATGGTTGACTAGTTGCATAAGGTACCTCGTACCCTATGTGCATCGTATGGCCCTATACGATGCGTATAGTGGTTAGAATGACAGGGTTGTTCGAGGTTGTCAGCCTTCAGAAATTGTGAAGGGAAATACGCATCGTATATACGATGCGTATAGACCCGGTCTTGTTAGTAATTCCCGTGTCTTTGTAACATCCTGGTTTTTTATAAGACCAATGGGATTAGTGTATATATGTGTATATGTTGTAACATGATGGTCGGATAGCTACGAGATAGTAACGAGAACTAACAAAAGTGTAGTATCGGGTTTCTTTTTGTATAAATAAACCTAGAAGGGGTGGCGAGTAAATAACGAGGCTTAGAAGGGTTTTATTAAAAGTTCAAGTCGGGCCACATGCGACAAGGGCCGAATCCCGATCCACGGATGGTGAATCCTTTAGGTTCACGGCACAAGGGGGACCCCATTCGTGTTCTTGCGGCTGCCGAGAGGAAGGAAGGAGGGGAGCGAGCCGTTCTTCATGTCTCGAGATCGATCTAAGGTATTTTCGTGATCCCCAATCCTTTGTTTACGTGTTTTGATCCTTGGATAGTCATGGTAAACGTTTTTATGATTCTAGGGTTACGAAAGAGACGAGCTTTTGAGAGAAACGAGTTTCTTGGTGATTTGATTCACACGGATCGGAGGTATATTATCGAAAACTTTTATGTTTAATCATAGTTTGTCATTTAGATCGAGTGTTTGACGATTTTGGGAGTTGGCCGAACCCGATAGGGTGGCCGATGGGTTGACGTGAGACCCCAACGTGATGGGGGAAGGCTCCCACGTCAGGTCACGCGGCTGTGGTGGCTTCGGAAGACCAAGGCAGCAGTAGGGAGGGGCTGTGACGGCTCGGAGGGGACAACGAAGACACGGTGGAGTCGTAGAAAGCACGAAGGCCGTTAGGGCTACGGGCGGTGGCCAGAGATGGCGGGAATCGATTGGGTGTTACCGGTAGCCATAAGAGGAGCCGGGGGTAGCCGATACGTGTTCGGTGACAGCCCTGTTCGTATACGGGTGCGTATACATGCACGGGGGTTTACATGGTGATTAGGGTTTTGCATGGCGTCATGCATATGCATGTAACCATGCGTGATGCCGGGATAGTCGAGTAGGCTGAGGGTTAGCATCGGGTCGTATATTGACTCGTGTATTGTGTGTATTATAGGTGCGAGGTCGAAAGGCGAGCACTAGGAGTTAGTGAATTCTAAAGATCGTAGTGTGCCGAGCAAATGTGAGTTTCTATCGCCCACCTTTAAATGTTTTATTTTTTTGGGCATGAATACATGTAAAACGTGTTTTTAGTAAGTTGCATGCATAGACGACGCTTTTGGTAACGAAATTTATATTATTAAATAATCATTATGCTTGCATGTGTGTATGAGTTTGTGTCACGTACTTAAACGTCATGGCGGGAGTTCAAGCGTAAGCTTGATGTTGTGTTGACGTTATTGAGTCTAGCATTAGTCAGGCAGAAGATCGAGCGTAAGCTTGATATTGTGTTGACGTTAGTCAACGTGATATTGTGTTTGACGGAAGTCGGGTGGGAGATCGTGTTTGCTTGTGTCTTCGGACCAGACAACATGGTATATTTGTTTGTCGATAAATATAACTGTTGAACTGTTGAGAAAGTATTATAAATAAACCTTTGGGATGGAAACCATTTTATAACATTTTAGGATTTTATAATCCCTAAAGAACTACTATAGAACTCAGTCAGCGTAGCTGACTTTTAAGCATGCATTTCAGGTAAAGAGAAGGTGTGAGCTGGCGGCTTCTGGATGGCATTTGGTTACCGTGGATGTTTGTGATGACATTATTTATTAGTTGTTTCGTTGAGACATTTTGATATTTGTACTTTATTTGAAATATGTTTGGGTCGGGTCATTGACTTTTGTTGACTATTTGATTTCCGCTGCAATGAATTGAGTTTAGTTTTATGTTTATGACTACTTAGCTTGTGTTTGAGCCAACAAATAGGGTTCCCGGGTTTGGGGCCTTACAAGTTGGTATCAGAGCGGTGGTTTAAATAATCTGGGCATCCTCGATGCCTAGACTTAGACTGAGAATGGGACCAATGAGTGGAAATGTCATCACGTGTAACCAAAAGCCAGAAGTGCCAAGTATGAGTTTGTATGTGTGTCGTGTTAGTGTGCCATGTTAATGTGTCGTGTTAGTAGGCTAAGATAGGGGCATTATGCCATGACGCAGTACAGGGAGGGTTTAAAACCTGAAAGGCAAGGCAAGAGGGTAATGGCGATTGGCCACCGTCATTAACTAATTGCACTGCTAGTAATGTTTTAAACTGTTCGTTAATATTGCTCTGTTTGTTATAATTTCAGTAAGTAGATGGCACCGAAAAGACAAGTTGCTGCTAATGCTAATGCCGGAAGGTGTCGTAGGAGTGTTCAGAATGAGGATGGTAATGGAGAGGAGGTGTCGGTTCACACTGAACCATCTATGCATACTGAACCTTTAGTGCACTCTGAGCACAATGAAGAGTTCCAGTTCGAACCTGCAGTTCGCGATGCGATGAAGAAAGAAGTGGTGGAGATGATCCACGAGTACTTGCCGGACATTGTGAAAGCGGCATTCAAAGAGTTAGAGAAGAGAGTTCTGGATGAGGTGAAAGAGAAGAAGAAACAGTTTGGGAACGGCCGTAACTATGACTATGGGCACTTCAAGAAGTGCGATCCGCCTAAGTTTGATGGGCGCAAAGTTGCGGTGGCTATGTACCACTGGCTTACTGAGATGGAGTCTACCATTTCAATCAGTGAGTGTAGTCTGAACCAGATTGTGAAATTCGTTTCACACTCTTTTGTTAGGGAGGCTCTACACTGGTGGAACTCGGTTAAAGAGAGGAAGACTGTTCAAGATTGAGTGATATGACTTGGGATGATCTGAAGGGGCTAGTGAGGAAGAAGTTATGTGCTCCAGGGGAGCTAGAGAGGGTTGAGCGAGAGTTTTTGACTCTCAAGGCGAGTAAACTAACACACGCAAGTACACATCACAGTTCTTCGAGATGGCATGTCTGATGCCACACTTAACTGGTAATGATGAGCGTTGGAAGAAACTGTATGTAGAAGGTTTGCCTGATAAGGTGAGGCATTTGGTCAAAGCTCAGCAACCGCCGAGCTTCGACGAAGCTGTTGAATTAAGTGGGACATTATATGATGATGTCATGAGTACCGAGGTGCAAGAGAAAAAGCCAGAAGAAAAGAAATGGACCATGCCTAGCAAGAGATTTAATAGGGACCAAAAGGTTCCATTTGGCAAGAAGGCAAGGACCGAGGGTCCAGATCCATGCCGCAAATGTGGAAGGTTGCACTCGGGCGAGTGCAAAGCTGATTCTGTTTTGTGTTACAGATGCGGCAAAGCGGGTGTGATTCCTGTTATTCATAGCAGATTCAATACACCGATGCAAGAACCATGAAACGAGGTAGAATCAGAAACACATAGTTAAAGGAGTAACTATCCAAATTGTATTGATATGTCAAATGAACTCCCCCTTTACAAAAGTCAAACTATACAAGTATTTATACTAAGAAGACAAATAAAGACTTCGTCCGAAATACATTTCGGTCGAAATGTATTTCGTCCGAAAAAGATTTCGGTCGAAATCTTTTAACTTCAAAGAATTCTTTCGCCTTCTGACTGTTGTATATGTGATGGCCTAAAAATAGTTCCAACAATCTCCCCTAGGCCATTGCATATTAAAACACAAGAATTATGCTAAGCTCCCCCATACACTTTGCATCATCAAAGTTAGATCTTGGACTCGAAGTTTTAACTCTCCAAACTTGTCTTGGTTTAGCTTTGACCTGCCAATCTCGGTTTGGTTTTGACGTCCAAAACGTCTTCAACCAATTAAAAACTTTAACAACCTTTTCTTGAACCTTTCTCTGAGGTTGAGAAACGACCTTCTGTTTAGGAGACTTGTGTTTCTTGATACAACAATCTTTTGATAAATGACCCTGCTTTCCACAGCTGAAACATTTCTTCAAAGTAGGACATGTTCTTTTTCGAGATGCTGACTTGTCTTTAGACTTCTGCTCTTCAACTTTTGACTTTTCTACTCACTCTTTAACGAATATGAGCGGAGCAAATTTATTTGAAATGAACGGGATGGCATTAGCATTGAGTGAACTCTCTTTCTTGAACCATAAGCCACCCTTATTGTCAAAATAATCCACACATTCTTGACTTTCTTCATATTTGTCACTGACACAATCATCAGCAGAAGCAAGATCACTAGGAATCTTCAATTCAACTTTATTTGCTTTGGAATTTCTCTTTGGCTCTAACGAAGGATAAACATTTGGAACAAATGGCTCTGGAATGTATGGTTGAGGTATATGTGAATAAAATCCATTTGTAGTAAAAGGTGGAGAAACACTCTTGTATCCCATCTCGCTATTCACCTTATCAGTAAATTTAGCCTCATTGCTTTCACTAGTAAATTTATATCCAAGCCTAGAAGTTACTTTTTCATGTATTTGAGCTTCAATAATCCCACTAGCCACTCTCCCATAAATGTTTATTTTATCAACTTTAATTGTTGTGTTTGCTACATTTTCCATCTTCTCGGTCAACAATTTCTTTTCTGTTTCTCGTTTAGCAATCAACAGTTGAATTTCATAGATCTTTCTCTTTAACTGAAGCTTCACATGAGAATTTTCTTTAACACAGTCATCAATATTTCTTTTATACTCTTTCTCACGATCTTTTAAAATCTTGTTTGTAGTATGTGCATGATTCAAGCCATCCATCAGAAGTTGATTTCGATTCTTGTAATCAGCAATTTTTTCAAAACACTCCATAGAACACATGTTTTCGTTGAGCAGTTCAGAATAAGCTTTAAGTTCGTGTGACTCTTTCGCTGCTTCAGCAACCAAATCGGATTTTATACGTTTATAGTTTCCTTGAAAATCATAACAAGATCCACCTTTGATCACTTTTCTGTTCTGATCCGCTTTGAGCGCTTACATCTGTAACTTTGCACACAAATCCTCTAATGAATTAAACTTTAATCCTTTATTTCTGATGTTAAGTTTATAAATCTCCCATTCCCGTGGTTGAGCATTGAGAAATTTATCCATTACTTCTGATTTCTCGTATTCAAAATCAACATCCTTTAGATCATTTATCAATTCCACATATCTATGATATTGATTAGTCAAAGATTCTCCTTAAGCACAAGCAAACACTTGATATCTTTTCTTTAATGTGTCTTGTCTTGCTTGTCTTTTCTTATCTTCTTTATTCACACATAATGATTTAGCAAGATCTGGATGAACATACCCTAATCCATTCACAAAGACCTTATGCACACACCCTTCGTCAGCCATTGAGAATTCCCTCCTTTATATATATATATATATATATATATATATATATATATATATATATATATATATATATATATATATATATATATATATATATATATATATATATATATATATATATATTTAACTACCTCATTTTTTCATATTAAGTGCCAAACATAGCCTTAAACATCCTCCAAAAATTTTGACCTAGAAAATTTTTCCCGCCAAAAAACTCAGGCATACTTTTCGATCGAGAAATTTTTCAGAAAAGACTTTTCGGTTGAAAAGTCAGATTTCGATCATGAGAATTCGAACAAAATTTTTCGGACCAAACTTGAGATTTCAATCGAAAACTATGATCGAAAACACTTTTCAATCGAAAAGAGATTTCGACTTCTTCAATCAGAGATTTCGGACGATTCAATTGAAACTCGTAAATCTCGACCTGTAACTCATGAACGTCAAATTAAGCCCAGAAAATCATCCCAAACTCCATCTCCACTGTTGTACATTATAAATACTAAAAAATGGAATTGAAAACGATCCAATTTGATAACTTTTGAATCTTGAAAACTTTAAAAAACTTTGAAACTTGCTTGAATCTCCCAAAACCGAGCACCAAAAGCTCTGATACCAATTGTGATTCCTGTTATTCGTAGCATATTCAATACACCGATGCAAGAACCATGAAACGAGGTAGAATCAGAAACACATAGTTAAAGGTGTAACTATCCAAATTGTATTGATATGTCAAATGAACTCCCCCTTTACAAAAGTCAAACTATACAAGTATTTATACTAAGAAGACAAATAAAGACTTCGTCTGAAATACATTTCGGTCGAAATGTATTTCGTCCGAAAACGATTTCGATCGAAAAAGATATCGGTCGAAATCTTTTAACTTCAAAGAATTCTTTCGCCTTCTGACTGTTTTATATGCGATGGCCTAAAAATAGTTCCAACAATCTCTCCTAGGCCATTGCATATCAAAACACAAGAATTATGCCAAGCTCCCCCATACACTTTGCATCATCAAAGTTAGATCTTGGACTTGAAGTTTTAACTCTCCAAACTTGTCTTGGTTTAGCTTTGACCTGCCAATCTTGGTTTGGTTTTGACGTCCAAAACGTCTTCAACCAATTAAAAACTTTAACAAGCTTTTCTTGAACCTTTCTCTGAGGTTGAGAAACGACCTTCTGTTTGGGAGACTTGTGTTTCTTGATACAATAATCTTTTGATAAATGACCCTGCTTTCCACAGCTGAAACATTTCTTCAAAGTAGGACATGTTCTTTTTCGAGATCCTGACTTGTCTTTAGACTTCTGCTCTTCAACTTTTGACTTTTCTACTCACTCTTTAACGAATATGAGCGGAGCAAATTTATTTGAAATGAACGGGATGGCATTAGCATTGAGTGAACTCTCTTTCTTGAACCATAAGCCACCCTTATTGTCAAAATAATCCACACATTCTTGACTTTCTTCAGATTTGTCACTGACACAATCATCAGCAGAAGCAAGATCACTTGGAATCTTCAATTCAACTTTATTTTCTTTGGAATTTCTCTTTGGCTCTAACGAAGGATAAACATTTCGAACAAATGGATCTGGAATGTATGGTTGAGGTATATGTGAATAAAATCCATTTGTAGTAAAAGGTGGAGAAACACTCTTGTATCCCATCTCGCTATTCACCTTATCAGTAAATTTAGCCTCATTGCTTTCACTAGTAAATTTATATCCAAGCCCAGAAGTTACTTTTTCATGTACTTGAGCTTCAATAATCCCACTAGCCACTCTCCCATAAATGTTTATTTTATCAACTTTAATTGTTGTGTTTGCTACCTTTTCCATCTTCTCGGTCAACAATTTCTTTTCTGTTTCTCGTTTAGCAATCAACAGTTGAATTTCATAGATCTTTCTCTTTAACTGAAGCTTCACATGAGAATTTTCTTTGACACAGTCATCAATATTTCTTTTATACTCTTTCTCACGATCTTTTAAAATCTTGTTTGTAGTATGTGCATGATTCAAGCCATCCATCAGAAGTTGATTTCGATTCTTGTAATCAGCAATTTTTTCAAAACACTCCATAGAACACATGTTTTCGTTGAGCAGTTCAGAATAAGCTTTAAGTTCGTGTGACTCTTTCACTGCTTCAGCAACCAAATCGGATTTTATACGTTTATAGTTTCCTTGAAAATCATAACAATATCCACCTTTGATCACTTTTCTGTTCTGATCCGCTTTGAGCGTTTACATCTGTAACTTTGCACACAAATCCTCTAATGAATTAAACTTTAATCCTTTATTTCTGATGTTAAGTTTATAAATCTCCCATTCCTGTGGTTGAGCATTGAGAAATTTATCCATTACTTCTGATTTCTCGTATTCAAAATCAACATCCTTTATATCATTTATCAATTCCACATATCTATGATATTGATTAGTCAAAGATTCTCCTTAAGCACGTGCGAACACTTGATATCTTTTCTTTAATGTGTCTTGTCTTGCTTGTCTTTTCTTATCTTCTTTATTCACACATAATGATTTAGCAAGATCTGGATGAACATACCCCAATCCATTTACAAAGACCTTATGCACACACCCTTCGTTAGCCATTGAGAATTCCCTCCTTTATATATATATATATATTTAACTACCTCATTTTTTCATATTAAGCTCCAAACATAGCCTTAAACATCCTCTAAAAATTTTGACCTAGAAAATTTTTCCCGCCAAAAAACTTAGGCATACTTTTCGATCGAGAACTTTTTCAGAAAAGACTTTTCGGTCGAAAAGTCAGATTTCGATCATGAGAATTCGGACAAAATTTTTCGGACCAAACTTGAGATTTCAATCGAAAACTATGATCGAAAACACTTTTCGATCGAAAAGAGATTTTGACTTCTTCAATCAGAGATTTCGGACGATTCAATTGAAACTCGTAAATCTCGACCTGTAACTCATGAACGTCAAATTAAGCCCAGAAAATCATCCCAAACACCATCTCCACTGTTGTACATTATAAATACTCAAAAATGGCGTTGAAAACGATCCAATTTGATAACTTTTGAATCTTGAAAACTTTAAAAAACTTTGAAACTTGCTTGAATCTGCTTGAATCTCCCAAAACCGAGCACCGAAAGCTCTGATACCAATTGTGATTCCTGTTATTCGTAGCAGATTTAATACACCGATGCAAGAACCATGAAACGAGGTAGAATCAGAAACACATAGTTAAAGGTGTAACTATCCAAATTGTATTGATATGTCAAATGAACTCCTCCTTTACAAAACTCAAATTATACAAGTATTTATACTAAGAAGACAAATAAAGACTTCGTCCGAAAACGATTTCGATCGAAAAAGATTTCGGTCGAAATCTTTTAACTTTAAAGAATTCTTTCGCCTTCTGGCTGTTTTATATGCGATGGCCTAAAAATAGTTCCAACAGGGGGACATTTCTCAAAAGATTGCCCGCATGATCCTAAGTGTTACAAGTGTGGAGGCATCGGCCATAGGGCGAAGGATTGTAAGACAGGTCAGGGTGCGGGACCAAGTAAGGAAACGGTTCCAGTGAAAAAATAGGATCCTAAGTGTTACCAGTGTGGAGGCGTCGACCATAGGGCGAAGGATTGTAAAACAGGTCAGGGTGCGGGACCAAGCAAGGAAACGGTTCCAGTGAAGAAAGAGGATGAGAAGCCTAAGGCGAAGGTGAGAGCCTTCACTATGACTGTAGCTAAGGCGAAGAATGACCCGGATGTGGTCTCAGGTAATTTTCTTATTAACGATGAACCAGCTACTGTTTTGTTTGATTCTGGGGCAAGTAAAAGTTTTTTGCTCCATCTCTCTGTAAGAGTTTACGTAGAACAGCTAGAATGATAGAGAAGCCGTTCAGTGTTGAAACTACGGTGGGATCGCCCACCAGGGTGATTGAAGCATTAGATGATTGTTAATCGCTTTGGGAGGTTTTTACGTTGTACATGGTATGGACTGGTTGGCCGCGTTTGATGCGGATATAGTGTGAAGAAAGAAAATGATAAATTTGAGATCCTTGGAAGGTACGGTAGTAACGGTGTATGGAGACAGAGAGAGTTCTCTACCGAGAGTGATTTCGATGATGAAGGAAGTAAAGTCCTTGAGGCGCGGATGCGGGGCATACCTAGCCTATATCACTAATACTGAAGCAAAGAGTGTAGAATTGTCAGAAGTTTCGGTGGTGCAAGACTTTCCTGATGTTTTACCTGATGACTTGACGGGAGTACCACAAGAGAGAGAAATCAAATTCTAGATTTATTTACAGCCAGGAGCATAATCGGTCGCTAAAGCGCCGTATCGTTTAGCACTGACAGAGATGAAGGAGAGATCATGGAGCAACTTCTAGATTTGTTAGATAAAGGGTTCATAAGACCAAGCATCTCACCGTGGGGTGCACCAGTCTTATTTGTGAAGAAGAAGGATGGTAGCTTGCGTATGTGCATCGACTACCGAGAGCTTAATAAGTTGACAATTAATAACAAGTATCCTGTACCATGTATTGATGACTTGTTCGATCAACTGCAAGGGGCAAAGTGGTTTTCGCGTATAGATCTGAGGTCGGGGTATCACCAGTTGAAGGTTAGGGAGTAGGATATTCTGAAGACTGCATTTCAGACACGTTATGGACATTACGAATTCTTAGTTATGTCCTTTGGGTTAACGAATGCTCCAGCAACATTCATGGACTTAATGAATCGTGTGTGCCGGCCGATGCTGGACAGATCGGTAATTGTGTTTATTGACGATATTTTAATCTACTCTAAGAGCGAGGAGGAGCATGGAGAGCATCTACGAGAAATGTTAGAGACGTTGAGGCGAGAAAAGCTTTACGCTAAATTCTCGATGTGTGCGTTTTGGCTACAGGAGGTATAGTTTCTGGGACATGTTATTAACCCAGAAGGGATAATGGTGGATCCTACGAAGATTAAAGCGGTGGTGAAGTGGAACGCTTCGAAGACTCCAACAGAAGTGCGTAGTTTCTTGGGGTTGGCAGGCTATTATAGGAAGTTCATTAAGGACTTCTCCAAGCTAGCAACGCCATTAACTAAATTGACTTTAAAGGGAGTGAAGTTTACTTGGGGAGCAGATCAAGGGGTGCGTTTCAAGAGCTAAAGAAATGATTGACTGAAGCGCCAGTGTTAACGTTACCAGAAGGGACAGACGATTTAGTGGTGTATTCGGACGAATCTTATTTGGGTCTGGGTTGCGTGTTGATGCAACGAGGTAAAGTAATTGCTTATGTGTTAAGACAATTAAAGACGCACGAGGTGAATTACCCTACCCCATGATTTAGAGCTAGCAGCAGTGGTGTTTGCACTTAAGCTATGGATGCATTATTTTTATGGGATCAAGTGCACGATCTACACGGATCACAAGAGCTTGAAGTACTTCTTCGACCAGAAAGAAATAAACATGAGGGAAAGGAGGTGGTTAGAGCTAATCAAGGATTACGATTGTGAAATTCTTTACCACCCTAGTAAAGCAAATGTGATTGCTGACACATTGAGTCGCAAGGAGGAACACGCTCCGATTAGGGTTAAAGCGTGTCAACTGATAGTAACACCAAATTTTCTGACGTTACTAAGGGATGTGCAAGCAGAGGCCTTGCAGGAGGAGAAGTTAAAGGAAGAAAGAATATTCGAGCAGCATGAATTGTTGACCGAGAATAGTCACAAGGTGTGGGTCAAGAATGACCGTATTTGGATACCAAAGTTTGGTGGGTTTTGAGAACAAGTGCTCGACGAAGCACACAAGTCAAGGTACTCTATACACCCGGGTACGACAAAGATGTACCAGGACATGAAGGGTAACTATTGGTGGCCGGGAATGAAACATGATGTGACCCAGTACGTGGGTAAATGTTTGACGTGCCTGCAGGTTAAGGCATAGCACAAGAAGCCTTATGGTAAAATCCAACCTTTAGAGATTCCAAAGTGGAAATGGGAGCACATTACGATGGATTTTATTATGAAGTTGCCCAAGAAGGCAAAGGGGCACGATACGATTTGGGTAGTAGAAGATTGGTTAACGAAAAGCGCTCATTTTCTACCGATTAGGGAGACATTCTCGTCCGAGAGGTTATCCGAAGTGTTTGTGAATGAGATTGTTGCCAGGCAGGGAGTGCCGATTTCTATCATATCTGACCGAGATACGAGGTTCACATCAAAGTTTTGGAAGAGATTCAATGAAGCTATGGGGACGAGATTACATATTAGCACAACGTATCATCCTCAGACTGATGGACAGTCTGAGCGGACGATACAAACATTGGAGGACATGTTTTGTGCGTGTGTGATAGATTTTGGGGGTGCATGGGATAGTCACTTACCGTTGGCAGAATTTTCTTATAACAATAGTTATCACGCGACTATTGGAATGCCGCCATACGAGATGTTATATGCGAGAAAGTGTAGGACCCCGGTGTGCTGGGGAGAGATCGGACAGAAAGAGTTAGGAAGTTTCGACATTGTGAAAGCAACTTCTGAGAAGTTTGAGATGGTAAAGCTGAGAATGAAAGCCGCTCAGGATCGATAAGAGACGGCGGCCTATAGAGTTTAATGCAGGGGATTATGTGATGCTTAAGGTGTCGCCCTGGAAGGGCATTATTCGTTTCTAGAAACAGGGAAAGCTGAGTCTGAGGTATATCGGACCATTTATGATTGAGGAGATTGTTGGTAGTGTCTCCTACCGACTATTGTTGCCTGACGAACTGGCAGGGATACACCCAACTTTTCATGTGTCCCATTTACGGAAGTGTTTGGTTGACGCTACGGAACATGTGCCGTTAGATGATATTGTGGTAGATGATAAGCTAAATTATGTAGAGGAACCAGTGGCAATACTGGATAGAAAGGAAAAGAGGTTGAGAAGGAAAGTGATCCCGATCGTTAAGGTGCAATGGAAACATCGTAAGGGATCCGAGGCTGCTTGGGAGCCGGAGGCGGAGATGTGCGAGCGTTATCCGCTTTTATTTCCAGATGACGCATGTTTCGAGGACGAAACCTCTTTTTGGGGGGAAGACTTGTAACATCCCGGTTTTTTATAGGACCAACGGGATTATGTGTATATGTTGTAACATGATGGACAGATTGCTACGAGATAGTAACGAGACCTAACAAAAGTGTAGTATCGGGTTTCTTTTTGTATAAATAAACCTAGAAGGGGAGGCGAGTAAATAACGAGGCTTAGAGGGTTTTTATTAAAAGTTCAAGTCGGGCCACATGCGCACAAGGGTCGAAGCCCGATCCATGGATGGTGAACCCTTTAGGTTCACGGCGCAAGGAGAGGGGGGCCCATTCGTGTTCTTGCGGCTGTCAAGAGGAAGGAAGGAGGGGAGCGAGCCGTTCTTCACGTCTCGAGATCGATCTAAGGTATTTTCGTGATCCCCAATCCTTTGTTTAAGTGTTTTGATCCTTGGATAGTCGTGGTAAACGTTTTTATGATTCTAGGGTTTCGAAAGAGACGAGCTTTTGAGAGAGACGAGTTTCTTGGTGATTCAATTCACACGAGTCACACGGATCGGAGGTATATTATCGAAAACCTTTATGTTTAATCGTAGTTTATCATTTATATCGAGTGTTTGACGAGTTTGGGAGTTGGCCGAACCCGGTAGGGTGGCCGATGGGTTGACACGAGACGCCAACGTGACGGAGGAAGGCTCCCACGCCGGGTCACGCGGCTGTGGTGGCTTCGGAAGACCAAGGCAGGAGGGGTTGTGACGGCTCGGAGGGGACGACGACGACACGGTGGAGTCGTGGAAAGCACATGGCTGCGGCGGCCGAAGGCCGTTAGGGCTGCGGGTGGTGGCCAGAGAAGGCGGGAACCGGTTGGGTGTTACCGGTAGCCATAAGAGGAGCCGGGGTATCCGATACGTGTTCGATGACCGCCCTGATCGTATACGGGTGCGTATACGTGCATAGGGGGTTTGCATGGTGATTAGGGTTTTTGCATGGCGTCATGCATTTGCATGTAACCATGCGTGATGCCGGGATAGTCGATAAGGCTGAGGGTTAGCATCGGGTCGTATATTGACTCGTGTATTATGTGTATTATAGGTGTGAGGTCGAAAGGCGAGCACAGGGAGTTAGTGAATTCTAAAGATTGTAGTGCGTCGAGCAAAGGTGAGTTTCTATCGTCCACCTTTAAACGTTTTATTGTTTTGGCATGAATACATGTAAAACGTGTTTTTAGTAAGTTTCATGCATAGATGACGCTTTTGGTAACGAAATTTATATTCTTAAATAATCTTTATGCTTGCATGTGTGTATGAGTTTGTGTAATGTACTTAAACGTCGTGGCGGGAGATCAAGCGAAAGCTTGATGTTGTGTTGACGTTAGTTAAAGGGATATTGAGTCTGGCATTAGTCAGGCGGGAGATCGAGCGTAAGCTTGATATTGTGTTGACGTTAGTCAACGGGATATTGTGTCTGACGGAAGTCAGGCGGGAGATCATGTTTGCTTGTGTCTTCGGACCAAACAACATGGTATATTTGTTTGTCGATAAATATAACTGTTGAACTGTTGAGAAAGTATTATAAATAAACCTTTGAGATGGAAACCATTTTATAATGTTTTGGGATTTTATATTCCCTAAAGAACTACTATAGAACTCACTCAGCGTAGCTGACTTTTAAGCATGTATTTCAGATAAAGAGAAAGTGTGAGTTTGCGGCTTCTGGATGGCATTTGGTTACCATGGATGTTTGTGATGACATTATTTATTAGTTGTTTCATTGATACATTTTGATATTTGTACTTGATTTGAAATATGTTTGGGTCGGGTCGTTGACCTTTGTTGACTATTTGATTCCGCTGCAATGAATTGAGTTTAGTTTGATGTCTATTACTACTTAGCTTGCGTTTGAGCCAACAAGTAGGGTTCCCGAGTTTGGGGCCTTACAGTCTTGTTAGTAGTCCCCTTATTGTGATTATAAAAATAGTGTAATCTTTATTATATTGATTCGATTGAAATGATTGGTTGATACGAATTGGTTTATATCATATGATTTTATTTCCTTTCATATCATTGTACATTTACTATATTTTTATTATAATTATACAATTTAGAATAGACAATTGACTAAATGCCATTGGCCTTCTGGTTTAATGGCATGTGGATGATGGTTAGAGCTTGGGATCATTTAAGGTCTTAGGTTCAAATCTGACTCAAGTGGTGGTTTTCCCATAGTGGGTGGGTTTTTCTCCTTAATGGTGTACCTGAGAGTGTCAGGCCTAGAGCGTCAAATTTAGTATGCACGGTTGAAATCCCATCTCAGGAAGATTCACTCGGGTATTGTGGTAGTACCAGACACCGTTCTAAAAAAAAAGAAGAAGACAATTGACTAAATAACTATTAAATTAATTTTAAAAAAAATGCAAACAATCTCTAATATATATATATATATATATATAGCAACCAATTTGGAATACCATAGTAAATGTATGGTTTTCCTTACTTGACTCTCATCCGAATAAATTAAGTCAATCATAGAGGTAAACTTAAACTAAGTTTCGAGTACGAAACTTCTTTAACGAGGAGAGAATGTGACAGCCCTGAGATTAGGGTCATTTGCTCTTGATAGTTACTTCACCATAAATGGGCTTGGCCCATTAACGACCCAATTGTAGGCCTAATAGGGAGTGAAGCCCATTAAAGGCCCAGCTATAGGCCCAATGGGTGAACCAAATTTCTAACTCTACTTGACGGATTATAGTACGATTCGAGATAAGATATTATTAAAACATAATATCACGGCTTTCGGTTAAAAGGAGTAACGCGTAAATGGTTGATAACCAACACACAACGTGATACCTGACCACTAATATTAAATATTAATAGTAATTATTAATATTTACTTCAGACGTGTATTTAGAAATTAACACGTGAGTTATACGACATAGAACACTTGACTACTACAAATACGAGAGTAAGCTTAATCCGGTTAACTTTTATCTAGTGTAATTAAATAATGTAATGATTATTTACATATTATCAGCTTTGTTTACGATTACTTTTATTTTTAAGGAAAAAATAAATTCATTCGAAGCGCGAAACGTTTAAACAAGTAAACGCGTTAAGACACGCGGTACCGGCTTGGACACCCGTTGAAACAGAGTTTTCACAATTTAAATACTTAAATAATATTTATTAATAAAGTTTAACAATTTTACGTATTCTAATATAGTAATTCGGAAATCTTAGTCGTGACAGAGACCCGAACATATACGTGTTTTCCGCAAACCAGTATTTATCCTTTTGAAAACCCCCTACCAAAGCCCTAAGTATAAAAGAGCTCATTCTCTCTTTCATCCTCATTTCCACCAAACCCTACACACTTATAGAGAGAGAGACATGCGGAGGAGAGAGAGGAAGCCCTCACCGCCGGAGCCGGCCACATCCCGACTGCAACGACGGCGGGTGTCGGTGGCAAGCCCATAGACGGTGATGGTGGTGGTGTAGTCTTTAACCAACCTGTAGGTCCACATGGCACTTCTACGGATCGTTCTCGTGATAAGACGTATTGTTAACGCGGAGTGCGGAATCCAACCGAATCAACAATTGTATACACAAAATACAATAGAAACAATCACGTAAATAACATTCAAGCTTGTATTCAAACAATCATAGAGTTTACATACTCAATCAGACAATTTGTTCACTTCTCTTCTACGCTCTGTTCCTTTATTCTGATGACTCTGTAACCTCTATATATAGACATCTGATCTGTATTAGGCGAACTTAACAAGTTCGCCTCTAACAGACTAAGCGAACTTAACAAGTTCGCCTCAGATAGACTAAGCGAACTTAACAAGTTCGCCTCAGTTAGACTAGGCGAACTTGACAAGTTCGCCTCTAGCATAACTTGTATAAACACTTATAACATTACATACAAAAACATAAAGACATTAGATCTAAACTATTACAAAGCTTTTGTCATTACAAACTATGTCCTAACAGACTCCCCCTTGACAATAGCTTGATCTTAAGTCTTCAGTCTTTATGATGAGCTTTTCCAATTACCCGGTAATCTGCTTCCTGCATGCACTCCATATCTTCTACATATCTCCAACACTCTCTTATACTGCAATCCTTGTTCTCTCCATTCATCAGTGAACATGATTTCATTCTTTCTCAACGTTCTCTGATCTTTCTTTGAAAAATTGATAAGATTCATTGCATCATAGAAACATACAATGACCTTATTATCTTTGTCTTCAATCCTTGCTTCACCAGTATTAACATCAACATACTACCATTTCATATTCCCAAGAAAATCTTGAGGAATCTTCTTCAACGGTATCTTGTGTACAGCACGTACTGGTTTGAACTTGTACTTCCAGGTCACTTTCCCAGTCTTTTGATCTATTATCCTCACTCTCTTTCCTTTCTGAGGCTTTAGCTTTTCATACTTTCCCGAACCACCTTCTTTCTTGATCAAATTAGCAATCACATCCGCTAAACCAAACTTAGATTTATTAATAAGTGGTTTTGAAGCTAGACCATTCATTTCACACCTTGGCAAGGTATTGAAATATTTGATCCTCGGCTTTAAGTACTCAACACCATCAGATCTTTTAATAGCAAACAATTTTGTGTCATTATCATAAAACCAACTTATGATTCTTCCTACATACCTCTCTTTATTCACATATTTTTCTTTCTGAGCAGGTTGTGCTTGAGACTTGGGTAGCACCTTCATCCAGCTATTCACAACTTCTCTCCACTGTTCTCTAGTCATCCCTGTATTTCTGTACATCACAGGTTCTTCATTCACCTTAGGAGACATAGTGTGAGTAGTATCAGCTTCAGCATCTATATTGGATTGAACATTCTCATCATCAGTATCCATCTTGGATTCAGCAGTATCTTCAGGCACAGTGATGTCTTCAATAGAGTCCATAGAATCTGTTACTCCTTCATAAGAAAACTCAGGAATAACATAATCTTGGATGAAGTTATAAGGAACATTAAGACCATCACTGCCTTCATAAGTAACAATATCTTTATTTTTCTCTTTCTCTATCTCCACTATCTCTCCTTCTTCCACTTCATTATCAGACACATCATCTTCAATGTCATTGAATAATTCATCAATGTCATCCAGACATTCTATCTTCTCAGCTTCGTCCTCTTCAGAATCCGCAAAGAATTCCAATAGCAAAACTTCTTCATTTACTCCAGAAGCATCCTTGTTTCCTTCAATTGTTTGAGATGTCGACTCCCCCTGAACTGTAGATATAGGATTAACGTCAGCGTATTGACGATCACCCTCAGCATTTCCAGTAGGATCATTGTCTTCATCATCCTTTCTTTGAATGGACTCAGTGTGACACGTATCATGGATCCTTAACTCCCCCTGAGCGTCAAGACGCTCAACAAGTTTGGATACCAATGCTTGCATGTCAGCAATCTGCTTGGCTTGAATCTGAATCACCGGCTGTCTTTGAGAATCAGTAGATACAAGAATATCCACCTGAGTTTGTAAAGTAAGCACTTGAGATTCAAGGAAAGTAATCCTCTCAGAATCAGAAGGCTTTGAAGGACTAGCTGAAGATTGTGGAACTGAAGGACTTGGAGTAATCACTGGAGGAGTTATAATAGGAGATGAATCTTTAGACCTTGGAGGTGTAACTATTAAGGAAGCAACAAAATTAGCATCCTCTACACCCTGTGAATAATGAGCAGCAGCAATTGAAGCAGACATAAGCTTCTGAGCTTTAGGATCCGGATTGAAATCACTATCAGTATCAGAACTCTCATCCACCAATGTTCTTTTTCCAAGTACTGATCCGAAAGGAGGATCCCGAGCAGACTTTCGTCTTGGTCTGCTGGCTTGAGATTTAATACGTTTGCCAGCATTTACCAATGGTATTTCAGCTAACCTCTCATAATGATCTGAGCAAAAATCTCTAGACGCATCAGAGTCAGTTTCTTCAGACACAGGCAAAATTGTTTCACTTGAACTGGAACTAGAATCATTCTCTATCACCACATTCCCTTCAGCTTCATGAATGGGTGAGTTGACAGCATCATCAACAAAATCATCCATATTCATCCCTAGGTCTTGTTCATGTTTTTGAACGACCTCTTCTTGAACAGGTTCATTAACAGGTATATCAACCTGAGCTTGTTAAATAGGAACTTGTTCTAGAATAGGAATTGGTTGTTGTACTGGAACTTGTTGTTGTTGAGTTTGTTGTACATTCTGACCATGTCCTTGAGCCAACTCTTCAGGATGAAACCAATTATCATTTGGTGGTGCAACATAATTAGGATTGATTAAGTGACCAAATAATGTAGTTTGAACAGGAATCAACACTGCATTCTGTTGTTTTACCTTAGTGCAATCTGTAAAAATTCTCTTTGACATCGGAGTCAATGTTAAACGAATAGGATGTTGTGGGAGATCAGGAATAAGATGATTCAAAATCATTTGGATGAACTGAGGATACATAATAAATCCTTGACCTTCAGCAGGAGTTATTTGCATAACCAATTCCCGGTAAATGTAAAGAGCAAAATTGAATCGCTTGTTCAATGTCAAAGCCACCATAGCAGCTTGCAGAGCACTCTTTAACCCATCAGTACCAGCTTTTCTAGGAGATAAGCATTGGATAATCACGTGCATGAAATACCTCCATTCACCAACCAAACCAAACCACCCTTACGAGCTTGTGTATCATTAGGTTTTCCACGGTAACCCATCCTCTAAAAACATCCCATAATCAATGTGTCAGGATATGACATAGGATCATCAGAAGCACCACCTAGAGCAAGAGCAGCACGAATAGTCTCTGACGATATGGCAATCTCCGTATTGTTCATAGTATCACGAAGAACATGAGTTTCTACATCTGTATCTTGATGTACTGTGTCCCAAAATTGCTGAATATACACCAAGCTGATGTATGGATCTTCAGATAAGGCTACACGGAGACGTGAACGATTTAAGAACCCAATAATTCCTTGAAAATTAACGGCCTCCGACATGTTAGGATCTAACAGTGCCACTTGGTTATGTTTGTATTCTACACGACGAGCCATCTGAAAAATATTTGGACAACAAACACATTAGACAAATAATAAACACACACAACAAAAATAAAAAGAAAAAAAAATTTGCAAAAAAAAAATTTCACAAGTCCAAAATCTCTCAGAGCCCCTAGGCGAACTTACTAAGTTCGCTTAGTGTTACAAGAGGCGAACTTAATAAGTTCGCTTAGACAAGTTCGCTTGAACAAGTTCGCCTGAACTTGTCTGCCGTTTCAAATTCTCACACAGAAATCAAACTTCATCAAAATGATGTTGTAACCAAGAATTAACCATCTAAATGACTTCGACTAGTACTCTCGAAACAAAAACAAGGCTCAATTTGTCGATTTAATACAGATATAGCATCAATTAGGTCAAAAATGTCTCGGTTAAATTTTTTACGAAAACCAGAAATAAAAAGTCTAATTTCTCACGATTCATCGGATGAAAAACAATAAAACTACCTTAGTAATGATCGCAATTCAAATCCGAAGAAGAAGGTACCAGTAAACAATCCAACAACACACTGATTTTGAAAAAAAAAATTAAACTCGCTCAACACAGACAAGTTCGCCTAAACTTTCCGAGAAGACAAAGTGACTAAGTTCGCCTGAACAAAAAACATTATACACATTAAGTTCGCTTAATTAGGCGAACTTGTTAAGTTCGCTTAACAAGCCCCATGCGAACATATTAAGTTCGCTTCACCTCAACCACGCGAACATAACAAGTTCTCCTCAACCTTTTGCCTTGAACAATTTTCCAACATTCAACACGTCATTTCTTGAACTTTCGTCAGCAGCATGTATCCGATCCAATCCCAAACATTTTAATAAAATCTTAGAATTTTCATGGAAAATAAAAAACAAAATCTTTTTGAATTTTATCTATACAAACGGAATCACATGTTTTTGGATTTTTATCTGAATAAACTGAAATAACAAATTTTTGAATGAACATCATGAGTAAGAAGATCATATCAGTATCCGAGTAGTTCATCACACATTTTAGCAATAACCAAGGTTAACATATGATATGAAACATTCCAACCCATTATTGTACACTTTGCATCTTTTTCATTTTTACATACTCTTTTCAGTATTTATAAATCAATCAATTTGAATAATATTTGAAATGATACGCGATAAATTTCAAAGTGAATAAGATCAGGTTATGAAATGCTCAATTATTCATACCAAATTTGTAATATAAAGCATGAATTCTTAAATTTGTCAATATTATATGATTTGAAACTATAAGCGTTTATTCTCCAAATTCATGTGATTTAGTACCATTTAGATGAAAAACATCGTGTACCCCACATATATCCCAAAGGATATAAGAATCATGATGATTCAGAATCAGAAGATTCTAATGAATTGGCTGTATAATGAGAATCAACAAATTCAGGTATGAGGATCCAACTATTATCTGGATAAGTTTCAATGGAGTCAGACTAGATGATGTATCTAATTGATCCAAGGGAGAATATATGTTTCAACAGATGTTGTTTGAACGCATATCTTAGTTCAACAACACATTGCATGTTTTTCGGGGCATGGGTAGTGAAGTGAACTGAAATAGATTTGTGCTAAAGATATAATTCGATATTGGTCTCATGAAATTATTTAAAACCAAATATTATTTATCTGATAATGATCTTTTACACACACACCCAGGCATATAATGGATTCAAATCACAGATTTAATCATATCGTATTTAATTTTCACACTACTATTAGTTTCAAAACGCTTCTAGTCTATTGACAATTCAAGTTTCAAAACTCATACACAAATTTAAAAAAAAATTATCAAGATTAGAGCATTCACAACATTATCATTTCTCATTTATGCAGACTTTGAAATTTAGATCAAATCAAATACTTTAAACAATCATATATCAAAGATCTACTAAGGTCATGTGAAATGAACTAATCACTGATGTACTATCATTTCTTCTCTAACTTCAAATGATGTCAAATTTTATATTTTTCACTTTGTTTTGACTTTTTATAAATTAAGAATTTTTTTTTTGACTGAAAATTTAAAATGCAGAAATGTAATAAAGCAATAAAAGAAATTCAAAACAAAATTTTCCATGAAAATCTGATTTTGTAAAACTTTTATTCGGGATTGATCATACCTATCATTTTGATTAGAAATTCAAACCTGGTACGATCAAATGCCTTGGTAAACAGATCAGCAAAATTATCATCAGTGTGAACCTTTACCAGCTCAATCAACCTTTTCTCTGCACAATCACGAATAAATGATATCTAATCTCAATGTGCTTTGTTTTACTGTGCTTAACATGATTATTAGTTATAGACATTGTAGCATTATTATCAATAAGCATAGGGGTTCCTGTAAAATTCAAACCGTAATCTCTTAATTGTTGTTATATCCACAAAATCTGTGAACAACAACTTGCAGCAGCAATGTATTCTGCTTCGCATGTAGAAATGGAGACTGTGGTTTGCTTTTTGCATTGCCAGGAAACAAGTCGATTACCCAAGAACTGGCAACCACCTATTGTAGATTTCCTGTCCAAACAACAACCACCAAAATCAGAATCAGTATAAGCATTGAAATCAAAGTTAGAACCATGTGGATACCATAGTCCCAATATTTTTTTTCCTTTCAAATAACGAAAGATTCTTTTTATAGCTATCAAGTGAGATTCTTTTGGTTTTGCCTGGAATTTGGAACAAATACACACAACGAACATTATATCTAGCCTTGAAGCGGTTAAGTACATGAGAGATCCAATCATTGCCCTGTAAAGTCGACAATCAACATCTTTTCCATCCGGGTCAGAATTCAACTTATGATTGACCTGAATCGGAGTATCATATGGGGTACAGTCCTCCATCTTGAACCGGCTCAAGATGTCTTTGACATACTTGGACTGGTGAATAAAGAAACCATCTTCCTTTTGATTTACTTGTAAACCTAGGAAAAATGATAACTCTCCCATAGCTGACATTTCAAACTTCGACTTCATAACACTCTCAAAATCTTTGCACAACCCTTCATTTGTAGAGCCAAAAATAATATCATCCACATATATCTGCACCGGTAGGTAATCTCCCCCTGATTTCTTTATGAATAAGGTCGAGTCAATCTTGCCAGGAACAAAATCATTTGCCAAAAGATGTGTAGACAACGTTTCATACCACGCACGAGGATCCTGATGAAGACCATAGAGGGCCTTATCAAGCTTGAAAACTATATTCAGATTAAGAGGATCTTCAAACCCCGGTGGCTGACAAACATAAACTTCCTCCTTGACCTTTCCATATAAAAAAGCACTTTTCACGTCCAATTGAAACACCTTAAAACCTTTATAAGAAGCAAAAGCCAAAAACAGCCGTATAACTTCAAGCCTCGCAACAGGAGCATAAACCTCGGTGTAATCAATTCCCTCTTGTTCAATTCCCTCTTGTTGATTGAAACCATGGACAACTAATCTTGCCTTATTTCTTACCACGACACCTCGATCGTCTTTCTTACATTTAAACACCCATTTAGTACCAATTGGATACATACCCTTCGGAAGATCTACAAGATTCCAAACCTTGAGTTTGTCAAACTGAGCAAGTTCTTTCTGCATGGCCTCTTTCCAATTGTTATCATTTAAAGCCATTTCAACATTCTTTGGTTCGACCTGAGAAATAAAACATGAATGTGAGCAATCATCAAGAACACCAGAATCTTTAATACATGTATACAAACAAGTATTGTCAACAATAGAACGTGTTTTCACTCCATCACGCAAATTTCCTATTATATTCGTCACCGGATGATCTTTGAGTTCCTTGATTGATGCGACCTCAGGAACCGGCAACACTTCAACTTGAGTTGTATCAGATTGATAAGAAAAATCTTGATTAATTGGAATTTCCGAGTCTAAATTTGTAGGAATCTCCCCCTGAGCCTGTGTCGAAGGTAATGGATCATCACCCAACAAAGGATCAGCAGAAAAATCTTGAAAAATAGCATTATCTTCCTCACTCTCAGAATCTTGTGGTCCTGAACAAGAAGCAACATTAGGATCGGGAGCAGAAGTAGATGGAACCGATGAATTTTGAACTGCATTTGGTAGAAAACCACTATGCTGTACATCCTGACATGAATCATAGAGAATAGCAGCTTTTTCAGGAGAAATATCATAAGGTAAATAAAAAGACTTGAATAAATATTCATAATCAAATGCCCAATCTGGTCCAATCGCCATTTGCGATAAGGACCGATTTGAACAGTCAATATGGAACCATTCTTCAACTTGGGGCGTCTCTTTGTTATAAACCCTCTTGGTAGTAGAATTTGCAACATACCCTAGAAAAATCCCTTCAATAGCCTTAGCACTGAACTTGGTTGGGACATCTCTAACTTTCAATAGGGTGCATGGATTACCAAAAGGTAGTAAATATTCCAGATTCAGCTTTCTATTATTCAGCAACTCGTAGCATATCTTGTTTTGTCGCTTGACGGTCAAGACCCTGTTCAAATCGTGCGTGCCATTTCAACCAATGTCATGTTCTTTCGTTCAGCAACACCATTTTGTTGAGGAACATATGGCGCACTGAATTCATGATGAATTCCCTTTTATAGACAGAATAAGCCCATCTTGCTATTCTTAAACTCGCTGCCATTGTCACTTCTAATTCTTTTGACCTTCAGAGTGAATAAATTCTCCAAACCCAGGAATAAGTATTGTACCAACTCAGTGGTTTCAGCTTTAGAAGAAAGAAACTTAACCCATGAAAATCTAGAGAAATCATCCGTAACTACCAAACAGTACGATTTTCCATCAATGCTCCTGATACTAATCGGACCGAACAAATCCATATGCAGCTCCAAAGGAGTTACGATAGAATTCTTCGATTTAGATTTGTGTGATTTCTTCCGTTGTTTCCCCTTCTTGCAAGGAATACAATCACCAGGAACAGAGAATTTCATCTTCGGAATACCAAGAACCAGATCATTCTTAACAATATAGTTCATCTTCCTATAGTTGATGTGAGCTAGCTTCCTATGCCACAAAATAGAATCTGATTCCGACGCCTTGGAGAGTAAACAAGTAGGAATTGAATCCGTTGTAGTAGCGACACTCATGTCAAGGACATACGTGTCATTTCTCCTCGGAGCCTTCATGAGAATCCGTTCGTCAGGAATAACGAAGCCCGGTTTCAAGATATAACACTCAGCATCTTGAAATGGAACGAAAACTTCTTGTCACAAACTTGAGATACACTAAAAAGATTGTTTTCAAGCTGCTCCACATAATTCACCTTCTCAAATTTGACTTTGTCATTCTTTAAAGTACCTTGACCAGTTATGTACCCGCCTTTATTACCCGCAAAAGCACATAACCACCATCAATATTTTTGACATCTTCAAGCAACCGAATATTCCCTGTCATATGTCGAGAGCAACCACTATCCACATACCACGTATTGTTGATAGTCCTCCTTGGTTGTCCCTACAAAAACAAAGAAAATCAGTTAGAAATTGGAACCCAAGCCATTGTGGTCTTGGGTCGTCCAGATTGATCAAAATAAACAACTTCAAGCAATTCACAATCAATGTTATCATTAACCTTTGGAACAGAAGTTTCACACTTAGACTTTTTCAAAGAAGACACATTATGCTTAATTGGAAAAACATTGTTTGATATATTATTATCAGATTAAGAAGTTTCCAAAAGTTTCTTCAATTTTCTGTTTCGTCTTCTCCTTTGTGGTCTAGACAGTTTAACTTCAGGTGGAGAATCTTTTGAAATTCCAAAATGTGGAATCTCAAATTTCTCTTGACAAACAAATGATTTAGAATTCAATTTATCCTGCTGTTTAAATCTAGAAGATTTAACAAAAGATCGACAAGGCATATTTTTCTCCACATTAGAAGTCGACTTTCCCTCATCTATTCTTTTCATAATTTGCACCACTTTTGATTGTGAAGGAGCAGTCTTCAATTTGCCTTGGTTCTTATAAGGACAATTTATCAGAATATGACCAGCTTCATTGCAGTGAAAACAAACTCTTCTCTCTTGATGAGTTCTAAAATAAGGGGTTTTTCTAGAGTTTGAGGAACCATCAGATGAGTAAGCTTCAGAAGATTGTACAGAACACTTTACTTGCTTCTTTTGAACATAAACCTGTATAGGTACCTTTGATGAAAGCATCTTTTGATGACCGACAGCAACTAACCCACTTGACTGTAAAATTGGGGAACGCTTAGGTGTAATAACTTTCACCTCGTTAGGTACAGTCATAATGCATCTATCACGAGTAACAGTTTTTACAACTGTTGGTTCATCGAGTTTCACCTCTTTTGGAATACCTTCAACCTTCTTCTCATCAAATACCTCATCCTCAGAGTCAGACTCATAAACCATATCCTCACCAGTTACCGGATTCACTTTTAATACTGTTTTTGGATCAATTTCCTCTTCATGTATGATTTCAGGTTCGACCACATAATTTGCATTAAATGGAGGAGGAACAAATCCAATCCCAGCAACTCTCTTAGTAGGATCAGCATTAGCATTAAAATAATCTAATACTACAGAAGAATTTTCAAAATTTTCCAGCTTTCGATGAAGTTTGATCACTTCAGATTCTTTGTCAGAAATTTCTTTGTTCTTTTGAGCGACAACTTCATTTCGTTTTTCTATCTCAGCATAAGCCATATCCAGATGATAAGCTTGTTCTTTATATTTCAACCCCAGAGAATTTAAGTCTCTTTTCTAAGACTCAATTCTATCGATGCATAAATTATCATTCTCTTTCAGTTTCTGATTAACTGAATGCATCGATTTCATATCACAAATCAAGTTTGTGTTATCATCCATGACCTTTTGCAATTTATCTTTTACAGTAATGCAGTTAGAACAGTAAATATGACAAACAGAGTCTTTTACCTTTGACGGATCAGACATGTCTGCCATTAAAACTTTGGCAATGGGAATACTCTCTAAATCAGCACCATCTGAAGCATTTTGTGTTAGAACAATATCATCTTCAGCAACACCTGATGCAATATCAGAATCAATATTCTGCACTTGTTCTATCTCTTCATCAACGCTCGGTACACTTTCACCATCACTCGAACTATTATCATCAGTCGACTCTTCAGATTTTTCAGAATGAATCTCTGCTACAAATGCTTGACTTACCGTACCCACCAAATCTTCCAGATGAATACCCCAGTCATAGTTATCATCGTTCTGAGCGACCAAAGCCGATGATGTAGATGCATGATTAGAATTACCAGATGTACCATGTGACTGATTACGATTATTCTGAAAGTTATACGGCTTCTTCTGAGAATCAAACTCAAATTTTGGCTTCACACATTCTTTAGCAAAGTGACCATACTCTTGACAGTTATAGTAACGCACTTTGGTTTTATCAAATCCCATGCGTGATCGACTATTAGACCCAATATATTTCCTGCCAGTCTTTTTCAAGAAATCCTTTGCTTGACGCATCAACATAGCCATATTCCATTGGATATTCATTTCTTCTAGATCAACAGGATCAATCTGTCTAAAATCTTCTTCAATAACCTCAGGATCATGAATTTTCCCTCCAATAAAGTTTTCATACGACGCCATGAATGAGGAAAACATAGCCAAATAATCATCAGCAACCTTTTGATTCATATTGTGAGTTCCAGACGATGAAGACGCTGTAATTGCAGAGAAACCAGAATGACTAGAATGACCAGAATGAAGAGGAACTCCAGAACACTGATCATTAGAAGTATCTTGAGCATCACCAGAAAAAAATACAACCCCTGTACCAGTTTTACCATAAGTCTTGGCAAAATACATTGAAGGATCTTGTATATGTTCCATATTAGTCTCCTTCTTCTTCATATTCATATCATGGGATTGAATCTTTCCAAGAACCTCTTCCAAAGACATTGATTTATACTTGACATTCTCTTTTATTAAAGCTGTATACACATCAAACTTAGATGGTAATGCCTCCAAGAACTTATCGTTAATCTCTTCAGTCTCATACACCACAGAAGCACTCTACAATTCACTCAGCAGATGATAGAATCTTGTAGCAAGATCATCCAAGGATTCATTTTGAAAGTGCTTGAAAACCAAGAATTGCTTCTTCAGTAGCTCTTTTCTACTCTTCTTTGCATTCAAACTACCTTCACATCTTTTCTGTAATGCTTCCCACAGTTGTTGAGAATACTTGAATTGTTTAAAACTGTGATATATTTCCTTTGGAAGAGACATCGAAATACTCGCCATTGCTTTCTTTTCCCGATCAAACAGCAAATTTTCTTATGTGGTTAACGCAGACACGGTTTTGGAACATCATCCTTTCCCATCCACAAGTAAGTCGGATGCGTATAACCATCTAAGATTGGAATCCATAGACTGGTATCGGTAAAGGATACGAACTGATCAAACCGATCTTTCCAATTAGAATAATCAGCAAGATTTAACAACTTCGACGGTTTCTGAGATGTACCAATCTCATTATCATAATTGAACATATTAGTTACTTGAACCATATTTGTCATTTTTCAAAAAAATTTCCAAGTGTTGAACACACTACCCTTAGGCGAAGATAGTAAGTTCGCTTCAGATACACCCAAGCGAATTTAATATGAAGCGAACTTAATAAGTTCGCTTAAACCAGAATCCAAAAATCTGATTAAGTTCGCCTAATTTGAGAGAAGCGAACTTGACAAGTTCGCCTGCAGACCAATTCAGCAAGTTCGCTTGCTTCAGCAGAATAAAAAATCAAGAACAGCTTCAACCCAAAAACATGAACCGAATTTCACCAAAAATCTTCATAATTCACTGATTTGAAGGAATTAGACCAAATTAAACCGTAAGATTATGTATTTTCTCAATTAGAACCTTTCTATCGGATCAATTTCTTCAAAATCCACTTCAAAAACACCAAATCAGAAGCAAAATAAGCTTGAAAACTCCCTAGAAATGGAAATTTCAAAGATGATGAATTTCTTGTCAATTTGCATACAAAACCGTCTAAAATCACCAAGAATCACGAGCATACCACTTGTAGGTCCACATGGCTCTTCTACGGATCATTCTCGTGATAAGACGTATTGTTAACGCGGAGTGCGGAATCCAACCGAATCAACAATTGTATACACAAAATACAATAGAAACAATCACGTAAATAACATTCAAGCTTGTATTCCAACAATCATAGAGTTTACAGACGCAATCAGACAATTTGTTCACTTCTGTTCTACGCTCTGTTCCTTTATTCTGATGACTCTGTAACCTCAACATATAGACATCTGATCTGTATTAGGCGAACTTAACAAGTTCGCCTCTAACAGACTAAGCGAACTTAACAAGTTAGCCTCAGATAGACTAAGCGAACTTAACAAGTTCGCCTCAGTTAGACTAGGGGAACTTGACAAGTTCGCCTCTAGCATAACTTGTATAAACACTTAGAACATTGCATACAAAAACATAAAGACATTAGATCTAAACTATTACAAAGCTTTTGTCATTACAAACTATGTCCTAACACAACCGGAGAGAAAGGGCAGAGAAAGGGAGCCGGCCAAGGCTATGGCGGCGCAAGGTGGTCCAGGGGCTAAGACGAGTGGCGGCGACGTCGTGGTGGTCAGGCGACTCCAATGCAACCGGAAACAAAACTAGGTACAAGGATGACGACGGTTGTAGAACCACGACCATTCCAGCGGTGGTGGTGACGGGATTCAGAAGATGCAAAGGGAGACGATGGAATAAGATGGAGGTGAAGGAACAATTTCCGGCAGGTTTGTACAGATCCGGCCGATGGTGTTTCAGATCTAGATAAATCCGGTCAATTGGGAGTTCCAGCGAGTGGGATATGTACAGTTCCGGTGAAACTCGTCTTTCTGAACACGAATCCGGCAAACTCTGACTTTGCCGGCGAGAAATTCCGGCGACAGAACTAGGGTTCCGGTGAAATACGTTTTTCCGGCCAGCCCCGCTTATCCGACGAAGTCAGTCTTCCGGCGAGGCATGGGTGGTCTCAGGTGAGTCTCTTTCATGCTTTCTTGTTGAACCGAGTTAGATCTACACAAATGTATTGACATTTTCCCAGTTTCAATGTTCCGGTGGAACTCCGGCGAGTCCCAAATGAGCGGATCTTGGGTTATATGTTGTTTTGTTGACTCGATCTATGGACTACGAGGTTAGTATTGTGGTTTAAGCCTAATTTTTGGCGGACGCTTAATTATCTGACTAGATCTAGTGACTTGTGGTTGTCGGGTTCCATCCCCAAGTATAAAACATGTGTTTTTTAATAGGATACGACACCTTGGACCTTGGTCAAACCTGATCAACTCTGGTCAACGAAAGTCAAATGTGATCAATACGTATATCGTGAGATTTTGAACGTGTCGGTTTGAGGGCGGAACACACGGAAGGTAAAAACGCACGCTAAACGCTTTACGTTTAATATTTCGAAAGTTAAACGCGTGTTCGGTTATAGTACCTTGAGCTTAAACTATTCGTTAATGGTAAAAAAATAAATATTAACTTAGAAATTAATATTAATGGTCCGTAAACGTGTATGTTTAACCTAGAAACTTCGTTACAACTAAAATACATAATTATTATTCAACGAGTAAGCGTATTCGTAAATGGTAATTTGTTAACGAAGACATTAAACACGATTAACAAACGATACATACAATTAAAGCGTATTTGCGTTACAACACGGTCTATAAAAAATAGATACGATGAGGATGACTTGAACATAGAGTATTTTATACAAATGTATATAAGTATATTTGTTTGTTATGTCGTTAAACGGAAATTTAAGTTATAACTAAACGGACTAATCGATGAATTGACTAATAACAAACATTGATACGAATATATTTTTCGTAAACATAAACGTATAATACGCGCGCACACACACACACATATATATGTATGTAAATACTCGTGTCATTATAAACCAAACGAGTGTTATGTAACACGATACATAGAATCAAACATATATACATGTATATTTACATGCACAAATATAAAAGGCACATAATATGTTCATATCATTAAGATTATTGATTATAAGACACGGACAATTGGAAACATATACGATTATGTTTCGAACAAATATTATGTACATATACATATAATTGTATCTATATATAGGCGGATATGTATATACATTATATAAACTCAAACGTGTATTGTGAAATAGAGTATTTGTATATTATATTGTTAGTTTAAAAAAAAGGATATATAGATACATAAATATACATACATATGTGTACGAATACATTTAACACCATTGTTTAGGGTAAGGCGTATCTATGTATAAACTTACAATACCTAATTTTATGCAAACATTTTTACACACGTGACACATATATTATGTAATATCTTAAGTCTAATTAAACTATGATTATAGTTTGACATAAATAAATGTTTACAAGTATTTTTATTATACGTATCCAAATACACAAAGACAAACCAATACTTTCCAAAGTACAACTACAACTCAAGATTGGCTATCAAATAGTCACCGCACACGTGATAACGCAATGCGAGTTTAGACTCGCTTTACACTATTAAGGTTAGTCTATAAAGCTCATTAAGTGCCTACAGGTATCGTAGGACTCGAATAGGACGTAACCCGTGATTATCATGTGAACATTGGTTTCTATTACTATCAGAAGGACATTAGTGTTACTGACACGTCATCAGGTGAGTTCACTGCCCCCCTTTAACTTTTTAAACGTTTTAGAAATATCGGGGGAGAAACATACTTGCTTAGCACGTTTGAAAACATGAAACATCTTTGTTTGATACGTTTGGAAACATCATTACTTGGTACATTTGAAAAATCATGAAACAAATTTGCATTATACAAGAAATCTTGACCGACCATTTATGTTTACATGAGACATTCGTTGAGAGCTCGTCAAGTCCCTACGTGAATATTTTTATAACTATTAGCTATAGTCTTAGCCTGGGACTCTGTGGATAGTACTATTGGGATTGACACCCCCGGTCATGGTTCGATCGGTTTTGGTCGAATGGTCGCATAGTGTTCAAACGTGTGCTCGGGAGGTACGAGATGGGGCAAAAATACCTGTGTCATGGTTTGGTTAACACTCATGTAAAATAAACTTCGTATACCTAGCTAGTTACGATGGGTCAACTTGATAGGTCAAACTTGATATGATTTCTTGGTTTCATTTAACGTATACATGAGATCGTTTTCGTGCAGATGGATCTATCAATTGTTTACATACAAATGGTTTTGTCATTGCAAATGTTTTTTCAATGTTTTCAAGGAAAACAGTTTAATGTTATGGCCGTGTACGTATTTTAAATGTTTTCGAGGAAAACTGTTTCATATCACGACCACATACACATCATCAATGTTTTCAAGAAAAAACTATTTTACATTGAGACAATTAAACCTGTGAACTCACCAACCTTTGTGTTGACATTTTTAAGTATGTTTTTCAAATAACACATAGCTATGGCACGGTTGGAATAGGTTAGCCATTTGGACCAAACCCTAGAAGACGAAGAATTGTGATTGTTAAACCTCAAGACGGTTTTGACCTATATGGTTCTAGGATAATGTACAAGCTTATTTTAGTATTTGTAATGGTGTTCAATGTATAGAAGTCTTTACTTTAGCTTTCGTTGTTGTGTAACGTTACCAATCATTGCAACCTTGATTTATTTATTAAGTGAATAAATTTGGGGGGGTGTAAGATTGGTATCAGAGCCAATGGTTTTAGCGAATTTGGTTTCCTTAGTGACATCTAGGCTCTAACCAGACTCAATTAGGGACCAAGATTTCTAAGACTTACATCACATTAGGAACACCCAAGATCTGAGTATAGAAATTCCAACCGTTGCCGAACAACTTGAGAAGACCACTAGTGTATGTGGTGACACTAGGGTATCATTAGATACGCTAATACAATTACACGGCACACGTAACGAATACTTAACACGTACAACAATGTGGAAATAATGGACACCTACAACGTTCCGTAACAAAGTGTCACTGTTCGGATTACGAATAAAGAATGACGAGTACACAGCACACTATAACCCTAGAGGATCGAGTTACAAGCTGAGCTTGGGCGATGATGGTAGCAATCGCCATTCACCAATATTGATATCACAACTGGCTGAACCCGTACTAGAACCTGTACTTGTACGTGTACCTGCACCACACCTACAACTACTCCAGCTGTGGAGTCGGCTTTCTCTTTTGTCATACCGTCGCCTCCATTTGGCGTGGTATACATACTCTCTTTCATGATTTGCTGGGTTGGATGACAAAAACCATCGCCATGAGATTTGACAGACAAAACTGCCCGATCAGAAAGGAACCCGAAGTGGAGGAGCAGGACCAAACGGGAGAGAACTACACATAGACTCATCGGGATCATGTGGATCCACATGTACCTACAAACTTTGAGCATGAGTTGCTCGACATTGATTTGAGGATCTCTGCCCTAATATAGAGCCTGACTTCCACCACATACATCTTATTAATAGAGGACACCTGTTGTACCTCTCCACCGTTAACTCCATTCGGCAGCAGCCTTAGTCGGCAGATTCATGAGTGTTGGTACACATGACTATGTGTAATCCGATAGAACATATACACTTGTACGCGAGAGTACAACACGATGAAACGGCCTAATGAACATTTCAGTTCTCTTTCACTGAGAGTCTGAGACAGGGAAAACACTAAAGGGAACATGCAAAGTAAATTATCATTACGGGTGCATACGTAATCATAATTTACAGCGCATGGGAAGTCTGGTGAGTCTTACTGTCCGAGCTAATGTTCATGATTAGTCTGTATTCTCAATCTCATATCCCAGTCACTTCGTTAATGATCGAAATTACCATAACCAAAGGGGTTGAGCCAAAAGGCATCAGATGATGCGATGGGCTGTCACAAGTGATGTAGAAATGTACATCATCTCCTTCATCTTCGAATCCTAATGGATCTAAAACTCTTACTGGGACTTTATTGATATAATAACTTCGACCGAAACTTTGAAGAGATCAATTATCGACAATTTAACCTTGGTATTTGGACCAAATATGGAAATTCTCTGTAAAGTACTACTTCAACTTTTGAGATTCAACTATAGGTTTTCTCTTTTCTACTTCATTACCTATCTATCAAACCATGAGACCGATACGCAAACTCTTGAACTTGCCTAGGAAAAATACAAATATCTGACGCTTAACACTCATTGTCACAATTTTATAGCTTAAGCCCTTGTACTAAGAACTTTAAGGCTATAATAGGTATGAGTGAAATACGTAATGGCAAGTCGTGATAATACCATTCGAATGCCAAGGAAATTGCAGACATACTATATTATTAGTAGTTGGCAAAATTCTAAAACTTCATGATCCATTCCGAGCAACTTTGACAAGAAATCAAGAACCTAAGTTGAAGTATGAGGATTTAATTTTGTGTTCTACGATTGATAACCGTCTAAAGCTGCGCGCTATCGGGAAGATGAAAAAAGGGGGGGGGGGCAATCAATTCCGGAAGTTTTACTTGATTGTCGTATATTTCCTGACATCCACTTAATGAGAAGTTAAGCCTTTAATTAAACTGACTATGATGTCGCATCATAGGCTACCAATTTAATGGGCTAGCAAGCTCATAATCAGTCTCGGGGAAATACCCTTCCTATGAGGCTAGTTCCACGAGGTGACTGTTTACCTTCTCATCTAGACGGACTGCGGTCTAGAAGTCCTTAAGACTTATCTATCTCGTGGACATGATAGTCAAGTTATGAGTTCACAAATCAAGATATTACAACCTAAATGCCAGAATGCAGTTAAAGTGCAGTGCAAGCAAAGACTAATGAGGTATTAAACTCAAATCTTCGCCAGTGAAAGCATACGATAATTCTTGAAACCCCTAATCAATAGCGACCATGTTAATGGGAAAATCTCTTATGGCAAAAAAACCTAATACGAGAGTATAATTTAAATGTTCCGAGATAATGCTATCGAGAAGTATAAGGGAACAATCATCACATTTCAAATCTGTATTTGGTCATTGCTATCTGAGTACAAGAAGGTGAAGGATATGCGGTTAGAAAACTAATATAAGTGAAACTACACCACTAACCCTTAGTAACCGGTTTGAGAACCATTCTCACTTTTCTTTGAACCTATGGAGATTCATTTATCTCTAGTATTTGTTGAGCCAAATTAGCTATACTATTCCCAAAAATAATTGACACTCTCTTTCTTTTTCGTCTGGATTCACTCTCATCTTTAGATGAATCATAGAAATCTGGACAATTCAAAAACCCGGATAATTCAGTGTCACTATGAATTTTTTTAGTTGTCTCGAGTTTATTGTTTGACATCCTTTTTGTTAATATTTCTATCTAAAATAGTCCAACTCATCTGAGAGAAATTATATACGATGATATTACTTCCTGGAACCCAATCGAACCAGTTTAACCTACATACTGATTAGGCCGATGAAATATCAGTTAAAATCTTTTGTTCTAAAAAGATAGAATGCATCAAGGCGTCGACTCGTTGCGACAAACAGTCAATGTGATACCCGACATTTCAGGTCAATATCCGTACATATCTTAAACGCGTTTACATTTATCATATTTCCTGACTGACTTAAATTGATAAATTAGGTCATTAAAGTCTAGGAAAAGCCGTAAATTGTTTCATTTCATATTTTGGTAATTTTTGGAGTTACCGGTTCACGTACCCGTATAACCCGACTAAATGCGAACGTTGGTGATTAATTTAAAACAACCAGTACGATATTTAGAGACCATAAAATGTGAACTTTATATGCATAAAATAAATTCTCTTTCTTTTTAGGCTAAAACTTATAATATACGTAAAGTTAAATAATGAACCCTTTCAAAGATGTTACCGCGTAGCGTCACCTTTAGGCACTTATACCTACAAATAATCACATCAACGAATTATATAACCCGGGATTTAAATATTTTTCACTCAACGAATCTTTAACTACTTAAATTATAATTCTAGTATCATTAAGAACCTAAACCAAATTAAATTAACACTTAAAAACTCTAATTGGGATTAATACACCTAATAACCTAATTAACTAACACCTAATCTTATGTTATCATCTAAACTAACCCAACCCCCCCTAATTCCTTGACTCTCGGCTGAAGAAGCAACATGTAGGGTCCTTCACCATCAAAATTACTACTACTAGATTATTTAAGTTAAAAACCATACTCCCTTGTCCTCTTTTATTCCCAAAAGGCTTTCAAAACCCATTCCCCATCTAATTCAAAATCTACAAAAGGACTACCACATCCTATCATTGATCATTCACTCCTTTTCAAACACTCAATCTTTTACCTTACCTCTCTCTTTTTCTCACGACAACAACAACACCATATCGTCTTCATTCTGTCTTCATAGGATACGTACCACCTTGGGGTCAGATGAGCTTTTGGGGGGCTACAGTCATTACAAGCTTAGCTAGCGCAATACCTGTAGTAGGAGATACCATAGTGACTTGGCTTTGGGGTGGTTTCTCCGTGGACAATGCCACCTTAAATCGTTTTTTTAGTCTTCATCATTTACTCCCCTTTCTTTTAGTAGGCGCCAGTCTTCTTCATCTGGCCGCATTGCATCAATATGGATCAAATAATCCATTGGGTGTACATTCAGAGATGGATAAAATTGCTTCTTACCCTTATTTTTATGTAAAGGATCTAGTAGGTTGGGTAGCTTTTGCTATCTTTTCTTCCATTTTTATTTTTTATGCTCCTAATGTTTTGGGGCATCCCGACAATTATATACCTGCTAATCCGATGCCCACCCCGCCTCATATTGTACCGGAATGGTATTTCCTACCGATCCATGCCATTCTTCGTAGTATACCTGACAAAGCGGGAGGTGTAGCCGCAATAGCACCAGTTTTTATATGTCTGTTGGCTTTACCTTTTTTTAAAAGTATGTATGTACGTAGTTCAAGTTTTCGCCCGATTCACCAAGGAATATTTTGGTTGCTTTTGGCGGATCGCTTACTACTAGGTTGGATCGGATGTCAACCTGTGGAGGCACCATTTGTGACTATTGGACAAATTCTCCTTTTGTTTTCTTCTTGTTCTTTGCCATAACGCCCATTCTGGGACGATACGTACCACCTTGGGGTCAGATGAGCTTTTGGGGGGCTACAGTCATTACAAGCTTAGCTAGCGCTATACCTGTAGTAGGAGATACCATAGTGACTTGGCTTTGGGGTGGTTTCTCCGTGGACAATGCCACCTTAAATCGTTTTTTTAGTCTTCATCATTTACTCCCCTTTCTTTTAGTAGGCGCCAGTCTTCTTCATCTGGCCGCATTGCATCAATATGGATCAAATAATCCATTGGCATTGGGAAGGATACGACAGGCTCAATTCTTTTGCTCAAGGATTAAAACTTCATCTGGACGATATGTACCACCTTCATGTATTCATCCACTTCAAGCATTAAAACTTTCCATCTCTTGGTGTTCTAAGGAGCTTTCAAAGATTTTCTCAAGGATTTTAGCTAAGGACTCAAGATCACCTTCTTTTGCTCTCAAAAATCATCATCTCCCTAGTTATCTTCCCTAGTTTGCCTAGTGGTAAAGAGTTTATCCATTTCATCTTTATATTCATGATTATCTCCTTTATATTATGGTTTAAAATGCATGAAGTTCACCTAATAGTGGAATGTTTTTATAACACTTTCTTAAATAAATAAACTAACACGAAAAGTGGCTTGATCAAGTTGTTAATATATGGTGTAGGTATATACATATATTTATGTGTCATAAGAGTGTATTATATATATATATATATATATATATATATATATGTATGTGCCGTGAGGATGTATGTAAATATATGAATGCGTAAAAAAAACAAAATTTGTTGGCAAAGGTTGCTAAAAAAAACATATATGATGTGACATATGAAACTTAACATGTCAAAGTGGTGTAAATTGGGTAGATAAAAACGCAAGATTTAGTTAACGGGCGAATTGGTAAATAAATATAGTTAACTAGTTAGTTCTCATAAACTCGAGTCTTAACATTTTTTTATGTATAAAAACCAATGTTTTCATAACCGGACCGGACAATGAACCGGACGTTTTAGAGGTTCACTGGTCGGAACGGTCGGAATGGATTCAAGAACCGGATGACGCAATAAATAATATAAATATTCATAAAAATATATAGAAAAATATAAAAAATTCCAAATACTACATATACAACCATTTAAACAATTTTGAGTCAAGCACGAGTGTTGTAGGTCTGTAGGAATTTTAATTCTTTTGAATCTTCAATTTTAATTTTGATTAAGGTTTTGGAGGATATGTGGCAGCGTATAAGTTAAAAGGAAAGAGTCAAATTGAGTTAAAATTGTAAATAGAAGTAAGTAGGAGGACTATAGGATAAAAAAGATAAAAAAAAAAGTAAAAAAAAAAATTAAACTACCCGGTTCAACCACCGGTTCGCGGTTCGTGGTTCGACCGCTGAATCGCTTGGACTGCCCGGTTCAACCAGCAAACGGTCTTAGAGCTTGTAACCGGACCGATGGAGGTCACAGTTCCCGGTCCGACCGGCCGGTCCGGTCCGGGTTTAAAAACATTGATAAAAACAATTACTTCAAAATGTTGACTTACATATATATATATATATATATATATATATAGTAAATAGAATTAATGACTTTTATATATATATATATATAAATGGCATTTTTGCAAAGAACCAAGTCTTGGACGTATTTGGGTGACAACATAAGTATGGTAAAAACCACGTATCTATTTTCGGTGAATACGACCGTTAAACGGATTTAAATAGTTAATTTGAGTAAATACATATTATATGGCTACTTAGTTTGGTAGGACATAATATATAAATATATCTAATTGTTAATAAATATATGTTTTGGTAAAAATTAATGAATCTCTAAGTATTAAAAATTACTTATGTCGAATCCTAATAAATAACTAGTGCTAGTTATTTGAAACGAGTATTTATATGTATATGTATTCTTATTAATCTCAAAACTCGATTATGCGTTATCTCACGAAGTTGATTATCAGAGAAATATATAATGTAACAAATATAAATATATTATTTTACGTTATCACGAGAATAATGGATAATTCCTCTAAAAATAATTATATAGTTTGATAATAATATAATTATTTGACGTTCGAGACGTGCTGTCGTTATGTTAGCTTATATATGTATTTTGAGTATAAATGTGTTTATATTCATAAAGAAGTAAATATCAATCACCAACGGGTCGTTAATTACAATATCATTTTTCTAAACGAAAAACATTCCTAACCGAATCAACTATGTTGGGTGAACAACTAGCATTCGAGACGTCCATTCTCGACCCTAAGACGTATCTTTTAATACGTAGGGCACGAGTAGTAGAGTCTCGCTTTCACGAACGTTAATTTGCTAGCTTGCATTGACTCGAGGTGAGTTTCACGGCCCCTTTTAAACTTTTTACTGTTTTGTAAACTTTGGGGGAAAACATACTCGTACTCATTTTTTTATATGATAATAAGAAAACAAGACCCGACTTTTATATTTGCATGAGTTAACATTGAGATCTCATAAAGTCCCCTACGTAAACATTTAATAACCATTAGCTAGGGATTAGCCTGGGATTCTATGGATAGTACAATTTGGGATTGACACCCCCGATCATGGTTCGATCGATTTTGGTCGAATGGCTGCATAGTGTTCAACCGTGTGCTCGGGAGGTACGAGCGGGGGGCAAAAATACATGTGTCATGGTTTGGTTATGACTCATGTATGAACATTTAATTCGTATTCTTAGCTAGTTTGCGGATGGGTCAAACATTACTTGTTTTGTTTATCATATACGTAAAGATCATTTTCATGCAATTGATTTGCTCATTGTATTCATATAAAACCTGTGAACTCACCAACCTAGTGTTGACATTTTTAATTATGTTTTTCAAGAAATTAAACGCGACATCAAGGGTAATACTACATAGGGTTCATGCATACATGGTGGATACTACTTTTGAAGATTTTCTTGTATAACCCATAATGATTGGGTCATATTTGCAAAATCTTGATATTTTGTAACTTCAAACTAACATTTTGGGCTATAAAACCTTAAACTTAATTCATGTATCCAGTTTGCGTGTATGCGTTTGCAATAATCATATGCTTTGGAAACCATGAACGTTACGCCTCGGTGATCCCGCCTTAACGGGGTGTGACAGTCAATTACCTGATTATGAAGTACCATGCGAACATTTCATCAAACCATCGGACATATCTTTACCGGACTTCTGATAAATTCATTTTAGATTCAATCATGATGTGATTTTTATGAAAGAAAATCAAGATTGAATACAATATATGTACCCTTATGCTATCGGAAATCCGTGTGCATGAATGCACTTTTGCTTTCCTCGTCAAAGATGGTGATCATACAGTTACACTCAGACGAGAACGATCACATGATGAAATTCATTGACAGCTAAACCTTGATCGGTTACTTTGGTGCGTGAGTGGTTCACTCGAGTTGGGAAAACTCGCTATTTTTATTCACACTGGTCCGACACCCTCTTAATGACTCACTCATTACACGAATATGACTTTTGTAGTTGTAATCCCTCTTGTTCGTGAAACTCTAGTGATGGCTTTATCACTTAGTGGTATAGTCCATGTCGTTCATTTAATGACATATTTAAGGAGTATTCCTAAAACTACCCAATTGACATAATGTGTGCCCATTCCCTTGTCAATAGATTCAAAGAAAACTCATTCGATTTATCGTATGCTCAACGGTAACGTTATACTGTTACATTATAAGACGCTATCTCACATCCCTACACATCCAATATCGTTAGTTGATGAGACATTCTCTTTACCTTCGGATGTCGACTACAAAGTGGATTGAGTTAAAATTCTCCCTATGAAAGAGAAATGAACTAAGGATACAAAAATCTCATCCGAATAAATTAAGTCAATCCAAGAGGTAAACTTAGACTAAGTTTTAATGAGGGGAGAATGTGACAACCCTGAGATTAGGGTCATTTACTCTTGATAGTTACTTCACCACAAATGGGCTTGGCCCATTAACGACCCAGTTGTAGGCCTAATAGGGAGTGAAGCCCATTAAAGGGCCAGCTATAGGCCCAATGGGTGAACCAAATTTCTAACTCTACTTGACGGATCATAGTACGATTCGAGATAACATATTATTAAAACATAATCTCGCGGCTTTCGGTTAAAAGGAGTAACAACACACAACGTGATACCTGACCACTAATATTAAATATTAATAGTAATTACTAATATTTACTTCAGACGTGTGTTTAGAAATTAACACGTGAGTTATACGACATAGAACGTGTGACTACGACAAATACGAGAGTAAGCTTAATCCGGTTAACTTTTATCTAGTGTGATTAAATAATATAATGATTATTTACATATTATCATCTTTGTTTACGATTACTTTTATTTTTAAGGAAATAATAATTTCATTCGGAGCACGAAACGTTTAAACAAGTAAACGCGTTAAGACACGCGGTACCGGCTTGGACACCCGTTGAAACAGAGATTTCACAATTTAAATACTTAAATAATATTTATTATTAAAGTTTAACAATTTTAAGTATTCTAAGATAGTAATTCGGAAATCTTATTCGTGACAGAGACCCGAACGGATACGTGTTTTCCGCAAACCAGTATTTATCCTCTTGAAAACCCCCTACCAAAGCCCTAAGTATAAAAAACCCCACTCTCTTTCATCCTCATTTCCACCAAATCCTATACCCTTCTAGAGAGAGAGAGACGTAGAGGAGAGAAGGGAAGCCCTCACCGCCGGAGCCGGCCACATCCCGACGGCAACGACGGCAGGTGTCGGTGGCAAGCCTATAGACGGCTATGGTGGTGGTGTAGTCTTTAACCAACCGGAGAGAGAGGGCAGAGAAAGGGAGCCGGCCAAGGCTATGGCGACGCAAGGTGGTCCAGGGGCTGAGACGAGTGGCGGCGACGTCGTGGTGGTCAGGCGACTCCAATGCAACCGGAAACAAAACTAGGTATAAGGATGACGACGGTTGTAGAACCACGACCATTCCAGCGGTGGTGGTGACGGGATTCAGAAGATGCAAAGGGAGACGATGAAATAAGATGGAGGTGAAGGAACAATTTCCGGCAGGTTTGTACAGATCCGGCCGATGGTGTTTCAGATCTAGACAAATCCGGTCAATTGGGAGTTCCAGCGAGTGGGATATGTACAGTTCCGGTGAAACTCGTCTTTCTGAACACGAATCCGGCAAACTCTGACTTTGCCGGCGAGAAACTCCGGCGACAGAACTAGGGTTCCGGTGAAATACGTTTTTCCGGCCAGCCCCGCTTATCCGACGAAGTCAGTCTTCCGGCGAGGCATGGGTGGTCTCAGGTGAGTCTCTTTCATGCTTTCTTGTTGAACCGAGTTAGATCTACACAAATGTATTGACATTTTCCCAGTTTCAATGTTCCGGTGGAACTCCGGCGAGTCCCAAATGAGCGGATCTTGGGTTATATGTTGTTTTGTTGACTAGATCTATGGACTACGACGTTAGTATTGTGGTTTAAGCCTAATTTTTGGCGGACGCTTAATTATCCGACTAGATCTAGTGACTTGTGGTTGCCGGGTTCCATCCCCGAGTATAAAACATGTGTTTTTGAACATGATACGACACCTTGGACCTTGGTCAAACCTGGTCAACTCTGGTCAATGAAAGTCAAATGTGATTAATACGTATATCGTGAGATTTAGAACGTGTTGGTTTGAGGGCGGAACACACGGAAGGTAAAAACGCACGCTAAACGCTTTACGTTCAATATTTTGAAAGTTAAACGCGTGTACGGTTAGAGTACGTTGAGCTTAAACGATTCGTTAATGGCAAAAAAAATAAATATTAACTTAGAAATTAATATTAGCGGTCCGTAAACGTGTATGTTTAACCTAGAAATTTCGTTACAACTAAAATACATAATTATTATTAAACGAGTAAGCGTATTCGTAAGTGTTAATTTATTAAACGAAGACATTAAACACGATTAACAAACGATACATACAATTAAAGCGTATTTGCGTTACAACACGGTCTATACAAAATAGATACGATGAGGATGACTTGAACATAGAGTATTTTATTATACGTATCCAAATACACAAAGACAACCCAATACTTCCCTAAGTATAACTACCACTCAAGATTGGCTATCAAATAGTCACCACCCTTTAACGAATCTGTCAAGCTCAACCGCACGCGTGATAATGCAATGCTAGTTTAGACTCGTTTTACACTATTATGGTTAGTCTAAAAAGCTCATTAAGTGCCTACAGGTATCGTAGGACTCGAATAGGACGTAACCATGATTATCATGTGAACATTGGTTTCTATTACTATCAGAAGGACATTTGTGTTCCTGACACGTCACCAGGTGAGTTCACTGCCCCCTTTTAACTTTTTAAATGTTTTAGAAATATCGAGGGAGAAACATATTTTCTTAGCACGTTTGAAAACATGAAACATCTTTTTTGATACGTTTGGAAACATCATTACTTGGTGCATCTGAAAAATCATGAAACAAATTTACATTATACTAGAAATCTTGACCGACCACTTATCGTAAAGTCCCCTACGTGAACATCTTTATAACCATTAGCTATAGTCTTAGCATGGGAGTCTGTGGATAGTACTATTGAGATTGACACCCCCGGTCATGGTTCGATCGGTTTTGGTCTAATGGCCGCATAGTGTTCAAACGTGTGCTCGGGAGGTATAAGATGGGCCAAAAATTCATGTGTCATGGTTTGGTTAACACTCATGTAAAATAAACTTCGTATACCTAGCTAGTTACGATAGGTCAACTTGATAGGTCAAACTTGATATGATTTCTTGGTTTCATTTAACGTATACTTGAGATCATTTTTATGCAGATGGATCTGTCAATTGTTTACATACAAATGGTTTTTCCATTCGTTCATATGCAAATGTTTTGTCAATGTTTTCAAGGAAAACAGTTTAATGTTATGACCGTGAACGCATTTTAAATGTTTTCGAGGAAAACTGTTTCATATCACGGCCACGTACACATCATCAATGTTTTCATGGAAAAACTATTTTACATTGAGAAAATTAAACTTATGAACTCACCAACCTTTGTGTTGACATTTTAAGTATGTTTTTCAGGTAACACATAGCTATGGCATGGTTGGAATAGGTTAGCCATTTGGACCAAACCCTAGAAGCCGAAGAATTGTGATTGTTAAACCTCAAGTCGGTTTTGACCTATATGGTTCTAGGATAATGTACTAGCTTATTTTAGTATCTGTAATGGTGTTCAATGTATAGAAGTCTTTACTTTAGCTTTCGCTGTTGTGTAACGTTACCAATCGTTGCAACCTTGATTTATTTATTTATTAAGTGAATAAATTTGGGGGGGGGGTGTGTCACTTGATCATTCCGGCACGACGACTTTTGAAATCTCTAAAAACCTCTTCCATTGTACGCGGATTATACTGTGCTGCTCCTCCTTCCATCTCTTGTGCTTCAAAGTAACTTGAAGATTGTTATGAAACTAAAATGTTGGAATAATGGAGATGAGGTTTACGTCAAAGTATTACCAAATTAAAGAGAGATTAAGAGTGCAGAACCTTTTTCGGGTAGCAAAAAACCCTAATCTTCAAATTTTAGAAATCGAAATGAGGCATTACCTGATCTACCGTCGCCGCCGCATTACCTGATTTACCGTCGCCGCCGAAGACAAAATAGGCGCCACCGTTAACCACCTATGAATCACAAAACACGTGAAGGAAAAAAGAAGAAGATTACTAAATTAGTTAACCTTCGTCGCTCACAACACTTCCTCCGTCAAGTCTAACATCACCTACCTCGTTCCTGCTCAAGTAACAAAACCTATTAGTTGAGTTTCATAGCAGTCGATGACTTTAGGGTTTGAGTCAAGCATAGGGTTGAAATAATCAGGCTAGAAAAAGAGAATATGGGTCGGAGTATGCGGATGAAGATCGAACAGAGATAGATTAAGATGTTGGAGATGACGAAGGCTGATAAGATGAAAAGGTCGGTATATTGAACAGAAATGAACCAAGATGAGGATGATAAGGAACGGTTGCAAGAGGTGAATGAGATGGAAAACTTTGAAATTAGGGTTTGAGAGTGAGAGGGATGGATTGGTACCGGGTCACAAAAATACCAACTGGGTCAGAGTTTGAGGTCCGCGTGCCTAGAAAGAGTAGTATCATTTAGGCGGGAAAACCATTATTAGGAAGTGCTGAGAATCAAACACGTGTCCTCAAAGGTTTTCATTTATTAGTATAGATAGATTAGTATTTTCTTTAAAAATATAATTATTACTAAAAAATAGAGGTGTATTTAATAAGATAGAGAGGCGGGAAAAAATGATGAGAATTAATATGGAGGCGACACGTGGCATTGAAAAAAAAAATTTATTATATACTATAGATTCTAATGTTTTTTATACATCTTTTAACAACCTATACTTTTGTATTTATAATGCTTATTTTATTATCAAATGACTAGTTATATTTTACCCATTCAAATTTCTAGGGTTGTTTAAAAATCGAAAATATTAATTATTATAAGTCTTGAATCCTAATTTTTTTATTCATCTGTTAGCAAACGTTACTTAAAATAATATACATATAGGGGATGGTTCCCCTAAAAAGTGTAATTTGGTTAAAAAGCCTAAGAAACAATCTCATCCATTCAATTGGATGATTAAGTGTAGAGATTTAAACATAGGAAAAATAAGGGGTGGAGGGGCATTTTTGGAAAACCCACAATTGTTGATTTTTTTCAAATCCCCCCACCTTTTTTAAACGTACATAACTTTTTCATACGACCTTATTTTTTTTAAAAAAAATACACCATAAAATCGATCGTTTTTTACCTTTAATTCAACTATAGTATTGCTATATTTTTTTGCAAAAAAAAATCAACAATTAATGAAATTGTGCTACTTAACGTAAATGTGTTGGTTTCTACTAAAACATCACAATTAACTGTGCTGCTTTATCATAAAACAACACCAAACATAATAATTAATTGTGATGTTTTACTATAAAACAACACCAAAACAACACGGTTAATGGTGTAACTTGCTCTTCTTAGCTTGTCACACCCTCAAAATCCACCTATGGGGTTTTACTGCGAGGCGCGTGATACACCAGGATCTCAGTTATTAGTTACACGAAACAACTCCATATGAATTTAAATAAAATACCGTTGCTGCTCATAGTCACGAGACAACAATCTTTAAGTTTGAAAATGTTACGAAAGCGTAAATAAAATCCAATGCAAGTAAAATCAAAGCGCAAAACAAGGCGTCCAAACCATGCAGTTTAAATAAATAAAATAAGTTCAGTGTTTGAAAATGATGGGACTCCATGCATGTCCTATGCTCGTGCTCCATTCCTTAGCGACCTGAGAAAAACATGCTAAGAAGTGTCAACACAAAGGTTGGTGAGTTCACTAAGTTGTAAGTAAATAACAGTTTGATGTTTGCCAGATAGTGTAAATAATGTATACCGATAGATAGCTAGTCTATGTCATGCTACTACAAGTGTTTCGAAACCGAAGCTAACTGTTTGTGTTTGTTGGCCTTACACCATGTCTACCGAACAATGGCAAATGTTTAGGTCAATATTACACCCGTTCGACCTCTAGTCGTGTTAGCGCGACTAACGCGGGTGGGGCTTGTCAAAACCCAGTAGTACTACTCAAGATTACCTCGCTATGTTCCAATACTAACGGTTCAAGATTGTAAGGACTTATGTGGTATGTTTGAACTTTAGTAAGCAAGCGATAATACAATAATACAAGATCAAAAATGTTTGCGAACATGCTTTCTCCCCCAAAAGGAAAGTAAGTAAAAGAGTGGGGGTAGTGAAACTCAACTTAGTATGCGTGCAGATGAAAGCTAAGTAAAAAAAGTTGGACCTCTAACTGCCACCTAAAACCATAGGTTTATAAGTGTGTGTTCGTGTAGGTTGACATGAACCCGAAGTATCCAAACAATACCATTGTTTAAGTGTTCAGAAAAGATTTACAAGTTTGACCCGACGACCCGTTGGTGACCCGTTAGTGATTTAATGTTTGATTTGAATACTAAAACACAGTGCACAAGTAACTCAAGTTTCATGTTAGACAACTCAAAACTATCCTAGCATAGCAAGTTATATCTACACATGCACGTTCATCAAAGTTCCTACTTTTATTCATGTATGAACACAACGTTTGGTTTTCATATGTTAATCATTTATAACACGTTTGCATGATCAATATGTTCATAACATAAACCTTACTTGCCCTAGATAGTCATAGGACATAACACTTTCCTTGAACTTAACATGCAAATCATACTTCAATTAAAGTTTCCAAGTATAGTAAGTTATGAATATCATGCGTTTTCTGAGATATCTAACACGTTACAACATGGTATTATATCCTAACTATCATGTAGCTATCATTAAACCATATCATACATGTCTAAATAGTAAGCTATGAACACTTTAGACAATTAAAGTTTCCTCTTTTAGAAAGTTTGTAGAACCGAGCTAGGTATTAGAAATCTAATTTCACCAATCACTTATACATGAATCAAGTAACACATAAACATCATCATATCATCCTAATCATGTCTAGTATGCAAAAATAGAATTCATAAAAAGTTTCCTTTATAAGTAAGTTATAATTTCTAGCTTGTTTAACGAGATTCAAAGCACCAAATCAATTGCATACAACCTAACTAGCATGATTATAACCATAATAAACATCCAACACATCTATCATGCAATCCTACTCCATCACATAATCAAAAAGTCCCTTCTTTTAACAAGTTATCAATCATATGCAACTAGGGTTTTCCAAATAACAACAAAATCATCAAATACATACACAACAATGTTAAAGTTAACAACTTTATTGTAAAAACTCATGTTTGGATGAACTAGGGTTTCAATAAAAAATCTTGGAATCAAAAAGTAACGAAATTGAACGAAACAACTTACGTGATAATGTTAGGAATGCCTAGGGGAGTCCAATTATGCGTTTAATTGCAAGATTGAATCTTGGAGAGAGGATGCTTGGGTGCTTTGATGGTCTCGGCGCAAAAAGGGAGATGGGAGGGGTAGGGGGCGACGATTTGGAGAGGAAAGAGAATTAGGGTTTCAATTTTTTTTATAAAATTCTTAATATACTAGTTTGCATGGGTTTTAAATTGGATAAGGATAATCCATGAGCTAATTTAAATGGGTTTACTAATCATTTAATTAATCCACTAGATAAAATAAATGTTTTTATAAAATTCTTTTTATAAAAAATACTAAAGCAGTAGCAACACAACGATATGAGTAAACGTACGCGATTTCATGAAAGTCTACATAATTCACAGAAAAATCACTAAACACATAAATTCACATAATTTATATTAAAATAATTGTTCACAATTATTTTTATTGGTTCACCAACGTTCCAGGTTAGACTCGTGTGCGATCTGGTAATTCTACGTGTTTGTGCGAACTGACACATCTAACTAATCCTAATTAAATGTAATACATGAATGAATGTTCGAGATAACTGAGTTGGAATAAATAAATGTTTGAGATAAAGATGTTTGTGTTAACGGAGTTAACCTGAAAATGTCGGATGTCATATCATCCCCTTGTTGAAATAATTTTCATCCCGAAAATTATTCCAAGTTGCTAGTTGTCTGAAACAAAAAGTTTGGGTTGCCACCTCATCCCCTTGTTGAAAGAAATTTCGTCTCGAAATTTAATTAGTACCTTTCGTGTTTGCCGTTGACTGCTTGAAAAGCTGAGGATTTTTCTTAATCATCTGATGCTCTCTCTCCTATGTGAACTCCGGTCCACGCTTCGATTTCCAACGAACTCTAACAATTGGGATTTTGCTGTACTTGAGCGTTTTGACCTCACGGTCCATGATTTCAACTGGTTCCTCAATGAAACGTAACTGATCATCGATTTCCAACTACTCGAGTGGAACCACTAGTGTCTCATCAGATAGGCATTTCTTAAGTTTTGAAACATGAAAGACATTGTGTACTCCATTGAGTTCATCAAGTAGGTTTAATTGATACGCAACCAGACCAATCCTTTTCACTATCTCGAATGGTCCAACATAACGCGGGTTTAGCTTGCCCCGTTTTCCAAAACGGATCATACCTTTCCAAGGTGAAACTTTTAATAACACTCTGTCACCCACATGAAACTATAACGGTTTTCTTCGCTTGTCTGCATAACTCTTTTGACGGTCATGGGCTGCCGCCATACGGTTTCAAATTTGCACAATCTTTTCTGAAGGTTCGTGCACAAGTTCAGGTCCTGTAATTTGGGTATCTCCAACTTCAGCTCAACAGAGAGGTGATCGGCATTTCCCTCCATATAACGCCTCGAACGTGCTGCCTGGATGCTAGTATGGTAGCTATTGTTATAAGAGAACTTCACCAAGGGTAGGTGAGTCTCCCAACTATTTCCGAAATCGATTACGCAAGCCCGTAGCATGTCCTCTAGGGTTTTAATTGTACGCTCACTCTGGCCATCATTTTGCAGATGGTACGTTGTGCTCATATGCAGACGCGTACCAAGAGATTTCTATAGGGATTGCCAGAAGCGTGAAGTGAATCGAGCGTCTCTATCTGAAATGATTGAAACTGGCACTCCATGCCGAGAGACTACTTCTTTTAAATAGATGCGGGTTAGCTTCTCCATTTTTTCAGTTTCTTTGATAGCAAAGAAGTGAGCGGAAATAGTTAGGCGATCCACTATCACCCAGATTGTGTCACATCCAGTAGGGGTTCGGGGTAATTTGGTAATAAAATCCATGGAAATCTGCTCCCATTTCCACATCAGGATTTCTGGTTGGTGGAGCAATCCGGATAGCTTTTGGTACTCCACCTTAACCTTTGAACAAGTAAGACACTTCCTCACATAGGTGGCTATGTCGGCTTTCATGTTTGGCCACCAATACAACACCTACATTTTGTCAGATCCCGGATGAACAGAGTATCGGGATTTGTGATCTTCATCCATAACAAGCTCTCTCAGGTTTCCATACACTGGAATCCGTATTCACTCTACGAAATAGCGAATACCATCAGATTTAACTTCTAGTTGTTTCTCCATACCACGAGTGGCTTCCATCGTTAAGTTCTCTTCTTTTATGGTACGGATTTGTTCGGGTAACCCTGTATGAATAGTGATTTGCAACGCTCGAACTCGTCGGGGTTTGGTTTCCTTTCTACTTAGAACATCGGCTACCACGTTAGCCTTGCCTGGATGGTACTTAATGGCACAATCATAATCATTTAAGAGTTCGATCCAGCGACGCTGTCGCATGTTCAACTCTTTCTGTTCGAATATGTGCTGGAGACTCTTGTGATCGGTGTAAATGGTGCACTTGGTACCGTACAAGTAGTGTCTCCAGATTTTCAGCGCAATTACTATGGCTCCCAACTCCAAGTTGTGAGTCATGTAGTTTTTCTCGTGGACTTTCAATTGCCGAGAAGCGTATGCGATAACTTTCTCGCGTTGCATTAGCACACAACCGAGACCCTGGATGGAAGCATCGCAATACACTATGAAGTCATCCGTTCCCTCTGGCAGAGATAGGATGGGTGCACTACAGAGTTTCTGCTTCAGAAGTTGGAATGCTGAATCTTGAGTATCGCTCCAGGTATACGGTTTACCTTTTTGAGTGAAGGCGGTGAGAGGTTGAGCGATTTTAGAAAATCCCTCGATAAACTGACGGTAGTAGCCAGCTAATCCCAAAAATTGTCGCACCTCTATCGGAGTCGTTGGCGCTGCCTAATTCTTATTGGCTTCTACTTTGGATGGATCGACATGTATTCCCTTCTCATTGACTACATGTACAAGAAATTGAACCTCGTGAATCCAAAAATCACATTTGGAAAACTTGGCGTATAGCTGCTCCTGTCTCGACAGTTCAAGAATTAAGCGCAGGTGCTCCTCGTGTTCTTCCTTACTCTTAGAATAGATAAGGATACCGTTAATGAAAACAATGACGAATTGGTCGAGGTAGGGTTTACACACACGGTTCAAGACGTCCATGAACACCGCGGGTGCGTTGGTTAATCCGAATGGCATAACCAAAAACTCGTAATGGCCGTACCGGGTTCTAAATGCGGTTTTGGATATATCTTCATCACGAACTCGTAGCTGATGATATCCAGATCTTAAATCGATTTTTGAGTAGACACTCGACCCTTGAAGTTGGTCGAACAGATCATCAATGAGGGGAAGTGGGTAGCGGTTCTTGAAAGTTACCTTGTTCAGCTCTCGGTAATCAATACACATACGGAAAGTCCCATATTTCTTTTTGACAAATAGGACTAGGGCTCCCCATGGTGATGAACTGGGTCGGATGAAACCCTTATCCAACAGTTCTTGTAGCTGTGTGGATAACTCCTACAGCTCACTTGGTGCAAGTCTATATGGTGCCCTGGAAATAGGTGCTGCTCCGGGTGTTAGGTCGATCTGGAATTCGACCTGTCGGTGGGGTGGAAGACCGGGTAAGTCTTCAGGAAAACTTCTAGGAAGTCGCGAACAATAGGGATATATGTAAGTTTCTTCTCCTCGGAAGGTTTATCAGTGACAAGGGCTAATATCGCGGTATGACCCTTGCGTAGACATTTCTGCGCCTTCATATAAGATATGATGCCCACGACTGCACCACTCTTCTCGCCTTTTACAAAAAGGATCTCTCAACTAGCCAGGGGAATACGAACAATCTTATCTTTACAGACGATCTCAACTTGGTGTTTAGATAACCAATCCATGCCAACGATTATGTTAAAACTGCTAAGTGTAACTGGCATGAGATCGATGTCGAGTTTGTGACCAGATAATCCTAACTTACATCCGTTGAAGATATGAGTTGCCTCGATTAACTTACCGTCAACTATTTCTATGGTATAATTGTGCTCTAACGGGTTTGTGGTCATCTCTATCTGTTTACTAAATTTCTTAGAAATAAAACTCCTATCGACACCGGTATCAAATTGTACAGAAGCAAAATAATCATTAAAAGGAAACATACCGGTAACAACGTTGTGGTGCTTTCTAGCCTCTCCTGAGCCGATCACGAAGGCCTGACCCTTCGCACCATTCCCATTATTGTTACAATTTCCACCCTGATTATTGCCATTACCATTCCCATTGCCAGCTTTCTTTAGTTCAGGGCAGTCCCTTTTGAGTGCCCCTCTTTATCCCTTGGGTGCGTCACCAGTTGGTGTTTGTTAATTCTGCAGATCTCCCCTACAATCCTTGGCCGAATGGCCCATTTTTCCTCACCGTTGGCAACGTTACTTGTCACATGCCCCATTGTGATGAAAGTTACATTTATGACACTTTGGGTACTTACCAGCGTATGCACCCTGGTTTTGCTGAGTCGAGCTAGACTGTGAGAGGTTTTTAGCAGGTTCAAATTTTCGCTGCTGCTGATGCTGGGGTGGGTTGGACTGAGAAGATTTGAAGTGCATACTGTCGAACTTACGCTTGTTATCAGTCACCTTAGAAACCGCTTTTCTGGGAGGTAGTGTGCACTGAGCGACTGCCTGGTTAGTCAACCTGTTAGCTAAATGGATAGTTTGTTGGACGGAGGTGGGGTTTGATAAGGTCACCATACTCTGAATTTGAGGGACTTGACCCTCGATATACCTCTCGATACGCTTGTAAACTGGGGTCACCATCTGAGGGCATAAGGTAGCTAGCTGTGAGAGCGGGTGGTGTAAGTTTCAATCTTGACCCTTCCATTTTGAGGTTATAGAACTCGACCTCAAGTTTATGTACCTCGTCGTGAGGGCAGTATTCTTCTTTCAGCATGTTCTTGAATTCCTCCCATTGCAAAGCGTTTGCTATTTCCAAAGTTAGCATTTGTACCTGAGAGTTCCACCATGTAAGGGCTGGACCCTCCAGTGTGCCAGATGCATATTTCACCTTGTTGATTTGCGAGCAAATACACATGGAAAAAACCAACTCAGTTTTCTCCATCCAGCGGAGTAGACCTACTGCTCCCTCAGCTCTACTAAAAGTGTGGGGGATGCAGTCCATAAAGGTCTTGTTAGTGCAGACCTGCTGATTGTCGTGCGGACTTGGATGAAAGACAAATAATATGTTTAGGAATATTGGATTCAGTAATGATTTTAGAATGAGTGTTGACTCACTAGAGTCGACAAATGATAGATTTACCTCCAACCGGGTTGGCTGCAAAAGCTTCAGCCACACGTTCATTTATCAGGGCCGTGAGTTCAGCTGCGGTTAGATTGATGTTGCCACGACCGCCGTTACGTCCACCTCGTCGTCCATACATGATCTTTACATTCACAAATATACAATAATGAGAAAAATATATCGCATAGTATCATCATACAAGTACAAGTAAATAAAAGAAAATTAAACCACAACATCTAACATTTCAAAAATAATCCTTGATAAAGTAAATTGTGAAGGCTACAAAGTAATTTCAATCAAACATCAAAATCCAGAAACATCTGTTGGATGGGAACAACCCTGCCCATCTAGGTTTAAATAAAAGAAAATAACTAAAATGATAGACTGTCAAGCGTCACTACCAACTGAGGTCACATCAAAAACAGCATCATCATCCTCATCCGACTCCTCCTCGAGCTCATCCTCCTATGCAACTCCTACAGCGTTGGCAGCCTCGAGCTGCCCCTCCAGCTCCTCGATCCTAGCTCCCACTGCCTCGAGGTTAAGATGTTGCACGTTCACTTGTGCCTGTAGCTCATGGAATAATGTCACTAGGTTATCGTGTACTGTGTTTGCTCTTGCTTGATTCTTAATCAACTTCTCTACCCTCTGATCAGTCCGATGTCCACGCTGCAATAGTCTAGTGATCTCACCTACAGCCTCACGCATATTACCTATCTCTCTGTCCATCCTCGCCACTAGGGCAGCAAAGGCCTGCTCTAGTGGGTACTGTAGAGGTGGTAGAGTCTCCACATAAGAAGTACTAGCTGCAAGATGTGGGGGTGGGACCCGCTCCTGACGGACCCAACTCCTGATCCTTTCAGGGTACCAATCCCAATCCTGTGTGTTACCGCTGACACACACGTGGAAAGGTTCACCATATACTATGGTGTCATCAGTAGGTGTCAATCTCCGCCTCTTAGGCTATGGGGAAGGTATTGTAGGAACATCGGGTTCCTGATTGACTGGGGATGTAGGTGACTTGGATGAAGTAGACATCTCCTGTAACGAAATGCATAAGTGTCATATATGAGTGTGGGTGTTGTGTAACTAATGTAGTGTGTGGTTGTAGTCTAAGTCTACTACTAATGCAAACCTAGTTCACTAGAACCAATGTCTCTGATACCAATCTGTCACACCCTCAAAATCCACCTACAGGGTTTTACCGCGAGGCGTGTGACACACCAGGATCTTAGTCATTAGTTACACGGAACGACTCTATTTGAATTTAAATGAAATACTGTTGCAGCTGATAATCACGAGATAACAATCTTTAATTTTGAAAATGTTGCGAAAGCGTAAATAAAATCCAATGCAAGTAAAATCAATTCGTAAAACAAGGGGCCCAAATCATGCAGTTTAAATAAATAAAATATGTTCAGTGTTTGAAAATGATGAGACTCCATGCATGTCCTATGCTCGTGCTCAATACATTAGCGACATGAGAAAAACATGCTAAGAAGTGTCAACATAAAGGTTGGTGAGTTCACTAAGTTGTAAGTAAATAACAGTTTGATGTTTGCCGGATAGTGTAAATAATGTATACCGGTAGATAGCTAGTCTATGTCATGCTACTACAAGTGTTTCAAAAACGAAGCTGACTATTTGTGTTTGTTTGCCTTCCACCATGTCTACCGAACAATGGCAAATGTTTAGGTCAATATTACACCCGTTCGACCTCCAATCGTGTTAGCGCGACTAACGCGGGTGGGGCTTGTCAAAACCCAGTAGTACTACTCAAGATTACCTCGCTATGTTCCAATACTAACGGTTCGAGAATGTTTATGTGGTATGTTTGCACTTTAGTATGCAAGCGATAATACAATAATACAACATCAAAAATGTTTGCGAGCATGCTTTCTCCCCTAAAAGGAAAGTAAGTAAAAGAGTGGGGTAGTGAAACTCACCTTAGTATGCGTGTAGATGAAAGCTATGTAAAAACAGTTGGACCTCTAACTGCCACAAAAAACGATAGGTCTATAAGTGTGTGTTCGTGTAGGTTGACATGAGCCCTAAGTATCTAAACAATACCATTGTTTAAGTGTTCAGAAAAGATTTACAAGTTTGACTCAAGTTTGACCCAACGACCCGTTGGTGACCCATTAGTGATTTAATGTTTGATTTGAATACTAAAACATAGTGCACAAGTAATTCAAGTTTCATGGTACACAACTCAAAACTATCCTAGCATAGCAAGTTATATCTACCCATGCACATTCATCAAAGTTCCTACTTTTATTAATGTATGAACACAACGTTTGGTTTTCATATGTTAATCATTTATAACACGTTTGCATGATCAATATGTTCATAACATAAACCTTACTTGCCCTAGATAGTCATAGGACATAACCCTTGCCTTGAACTTAACATGCAAATCATACTTCAATTAAAGTTTCCAAGTATAGTAAGTTATGAATATTATGCGTTTTCTGAGATATCTAACACGTTACAACATGGTATTATATCCTAACTAACATGTAGCTATCATTAAACCATGCCATACATGTCTAAATAGCAAGCTATGAACACTTTAGACAATTAAAGTTTCCCCTTTTAGAAAGTTTGCAAAATCGAGCTAGGTATTAGAAATCTAATTTCACCAATCACTTATACATGAATCAAGTAACACATAAACATCATCATATCATCCTAATCATGTCTAGTATGCACGATAGAATTCACAAAAAGTTTCCTTTTTAAGTAAGTTATGATTTCTAGCTTGTTTAACGAGATTCAAAGCACCAAATCAATTGCATACAACCTAACTAGCATAATTATAACCATAATAAACATCCAACACATCTATCATGCAATCCTACTCCATCACATAATCAAAAAGTCCCTTCTTTTAACAAGTTATCAATCATATGCAACTAGGGTTTTCCAAATAACAACAAAATCATCAAATACATACACAACAATGTTAAAGTTAACAAATTTATTGTAAAAACTCATGTTTGGATGAACTAGGGTTTCAATCAAAAATCTTGGAATCATAAAGTATCGAAATTGAACGAAACAACTTACGTAGTAGTGTTAGGAACTATGCGTTTAATTGCAAGATTGAAGCTTGGAGAGAGGATGTTTAGGTGCTTTGATGGTCTCAGCGCAAAAAGGGAGAAGGGAAGGGTAGGGGGCGACGATTTGGAGAGGAAAGAGAATTAGGGTTTCAATTTTTTTTTAAAATTCTTATTATACTAGTTTGCATGGGTTTTAAATTGGATAAGGATAATCCATGGGCTAAGTTAAATGGGTTTTACTAATCATTTAATTAATCCACTAGATAAAATTGTTTTAAAAAAAATGTTTTTATAAAATTCTCTTTATAAAAAATACTAAAGCAGTAGCAACACAATGTTACGCGTAAACGTACGCGATTTCACGAAAGTCTACATAATTCACAGAAAAATCACTAAACACATAAATTCACATAATTTATATTAAAATAATTGTTCACAATTATTTTTATTGGTTCACCAACGTTCCGGGTTAGACTCGTATGCGATCCGGTAATTCTACGTGTTTGTGCGAACTGAAACATCTAACTAATCCTAATTAAATGTAATGCATGAGTGAATGTTCAAGATAACTGAGTTTAAATAAATAAATGTTTGAGATAATGATGTTTGTGTTAACGGAGTTAATCTGAAAATGCTGGATGTCACATAGCTAACCAAGCACAAAGAAAACCAACACAACAAAACTAGTATATCAAAGCAGCACAAATCAACATTTTGATTCATAAGCTTTTTGTTGCCTACCACTAAACCGTTTTGTTGGTGTATGGATGCTTTAAATTTTTATTTTTAAAAAATTCTACCAAATTAGGCACATAATAATTGAGTAAAAGTAGCACAAATTAAATAAACCAGCACATTTACGTAAATTGTGCTGTTTTACCAGAAACCAGCAAGTTTTTAATGTGTTAAATTGTGTTGTTTTACAAGAAACCAGCACATTTACGTAAATTAGCAAAATTTCATTAAGTGTCGATTTTGTTTTTACAAAAAAATATAGTAATACTATACTCAAATTAAAAATAAAAAAACGCTCGATTTTATGGTGTAATTGTTTTACAAAAATAATGTCCTATGAAAAAGTTATGAACGTTTAAAAAAAGTGGGGGAAGTTGAAAAAAGTCAAAAAAAGTGGCTATTACTTAAAATCGAGCTAATAATGCCTTCCAGCTCTTATTTTTCCTACACTTAAATCTCCACCCTTGATTATCAAATTGAATGGATGAGATTGTTTCTTAAGGTTATTAGAAAAATTGCACTTCTTATTTGAACCCCCCTTATATATATATAGGGGAAGGTTCCGCTAAGAAGTGATTTTTCGCTAAGAAACGCTAAGAAGTGGGTCAAACGAACACCGATTGAGCCTATTAGAGCGGCGTTGGAACCGTCTCATCGAACTCTAATCCGGACCCAAAAACCTAAACCCCCTCCACCCGCACCCCCAAAAACCTAAACACCCTCTCCAACCCCACCCTGAAAAGCCTAAAACCACCACCCCACCCCACCCCCCCCCCAAAACCTAAACCCACCCCCCAAAAAAAACCTAAACCCTAAAATCTAAACCCTAAAAGCTAAACCCTAAGGCAAAAATCTTAAAATTCAACGCTAAGATCTAAACCCTAAAAGCTAAGATGGTAGAGTTCGACGATACGGTTCCAACGCCGCTGGAATGAGCTCTTCGTTTGATATCGTTTCTTAATGTTTTTGTCACTTCTTAGAGTTCTTAGCCGAAAACAACTTCTTATTTGATCCTCCCCCTATAGATATATATGTATACATATATATATATATATATATATAATTTTAAATACAAATGACTCTTATCATACAAAGTGTAGGAAGAATTCTAAATAATTGATCTACCAAATCAAGGGTTAAGATGAATGTTTTGTCTAGTCAGCTTATTTTTAAGTGTGAAAAGAGTCTAAAAGGGTAAAATTAAAAAAGCTACAATTGTTGAAGTTTTTCAAGTTCCCCTATTGTTTTAAAACATGAAAAACTTTTTATACGACATTATTTTTAAAAAAAATTACACTATAAAATCGAGCATTTTATTCTATTTAATTTGAGTATAGTCTTGCTATACTTTTAATTATTAAAAAACCTACTTTTTTTAAGAAACTGTTAATGTGCTATATGAATAACTTGCGTGATTATTCGTATAACATGCGTTATTATCACCATGCGTTATTATTTATATAACATGCGTTATTATCATTTTAAAAATGCGTTATCAATGACGGATACAAGATTTTTCGTTAGCGAGTGCAAAAAATAGGTCATTTTAGGACAACTTAGATCACAACGGGACAGGTAAATAAATTACATTAAATTGAAGCGATTCCAAGACCACCGATTTCAATAAATGTTTTAAAAATTGGATCGTTGAACCATACTTAAGAAACGCTTAATGTTATATTTAATTTAAAAATATTTTAAATACAAAAATCTTAAAAGGTATAACAATATTGACTAATAAAATACCATTCATAAAAATAAATATTTTATAGTAATAATAAAAAATATATAGATATCAAAATAATAAAAGAATAAACAATAAATACTAAATAAAAAATAAAACATTAGCCGTTTTAAAAATAAGTAAATAAAATCAATCCAACCATTTTAATTTTGTTTTATTTTTCTACATATAATAAAAATGTATAAACTTAATAAAATAAGTAAACTAAATGCTTAATAAAATATATAAGTTTACAAAATAAATAAAAATAATAATATAAGCAGTAAGCTTTATAAAATAAATAAGTTTATTTCATTGTATTATTAATAAACTTACAATTACCATACTCATGCACAAGATATAAGTAGACAATGCATGTTTTACTTTTGTATATTTGTGCCCCACACATCCTCTCTCTCTTAAAATTCTGCCACTCTCTCTCTTTTATCCTTTTCGATTTATTTAAATTTCTTCCCTTTTTCTTATTAATTGCAATTTGGTTTATTTAATTTTCTTTTTTCCTTTTTATTAATTACAGTTAGACCCCTGTAAAACTTGGCAATACCAATTTAAGAGTTAAATGTAAATTATAGTTCATGAAAATTATTATTTGTTTGTTCCCTTTTGTTAAATTTAATGATTACCGGACTAAAAGGATTAATAAAAGGGAAAAAAAAATACCAAAATGGACAATTAGCCGGAACTACGCCGGCTAAGCCTTTGGTTTTTGCCGGCAGCCGGCGCCTTTTTTGTTTAGACGGCTAAATGTCCATTTTGGTATTTTTCCCTTAATAAAAACAATTAATATACTTTATTATTTATCATTGAAAAGTAAATTAATGTATCGATGTATTGCGTGTTTTAACGTGCCGCTACGAGCGAGTTAACACGCCGTAACGCGAGTGGCTTTTGAAAGACTTTGATTTATTTAACTGTTTCGTCTTTTTTCCTTTTTTTTAAAGAATTCGAAGCGGTTTGGTGTCCGATTTTTTAGCTTTTTCGAAGACTTTGATTTGTTTAACGGTTTAGTTTTCCATTTTTTTATTAAGTTTGAAGCCGTTTAGCGTCCGTTGGTTAACGTGTCGTGGCACTCAACTACGGCAACGCGCGGGGTAGATTACTAGTTGTATTATAAAAACAAGTCCAACTAATTGAAAATAAAGTTGTCGTAACATAAAGTAAAAGAATGCAAAATTAATAAAAACACTATAAGATAATAAGAAATAATATAATAATTAAACAATTCATTTAAATTTAATGAATAAGGTTACTTTTGCCTCCACTTACTAATTTTATTAGTATTTTTTTTATTGTTTTAATCATATTTTACAACCCTTTTATTTAATAAATTCTTTTTTTTTAATTTTTTTCTCAAGCAAATATTCTTCTTCTCCCCAGTGGGTCGCAGGAATTTGGTAAACCTCCATTTTTGTTTTCTTTCTCCTCTTTTCTCTCATTCCTTTTAAGGTGCCTAGTAAAATGTAAGGCCCTAAACCCGGGAGAACTAACTTATTAGATTTACTCATAAACACATAGCTCATAAACATAAAACATTCAACAAATCGCAGCGGAAATGATTAAAAAAACATTAAGATAACAGCGAAAGAATTACATGTCTAAACATAACTGGTCTGGTACAAATTTAAAACTTGTCTTAAAACAACATAAACTTAAACATAAAACGGGATGCCAGACTCTGATCTTCGGGTAACTCTTCTTACCAAACCAAACATCCTCATCCATCTACAGCCACCTACACTTAACTGATGTGCATACAAATAATCAGTAACGCTGAGTGAGTTCTAACGCTTACATAAAACTTTTCATACATATTATAAAAGAAAGATTTACCAAACATACTTGACGCCCTTAAGGCAAAACTTTACATACTTTACTTTTAAAAACAATTTAAAAGATACGATAGCCGTCAATTCCTTGTCACTACTAGTATTGTCCTCGTTATCAATACCTAGCATTGTCCTCATGATCAATACCTAGCATTGTCCTCGTGATCAATACCGCTTAACCAGCAATTCCCTTGTCACAACTGGTATTTTCCTCGTGATCAATACCTGGTATTGTCCTTGTGATCCATACCGCTTAACATGGTATTATCCTCATGATCAATACCGCTTAACATGTACAAGGAGGTTGCGTGGACCCCCCGAGTAACCGCCGTCATCCATCCCAGTTGTACAACCGTTAACGAACGACAAAGGCTCTTACTAATGGGCATAACCCATAACTGACATCTTGTACAAGTAACATCTGTCCCGAAGGATCTTAATAAGCTGGTACACATTCCGTAGGAAAACTGTTCACTTTCTTTTCATAATACTTTATTTAACTTGTTCAAAACTTAACATATAATATGTATTTGTTTATGTATATAAAATATAATAAACACTTGCCATAAAATATCTTTGTTTTACTGAAACATAACTTAACACATATATCATGCCTTTGTTTATGTATATAAAAATATAATAAATGCTTGTCATAAATAAAACTATTCTTTACATAAATCGTGTTTTTGCCTCTTTTAAACATTTCTCTAAAACATAACATTCACTTTTGTTTATTAATATAAAATATGTAATAAACACTTTCATTAAGTATGCACACCACCCCTAAAGTAGCCAAAAAGGAGATTAGAACTCACTTGACTATCAGTATTCAACTTGAAGTTGACGTCTTATCTATTGTTAACGCGTAGACCGATCTGCACATAAGTCAAAAGGCGGAATCTATTATTTTGTGCTAGTGTCGCCCAGACAAAGTCAGTGTCGCTGGGCACTATAGTGTTACATGATAGTGTCACTCAGACACTATAGTGTCTGTCACACCCCGCCTAGGGCAGAAACATGGCCCGTGATGGTTCATGGTGTTCATAGCCTTTGATTACAACAAACGAATTCTAATGCATTCATAATCAAAGGTTTAAGTCATTAAAGAAAATCACAAATTGTCTTAAGACATTACATGCAAAGTACCGCACTTAAACCAAGTGTACGGGTTTTCAAACAAGTTTGTCGGCTATGACCTAGATGCTCCTAGGTTATAACAGGAAAACTCCAAAAGATGATCTACGTGCATGCATGCTCTCTTTCCCATGTTTCTAGTTACCTGAGAAAGAAGCTTAAAAAGTCAACATAAAGTTGGTGAGTTCACATGTTTAGTTGAAATGTTTGATGTTGAACCACAAGATTTCTAGTTGTGTATTGTTCACCCGAACAATGATGTACCAGTATCATTAATTAAAACAATAGTGAGTTGAATAGTTTTCCGTTGGACCACAAGATTTCTAGTTGTGTATTGTTCACCCGAACAATGTTGTACCAGTTGTGTATTGTTCACCCGAACAATGTTGTACCACTATTGTTAGTCAAAACAATAATGTTCGTATTTTATTATTACCATGAGCTCCTGTAACCGAAACTCGACGTTGTAGTTGTGCCCCTAACCCAATGTTATTAATGCCAAAACATTGTAATAGTTGATGAAAATTATGCACCTAAATAGATTAGAGCGACTAACCACGGGTGGGGGTGTCAACCCAAATAGATCTATTCATGCTTTCCACGTTTATGTCATAACTAACGGTTAAAGACTAAGAGGGGACTTTGATGCGTTAAACGAGTTGACTCATGTAACAATATAGGTACTTGTGTCTAGTTGTAAGTTGAGCAAGTTTTCTCCCCCGTATGTTTAAAACTAATTTAAAACTAGTAAAAGTGGGGCCGTGAAGACTCACCGTAGCTAACAGAGTGCTGAGTGATGATGTAAGTAGCAAGTCCAAACAAGTCCTGGCCTATCTGTGGCCAAAATTAATTAAGACACCTTAGGGTCTTATGTAGTTGTTAAATTGTGGGTTATGACCAATATCCCGAAGCATTACCCTTGCCATTTAATAATTTACAAGGGTCCGACCCGACCACCGTTGGTGATATCACTTGTCTTTAAAGTAGTTATTTTTATTGAAATTCCTTTAATAAATGTGATGACTTAGTCTTTTAGTTGTCAATATCTCGTTTTCGATGTAAGTTGTTCCTTATGATAAATATATAATCCATATATTTATTAAAATAAGGTGCAAACAAGGTGTCATAAAATAATAATCGTATTACTTTATTATCCAAAATTATTTTTTTTGAATATATATACGTATAATATACATAATTATTTTCTTACAAAATCTGTGTTGAGCATATATATGTTTTAAAAATATCCTAATATTTTGTGGCAACTCTTTTATATAATTATAATAAAATTATAATTAATATTTATGTTATTAATAACTAATAAAAAGTTATACTAATATATTAAAAATAATGATTGATATTCAACGGTTATAATCATAATAACATTTAGAGTTCTATTAACTATGGTTTTTAACCTTCGCCTCTTTACGTAAAAACCCGTCTTTTCTATATTATTTAAAATACGAACCGGGTATAACCATTTTATAGTAATATCACCAACTAGTTTAATGATAATAAAAATAAGTCGAGAGAGAATGTGGCGGAGTTAACGCGAGACCCGGTTTCACCACTTGACGTCCCGTATCACCCAGTTAGTTTCCGAAATAGCTCTTACACTATGTATAATCGAGACCCGGTGCCCGTAGGTGAAAACCGAAGACCCGTACTAGGTGATGGAGCTTGGTGTCACACCCCAAATTTATTCACTTGATAAATAAATAAATAAATCCAGGTTGTAACGATTGCTAACATTACACAACAGCGGAATCTAAAGTAAAGATTTCTAAAGTATTGAAAACTTTTATAATTACTAACATGAAATATTACAATGATCTAAATTCACCTAGATTAAAATAGACTTAAGGTTTGACAATTATGCTCTTAGGCTTCTAGGGTGTAGTCCCAATAGCTAGCCTATTCCAACCGTGCCGTAGCTATGTGTTACCTGAAAAACATACTTAAAAATGTCAACATAAAGGTTGGTGAGTTCACAAGCTTAGTTGTTTCAGTGCAAAGTAGTTTTCCTTGAAAACCTTGATATCCTGTACATGGCCGACTATAAAACCGTTTTTCCTTGAAAACTTTGAAAAGGTGTACATAGCCATAATATGAAACCGTTTTCCAAAAACCTTGAAAATCTGTTCATGGGCTTATTATGGAACTGTTTTCCTTGAAAACATGTGATGACCCCATAGTCATAAAGTGAGTCGTTTTCCCAATGAAAACATGTGATGACCTCATAGTCATAAGGTGAGTCGTTTTCCCCTTGAAAACATGTGATGACCTAATAGTCATAAAATGAGTCTTTTTCCTAATTAAAACATGAGATGAAATTCTTGTAAATCCAATTGATCGCATATAATTCCAATTGTATATGATAAACAAAACAAGTAATGTTGACCCATTTGTAGACTAGCTAGGAATACAAATAATATGTACATACATGAGGCATAACCAAACCATGAAACAAGTGTTTTACCCCTCGCTCGTACCTCATGAGCAATGTTTAAACACTATGCAGTCATTTGGCCAGAGGGACCCATGGTTACCGCGACTAACCTTGACCGGGGGTGTCAAACCCAATAGTACTATCCATAGAATCCCAGGCTAATCTATAGCTAATGGTTATAAATATGTTGGTCAGGGGACTTTACGATATCCAAATGTGTTCACTCATGCAAACATAAAGGTCGTATCTTGTTTTCTTGTTACGATATAAAAATGTTTGTAAGTATACTTCATGTTTTCTCAATTGTATCAAGCAATGATGTTTCCAGATGTATCAAACATTAGTGTTTCATGATTTCAAATGTGTAAAGTAAATATGTTTCTCCCACGATATTTATAAAACATTTAAAAGATTAGAAGGGGGCAGTGAACTCACCTGGTGACGTGTCAGGAACACTAATGTCCTTCTGTTAGCAATGGAAACCAATGTCCACGTGATAATCACGAGTTACGTCCTATTCGAGTCCTACGATACCTGTAGGCACTTAATGAGTTTTATAGACTAACCCTAATAATGTAAAGTGAGTCTAAACTCGTGTCGAGTTATCACGTATGTGGTTGAGCTCTTTTGATTCTTAACGGTATTGCTGGTTCAGTATACGATATTGGTTTAAGATTTGGTAATATTAGTTGCTTAATTCGAGTCGGGTTTCTCGACTCGAATATGTTTCAATAGTTATATTCAAAAATAGATGTTTTTCGTGTGCACGGTCGTATATAGCTATGTTCGCGTATAATTAATAATAATATTTCACGTTCATGCGTCATTTAACAGAATATATGCGACTCTTATGATTCAGTAAAATTATTTCAGGACTTGTAGTATATTCGTATTTATAGATATAAATATATTTATATATTTATATAGTTTCAAAATCTCAAAACATATTTGTATCGTACTGTGTTTCTCGAATAGACGTTTCTTATTAGAATTTGTTCGACCGTATATAAACATATATGTGCAAATATACTTAATTTAATATATTCAATTAACATATTCTATTTATTCGAATCTTGACCAAACACACACACACATGTATATAACTTTACCCATTAAATGTAATCTTTCCGCTTGTTTACCACAAAATGTATGTTTACATTATGTATATATGTATATATATATAATAATAATAATCGTTTATTTCATATAATGAATATATATATATATATATATATATATATATATATATATATATATATATATACATACACATACATATCTATCTTCACATGTAATTTATGAGCATTAAAAATTAACATTTATAAACCCTTGTTTAATCGGTACGTTATAACTTGATTCGTATAGATTTAAGATGTCCAACGTAGTATTCAAAATACGGTTTATACCAAGTATAGTCGTTATCCAAGATATCTCAACTAATAAGTATCAATGGTTTATATAATGCACATATTTTGTAAACATTTATACGAATAAAGTAGTAATTGTCATTCGTGTATATATATACATATGATCGGGTAAAAATGTTGTTTATTACGATGATCGTTCGTTAACCGACTTCAATATTCTAGTTTAACAGGCAATATGTTTACGAATATGCTCTCCCGTCTAATAATAAATATATTTTTGTCAAACGACACTCTTTTGGTGAAACATATGGGTTTACGGTTCTATAATATAATTTGCCACATTAATATTTATTTTACCGCTATATAATCGTTTTAGGCTCAACACTAATCTTACCCGCACACACGTTTATGTTCGCGTAACTAAATATAATATTCTAATGCGTGTTTTATAACTTTCGGGAGCGCCGTTTATGAGCCGACGCGTCCTAAACCTTACGTTTCACGTATTGATCATATTTGACTGTCGTTGACCCGTGTTTGACTGGGTTTGACTTTCGTTGACTAGCGTTGACCAAGTTTAACCAGATTTGCCTGAGGTCCGGGATGTCGTATCATGTCCAAAAACACATATTTTATACTCAGGAATGGAACCTGGCAACCAAAAGTCACTAGATCTAATTCTGAAAATGACGAACTATCCAATTTAACCTATCCTTTCAAACAAACCTTAAAGATTGTGGATCTGGATGATCGAGTGCCACACAAAACAAGATCTGGTTCCTTTCGTGTTCTCCGGAGGTTCGTCAGCGCTTTAAACAGAAAAAGAATCATCATAACATTTTGATCTAACTTTAAACAACAATAAGAACAGAAGGGGACTCACCTGAAACCATACGAGCCTGTCGGAACCCCATCAATTTCGTCGGAAAATCAGGATTTTAGCCTGAAAAATGCGTTTGGCCAGGAAAATAGGGTTTCAAAACCCTACCCACCACTTGTGGTGGTAGCCGGAAAAACGGGGCTTGCTAGAAAGTAGATCCAAGCCTACTGCTGTCGTGAGGGTGGCCGGATGGGTCTTAAACCATCCTCGTCCTTGTCCTCACTTGTTTACGTCACCACCACTGTAACATCCTTGATTTTCTTATGCCTTGTTTAGTGCAATGATAACATTTCAAACTCTATTTTTAGTGTAATACATTGTGTCACATGAACCATGACCACAAGTGTTTCAAATTGAGATTTCATTCATGCAATTTCACATCTTAGATATACAATAAATACACAAAAATATATGTATAGATGTATATATTTTAGTTGTAACCCATGGACTTGCAATCTCAAGCTTTATTAAATATATATGTACATACATAAAAAGGCATAAGTGTTATCATTTATAACCAAAAGTATATATATATATATATATATATATATATATATATATATATATATATATTTGAAATTATAAATCAAGTTGGTTTCAAGCAAAGATCTATACATACTTGGCATTTTCAAAAGAAAGACTACAAATTTATTTAAATTAAACCTAATATAGTTCATTTTTACAAAATTTATAAAAACTAGTCTAAATATATAATTAGAAAGGATTTTTAAATCTAATAATATTGGTTTGAACACCATTTAGTGCATTTGAACTCCATGGAATCCAATTTGGACCTTTACCTTTAATTTTACTTCCTGAAGTCAACAAGAACAATTTCCCGTTAAATTTGACTTAGAAAAGTCAACCAGATCCAATTCCGTTTATCAAATCAACGATTCACGAGTAGTGATGCCAATTTGATCCTCTAGAAACGTATTACGATCAAAATCGAAGGCTCTGGATGAGCCAATTGAGTCCAAATCAAGCAAATTAACCACATTCGTCAGTTTTGACTATCCAAGGTCAAACTCATTCGATTTCAGTTTCAAATCATGGATTTAATCACAATTTTTTGGATCGAGATCTACCTTGATCCAATGATTCAACACATTAACCGAACCAAATCGTGCGGAATCCGATTTAATTGGCAATCCAATCTATGACACGGATCGGGTCGTGAGAAACGAGCGGATTAGACGTCGAAACGAAGGTTTCTATCGACCCTTTAGTGTAGAGAAGTTGGATACAAGACCTGGAAACTCTCAACGGACAGAGATTCGACAATACAGGTGCAAAGAGTTTGTGTGTTCTGTTGCTTAGTCTGGTTCTGCTCTGGTTAGTCTCTTCTATGTGTATATGTGTTGTATCTGTGCTCATGAAGTGAAAGTTCTATATATAGTGCTGAGGCCATTCGTACGAGTGAGCCATGTGAATGGACTCATTCGTGTGAATGGACTCATTCGTGCGAATGAATCAGTAGAATGGTTCATTCGTAAGAATGACTCATCAGAATGGTTCATTCGTACGAATGAATCATTCTCATGACTTATTCTAGCGAATGAATCATTCTCATGATCTATTAGCGCGAATGGATCATTCTCATGATCCATTCGTGCGAATGGGCCTTTCAATAGCACGATTGATCAATGTTATCGATATTTATCAGATCGTTTAATACACAGTCGTTATATATGAGTAAACATTAAGGATAAACATGTAATTTCATTAATATATCAAATAGTTACATTAAACATAGATGAAATACATATTACAAGGGATTAGGGACATATCATGCATCAAAATACTCCCCCTTGGACCTAGATCCCTTTAAAATGACCTAACTGACATTAGTTGGTCTTCAACATCTCTTTTGTACGAGTTTTCCAGTTGACCTCGGCGTGTATGTCAAAAGCAAAGCATATACATATCACCTTCACATACTGCAACGCCTGGTCTATATCTGCAACATCAAAAAATGGCTGACACTTGTATAAAGTTGTAACATCTTGTTCAGAAAAGTTGGTCAGCCACAAGGGATCAAAGACCCTGATGGTCTCCCATGACCCTTCTTTACAAAGCACTATAACAGCTTCACCAGTACGCCCATCATAGTACCACCATTTGAACTGATCTAAGAAGTCCTGGATCATTTTCCTTAAAGGAATCTTCTTCATGATCGTTGGAGGTTTCCACTTTAAGACAATTAGGTGCTTCTTGGTGATTGGATGAACCTTTTCCTTGTGAATGTAACGTGTAGGCATTTGTGGCTTGAAGTTCACCCATTTCTTCCGGTATTCGTACTGTAATTGACGTTCAAACCATTCGGATAGACCGGAAGATTCGCTGTATAGAAGCTTTAGACGCGCTAATTGATTTACTTCAAATGCGGGCAGCGTCTTGAAGTCATGAGGGTACCTGAAATATTGTATGCCCTTCTCTCTTTTTATAGCATAGCAGCTTAAGTCGTTGAAGTATGCCCAACTGATTATACGACCATCAGACTTGTGTCCTTTGAGTCGATAAACTTTAGTGTACTTGGTTGGAGGAGAGGGCTTTGAGTTCTTCTTTAATTCGGCCATGTATTCCATCCACTGACTTTTACGTTCATTCAGCTCGTCAATGTCAATAGTGGAGGGACCGGCTTCATTTTCTTTGTTGTCGATAATGCGGCTGACCTCCTCGTCGGACTGCTGAGTGAATAAGTCTGCGAAGGAGGGAAGATCATCACCATCTACTGATGTGTATTTGGATATTCTTGATCAGTGATGTCTTCGACTTCAACCTCATCAACGTCTTCTAGTTCGTTAGAGGATGGATAATCAGTTGTAGGAACAGATGCCTCTTCAGTGATGACTTCGTCGGGATTCATTTGAAATAGCTCGGCAATCTGTTCTTTTGACAAGCAGTGTACGATTTCCCCTTCCTCTTTGTCATAAATAACTGAATGTTGGATGATCCCTTGCATGTCAAGCACATAAGTTAACTTTGAAGGTTGTTGCTTGAGAGGCATCACATCCAAAACTTCAGTGCCCTTTTGTGTATCTGATGATGGGCCTTCTGATTTATCTAATTTTTTCTTTGTGCGTGCCTCTGCTTCTGCTGTCTTTGCAGCACTTGATGCAGCACCAGCATTGGCACCATCGTCCTTATCTTTGTCATTATTGTCATCATCATCATCACTATCATCATCATCATCACCATCATCATCATCCTCATCGTCATCATCATCATCATCATCATCGTCACCATCATCACCATCATCACCATCATTGCGAGCACCCTCAATTCTGGGTGTCGGGTCTCTTCTGCTTTCTAAGTCTTCCAACAACCTTTTGTTTTCTTCCTCTAGCCTTTGTATCCTCTGAGTATGTGCATCAACAGTTGTAGACAACTTTTGATTCTGGTTTGTAGCAGTGAGAAGGAGGACTTGCTGATCATTGCATCTATTGGAAAGACTTGTGATGGTTTGTCCAAAAATCAACCAACACTTGAAAAGATTTGCCGAAAAACGACAACAACACACTCGACTATTGTTTTCAACCAATATTTAGCAGTTTAATTGGTTTATTAAGTCAGTTTTTACGTTTTTAGGTTTGGTTTTCGGTTTTGAACCCTAAATCTAATCGAACATCCACGAATCGGTATACAATCGATGAATACTTGTGGGGTTATACCTGTAAAAAGAAATCGAATGATTAGATTACAGATTTGACAGAGTTTTGTTCAAATTCAGATTTTGATGAAACAGACGTGCGAATGCTTTCTGTTTTGTGCGAATGATTCTGCACATGCGAATGAATGGCCTATTTATAGGATGGCCTGGTTCATTCGTACGAATGGACTTTCATTCGTGCGAGTGACCCAGACTTGATTCATTCTGCCACTCATTCGTACGAGTGGACCATTCTGGTCAGTCCATTCGTGTGAATGACCTATTCTCATCATCCATGCGTACGAGTGAGCCATTCTGCTCATCCATTCGTACGAATGGATAACCTCTTTTAGTAAATTAAACTTTTCAGGTTAAATGGGGTATCCGACCACATTGGTTTTAACAAAAAATTAATTATGAAGTAAGGGATCAATTATGAAGTTTTGGAATAGTTTATGAAGTAAAGGAACGATTTGATCAATCAGGAAGTCAAGCGGTTTTCAAATTTTGATTTTCTGACAGTCGTTCGAGTCTTATCAGATAATCTAAAATTCAGGAAAAGTAAAATCTTTTTGGATTTTTGAATATGTAATGCTGAAAATAATATCAACAAGATATATACACGCATGTCTTAGTAAGAATGATCCTTATGAGAAATCATACAGACTTAGTGACCAATGATCTGAGACATTTTGAATTTTGTAGATACAACTATACAATGGTATTTACACATCTTTTTGTGAGAAAGATCCGAACATGGGATCAGTACTAAACTCATAGCAATCAGCAACATTGCAAATTATCTAAGCTTTAAGTACACTTAGTCAAAATGCGATCATTGATATGTTTGTCCATCTTAAACCTATGCAGACCTCTTCTCAACACTTACAAGATGATCTTGAAGGATTGAGTCCATTGTCTGTGTGTCCCACACTGGTTAAGAATTGACTTGAATTACTTTTCAAAACATGTTAATGTTTCAAATCAGCACAACTTACTTAACCAGCCATCATAAGTTCATGAGATCTCAGTTATTCCCTGTTACTTCTTTACTACACCAATTTTTTTTTTTTTTAGTATTCACAGTGACAGCCATCAGCTCATGGACGGCTTCAGCCAGGTATTTACAAGGCAATATGGCACGTATGCAGCTAACGGTGTTTGTGTTCATCCTATCCCATGGATGGCTTCAACCAGGCTGCAACCCGGTAATATGGCACATATACGGATTCGGATTCATACTTTTATTTTATTCTTAATCGCATGGACGGCTTCAGCCAGGTATTTACAAGGCAATATGACACGTATACGACTTCGGAATCTAATTTTTAATTTTATAACTACTTTCTGATATCTCATTAAACCGATGATAACTGGTGTGCACAGAATGAGAAACACCTTCAGTTTCTATTGTTGATTTTCGTCAATCCTTTCACCATTATGTGACTCACAAGACAATATCTAATATGGTATAGATTGATCATCAATGGTCGAGATTCAGTAAGATAAGCCTATCAATGCATCACATGTCGACTTAGTGTGACTATTCACTATGACATTAAATGCAATGTGCTTCATACATATGGTTAGTGTGCCATCACTTCCCAAAGGTTGGATACGATTTCTCATTTTTGAGTTTTTCAGATATTTTTGGGTTTTAGTCTGTACAAAAATGGAAAATCTTTTTGAAATTTTTTTTTTTAAACAAACTGTACACAAATAACTGTACACACATAGAAAATCTTTTTGGAGTCTCAGATAACTAGCGTTTGTGTACTATCATTTTTCTCAGCGAGAGATCATTTTCTTACTGACATTTTCTCCCCCTAAAATTTTAAAATGAAAAATCTTTTTGAGTTTTTGAGATTTTTAATAAACGCAAGAAAGAAAATATATACAGGAACGTAATTGATAAAAATTAGTTTAGGTTGGGAACCCAAGCCTTTACGGTCTTGGGTTTCCCAGTCTCATCTACAACAGTACAATCCATCCACTGTCCTTGTGGATTTTTGGAACAACCATTTGACTTTGAAGTACAGTCGTCAGAAGCATCATCTGATTTTGCTTTCCACACATGTTGTTTGTGCAACGACTGTTTGTGGTAAACAGTGGATTGCTTAACGATTTGTACAGGTGTGGAACTCGAATCAAAGACCAACAAGTCATGCATCTTTTGTTTAACTTTCTTTTGATGCACTTGTTGTTGGGTAAAAGAGTTATATTTTGACTTTAAAAACTTTTGTTTATTTTCTGGAAAATGGTTAACTCTTTTACTTGGCTTCTGAAGATAAGGACAGTTGACAACAACGTGTCCTTTTGTACCGCACTCAAAACAGTATCTCCGCTCAACCAAACTCGGAGATCTGTATTGATTTTTACTTTGGTGAGTTTTTGAACCACCAGCCTTAGCTTCTTTTTGTTCAGCTGAAGAGAGTGACTTGTTTGATTGAACAGACTCTCCAGCTTTAACAAAATTAACCTTTTTGATTGAGGCTTTGGTTACTTGACTCTTCTGATCAGAAGTAGTGGGATAAGATGGACGGCAATTGGTTTGTTTAATTTTAAAAACATTTTTAGAAGCAGATTTTGAAATACCAATGCTGTCATTCTGTGGAGCAGACGAGTTTTTGTGTCCCAAACCACGAGTAGGGCACTCATCGTCGTCTTCATCCCACTCTTCTACCAATCCATCAACACAGTGGGACTCCGAGGTCGAAGCACCATTATCGTTAACCTTTGGTTGAGAAATTTTGTCTTCGGTTGGATCAACGACAAGTGGCGTTTTGACCTTAAAGTCAATGATTGGGTTATCATCCGGTGTGTTTACCATAGTATTCAACACCGGTGGAGGACAATTTTTATACCCAAACCCAACATTTTTCTTTCCTGTACGCCGTGAAATCATGTAATCAAGAAGGTAAGAAGAATTTGAATAACTTTTCAGCTTTTGATTTAAAGTTTCATAATCACATTCGACAAGCGCCGGCTTTTTCTTTGTTTCATCAATCGTGTTTAAATAAAAAGTGATGGCATTTTGTTTGTTGATAACACAGATTTCTAATTCATGAACTTGCCTGTTTAAAAGATCAATTTTGTTTTTGAAGGCAAGTTCGTTTCCCTTTAAAACACGGTTTGCTTCAAGACAATTAGTTAAATCAGCAATTAAGTCTGTGTTGTGACTTTTAAGTGTCTCAACTTTCTTCTCAAGTTCATCACAAATTAAACACGGTTGAGATTCAGACTCACTTTCAAAACTGTCAAAATTTACCTGAATGCCTGTGGATGTTTTTACCATAAAAGCACAGCTACAGGTAGATTCAGAAGAGGAATTGTTATCATCCACATCAGCTGTCGATTGACTTGAAGTGACGACAGATGATTTTTCTTCATTCTCAGCTGTGAAGCCAGAACTGTTTGAAGATGTGTCGTCTTCAGCTGATGAACTTTCTGAAGCAATCTCTCTCTCAGCATCAGAATCTGATTCTTCATTGATTTCTACAGCCTTTGCCATGTAAGCTCTATCCCCTGAACTGCCATCAACTCCAAATTTAAAAGACCAATCAACAGTCTCATCTGTTTGAACAACCATAGCTTTTGTTCCACTTGAAGTGTCCTTATCTTGTGCAAGAGTAACTGGAACAAGGTTTGTTTCTGTATTTTGAGTTTGTTGCTTTGGTTGGCTTTGACGGTTGTTGAAAGGGTTGCGGTTTCCAATCTGTTTAGGCTTTTCACATTGCCTAGCAAAATGCCCTTTCTCACCACAGTTAAAACAAACAACAGCAGACAGATCAAAACCATAAGTAGTGTCTTTGTTCCCTTCGATAGTTTTTCCTGTCCTTTTTACATAATCTCTCGCTCTTCTAACTGCACTTGCAAGAGCCCACATTATATCAATTCGATCCATTTCATCCTTATCAATCTGAGCATAGTCTTCTGCTGTCAGATGACTGTTTCCAACCTGTCCAGCAACAAGACTGTCATATGAATTGATAACGGTAGACAACAGTGCCATGTGTTCCTTGGCCACTTCGGTAGTAACCTTGTCGAAGTTGTCTGTTTGCAATTTAATGGGGCTTGGTGGAGGAGTACTAGCAGTATTTCCCTGCTGTGGAACCGAGCTTGATGAAACTGAAGCATGAGCTGTTAAAGACTGGCTGGCTGAAACATTTAACATGTTTGATACAAACGCAGTCTGCAAAGGAACATTTTGTTGAGTTGATGTGGAATAGTACAATGAAGGATCCTGAGCTTGTACGCCTCTCTTTAACTTCCACTTATTCATCACCTCTTGTTCTCTCAATTTCTGAAGAAATTCATTGATATCAATGGTTTCAAGAGTATTGTTCTGTTTAAGAACCATCAAGAATGAATCCCATTTTGGTGGTAGCGCATCTGCCATGCATTGAACCTTTTCTTCTTTCGTTGTTTTGATCTCATGGGCATGCAATTCACTCATCAAGTGATAGAATCTCTCAAATAGATCATCTAAGGACTCATTCCCAATATAGATCATCTAAGGACTCATTCTCAAATAGATCATCTAAGGGCATGCAATTCACTCATCAAGCTTTCAACGAAGCATTTCCTTCGTGACGTTGTTCTAAGGCAACCCACAGAGATTTTGAAGATGTAAACTGCCTGAATTGATGAAATATTTTTCTTGATATGGCCTGAGATAGGATAGCATATGCCTTCTTTTCTAAGTCATAATCTTTTCTTTGTTGTTCGCTTAAAAGAGAAGGCAAAACAGGAGTTCCATCCTCATTCAACACTTTTTGATATCCATTCTTTATCATCATCCATAAGTTTGTATCAACTCCATTAATGTGTATCTCAAACCTGTTTTTCCAGTGATGATATTCGTCCACTGTCATGAGTTTTGGAGCCTTGTTAGCATTTCCAGCTTCATTATCGATTAATAACAAGTTTTGGATTTTGTTGTTCTGACTGGCAACAAAGGCTAAGTCCGACATGGTAAAAAACGAAGTTTTTCGACACTTAAAAAAATTCAGAAGAGATTTGTGCGAATGGGTCTATTCGTGCGAATGGAATTTTCTATTCGTGCGAATGGAATTTTCTATTCGTGCGATTGGAAGTTTGAACAAATGAGCGGGAGACTTAATCTAGTCGTGCGAATGGTAGGAGCCATTCGTGCGAATGAAGTTCATCATAGTAGCCATTCGTATGACAGAGGGCTGTTTGACTTTTTTGCACCAAAAAGCACCAATGATTGAGCCTATTATCAGATATGGAAACTGAAACGATCAGATCACTCAGAAGCAATAACCACAAGTTTTGAACGTGGCTAAACAACAATCAAGTGATCATTATAACATTCAAGTAGCTAGAAAAAGCAAGATTAGATTTTCTATGTTGAATCTAGAGCACAATGGCTCTGATACCACTTTGTTGGATCGGGATCTACCTTGATCCAATGATTCAACACATTAACCGAACCAAATCGTGCGGAATCTGATTTGATTGGCAATCCAATCTATGACACGGATCGGGTCGTGAGAAACGAGCGGATTAGACGTCGAAACGAAGGTTTCTATCGACCCTTTGGTGTAGAGAAGTTGGATACAAGACCTGGAAACTCTCAACGGACAGAGATTCGACTATACAGGTGCAAAGAGTTTGTGTGTTCTGTTGCTTAGTCTGGTTCTGCTCTAGTTAGTCTCTTCTATGTGTATATGTGTTGTATCTGTGCTCATGAAGTGAAAGTTCTATATATAGTGCTGAGGCCATTCGTACGAATGAGCCATGTGAATGGACTCATTCGTGCGAATGAATCAGTAGAATGGTTCATTCGTAAGAATGACTCATTAGAATGGTTCATTCATACGAATGAATCATTCTCATGACTTATTCTAGCGAATGAATCATTCTCATGATCAATTAGCGCGAATGGATCATTCTCATGATCCATTCGTGCGAATGGGCCTTTCAATAGCACGATTGATCAATGTTATCGATATTTATCAGATCGTTTAATACACAGTCGTTATATATGAGTAAACATTAAGGATAAACATGTAATTTCATTAATATATCAAATAGTTACATTAAACATAGATGAAATACATATTACAAGGGATTAGGGACATATCATGCATCTACACAATTAATAGCCTCAGATCATGCATAAACGTTACACGATCGTGTTCAAACTCAAATAATGAACAAATTTAATCGAATCAAATCGAATGAACTCAAATCGTTAAACCATAACCGGCAATCTTAAACTCCACGCTGTTTCGGATGTTTCGAGTAAAATTGGAGCATAAAAACCACTCACACATGCTCGCGACACCACTTTCAAAGTCTCTAAACTCTTAAGCCTACGACATTGCATCTCTGGAACTCGATCAAACCCCAAGAACTCCGAGTCTTAAGCACCAGCCATTCGTCCTCTACACGCGACTATTCCATGTAATTCCAGTACCGTTTGATTCGTTGTAGTTGCTAGAAAAAAGCCGTATGAATTCGGGGGACGATCAGCCGATCGATCGAGTTAGTTCGTGTGGCTAGGGTTACGGGTTGGATGAATTGGGGAAGGGGACGATTTGGGTTGGATGTTAAAACCAGATCATTTCAGACCATTATCAAGGCATTAGCCCTGGTCCACCGGTAATACACTTGACATACACAGAAAGGTCGCGGGTTTGAGTCTAGCCCCGCACCTTTTTGCGTGCAATACTACCATTTGACCCGGTTCCCACCTGATACTTGCTTAAAACACCTTAACACGGTTAATTTGCATATGAGGACCATAACCTAGTGGCTGTGTTCGTTTACTTGCTCATAAACCACCTGTGTTCGAGCCGGGTGGTCTATAACTTTTTAAAATTCATTTTTTTCTTATTATTTTATTACATTAATTAAAATTTATAAAACCTATAACACTAAGTTCGTTTTAATAAATTAATTGGAAATTTTTTAAGAAAAGACAATTATCTTGTTATTAACCGATTTAAAAACTTAATAAAACATGAATTAATTAAAACAATAAACTTTCTTTTTACTAATACTTATAAACCATTACCTTGGAAACTTAATAACTGTTTACTATAAGGTATTTTTATAAAACTCTAGACACATGATCCACTCTTTTATGTAGGATTACTTAATTATTTAAATTAAAACCATATATTTCCAAAGAAATTGGTTTTATTCACTTACGTCGTTAAACTATTTATTATTTTAAGTTTTGGTTTAAGGACAACATATTTAGGCCATGAATGTTCTTTTGAAACCCAATTGCTCATAATAACTAAATTAAATGAATAAAAGGATTCTATTTATATATCCAATTAACCATTTATTCAAACTTATTTCTTTTATTTTGTCCACTTATTTACTTATTATTATTATCTTGAAGTGGTTATCCATGTATACACACATTCAATTATTTAGACAAATGAAACCATACTTCTTACATGAGATTTCATAAACAACCCCTGAAACACAAACAAGTATACATTTATTGTGACCAAGTCCACACCCAATCCCTTTGTGCAATAGGATTTCCCCTAGTCATATGTTCATGTCATTGATACACTTTATACAATTTAATTTTAGGTTAACCTTGTGGTTAGCTAATCACTTGTGCAACGTCTTACCCGTGTGATCTACAAACTACTATTTCAAGTGAGTTTACATAGCCCTTTTTACATTTTTACATACTTTGGGGTGGAACATGATTTCATTGAATACTATTTGCAATTCATTATACAATTCTACATTCATGAACATGTGTGCAATTTGTGTCTTATGCTTGAACACTATGAGTTTAACCCTACATTTACATTACATACATACACGTGCAATCATTAACTCTGTACAAGCCGACGATAACATTGATAGATCTATTGTGTCTGACAAACCCACCTAGGTAGGGTAATTGTTACCGATATTACATTTAGATAACATTAAGTGTTATGCCCTTCAGTCATAAGGATTGATTGTACACCCAGTTTGACTATAGTGGTTCTCCATAAATGCCTTATTTGCCATGTTTCATATGAATTGTATATACACTTGAAAACTATTTGTGATATCAAAACCTATGTATGCTCACCAACTATTTTTAGTTGACCTTGTTTTCATCAAGTTTCAAGTGCAAATCTTTGAGTTCATGTTTCAAGTTGCTACATATAGTGTAACATTTCTGATTTTTCTTGTATTCGTTTTAGTACAATAGACAACCTTTCAATTCCAATTCTATTTCAATACTTTGTATTATCTATGCAAACATTATAATCCAAGGTTTCATTGTAATACAATCTTTAATTTTTACATACACACACCCATTTTTAATTAAGTTAACTTTATATCTTTTGATATATATATATATATATATATATATTGTTACTTTTCACAACTTATTTAATTATAAAATTTATAAAGTTTTAAATTATACAAATATATATATATATGTATCTAATGTTTACAATTTATTTAAAATTAGTTTTCAAACCTATCTAACCACTTAAACCTCCAATTTTGAACCCATTCAAGAACTTTGACCCAATTTTCCCATCCACTTTGACTTTTAAGGTCAACAGGGACGAATTCCTACCAATTCAACATCAAAATCGGCCAAACTTGAATGCAGTGGACTTGCCTTGTATATTTGATTGATTATCGATCGTTTCCAAACCCAAATAACAGGTCAATTTGACCGAATTAGCGGTTGAATTTAAAATTCAAAAGGGTTTGACAATCCAAAGTCAAACAGAGACAAATCGCAAATCAAGGGAATTAGACGTATTCAATCCCGCAAATCACGCATAAATGATCCTCTCATGTATTAGAACCTCATACACGACCAAATTCACGGATATTCGATCGGATTAACGCACAATCCGCATTGACAGTTGTTCCCTACTAAGCCGAATCAAAACAAACATATTGAACGAAATCAATCCAATTAAACCACAGACACACTTTCACATAACTCATTTCAAGCTCTCTGAGCTTTCTATCGATCTGCATATCACCTCTAGTCCCCGTTCGAGCTTCAAGAACTTCTGGTCTGAACTCGTAGCCGTCGGCCTTCGATACCCAGCCAAACCAGGTAATATATACGTCTTTCGTTTCGTTTTTGCATGCCCAGTGAAAGCCCATGACAATTTGTAAGAACAACATCAATCAAACAAAGTTTGAATTTAGGGTTCATATCGATTTTAAGCGCTAATCTGTGGTGGGGCTTGAATCACATTTACTATTTATTTAATCAGGATCCTTTGTCATCAGCGAAACCACCCGGTCCAGATGGTAAGCCACCGCACCACTGGACCCGGTGGCATGTGTTCGAAACCCACCATCCACACTCAACAGTTTTTTTTAGCACATGCAGTAAACCGGATCCGGCCCTTTCCCACTTACTCGATAAAGTAATTCCAGTCCTGCTCTGTATCAGGGATTGCGCCCTGGTCCATTGGTTAGAGTTGGATGTTTTCACCGGGCAGACCCGGGTTCGATCTGGGTGATCCCCAAACATTTTTAAAACCGTTTTTACAACCCCAATTATTTTATAAAAAATATTTTTATAAACCTAATACCGTTTAGAACAGATTAATACAATAATTTACAATATAAACATAAAACCACTATTTTAACATATTTCTTTGTCTAAAATAACACTTTTAAATACAAAAATCATTCTAAAGTTTTATATTTTTAAATTATAAATTTCTAACCAAAGCATTTTAAATACTTAGTTTCTTCAAAAATTTATGACAAGATTTTTATAAAGCACACTTTTATTAATCATTTTTTTCTATTAAATTATTTATATTAGAGTTTAAACCCTATTACAACAAATAAAACTTTTTTCTTTAAATATATAGTAATCTATGTATTTATATTTTCATATTTTACCATATTAATTAAACAAATAAAAGAATTTATTTAATTAAAACAACTCCCTTTTACAATAATAATCCATTAGGGTTTAAACTATATTTTTCCTAAATATATAAACCAATATATATTTACACTATCTTTCTAGGTACATTATTAAATGAATAAAAAGAAATTTATTTATTTAATTTATTTAGTTATTAAACCTTAAGACAATTAATATTCTCTTTAAAATTTATTTGTACACATTGAAACTTACATTTTTATATATTAGACTTTTATTTAAATACAAATGACAATTTAAATACATCCTTTGCATATATTAACACAAACTCATTGTACAAGACCCCACACTCACTCCCATTGAAACCCTAGACATTACCGTAGACTTTGTACATATTATTAATCCAAATTCATACATTTTCACTCTAGGTTAATCTTGTGATTTGCAAATCACTTTTGCTACCTATTCTCTCGTGCTATCTACATCTGTGATATAAGTGAGTTTACATAGCCCCGTTTTACATTATTTACATTTTTTGGGGTGGAACATGAGTTTCAATTATACAATGTTACAAATTACACAATACAATCCCACCCTACATTCATGTGTACAAATTTGAGCCTTATGTTTGAGTACTAGGTGTGTAAACTATTTTGTGTGCAATTTACATGTGCAATCATTAACTATACAAGCCGACGGTTAACAATGATAGATCTATTGAGTTTGACAAACCCACCCAGGTAGGGTGATTATTACCGATAACACATTTTGGTTTTTGCATGCTAGTTACAAAGGTTTGATTGTACAATTTGGTTACACAATAGTATCTCTCCATATTTGCCTTATTAACCATGATTTGTATGGATTGTATGCACACAACACAATACTACCATTTAGAGCCAAAACCTATGTATGCTCACCAACTTTTTAGTTGACATTGTTTTAACCATGTTTCAGGTACGAATGTTTGAGATTGATCAAAAGCATGCTTCATGTAATATGTGGACCTAGTTTAATTTTAAATAAAAGAACTTGTCTTGTATTTCTATTTCATGTACTCGTTGAATCTTGTTTGGTTTGAATTATGAAATTAAATTTGATGTTTAATCTGTTACAACATTAGACAACCATGTGCTCATGAACAGTCTCCATGTCCCGTCCCGACGTTTCCGCCATCGGTTGGGGTGTGACAGATTGGTATCAGAGCCTTGGTTATAGGGAATTAGGTTATTAGACACCCTTGACCTAGACTATAACTGTAGGACACCCATCATATGCCATGCTATATGTTATATGATACTTGCCACATTATTAAGTGCTACATGTTTAAAACTTTGTGTGATTTTCTTACATGATACGCTAAGTATTATATCGCATGAAACAATACATGATAGCTTATGTGTTACACTACTTGCTAAACTCTTGTGCTTATAAACATTGCTATCTACATGCTACCTATTTGATTCATTTAGTGCTATCCTAAGTTTTACCACACACTTATACACACCTAATTCTTCATACACCCTCAACCTTGCCCACATGTCACCATTATCTTTTATGAACAAAATTTAAACTATTGGGCCTAATGCCCATTAATAAGAAACTAAGGAGCCCATATACCCTCCAAGAAGAGGAAGCCTACTGGAGTAAATAAACCTCACCTTGGGCCTCAAAGCCCAGTCCATAATGATTCTTATCAAGACCATGAGCCCAAACGATAGTGTTATTAGTACATGATGGCTGGAAGAGTGTGTGTAGACCCTTGAGAGATTCTGGCTAAGGAAGGATCGGGTACTGATGCGTGTAAACTATATATATATTTTAATAAAGAATTTTCACACAATATGAGTTTTAAAAAGGGTTTTCACCAAAGACTAATCACACACACATCGGGCAGTATACCCGTCGGATAGCAATATAGTAAAGGTAAGAACCGGATATCAATCCGTGGACACGGTGGAATGCGATAATAAACCGGAACTAAAATCTAATTAAGTGAGGGTATAAAGATATTTTGGAGAGTTTTGTTTAATTAACTAACACGCAAATATATAAAAACTAAGCTAAGGCCACAATTCAAACAATTAGGGAGAAAATATCACTTCGGTGTCGAATCCATCTAGAATACATCCAATACACTCATAGAAACATGGCAATCACACGAAACATAAATTGACCAAATTCTTGTCAAAGACATCTAATCAAATGACTATTCGGAAAGCTAGCATGAATTACACAAACTAACCACCTAAAGTCATACAATGAAGCTCACGTGTTTAACAATCATGTTAATGTTTATAAAGATTAAACTAGTTTCCGGTTAAGGTACACTAGTCCAACAACTAGTTGGAAAGATAATATGAACAACACACTACCCACCTCAAGTTGATTAAATTAGATAACAATATGCATTTCTTCAACATACAATGTTCATGTAAAGGTTATATAAATTAGGAGAATGTGTCAACAATTCCTAGATAAACATAAAACTAAGCATGAAACATTCTAACAAACACCTTGTCTTTCCAAACATAAGCATAAGGATACACATACAAATATAATGATTCATAAACAAGACTTCATTCACCATTCCTAGTCAAAAGCCACAAACTAGTATAAATATATACACCAATCCATGAATATAAGCATAAACCATAAGTTTTCCAACATAATATGATATACACAAATACAAGTCTTGTAAACACCTCAAAACACTTGAATACATAATTTCATTGAAGAATAATCATACGGTTGTCATAACATTAACACAATAATTGCCAATAATCCATGAATGTTGTTAAATGTATCTAAACTTCTAAACCAAAGTGAACAGGAGTTTTAGCTCATCATGAGCACAAGAATTACAAATAAACAGGGAAAAGTAGTAAGAAACATGATATGGAAATAAGAATCAAACCACTCCTCCACGCCTAGATGTTGTTGTTGATGTAAGATGATCCTCTTGATGTTGTATCCTCTCCAAGAATCTTGAAATATGGCTGGAACAAGAGAAATACGAGCTGGAACAGTAGACTTTCTCCCCTGGTTGCTTGATGTCTGAATGAGAGTTTAAGTTCTGTTTAAATAGAAAAGGGGAGGCACGACCGTGCCAAGAGAGAGGGCACGACCGTGCCAAGTGCAAAGGCGCGGTCGCGTCTAGGTCTTGCCGCGACCGTGTGACAGAGGGTTGACCGATCCGAAGATTCCATTGGGTCTCTTGCTTCGAGGTGTCAGACTCACGGGTGTTCCCACGACCGTGTGGAGGCAGGGCACGGTTGTGCCTTGCCTTTTGGCTTGGCGCGGTCGTGCCATGTACGGGGCGCGACCGTGCTTAGGGTTTGCAAGTTAGGCACGACCGTGCCAATTAGGGACACGACCGTGCCTTCATCACAGAAACCCTAAAAACTTCACTTTTTATCTTGGAATCTTCTTGTTTGTTAACAAGCTTCACAAAAACCTACAAAACAGGAAATGAAGCAAATAAGTGCCTAAACGTTAAATATAACCAAGAATTGATCGTTAAATGAGCGAAGTTTTGTGCCAAAAAGATGTGTAAATACTAACACATCAAACAACCCCACACTTGAACATTGCTTGTCCTCAAGCAATAAATCAAAATAAAACAAAACTTCCAATGACACTATGGATCAATTCGAAAAACCGTAAGCATTAATAATTTATACAGGTTTGACAAGAAATGCAAAATTAACTAAATGAAACCCAATGAACCCAATGAAGTGACAACCGAATGGGCAAATGAATATGCCTAGGAAATCATTATCATGCAACTTTATGCTTCTCACAATGTTCACACACACTCGGGAATATATATGATCATACAAGTAATGGTGTATGTATAGAACACTCAAATGCCAAGACAATTAACATGCATAAATCATAAGCTTGCTAAAAGATCAAATCTCTATCAACTAACATGAAACAAAGCATAAATCAAGAGGGCTTTAAACGGGTTGTAACTTGGCAATGGTTAAGGGTAAGGAAATGGAATTTAAAAGTGGCTAAATGGCTAAAAACCCGGCGGTTATGCTAATTCAAAAACTAAAACACTTCTAATATGAAAAATAAACTAACTAATACTTCCGTATATAGGTAAGAGCTAACAACCGAATTCTTTCCATCTTTGCTCACAAAATTGCTCTAATCGACTATATTTCACCTGATATTTTTTTTATTTTTTATTTACTATTTCTTTTCTTTTGAAGGGAACTAAGTAAAAATGCATCTTTCCTTAGCTAAAAACTTCTCGAGAATTTGAAGATTACAACAAAATAAAAGCTACAAAATTAACATTAGCCGACCGGATTTCTAACACGGGTGAAAAATAGAATAAATAAATGAAAAGGCTAATGAAGGCTTAATGACGGTGTAATGTGGGTAATAAAAGAAGAACATGGGATAGGCTCAACGTGGTTAACTAGTGGATGTGTTCGGGTAAGGGAAAACAAAGATAAAAGGCTAACAGAGTGGTTTATCCTAATGCCTCAATCATTTTTATGCAATATTTATGTTCATGATTTCGAAGTGTATACTAAAAGAAAGTTCTAACAAGCATGAAACATCCGGCACACTCAAATCCGCAAAAACGAGAGCAAACAATGTCTAAAGCTATCAAGGCTCAAAAATAAACTCACGAAAACGGAAGGGAATGGGTGTAAGCAAAAGGTTACATGCACTTCATTCGTTTAGCACACTAAAACTCATGGTTATCACAAAAAATTGGGTTTGACTCAATGGAATTTCTATCTCAATTGCTTTCGAAAAATCAAACCTCTATTATTTACTAAAAATTGTGAATGCTAAACGGTTAACTTTTAAATTAGTGCCAATAAAAAATATGACGGAATATTTTGTAAAAAGTGAATCGATAAAATGCTAAGAGGACAAACAACGCGCGAATACATTCCCACCCTACACTTAGAATTGTACATTGCCCTCAATGTACAACAAAAAAATAATGTAAAGCAAAGAATAAACACCCAACCCCACACTTAGAAACATACATTGCCCACAATGTATACAAAGACATGCAAAGCAAAATGGAGTGTGAAGGGATAACTGAAACTTCCCTCGTGTCGATCATGGCACACACAAAAATCCAACCCACAACAATGACGTTCCACGTAGTTCCATGTAGTTCCACAATTCCAAGATCTAATCAAGACTAACATCAAACACAGATCAGTAACATCAAACCAAAATATAAACACAAATATATACAACAGTACATGGAAACAAAAGTACAAGAAAACAAAAGTACAAGGAAACAAAAGTATAACATAAACGCCGTAGCGCGATACAAGAGTTTGTACAATACAACAAAAGTACAACTCACAAAAATGATACCAAAAGGCAGTGGGAGGTACTACTCCCACTGCATACCCTCAAGGTCGATGTCGGCGGCCCCGCCTCCTACGCCTCCTGCCGCTGGTGGTGATGGTGGTGGTGACTGATGATGCGGTGCTGATGGTGGTGGCTGAAGCTGTGGTGATGGTGGTGGCTGATGCGGTGGTGATGGTGGTGGTTGATCAGGCTGCTGCTCTGGCTGCATGAAGAATGGAAGGGGAACCACGTATGGTGCCCCGCCAGCAGCAGCAGCGGCGCACTGGACCTCATACTTCCAGGCACAGTAACGCATAAACATATCATGTGGAATGAAAACCGGAGGCGGTGGTGGCGGCGGAGGCGGAGGAGGCGGCTGATCGGGCTGATCGGGCTGATGAAGCTCATGAACCTGCTCCTGCTCCTGCTGAGCGGCGGCCTCGGCCTCAGCCTGTACACGATCTGGATCGGGGTCCGGACGGTCTGGATCCCAAGTCCGTCCCCATCGATCCACCAATCTAATCCCCCCTGCGCCGCGCCGAGCGACGTGCATGTTGCGCAATGTCTGCACAGACATCACGACAGTCTCGGCCACAGGGGTCAGATCCCCTATCAAATCGTCTGTCAGCAGCTGGAAGTGTCTCGCCAGCTTGGTCACCAAGTGACCTCCACAAATGGCGCTGCTGACGTCGCGCCCCGAGCTATTTACCAAGTACCCCGCGATAGAATGCGCAAGATTACAGGCGCGCGAGCGTACAAGGCAAAATAGGTAAAATAACTCCCTAAGGTTCACCACCGTCTCCCCCTGACCTCTCCCAGAGATCGAATAAACGATGCAGCGGTGAAGAACACGATGTAATGGATCCTGAAGGCTCGAAGCCTTGGTCAAACTCGGATCGTAAATCCCGAACCCAAACTCATGCCAAAACTGATCCTTATCCTCCTCTGTCGGGAATTCGGTGATCCCCTCAGTGAACAACTCTGTCTGATGCTCCTGTCGCGTGTATAACCCAAGTAGCTTCCCAAATCTGGCGACAGACATCACGTTCCACTCCCCGTCGAGCCTAAATCTAACGGTCTCGGGCTGCTCCAAATCCGCGCAAGCATAATCGAACTCGTAAGTGGAGAAAAAGTCCATCACGAGCTCGACGTACTGAATGGCGTGAAGCCTGAACAACCGGTGCCAGGGGGCGGTGACAATGTCGTTCCACCGGTCCCGCTGACCGATGGCATCGATGGCGGCTGGCTCTAAACGACGAGCAGCTAGAATCCGGCCTCTACGGGGCCACAAAACATCCAAACGAGCCTCGTACTCGTGCTCGTTCATGTCAAACTCGAGGTACGGGTGGTCCCTGTTGCCTGCCATCTGCACGACAACAAAAATGAAGTCAGAACAGTTATGAAGACGCTAGACTGAATTTATGAAGTTTCTGACCAAAATTATGAAGGGGCACGGTCGCGCCTGGGAAGGGGAACGACCGCGCCTAGGCCAAAATCCAAGCCCACGGTCGCGCCTTGGGCGACCACGGGCAGTCCAACCCGGGAGACACGGTCGCGCCAGGTCAAGGCACGACCGCGCCTAGGTCAAAATCACTAGGCACGACCGCGCTCAACAGAGGCACGACCGCGCCTGACCAAACTTATCCTCTCCTGGAATTCAAAAGCCGAGCTCGACCGCGCCTGGTCTTGAGCGCGACCGTGCTCAACCCATTTTAGGGTTTTCAGCATTCAAAATTGATAAATTAACTACGTTTATGAAGGGGCTTTTAACACAACATAATTCCAGGATGTAAGACGACCTATTTCTACCTATTTACATCTAATTATGAAGTTCAAAATAGAAAAATCGACTAAAACCCTAGAATTAAAAAAAAAACTAAATTACGATCCTATGCCTAATTATAAAGACGAAAAAAGTAGGCTAGGGGCGTACATGGATTCGGAGGAATGGAGATTAACAATTGAGAATTCACGGGAATCAATCGCACGTAGGGAGGTTTCGTTGGGGTAAAATGTGAGAAAAAGGAATTCTGCCGTTTATCTTAACTTAACCTGCCCCAAATTTCTGAGGAACGACCGCGCCACTTACATAGGCACGACCGCGCCTAGGGTTGTAGGCACGACCGCGCCTGTAGCTAAGCACGACCGTGTCTATTACCCAGCAAACACAAAAACCTAAATTTTTTTTTTTGAAGAGTATTCCAAACCCGACTGCGATTCTTCCAAGTTAAATTATCTAAAAATTCAGAAGACATACCTGTGATATTCCAAACATTATCCCAAATCCGCTCGATTCAAAACACGTTCCGATCACCTAAACTCAAAAATAAATGATAAAACTCTAGAAAAATAGAAAATAAAAACTAATAAGATAAAAATCAAACAAAATCTAAAAGTTGTTACCCAAAAAGATACCGAAACAGGCTAAGTTTATTAACGAGTCCTTAGCTAGACTCAAGCCCCCGAATTCATTTGTCCTTGGGGTGGAGGTCAACTACTTCCAATGCCGGGTCAACCGGTCCGTCAATATATGGCTTAAGACGATGACCGTTAACCTTGAAGATCCTCCCATATTCCTGTTCAATCTCGACGGTCCCATAAGGAAACACCTCCTTAACCGTGTAAGGACCCGTCCATCGGGACTTCAACTTCCCAGGAAACAAACGCAACCTAGAGTTGTAAAGCAACACACGACCACCCACTCGGAATTCCTTCTTGTCCTTCAAGCGTCGGTCATGTAAACTCTTAGTGCGTTCCTTGTAGATCGTGGAGTTTGCATAGGCTTGAATTCTCAACTCATCAAGCTCATGAATCTGAGTGAACCGGTTCTCACCCGCGCTCACCTAGTCAAGATTCACCGCCTTCAATGCCCAATAAGCCTTGTGCTCTAACTCCACCGGAAGATGACACGCCTTCCCATAGATCAACCTAAATGGTGTGGTACCAATAGGCGTCTTATACGCAGTCCGGAAGGCCCAAAGTGCATCATCTAACCTGTCCGACCAATCCTTACGGTTTTGACCAACCGTCTTCTCAAGAATCCGCTTTATGCCCCGGTTCGTGACCTCTACCTGCCCACTGGTCTGTGGATGGTAGGCTGTGGAGAATCTATGGTTCACACCATATCGTGATAATGCCTTCTCCAACTGGGAGTTGCAGAAGTGGGTCCTACGATCACTAATAAGGGCTTTGGGGGCACCAAAGCGAGAGAATAGCTTCTTCAGAAATTGAACAACCACCCTAGCATCATTAGTAGGCAAGGCTTGAGCCTCGGCCCACTTAGAAACGTAGTCAACAACCACTAGGATATATCAGTTGCCACGAGAAGCTGGGAAAGGTCCCATAAAGTCAATACCCCAGACATCAAAAATCTCACAAATCTGGATGCTGTTCTGGGGCATCTCATTCCTAGATGAGATGTTGCTCACCCTCTGGCAAGCGTCACAAGCTCAGATCATCTCATGAGCATCCCGGAAGATGGTAGGCCAGAAGAAACCGGCATCAAAGACCTTCTTCGCGGTCAAGGTAGCTCCATGGTGTCCACCTGTCGGACCCTCGTGGCAGTGTCTAAGCACCTGAAGTGCCTCATCTCCAAACACACCTGCGCACGATCTGATCAGCTCCGACTCGAAACAAATAGGGATCCTCCCAGAGATAGTGCTTTACATCCGCAAAGAACTTTCGCTTTTGCTGATGAGTTAAGCCCTTAATCACAATCCCACTAGCAAGAAAGTTTGCAAAATCAGCAAACCATGGACACTCCTCATCCTGTGTCTGTATGTGCATGAGAAACTCGTGGGGAAAACTGTCATTTATGGATGACCCCACAAGTTCAGATGAAGCTGAGCACTCAAGACGGGACAAGTGGTCCGCTGCGACATTCTCCGCGCCCTTCTTATCACGGATCTCAATGTCAAACTCCTGAAGCAGCAAACCCACCGGATCAGTCAGGGTTTGGCATCCTGTTTGCTGAACAGGTGCCGAAGAGCTGCATGGTCAGTGAATACAATGGTCTTTGATAGGACGAGATAAGACCGGAATTTATCGAAAGCGAAGACAACGGCTAGGAGCTCTTTCTCCGTTGTGGTGTAGTGCTCCTGTGCGTCATTGAGCGTCTTGCTTGCATAATAAATCGGGTGGAACTGCTTCTCTCTCCTCTGTCCTAAGACCGCCCCAACAGCGAAGTCGCTCGCGTCACACATGATCTCAAATGGCAACTTCCAATCAGGAGCTACCATGATAGGGGCATTCACCAACTTCTCCTTCAACAAATTGAATGCACTAAGGCATTCGTCGGAGAATACGAATTGGGCTTCCTTCTCAAGAAGCTGGGTCATCGGTCGGGCAATCTTAAAAAAATCTTTAATAAAGCGTCTGTAAAAGCCCGGGTGACCAAGGAAGCTACGAATAGATTTCACGGAAGTCGGCGGGGGCAGCTTAGATATGGTATCAATCTTAGCTCTATCAACCTCAATCCCCGCGCGTGAAACCCTGTGCCCAAGCACAATGCCCTCCTTCACCATGAAGTGGCATTTCTCCCAGTTCAACACTAGATTGGCCTCTTTGCACCTGGCCAACATCCTCTCCAGATTCCCGAGGCAATGATCAAAGGAACTCCCAAACACAGAAAAGTCATCCATGAAAACCTCCATGGAGTCCTCAATCATATCATGGAAAATGGCCACCATGCAACGCTGGAAAGTGGCCGGAGCATTACACAATCCAAAGGGCATCCGCCGATAAGCAAATGTGCCATAGGGACATGTGAATGTCGTCTTCTCCTGGTCCTCAGGAGCGATCGGGATCTGGAAGTAGCCAGAGAAGCCATCCAGGAAACAATAGAACATCTTCCCCGCTAATCTCTCCAACATCTGATCAATGAACAGGAGAGGGAAGTGATCCTTCCGAGTAGCATCATTGAGTTTGCGGTAATCGATGCAAACTCTCCAACCTGTGAATGTACGAGTAGGAATCAGCTCATTTCTCTCGTTGGTGATAACAGTCATGCCTCCCTTCTTAGGGACAACCTGAACCGGGCTAACCCAAGGCGAATCGGAGATGGGATAAATCAAACCTTCATCAAGTTACTTAATCACCTCCTTCTTCACTACCTCCTGCATGTTCGGGTTCAACCTCCTCTGGTGCTGCACAGCGGGTCTGTAGTCATCCTCCATAAGGATCTTATGGGTATAGAAAGAGGGATTAATTCCCTTAATGTCCATAATCCTCCATGCAATAGCCTGCTTGTGCTGCTTCAGCACCTCCAATAGCCTCTCCTTCACATCACTCATCAAATCAGAGGCGATAATGACAGGTAATCGAGACTCACCATCTAAAAAGGCATACTCCAAATGGCTCGGGAGCTCCTTAAGCTCAACAGGTGGTGGGTCCTCAACAGAAGGCTGCTCAATCGGCTTAGAATCTCTAGCAACCATTGCGAAAACCGCTGAACACTGGGGAAACTCATAGCTATCCTGGCTATACAACTGCTCATCAAACTGATCCTCACCAATTGGATCAATCGTCTCCCCCCTACAATCTGGGTGTCCAGGGACTCCTCCTCAGCTGTGTCCTGGAGATGATCACTCACACAAGAATAAATAGTCTCAACAAAGTAAAGTGAATCATCCTGATTCTGGGTGTGCTGCATGGATCTCCCAACATCAAAGGTCACCTCCTCTTCATCCACCCTCAATGTAAGCCTCCCTGAATACACATCAATCAGGGCCTTAGCGGTGGCCAGGAACGGTCGACCTAGAATAATAGGGACATTCTTGTCCTCATCCATGTCCAGAATCACAAAGTCTACAGGAAACACAAAACGGTCAACCTTAACCAACATATTCTCCACTATCCCTCGCGGATACTTGACCGAACGATCGGCCAGCTGGATACTCATGCGTGTTGGTGCAGGTTCTCCCAACTCAAGCTTAGCAAAGACCGCATATGGCATGAGGTTAATGCTAGCACCAAGGTCAGCTAAGGCGTTGCTAACCGACAAGCTACCTATCAAACAGGGGAGGTAAAACTCCCCGGATCTCGTCTCTTCTCCGGTAGCTTGTTCTGAATCACAGCCGAACACTCCTCATTCAGCGTCACCTGAGACAACTCCTCCAATTTCCTCTTATTCATGAGGATATCCTTCAAAAATCTCGCATACTTAGGCATCTGAGCTAGAGCCTCCACAAATGGCAAGTTGATATGCAACAGCTTAAACAACCCTAGAAACTTACCATACTGCTCCTCCATCTTCTGTTTCTTCAATCTGCCTGGGTATGGAACGGCGGGAGTGTAATCTCTCACAGGCTCGCGAGGGCGTGATGTGCTCGCCGGTTTACCCCTCGGCGGTGTCTCATCCGGAATCTCAATCACAACCTCCTCCTCGGATGACTCATGCACAGGGACCTGCGGATCCGGTCCTGTGTCTCTACCGCTCCTTGTAGTAATGGCCTTCACATGAGCCTTAGGATTGGGCTCAGTGTTGCTAGGCAGGCCACCTGGCGGTCTCTCAGAAAGAAGCTTCGCGATCTGCCCGACCTGGTTCTCTATGGTCTGGATCGAAGCTTTCTGATTCCTCAACTCAGTCTCATGCGTGTGAAAACGCTCCTCCATGTAACGGTTCTGCTTCTCTGCCAACTGATTCTGACTCTCCGAGTTGGCAAGTAACTGTGCAACCATGTCCTCTAAACTGGATTTACCCTCAGGAGCGGGTGGTGGACCGCTGCTAGAACCTTGGCCTTGAAACTGGCCCTGCTGAGGTCGGAACTGGGAACTCTGTCCTTGAGACTGGTGAGACTGATGCTGGAATGGGGGGCGCTGAGTGAATCCGGGTGGTTGCTGGCTATTGTTGCCAAACTTTCAACTGAAATTCGGGTGATTCCTCCACCCCGGATTATATGTGTTGCTGTGGGGATTATTCTGGGGACGATTCTGGTTGGACATGAAATCAACCTGCTCGTGGGCCCCCTGATCCCCAACCTGACAAGAACTCGTGGGATGCGCCCCACCACAAAACTCACACAAGGACTGGGCCTTGTGGACGTGCATCTGATCAATCTTGGTGGAAAGTGCTTCCACCTGGGCAGCTAAAGAGGTAATTCCATCCACTTGATGGACACCCTGCCTCTGAGATCTCGCTCGGGAAGTATGCTGAGTGTAGCTCTTTGATGCTACCTTCTCTAGCAAGTCATACGCCTCCTGGGGTGTCTTCGTCCCAATGTCTCCACCCGCGTATGCATCAATCAGCTGCTCCCCAGTCATCTCTAGACCATTGTAGAAGGTCTCACACTGTTGCCAGTTCAACAATCCATGGTGGGGAACCTTCCTCATCAGTTCCTTGAATCTCTCCCACGCCTCATAGATCGTCTCCCCGTCGTCCTGCTGGAAAGAAAGAATCCTAGCCCTCAACTTTGATGTTTTCTCCGGAGGGAAATACTTTTCTAAGAATTTAGCAGCCATCTGGTCCCAAGTACTAATGGACCTAGGGGGAAGTGACAGTAACCAAGCCTTGGCTCGATCCCGTAAGGAAAACGGGAATAATCGGAGCCGAATAGCATCGTCGGTAGCGTCACGAATTTTGAAAGTGGCGCAAATCTCTAAGAAACAGGCCAAATGAGTATTAGGATCCTCGTGATCCTTGCCATCGAACTGACACATGTTCTGCACCATCTGTATAATGCTGGATTTGATCTCGAACTGATGTGCTCCAACCGTCGGCCTGTTGATGCTCGATTCCAAACCCTCAAGTGTTGGTTTGCCAAAATCCGAAAGCGTCCGACCCGCATCCTCGTTCGCCATCTCCTCAACCTCGTCAACAACAACCTCGTCAACAACAACCTCGTCAAACTCGAGTAACCGGGCCACAATTCGGGAACGGGCTCGCAATCTCCGATGAAGATCACGCTCCGGCTCAGAAGACGGCCCAGGAACCTCCTCGACGGGAGTTGAGAACATACACGATCTGCACGACAAGTTAGATTTAAATACGCGAACCTAGGACAAAGACAACACAAGTTAGATAAAACAAATAAAAATAAAAATAAATAAAAATAAGAATAGAAGGAAATAAAATAGGATAAAAACAAAATATATATATATACAAATGAAGCTAGAGATAACAAGTAAAAATGCAAAAATATCTATACACACAAAATTGCAAAATAATAAAAAAGAAAACACGATATTCACAAAAATATATATACTAAATGACTAAAAATTAATTCCAATCGTTCTCGCAAAAACCGTATCCTCGGCAACGGCGCCAAAAACTTGATGTGTGTAAACTATATATATATTTTAATAAAGAATTTTCACACAATATGAGTTTTAAAAAGGGTTTTCACCAAAGACTAATCACACACACATCGGGCAGTGTACCCGTCGGATAGCAATATAGTAATGGTAAGAACCGGATATCAATCCGTGGACACGGTGGAATGCGATAATAAACCGGAACTAAAATCTAATCAAGTGAGGGTATAAAGATATTTTGGAGAGTTTTGTTTAATTAACTAACACGCAAATATATAAAAACTAAGCTAAGATCACAATTCAAACAATTAGGGAGAAAATATCACTTCGGTGTCGAATCCATCTAGAATACATCCAATACACTCATAGAAACATGGCAATCACACGAAACATAAATTGACCAAATTCTTGTCAAAGACATCTAATCAAATGACTATTCGGAAAGCTAGCATGAATTACACAAACTAACCACCTAAAGTCATACAATGAAGCTCACGTGTTTAACAATCATGTTAATGTTTATAAAGATTAAACTAGTTTTCGGTTAAGGTACACTAGTCCAACAACTAGTTGGAAAGATAATATGAACAACACACTACCCACCTCAAGTTGATTAAATTAGATAACAATATGCATTTCTTCAACATACAATGTTCATGTAAAGGTTATATAAATTAGGAGAATGTGTCAACAATTCCTAGATAAACATAAAACTAAGCATGAAACATTCTAACAAACACCTTGTCTTTCCAAACATAAGCATAAGGATACACATACAAATATAATGATTCATAAACAAGACTTCATTCACCATTCCTCGTCAAAAGCCACAAACTAGTATAAATACATACACCAATCCATGAATATAAGCATAAACCATAAGTTTTCCAACATAATATGATATACACAAATACAAGTCTTGTAAACACCTCAAAACACTTGAATACATAATTTCATTGAAGAATAATCATACGGTTGTCATAACATTAACACAATAATTGCCAATAATCCATGAATGTTGTTAAATGTATCTAAACTTCATCTAAACCAAAGTGAACAGGAGTTTTAGCTCATCATGAGCACAAGAATTACAAATAAACAGGGAAAAGTAGTAAGAAACATGATATGGAAATAAGAATCAAACCACTCCTCCACGCCTAGATGTTGTTGTTGATGTAAGATGATCCTCTTGATGTTGTATCCTCTTCAAGAATCTTGAAATATGGCTGGAACAAGAGAAATACGAGCTGGAACAGTAGACGTTCTCCCCTGGTTGCTTGATGTCTGAATGAGAGTTTAAGTTTTGTTTCAATAGAAAAGGGGAGGCATGACCGTGCCAAGAGAGAAGGCACGACCGTGCCAAGTGCAAAGGCGCGGTCGCGTCTAGGTCTTGCCGCGACCGTGTGACAGAGGGTTGACCGATCCGGAGCTTCCATTGGGTCTCTTGCTTCGAGGTGTCAGACTCAAGGGTGTTCCCGCGACCGTGTGGAGGCAGGGCACGGTTGTGCCATGCCTTTTGGCTTGGCGCGGTCGTGCCATGTACGGGGCGCGACCGTGCTTAGGGTTTGCAAGTTAGGCACGACCGTGCCAATTAGGGACACGACCGTGCCTTCATCACAGAAACCCTAAAAACTTCACTTTTTATCCTGGAATCTTCTTGTTTGTTCACAAGCTTCACAAAAACCTACAAAAAAGGAAATGAGGCAAATAAGTGCCTAAACATTGAATTTAACCAAGAATTGATCGTTAAATGAGCGAAGTTTTGTGCCAAAAAGCTGTGTAAATACTAACACATCAGGTACTTAAGTGTGTCCCTTGTGACCTATCCCTCTTTCCTGGGAATTCTCTTCATGGTACACTACTTATAGGTCAAGTGTTACTCCTAAAATACTATTGTGAAGACTCGGTGTCGTGACTAGTCAAACTCTGAATTCATGAGAACTCTTATATTTAACACTTAGTAAATTTTTTTTTATCGCAGACTGGATTAGGAACACTGGCCCAAGACTTCAAACATCTAGATCACCTTCATCAAGAAACCCGTATCAGGCACCCCACCTACACAACCAGTTACCACCTCCTATGAGAGACCCCTACCTAGTACCCGACCCATATCACCCTGACCCAAGGGTAAGACAAACCATGGCACCCACTAGTGCTATGGGAGTCCCATTTGATGCCATCCACCAGTACGTGAGAACCTCAGAGTTTATGAGACAAGGGATGGAGCACGGGATAAGACACGACCTGCTAGGTCAAAGGATTGATAGCCTAGGAAATCAAGTGTGGTGCCAGGAGGAGAAAATTGCAAGCCTGGAAGAAGATAGGGAGATACTTATTGCACGCACAGAAGCAGCAAGACCTGAGGCCCAGTTTGCTATCCGAGTGACTATAGCAATGTTCGTCTTGGTGCTCATCTGTTTCCTCGTTGAGAGCTATCTGAGACGCTAGCTGGATTGTTCTGCTTTTTGTCTTTAAATTCCCGTTTGAAACCGCTAACTTATGTTTGGATTAAGCTTTTGACATTTTATCATTTAATGTTAAGTTTTATTTTACAACCCTAATGCCATTACTCGTTGATTCAATATTACCGTCATATTTTCATCAAGATCACCCAAACATCACCATCTCATTCGTTGCAAATTAGTACGCGTACCCAAGTCTCCTTTGCAAACTAATCATTCAATTTATTTAAACAACATCATTATTTTACTCAAGCAAATGATCTATCAAGCCCTGGATTTAAAAATATTACTTGGAATATAAATTTTCAACAAACCTTTTTACCTTGTAAGAAAATTTAATGCGCCTCGTTTTATAAAACATTCTCTAAATAAATTATGATTTTGGTTTTGTTAAATAAAACCTTGGCTTAATTAGTAAATAATTTAACCATTATTTTTCTTTGAGACATTCTCTTATTGATGATTTAAAATTTAGTAAAAGATTTTTATTTATTAAATTACAACCAAGGATAAATTACAATTTCTTTTCCATTTACAAAAAGGCACAAATCAGTTACTCGTAAACACATCACTCTAATTACCCACAAAACCTTCTCGTTACCTTACACCTTCAGAAACATATGAGTGTACTTCCCACTTCGAAGAGACGAATCAGTTCGCGTAAACATTAACCACCCATATAAACCTCAACAAGATTTAAAACCCAACTACCCACGTTATGCATGAACGCCAAACAACACGCTTATCCGCAACACTCGACTTCCAGCAAAATTCAATAGTTTATGTTACTCATGGGATTCAATAACTTACATATGAACATCCACATGATACATGAAACTTAGTTGTTTACAATATGCATGAAACTAGGTTAATCACATGATACATGAAACCTGTTTGTTTGATATTGATACTAGATTGAGCATATTATACACAATCACATAATACATGAAACTTAGTTGTTTGCATAATACTTGATACTAAATTGTTCACACTATACAATATACATGATACCACATTCGTTACATTATACATGAAGCTTGTTTGTTTACGAAATACATAAATACGAAATTGTTTACCTTATACATAAAACTCATTTGTGTACTATATACATGGTACTAAACTATTCACCGAATACGTGAAACCTATTTGCTTACAATGTGCATAACACTAGATCATACATGAAACTTGAGTGTTTACATTATGCACGAAACTAAAATTGTTTACAATTGTTGCATTTGATTGATCACATTATACACAAGGCATGATCATTCACTATTACCCATGAATGTTGGAAGCTGAAAAACTTTAAAACCACTCGGGGTTGACGTATCCTTGTTCAAACACGAGGAAACTATGGAACTTAAGCTAAGCCACCTTACTACTCTTTAGATGCTAATTGACCTTACAATCTAGGTATACAGTTATTAACAGCTCATACGTGAAAACAATAGACATGAACTAAGTGATTTTGTACCCCCTCTTGACCCGCACACAACGGAAGGACCTATACGGACCATGCGATGATTCGAGTAATTACGGGTTATGAAAATCAGCGCATGGAAAACATAGTAAATTATGTCGTGTGTTATGACATAAAACCTATCATGACATACAATAACGAAACTAATGAGATATGATAAGGGCTTGGTGGATACGCCGCTGGTACTTCCTATATATAAGTGTTCCTATCATATTACCAAAAGTAGCGTTACTCGTGCCACGTGAAGGTTTATGTTATTTTGACCTGGACCAATGTTTATGAAATCTTTTATCTCGTGACAATTCTTGAACATATTACACTACATCCTAAACATCCCTTGGTTATCAAGATCCCATCGCTCCCATTTCAAGTAATGCGTTTCATCCTTGGCGTCCAAAATATCCTTCGATAGTTTTCTCCTTAATACTCTTAAACTAATTTCACTATCATCATCTATGCCTGGCACGACGATCTTATCTGACCTTGAGTACCAGACCTGAACCCTGTTATCAATTGTACTCCTCAAACCAACAGTCAAAACTCGTTAAAAATCCAAACCCACATCTCTTTGCTGATTCAGTAGCCTCAACTAGTTGAATTTCAGGACGAAATTCCCTCAACATAGGGAAACTGTAACATTTCTGATTTTTCTTGTATTCGTTTTAGTACAATAGACAACTTTTCAATTCCAATTCTATTTCAATACTTTGTATTATCTATGCAAACATTATAATCCAAGGTTTCATTCTAATACAATCTCTAATTTTTACATACACATACCCATTTTTAATTAAGTTAATTTTATATCTTTTGATATATATATTCATATATATATATATATATATGTATATATATATTGTTACTTTTCAGAACTTATTTAATTATAAAATTTATAAAGTTTTAAATTATACAAATATATATACATATATATATATGTTTCTAATGTTTACAATTTATTTAAAATTAGTTTTCAAACCCATCTAAACACTTAAACCTCCAATTTTGAAACCATTCAATAACTTTAACCCAATTTTCCCATCCACTTTGACTTTTAGGTGAACAGGGACGAATTCCTACAAATTCAACATCAAAATACACCTTGTTTTCCCTTGTATTTCGTAGCGTTTTCGTATAATTTTAGAGTCGTTTTGAGTCATGTATAGCTTGTACTTAGTTATGTTATGTTTTGTAGGTATTTCGGGAAGAATTGGAGCTTAAATAATCAAGACGTGTGAATGAAACGAGCACACGAGACCACAGGATGAGAATGGCAAAAGTCGGGAAAGAGTCCAACCTTAGAAGAGGCATATCTCGGGCTAGAAAATTAGTTACGGGGCCCATAATATATTAATTTTGGGTATTTCGAGGAGAAGAGTTCAAAATTTCAGTATTCTCTCGTCGTACGCGAGAGATTGGGGGAGTTTTCTCGCGGTACGCGAGGGACCGGAAAATTGGTTCGACTATTTTCTCTCTCGCGGTACGCGGTACGCGAGAGACCCCAGGAACGTGTTTTGTAACCTAATTTAAAGGATTAAAGGTCTAGGACTCTCCCATTCTGTTTCTAATCGATTCTCAGCCATTCTAGACTAGAAAAGGGGCGATTTTGGGGTAGAGAAGATCAATTGAAGAGGAAAGTCGAAGACTTTGCATCCAGGTTCGTTAGATTTAACGTTTTTGATCTCAAGATTTGATTTTTATCTTTGTTTGCTTTGTTTGAAACCATGATGATTGCTTATTCTTCTGTTTTGATGTGTTTGAGTATGATTCTAGGCTAAACCCTTGAAACTGCCTAGGTTTATGATTAATATTGTGTTAAAGATATGATTTTTATCAGTTTTGGTTTCTAATTGATGGTTTATGATTTTGTAAAGGATCTTGATTTGATTATTATGATGTATATGCATGTTTAGATCTGATTTGTGTTTGATTACTGATTCCGTACGTTGATTATGGATGTCTTCCAGCTTGATTTGCGTATCTAGGTCATAGACTTTAGGGTTTGTGATCGTTTGTGTGGTTCGCTAGAGATAGTAGCCATAGGAGTTGTGATTGACTGCTGATTAGAATTGAGTGTTCTTCCTAGTGCGATACCCGAGAGGTGAGAAGTAGTTGGCTAGTCTTCGTCATTAGGAATCCGAGTGTCAGCTGTCCGAGAGGAAGTTGGTATTAGGTGTCTAGTGATTGTTGTTAGTTCAAATCATAGTTGTTATCTTGAGATTACCCTGTGTATTCTTCGAATGTATGGTGGACAGTGAGACTGAGAGGTGATCTGTCTATTCGGGTACATTATAATTGTTGGAAATACCCGAGAGGTGATCCGACCATCTGGTGAGTTTAGTACGCTTTAGGTAGCTTAGTTGGTGACACCCTGAGAGTGATTAGGGATCCACTAGATATTCTTTAGTTGTCATCCTTAGAAACCCAGATCTATCTTAGTTTTCAAAACCGGTAGAAGTTGTGCTTTGCAAGTAGGATTCCGTCCTAGGTAGTATTCTTCCCATCTTCTGATTTCACCTTTAGTTCTTGTTCTTGATAGACTGAGGCGATCTTAGTTATTGCATTCATTAGTTAATTCAGTAGTGTAGTAAACCCCCCAAACCAAATCAATCTTTTCTCCGAGTCAGAGTATAGTTATAGTAGTGTCTCTAGGGTTCGATATTCCGATTTACCATTAAGCTGTGCTACACTCGATAGGTACACTTGCCTGTCAGCGTGGTTTAGTCGAAGGGACTCCATTTAATACATAAGAGTCTAGGTTAGGTTTTGTTATTTATTTTATTGACCGTCTGGACGACATCAAGTTTTTGGCGCCGTTGTCGGGGACACTTGGCAATAGCAATATTAGCTTTGACTAATTCTTTTGTGTGAGTTTTGGTTTATTTTCTTTCTTTTGTTTTTGAGTCTTAATTGTGTGTCTTTGTCTTCTGTGCTACCTGTGTGTCTTATCTGAGTGTCTAACATAGGATCGAGTCCTTCTGTTTTTTAGTCTTTATTTGTTTTCTTTTGTTCTTGTGTTAGTTTATGCACAATACTCGTTCGTAGGGATCACCATCATATTCAGCTTTCCAAGAGCCCGAAAGAGAGCTTCACGAGCGTACCCGCGACTTCCGGGAGCGTTTGAAAGAGTTGTGCAAACCCTAGGTACGTTCTACTAGCCCAATTCCATTTCCTATCATTGGCGACGCTGACCCACCAGCGAGACGTACCGTGCACCAGAGGGCCAGTAACGGGGTCAGCGAGGCGAGATCTTCGATCACACGCCCCACCATTTCTAACACCAATACATGGAAGATCCCATCACATGTCATGAGCACGATCACTCATGCCACCCAATTTCATGGCCTTGAGGATGAGGATACACCCAGACATTTGTCCCGTTTCGTGCGGATATGTGATACATTCAATATCACGGGTGTGTTTAAGAACGCTATCTACTTGCGTCTCTTCCCATTCTCGTTCTCTTGTCGCGCATCTACTTGGCTTGACATCCTTCCCGAAAATTCTATCACCACATGGGAGGATCTTCAAGCCAAATTCTACAAGAAGTACGATCCACCTTCCAGGGCCGCTCACCTTCGGGACCAAATCCATTCGTTCCGGATGGACCCTGACGAGCCTTATCGCATGGCCTGCGAGCGGTTCAATACGCTGTTGAGCCGATGTCCTCAGCACGGTCTTTCCGACTGGGCGCTAGTGGAGAAGTTCTATAATGGCCTCACCTTCGAGAAGCAACAAATGTTCAACACAGCTGCGGGAGGCCATATCATGGATAGACTCGAGCCTAATGAGTGTGAGGAGATGTTCGAAAGCTTCGCTAAAGCCGAACAACAGCATCCATCTGCTAGGACTTCCATACCTAGTGCTAGATCACTCGCCTCTTCTCCTAGAGGTGTGCATCAGGTCACTCCTGATTCTGGCGTGGCTGCTGCACTCGCCTAAATGGCTAACGAGATCAAGGAGCTGAAGCTCATTGCTCAACGGTGTCAAGTGTGCAGGGGAGGCCACGACACCAGGAATTGCCCAGTCAATAATCAGGAGCAGGTGAGCTTTGCTGGCAACCAGAACCAGAACCGAGGGTATAACAATTACAACAATACTTATGGCTCAGGATGGAGATCTGGAAATAACCCGCCTGGGTTTAATGGTCGCCAGCAGTAGTATGGAGGAGCAGAAGTTGGAGCAAGCTCAGGAAGCAGTGTTAATACAACGAAGATCGAAGAGATGCTCGAGAATTAGACACAACTGCTTGCCCACTTAGTCCAGCAAAATAAGGACACGAGGCAAAGACTGGATAGTCATGACACTCTATTGAAGAATCAGCAGTCGGTATTCTAGGATTTGCAACAGACGGTAGGAGACATCCCTCAGAGCCTTAAGGGTAGAAAAGGAGGTCCATCTTCGGTCCCAAATGCTTCAGTGATGGCCGTGTCAGTTAGGAGTGTGGAGAAAGTATGGCATACCTTCGGTAGAGGAAGTGAAGAAGGTAGAATGGAGAGCTCGATTTGATGAGATCGATGCTAGGATGCTAGAGGAGTCTGAGTCGAATGTTGTGTCATCTAGGAGCAGGAGAGCAGAAGAGGATGAGAACCCACCGGTTGTAGAAGAGGAAGAACCGATGGAGGAAGAGATAGTTATGGAGAAGCCTGCCGAGAAGGCAGAGGAGAAGAAGAAGGGGTGGAGATGAAGTCCCCCGAGATTGACTTGAGTCGTGTTCCCTATCCAGCGTGCTTGATGCCACATAAACACGCTAGGGAATACGGTACCTTCCTTGATATGTTCAAACAACTCAAGGTCAATCTCCCATTTATAGAGGTCCTCCAGCATATGCCTAAGTTTGGCAAGTTCCTCAAAGATCTTCTTTCCAACAAGAAGAAGCTAGAGGGGATCTCTGAAGTCTCACTTAGTGAGCAATGTTCTGCTGTGGTTCAGAACAACCTACCGGAGAAACTGGCGGATTCGGGTCATTTCACGATCCCATGTCTGCTTGGCGGTTTGCCTTTAAACCACGCGTTGGCTGATCTGGGTGCTAGCATCAATCTGATGCCATATTCTATTTATCAGCAGCTAGACCTAGGTGAACCACAGCCTACGCGCATGAGCATTTCCTTGGCTGAATGCTCAGTCAAGTATCCACAGGGAATTGTGGAGAATCTGTTAGTGAAAGTCGGAAAATTTGTATTCCCTGTGGATTTCGTCATCCTGAACGTGGAGGTGGATGACAAAGTCCCACTCATCCCAGGACGCCCGTTCCTACGTACCGCCAAGGCAATGATTGATGTCTTTAACGGGAAACTCACACTTCGTGTGCGGGATGAGTCGATCACATTCGATACTATGAAGTCCGTGAAGGATGTTGGTGAGCATAGCCACTCCGTGTGTATGCTTGATGCCTTCATGGACTACCATCGGGACTCTAATCTAGTAGAGGATGGTGTTGAGGGAGATGGAGGAGAAATGATTGAGGACCTGCCAGATTGGTTAGCTGAATTTGAAAGGGTCCGCATTTTTAGGTGCTGATAGTGATGACTGCAGTTTGAGTGAGATATTAGCACAAGTCAGGTCATTAATCTGTGAGATGCCCGTGGTGGAGAGTTTAGTGGATCATGATGATCCGTGTGAGAGGTTAGAGGCTACAACTTTAGTGATGTCACATATTAAGCCTTTAACCTGTACTTATGTGCATGCTGAGGGGATAGAAGCTGATTCATCCCCTAAATCTAGGCCGCCCCATAAGAAACTCTGAGAGTTGAGTGAGGTTATTGATCTAGGGAGAGTGAAAACCCCAAGTGTGGGGATGTTTAGAGGTGACAGTTTGCTGAAGTACTTGAACCAGGTGATCTTTGGACCTGGTAGATTTAAGTTATGGTGGAAAGACTGGATTGGTGCATATGATATACATTTAGAGTTTGATAGAAGTAGGAGCTTGATGAGGTTGTGGAGGATCGGTAGACCGCGTAGGATGAAGGCGGTACCGGTTAGGATCAAGGAGAAGCCTCCTGATAGGTGTGTTTGAGTCTTGGGCAAGTGCTCGGGATGTAGAGTTTGTGTGCACTACTTGGTTTGAGTCCGTGTCTTTTTCTATGTTTTTTGGTTTGTGTGTTGTGTTTGTGTCATGTTTTGCAGGGATTCACGCTTGATTCGGTGAGGACAATTGTCGAGAATGAAGTTCCAGGTATTTTTACATATGTTTTTATGCTTGGAATAGGTTTTTATGGAATTTGGGTGAAAAAAACGTTTGAGGGGTCAAAAATTTTCTAAGTACAAAAACCTCTTAACTTTCTGTTACCAGCAAGCTCTCACGAAACGCGAGGTCCTTATAACCTTTCTCTCGCGATACGCGAAGGACAAAGGTTGGGGTCGGCTTAAAAATTGCCTCCTCGCGGTACTTGAGGAGTGCTGTCCTTTCTCTCGCGGTACGCGGGGGAGTGCTGGATTTGCCCTTCTTACTTGTTTTCCCATAGCTTCGTTCACCGTTCACCACTTTCACAACCATCATCATCCATCATCCTCTATCCACCATCCATAACCACCACTATCATTCACACCATCCATTATCAGATCATCCATTGTCACCATTCATACCATCCGACTACCACGACCATGGGAGAACTTAGAAGACCGTTCGTAAACGATGATCTACTTTGCTGTGGTATTCATGTCTATGTGTTTGCCACCCATTGAGTACGTTTCTCTACTATCTATCTAGAGTCTTAGTGAGTTATTTTTCGTCAATCGAGTCTTTATTTTTAATTTAAGTCAGTTTAATGTTGCGGGTTTGTTGTGAGGTTTATTTTGCAGGTTTTATCATTCTGCCCGTACTCAATCTCCATTCGGGCGGGATCGATCATCACTTATATGAGGTTTGTAAAGGCAACCCGATAGTCTATGCAACCACGACCAAAATGCTATACGGTGCACACGTGGAAGAAGTAATGCTGGACCATTCACTGCTACATTACCAGCTAAGTCACTTCCTGTTTTTGTTTTTATTTTTGAATTTTAATTTTACTTGTGTTTTGCTTCACATTGAGGACAATGTGTCTTTCAAGTGTGAGGATGTGAGTGTCTAGTTGAGTCTAGTTTGTCTTGTTTATAAAAATTCAAAAATACAAAAATATTAAAAAATTTGAAAAAAATGTCCTTACTAATAACTGCTTATACTTGGAAAATGATAGTACAACTGGATCTACTTGTGAGTTTAAATGATATAAATAATTGAAAACGTATCTAATTAGTGATGTTTTGGTAGACCTAGCCAGCTAGTAAAGCTTAAATAGCCTGTGAGTGTTACTTAGGATTAATCATCGAATTAAATCATGATATCTTGTGGGTATTAATCTTAGGGTAATGGTAATACTGAAACTGTCAAAATAGGTTGATAGGTACCACGTTAAGTTAAAATTTAGAGGTTTTTGAAATTTCATGGCACACCACTCTCTTTTTATGAGAATAAATCCGAGTTTCGGTGGCGCCAGCATCCATAAATCCATAATTCTTGAGCTTATTTGATTGAAATCTACGTTTCGCCTACGTGTCACACATCGGGTTCCAGCCTGATTGAAACACCACTGGGTTGATTCTTATGTGCTTCATGGTTATGACTTAGTCTATGTGTTAACTTCTGGGATAGTGACTTGGTTGAAATGCCTCTAGATGAAGTTTAATTTGCTTATTAATGCTCATTATCATCCATTCATTCATATTTCATCTAATTTTTTAAACAAATAAATCTTAGTTTAACGTGGTAGGGTAAATCTATATGGTTTGATCCGGGCCTAGACATGACCGTGAGACGGGATTAGGTAGAGCTGTAATGTTTAAGTGTGAGTCACATAGATTGATTGATATTTGTATAAACTGGAATTAGACCACATTACGGGGGCTTGAAAGTTGGTGGTTGGGTTTAATTGGACAGAAATACTAATTATTGCTTCTTTAACGCGTGAGTATGTTTTGCTAATGTTCTGATTCCATTACAGACTTTTTCGAGTACGAAAAAAGGTTAAGTGTGGGGATATTTGATGTGTTGCAAAACACACCTTGTTTTCCCTTGTATTTGGTAGCGTTTTCGTATAGTTTTAGAGTCGTTTTGATTCATGTATAGCTTGTACTTCGTTATGTTATGTTTTGTAGGTATTTCGGGAAGAATTGGAGCTTAAACGATCAAGACGTGTGAATGAAACGAGCACACGAGACCACAGGATGAGAGTGGCAAAAGTCGGGAAAGAATCCAACCTTAGAAGTGGCATATCTCGGTCTAGAAAATTAGTTACGAGGCCCATAATATATTGATTTGGGGTGTTTCGAGGAGAAGAGTTCAAAATTTCAGTATTCCCATGCGGTACGCGAGAGATTGGGGGAGTTTTCTCACGGTACGCGAGGGATATGAAAACTGGCGCGACTATTTTGTCTCTCGCGGTACGCGAGAGACCAGCCAGAACTCCCCTGCGGTACGCGAGAGACCCCATGAACGTGTTTTTTAACCTAATTTAAAGGATTAAAGGTCTAGGACTCTCCCATTCTGTATCTAATCGATTCTCAGCCGTTTTAGACCAGAAAAGGGGCGATTTTAGGGTAGAGAAGATCAATTGAAGAGGAAAGTCGAAGACTTTGCATCCGGGTTCGTTAGATTTAACGTTTTCGATCTGAAGATTCGATTTTTATCTTTGTTTGCTTTGTTTGAAACCATGATGATTGCTTATTCTTCTGTTTTGATGTGTTTAAGTATGATTCTAGGCTAAAACCTTGATACTGCCTAGGTTTATGATGAATACTGTGTTAAAGTTATGATTTTTATTGGTTTTGGATTCTAATTGATGGTTTATGATTTTGTAAAGGATCTTGATTTGATTAATATGATGTATATGCATATTTAGATCTGATTTGTATTTGATTATTGATTTCGTACGTTGATTGTGGATGTCTTCCAGCTTGATTTGCGTATCTAGGTCATAGACTTTAGGGTTTGTGATCGTTTGTGTGGTTTGCTAGAGATAGTAGCCATAGGAGTTGTGATTGTCTGCTTATTAGAATTGAGTGTTCTTCCTAGTTCAATACCCGAGAGGTGAGAAGTAGTTGTCTAGTCTTCGTCATTAGGAATCCGAGTGTCAGCTCTCTGAGAGGAAGTTGGTATTAGGTGTCTAGTGATTGTTGCTAGTTCAAATCATAGTTGTTATATTGAGATTACCCCGTGCGTCCTTCGACTGTATGGTGGATAGTGAGACTGAGAGGTGATCTGTCTATTCGGGTACATTATCATTGTTGGAAATACCCGAGAGGTGATCCGACCATCTGGTGAGTTTAGTACGCTTTAGGTAGCTTAGTTGGTGACACCCTAGGTCAATCCTGAACTCGACTAACTCGGTCTTATAAAACCTTTATCTAACAATTCTTGTAATTGCTTGGATAGCTCTTGCATTTCAGAGGGTGCCAAGCGATAAGAAGGTCGAGCTATTGGCGCTGCTCCGGACACTAGGTCAATCCTGAACTCGACTTGCCTTCGCGGCGGCAATCCAGGTAGCTCTTCAGGAAATACCTCCGGATAATCACGAACTACGGGGATCTCTTCAAGATTCTGCTCCTTAACCCTAGAGTTAATCACATGGGCTAAGTATATTGGGTATCCTTTTCGCAAATACTTCTGAGCATTTATCATATTAACAATTCTCAAAGGGGAACACTCATCACCTTGAATTTCCAGCGGTCTCCAGTTGGGGGTAGAAGACGAACTATCTTCCTATGGCACACAATCTCTGCATGATGTAGGTTCCCGGGTGTCTCGGATCGTTACGTGTGGGTGTGTGACTAGTCGGACCGGGTGTGGAATGCCCGTGACTAGGTGGAGAATCAAGCAACACAAAGTAAATCGACAACGAAATCACTTTCAAAATCCGTCTATTATAAACTCGAAGGTTACAGAGAGAATACTACTGAGTGCAAATGTTCGCGTACAAAAATTCTGTCAACCTATCCTATTTATACTAGACCTGATATCTTTGCACTTAACAAGTGCGCATGGCAAATTGTTCATGCGTACTTAGCAAGTACGCAGAGTATTCTTGCATACTTGCTAAGTACGCAGGAAGTAATTCCTGCACACAAGCTAAGTGCGCAAAACACTTAGAGAAAATATACAGCAATAACATGCATTAGAAATTACAACTCGATATCTAATACATATAGACACTAATATACAAAGACTAATATATACAAGACAAGTACAAAAGCTAATACACTATCCAGAGTGTTTGTCACACAAAAGTGCTTCAACAAACTCCCCCTTGACAACAGCTCTGGATTGTCTTCGGTCTTCACTGCTCCCCAACTTTAGCTTCCATCTTCTTCTTGTAGTCAAGGCAGAACTTGATCACCTTGGCGTATTTAGAAGCAAGGAACTTTGTCCACTCGTCCGTGTACATGCAGTACTTGTCAGCTAGCGCCTCCAGATCTTCACAGAGAAGTTTATTAAGCAAACTTCATCAAACACTCTGATCAGTTCCCTTGGCACTAAGCTTCCACTATCGGACCACACCTTTCCAATCACCACTGCCTCGCCCGATTTAGGATCTACGTACCAGTACCATATGTTACCGAGGATACACAAGATAATTTGCTCAAGGGAATCTTGGTTTCACACAACACTGGCTTGTACACCAATTTCTTTAAGCTTCTATTAGTCACAGGATGTCTAGCATTCTTGTCCCTGACTCGTTTGGGCACTTGAGGCTTAAACATTTCGAATTTCCTAGATCTTACCTCTCGCTGTAGAACCTGCCACAAACCCATCGCTACTGCATGATTTGAGTGACCCAACAGCTCTCGGTTTACTAGGTTCACGAGGTCGTATCTTGGCAAGGAGTTGAAAGCTTCGCTGGTTGGTTTCGAGTATTGAACCCCCCCAGCTCGCTTGATTGCAAAAAACTTCTTATCATCCTCGAACTTCACAGCTAAGATCATCGCTGTCACTCCGTGTTTGTCTATGATTGAAGTCTTTTGCTAGACAGGAGCCGGATCCTTTGATGAACTTGCAGGCATATGTTTGTCTTTCTGTGCCTCTGGATCCACAGGTGTAGCGTCGGCAGGGGAGGCTTCATTCGACGCCTCAATAGTACTAGCAGGCTCGACTGAACCTGTGTCAAGATGAGTTTCAAAGGATGGAACTTCGAAGATCTCTCCATCTTCAAACTCATACTCTCCTTCCCTGTCGCCCTTGGGAACTTCGATTACAACATCATCATCTTCCTCATCCCAGTCGTCACCAGAGTCGATCTCTCCCTCTACCAGATTGTAGAGAGCCTCGATCTGTGCTTCTTTGGAATAGTCTGGCTCTAAGAATAAGATCACATCATCCTACATGTCGTCAGATAGATCTTTCAGAACGTCAGCCACCAACTTTCCTTTATCATCACATGAAGCATCACCTCCACCTTCACTCTGAGTGGACTCCCCATCAGCCATAGGCACGGCAGAAATGGGAAAAATCTCCCAAGCTCACGATTGCTGCTCACTTCCGGTCGGTCCGGCTTTAGGATCCTTGTCTTGATCATCACCCTTAGTCAGATCAACTAAGTGACAAGCCTCTTCACTGCTAGGCTTAGGTGGTTGCTTCTCCAACAGCTCTTTCAACTTCTCCCCCTGAGCAGCAAGCGTCTTGGCCATATCATAGGCCAGTTTGACCATAGTGTCGTGCTCTAACCGCTGCTTTTCATCAGCCGCCTGCTGTTTCTTCAACGCGGCTACTTCATCAATCAAAGAGTTGATCTGGCCCTATTGCTTGTCAGAAGACTCGCGACTTGAGTTTCTTCAACGCGGCTACTTCTTCAACGCGGCTACTTCATCTTCTATTGATTTCCGTACCGTTTGAAGAAGACTCGCGACTTGAGTTTCTAGGGTAGTAATCCATGTATCACGAGGATCAGGTCCCCTAGAAGAAGATGCTTCGGCTTGATGAGTTGGGAAGGTGAAGATTTCATCGAAATCAAATCCATGAGTAAAATCTAACTCATGAAATGGTTCACTGATGTGTTGAAGAGTGGTTGTGGGGATTGAGGTAGGGATGGTGGTTGATTGGATGGTGCTAGGGGTGATGGTGACAGACTCAGTTAGAATAGGAGTTGCCACCGTCATTTGGACAAATTGCACAGGGAGGGACATTATCACAGGAACCTCCTCTGTGATAGAAGTGATAGCCACAAAATGTGTTACACGTGGCCTCCTCTGCTATCGCCTGTAAAGCTGTTGTGAAGGTGAGGTAGAAGTTGAATCATTACTTGCAGCCATTACATGTGCTTTCCTCTGAGCACTAACTTCTACCTCACGAAGGATAGCTTGTTGCGGCCTATACCCCTGTTGCTTATTTATACTTTCTCTTCTGAGTCTCTGTATAGCAGCATCTGAATCAGAATCGGGCCCGTATTCACTGCTAGTCTCTTGTCGCTTTCTCTTGGAAGATGACGTTAGGGGTTACCGTGCAATCATGATCCGCCGTGTCCCAGAACTGCTCTAGATACGGTCTTGAAACTATCGGATCTGCCGAGATAGCATAATTGTTCTTTGAACGGTTTAAGAACTCAACTATCTCCCTGTATTGAAGTGCAGCACCCTTCCATTCCGGTTCAGTAAGTGCCAGTAGATTGAACTCACTGGTAAAAGCACGAGCCATCACTACAAAAACACACAATAAACACAATAAGAACAAGAAGATTCATTGGAATTGAAAGAACTGAACAGGGTATAACACATGCACATAGACTGAGTTTCCAGACTTAGGAATTTTTCCAAAATGTCCTTCCTGCATACTTAGCAACTATGCAGGCAGTTGTTCTTGCGTACTTAGCAATTACGCAGGAGGAATACTTTGCGTAGTTGCTAAGTGCGCAAGTACTGACACTTAGAACCATTTCAAAATCCAAAAATTCATTCGACGTGTGTCTTTGCCGTGGATTAAGGTCACCACAAGGTCGAAATGCTAGATTATAACCTATGGAACAAACACCAATAGCAATGACATGCTATAGCAGGTCAGTCTTGACCTCGAACAGGTTCGAAGCTTAGTCTCGGCACCTCAGTGGGTCAAAACCAAAATTAATACATGATAAGGACGATTACGAGATCATAGAGCTTCGATTAATGATTTAAAACAAATTTTAGGTCATAATTTAGGTTAACTACAACCTAAAATGGTCACAAATCCGAAAAACAAAACCCTAGTTCAAGAATCGGTCCACATTTGTCGATTTTGTGGATGAAATGCTCTGAGATTCTCACCAAAAGTTAGATGGATGATGATGAAACTAGAATCGGGACGAAAAATCTCTTTGGAACACACCAAATTTCGAGTAAAAAATGAGCAGAGGTATTCAATAGTGAGAAACGTTTGAAAATGAGATGGAACCCAAGAAAAATTCTAACTGCTGTATATATACCCATCACAAACTGGTCGTGCGTACTTGTTAAGTGCACAGGACTTAACTCCTGCGTACTTACTAAGCACGCATGACTTTAGTCTTGCGTACTTGTTAAGTACGCAGGGTTTACCTCATGCGCACTTAATAAGTATGCCGAGACCCTTGTGTGCTCAAACTTTCAACTCAAATTATGAAGATTTCAAGTCAAATAATGAACACGATAAACACATTCAATCAAGTGGATTCAAAGTCAATTCGAGAAGGTTAAACACAAATATTTTTGGCTTTTCTGATTAAAATTGAACTGTATACAAGCTTAGAATCTTTTTGATCTTTTCTAGATAGAAATATACAAGTATATACACACACACTATTTTTGTTCAGAGACATGAGCAGAGGATCATATCAGGCTAAACTATAGCAAAAACGATACAAGATAAACGTCAAAGAATATGGGATCATGTCATGGATTACAATTTATTCAAAAATAATAAGCACATAAACAAGTAATTCAAGTTGGCAATATTATAAGACATGAAACCATAAGCATCTTTGTATCACGTTCTTGTGTGTTAAGGTATTAATTTTAAGATATACAACGTGTACCCCACTGATATGCTAAAGAAATGTAAATTGCACTATCTCAAGGCATCTAAAATTTTCCCATAGATTTTCAAATCTACAGAATGAAGTTACATCATTTAGCACATAAAAAATCAAGCAGAATCCATAAGGATTATCAAGAATCATAAGATTCAGAATCGAGTGATTCAGATGTCTTGGTTTGATTGGATTTTCTTCTATGAATATCATATGATGATTTAAGTTAATAGATATGGAGTCTGAGGATTTAGGTAAGGTGATCCAACTTTTATCTGGATTTGATTTCAATGAATCAGGTATGATTCAAGGATGAATATAAGCTTAACGGTTGATGTTAAGACATATCTTGGCCCAACTTCCCATTGCATACTTGTGAGTATGGGCGGTGAAGTGAACCGATAAATTGTGCTAAAGACATAACCCGAAACTAGCTCTTAAGAAAACATTTGCTAAAATCTTACATCTTTTATCTGATAATGATCTTTTTGTATTCTTTTACACACGCACACATGCATAAATGGGTTCAAATCACAGCTGTAGTCTAGATTTAGTTTCCACACTACTAGTGATTCAAAGACGCCTACATCCTACTGAGAATTCAAATAACTTGTAAATAAGCAGATTAAAAACACAACAATTTAAACAATCAAGTAAGCATGATACAATCATTTCCCATACATGCAGTCTATGGCGTATAGATCATTTCTGATGTACTATCATTCCCCCTTTTCTTCAAATAACTTTGAAATTTTCTCCATTTTCTATTTTGTTTGGATTTTGTAAAATATTTGAAAATTAAAAGAACTATACAGAAAACTTAAAAGATATAAACTTTAACTTTCATGAATTGAATTGATTTAAGAAAAACAAGTTTTCACTCTGGATTGAACATTCCTATCAAGTTAACAAGATGTTCAAAGCGGGTTCGATCAAACGCTTTGACAAGTGATACTACCGCCTTTCTCTCCAACAAAGGCCACATATCCGCCTCTGAATGGTTTTACATCTTGAAGCAGGGCCATGTTACCAGTCATGTGTCGGGAGCATCCACTATCTACATACCAACGATTAGAGATAGTACCCTTCGGATGTCCCTGCACGAGTCATAAGAAATTAATTAGATTTGGAGACCCTAGCCATAGTGGTCTTGGGTCGTCCGTCTTTCTCAAAATAAACAAACTCAATTAATTCACAGTCGTGACTGTCAAAAATGGATGAATCTTTAGAAGACTTGGGAGCAGGAGATTGAGAACTTTTAGATTTCTTGTTCCAGGACCTTATCTTTTGTTTTACTGGAACTGGCGGCTAGTATTCAGAAGCTCCAGGTGAACTAGTAGAAGCTTCACCTGGCTGAATTCCAGCCAGCTGTTCCACCTTCCTCAATCTCTTATTCCTTCTTCTCCTATGTGGCTTGGAAAGCTTAACCACAGGTTTCTCACCTGTAGGTGCACTACCAGAGGTAGAAGCACAAGGTTTAGCAGATAGCTTTTCCCTTTTTGGAACATATGGTTTAGCCTCAGATGTAATCTTTGGCTTTATCATAGGTTTTACTGGTGGTTTCACCACATTTTCTTTTGGACTCTTGGAATGCTTCATTGGTGGTGACTTAGAGATAACAGCCGGTTGTGAAACAATTGGCCGTTTCCCTTGGTTCTTAGCACGGTAGTTCACTGTAGATGCATAATATGTCCCTAATCCCTTGTAATATGTATTTCATCTTTGTTTAATGTAATTATTTGATGTATTAATGAAATTACATGTTTATCCTTAATGTTTAATCATATATAATGACTGTGTATTAAACGATCTGATAAATAGCGATAACGTTGATCAATCGTGCTAATGAAAGGCCCATTCGCACGAATGGATCATGAGAATGATCCATTCGCGCGAATAGCTCATGAGAGTGATTCATTCGCTAGAATAAGTCATGAGAATGATTCATTCGTACGAATGAACCATTCTGCTGATTCATTCGCACGAATGAGTCCATTCACATGGATCATTCGTACGAATGGCCTCAACACTATATATAGAACTTTCACTTCATGAGCACACATAACACAAAAAAACACAACAGAAATGCAACACATATACACACAGAACCAGACTAAGCAACAACACACAAACTCTCTGCACCTGTATTGTCGAATCTCTGTCCGTTGAGAGTTTCCAGGTCTTGTATCCAACTTCTCTACACCAAGGGGTCAATAGAAACCTTCGTTTCGACATCTAATCCACTCGTTTCTTAAGACCCGATCCGTGTCATAGATTGGATTGCCAATCAAATCGGATTCCGCACGATTTGGTTCGGTTAATGTGTTGAATCATTGGATCAAGGTAGATCCCGATCCAACAAAGTGGTATCAGAGCCTGATTGTGCTCTAGATTCAACATAGAAAATCTAATCTTGCTTTTAATCTTGCTTTTTCTAGCTTCTTGAATGTTATAAAGATCACTTGATCGTTGTTTAGCCACGTTCAAAACTTGTGATTATTGCTTCTGAGTGATCTGATCGTCTCAGTTTCCAGATCTGATAATAGGCTCAATCATTGGTGCTTTTTGGTGCAAAAAAGTCAAACTGCCCTCTGTCGTACGAATGGCTACCATGATGAACTTCATTCGCACGAATGGCTCCTACCATTCGCACGAATAGATCAAGTCTCCCGCTCATTTGTTCAAACTTCCAATGGCACGAATAGAACATTCCATTCGCACGAATAGAAAATTCCATTCGCACGAATAGAAAATTCCATTTGAACGAATAGAACATTCCATTCGCACGAATAGACCCATTCGCATAAATCTCTTCTGAATTTTTTTTGTGTCAAAAAACTTCGTTTTTTACCATGTCGGACTTAGCCTTTGTTGCCAGTCAGAACAGTAAAATCCAAAACTTGTTATTAATCGATAATGAAGCTGGAAATGCTAACAAGGCTCCAAAACTCATGACAATGGACGAATATCATCACTGGAAAAACAGGTTTGAGATACACATTAATGGAGTTGATACAAACTTATGGATGATGATAGAGAATGGATATCAAAAAGTGTTGAGTGAGGATGGAACTCCTGTTTTGGCTTCCCTTTTAAGCGAACAACAAAGAAAAGATTATGACTTAGAAAAGAAGGCATATGCTATCTTATCTCAGGCCATATCAAGAGAAATATTTCATCAATTCAGGCAGTTTACATCTTCAAAATCTCTGTGGGTTGCCTTAGAACAACGTCACGAAGGAAATGCTTCGTTGAAAGCTATCAATGCTAAGGCCATTAAGAAGGAATTTGATAATTTCATGTATATTGGGAATGAGTCCTTAGATGATCTATTTGAGATATTCTATCACTTGATGAGTGAATTGCATGCCCATGAGATCAAAACAACGAAAGAAGAAAAGGTTCAATGCATGGCAGATGCGCTACCACCAAAATGGGATTCATTCTTGATGGTTCTCAAACAGAACAAGACTCTTGAAACCATTGATATCAATGAATTTCTTCAGAAATTGAGAGAACAAGATGTGATGAATAAGTGGAAGTTAAAGAGAGGTGTACAAGCTCAGGATCCTTCATTGTACTATTCCACATCAACTCAACAAAATGCTCCTTTGCAGACTGCGTTTGTATCAAACATGTCAAATGTTTCAGCCAGCCAATCTTCAACAGCTCATGCTTCAGTTTCATCAAGCTCGGTTCCACAGCAGGGAAATACTGCTAGTACTCCTACACCAAGCCCCATTAAATTGCAAACAGACAACTTCGACAAGGTTACTATCGAAGTGGCCAAGGAACACATGGCACTGTTGTCTACCGTTGTCAATTCATATGACAGTCTTGTTGCTGGACAGGTTGGAAACAGTCATCTGACAGCAGAAGACTATGCTCAGATTGATAAGGATGAAATGGATCGAATTGATATAATGTGGGCTCTTGCAAGTGCAGTCAGAAGAGCGAGAGATTATGTAAAAAGGACAGGAAAAACTCTCGAAGGGAACAAAGACACTACTTATGGTTTTGATCTGTCTGTTGTTGTTTGTTTTAACTGTGGTGAGAAAGGGCATTTTGCTAGGCAATGTGAAAAGCCTAAACAGACTGGAAACCGCAACCCTTTCAACAACCGTCAAAGCCAACCGAAGCAACAAACTCAAAATACAGAAACAAACCTTGTTCCAGTTACTCTTGCACAAGATAAGGGCACTTCAAGTGGAACAAAAGCTATGGTTGTTCAAACAGATGAGACTGTTGATTGGTCTTTTAAATTTGGAGCTGATGGTAGTTCAGGGGATAGAGCTTACATGGCAAAGGCTGTAGAAGTCAATGAAGAATCAGATTCTGATGCTGAGAGAGAGATTGCTTTAGAAAGTTCATCAGCTGCAGACGACACATCTTCAAACAGTTCTGGATTCACAGCTGAGAATGAAGATAAATCATCTGTTGTCTCTTCAAGTCAATCGACAGCTGATGTGGATGATAACAATTCCTCTTCTGAATCTACCTGTAGCTGTGCTTTTATGGTAAAAACATCCACAGGCATTCAGGTAAATTCTGACAGTTTTGAAAGTGAGTCTGAATCTCAACCGTGTTTAATTTGTGATGAACTTGAGAAGAAAGTTGAGACACTTAAAAGTCACAACACAGACTTAATTGCTGATTTAACTAATTGTCTTGAAGCAAACCGAGTTTTAAAGGGAAACGAACTTGCCTTCAAAAACAAAATTGATCTTTTAAACAGGCAAGTTCATGAATTAGAAATCTGTGTTATCAACAAACAAAATGCCATCACCTTTTATTTAAACACGATTGATGAAACAAAGAAAAAGCTGGCGCTTGTCGAGTGTGATTATGAAACTTTAAATCAAAAGCTGAAAAGTTATTCAAATTATGCTTACATTCTTGATTACATGATTTCACGGCGTCCAGGAAAGAAAAATGTTGGGATGGGGTATAACAATTGTCCTCCACCGGTGTTGAATACTATGGTAAACACATCGGATGATAACCCAATCATTGACTTTAAGGTCAAAACGCCACTTGTCGTTGATCCAACTGAAGACAAAATTTCTCAACCAAAGGTTAACGATAATGGTGCTTCGACCTCGGAGTCCCAGTGTGTTGATGGAATGGTAGAAGAGTGGGATGAAGACGACGATGAGTGTCCTACTCGTGGTTTGGGACACAAAAACTCGTCTGCTCCACAGAATGACAGCATTGGTATTTCAAAATCTGCTTCTAAAAATGTTTTTAAGATTAAACCAACCAATTGCAGTCCATCTTATCCCACTACTTCTGATCAGAAGAGTCAAGTAACCAAAGCCTCAATCAAAAAGGTTAATTTTGTTAAAGCTGGAGAGTCTGTTCAATCAAACAAGTCACTCTCTTCAGCTGAACAAAAAGAAGCTAAGGCTTGTGGTTCAAAAACTCACCAAAGTGAAAATCAATACAGATCTCCAAGGTTGGTTGAGCGGAGATACTGTTTTGAGTGCGGTATAAAAGGACACGTTGTTGTCAACTGTCCTTATCTTTAGAAGCCAAGTAAAAGAGTTAATCATTTTCCAGAAAATAAACAAAAGTTTTTAAAGTCAAAATCTAACTCTTTTACCCAACAACAAGTGCATCAAAAGAAAGTTAAAAAAAAGATGCATGACTTGTTGGTCACTGATTCGAGTTCCACACCTGTACAAATCGTTAAGCAATCCACTGTTTACCACAAACAGTCGTTGCACAAACGACATGTGTGGAAAGCAAAATCAGATGATGCTTCTGACGATTGTACTTCAAAGTCAAGTGGTTGTTCCAAAAATCCACAAGGACAGTGGATGGATTGTACTGTTGTAGATGAGACTGGGAAACCCAAGACCGTAAAGGCTTGGGTTCCTAACCTAAACTAATTATTTTCCTTATTGTGCAGGTTGTCCTTTATAATCCTATTAGCAATAATTGGATTATTGATAGTGGGGCATCCAGGCACATGACTGGGAACTTAGCTCTCCTTTTCGACGTCAGAAATATCAAAGGGGGCTATGTTTCATTTGCAGGCGATAAAGGTGGTTTTATCTCAGCTCAGGGAACACTGTCTAATGGAGCTGTCAGCTTTGAGAAGGTCAACTTTGTCAAACAGTTGGATAACAACTTACTTTCTGTTTCTCAAATCTGTGATAAGGAGTTTAAGGTTCTTTTTTATGACAAGCATTGTTATATCTTGAAAAAGGAGTTTATGATTCCAGAAGACATGGTGGTTATGTCTGCTCCAAGAGTGAATGATCTTTATATTCTTGACATGTCACAAGCATCATCCTCAGTGTCCACAGCATCATGTTTTGTTTCGAAAGCCACTGAGAAGGATTCTATTTTATGGCACAAAAGAATGGGACATCTCAGTCTCAGAAAAATGAATCATTTGGTGCACAAAAATCTTGTTGAAGGAGTCACTGTGAAAAGTTTTCATCTTCCTGACGTGTGTGTTTCTTGCAAGAAAGGCAAACAAACCAAGAAATCTCATAAACCCAAATCTCAACATTCCATCACTATACCACTAGAGCTCTTACACATGGACTTGTTTGGTCCTATCAACCGGAAGAGTATTGCTGGAGACTTATATTGTTTGGTTGTGACGGATGAGTATTCAAGATATTCTTGGGTGATGTTCTTAAAAGAAAAATCTGAAACTTTTGAATATGTGGAGATTCTGATTACCAAATTGGAGTCTTTGTATAAGTTAAAGGTTAGGAGGATCCGTTCGGACAATGGTACTGAATTTAAAAATCATCTTATGGAAACTTTCTGTCAAAAACTTGGTATTCACCATGAATTCAATGCGCCATATGTTCCACAAATGAACAGTGTTGCTGAGAGGAAGAATCGGACATTGATAGAAGCTGCAAGGACTATGCTCGCTGACTCAAACTTACCCGTGCAGTTCTGGAATGAAGCTATTGCTAATGCGTGTTACACGCTCAACCGGGTTCTAGTTGTCAAGCGTCACGATAAAACTTGCTTTTAATTGTTGCATCGACGGAAACCGAACTTACAGTATCTTGAACCGTTCGGCGCTCCATGTACCATGTTGAAAAAGGATGCTCATGGCAAGTTTAACGAGAAAGTAGAGGAAGGTTACTTCTTAGGGTATAGCACTCCCAATAAAAGAGTTTACAACAAAGCCTCTGGGAATGTAGAAGAATGGTACCATGTTGATGTTCAAAAGTATACCTCTCCTGCTGCTGGAAAAGGTCTTCCTGGGATGTTTGATTATGAAGAACTTTTTGCCTCGTTTAATCTTCCTCTAAAATGTTCAGATGAGGAGGTTGTTGTTCAGATGATGTATGATGCTCAAAACGCACCTGATGAACATGTGCAACCTACTCCCTCATCATCTGACATTCCTGAGTCCTCCAATAATACACAAGTCACACAGGATGATGACTCTTCTTCTTCTTCAGAGTATGAGGGTTCTCGACAAGAAATAGACCAGGTGATTGAAGATCCTTCCCATGATGTTGTACAATTGAGTGATGATGTTTCACATTCTGTGGCAATTGAACAGAGTATCACAAACCTTGATCAAACTGTTGAGGTTCCTGCTCATCCTGTGGGTAGGATTGATAGAATTCATCCTCAACAGAACATTATTGGTGATCCCACATCTTGTGTTAAAACTAGGGGTCAGATCAATTCTGGAGTCTACTCAGAAATCATGGAATCTGGTGTGGTCAACGATTGTGCGCATTCATGTTTTGTCTCGCAAATCGAACAACGGTCTATAACAGATGCTTTAAAAGAAGAATCTTGGGTAAATGTAATGCAGGAAGAACTACTCCAATTTCAGAAGCTCGGAGTTTGGAAGTTAGTTGATTTACCAAAAGGAGCTAAGAAGATTGGTACTCGATGGGTTCTTCGTTGCAAAAGGGATGATCAAGGAATAGTCATAAGAAATAAGGCTCGTTTGGTCGTTCAGGGATTTAGGCAAATTGAAGGTATAGATTACAATGAAGTGTTTGCATCGGTTGCTCGTTTGGAAGCAATTCGAATTTTTCTTGCTTATGCATCCTACAAAAGGTTCAAAGTCTATCAAATGGATGTAAAGAGTGCTTTCCTTCATGGAGAAATCAGTGAAGTCGTATACGTCAGTCAACCTCCCGGATTTGAAGATCCTATGCATCGTGACCGTGTCTACAAATTGAACAAGGAACTGTACGGCTTGCACCAAGCTCCGCGAGCGTGGTACGAGACACTTTCCACTCATCTTCTGAACAATGGTTTTAGAAGAGGTGTCATCGACTGCACGTTGTTTATTCGGGAAAAGGGTGGAGAACTTTTAATACGTGGATGACATTATTTTCGGATCGACGAATGATGTTCTGTGCAAAGAATTTGAAAGAGTTATGCAGGACAAATTCGAGATGAGTTCCATGGGAGAGATGAAGTTCTTTCTAGGGCTACAAGTAGATCAATCTGAGACAGGGATTTTCCTTCATCAAACAAATTATGTTGGAGACATACTGAGCCGATTCAGTATGACTGATGCCAAACCTGCTGGTACTCCATTGGCGATCAATCACGGGATTTCGCCTGATGACAAGGGGGAGTATATTGATGCTACTCTCTATCGAGCCATGATCGGATCTCTCATGTATCTCACGGCATCTCGACCAGACATCATGTTCGCTACGTGTCTCTGTGCCCGATATCAGTCAAAACCAAAAGTCTCCCACTTAATTACTGTCAAAAGGATTTTTCGTTATCTGAAGGGTACTCCTGATCTTGGATTATGGTACTCTAATGATGATAACTTTGAGCTTACTGCATATAGTGATTCTGATTATGGTGGTTGCAAAACAGACTTCAAGTCTACATCTGCAGGGTGTCAGTTCTTTGGAAACCGTCTTGTGACATGGCAATGCAAAAAGCAGACTTCGGTGGCTACATCTACATGTGAAGCTGAATACATCGCTGCTGCCAGTTGCTGTTCTCAGATTATCTGGATTCAACAGCAACTTCGGGACTACGGTTTGCAATTCTCTAACACTCCTATTTATGTAGATAATTCTGCTGCCATAGCTATCACTAAGAATCCGGTTCAACATTCAAAAACCAAACACATCGGCATAAAATATCACTTCATTCGTGATTGTTTTGAAAAGAAACTGATTGATGTGGTTCAAATTAACACTGATTTCCAAAAGGCCGACCTCTATACAAAAGCCTTTGACAAACCAAGATTTTTATTCTTGTTAGAGGTAAACGGCATGAAAAAGAAGGATGACGTTGTTCCGGACCAAGAGTCGAGTCAGTAATCATTTTTATCAATTACGTTCCTGTATATATTTTCTTTCTTGCGTTTATTAAAAATCTCAAAAACTCAAAAAGATTTTTCATTTTGAAATTTTAGGGGGAGAAAATGTCAGTAAGAAAATAATCTCTCGCTAAAAAAAAATGATAGTACACAAACGCTAGTTATCTGAGACTCCAAAAAGATTTTTATTTGTGTACAGTTTGTTTTAAAAAAAAAAAAAAAAAAAAAAAAAAAAAAAAAGATTTTCCATTTTTGTACAGTCTAAAACCCAAAAACATCTGAAAAACTCAAAAATGAGAAATCGTATCCAACCTTTGGGAAGTGATGTCACACTAACCATATGTATGAAGCACATTGCATTTAATTTCATAGTAAATAGTCACACTAAGTCGACATGTGATGCATTGATAGGCTTATCTTACTGAATCTCGACCATTTATGATCAATATATACCATATTAGATATTTTCTTGTGAGTCACATAATGGTGAAAGGATTGACGAAAATCAACAATAGAAACTGAAGGTGTTTCTCATTCTGTGCACACCAGTTATCATCGGTTTAATGAGATATCAGAAAGTAGTTATAAAATTAAAAATTAGATTCCGAAGTCGTATACGTGCCATATTGCCTTGTAAATACCTGGCTGAAGCCGTCCATGCGATTAAGAATAAAATAAAAGTATGAATCCGAATTCGTATATGTGCCATATTACCGGGTTGCAGCCTGGTTGAAGCCATCCATGGGATAGGATGAACACAAACACCGTTAGCTGCATACGTGCCATATTACCTTGTAAATACCTGGCTGAAGCCGTCCATGAGCTGATGGCTGTCACTGTGAATACTAAAAAAAAAAAAAAAAAAAATATTTTGAGATTAGTAAAGAAGTAACAGGGAATAACTGAGATCTCATGAACTTATGATGACTGGTTAAGTAAGTTGTGCTGATTTGAAACATTAACATGTTTTGAAAAGTAATTCAAGTCAATTCTTAACTAGTGTGGGACACACAGATAATGGACTTAATCCTTCAAGATCATCTTGTAAGTGTTGAGAAAAGGTCTGCATAAGTTTAAGATGGACAAACATATCAATGATCGCATTTTGACTAAGTGTACTTAAAGCTCAGATAATTTGCAATGTTGCTGATTGCTATAAGTTTAGTACTGATCCTATGTTCGGATCTTTCTCACAAAAAGATGTGTAAATACCATTGTATAGTTGTATCTACAAAATTCAAAATGTCTCAGATCATTAGTCACTAAGTCTATATGATTTCTCATAAGGATCATTCTTACTAAGACATGCGTGTATATATCTTGTTGATATTATTTTCAGCATTACATATTCAAAAATCCAAAAAGATTTTACTTTTCCTGAATTTTAGATTATCTGATAAGACTCGAACGACTGTCTGAAAATCAAAATTTGAAAACCGCTTGACTTCCTGATTGATCAAATCGTTCCTTTACTTCATAAACTATTCCAAAACTTCATAATTGATCCCTCACTTCATAATTAAATGTAAATTACTTCATAATCAAATTTTTGTCAAGACCGATGTGGTCGGATACCCCATTTAACTTGAAAAGTTTAATTTGCATAAGGGGATTGTCCCATTCGTACGAATGGATGAGCAAAATGGCTCACTCGTACGAATAGATGAGGAGAATAGCTCATTCACACGAATGGACTGACCAGAATGGTCCACTCGTACGAATGAGTGAGAAAATGAATCAAGTCTAGCTCATTCGCACGAATGGACTGACCAGAATGGTCCATTCGTACGAATGAACCAGGCCATCCTATAAAAAGGCCATTCATTCACATTCTCAGTCTCATTCGCACAAAACAGAAATCCTTATTCGCACGTCTGTTTCATCCAATTCTGATTTTGAACAAAACTCCGTCAAATCACCGATCTAATCTTTCGATTTCATTTTACAGGTATAACCCCACAAGTATTCATCAAGTGTATACCGATTCGTGGACGTTCGACTAGATTTAGGGCTCAAAACCGAAAACAAAACCTAAAAAAAAACGTAAAAAGTGACTTAACAAACCGATTAAAATGCTAAATACTGGTTGAAAACCATAATCGAGTGTTTTGGTGTCTTTTTCGGCAAATCTTTTCAAGTCTTGATCAAATTTTTGGACAATTTGGATCGCGACCCGTCTGTCGTACGAATGGACACACTCTTCATGTTCATTCGTACGAATGAGAACTCATTCACACGAATGAGCACTCATTCACATGAATGAACACTCATTCGTACGAATGAAAACTCATTCACACGAATGAAACTCATTCGCACGAATGAATACTCATTCATATGAATGAAACTCATTCGCACGAATGAATAGGAAGAATGATCCATTCGCACGAATGAACCAACTTTTAGGGTTCATTCGTACAAAGGGAAAATGGTCCAAAAGTTCATATTTCCAAAATCTTGCATGTACTGATCTGATGTGCTTCATGTTTTTGTGTTTGCAGACTGAGCGTTATGGCGCACAGAGCTCCAGTTGTTCTTAAGGTTTCAATAAAAAGCAACATATGTGCGTACATGATTCCTACATCAAAGAATGCAAGTCCTTTTGTCGGCATGATCGAGTTTTTATCAAGATCAAGGATTGCTCATGCTATATCCCATCACCGGACTCCATATACGTCGCATCAAAGGGAGTTCTGGGCCTCTGCCGAGATTGACTGCGAGGTATCTCCACCGGTCATACGAGGGAAGATCGCAGGTCAAGATGTGGTTGTATCGGCAGCTCACATTCGTCGATTGTGTCAATTCGGTGATCATCCTGAAGATCCAGTGACACTGGATAAATATCTGGTCCGCAGATGCTTCATGAGAATAAAGTACGACGGGAATGTCGCCGAAGGAGTTTTAAACAAAGCGAACCTCTGTCCGCAGTACAAGTATCTAGGACATGTTCTTCTACATTGCCTCGGTTCCCGTCGTGGCGGATTTGATGATATGCGCGAAACAATTCAGAGCGCATTCGTTGCATTGGTGTTGAACATTCCGTTCAACTTTTCCGAGATGGTGTTCACACATCTTAAGGAAAACATCTATCTAAAAGGGGACAATGCGTATCTTATGTACCCCAGATTCTTACAGATGATAATAGATGAGCAACTTCCTCTTCTGCCAAGGTCAGACATCGACATGATCAAGCTAGAACACATGACGGATGTCACTCTCAACAGGGTACAGACCTACAGGGGAAGACCAACAAAGCCACCTCACAAAAGACTTATTGGACATCTGGCAAATCCAGATTATGTGGCACCAACAAACAGAAAATGGCGTCATGATAACAGTGATTCTGACAGGGAGGATATTGTTGTACCTCCAGCTGACGACCAAGATGATGACGACCAAGATGGTCAGGGAGATGGTGGCAATGCTCCTAATGTTCCATCTACCGCTGCCACCACCCACACTGTTGCTGCTATAGATTCTTCCCTTCCAACTAACCCAGAAGACGTTAACCTGGACACCATCCTGTTTACTGATTCTGAGGACACTGAAGATGAATTTGTAATCAGTCAACAAGGGGCAAGATTGGTCGCAACAAAATGAAAAAGGGGAGCAGATCAAGGAAGCTCAAGGGTTGATGATGACGTAAGGGATGCTGACTTTGTCCCTGACTGTCCACAAGTATCTGCTGCTCCTTCTTCCCAATCTACCCCAGTCAAGAAAGGAAGAGTAAAGAGAATGGCCAAATGCCAAAAGTTTAAACTTGTCAGAAGGACGGAGAGCACCTCTGCTACTACAGCAACTGCCACCAGGTCTGAGGCTCCAATGTCAACATCTATGCCTCAGACACAAACTGTGCCTCCTCCCATCTACACGACTGCTCCTACATCACAGCCATCAACTATACGAGCTGAATCTTCAATGTCACTGCCGACTGTCTCTCTACACGACCAGATCAGTACTTTAAACAGTTTGGTACTTCGTTTACTGGCTCAGAATGAAGAGCAATCAAAGCGTATTGATCAACAGGGCTCGCAGATCAGTCAGTTGACTCTGCAAAATACTGAACAAGCCCAAGCCATCACAAGTCTTTCCACTAGGTGTAATGATCAACAAGCCCTCCTTCTCACTGCTACAAACCAGAATCAACAGTTGTCTAAAACTGTTGATGCACATGCTCAGAGGATACAAAGGCTTGAGGAGGATAATAAGAGGCTGTTGGAAGACTTAGAAAGCAGAAGAGACCCAACACCCAGAATTGAGGGTGCTCGCAATGATGGTGATGATGGTGATGATTATGACGATGATGATGATGATGATGATGATGATGACGATGATGATGATAGTGATGATGATGATGACAATAATGACAAAGATAAGGACGATGGTGCCAATGCTGGTGCTGCATCAAGTGCTTCAAAGACAGCAGAAGCAGAGGCACGCACAAAGCAAAAATCAGACAAATCAGAAGGCCCATCATCAGATACACGAAAGGGCACTGAAGGTTGATAGTTTTTGTTTTAAGTGTTTTAAGTTGTCTTATTGTAAATAATAGATTATTATGTAAATAATTTCAGTTTTATTTTGATTAAATCAATGAAATTTCTTATTCTCACATGTTTATTCTTTGTTTGTTTATGAAAATAGTTTTGGATGTGATGCCTCTCAAGCAACAACCTTCAAAGTTAAATTATGTGCTTGACATGCAAGGGATCATCCAACATTCAGTTATTTATGACAAAGAGGAAGGGGAAATCGTACACTGCTTGTCAAAAGAACAGATTGCCGAGCTATTTCAAATGAATCCCGACGAAGTCATCACTGAAGAGGAATCTGTTCCTACAACTGATTATCCCTCCTCTGACGAACTAGAAGACGTTGATGAGGTTGAAGTCGAAGACATCACTGATCAAGAATATCCAAAGTACACATCAGTAGATGGTGATGATCTTCCCTCCTTCGCAGACTTATTCACTCAGCAGTCTGACGAGGAGGTCAACCGCATTATCTTCCCTCCTTCACAGACTTATTTCTAAGAAGATCCCTCTTACTCTTCTTGATGTCGCTGTTTCCCTCGAATCTCTTCTGCAAAGCCTTCCAGAGATCCTTAGAGTTATCATATCCTCTAAAGCTGTGGAATAACTCCCTGGTCAAGGCCATAGTAATAGATCCGTGTGCCTTCTTCTCTCTATCATAAACTTTCTTTTCTTCTTCATCAAGTTTGGACATTGGCTTGGGAACTTCCTCATCAAGATATATATATGTGGGATGCTTATAACCCTCTAGAATGGCTATCCAAAGTGAAGAATTGGTATATGAGATATAGTGCTCAAAGCGTGCTTTCCAGTTTGAATAATCATTTACATTAAGCAGCTTTGGTGGTTTCTGTGGGCTTCCAATCTCATTATCATAATTAAGAAGGTTACCAAGGTTCTGAAGATTTGCCATGGTGAAACACATAGTCAAATTTTAGGAAAATCAAAACAACTTGCGCACTTGAATCTAGCCTTGCGCACTTAAAGACCTGGTCTTGCGTATTTAGAATTTGCTCTTGCGTACTTGACAAGTACGCAGGAGTAAATGATAAGTACGCAGGAGATCAATTAAGTACGCAACAAATATGGTCTTGCGTACTTGGTAAGTATGCACCAAGACTGTACTTGTTGCCAAATATGGTAAGTACGCAGATCACTTTTTCACCAACTCTCACCAACTTTTTCCGGTCACTAGAATCTCACCGGAGACAGAAAAAATTAAAGATTTGACCAAACAAAATGAGCCAAAGGGTCAAAAACTCGTTTCTAACCAACCTCTGATGCTTAAAACACTCAAATACACAAAAAAGTCGGTTTTTGAGTGATTTTTGCTTCTAAAATAGTGCTCAAGAGCTACCCCTATTTTTGTTCACAAAAATCAACAAAAACACCCACTTTTGCTTGCAAAATATCTATAGGAAGTGTAGAAGATGCTCCTAACACACTCACAACACTCGAAATCAAGAGCAATGCTCTGATACCACTTGTAGGTCCCCGGGTGTCTCGGATCATTACGTGTGGGTGTGTGACTAGTCGGACTAGATGCGGAATACCCGTGACTAGGTGGAGAATCAAGCAACACAAAGTAAACCGACAACAAAATCACTTTCAAAATCCGTCTATTATAAACTTGAAGGTTACAGAGAGAATACTACTGAGTCAAATGTTTACGTACATAAATTCTGTCAACCTATCCTATTTATACTAGGCCTGATCTCTGCGCACTTAACAAGTGCGCAGGGCAAATTGTTCATACGTACTTAGCAAGTACGCAGAGTATTAAGTACGTAGGAAGTAATTCCTGCGCACATGCTAAGTGCGCAAAACACTTAGAAAAAATATACAACAATAACATGAATTAGAAATTACAACTCGATATCTAATACATACATACACTAACATACAAAGACTAATACATACAAGACAAGTACAAAAGCTAAGACACTATCCAGAGTGTTGGTCACACAAAAGTGCTTAAACACATGATTCTTTGATAACCAATCCATGCCAATAATGACATCGAAACTTCAAAGTTCTACTGGTAAAAGGTCAATACTATACGTACGATCTCCCAAACGCACAGTACACTCACGAAAAACTTCGTCGACTTCTATTAACTTTCCGTTAGCTAACTCTATAGAATACTTAACATCTAATTTACTTGATTTTGAGCTAAGAAAAGGTTCAAAGTTTTTAACAAACAAAGCTTTTATCGACTCCGATATCAAATAAAATGTAAGCATAACGGTCATTAACGAGAAACGTACCGGTAACAACCGATGGATCCTTTCGTGCTTTCTTGGCCTCCATCACGAATGCTCTCCCACGTGTTCCCTGGTTCTTCAGTTTGGGGTAATCCTTCTTGAAATGCCCTACAATTCCACATTCATAACATCCAGGGTTTTATTCTTCTTTCTTCACACCCAATTTCACATGACAGGTTTAGGCTTGATGTCCAAATTTGCCGCAACGGTCACAGACGTTGCACTGACCAGTCTTAAAATAACCACATTTTTTGCACTTCGGGTTAGGACCCTGATACCATCTTGTTTCCGTGGTGTTGCTTGCATACATCCTTACCTGATTCTTCCTTTTGTTCTGAGAGTTACCAGCACGACTGTTAGGACATGTTTTGTAACTGTTGATAAAATTCTGTATAAGTTCATAGAGAGGCGAACTTAACAAGTTCGCTCGCCTAAGCATCTTTAGGAGCGAACTTGTTAAGTTTGCCTAAGGAATATTGTACAAGTTCATAGAGAGGCGAACTTAACAAGTTCTTCTAAGCATCTTTAAAAGCGAACTTTTAAGTTCGCCTATAGCAGGTTTGTGTCTATAAATAAGAGTTACAGATTCTGTTAAAGAGAAGAGGAGTAGAGGGACTGAATCGATTGTAATATGTGAATCTGTAAACTCTGTGTTTTGGTGATATACAAAGAGAAGTTTATTTACCTGCTGTTTCTATTGTCAATTCGTATACATACGTTAACACGAAGGATTCCACACTCTGTGTTATCGAGACGTCCTGTCATGAGATCGATCTGCAGATGAATCATGTGGACCTACAAGTGATATCAGAGCTTTTGCTCTTAATTAGCAGAAGATTCGTGGTATTTTCGTGTACAATCAACATCAAATATCACTAAATTTGATGAGGATTTGAAGGATTTTTCATCTTTTTCTTGTTCTTGATAAAAATGGAAGAATTTTGATCATTTTAGATTGATTTTGGATTCTTTTGATGAAATTGATCCGATAGAAGTGTTCCTAATCAGTCCCTACACATTCCTACGATTCAGATTTGTCTAATTTGATCATATTTATCAGAAATCAGGATTTTCAGAGGTCTGAGTTCGTGTTTTCGTTTTTCTGAGGTTTCAGCATTTTAGGCGAACTTGCTGATTCAGTTGCAGGCGAACTTAATAAGTTCGCTCGGTGAAGACCAGGCAAACTTAACAAGTTCGCTCGGGTCAAGTTCGCTTGGTATCAAGTTCGCTTGTGGTCTTGTTCGCTCAGTGAAGTTCAGGCGAACTTATTAAGTTCGCTCAGGCAGTATTGGGCGAACTTATCTAGTTCGCTAGTGTTCTTAAAAAAAAGAGTATTTAGACGGGAAATTTTTTCTTGTCCAAATTTTTTAGGGAAAGCTTATATGGTTGGTTTATATCATTTTTGAAATTTTGAATTTTTGAAATTTTTAAAGAGTATTTTGGCGGTAAATTTTTCCGAATATTTTCGCAAAAATTTCAAAATGCCAATTTCATGTGATGATAATGAGATTGAAATTATGCCAACGAGGCTTTTGTGCATATAAGATTACCGTAGCTGGAAAGTCCGGTTCGAACAGTTCGTATCAGAAACTGATGAAAATTTTTGGAGACCAATAACAGAAGGATATGTGCATCCTACTTTTGACTTTCTGGAATTTCGTGATGTTCCTCAACCTGTGATAGCTCTTACTAAAGTAGAAAAGAAGAAGTTTGATCAAGAAATGAAAACGTGTGAAACTTTAAAATTGTCTTTACCAAAAGAAATCATTCATAGTCTTGGGAAGTGTCCAACTTCAAGAGATCTATGGGAAGCATTGAAGAAAAAGGGTGAAGCAACTTCTCAAGCATTTGTGGTCTTGATCAAAGAAGTATCGGAGAAGCAGGGTGATTCTCAAAGTGATTCTTCTGTAGATTTAACTGATAATGTTAGTATTGGTTCTGGTGAAAGTACTCAATCTACTGAGACTGATGTGATGACTGAAGAAATATTTCAGACAGTTGAAGATGATCTGAGTGAATCAGAAATTGATACAGAGCCTGTCATTGTTGCTCAAAAGGGTGAAGCTGATGATGACGTATTCATGGCTCCTGGTGCATCTTCTTTAGAAGAAAAGGATACGGTAGTTTCTAACTTTGAAACGTTTTGTTCTAACTGTGTTTCAGTAAAGGATAAAATGATGAGGGTTATGGATGACAATGTAAACCTCATTTGTGATATGAAATCGATGCACACGGTAAACCAGAAATTAAAAGATAATGAGAATGTGTGTGTTGAAAGGATAGAATCACTAAAGAGGGATATAAGTTCTCTGACTTTAAAGATCAAAGAGCAGGCATATCACCTGGATACGTCCTTTGCAGAAATTGAGAAACAAAATAATGATCTTACTGAGAAAGATAAAGAACTAGCTGAATCTAAAGCAGAGGTGATCAGATTACACAGAAAGTTAGAAAGCTTTGGAAATTCATTCTTACTGGGATATTTTAATAATACAGAAGAGGGGAAGGGAACTATTGGTATTGGTTATGTTCCTCCACCATTCAACGGAAATTATTCTGTTACACCTGAGATTATAAAAGATGAGGATTTAGATCTTATGACAGTGTTGAAAGTGAATCCAGTCACAGGTGAAGATATGGTGTATTCTGATGAGAGTGATTATAAATATTTTGATGAAGCTAAGGTAGAGGGGATACCAAAAGAGGTTAAGAAAGAAGACTCAAAGGTTGATTTTAATTCATCTGGAAATAATACATTTGGACGTTCTTCAAATTCAAGGAGAGTTCCATATGTCAGAGATTATAAAGACAGACGTACATGCTTTCATTGTAATGAGATGAGTCACATTGTGATGAAATGTCCTTACAAAAATAAAGGGAAGAAGCATGTAGTACCTGAGAAGATGAAGCCTGAATCAAAACCTGTTGAGAAAAAGTTTGTTCAGTCTCAAACTCCAAAAGAAGTTCATGTAGGCGAATATTCTTCAAGTGCATCTTATCGTGTGAAGATTCCTTATATGAGAGAATATCGTGAGACGAGATCTTGCTTTTATTGTGGTATTGTGTGTCACATTTGGATTGCTTGTCCTCACAACGTCAAAGGTAACCGACATGTTACTCCAGGAAAGGTAAGAACTCATGGTAAGCCTTATGTTAACCCAAATATGGTTAAACCTCATGATACACCAAAGGGTAATTCAAAATCTGAGGTTAGGCTTTCTAGACCTCAAAGACGGAGGAGAAACAGAAGATTTAGAAAACTTTTAGAACAACAAGAGTTTTCACAATCAAATCAATTTTCAAATGAAAGAAAATGTTCAAACACTTCACATTTTAAGCAAAAAGAACTTAATGAACAAGATTATGTTTGGAAATCTAAAGTTTCTGTTTCTGACTCGTCGGAACAATCTCCAAAAATCGATGAGAGATTCGATTGTGAATGAAGTGAGGTTTATTATTTTGATACAGATGGACGACCCATGACTACCATGGCTTGGGTCCCAATTTCAAATTAATGTTTCGTGTTAAATGTGCAGGATTAACCAAGAGGGACTATTAATACCATTTTGGTTGTTGATAGTGGTTGTTCTTAGCACATGACAGGGAATGGCATCTGTAAGATTAAAAAGTTGTTGATAACTGAGAATCTATTGATTCAATGACTTGATGCTCAAGGGGGAGAATATGTCACACACAATGTTTTGGAAAGAGTTTTACAAAGTCCAAATGATAACCTGAAACTTAGGATGACAATGGTGAGCATAAAGTCGTTGATGCAACCATTTGACTAGTTGAGGGGGAGTCTATAGGACAGGGGGAGTACAGATTTGTGTTAGTGACAAAGGCAAAGGCATTCAATTATAGGATTACATTGATTTGAGTTTTTAATTGATTAACTTGCTTAATCCCATGTAACCAAGTAAAATGTTTTTCATAAAATGTTTTCATGGAAGGTTTATTTTTGTTTGTTTTACTTTCTTTGAAAAAGTTAAAATCGACATTATTTGAAGTTAAAGGAGAAATGATAGTACATCGGTAGATGTTCTTTCACACGTGACCTTAGTTGGACTTTATGATGCTTATCTAATATATCTGTGATAAATGTTTTGATCAGAACTTCTTAGACTGCACAGTATGAGAAATGATAGCTTCATAACTGCTTATGCTTAACAAAAATTGATGCTTGATGCTGATATTTAAATTTGGATACTAGTATGCATTCTGAATTGTTAATAGGCTATGAGTATCTCTGGTCCATTAGTAGTGTGACAACATAATGATCTTTGTGACAACTGTGATTTGAACCCATGGTATGCCGGGTGTGTGTGTAAAAGATCATTATCAGATAAAGAATATAAGATCTAAAGTACTTCATGAGACCAGTATAGGTTATGTCGTTAAACACAATTTTTCAGTTCACTTCACTGCCCATGCCCCGAAAAACATGCAACGTGAAGTTGGACTAAGATATGTTTCTGACAACATCTGTTGGAACATATACTAGCCCGTGGATCCTTATCCTGATTCCATTGAATATATCCAGATGATCACGCTACCCTATGTCATTGAATCAATCGATTCCTTGATCATTCTTATGTTGAAGAATTCTATTGGTACAATCTTTCTGTTACTATGAATCATGATACTTCATCCAAATCAAGACATTTGAATCATTCGATTATGAATCATTCTGATTCTCTGCTTGATATTTTCTTGTGTTTATCGGTATAATTCATCCTGGAGATTGAATATTATCTTACAATGATCTTATATGTCTTGAATATAGTGCACATTTAAATTTCTGTTGGCATATTTGTGGGGTACACGTTGTATTACAAAATAAATGGTACCTTAATTCACAAGAACATGGGACAAAGATACTGATGGTTGCAATTCTTATAATAATGACAAATTAGATTGACATGTTATGTGTTGCAAATTCGTATGTAATTTATATTATAAGCATGTTATGATCTGATCCCATCTTCTTTGGAGTTCTTCGCGTATCATTACATGTTTTGGTTGAAGCTTAAAAGATTTGATCTTATCTGATTCAAAAGATGTTACTTCATATAATTGTTTGGAAATTCAAAAGAAAGAAATGAAAGAATGAATCTGGATAGGATACCCTTCGAATGTTTATGGATGTTTATCCAAGATGTGTGATTGATATCTCATATATACTGATATGATCTTCTTACTCGTGATGTTCGACCAAAAAGATGTGATTTTGTATTTTACATTTCAGTTTATATAGAGAAAAACCAAAAAGATTTTGTCTTTCTTATGTTTGAAAAACCAAAAAGATTTTATTTTTCCAGCTTCCATGGAAATCTTAATTATTGGTTATTCTTGGTTATTCTCCTTTACAAAAACAGAATATTGCAGACAGAAGTTGACAAGGGGTCCCTCTCCCAAGTTTTCTTCTAGAAATTAAGAGAGAGTATGCAGATGAACAAGACAAAGACTACATAGTGTTTGATGGTATATGAATACATATGACAATCTTCTAAAGCTGTTATCAAGGGGGAGTCTGTTGGAGCATTTTCTGGTGACAACGAGCTTGAAGATATTATGTCTTAGTCTTAGAGTCTTTGACTTGTAATTGATAGAATTGTTAGCAACAGTTAAAGGGGAGTCTGTTATGACATGTTTTGTAACTGTTGATAAAATTCTGTATAAGTTCATAGAGAGGCGAACTTAACATAGAGAGGCGAACATAGTGTTTGATGGTATATGTAATTGATAGAATTGTAAGCATCTTTAGGAGCGAACTTGTTAAGTTCGCCTAAGGAATATTGTACAAGTTCATAGAGAGGCAAACTTAACAAGTTCGCCTAAGCATCTTTAGAAGCGAACTTGTTAAGTTCGCCTATAGCAGGTTTGTGTCTATAAATAGGAGTTTACAGATTCTGTTAAGAGAAGAGGAGAGAGTAGAGGGACTGAATAGATTGTAATTTGTGAATCTGTAAACTCTGTGTTTTGGTGATATACAAAGAGAAGTTTATTTACCTGCTGTTTCTATGGTCAATTCGTATACATACGTTAACACGAAGGATTCCGCACTCCGTGTTATCGAGACGTCCTGCCACGAGATCGATCTGCAAATGAGTCATGTGGACCTACAACGACTCCCAGATCCTTCAGACCACTTACACTTTCCTTCAGTTGACATTTTTCCTTTCTTAGACGTTCCATCAACAACTTCCACCGACTTCTTCCCTGAACCGCTCTTCTTCAATGTCCCCATACGAACAACATCATCAGTCAGGGAGTGTCCTAACTGCACAACACTCTGCATAGTTGTAGGGTTTGCTGACGTCACCATACTACGGATCTGAGGTGCCAAGCCCCGGATATAACGCTCAATTCTTTTGTGCTCCGGTGTTACAAGATGGGGTACAAGTCGTGCCAACTGATGAAACTTGGCCGTGTATTCTCTTACTTCAGCATCTACCATGGTCAAATTCTAGAATTCTGCTTCTAATTTCTGAATTTCATTGCATGGACAATACTCATGCAGCAACATTTCCTTCAATTGATCCCAAGTGAGACTGTATGCATTAGCCTCACCGAGACCTTGAATCTGAGTATTCCACCAGGTTAGAGTTTCATCTTGAATTGAACTTGTTGCATACTTCACGCGTTGAGCTGCAGTACAGTTACTTATGACAATCACAGACTCCATTTTCTCAATCCAGCGGACAATGTCGACTGGTCCTTCAGTTCCAGAAAAGAGTCGGGGTTGACATGCTTGAAAGGTCTTGTAAGAGAACCCTTAAATATGGTTTCCCTGGTTCATGTTCTGGTTGGCCGTCCGATTAGCGAGGGCGGTGTTGACGTGTTGCGAAATCAACTGGGCCAATTCTTCGGCCGTAGTGGGGAGTGGGTTAGCATTTTGGTTTTCTCTTCATGGTGGCATAATCCTTTTTCCAATACAAACAATACAACGAGTGAGACAATATATATCACGCAATATCCATTTCATTCATGTATGTACGTAAATAATTTAACAAACACCACGAAAAACCAAAAATCAACCACTTCATGTCATCTTTGTTAAAAATTAGAATTCAAACTTGAATACATCATTAAACCAAATGATTACAAAAATGGGTGTGGCATACGACCAACCCTAACAAGTTTCTCCAATGTAACAAAAGAAAAGACATGAACTCTAAAAACAACGTCGTCAAGGACAAGGACTAGCGGTTCTGATGAGGGAGAACACCGAGGCAAGCAACAGTGGCAGCGAGCATAACACACATAACTGCAAGGGCTAGAGACGCCTCAAGGCACTCCTTAAGTGCACCTACACATTGTAAAGCCTCAACCTCTCTGACTTCTGCTTTCGCGGCTCTCGTAGTAGCCTCCTCGGCCATCTTTATTGCTTCTTCGGCCTTCTTCTCTTTTTCTTCCAACCTTCTCCTCAATTCAACCATATCTTCTCGGGCCTGAACCTGGTCTTCTTTCCCGGTTGCCGCATCGTCGTCATCTCTATCGGCCAGTTTTTTCTTCTTTACTGGCGACACAGACTTCCTAGCAGTAAACTTCAGAATTGGACCTTTAGGATGTTCACGATAATATCGATGAGATGGAAGACGTAAATTTCCCGTAGTTCGCCTCACAAGCTCGATAGCAGTCCTAACCTCATGGTTCTCATGAACATGGCTAATAGTCACGGGAATCACCTGAGTAGGCTCATCACTAGCTGGAGTCTCCTCCATAGGTTTCTCAACCAAAGGACTCATCTCAACTGGCTCTTCCTCACTCCTTTTCATCATCAGATTCCTCTTCGCTAGGCTCCTCTTCATCTTCAGATTCTTCCTGACTAGTCAATACCTCTTCATCTTCAAGATCTTCTTCACCAGATGGTATCTCTTCGTCTTCAGATTCTTTTATCCACCCATTCCCATAATACGGGTGATTAGCAAAATTCGCCATGTTCAGGTCAAATCTGAAATCAAGAACCGAATCTTGAGACATCGGCGAAACTGGGGAGAACTCTGGCTCACTATCATAAGAGATCGAGATGATGGAAGGTGAAAGAGACATCTATGGCACGGAATATTTACACAATATAAATAATTTTCCCATAAATGTAAGCACATACGTATGCCACACATTTAAGGCTCGTACGGCACATAGAGAAAGTATCCTAATACGACCCTAATACGAACACTTACTCCTAACATAAGATGCACACGGCATGAAAACGTCTTTAACCCAAAAACCCAATATTAAATGTTATAGTCTAGATTAAAAAAAAAACATTTTCTAGTTCGCTATAACCATGGGCTCTGATACCAACTTCTATCACACCCCGAAAACGACGATTCGCAGCGAAAACGAGACGTAAGCATGGTAGTCACATAAGTTGGAGCCCAATGATAACAAGCAAACACATTTATTTGAAACATCGAAAAGGCTTAAAAAAATAAAGATAAGTCTTACAATTATCCAAATTAAAGGCATTGAAATTTAAAATGAGAGTTTTCATGATCTAACACATGAGGATCCAAAATAAAGTTTAAAATGTCCCAACAGAATTCTGATGCAAGTGTTTGCCCAAAAGCCCGTTTTTATAACCACACGAGAGCATCTAAGTACCTGAAAAACATGCTTAAAAACATCAACATAAAGTTGAGCGAGTTTCACGGGTTTAACGATAACATAAACGAATTTAACGAACTATCAAGTAACTTGGACAAACATGTGACATGTCATAAGATTGCAAGGAATACAACAAGATGACATAATCAAACCGAGACACTAATACAACATGTCCCCAAGAATCCTTTCAAAATATATTATCTCGTACGAACGACCGATCAGAGCTACTGATCACGAGAGTGGGCAGTCAGTCCCAAATAGATCTATTAAACGAAAGCCCTTACTCGAGACTACATGAGGCTAATGATTATAACGACGGGGCTATTCATGAACGACATACATGGACACATAACGAAAGCCCTTACTCGAGACCATCAAACGAATACATAACGTAAGTCCATTTTCATGATAAAAGAACGAAAGCATGTTCTTCCCCCATATTTTATAAAAAAACAAAATAGTTTAAAAAAGGGCTGTGAAAAACTGACCTTGTAGTAACGAACGACGGAAAACACGAGTGCTAGCAAAAATACGCCCAAGAACGCTAACGGTGCCCTAAATACGAGGGATACATTACCAATTGAACCTCATGTCTTACAAGCAAGTTGTTTACCCAACCTACTTAGACTTATAATATTTTTAAGAAAATATTTATTTAAACGACCCGTTGGTGACTACGACACGCGGTTATGTTTTTAACGAAAAATGGTGGATCATACACACATGCGAAGAAATCAAGTGTTATTATTTATCAGCAACCCAAATATGAATATAATAAAATAACACTTATACTTACGGATACATATGCTTATAAATCTTAAATCACGTGTGAAAACACTAAGTCACAATATTTGCACATAAGCACTTTTCAAGCAAAAACGACTAACTTATAAGGAATTAACATCCAAATTTCTAACACATGAATTCATATATCATCAAAATATACTTAATAAATTATATTTCATCAAACAAAACAATCTTTCATTATTTTGACATAAAGTACCTAAACATGGCAATTTCTAGCACATGCGTGACAACCGAAACGTCAAACGACAAGTACAAACGCATATTTCATAACATGAACTCATTATATACCTTAAGAGTTGTATTTTAATCATAAAATATACTCAAACTTACTGCTCAAAATCAGATTTACAAAACATACATTTTTCATGTCAAAAAGTACCGTTTAATCGACTAGTTTAGCATAAAGCCTAACGAAACACATCCAAACACCAAGAATCATACATATTACTAAAAATGTATATTTTAGACATAAAATATCATCACATTATAACCATGATTCTATATTTATAAAAGCTATCTATTTTCATACAAAAATCTACCCTTTTAGCATCTTTTAAGCAACATAATCATGTCATACACTTAGCCAATCATCACAACATAAATAACACTCTTAGAACTGATTATAACACTATAATACATCATATTTAACACCTTATTTCTAGTTTAAATCATGATTTTCGACAACAATCTTTAGCAATAAACAACCAAATCATCAATTCAATGATCCATACATAAACTAACATGTTTTTATGTAATAATATATCATTATTTACTCTTTGAAACAAACCATAACAAAACATTTGATTGCATGTAAAGATTAAGCCCTAATTCACTACTTTTTGAAAGATATGAGCATATAAACATACATGCATATACATGACATCCACACATACAAATAAATCCATGAAAATATTCAATAAAAACCCATTATTTACTGATTTTAATAGTTCATAAATATCATTTTATTAAAGGTGAACATCACTTGCAATAATCAAAACTAGTAAGAGAATGGTTAGGGTTCATACCACTTAATTAAATCAAGGGCGACACTTAGAGAAATTAAAAAGATGATGGATGTTTTTACCTTGCATAATCAGCGCCTAACACTCTTGAATCTTCAAGAGGTGCTTCAAGAACACCAAAACTCAAGAACACTTAAACTCAAGAACACTTGCAAGAACACTTAGAGAGAGGATGATAGAAATGGTGTGGAGTTGCAAATGAAGTTTGAAGGGGTATTTATAGGGGGTGGGGGTTGGATTTCGGCCAAGAGAGGGAGGGAGGAAAGAGATGGAGATTTGACATGCTCTACACAAAAACCATGCAAGGATATGATCACATTTGTGGCTGATTTTTGGAATTGGGTTAAGTGTGTAAGGAATCAAATGAGTGTGTTTAATACTTGATTAGGGTGTAGGACCCACTTTATGGCTGATTTTTGGAGAGAGAGATCTTTTAGAACCTCATTTGTTTTATAAAAACTACAACATACAAGTGTAGGTGACTTTTTATAAAAACTACAACACTTTTATAAAATTTTACCACTTTAAACATTGTTTTCAATAAAATAAAAATATATAAAATACCCACTAATTATTTTCTATCATAATTAGTAAAAATAATAATTTTTGCTAACAGTTCATTTTAATTCATCCGGTACGTGATTGTACCGGGTAAAACGCAACGAAAATCACCGAAAACGATATTTAACAAATAGCATATAAATTTCACATATAATCCCCTAATATAAACCAGTTTATATAATTTTCATCAAAACGGATATTTTTAAATTAACCGGGTTGTCACCAACGCTAAATACGGACATTTTACCGATACGAGGTACCGTAAATTCCAAAAATTCACGAAATGCAAACCTATGCATACGAAGGGCTTTGCTAGACTTTATAATAACCTAATTGACTTAAATTAAGTCTAAGACACACATAATTAATTTATAAACGTGTTCTAAGTTTTTACGATAAATAACCTGAAAATTGTCGGATGTCACAATTTAATATTAGTGGTCAGGTATCACGTTGTGTGTCGGTTATCAAGCGTGTTTGCTTTATTTCTTTTAACCGTAAGCCACTAAATTATATAAACTCTACGTATTAATAATATGTTATCTCGAATCATACTATGATCCGTCAAGTAAAGTTAAAATTTGGTTGATCTATTGGCCTAATAACTGGGCCTTTAATGGGTTTCACATCGTATTGGGCCTATAACTGGGCCGTTAATGGGCCAAGCCCATTTATGGTAATTCAACCATCAAGAATAAATGACCCTAATCTTAGGGTTGTCACATTCTCCCATCGTTAAAGAAGTTTCATCCTCGAAACTTAGTTTAAGTTAACCTCTAGGATTGACTTAATTTATTCGGATGAGAGTTTCGTATCTTCAATTCATTTCTAGTTCATAGGGAGAATTTTAACTTAGTCCACTCAGTACACGGTATTTGAAGATAAAGCAATGCCTCATCAACTAATGATGGTGGATGTGTAAGGATTTGAGATATCAACGCATCATGTAACAGTGTACGTTACTGTTGAGCATACATTATATCAAGCGAGTAGATTTGGAAAAATCTTCAAAGTTGTTAACACGTGGATGAAGTTGGCTAAACCATGAGGTGATAACATCATCACTAGAGTGTCCCGAACAAAAGGAATTATAATCGGAGAGCTCATAATGGTGCAATGAATAGGTCATTAAGAGAATGTCTAATTGGTGTGAATTAAGATAGTGAGTTTTCACAAGTCAAGTGAATAACTCATACATCAAGGTAATTAATCAAGGATTAGATGTCAAAGAATTTCGTTATATGATCACTCTCATCATATTGGAACTGTATGACAATCATCATTGGTAATGGAAACGCAAAGTGCATTAGTGCACATGAATCTGAAGGTATGTGGGCACATACTGTAACACCTCGAAAATTCCTAAGAAACAAAGGACTAAACTTGCCAAGTTTCAAAGTTAAGGTTTTAATAGGTAAACAATCAAAGTCCAAGGACTAAAGTGGAAAATTTTGAAAATCAAAGGGGTAGCGGACCGCTACCTAGGAACTTAGCGGTCCGCTACGTGTTGAGGAAGGAATAGATTAGGAGCTGACACGTGTCATGTGACTCACCGATGGGAATCCGATGTGTGGAAAGGGTGGCAGACCGCTATCTAGACCGCCACCACCTAGCGTAGCAGTCCGCTACGTATGTACAAATCCAATTTAACCGCTTCAATGGGTGGCGGACCGCCACCACCTAGCGTAGCAGTCCGCTACGGGTGCATATTTTGCCCTATAAATAGGTGGTCGATTCCAGCCATTCCTCACCATCCTACACCATCAATTTCACACATAAACACTCTGAAGTTTCCATCCTGAGCCCCGGTTCGTGTACGAGAGTTCGGTTTCCAGCATTTCGACTGTAAATTGGCGTAGATAGTGCTGAGGTAACGTTCTGACCTCCTGTTAAGCCTTGGTTATACACCATTAAGTTAGAATTATATACTTAAGTAATGTAATTACATATCTAGGAGCTCTGTCCGAGGTGTTTGCTATATTACTGAATTGATAAGATGAAATACTGTTGAGATGAGTTCTTAAAATGTGATGCATGAACCCAATCATGGCCTTGTCTGGCATGACTGATTTATGAAACATTTTAGGTATCTTGAAACGATTGTACCGATTGTTTATATATAACGTATTCTAAGCGCTTATTGTATTTCACTTGCCCGTATAATGACATGATGGACAGGACCCGTGGAACGTGTCACACCCCGACCGATGGCGGAATCATCGGGGCGGGACATGTAAGACTGTTCATAGCACATGGTTGACTAAATTGAAATATATTAAAGTCAAATTTGCATTACAATAAATCCAAGTACAAGATCAAATTCAAACAAGAAACATAAACAATTCATAAAATTCTTGATTTATTTTGCTAAGTCCAAATCCTATGTTGAACACGTCTTGAATCAATCTCACATATTGGGGCCTGAAACATGAATAAAATAAAGTCAACTAAAAAGTTGGTGAGTATAACACAGTTGTATATAGATAGCATATAGTTGAAAACAAATCCTTTACATGACATGATAAATAAGGCGTTCATGGGGAGTAACTATTGTGTAACCAAATGTACAATCAAACCTTGTAACTAGCATGCAAAACAAAGTGTATTGTCGGTTTCAATCACCGCGTACCATGGGTGGGTTTGTCAGACTCAATAGATCCATCATTGAAAACCGTCGGCTTGTATAGTTAATGATTGCACATAAGAGCATACAAAGGTTAAACACACCTAGCACTCGGGCACAAAGCTCAAATTTTTGCACACATGTATGTAAATAGGATTTTTTTTGCACTTGTGTAGTTTGTGTAAATGTAAATGTGTAATGTGTAATGAGTATAGAGTTCATGTTCCACCCCAAAAGTGTAAAAGAGTAAAAGGGGTTGTGAATACTCACTTGGTATGGAAGTGAAGCTAACAAGGAATATAGATAGCATAAAGATCCTTGAAAAGCACACTTTAACCTAAATAGTAATATGCATTGAATCATATAGATGTATAAAGTTTAAAAATGAAAGTTGGATTTGTATATAAAACCATTGGTTTGTATTTAAAAAGGATTGAATAAAATATATAAAGTTTGAGGTAAAATATGTTTGAAACAATTTAATTAGGTTTGAATTAAATAAATAAGTGTATAACTATAGTTTATGAAATAATATCAATATTAATTGTAATTAAGTATAAATAAATAAAACGATTTTGATTTAAAATGTAAAGTAAATAAGTCATCATTATTTATAAATTTTGTAACTTAATTATTTAAAATATCATTTAAGTGTAAGATGATAAATATAAATTTAATTTTTATAAACTTTTCAATAAATTACATTTATGCCAAGATTAAACTTTTAATCTATTTTTAAATACAGAAAACATATTTTTATAAAATCTGAAACATTTACTGATTAAAATCTAAAAATTATAATTCTGTTAAAAATTCTGAGTCTAGCACGACCGTGCCTCGGAAGGACACGATCGTGCTCAAGCCACGGGCGCGACCGCGCTAGTCGGGGCGCGACCGGGTTGATCAATCAGGAGCACAATCTAGACAAGTCATCAGGCACGACCGTGCCTTAGCCCGGCACGGTCGCGTCTATGATTTTTAGACACAACAGAGACTAGCCCAAAGGGCATGACAAGGTCTGGACGGATGACACGACCGCGCTGCTAGTCGACACAACCGCGCTAAACGAGGCACGGCCGCGCTAGATGATTAGCGCGACCGTGTCTATTCCAAATCAGACACGAATCGAGAGATTCTTGTATTTTGAACACAGGAATTGTTAGGGCTTTTGATTAATGGGTTATTAAGAGTCTTTTCATATAACTTAATTGTATGGAAATCGAGTTTAAGCATGGGTTCGATTAAATCATTTTTATTAAAATATGATTTCTGATTCTGATCGAATTCTATAATGGAAGCCCAAATTGAATGAGGGCTTTTGATAATGTTACTGAAATGAGTGAGATGGAGAGTATACTTACCCTGAAACGTAACGAATCGATGAAGAACGGCAGAGATGAGTTCCGGCGACGGAGGTAAAGGTTTCCGGTGACTTCGACTGCGATTCCGGCTAGGCCAGAGAGTCCAGAGTCTTGGAGAGAGCCGGGAGATGATAAATCCTTTCTTGATTGGGAGAATTTGGGTTCCAGGAGGAAGACTCGAGTTTTGTTTGAATTGCTTGAGAGAGAATTCGAGATTGATGGAGAAAAACTGAGGCGTTGAGTATTTGAAAATGGTATAACTCGCGTTAAAGGAAAAGAAACGTAATCGGATTTGAAATTCGAACGATTAAGCATTTTGAAATCACATTTACGTTTCGACTGTTTCGCAGGCGCGATCGTTCTAGGACCAGCCGCGCGATCGTGCCGAGGCACTTGGCGCGACCGTGCTAGAACGAAGCACGACCGTGCTAACTAGGGTTTCTTGATAAATTTTCAACTTTTGTCCTTGACTTTTCAGGTTTTATAAATTTGAAATATATAGTTACTTGTATAGCGTTTATGTGCATATAATCGAGTAAAACTTGCGAACTTGTATAGAATCATTGCATTTTATTTACCGCGGGAAAAATATTGAGACATTGCACGAGTATAGAACTTGAAATTTCATTACATTGAATTGAAATATGAATACTAAAAATCAGAAATGTTACAGTCTCCCCATGTTGAGAGAATTTCGTCCCGAAATTTAGCTAGAGGAAACAACATTAATAGTAAAAAGATGAGGGTACTTGAGCTTCATTTGGTCTTCTCGTTCCCAAGTGTACTCAGGACCACGCTTAGACTCCCAACGAACTTTGACGATAGGAATACGACTTCGCTTGAGTTGCTTGACTTCACGATCCATAATTTCCACCGGCTTCTCAACGAAGTGCATCGTTTCATCAATGCGCACGTCGTCAAGCGGTATATGGAGATTTTTATCAGCGAGACACTTCTTTAGATTAGATATATGAAATGTAGGATGCACATTGCCAAGAGATGGAGGTAACTCGAGCTTGTAAGCCACTTTCCCAATCCTTTCAAGGATTTTGAATGGACCAACATAACGAGGTGATAACTTGCCTTTCTTTCCAAAACGGATCACACCCTTTCATGGAGATACCTTAAGAAGAACGAGATCACCGACTTGGAATTCCAAGGGTTTTCGACGCTTGTCGGCATAACTCTTTTGTCGACTCCTTGCTACTCGGATATTGTCACGGATTTGAATAATCTTGTCGGAAGTTTCTTGAATTAACTCGGGACCGGTGATTTGTGCTTCACCAATCTCGTTCCAACAGATCGGAGAACGACACTTGCGACCATAGAGAGCTTCGAATGGAGCCATGTTGATACTTGTGTGGTAGCTATTGTTATAAGAAAACTCAATAAGGGATAAATGTGAATCCCAATTGCCACCAAAATCGATTACACAAGCTCTAAGCATGTCTTCAAGAGTTTGGATTGTTCGCTCGGTTTGGCCATCAGTTTGGGGATGGTAAGCCGTGCTCAAATCCAAACGAGTACCAAGAGCAGATTGGAGAGATTGCCAAAATCGAGAAGTGAACCGAGCGTCTCTATCAGATATTATGTTCAAGGGAACACCATGACGGCTCACAATTTCATCAATGTAAATTCGGGCAAGTTTCTCCACTTTGAAGTCTTCACGAATAGGCAAAAAGTGGGCAGATTTGGTGAGTCGATCAATGATCACCCAAATACTATCATAACCACTCGAGGTGCGAGGGAGCTTGGTAATGAAATCCATAGCTAAATTCTCCCATTTCCACACGGGAATTTCCGGTTGTTCAAGCAAACCAGAAGGACGCTGATGTTCGGCTTTGACTTTGGAGCAAGTTAAGCATTTGGCAACATAAAGAGCAATGTCCTTCTTCATACCGGGCCACCAATAAAGCTGACGAAGATCTTGGTACATTTTATCCGCACCAGGATGAATAGAATAACGAGTCTTATGAGCCTCGTTCATGAGAATTGCACGGAGATCATCGCGATCGGGAACCCAAATACGGTTCAAGTAATATAGTAAGCCATTGGGTTTAGATTCAAGAAGAAGTTCAACACCACACGACATTTCTTCATACATGTTACCCTCGGTAACTGAGACGTGTTGAGCTTCCAGGATACGGGTTTGAATATCGGATTGAATACGGGCGCAATGAATCATAACATAGTCTTTTCGACTCAAAGCATCGGCTACAACATTCGCTTTGCCGGGATGGTAACGAATCTCGCAGTCGTAGTCGTTAAGGAGTTCGACCCAACGTCGTTGCCTCATATTGAGTTCTTTTTGGTTGAAGATATGTTGAAGACTTTTGTGGTCGGTGAATACCACACATTTCGTGCCATATAGGTAGTGTCTCCAAATCTTTAACGCGAATACGACCGCACCCAACTCGAGGTCGTGTGTCGTATAATTCTTTTCATGAATTTTGAGTTGTCTTGATGCATAAGCGATCACTTTGCCTCGTTGCATGAGGACACAACCAAGACCTTGGTTAGAAGCATCACAATAGACAACTAGATCATCATTTCCATCGGGGAGAGTCAAGATGGGAGCATTGCACAACTTTTGCTTAAGAGTTTGGAAAGCTTCTTCTTGCTTCGGTCCCCATTCATAAGCTTTACCCTTATGGGTCAAGGCGGTAAGAGGGACAGCAATCTTTGAGAAGTTTGAGATGAAACGACGATAATAACCCGCAAGACAAAGGAACGAACGAACTTCGGTAGGAGTCTTCGGGGCATTCCAATTCTTAACCGTTTCAATCTTAGCAGGATCAACATGAATACCCTTGTCGTTGACGATGTGACCAAGAAATTGAACTTCTTTTAACCAAAATTCACATTTGGAGAACTTGGCATATAGTTGTTCTTTCTTTAAAAGGTCCAAAACCAATCTAAGGTGTTCTTCATGGTCGGCTTTAGTCTTGGAAAAGATTAAGATATCGTCAATGAAAACGATCACGAATTTATCAAGGTACGGTTTGCACACACGATTCATGAGGTCCATGAAAACTGCGGGTGCATTGGTTAATCCAAAAGGCATAACCATGAACTCGTAATGACCATACCTTGTTCGGAAAGCAGTCTTAGGAATGTCATCTTCTTGAACACGGAGCTGATGATAACCAGATCGAAGATCAATCTTCGAGAAACACGTAGAACCTTGAAGTTGATCAAAGAGATCATCGATTCTAGGCAAAGGATAGCGATTCTTGATAGTAAGCTTATTGAGTTCGCGATAGTCAATACACATGCGAAATGATCCATCCTTCTTCTTTACAAATAAGACGGGTGCACCCCACGGTGAATGACTCGGGCGAATGAACCCTTTATCGGAGAGTTCTTGAAGTTGACTTGCGAGCTCTTGCATTTCGGAAGGTGCAAGACGATAAGGAGCTCTAGCAACAGGGTTAGCTCCGGGCATGAGATCAATACGGAACTCGACTTGACGAACGAGAGGAAGACCGGATAAATCTTTAGGAAACACTTCGGGAAAATCTCGAATAATGGGAATGTCTTGGATACTCTTCTCCTTGACATCCTTTTGAACAATATGAGCTAGGAAGGCGATGTACTTCTTTCGCAAGTACTTTTGAGCAGTAGTACAAGACATCAATTTAAGACCCTTGCAAGGCTTTTCACCAAAAACCCTTAAGGTTTCTCCCGAAGGTAGCGGAATTCGGATGCACTTTTCAAAGCAAATAACTTCGGCATGATGATTTGATAGCCAATCCATACCTATGATAATGTCAAAGCTTCCTAGTGGCATTGGAATAAGGTTGATTGGGAATGCATGATCATTAAGTTATAAAGAGCAATCATAGATAATAGACTCAATTGTAAGGGAGTCACCATTTGCTATTTCAACGGTGAAGGTTTTCTCTAATTGGGATCGTGTCTTTGCAAGTAAAGGCTCAAAATTAAGTGACACAAAACTTTTATCGGCACCGGTATCGAACAAAATGGAGGCATATTGACTATTAACAAGGAACGTACCATTAACCACGTTGTTGTTGTCTTGAGCTTCGTTGGCGTTAATGTTGAAAGCACGCCCACGAGCTCCACCTTGTCTAGTATTTGCGAGCCTTGGACATAGATTACGAAAATGATTCGGGTCACCACACTCATAACAAGCACGCCCATTAGCAATGGCGGGAGCACCTTGATTAGCCACTTGAGGTACGGTTTGGTTTGGAGGGTTGACTTGGCCCGTAAGGGCTTTGGTCCTACAAACATTAACCGTATGACCATATCTCCCACAATAAGTACAAAGGCGACATGGGATGTTTTGGGGATGATGATAGTTGCAGGTGGCACAAAGTGGGTAAATTCCACCATATGGCTTTTTGACTGGTGCTTGAACCATAGGTGCAGCTTGGTTCACGGGAACAGCAGGAGTAACCACAGCAAAATTTCTAACCTTCCTCTTTCTAGTGTTGCGAGAGGGCTCGGTTGTAGCTTCTTTGGTGTGGTTAGGAGGGGTTACGGTTTCAGCAACTTTCTTAGAACCCTTTTTGGTAAGAGTTCCAGCTTTAACATGATTATCGGTTAGGGTAGCAGACAGGCGGATGGCATCTTCCAAAGTAGCAGGATTTCTACCTAAGACAGTATCTTGAATTTGTCTTGGTAGCCCACCAATGTACTTTTCGATGCAACGAGATAATGGAGTGACCATGTGGGGCACAAGAAGACTCAATTCATGGAACCGAGTTGTGTAAGCCAAGTGTTCCCCACTATCTTGGGCAAGATCCCAAAATTCGGCCTCTAACTTCTTCACTTCATTGCGAGGACAGAACTCCTCGGTCATAAGCCTTTTGACCTCATCCCAAGGTAAGGCCATAGCTACATCAACACCCCTATTCCTTTTCTCCCCATTCCACCATGTAAGTGCCCGCTTTTGAAGGACACTAGTAGCATGACGAACACGGAGGTTGTCGGGACAGTCACTATTGAGAAAGGTATTCTCAATACTTTCGAACCATTTGAGGAGTCCGGTAGCTCCTTCGGTTCCATAAAACTTTAGGGGATTGCACGAATTGAAGTGCTTGAAGGTGCATTGGGATGGATTACCACCATTTCCACCATTACCACCATTATTACCACTATTGCTTCCATTGCCATTAGTGGCACCATTGGCTTGGGTGAGTTGTGTCACCAATTGAGTAAGAATAGCAGCAATGTCGGAGTTGGCGTTAGCGGCGGGAGCACGACGAGGAGGCATTCTACAGATTTGAAACACAAGGCAAGAGAGATTGTAAGAACTTATGAGAATTGCTAGGATTTAATAGAATGAGATAACAAAATAAAAGATAGATAATCATAGTTTGGATTGTACTCAAAAGTGACAAAAATTCACTTGAATACTAAGGCATATTAAGGTTAATTTAAACTCATATAATTTTCAAGGAGACATGCTTTAGCCTATAGGTAAACACTCATCTCGGGAGTTCCCAGGAAAGCATACGGGTCCCTCCGTTGATTGGGATTTATGCGAAATGCTTTCCTAGACAGAAAACCCAAAATACAGGTGTCACCCTTCCAGATTGCACGTGTCCTCAAATAATTTAACAAGTTTAAAAACCTCAACGAAGAAATAAAAATTTTATTTAAAGAATTTTGCTTCAAGAAATTTCCACATGCTTAGAAAGGATAAAGATAGAAAAAGAAGATAAGAATAATAAGAGGTTTAGGCCATAGGAAAGGATGTTATTTATTTAATTATTATTTAAGAATATCCTAATAAGTCATGCATTTCTAACAAAGAAGGTAGCAAATATAATAATAATTAATCATGGTAAGCATGTAGCACATAGCATGTAGCACATAGCACAAAATCATGAAGCATAACATAAGTGGGTGTCCTAAAGTTATAGTCTAGGTCAAGATGTCTAATAACCTAAATCCCTATAACCAAGGCTCTGATACCAATCTGTCACACCCCGACCGATGGCGGAATCATCGGGGCGGGACATGTAAGACTGTTCATAGCACATGGTTGACTAAATTGAAATATATTAAAGTCAAATTTGCATTACAATAAATCCAAGTACAAGATCAAATTCAAACAAGAAACATAAATAATTCATAAAATTCTTGATTTATTTTGCTAAGTCCAAATCCTATGTTGAACACGTCTTGAATCAATCTCACATATTGGGGCCTGAAACATGAATAAAATAAAGTCAACTAAAAAGTTGGTGAGTATAACACAGTTGTATATAGATAGCATATAGTTGAAAACAAATCCTTTACATGACATGATAAATAAGGCGTTCATGGGGAGTAACTATTGTGTAACCAAATGTACAATCAAACCTTGTAACTAGCATGCAAAACAAAGTGTATTGTCGGTTTCAATCACCGCGTACCATGGGTGGGTTTGTCAGACTCAATAGATCCATCATTGAAAACCGTCGGCTTGTATAGTTAATGATTGCACATAAGAGCATACAAAGGTTAAACACACCTAGCACTCGGGCACAAAGCTCAAATTTTTGCACACATGTATGTAAATAGGATTTTTTTTGCACTTGTGTAGTTTGTGTAAATGTAAATGTGTAATGTGTAATGAGTATAGAGTTCATGTTCCACCCCAAAAGTGTAAAAGAGTAAAAGGGGTTGTGAATACTCACTTGGTATGGAAGTGAAGCTAACAAGGAATATAGATAGCAAAAAGATCCTTGAAAAGCACACTTTAACCTAAATAGTAATATGCATTGAATCACATAGATGTATAAAGTTTAAAAATGAAAGTTGGATTTGTATATAAAACCATTGGTTTGTATTTAAAAAGGATTGAATAAAATATATAAAGTTTGAGGTAAAATATATTTGAAACAATTTAATTAGGTTTGAATTAAATAAATAAGTGTATAACTATAGTTTATGAAATAATGTCATTATTAATTGTAATTAAGTATAAATAAATAAAACGATTTTGATTTAAAATGTAAAGTAAATAAGTCATCATTATTAAAAAATTTTGTAACTTAATTATTTAAAATATCATTTATGTGTAAGATGATAAATATAAATTTAATTTTTATAAACTTTTCAATAAATTACATTTATGCCAAGATTAAACTTTTAATCTATTTTTAAATACAGAAAACATATTTTTATAAAATCAGAAACATTTACTGATTAAAATCTAAAAATTATAATTCTGTTAAAAATTCTGAGTCTAGTACGACCGTGCCTCGGAAGGACACGATCGTGCTCAAGCCACGGGCGCGACCGCGCTAGTCGGGGCGCGACCGGGTTGATCAATCAGAAGCACAATCTAGACAAGTCATCAGGCACGACGGTGCCTTAGCCCGGCACGGTCGCGTCTATGATTTTTAGACACAACAGAGACTAGCCCAAAGGGCATGACAAGGTCTGGACGGATGACACGACCGCGCTGCTAGTCGACACGACCGCGCTGCTAGTCGACACGACCGCGCTGCTAGTCGACACGACCGCGCTAAACGAGGCACGGCCGCGCTAGATGATTAGCGCGACCGTGTCTATTCCAAATCAGACACGAATCGAGAGATTCTTGTATTTTGAACACATGAATTGTTAGGGCTTTTGATTAACGGGTTATTAAGAGTCTTTTCATATAACTTAATTGTATGGAAATCGAGTTTAAGCATGGGTTCGATTAAATCATTTTTATTAAAATATGATTTCTGATTCTGATCGAATTCTATATTGGAAGCCCAAATTGAATGAGGGCTTTTGATAATGTTACTGAAATGAGTGAGATGGAGAGTATACTTACCCTGAAACGTAACGAATCGATGAAGAACGGCAGAGATGAGTTCCGGCGACGGAGGTAAAGGTTTCCGGTGACTTCGACTGCGATTCCGGCTAGGCCAGAGAGTCCAGAGTCTTGGAGAGAGCCGGGAGATGATAAATCCTTTCTTGATCGTGAGAATTTGGGTTCCAGGAGGAAGACTCGAGTTTTGTTTGAATTGCTTGAGAGAGAATTCGAGATTGATGGAGAAAAACTGAGGCGTTGAGTAATTGAAAATGGTATAACTCGTGTTAAAGGAAAAGAAACGTAATCGGATTTGAAATTCGAACGATTGAGCGTTTTGAAATCACATTTACGTTTCGACTGTTTCGCAGGCGCGACCGTGCCAAGATTGGCGCGACCGTGCTTAGGAACCGGGCGGGATCGTTCCAGGACCAGCCGCGCGATCGTGCCGAGGCACTTGGCGCGACCGTGCTAGAACGAAGCACGACCGTGCTAACTAGGGTTTCTTGATAAATTTTCTACTTTAGTCCTTGACTTTTCAGGTTTTATAAATTTGAAATATATAGTTACTTGTATAGCGTTTATGTGCATATAATCGAGTAAAACTTGCGAACTTGTATAGAATCATTGCATTTTATTTACCGCGGGAAAAATATTGAGACATTGCACGAGTATAGAACTTGAAATTTCTTTACATTGAATTGAAATATGAATACTAAAAATCAGAAATGTTACAGAACGGTCTTTGGTTATATATATACTGAATGATTGTTCATAGTTGTCTACGAATTTGGGTGTTGAAGCCCATGAATGTGTTCAAGATACTTTGGCAGGTCATTTTAATAAACTATTTCAGTTTATGAATTCACTAGCTTTGTGCTGACCCATGTTTTAACAAATTTTTTTGAACGCATCACAGGTAGTCATTAGACAAGGCATTTCCAGAATTAGAATAAATTGATGAACTATCCAGATGATGGGCATGCCTGGAACTATAAAACCCGAATAATATTTTCCTTGTTAGGAACAGATGATGTAACTTTTATGAGAACATGATGTAATCAATATTTTGATGTTTAAATAAAAATTGATGATTTTAGTTTCCGTTGTGTTCACAGTAACTAGAAAGAGACCTTCTGACCGGTGTGCAGTTATCTGACAAACAAAAATGTTCTGTCTAAGGAAAGAGCGGTGCATAAATCTCTCTGAGATCCGGCGTTCTTTCCTGGGAACATCTCTGTTGGAGGTACTACTTTGGTTAGATAAATGTCCTATGTTACGGGTGTGATAAGTTGGTATCAGAGCCTCAATTTAAGGGATTTAGATGCTACAGGAATAGTATCCAGACTTAAACTATGATTCTGAGATTAGTCTGGAAATGTCTCAGGATAAGTTAGGGGTATACATTAAGTATGACCTATAATGGGAAATACCTAGAAATCGGATAATTAAAGGCATTTTGGACAAGTGTTGTTAATATCTGAATTTCTGGATTATGATCGGTTATACGAATTCTGATGTTATATACCTATATGTAGGTACAAATGGTAGGATGTGGTAGAGGACAAGGCAGAGGTAGGGGTAGGATGCCTAACACTAGGTATCATACCCGCGACACGACAAACACGAACATTGACCCAAATAAGAACGTAAATGCAAATGCTGAACACCATGTAGATGAAGTTATCATGACTGAAGCTCAATTCCAAGGAGCAGTGGCATCTGAGGTCACCCGAGTACTTCACACAACTTTACCTGGAATCCTCGATGACACACTTAGGAGAAGGGAAAATCATAACAGTCTGGGAAACCAGAATGAAAGGACTAGTGGTGATGTTCCTAGAACAGAAGATACCCTTCATACCACTCTAGTAGGAAACAATATAGGCACAACCCGAACCTATGAAACAATTGCAATGACGAACTAAATCATAGGAGTACATGGACAAGGATGCAACTACAAGAATTTTAGTGACTGTTACCCTAAGTCATACAATGGAAAGAAGGATGCCATTGCAGCTTTGTAGTGGATCACGTTTGTGGAAGCAGTAATCAAGATGAGTGAATGTAGGGCATGTCAAGCTGTGAAGTTTGCTGCACATTCATTTAAAGAGGAGGCTCTTGACTAATGGGAGTCAGTCAAACAAACAAAAGGAGAAGCTGTGTCTGATAGGATGATTTGGGAGGGTCTCAAGTCTGTAATAATTAAGAAGTACTGTCCACAAAATGCTGTGGAAAAAATTGAAGCGGAATTTCTACAGTTCGAAGCTGGAACCATGACTCATCAGGAATACAAGACTAAATTTAATGAAAGGGCCAAGTTGGTGCCACATCTGGTTACTCTTGAGTTAAGGAGAGTTAAATGTTATATTCAAGTTTTACCTCCTAAGGTTCGTACCGTAGTGAAATCTATCGCACCCTAGACAATAGATTTGGCTGTTGAGAAAAGTGCGGTGATGTTTGACGATGTGGCAGCCCAAGAACCAACGAAAGTTAATCACAAGAGAAAAACTAAAGAGGTTGTTTATATGTTCAAACTGGGAAATAGTAAATTTCTCAAAAAGAGGAAGATTTAATTCAAACCCCGATAGAGCCAATCAGGGGATGAAGTGCCAGACTTGTCAGAAGTTTGGCCATTCTGCAACCCAGTGCCCAAAGATTAAATGTTTTAACTATGGAGAAATAGGCCATTATAAGACTTCATGTCTTAAACCACCTAATCAAGTGATGGGTGGTCAGAATAAGGGCACAGGACGAGTGTTCGTCCTAGGAAGCGGAAGTGAAACGAAAAATAAAGCTAAGGAAGTAGCAGGTACTTTCTTAGTTAATATTATTTACGCCAAGATTTTATTTGATACATGGGCGAATAGAAGTTTTGTCTCATGTACATTCACCCCATATTTAGGCGTAAAACCGATTCGACTTATTCATGCCTAGTGGCGAACAGATTAGGATAGCCAAATCATATCCTGATTGTGTCATCAATTTTGGTGACGATAACGTATTAGTTACACTAATGCCAATGAACTTGAACGAATATGAGGTTATCCTAGGTATGGATTGGTTAAACCAATACCAGGCGCATATTGATTGTGACAAGAGAACAGTCAAGATTAAGAAACCAGATGAAACTAGTTTGATGATTCAGGGTGATAGTAATAACAATAAGATTGAAATAATTTCCATAGAAAAAGCTAAGAAAGAATTAATTTGGGGGCGGTTTATTCATACTCCATGCTTTAAACGTTAAACTCGAAGGACATATTGTGGATATTCCCGTAGTCATTGATCACCCGGATGTCTTTATGAAAGAATTACCCGATCATCAAATTGAATTCCGAACCGAACTCATTTCACACACAAACACTCTGAAGTTTCCATCCCGAACCCTGGTTCGTGTACAAGAGTTCGGTTTCCAGCATTTCGACTCCAAATTACCGTAGATAGTGCTGAGGTAAGGTTCTGACCTCTTGTTAAGCCTTAGTTATACACCATTAAGTTAGAATTGTATACTTAAGTATTGTCATTACATATCTAGTAGCTCTGTCCGAGGTGTTTGCCATATTACTAAATTGATAAGCTGAAATACTGCCGAGGTGAGTTATTAAACTGTGATGCATGAACCCAATCATGGCCTTGTCTGGCATGATTGATTTATGAAACATTTTAGGTATCTTAAAATGATTCTACCGATTGTTTATATATAACGTATTCTAAGCGCTTATTGTATTTCACTTGCCCGTGGAACGACATGTTGGACAGGACCCATGGAACGGTCTTTGGTTATATATATACTGAATGATTTTTCATAGTTGTCTATGAATTTGAGTGTTGATGCCCATGAATGTGTTCAAGATACTTTGGTGGGTCATTTTAATAAATGATTTTAGTTTATGAATTCACCAGCTTTGTGCTGACCCGTGTTTTATCAAATGTTTTTGAACGCATCACAGGTAGTCATTAGACAAGGGATTTCCAGAACTAGAATGAACTGATGAACAATCCAGATGATGGGCATGCCTAGAACTATAAAACCCAAATAATATGTTCCTTGTTAGGAACAGATGATGTAACTTTTACGAGAACATGATGTAATCAATATTTTGATGTTTAATTAAAAGTTGATGATTTTAGTTTCCGCTGTGTGCTTTTGATATCAACGTCACAGTAACTAGAAGGCGACCTTCCTACCGGTATGTAGTTATCCGACAAATAGAATGTTCTGTCTATGGAACGAGCGGTGGATAAATCTCTCCCAGACCCATCGTTCTTTACTGGGAACATCTTTGTTGGAGGTACTACTCTGGTTAGATAACTGTCCTGTGTTATGGGTGTGACGCATAATCTTTATTCATTTTTCATGTTTTAACGCCGAATGACCAAAGCCTTATGGAACCTAAAAGAAAAACTAGCAAAAATTCAGTAAAGATATGTCTGATGGTTCAATGATATGATCATGTGTTAGTTCAAAATCAGAAAATTAACCGTTCATCACAACGAGTCAATGACTTGATGTATTAAAGTCTTTCTAGAACAAAAGATTATAACTGAAATTTCATCTGTCTAATTAGTATGTAGGTTAAACTGATTCAATTGAGTTCCAGGAAGTAATATTAGCGTATGCAATTTCTCACAAGGGAGCTGGAATGACATAGAGAAAACGTTAGTAGTTGTCTAGGTAGCGAGTTAGACAACTATGATATGGAGTGAGAATTTTTTTTATGGACACTTGATCCTATGAGATTGATATGGATTTTTTCCAATTACATTACTAGTGACACCATCACTCATGTCATTCATAACTTGGTTTAGATAGAGATCTTAACGGAATAGATGTCGAATAATGAGCTCGAGGAAATAAAAATTTCCTAGTAACGTTGAACCATCCAGATTCCTATGATCTATCCTAAGATGGGAGTGAAATCTCGATGAAGAAAGAGAATGTCAGAGTATTTGGAAATAGTCTAATTGATTTGACTCAACAGATACTAAAGATAGACGAATCTTCATGGGGTTTAGAGAAAAAAAATGTTTGAGAATTGTCAGCTTTCGTTGGCGAAGATTGAGTTCTATACTCCATTAACCACCATTGGCACCTGTTGGAAAATTTGTGCGACAACCAGTCTTGTAATAGATTAGGTCTTTATGAGTTCTTAATTGTAATCTTTTCTAAGTTCTTGTTAAGTTGTTGTAACAGGCGAACTTAACAAGTTCGCTTGATATAGTTGTGGCGAACTTAATAAGTTCACCTAAGGCTAATTTTGACGAACTTGCTAAGTTCGCCTGTAGCAGTGTGTTGCCTAAAAATAGTGCTTAGTTTGTTTTGATTGTAGCTTCTGTGATTTGTAACTTGTAAGCACTTTTATCAGAGCAATACAATAGAGAGCTTATTGGAGATCATGTCTTTGTGTGTGATTCTATTGTATGTGTATATGTTCAAGACGAGTGTATTTGTTAGGATTCCGCACTATAAAGTACGTGTTATCCATCTGAGATCGATCCGTAGACCCGTTGGGACCTACAATTGGTATCAGAGCTATTGCTCCTGATTAGAGATCATCGTTTGACATTGTTTCGATTACGATTTTTGAAGACTTTTGTATTCATGGAGTTTCTTGATGTTTGTGAAGAGTTTTTGGATTGATTTCATAATTTTTGGTGTTGTTTTGCCAAAATTGATCCGTTAGAAGTGTTCTATTTCACAAATTGAAGAATCCTATGGCTTGAATTTGATCAATTCCTTCAAAATCTCAAAATATGATGATTTTTAGTCTGGTTCATGCGTTTGGGGTTTAGAACATTCCTTCTTGTTCTTCAGCTGAAACAGGCGAACATCTCCAGGCAGTTACAGGCGAACTTGTTAAGTTCGCTTTTTCCTGATCAGGCGAACTTGTTATGTTCGCTTACTAAGTTCGCTTTTGACAAAATTTGTTCAAAATTTTTCTAAGTGTTGAATTTTTCATGATTGCAAAGATATCAAGTTCAAATCATGCTAGTGTGAACAACATGACTCATTTACTAAACTATGATAATGAAATTGATACTCCAACCAAGCCACTGAGGCTGGTGAACTTAAAAGATTACTCTAACTGGAAAAGTCGTTTTGAGAACTATATTAACATTAGTGATACAAGCTTGTGGATTCCAATTTGTGAAGGATACAAAAATCCTATTCATTCTCATATGGGAAGAGCAGATTTTCCAAAACCAATTTTAGCTCTTATAGTTGAAGAGAAGCTTTTGTATGATAGAGAAAGAAAGCACTGGCTACTTTATTAATGTGTCTACAATTAGATATATATATAATACTTTCAAGAAGTTTACTACCTCGCGTGATCTTTGGGAAGGGTTAGCCAAGAGATGTGAAGGGAGTACTGACATAAAGAAGAGCAGGAGAGAGTTGCTGAAAAAGCAGTTTAGTGTGTTCAAGCATTTTGATGGAGAAACTATGATGAACGGATGTCCATATATTATTTGCTTTTGAGTGAGATGGTGAACAATGATATTTCATACAAGAACAGGATGGTACTTGAGAAATTTCTGGATGCTCTACCAGCTCATTTTGAGATGTATACCATAGTCATTAAAGAGCAACTTGGATTTGATGAAATGAGTCTTGAAGATCTTATGGGAAAGATTCAATCATATGATTTGAATAAACAAAAGAAGGATACAGTCTATCAGGATCCAAGCATTTATTTTGGTAAAGGTACATCTACACAGAAATCTGGAGTTGCATTGTTTTCTTGAGATATTTCTGAAAGTCCCAAGGAGAGTTCTTGTAATGAAGGTTCATGTTTTGTTGCTTCAAGTTCTGGATGTTCTAAAAATTCCAAGTGTGACAATCATTCGTGGTCTCAAAAGATGTCTCCTAAAGCTGCAGATGATATGATGGGTATGATTGCTTCATTTCTGACTACATATGAAAACTTTATAGGAGGCAAAATATCTGATCGTGAGATAATTGAGGAAGATTTCAAACAGTTGGATAAAGATGCTTTAAAAGAGATGAATATACAGTGGAACATGGCTTTATGGATGCGACAAGGAAAGGAACACTTGATGAAAACTGGAAAGAAGTTTATTGGGGAATCTAGCAAAACAAAGATGGGTTTAGAAAAGTCAAAAGTGAAATGTTACAACTGTCAGGAGTTTGGACACTTTGCTAGGGAATGCACAAAACCAAAAGTTCAGAATCAGAGTTTTTCAAGTAACCAGAATAAGAAGAATACTTCCACAGCTTTGATGTCTCAACAAGATGAAAACTATAACTGGGGTATCCATTTGGATGATATTGTTGGTCATGTCAGCCAAGCGTTTCTTGCTGAAGTTCATTCTGAAGATGGTACTGATAGTAGTTCTTATGATGGTGACTCAACTGATTCTGGGAGTGTTGCTGAGGTTGAAGAATGTATTATTCAGAATGATGAATCTAAGTTTTCAACTGAAAAACTGCTTGAGGATAATGGGGCTGCTGGAAAGGTGACTGAGAAGATTGCTGAGATGTTGATTGAAGCTAATGCATTCATGGCTGATTCTAAACATGTACAAAAGGTTGTTTCTTGTACTAAATGCATTGAATTTGATTTGCAAATTAGCAGATTGTCTGATGATAACACAAATCTGATCTGTTATATGAAGGCAATTTACACATCTAATCAAATTTTAAAATAAAATGAAAAGCTTTTGAACATTAGAATTGAATCTTTAAAGGAAGATATTAAAGTTTTACAAATTAAAGTAAATGATCAAGCTTTTCATCTTGATGTGGTATATTCTGAATATGAAAAGAAAATTAATGAACTTGCCCAATCACAAACAGAAGTAACAAAATTGTTGAGAAAGCTTGAAAGTTATAAAAATTACAGTTTTCTGTTGGAATATTATAATGAGAAAGCTACAAATGAGAAAGTGGTGGGAGGTATAGGTTATTGTCCTTCTTTTGATGATAAGGCTATTAGTGGGGGAGTTAGTTTTTGTCCTCCGTTCAATAGTAACTACTCTTCTCGTAGCATTGAGAAAGTGACAGAAGAAGATCTAGAGCCAAAAACCGTCCTCAAGGTGAAACTAGTTACTAGAGAGGATATGGTTTATGATGATTCTAGCTATAATGAAACCTTTGATCTAGAAAAGGCAGAAGGCATTGTGAAAGAATGTATAGTTGATGAATCTGTTTTGGTCAAGAAAGTAACCAGAGATAGATGCATCCTGACTGAACTGGATAAGGATACTGACCAATCTCAACCTAAACCGTTGAAACCATTTGTGAGCAGTGCCACACCCAAACCGACAGCGGAATACGTTGGGGCGGGACATGTAGATTGTTCATAAGCTCATGGTTTACTAAAGTTGAAATAATTAAGTAATCAAATTTCATTTCACAATTCAGAACGCCAAATCCAACAATACTGTAGGTCCCCGGGTGTCTAGGATCGTTACGTGTGAGTGTGTGACTAGTCAGACCGGGTGTGGAATGCCCTTGACTAGGTGGAGAATCACGTAACACAAAGTAAACCGACAACGAAATCACTTTGAAAATCCGTCTATTATAAACTTGAATGTTACAGAGAGAATACAACTGAGTGCAAAATGCTTGCATACATAACTTCTGTTAACCTAGCCTATTTATACTAGATCTGATCTCAGTGCGCATGGCAAATTGTTCCTGCGTACTTAACAAGTATGCAGAGTTCTCTTGCGTACTTGCTAAGTACGCAGGAAGTAATTCATGCGCACATGTTAAGTGCGCAAAAAACTTAGAGAAAAAGAGGACTAGTACATACATTAGTAATTACAACTCGATAACTAAAAACTACAGACACTACAATACAAAGACTAATACATTCAAGACAAGTACAAAAGCTAAGACAATATCCAGAGTGTTTGCCACACAAACGTGTTTCAACAAACTCCCCCTTGACAACAGCTCTGGATTGTCTTCGGTCTTCACTGCGCCCCGGCTTTAGCTTCCATCTTCTTCTTGTAATCAAGGCATAACTTGATCACCTTGTCGTATTTAGAAGCAAGGAACTTTTTCCACTCGTCCGTGTACAAGCAGTACTTGTCAGCTAGGGCTTTCGGATCTTTCACAGAAAAGTTTATGAAGCAGAATTCATCAAACACTCTGATTAGTTCCCTTGGCACTAAGCTTCCACTCTCGGACCACACCTTTCCAATCACCACTGCCTCGCCCGATTTAGGATCTACGTACCAGTACCATATGTTACCGAGGATATCCTGAGATAACTTGCTCAAGGGAATCTTGGTTCACACATCATCGGCTTGTATACCAGTTTCTTTAAGCTTTTATTAGTCACAGGATGTCTAACGTTCTTGTCCCTGACTCGCTTGGGCACTTGAGGCTTAAACATTTCGAACTTCCCAGATCTTACCTCTTGCTGTAGAACTTGCCACAAACCCATCGCTACTGCGTGATTTGAGTGACCCAATAGTTCTCGGTTTGCTAGGTTCACGAGGTCGTATCTTGGCAAGGAGTTGAAAGTTTCGCTGGTTGGTTTCAAGTATTGAACCCCCCCAGCTCGCTTGATTGCAAACAACTTCTTATCCTCCTCGAACCTCACAGCTAAGATCATCTCTGTCGCTCCAAGTTTTTCTATGATTGATGTCTTTTGCAAGACAGGAGCCGGATCCTTCAATGAACTTGCAGGCATATTTTTTCTTTCTGTGCCTCTGGATCCACAGGTGTAGGGTCGGCAGGGGAGGCTTCAGTCGACGCCTCAACAGTACTAGCAGGCTCGACTGAACCTGTGTCTTCAAAGGATGGAACTTCGAACTTCTCTCCATCTTCAAACTCATACTCTCCTTCCCCGTTTCCCTTGGTAACTTTGATTAAAACATCATCATCCTCCTCATCTCAGTCGTCACCAGAGTCGATCTCTCCCTCTTCCAGATTGCAGAGTGCTTCGATCTGTGCTTCTTTGGAGTAGTATGGCTCTAAGAATAGAATCACATCATCCGATACATCGTTAGATAGATCTTTCAAAATGTCAGCCACCGACTTTCCTTTATTAGCACCTGAAGCATCACCTCCACCTTCAGGCATGACAGAAATGGGAACAATCACCAAAGCCGACGATTGCTGCTCACTTCCACTCGGTCCGGCTTCAGGATCCTTGTCCTGATCATCACCCTTAGTTAGATCAACTAAGTGACAAGCTTCTTCACTACTAGGCTTAGGTGGTTGCTTCTCCGATAGTTCCTTTAATCTCTCCCCATGAGCAGCAAGCGTCTTGGCCATATCACAGACCAGTTTCACCATAGTTTCATGCTCTAAACACTGCTTGTCATCAGCCGCCCGCTGTTTCTTTAGTGCGGCTACTTCATCAATAAACGATTTTATCTGGCCCTGTTGCTTGTCAGATTCTTCATGTGATTTCCGTACCGTTTCAAGTAGTCCAGTGACTTGAGTCTCTAGGGTAGTGATCCTAGCATTACGAGGATCAGGACCCCTAGACAAAGATGCTTCGGCCTGATGAGTGGGGAAGGTAAACATTTCTTCAAATTCAAATCCCTGATTGAAGTCAAAATCAGCAAATGGTTCACTGATGTGTTGGAGAGTGGTTGTGGGGATTGAGGTAGGGATGGAAGTTGTTTGGATGGTGGTAGGGGTGATGGTGACAGACTCGGTTAGAATAGGAGTTGTCACCACCACTTGAATAGATTGCACAGGGAGGGGCACTATCACAGGAACCTCCTCCGTGATAGCAGTGGTAGCCACATCAGGTGTTACACGTGGCCTCCTCCGCTGTCGCCTATAAAGATGTTGTGAAGGTGAGGTAGAAGTGGAATCACTACTCGCAGCCATGACACTTGCTTGCCTCTGAGCACTAACTTCTACCTCACGAAGGATAGCTTGGTGCGGCCTATCCCCCCGTAGCTTGTTTTGACTTTCTCTTCTGCGTCTCTCTATAGCAGCGTCCGAATCAGAATCGGGCTCGTATTCACTGCTAGTTGCTTGTCTCTTTCTCTTTGAAGATGACTCGGGAAGGGTCACCTTCGTCAATCTTCTTGGGTGTGCCTGGGATGGTGCATCATCTGAATTCGAGGAATCTGACTCGGTCATTTCTAAGACGGAATCTTCAGCACCTCCAACTCCCTGTTCTTCATCTCTTTCATCGTCAGACATACCACCTTCAGATTCAACTTCCTCTTCTTCATGTTGTTCATCACTATGTTCATTGAGTTCAGGCTCAGACTCTACACTATACCATCTGAACTCAGCAGGGGCCATATATGCTTCATTTATTAGGTGGCCAAAGAGAAGAGTGTGCTCAGGGGTAGGTTCTACACTGCCTGGCTTTAGAAATTGTGCAAACACTCTTTTGTCCACCCATTTGACTTGTAGTCTCTCTCTAATATGAGGTAGATGTTAGGACATAGTTTGTAATGACAAAAGCTTGTAATAGTTAGATCTTATGTCTTTATGTTTTTGTTATGTAAAAAGTCACTAAGTGTTTATTCAAGTTTACCTAGAGGCGAACTTGTTAAGTTCGCCTGGTCTAACAGAGGCGAACTTAATAAGTTCGCTTAAGTCTATCTGAGGCGAACTTGTTAAGTTCTCTTAGTCTGTTAGAGGTGAACTTAATAAGTTCGCTTATTTCAGGTCAGACGGCTATATATATGTTTGTTTACAGAGTCAGTCGATACACATAGAACAGAGAATTATCGATTAGTCTGATTGAGTCTGTAAACTTTAATGTGATTTGGAATACAATTGAGAATGTTATTTACGTGATTGTCTACATTGTCTTTTATGCATATAAACGTTGATTCGTTGGATTCCGCACTCCGAGTTAACGTCACGTCTTATCACAAGATCGATCCGTAGAAGCGCCATGAGGACCTACAAGTGGTATCAGAGCTATTGCTTGTGATTCTTGTTGATTCTAGACGGTTTTATATGCAAATTGACATAAAATTTGACATTTTTGAGTTTTTCATTTCCATAGAGTTTTCAAGACTAATTCAGATCTGATTTGGTGTTTTTGAAGAGGATTTTGACGAAATTGATCCGATAGAAAGCTTCTAATAGAGAAATTACATAATCCTACGGTCCAATTTTGATTAATTCCTTCAAATCAGTGATTAATGATGATTTCAGTCTATCTCTGGTTCGCGGATTTTGGTCTGAAGTGTTCTTGATCTTGATTCTGTTTCTGCAAGCGAACATGTTGATTTGTGTGAAGGCGAACTTAGCAGGCGAACTTGTCAAGTTCGCTTCTCATAGGATTAAGCGAACTTATTTTAGGCGGACTTAATCAGATTTTTTGAATTCTGGTTTAAGCGAACTTATTAAGTCGCTTCTCATTAAGTTCGCTTGGGTGTCTTAGCAGGCGAACTTATTATCTTCGCCTAAGGGTAAAGAAGTTCAACACTTGGAATTTTTTTTTAGAAAAAATGGCAAATATGGTTCAAGTCACGAATATGTTCAATTATGACAATGAGATCGGTACATCTCAAAAACCTCCGAAGTTGTTGAATCTAGCTGATTATTCAAATTGGAAAGATCGGTTTGACCAGTTTGTATCTTTTACCGATACCAGTTTGTGGATTCCGATTTTGGAAGGTTATATGCATCCGACTTATTCTTGGATGGGACAGGATAATGTTCCAAAGCCGGTGTCAGCGTTAATTACTGAAGAGAAGCTACTATTTGACAGGGAAAAGAAAGCGATGGCTAGTATTTCGATGTCTCTTCCGAAGGAAATATATCATAGTTTCAAACAGTTCAAGACTTCTCAACAACTGTGGGAAGCATTACAGAAAAGGTGTGAAGGAAGTTTGGATGTGAAGAAGAGTAGAAAGGAGCTATTAAAGAAGCAGTTCTTGGTCTTTAAGCATTTTCAAAATGAATCCTTGGATGATCTTGCTACAAGATTCTACCATCTTCTTAGTGAACTGGCAAGTGCGTCTGTGGTGTATGAGACTGAGGAAATCAATGATAAATTCTTGGAGGCTTTACTATCAAAATTTGATGTGTACACGGTTTTAATCAAAGAGAATATTAAGTATAAAACCATGTCTCTTGAAGAAGTTCTAGGGAAGATTCAGTCGCATGACATGATTATGAAGAAGAAAGAGACTAACTTAGAGCATATCTAGGATCCCTCAATGTATTTTGCCAAATCTACCGGTAAATCTGGTAATGGAGTGGCATTCTTTTCTGGTGATGCTCAAGATTCTTCAAATGATTAGTGTTCTGGAGTTCCAATTCATTCTGGTCATTCAAGCCATTCTGGATTTTCTGTGACTACAGCTTCTACTTCATCTGGATCTCATTTGAATCAGAAGGTTGCTGATGACTATCTTGCTATGTTTTCTTTATTCATGGCATCATATGAAAATTTTATTGGAGGTAAAATACATGATCCTGAAGTTATAGAAGGAGATTTCAGACAGATTGACCCTGTTGATCTGGAAGAAATGAATATCCAATGAAATATGGCCATGTTGATGCGTCAAGCTAAAGATTTCTTGAAGAAAACTGGTAGAAAATATATTGGCTCAAATAGTCGATCTCGCATGGGTTTTGATAAAAGCAAAGTTCGGTGTTACAACTGTTAAGAATATAGTCACTTTCTAAGGAATGCGTGAAGCCAAAGGTCGAGTTTGATTCTCAAAAGAAGTAGTCTAATTTTCAGCATAATAGGAATCAGTCACAAGGTTCATCTGGTAATACAAATCATGCATCTGCTTCATCGGCATTGGTTGCTCAGAACGACGAAAACTATGACTGGGGCATTCATCTGGAAGACTTGGTGGGTGCTGTGAGTCAGGCTTTTGTAGTAGAAATTCATTCTGAAAAAACCAGAGGAGTTGACTGATGATGAAAGTTCTAGTGATGATTCTTGTGAAGGTGACAGTGTTCCAAGCGTTGATGAAGAAATAGAACAAGTGCAGAATATTGATTCTGATGTTGCATCAGGTGTTGCTGAGGAGGATATGGTTTTTACTCAAAATGCTTCTGATGGTGCTGATTCAGAAAATATTCCCATCGCAAAAGTATTCATGGCAGACATGTCTGATCCGTCTAAGGTAAAAGACTCTGTTTGTCATATTTACTGTTCTAACTGCATTTTTGTTAAAGATAAATTGCAAAAGGTCATGGATGATAACACAAACATGATTTGTGACATGAAATCGATGCATACTGTTAATCAGAAACTGAAAGATAATGATAAATTGTGCATTGATAGAATTGAGTCTTTGAAAAGAGACTTAAATTCTCTTGGGCTAAAATACAAAGAGCATCATCTGGATATGGCTTATGCTGAGATATAAAAATGTAATGAAGTTGTTGCTCAAAAGAGTAAAGAAATACCTGACAAAGAGTCTGAAGTGATCAAACTTCATAGAAAGATGGAAAAATTTGAAAATTATTCGGTTGTTTTGGATTATTTTAACTCAAATGCTGATCCTACTAAGCGTGTTGCTGGAATTGGATTTATTCCTCCACCGTTTAATGCAAACTATGTGGTGGAACCTGAAATTATACATGAAGAGGAGATAGATCCAAAGACTGTGTTAAAGGTGAATCCGGTAACTGGGGAGGATATGGTGTATGATTATGATTCTGAAGATGAGGTGTTTAATGAGAAGAAGGTCGAGGGCATTCGAAAAGAGGTCAAAATTGATGACCCAACAGTTGTTAAATCTGTTACCCGGGATAGATGCATTCTGTCTGAACCTGAAGAGGTGAAAGTTGGTACTTCTAAGCTTTCTCCAATTTCACAGTCGAGTGGTTTTGTCGCAGCTGGTTATCAAAAAGTGTATTCTTCAAAGATGCCAAAACAGGCTTATGTTCCAAAGAAGCCGATAAACTGTTCTGGACATTCCTCTGAAGCTTATTCCTTTGATGGATCCTCAAATTCAAAGATAACTCCTTATTTCAGATCTTATCAAGAAAGAAGAGTGTGTTTTCATTGCAACGAGGCTGGTCACATTCTGATAAATTGTCCTTACAAGAAGCAGGGTAAAATGAAGATTGTTCCTTCATAACCAAAAGTGGTGAAGATTCTGAAAAGAAAAGATAAGGGAAAGTCGTCTTCTAGTTTGGAGAAAAATTTACCTGGTCGATCTTTTGTTAAATCTTATGGAGTTAAACAACAGGATAAATTGAATTCTAAATCTTTTGTATGCAAAGAGAAACTTGAGATTCCTAATGTTGGAATTTCAAAAGATTCTCAGCAGAATGTTAAATTGTCTAGACCTCAAGGAGAAGAAGAAACAGAAAATTGAAGAAAATTTTGGAAACATCCGAATCTGACAATAAAATATCAAATAATGTTTTTCAAAACAATAAAAATGGATCTTCTTTGAAAAAGTCTGATTGTCAAACTTCTGTTCCAAAAGTGAATGATAAGATTGACTGTAAATTACAAGAAGTTGTTTATTTTGATCAATCTGGACGACCCAAGACCACGATGGCTTGGGTTCCTATTTCTAACTGATTCTCGTTGTTTATGTAGGGACAACCAAAGAGGACTATCAACAATACATGGTATGTGGATAGTGGTTGCTCTCGACATATGACAGGGAATGTTAGATTGCTTGAGGATGTAAAACAAATTGATGGAGGTTATGTCGCTTTTGCGGGTAATAAAGGCGGGTACATAACTGGACAGGGCACGTTAAAGAATGACAAAGTCAAATTTAAGAAGGTGAATTATGTTGAGCAGCTGGAACACAATCTTTTAAGTGTATCACAAGTTTGTGACAAGAAGTTTTCGTTCCATTTCAACGAGGCTGAATGCTATATTTTGAAACTGGGCTTCGTGATTCCTGATGAATGGATTCTCATGAAGGCTCCGAGGAGAAATGACACGTATGTCCTTGACATGAGTGTCGCCACTACAACGGATTCAATTCCTACTTGTTTACTCTCCAAGGCGTCAGAATCTGATTCAATATTGTGGCACAGGAAGCTAGCTCACATTAACTATATGAAGATGAACTACATTGTTAGGAATGATCTGGTTCTTGGTATTCCAAAGATGAAATTCTCAGTTCCTGATGATTGTATTCCTTACAAGAAGGGGAAGCAAAGAAAGAAATCTCATAAACCTAAATCGACGAATTCTATCGTAACCCCTTTGGAGTTGCTGCATATGGATTTGTTCGGTCCTATCAGTATCAGGAGCATTGGTGGAAAATCGTACTACTTGGTAGTAACTGATGATTACTCCAGATTTTCATGGGTTAAGTTTCTTTCCTCTAAAGCTGAAACCACCAAGTTGGTACAATACTTAATCCTGGGTTTGGAGAATTTATTCAATCTGAAAGTCAGAAGAATCAAGAGTGACAATAGCAGCGAATTTAAGAATAGCAAAATGGGCTTATTCTGTCTACAAAAAGGAATTCATCATGAATTCAGTGCGCCATATGTTCCTCAACAAAACGGTGTTGCTGAACGAAAGAACAGGACGTTGGTCGAAACAGCTCGCACGATGCTTGCCGTTTCTAAGCTTCCGGTCACCTTTTGGGCTGAAGCTGTGAATACTACGTGTCATGTTTTCAACAGGGTCTTGACCGTCAAGCGACATAACAAGACTTGCTATGAATTGCTGAATAATCGAAAGCCGAATCTGGATTATTTACTACCTTTTGGTAATCCTTGCACCCTATTGAAAGTTCGAGATGTCCCAAAAAAATTCAGTGCGAAGGCTATTGAAGGGATTTTTCGGGGGTATGTGGCTAATTCGACAACCAAGAGGGTTTATAACAAAGAGACGCGCCAAGTTGAAGAATGGTTCCATATTGACCGTTCAAATTGGTCTCTACCACAAATGGCGATTGGTCCGGATTGGGCATTTGATTATGAAAACTTATTCAAGTCTTTTCATTTACCTTCTGATATTTCTGCTGAAGATGCTGCTGTTCTTTATGATTCTTGTCAAGATGCACAGCACAATGGATTTCTACCAAATGCAGTTCCAAATTCATCGATTCCATCTACTTATCCTAATGTTGCTTCTTGTTCAGGTCCACAAGATTCAGAGAGTGAGGAGGATAATGCTTTTTTTCAAGATTCTTCTGCTGATCCGTTGTTGGGTGATGATCCATTACCTTCGACACAGGCTCAGGGGGAGATTCCTACAAATTTAGACTCGGATATTCCAATTAATCATGATTATTCTTATCAATCTGAATCCACTCAAGTTGACGTGTTGCCGGTTCCTGAGGTTGCATCCATCAAGGAACTCAAAGATCATCCAGTGACGAATATAATTGGAAATTTACAGGATGGAGTGAAAACACGTTCTCTTGTTGACAATACTTGTTTGTACACATGCATTAAAGATTCTGGTGTTCTTGATGATTGCTCACATTCTTGCTTTATTTCGCAGGTTGAACCCAAGAATGTTGAGATGGCTTTAACTGACAACAATTAGATAGAAGCTATGCAGGAAGAACTTGGTCAATTTGACAAACTTAAGGTTTGGAATCTTGTTGATCTTCCGAAGGGTGCGTATCCGATAGGAACAAAATATGTGTTTAAATGTAAGAAAGACGATCGAGGTGTCGTGTTACGTAACAAGGCAAGATTAGTTGTCCAGGGCTTCAATCAACAAGAAGGAATTGATTACACCGAGGTTTATGTGCCTGTTGCGAGGCTCGAAGCTATAGGGCTGTTTCTAGCTTTTGCTTCTTTTAAAGGTTTTAAGGTGTTTCAATTAGACGTCAAAAGTGCGTTTTTATATGGAAAGGTCAAGGAGGAAGTCTATGTTTGTCAGCCACTGGGGTTTGAAGATCCACTGAATCTGAATATGGTTTTCAAGCTTGATAAGGCTCTCTATGGTCTTCATCAGGCTCCTCGTGCGTGGTATGAAACTTTATCCACACATCTTTTGGCAAATGACTTTGTTCGTGGAAAGATAGACTCAACCTTATTCATAAAGAAATCAGGGGGAGATTACCTACTTGTGCAGATTTATGTGGACGATATTATTTTTGGCTCAACAAACGAAAGGTTATGCAAAGAATTTGAGGGTGGTATGAAGTCGAAATTTGAAATGTCAGCTATGGGAGAGTTATCGTTTTTTCTTAGGTTTGCAAGTAAATCAAAAGGAAGATGGTTTCTTTATTCATCAGTCCAAGTATGTCAAAGACATCTTGAGCCGGTTCAAGATGGAGGACTGTACCCCATATGATACTCCAATTCCGGTCAATCATAAGTTGAATTCTGACCCGGATGGAAAAGACGTGGATTGTCGACTTTACAGAGCTATGATTAGATCCCTCATGTACTTAACCGCTTTAAGGCCAGATATAATGTTCGCCGTATGCATCTGTTCCAGATTCCAGGCAAAGCCAAAAGAATCTCACTTAATTGTTGTGAAAAGAATCTTTCGATATTTGAAAGGAAAACAACGTTTGGGGCTATGGTATCCTCATGGTTCTAACTTTGATTTCAATGCTTATACTGATTCTGATTTTGGTGGTTGTTGTTTGGACAGGAAATCTACAACAGGTGGTTGCCAGTTCTTAGGTAATCGACTTGTGTCCTGGCAATGCAAAAAGCAAACCACAGTCTCGATTTCAACATGCGAAGCAGAATATATCGCTGCTGCGAGTTGTTGTTCACAGATCCTGTGGATACAACATCAATTGAGAGATCGCGATTTGAATTTCACAGGAACCCCTATGCTTATTGATAATATGCTACTATGTCCATAACGAATAATCCTGTTAAACATAGTAAAACTAAGCACATTGAGATTCGATATCATTTTATTCGTGATTGTGCAGAGAAAAGGTTGATTGAGCTGGTCAAGGTACACACTGAAGATAATTTTGCTGATTTGTTTACCAATGCATTTGATCGTACCAGGTTTGAATTCCTAATTAAAATGATTGGTATGATCAATCCCGAATAAAAGTTTTTCAAAATCAGAATTTCATGGAAAACTTTGTTTTTAATTTCTTTATTGCTTTATTACATTTCTGCATATACATTTCAGTCAAAAAGTATTTAATTTATAAAAAGTCAAAACAAATTGAAAAATATAAAATTAGACATCATTTGAGGTTAGAGAAGAATTGATAGTACATCAGTGATTAGTTCATTTCACACGACCTTAGTAGACCTTTGATATATGAATGATTAAACAGAGTTGATTTGATCTAAATTTCAAAGTCTGCATAAATGAGAATTGATAGTGTTGTGAATGCTCTAATCTTGATAATTTGTTTTTCAAATTTGTGTATGAGTTTTGAAACTTAAATTGTCAATAGACTAAAAGCGTTTTGAACCTAATAGTAGTGTGAAAATTAAATATGATATGATTACATCTGTGCTTTGAATCCATTATATGTCTGTGTGTGTGTGTAAAAGATCATTATCAGATAAAGAATATATGGTTTTAAAGAATTTCATGAGACCAACATCAAATTATATCTTTAGCACATATCTATTTCAGTTCACTTCACTGCCCATGCCCCGAAAAACATGCAAGGTGTTGTTGAACTAAGATATGCTTTCAAAATCCGTTGAAACATATATTCGCCCTTGGATCAGTTAGATACATCATCTAGTCTGACTCCATTGATTTTTATCCAGATAATAGTTGGATCCTCATACCTGAATCTGTTGATTCTCACTATTCAACCAATTCATTAGAATCTTCTGATTCTGAATCATCATGATTCTTATATCCTTTGGGATCTGATTCTATTCTTGTGCTAAAAGAGATAATTTCATCTTGGAAATTGATCTAATTTTAATATAAATTGTATATGTCTTGAAGATAGTGCAATTTATATTTCTGTTTGGCATATATGTGGGGTACACGATGGTTTTCATCTAAATGGTACTAAATCACATGAATTTGGAGAATAAACGCTTATAGTTTCAAATTTTATAATTTTGACAAATTTAAGAATTCATGCTTTATATTTCAAATTCGGTATAAATAAAAGAGCATTTTATAACCTGATCTTATTTACTTTGGAATTTATCGCGTATCATTTCAAATATTACTCACATTGAATAAGTTTCAAAATGAAAAAGGTGCAAAGTGCACAAAACTGATGGTTTCATATTATAGGTTACCCTTTGTCATTACTAAAATGTGTGATGAATTAATTGAATACTGATATGATCTTCTTGCTCATGATGTTTAGTCAAAAATATGTGATTTCAGTTTGTACAGATAAAATCCAAAAATATGTGATTCCGTTTGTATAGATAAAACTCAAAAAGATTTTGATTTTTATTTTCCATGAATATTCTAATCTTTTATTAAAATTGTTCGGGATTGGATCGGATACATGATGCTGACGAAAGTTCAAGACTTGAAAGGTTGAAGTTGGTAAAATTTTGTTCAAGGCAAAAGTGAATAGATATTAAGTTCGCCTGTGTACAGTGAAGCGAACTTAATAAGTTCGCTTAAGAACAGTGAAGCGAACTTAATTTGTTTGTCTGTGGATGGTGAAGCGAACTTATCATGTTCGCCGAAGGCTTGTTAAGCGAACTTAACAAGTTCGCCTAAATAAGCGAACTTAATGTGTTTAAGGTTCTTGGTTAAGCGAACTTGACAGTCATCGTCTTCATTTGTTCGAAGCGAACTTATCTGCAATTTCTTCAAAATTTTTAAATCTGTGTTGTTAGGGTTGTTTGTTGATTTCTTTATATTCAAAATTGAATTGCTATCATTTCCAAGGTAATTGTGAGTATTTGGTGATTTTCTTCTCGGTTCACTTCGTAAATTTGAAAGAACGGTTTTGACCTAATTTTGACTGAAAATTTAAAATTGACCATTCTAATTGGTTGCTAAGTGATATTCTACTGATGTTCATTGCGTATTTCATGAGTTTAACTTGATTTGCTGATTTTTGAACTTCAGTGTTTGAATTTGAATCGTCACAGGTTCAGGCGAACTTGTTCCAAGCGAACTTGTTCCAAGCGAACTTGTTTGAAGCGAACTTGTCCAGGGGTCAGAGGGTATTTGGACTTTTGATTTTTTTTTGAGTGTTAGAATTTAAAAAAAAAAAAATTTGTGTAAATTTTTTTGTTTGTTTGTGTTTGATATTTTTTTACTAATGTGTTTTGTTGTCCGAATGTTTTCAGATGGCTCGACGTGTCGAATATAAGCATAATCAGGTGGCATTGTTAGAGCCTAACATGTCCGAGGCAGTCAATTTTCAAGGAATAATCGGATTTCTAAATCGTTCGCGTCTTCATACTGCTTTATCTGTTGATCCTTACATCAGTCTGGTATACATACAGCAATTTTGTGATACAGTTCATCAGGATACGGACGTAGAACCTCATGTTCTTCATGCCACTGTCAATAATACTGAAATTGCTATATCTGAAGACCCACTGTCATATCCGGGCACTCTTATTATGGGTTTGTTTTCAAAGAATGGGTTATCGTGGGAAACAGAATGATACACAAGCACGTAAAGGTGGCTTAGTCGGTGAATGGAGATACTTCAGGCATGTTATTATTCAATGCATCTCTCCTCGTAAAGCTGGAACCGATGGTTTAAAGATGGCTCTTCAAACTGCAATGGTGGCTTTAACGTTGAATAAGCGATTCAATATTGCACTTTACTTCTATCGAGAGATGGTCATGCAGATTAATCCTGCTGAAGGTCAAGGATTTTTGATGTATCCTCGCTTTATTCAAATGATTCTAAATCATCTTATTCCGGATCTTCCACAACATCCTATAAGATTAACTTTGACTCCGATGTCAAAGCGTATCTTTACTGATTGCACGAAGGTAAAACAGCAGAATGCCGCATTGATACCGGTTAATACTCTTTTGTTTGGTCACTTAATCAATCCTGATTATGTTGCAACACCTAATGACAACTGGTTTCATCCTGATGAAATTGCTCAAGCTCAAGGATTAAATGTTCCACAACAACAACAGCAACCACAACAACAACAAATTCCACAGCAACCGATACAACAACACGTTCCAGTTCAACAAGTTCTAGTTCCCGTACAACCATAAATTCCTATTCCTGAACAAGTTCCTATTCCACAAGCTGAGGTTGAAATACCTATTCATGAACCTATTCAAGAGGAGGTCGTTCATGCACATGAACATGATTTAGGAATGAACATGGATGATTTCGTTGATGACGCTGTGAACTCGCCCATTCATGAAGCTGAAGGGAATGTGGTGACTGATGATGAATCTAGTTCAAGCTCAAGTGATACGATATTACCTGTTAATGAAAGCACTGACTCTGATGAATCTAGGGATTTTTCCTCAGATCATTATGAGCGATTAGCTGCTATTCCACTGGCTAATGCTGGAAAACGCATAAAATCGCAAGCCAGGCGACCAAGAAGAAAGTCTGTTTGGGATTCTCCTTCCGGTTCAGTACATGGAAAAAGATCCTTGGTTGATGAGAGTACTGAGTCTGATAGTGACTTTAATCCAGATCCAAAGACTCAAAAGTTAATGTCTGCTTCAATAGCTGCTGCTCAGTCTTCGCAGGGAGTAGAGGATGCTACTTTTGTTGCTTCCTTGATTGTTACTCCTCCAAGATCTAAAGATACATCTCCGGTTATAACTCATGTTCCTCCAATCATTATTCCTACTGCAAGTCCTTCGATTCCACAATCGTCAGCTGGTCCGTCAAAGCCTTCTGATTCTGAAAGGATTACTATCCTTGAATCTCAAGTGCTACTCTGGTGTGTACTGATTCACAACGACAGCTGGTGATTCAGACTCAAGCTCAACAGATAGCTGACGTGTAAGCTTTGGTGTCTAAACTCGTTCAGCGTCTTGACGCTCAGGGGGAGTTGATGATACACGATACATGTCACACAGAGTCTATTCAAAGACATGATGATGAAGACAATGATCCTGCTGGAAATGTTGAGGGTGATCGTCAATACACTGACGCTAATCCTATATCAAAGGTTCAGGGGGAGTCGACATCACAATCACTTGAAGGAAACGAAGATACTTCTGGTGCTAATGAAGAAGAAATTCTATTATTGGAGTTCTTTGCAGATTCTGAAGAAGAAAAAGCTGAAAAGATTGCATGTCTTGATGACATTGATGATTTATTCAATGACATGGACGATGGAGTGTCTGATAATGAAATAGAAGAAGGAGAGATAGTAGAGATAGAGATAGAAAAAGATAAAGATAATGTTACTTATGAAGGTTGTGATGGTCTTAAAGTGCCGTATAACTTCATCCAAGATGATGTTATTCCTGAATTCACTTATGAAGGAGTAACAGATTCTATGGACTCTGTTGAAGACATCACACTGCCTGAAGATACTACTGATTCAAAGATAGATACTGATGATGAGAATTTTCAATCCAAGAAAGATACTGAAGCTGATACTACTCACACTGAGTCTCCGAAGGTTAATGAAGAACCTGTGATGTACAGAAATACAGGGATGACAAGAGAACAGTGGAGAGAAGTTGTAAATAGTTGGATGAAGGTGCTACCCAAGTCTCCAGCACAACCTTCTCAAAAAGAGAAATATGTGAATAACGAGCGGTGTGTAGGAAGGATCATAAGTTGGTTCTATGATGGTGATACAAAATTATTTGCAATTAAAAGATCTGACGGTGTTCAATACTTAAAGCCGAGGATCAAATATTTCAATACCTTGCCAAGGTGTGAAATGAATGGTCTAGCTTCAAAGCCTCTTATTAATAGATCGAAGAATGGTTTGGCTGATGTAATAGCAAACTTGATCAAGAAAGAAGGTAGTTCAGGAAAGTATGAAAGACTGAAACCACAAAAAGGAAAAAGAGTGAAGAACACAGATCAGAAGACTGGGAAGGTGACCTGGAGTTACAAGTATAAACCAGTACGTGTTGTACACAAGATACCATTGAAGAAGATTCCTCAAGACTTTCTTGGGAATATGAAATGGTGGTATGTCAATGTCAATACTGGTGAAGCAAGGATTGAAGATAAAGACAATAAGGTCATTGTATATTTCTATGACGCAATGAATCTTATAAATTTCTCAAAGAAAGATCAGAGGACGTTGCGAAAGAATGAAATAATGTTCACTGATGAATGGAAAGAACAAGGATTACAGTACAAGAGAGTTTTGGAGATATGCAGAAGATATGGAGTGCATGCTGGCAGCAGACTACCGGATAACTGGAAAAGCTCATCATGAAGACTGAAGACTGTAGATCAAGCTATTGTCAAGGGGGAGTCTGTTAGGACATAGTTTGTAATGACAAAAGCTTGTAATAGTTAGATCTTATGTCTTTATGTTTTTGTTATGTAAAAAGTCACTAAGTGTTTATTCAAGTTTACCTAGAGGCGAACTTAATCAGAGGCGAACTTAATAAGTTCGCTTAAGTCTATCTGAGGCGAACTTGTTAACTTCGCTTAGTCTGTTAGAGGCGAACTTAATAAGTTCGCTTATTTCAGGTCAGACGGCTATATATATGTTTGTTTACAAAGTCAGTTGATACGCATAGAACAGAGAATTAACGATTAGTCTGATCGAGTCTGTAAACTTTACTGTGATTTGGAATACAATTGAGAATGTTATTTACGTGATTGTCTACATTGTCTTTTATGCACATAAACGTTGATTCGTTGGATTCTGCACTCTGAGTTAACGTCACGTCTTATCACGAGATCGATCCGTAGAAGCGCCATGAGGACCTACAGTAGATTGGGTACAGCATCATTAATCAACAGCTGCACGAACAGAGGGTATAATAGAAATCTAAACCTATCAGCAGCATTGATCTGATTGGTGATAGACTTGTAGATATACTTTGAAAAGTTATAACCCTGGTTAACAGAGAGGCCACCCATTGCAGCTGCCAAGTCATGCCCCATGGCATCCTTTCCCGCCTTTCTAGCAAACATGCACATGATCATGACGTGCGCGAAGTAACGCCACTGATCAAGTACCCACATCTTTTTATACGAGGAGTAGTCCATGGTACCAACATACCCCATCCTCTGTCTCCAGCATCCATCAATGAAGTAGTCAGGGTAACTCATCGGATCAGTTGATAAGTCCCTAACTTGTAGTACTCGTCTGATGGTGTCTTCAGAAATAGCAATATCACGACCTGCTACAGTAGCCCTAATGACGTTTGGGGTTACTATACAGTTGTGATCAGCAGTTTATCAGAATTGCTCCAGATATGGTCTTGAGACAATAGGATCAGCAGAGATGGCATAACTGATCTTTGAGCGGTTCAAGAAATCGACTATCTCCCGATATTGAAGTGCAGCACCCTTCCACTCGGGTTGTGTTAGAGCCAGCAGATTGAATTCGCTGGTAAATGCACGACCCATCACTGCAAAAACAAACAATAAACACAATAAGAACAAGAAGCATCATTGGAATAGAATACACATGACCAAGTATAGTACATTCACAGAGAACTGAAAAATCAGACTTAGAAAAATTTCTGAAATTCCCTTCCTGCATACTTGTCATGTACGCAGGGTTTAGGTCTTGTGTACTTAGCAAGTACGCATGAATTATGTCTTGCGTACTTGTTAAGTACGCACGACTTAATGCTTAAACAAAATTTTTGAAAAACCCAAAATCAGTAACTGTGAATCTTTGATGGTAATGTTGGTTAGTAGTGAGCCGGAAAACATGTTAATGATCACTAGAACCAAAACCAACACCAAAGATGTGCTAAAACCCGGTCACATTGACCTAACTCTTGACCGACACGTACCCACAGTCAAACACAAGGTTAAAACCAAAATCAACAAGTATTATGAACGAATAAGTGATGATCATACTTCGAATAATGAATTTAAACACATTTTCGGTCATAATTCCGGTAAGAGACAACCCAAAATTTTCAAAAATCGAAGTTCAAAGCCCTAGATCTTCAAGATCACAAATCGGTCCGTAACTCATGAATTAACGGATGAAATGGTCCTAGATCCTCACCAAATGTAAGTTAGATGATGAAAAACGAAGATTGGGACGAAAAACCGTTTAGGAACACACGAAATTTTGAGTGGTAAAGGAACAGTGGTATACAACAGAGTCGAATAAATTTGAACGAGATAAACTCAGAAAAATTTCTAAGTCCTGTATATATACCCACACAAGATTAGTCGTGCGTACTTGTTAAGTGCGCATGACTTAACTCCTTCGTACTTACTAAGTACGCATGACTTAAGTCTTGCGTACTTGTTAAGTACGCAGGGTCTAACCCTTGCTCACTTACTAAGTACGCAGAGACTCATGTGTACCCAGATTTTTCAACTCAAATTATGAAGAAGTCAAGTCAAATAACGAATCAGGATAAAAGTGTTCAATCAAGAGGATTCAAAGTCGATTCACGAAGGTTAAACACAAATATTTTTGGTTTTTCTGATTGGAATTGAACTATACACAAACTTAAAATCTTTTTGATCTTTTCAGAGTAACGATATACACATATTCACACACACTATTTTGCTCAAAGACACGAGTAGAGGATCATATCAGGCTAAACTATAGCAAAAACGATACAAGATAAACATCAAAGAATGTTGATGCACTTTCCTGTGACAACACTCTGGATAGAGTCTTAGTTTGTATGTCTAATGTCTGTAATTTGTCTCTGTATTTATGAGTCATTATGTAATAGTTTATCGAGTTGTATTTACTTTTACATAATGTATGTTGTTTTTCTGCTAAGTGTTTTGCGCACTTACATGTGCGCAGGAGAAAGCTCCTGCGTACTTAGCAAGTACGCAAGAACACCTTTGCGTACTTGTTAAGTACGCAAGAGCAATTGGTCCTGTGCACTTGCTAAGTGCGCAGGCATCAGGTCTGTATAAATAGGATAGGTTCACAGAGGTTAAGTACGCAGAACCATTTGTTTAGACGAACTCAGTTTTGCTAAGTACGCAGCTTGTATTCTCTCTGTAACCGTCGAGTGTTTATAATACAAAGAACGTTTATTGTGACTCTCATGTTTAGTTTACTTTGTTTAGTAAGACTCTCCACCTAGTCACGGGTATTCCGCAACCCGGTGCGACTAGTAGACCACTTGCATGTGACGATCCGACACACACAAAGGGACCTACAAGTGGTATCAGAGCATTGCTCTTGAATTCGAGTGTTGTAAGTGAGTTTGGAGACGTTTTACTGTGTTTTACAAGCAAAAAGAGGTATTTTTGTTGATTTTTGTGATAAAAAGGGGTAGCTCTTGAGCACTTTTTTAGAAGCAAAAATCTCTCAAAAACCGATTTTTGTTGTGTATTTGTGTGTTTTGAGCATCAAAGGTTGGTTAGAAACTTGTTTCTGATCCTTTGGCTCGATTGCATTGATCATCAGCCTATTTTTCACTATCTCCGGCGATTTTCAGGTGACCGGAAAAGTTTGGTGAGAGTTGCTGAAAAGGTGTCCTGCGTACTTACCATTTTTGGTAAAAAGTACAGTTTTCTGCGTACTTACTAACTACGCAAGAGTTATCTCCTGCGTACTTACAAGTGCGCAAGACTGAACTTGTGCGAACTTAAGTTATATCCTGCGTACTTAATATTTCCTCCTGCGTACTTACAAGTACGCAAGAGCAAGTCTTAACTACGCAAGACCATTTCTCAAGTGCGCAAGGCCAAAACTAAGTGCGCAACAGTGTCTGATTTTTCTGATTTTTTGACCAAGTAATTCACTATGTCGAACCTTCAGAATCTTGGAAACATGTTAAATTATGATAATGAGATCGGTACACCTCAGAAACCGCCTAAACTATTAAATGTAAACGATTATTCCAATTGGAAGGCGCGTTTTGAGCACTACATTTCATACACCGACTCATCATTATGGATACCAATCATTGAGGGATATAAGCATCCCACACACATCTATCTTGATGAAGAGGTGCCAAAGCCCATCTCTAAGCTTGATGAAGAACAAAAGAAAGCTTATGATCGGGAAAAGAAGGCTCTTGGCTCAATCACTATGTCATTAACTCGGGAATTGTTTCACAGTTTCCGAGGCTATGACACCTCCAAGGATCTTTGGAAAGCACTTCAGAAAAGATTTGAAGGGAACAGTGACATTAAGAAGAGTAAGCGGGATCTTCTCTGGAAGCAGTATGAATGCTTCAATTTCATGGAAAATGAATCGTTAGATGATCTCATCTCTAGATTCTATCATTTACAAACGAAGTTGAAAGCTTTTGAACTGAAATATCCCGATGAAGAACTGGTGGAAAAATTTCTTCATGCTTTGCCACCAAAGTTTGAGATGTATACAACCCTGATGAGGGAAAATCCTAAATTCTATGAGCTAACAGTAGATGAGGCTATTGGTAAGATTCAAGCTCATAACATGAATCTTATGAAGAAGGAGAGCTCGGGAAGACCTCAGATACAGGACCCTTCCATGTATCATGGGACGACTTCCACTTCAAAATCATCAGGCTCTGGAATTGCCCTCTTTACTGGACATTCCAATGAAGAAGACCACTCAAATGGGTGTGGTGGTCATGCTTGTTATGCATCCGGATCAGGGTTGGGAACTAATCATCAACACACCTCAAGAAATCCTCCAGCTACGTCTTCAGCTAACCATTCTGCAATAGTCAAAATAGCTGAAGATCATGTAGCATTGTTTTCATCATGTATGCTTGCGTATGAGAATTTCATAGGCGGCAAGCTAACGGATCCCGAAACTATTGAAGAAGACTTTAACCAAGTGGATCCTGATATTGAGGACATGGATATTCAATGGAATATGGCCATGCTTTTGAGGAGGGCCAAGCGTTTCCTGAACGGAACAGGAAGAAATTTCATTGGTGGACATTCTAATGCCAAGGTTGGATTTGATAAATCCAAGGCCAAATGCTATAAGTGTCTGAACTATGGACACTTTGCTCATGAGTGTCAAAAAGACCGAGCACCGGCCTCTGGTTTCACCAGACCTAGCCAGAGAAACAGCCACGGCCACAACAACACTAGCCACCACAATCAACACCAAGGTGGTTCGTCAAATGCACTGGTAGCTCAGCATGACGAAAACTTTGATTGGGGTGTTCATCTAGAGGACGCCATCATTGCTCAAACACAGGTTGGTCTCATGGCTGAGATCATGGAGCTGATGGAGGCTGAGAGAAAAGAAGCTGAGGAGATGGAAGTTTCTGTAGCTGTTGAAAAGGAGTCTACCACTGCCGTTGCTCTCATGGCCATTGGAGAAGCACAGAGTTCATCATCTGAGGTAGATTCTAACCTTTTCTCTATTATTTCTTGTTCTAAATGTCTAGGGCTAAAGCTTGAAATTTCTAAGCTCCAAGACAAAATCGAACCCCTAACTATGGCAGCTCATAATTACAAAGAAAACGAAAAACGTTTTAAAGAGTCTGTTGAAACGTTGAAAAAAGAAAAATGTGAATATTCTTTACAAATAAGTGAGCAACAAGTTCACTTGGATGTTGCGTATAGGGGGTTAGAAAAATGGAACAATGAAATCAACAAACTGCAAAATGAGATCCTGCAGTTAAAATGTACAAATGAGAAGTTGAAAAACTCTCGCTTTGTGGTGGAGCACTACGAATCAGTAGTGAGGAAATTGAAGGGCCTAGGTCTTGGTACCAATGCCATTCCTCCACCAATAAGTGGGAAGTTTGTCAATAGCTTGATAAACATTGATCTCACCTGTCTAGATGAGTCCTCTGATAAGGATGATTCCCCTAAAAAGGATGAATCCTCAAGTAAGGCTAACTCCACATCTAGTGAGGAGTATGTTACTGCTTCTGAAGATGGGTCGGTTAACACTTGCCCTGAAGGAGTAGTCTCTGAGGAGTTGTTGACTGAACAGAAAGTCCACAAAAAATTATCACTAATGGTGATAACTGCATTTTAATTGAACCTGATATCATTGAAACAAATGATAAACTTAAGGTAATGCTTTACGGGGGTTATAAAAATATTAACCAAGTTAAGAAAGAGGCTTTTTCAGCTCATTATGGGCTTGGTTACAAAAAAGAATTTGCAAAAGTATTATACCCCCAAAAACCAAACTGAAAAAGGTCAGACTCCTTTTCATAAACCAACTCCTCCTGCTTATAATGGAGAATTATCTAAGTCCAGATCTAATGAGCCTTACAAGAGAACTCATGTGGACAAGAGGATGTGTTTTCATTGTGGCATGGTTGGTCACACTCTTGTGAACTGTCTTTCAAAGAACCAAGGGAAACGGCATGTTGTCTCACAGCCAGCCGTTATCCCTAAGTCGCCAATAGTGAAACCTCCCAGAAGTCCAAAGCAGAATGTGGTGAAACCACCCCAGTACAACCTATGGGAAAACCTAAGATTAAATCTGAGGCCAAACCATCTGTTGCAAGAAAGGTAAAGCAACCTGCTATACCTCGTGTGTCTACATCTGGTAGTACACGCACTGGTGAGAAATCTGTGGCTAGACTCTCTAAGCCACAAAGAAGAAGAAGGAATAAGAGGTTGAGAAAGCTGGAACAGCTGACTAAGACTCAATCAGGTGAAGCTTCCACAAGTTCACCGGCTGTGGTTGAGCCAAAGTCTACTGTTCTGGTTAAGAATCAAAAGAGATCATGGACCAAGAAAGTTAAAGGTTCTCAATCTCCTGTTCCAAATTCATCCAAAGATTCACCAATTTCCAACAGTCATCATGACTGTGAGTTGAAAGAAGTAGTTTATTTTGAGAAGGATGGACGACCCAAGACCACAATGGCTTGGGTCTCCAAATCTAACTAATTCTTTTGTTACTCGTGCAGGGACGTCTGAAGGGTACTATCTCTAACTGTTGGTATGTAGATAGTGGATGCTCCCGGCACATGACAGGAAACATGGCCTTGCTTCAAGATGTTAAACCATTCAGAGGCGGCTATGTGCCTTTGCCAGAGAAAAAGGCGGCAGCATCACGTGTCAAGGCGTGGTTTCAAACGGTTGTGTTAGCTTTGACAATGTCAACTTTTGCGAGCAGCTGAAGGATAACTTGTTGAGTGTCTCCCAAATGTGTGACAAGGAGTACTCGGTGATGTTTGACAAGTCAGAATGTCTGATTCTCAAACCCGGTTTTGAGGTTCCCGAAGACTGGATGCTGATGAGAGCACCAAGATCAAACGACACTTATCAGATCGATATGAGCATGGCAAAAACCACCTCATCAGTTGCTACTTGTTTGCTTACAAAAGCGACAGAACTTGACTCCATCTTGTGGCATAGGAAACTCGGACATATTTCTTATCGTAAAATGAATCATCTTGTCCGAAACGGTTTGGTAACCGGGGTTCCTAAGTTGAGGTTTACCGTTGCAGATGACTGTATGCCGTGTAAAAAGGGCAAACAGCAACGGAAGTCTCACAAGCCCAAGCTCCAAAACTCTATCGATACCCCTTTGGAGCTATTACACATGGATCTGTTTGGCCCCATAAGTATCAGGAGTATTGGAGGTAAGTCGTTCTGTCTAGTTGTAACTGATGATTTTTCACGTTTTTCTTGGGTGCATTTTTTAGGTACAAAAGACGAGACTGCTGATATTCTTCAATACCTGATCCTGAGCTTGGAATCTCTTTGCAAGCTGAAAGTTAGAAGAATAAGGAGTGACAACGGAACTGAGTTCAAGAATAATTTGATGGAACTTTTCTGTCTCAAGAGAGGGATCCGTCACGAATTCAGCGCGCCGTACACACCTCAGCAGAATGGAGTTGCTGAACGGAAGAACAGAACACTGATCGAGACTGCAAGGACTATGCTGTCAGATGCAAAGCTTCCTGTCACTTTCTGGGCAGAAGCAGTTAATACAGCTTGTCACATCTTAAACAGGGTTCTGGTTGTGAAAAGGCACAACAAGACATGTTATGAGTTGATCAACAATCGACTTCCCAATCTTGATTACCTAGTTCCTTTTGGTAGTCCTTGTTCCTTGTTGCTACAGTATAAAGACCGTCAGTCTAAATTTCATGCGAAAGCGGTGGAAGGCATCTTCTTAGGATATGTTGCCAATTCGCCCTGCAAGAGAGTGTACAACATAGGAACTCGTACTGTCGAGGAATGGTTTGAAGTGGACTGTAGTAAACACAGCACTCCACCAGAACCAAAAGGTCCAGCTTGGGGTTTTGATTATGATGCGCTATTCAAGTCCTTCAATCTTCCTGACTTATCTGCAGAAGACGCCACAAATGTCTATGATTTATTGTGTGGTGACAATGACTCCAGTTTTTCTACTCGTGCTACTGTACCAATTATAACTCCTGATTCCAATGCTGCATCTGCATCTGGAACTCATGACAGTGATAACAGTGAAGGTGTTCATATTGTTGGAGATGACGCTCAAGCCAATCCTAACACAATTATAGGAAATGAAGCTCCAGCTGATCCAATTAACATTGAATCTTCTTCCTCTGGAACACAGGAAATGGGGGAGTTAAGCACAAATCTAGATCCAGAAATTCAAGAACCAATTGTACCGGAGACGAGGGTGCATAGGAATCATCCAATCGACAACATTATTGGTGATCCTTATGCCGGTGTTCAGACTCGTCATAGAACCATCACTGAGAACACCAGTCTTTACACAAAGATATTTGACACTGGTGTCATGGAAACATGTCTGCATGCTGCATTCGTGTCCCAGGTAGAGCCGAAGAATGTGAAGGAGGCTCTCGCTGACAACTGCTGGATTGAGGCGATGCAAGATGAAATGTCTCAATTCCAAAAGTTGCAAGTGTGGGATTTAGTTGACTTGGCAAAAGGCTTTCAGCCAATTGGTACCAGATGGGTGTTCAAATGCAAGACGGATGATCGCCATGTAGTTGTGAAGAACAAAGCAAGATTGGTTGTTCAGGGTTTTTATCAACAAGAGGGCTTGGATTACAATGAAGTATATGCCCTAGTTGCTAGAATTGAGGCCATTCGACTGTTCTTAGCTTATGCCACATATGTCGGCTTCAAGGTCTATCAACTTGATGTGAAGAGTGCTTTCCTTTATGGTAAGGTGCAAGAAGAAGTCTATGTCACTCAACCTCCCGGTTTTGAAGATCCGCATAATATCAATAAAGTGTACAAGCTCGAGAAAGCACTTTATGGTCTTCATCAAGCACCGCGTGGTATGAGACATTATCTAAGCATTTACTGTCTAATGGTTTCGACCGTGGACAGATTGACTCGACTCTCTTCATACGGAAAGCAGGAGGTGACATTCTTCTTGTGCAAGTATATGTCGACGACATTATCTTTGGGTCGACCAATGAAGGGATGTGTATGGAATTCGAGAAGGTGATGAAGTCCAAGTTTGAAATGAGCAATATGGGTGAACTGTCATTCTTTCTAGGTCTGCAAGTCAGTCAAAGAGAGAATGGTATTTATCTACATCAAACTAAGTACGTGCAGGACAACTTGTCAAAATACAAGATGAGTGATAGCACTACTTATGGCACACCAATCCCAGTCAATCATGGTTTGCATCCCGACAGAGATGGAAAGGATGTGGACATCAGGTTGTACCGTGGGATGATCGGATCACTTATGTATCTCACAGCTTCAAGACCCGATATAATGTTTGCTGTGTGCTTGTGCTCAAGGTTTCAGTCACAACCGAAGGAGTCACATATGATAGCAGTAAAGAGAATTTTCAGATACCTGAAAGGGAAACCCTAATTAGGTCTTTGGTACTCTAAGCAGCAGTCATTCGACTTAAAAGCCTATACTGATTCAGATTATGGCGGTTGTAACCTTGACAGAAAGTCAACTTCTGGTGGATGTCAATTCTTAGGAGACAGACTGGTCTCCTGGCAGTGCAAGAAGCAGTCAACGGTTTCTGTCTCAACTTGTGAAGCAGAGTACATTGCTGCAGCTAGCGGTTGTTCTCAGATATTGTGGATTCAGCAGCAATTGCGAGACTACGGCTTGAACTTCACTGGAACTCCTCTATTCATTGACAACAATGCCACCATCTCTATCACAAATAACCCGGTGAAACATTCCAAAACTAAACATATAGAGATTCGCCATCATTTCATCCGTGATTGTGCTGAAAAGCATTTAATCGAACTTGAAAAAGTTCACACGGATGACAATCTTGCTGACCTTTTCACAAAGGCATTTGATCGATCCCGTTTTGAGCATCTTGTCAACTTGATATGAATGTTCAATCCTGAGTGAAAACTAAGTTTTCTTAAATCATTTCAATTCATGGAAGTTAAATTTTCAATTCTTTTAAATTTTCTGTACAGCTCTTTTAGTTTTTAAAATATTTTACAAAAATTAAAAAAAAAAAAATAGAGAAAATTTCAAAGTTAACTTGAGAAAAGAGGAAATGATAGTACATCAGAAATGATCTAAACTTCATAGACTGCTCATATGGGAAATGATTGCGTCATGCTTACTTATCTGTTTAAAATTATTATGTTTTTAATCTGTTTATTTACAAGTAATTTGAATTGTCAGTAGGCTGTATGCGTTTTTGAATCACTAGTAGTGTGGAAACTAAATCTAAATTACAACTGTGATTTGAACCCATGTTTGCAAGCGTGTGTGAGTAAAAGATTAGAAAAGATCACTATCAGATAAAGGATGTTAGATTTTAACAATAATTTTCTTTTGAGATCAGTTTCGGGTTATGTTGTTAGCACAATTATTGCGGTTCATCTCACTCCCATACTCACAAGTATGCAAGGAGAGATTGAATCAAGACATGTATCTACATTAACCGTTGAGCATGTATTCACCCCTGAATCATTCTTGGTTCATTGAAATCAAATCCAGATAAAAGTTGGATCCCCTTACCCTATAATCAAACACCATGTTCATTATCCCGAATCATCATACCGATATTCAAAGAAGAAAATCACATGAAACCAAGACAAAAGAATCACTCGATTCTGAATCTTATGATTCCTGATAATCCTTATGGATTCTGCTTGATTTTTCTGTGCTAATTGATGTAACTTCATTCTGAAAATTAAGAAAATAATTGAAAATAATCTTAGATGCCTTGAAGATAGTGCAAAATATCATAGCATATCAGTGGGGTACACGTTGTATATCTTATAATTAATACCTTAATACACAAGAACGTGATACAAAGATGCTTATAGTTTCAAATCCTATAATATCGTCAACTTGAATGACTTGTTTATGTGCTTATTACGTATGAATAAAGAGTAATACATGACATGATCCCATATTCTTTGATGTTTATTTTGTATCGTTTTTGCTAAAAGATAGCCTGATATGATCCTTTGCTCGTGTCTTTGATCAAAAATAGCTTGTGTAAATGATTGTATATATCTATCTTGAAAAGAACAAAAAGATTTTAAGTTTTTAAGTTTATGCATTGTTCAAATTTAATCAAAAAAAGCCAAAAATATTTTATGTTTAACCTTCATGAATTGTATTTGAATCCTCTTGGTTGAATATTTTTATCTTGTTCGTTATTTGACTTGAAAATCTTCATAAATTCTGAGTTGAAAATTGCGCACTTAAGGGTTGTGCGCACTTGTCAAGTACGCACGAAGTAACACTTGCGCACTTAACAAGTACGCAAGAGTTAATTCGTGCGCATTTAACAAGTACGCACGAACATTAATTGAGGGGTATAAATCAGAGACTTAGAACTTTTCTCAAGCTTTACGCTTTCAAACCCATAGTTTCACCCTTGCAATTTTACTCTCAAAATCGCTTGTGTCCAATCCATCGTTTCACACATTGTCATCTTCGTATTTCATCTCAGTGGTGAGATTATAGGCCAATTCCATCCATTGATTCATGACATTTGGACCGTTTTTCTGACTCAGAATCTTTTTAGGTTAATTCCGACAAAATTTGGGGTAATATGGGGTTGTCTAGGTAACTTATTGACACTAGATGCTAATAGGTCACTTAATCGATTCTATAATCATCCTTTTTTAGTCTTAGATTGTTTCGTCGGTTGAAGATGAACCGACAGTGGGTCGGAGACTGTCTAGGTCACAAAATGGTGTGTTTTGGTAGTTACTGGTGTCGATAATGGTCCCATGAGTTAGAATCGTTGATTCCGACTTAGTGGTGACCTACTCGACCCGGTATTGGAACAATCTGTGATGTTTTCAAGTTTCTAAAATTTTTGCTAAGGGGTGTTCTTGCGCACTTAGCAAGTACGCAAGAAAAACTTCTTGCGTACTTGTTAAGTGCGCAAGAGGAAATACCTGCGCACATGCTAAGTGCACAGGACCAACACTTAGAAATTTTTCCTAAATCTGAATTTTTTTTCAAAGTGTAACTACTATACTATGTCATGTGTGTCTACTTACAGTGTTATAAGTTGTTCTGAATATGTTTTCTGTGTGTGTTTGCAGGCTATGGCTCGTGCATTCACTAACGAATTCAACCTATTGGCTAACACCGAACCAGAATGGAAAGGCGCAGCCTTGCAATACAGGGAGATTGTGGATTTTCTGAACAGATCAAGAATAAGTTATGCAATCTCAGCAAACCCAACAGTCTCAAGACCTTACCTGGAGCAATTTTGGGAGACTGCAGAGCATGATTGCACGGTATCCCCGAATGTCATAAGGGCAACCGTTGACGGTCGGGCTATTGTTATCTCTGAGGATATAATAAGGAGAGTATTGCAGTTCGGAGACCTTGCCACCGACCCGACATCCTATCCAGATTACTACGTGGATGGGTGTTGGTGGCACATAATGGGATATGTCGGGGCTAGGGACTATGCTTCTTACAAGAAGATGTGGGTATTTGATCAATGGCGTTACTTTGCCCACATCATGATCGTGTGCATCTCATCCAGGAAAGCGGGGAAAGATGCCATGGGTCATGACCTTGCAGCGGCCATGGTGGGCCTGTCTCTCAATCGGGGCTACAACTTCTCTCGCTATATCTTCAAAGCACTCAACGACCAGATAAATACAGCAGAGAGGTTCAGGTTCCTTTTGTGCAGCTCCTGATCGATGATGCATTGCCAAACCTACGTGCTATCGGGGAGAGACTGCAGGTAAAAAGGGTGGACAAGAGAGTCTTTGCTCAGTTTCTAAAGCCAGGCAGTGTAGAACCTACCCCTGCGCACACTGAACTCTTTGGCCACCTACTGAATGAAGCATACGTCGCTCCTGAAGATTGGAACTGGTATAGTCCCAACTCAGCACCAGAGATGAGTGATGACTCTGGTGAAGAGCAAGAGGAAGAGCATGATGATGATGAAGGTGACGATGAAGGTGATGTTGGTGGTGCTGAGGAATCCGATTCAGAGGCAACAGAATCAGATTCTTCTGATTCCGATGACGCACCATCACAGGCACATCCGAGAAGGTCAGCACAGGTAACCCTGCCCGCGTCGTCTTCAAAAAGAAAACGACAAAGCTCGAGCAGCGAATATGAGCCGGATTCCGACTCTGACGCTGCTCTACAAAGACAAAGGCGTGAGAGGGCCAACAAGAAAAGGGGTGATCGGCAAGAGGTTGCTATCCCCAGGGTTGAAGAGATTCCAACTGTGCAGCCAATACAAGTTGAAGCTGCCAGTCCAGAGTCAGAACCTACCCCGCCAGCACAGCAACTGTATAGAAGGAGGAGAAGGCCACTGGTACAAGCAGATGTGGCAGTCACAGCGGTCACAGAGGTGATTCCTGTGACGGTGACCCTCCCTACTCCAACCGTCTAGGTGATGGTGACTGCTCCACTTTTCACGGAGTTAGTCACCATCACCCCAACCATAACTCCCATCATTATATCCCCCATCCCAACACCCACCAATGAGCCATCAGGTCAACCCTTTAACTACGGTGATTTCACACAAGGGTTCGACTTTGACACAATCTTATCTTCCCCCATCCACAACGTCGAAGCCTCATCATCTAGGCATCCGGATCCAAATGAAGCTAGGATCGATGTGCTAGAAACCCAAGTTGCTAGCTTGTTGAAGATTATTCAAAAGTCAAAAGAGAATTCTGATGCTCAACAAGCACAGATAAACTCTCTGGCGGATGAAGTTAGGATTCTGCGTAGCCAGAGAACGGGGACTGATGAACGGTTGAAGAATGTCATGGCGCAGAATGAACTATTGATGAAGACTAATGACATGATTCTAGCCCACAGAACTTCCCTGGAGCTAAGGCTGGATCTACAAAGGAAGGAGAACGAAGCTATAGTCAAATTAGTTGGTGAACTGACCGCGAAGCTAGGTGCTCAGGGGGAGAAGGAGACAGAGAAGGAGACAGAGAAAGAGAAAGAGAAAGAGAAAGACAAAGAAAAGAAATCCACCGGTGCCGAGTCTTGTCATCCAGTCGATCTGACTAAGGATGATGATAAAGACAAGGATCCTGAAGTCGGTCCTAGTGGAGGTGAGCACCTAGCTTTGGCGATTGTGCCCATCTCTTCTGTTCCATTGGCTGAGGGGGAGTCTACTCAGCAAGAGGGTAGTAATACCTCAGGTGGTGGTGGAGGAGATAAAGGGAAGTCAACGGCTGACGTGCTCAAGGACTTATCTGATGATGAGATCCTCTATTTAGAGTCTGACTATTCCAAAGAGGCACAGATCGATGCTCTCCTTAATCTGGAAGAAGGAGAGATCGACTCAGGTGATGACTGGAACGAGGATGACGATGATGTGGTGATTGAGATTCCCAAGGGCGACGGGGAAGGTAAGTATGAGTTAGAAGATGGTGAGATCTTTGAAGTACCATCGCTCGAATCTCTGCTCGAAACAGGCTCAGTTGACACGGCAAGTAATGTTGAAACTACAACTGAAGCCTCCCTGGTCGACCCTATACCTGTGGACCCCGAGGCACAAAAAGAGAAAGACATGCCTTCTGCATCTACAAAGGGTCCAGCTCCCGTGTGGCAAAAGACGTCTATCACAGACAAGCACGGAGCGACAGGTATGATCTTAGCTGTTAGGTTCGAGGAGGACAAGCAGTTGTTCGCCATCAAAAGATCTGGGGGTGTTCAATACTTGAAACCCACCAGTGAGGCGTTCAACTCTTTGCCCAAGTACGACCTAGTTAACCTCGCAAACCGCGATCTGCTAAGTCACTCGAATCATGCAGTAGCAATGGGTTTATGGGTAACACTACAGCGGGAAGCAAGATCAGGGAAATTTGAATACCTCAAGCCTCAGGTGCCCAGAAGAGTCGGATAAGCACACTGTGCATCCTGTGACTAAGAAGCCCATAAAGAGATTGGTATACAAGCCAGTGCGATGTGAAACTAAGATTCCCCTGAGCAAGTTACCTCAGGATATTCTTGGTGACATGTGGTACTGGTACGTTGATCCAAAAACAGGCGAGGCTGTGGTAACGAGTAAAGGTAAGTCAGCAAGTGGAAATATTGTGCCAAAGGAAGTGATCAGGATATTTGATGAAGTCTGCTTCATCAACTTTTCTGTGAACGATCTAGAGGTACTAGCCGACAAGTACTGCATCCACACTGACGAATGGACGAAGCTTCTCTCTGCCAAATACGACAAGTTGATCAAGTTCTGTCTTGATTACAAAAAGAAGATGGAAGCTAAGGAGCAGATGCTGTGAAGACTGAAGATCGAAGACTGAAGACGATGAAGATCCCGAGCTGTTGTCATGTGACATCCGACAATTTTCAGGTTATTTACCGTTAAACCTTAGAACGCGTTTGCAATTTAATTGTGTGTGTCTTAGACTTAATTTCAGTCAATTAGGTTATTATAAAGTCTAGAAAAGCCCTTCGTATGCATAGGTTTGCATTTCGTGAAATTTCAGAAATTTCGATACCGAGTATCGGTAAAATGTCCGTATTTAACGTTGGTGACGACCCGGTTAACCTTAAAAATATCAGTTTTAATGAAAATTATATAAACTGGTCTATATTATTGGATTATGTGTGAAATTTATGTTATGTGTTAAATATCGCTTTTGGCGATTTTCGTTGCGTTTTACCCGGTACAATCGCGTACCGGATGAGTTAAAATGAACTGTTAGTAAAAATTATTATTTTTACTAATTATGATAGCAAATAATTAGTGGATATTTTATATATTTTTATTTTGATGAAAAACCATGTTTAAAGTGGTAGAATTTTATAAAAGTGTTGTGGTTTTTATAAAAGATCACCTACATGTGTGTAGAGGTTTATAAAATAAAAGATGGCATCTTTTCTCTCTCCCAAAAATCAGCCATAAAAAGTGGGTCCCACACCCTAATCAAGTGTTAAACACACTCATTTGATTCCTTACACACTTTGTACAAAACTACACTCCACCAAATTTGATCATTCAACTTGCATGAAATTTGAATGGAAGATGTCAAATCCTCTCTCCTCTCTCCTCTCTTGGCTGAATTCATCCCTCACCCCACCTATAAATACCCCTTCAATCTTCACTTCAATCCCACACCTTTCTATCATCTTTTCTCTAAGTGTTCTTTCAAGTGTTCTTGAGTTTTTGGTGTTCTTGGAGCATTTTCTTGAAGATTCAAGAGTGTGGAGCCAAATACTCAACAAAACCATCCATCAACTTGCATTTCACTAGTATCTCCCTTGATTTAGTTCAAGAGGTATGAACCTCATATTTCTTTGCTTCTTTCTTTTTCTTTGATAAAAATAGTGATCCTTGCAAGAGTTGTTCATCACCAACTAAAAGACTTTTTATGAACCATTAAAATTCAGCAAATAAGGGTTTTTATAAAAGGGTTTTAGTATTTATATATGCATGCATGTAGTCATGTGAATGAATGTGTGTTTATGTGTTCATATCTTGCAAAATGATGATGAATAATGTTAGATTCTTGCATGCCAACAAATATTTTGTTATGACCAAGTTAAAACAGAAAAATAAAGTGTATTATTACATAAAAACTTGTTATTTTATGTATGGATCTTAAACCCCTACGTTTGGATGCTTGTTACTAAAGATTGTGGTTTAAAAAGCATGATAAAAGCTAGGTTTGTACATGAATTGTTAGGATTATTTGAAATCTGGAAATAAGGTGATAAATATGATGTATTTTATGTATAATGATCAGCTCTAAAAGGGTATTTTATGTTGTGATGATTAGCTAGAGTTTTGACCATGATTTGTTACAAAAAGGGTGCTTAAATGATGGATTATTACATGTAAAATGATGGATAAGTTAGGTCTGATTATATGGCTGTAAAAAGATTATATTTTATGTTAAAAATCCATATTTTTAATAAATTATATGATCCTTGGTGTTTTGATGCTTTTGGATAACATTTTAGGCATGACTAGTCGTAAAATCGGTGTTTTTCGCCTTGAAAAATGAATGCTAGTTAGGTCTGATTTCAAACAGCAAATTAAACTTATTTTATGACATATTTTCAGCTAATAATGTATATGATGAGTTAGTGTTATGACCCATGTGTTTACTTATGTGGTATGATGTTTCGGTTATCGCATATGTGCTAGAAATTGCCATGTATAGGTACTTTATGTCAAAATAATGAAAGATTGTTTTGTTTGATGAAATATATTTTATTAAGTATATTTTGATGATATATGATGTTATATGAACTCATGCGTTAGAAATTTGGAAGTTTGTTCCTTAAAAGTTAGTCGTTTTGCTTGAAAAGTGCTTATGTGCAAATATTGTGATTTTAGTGTTTTCACATGTGATTTAGAACTCATAAGCATATGTATGAGTAGATATATATATGTTACTAGTTTCATACTTTCATGTTGATCGTTGTTAGGTAATAACACTTGAAGTCTTCGTATGTGTGTATGATACACCATTTTTCGTTAAAAACATAACCGCGTGTAGAAGTCACCAACGGGTCGTTCAAATAAATATTTTCTTAAAAATATTACAAGTCTAAGTAGGTTGGGTGAACAACTTGCTAGTAAGACGTGAGTTTCAATTAGTAATGTACCCCTCATGTTTAGGGCACCGTTAGCGTTCGTGGGCGTATTTTTGCTAACACTCGTTTTTCCGTCGTTCGTTATCAAGGTGAGTTTTTCACGGCCCCTTTTTAAACTATTTTGTTGCTTTATAAACTATGGGGGAAGAACATGCTTTCGTTCGTTTATCATGATACTGGACTTACGTTATGTGTTCGTTTGATGGTCTCGAGTAAGGGCTTTCGTTATGTGTTCATGTATGTCGTTCATGAATAGCCCCGCCGTTATAATCATTAGCCTCGTGTAGGCCGCAAGGTGTGTTGATAGATCTATTTGGGACTGACTGCCCACTCTCGTGATCAGTAGCGCTGATCGGTCGTTCGTACGAGAGAATATATTTTGAAAGGATTCGTGGGGATATGTTGTATTCGTGTCTCGGTTTGATTATAAGCTCTAGGTACTGTCATCATGTTGTATTCCTTGCAAGCTTATGACATATCACATGTTTGTCCAAGTTACTTGAGAGTTCGTTAAATTCGTTTATGTTATCGTTAAACCCGTGAAACTCGCTCAACTTTATGTTGATGTTTTTAAGCATGTTTTTCAGGTACTTAGATGCTCTCGCGCGGTTATGAAAACGGGCTTTTGGGCAAACGCTTGCATCGGATTTCTGTTGGGACATTTTAAACTTTATTTTGGATCCTCGTGTGTTGGATCATTAAAACTCGTGTTTTAAATTTTAATGCTTTCAAGTTTGGATAATTGTAAGACTTATCTTTTATCTCGTTGAACATTTTCGATGTTTTAAATTAAATGTGTTTGCTTATTATCATTGGGCTCCAACTTATGTGACCACCATGCTTACGTCTCGTTTCCGCTGCGAATCGTCGTTTTCGGGGTGTGACAGAAGTTGGTATCAGAGCCCATGGTTATAGCGAACTAGAAAATGTTTTTCTTAAAAATCTAGACTATAACTTTTAAAATTGGGTTTTTGGGTTAAAGACGTTTTCATACCGCATGCATCTTATATTAGGAGTAAGTGTTATTATTAATTAGATATAATAGAATATTCCTTTGTTCCTCATGTGCATTAGTTGTATGCATGCGTATGTGCTTACGTATAAGATATCCTCTTTACCCCTTACGTGCCTTAAATGTGTTGCATACGTACGTGCTTACATTTTTTGGCAAAAATTATTCACACCATGTATATATTTCATGTCACAGATGTCTCTTTCACCTTCCGTCATCTCGATCTCGTCTGATAGTGAGCCAGAGTTCACACCAGTTTCACCGATGTCTCCAAATTCGGTATTTGATTTCGGATTTGACCCGAACATGCCGGATTTTGCTAATCACCCGTATTATGGGAATGGGTGGATAGGAGAATCTGAAGATGAAGAGGTACCATCTAACGAAGAAGAGCCTAGCGAAGAGGAATCTGATGATGAAAAGGAGTCTAGTGAGGAAGAGCCAGTTGAGACAAGTCCGTTGGTTAAGAAACCTATGGAGGAGACTCCAGCTAGTGTTGAGCCTATTCCAGTGATCCCCGAGACTATTAGCCCTGTCCATGAGAACGATGACGCTATGACTGCCATTGAGCCTGTTAGGCCAACAACGGTAGAATTACGTTTTCCATCTCATCGATCTTATCGTGAACATCCTGAAGGTCCACTTCTGAAGTTTACTGCTAGGAAATCAGTGTCACCGGCTAAGAAGAGAAAGCTAGCCGAAAGAGATGATGATGATTCGGCAACCGTTGGTTATATCGTTGAGCGTCCTCCTAAGAGGACAAGACCTTTTGTCGCCAGAAAATGGGATTGGCTGTCCGAGCAAGTGCGTGAATGGACGAATGAAGAGGGCGTACCGATTATTCGCCATATTGGTGAGTCCTCTTCTTCTCAGAGGATGCTACCCCTCACTGGTCAGCCCATCGAGCGCACAGTGCCCTTGCTAGCTGCTCGATGTGCCCGTGAGGAGTCGAGGATAGATTCCATTGGAGTTAGCATGGATAGGATTACTCGTAGGTTTAAGCGTGTGGATGGCTATGTGAAACTTATGAAGAAAGATCAAGTTCAGGCCCGAGAAGATATGGCTGAATTGAGGAGAAGGTTGGAAGGGAGCGAGAAGAAGGCCGAAGAAGCAATAAAGATGGCCGAGGAGGCTACCACGAGAGCCATGGAAGCGGAAGTCAGAGAGGTTGAGGCCTTACAGCGTGTGGATGCACTTGAGGAGCGCCTCGAGGACTCTCTAGCCCTTGCAGTTACGTGTGTTCTAATCGCCGCCACTGTTGCTCGCATCGGTGTTTTCCCGCGCCACACCCGTTAGTTCATGTCTTTGGGGATGTTGTTTCTTTTGATTTCATGTCTTTTCATTTTGTTATATTAGAGAAACTTGTTAGGGTTTGGTCGTATACCACGCCCATTTTTGTAATCATTTGGTTTAATGATGTATCTAAGTTTGAACTCTAATTTTTAACAAAAATGACATGAAGTGGTTGATTTTGGTTTATCGTGGTGTTTGTTAAGTTATTTTCGTACATACATGAATGGCATGGATATTGCGTGATATATATTGTCTCACTCGTTGTATTGTTTGTATTGGGAAAAGGAACATGCCACCGCGGAGAGAAAACCAAAATGCTAACCCACTCCCCACTACGGCCGAGGAATTGGCCCAGTTGATTTCGCAACATGTCAACACCGCCCTTGCTAACGAAGCGGCCAACCGGAACGTGAACCAGGCGAACCATATTGAAGGGTGCTCTTACAAGACCTTTCAAGCATGTCAGCCCCGACTCTTTTCTGGAACTGAAGGACCAATCGGCATTGTCCGCTGGATTGAGAAAATGGAGTCTGTGATGATCATAAGTAACTGTACTGCAGCTCAACGCGTGAAGTATGCAACAAGTTCATTTCAGGATGAAGCTCTAACCTGGTGGAATACTCAAATTCAGGGTCTCGGTGAGGCTAATGCCTATGGTCTCACTTGGGATCAGTTGAAGGAAATGTTGCTGCGTGAGTATTGTCCACGCAACGAAATTCAAAAATTAGAAGCGGAATTCTGGAATTTGACCATGGTAGATGCTGAGGTAAGGGAATACACGTCCAAGTTTCATCAATTGGCACGACTTGTACCCCATCTCGTAACACCGGAGCACAAAAGAATTGAGCGTTATATCTGGGGCTTGGCATCTCAGATCCGTAGTATGGTGACGTCAGCAAACCCTACGACTATTCAGAGTGCTGTGCAATTAGCACACTCCCTGACTGACGATGCTGTTCGTATGGGGACATTGAAGAAGAGTGGTTCAGGGAAGAAGCCAGTGGAAGTTGTTGATAAAACGACTGAGAAAGGAAAACTGCCAACTGAAGGAAAGCGTAAGTGGTCTGAAGGATCTGGGAGTCATGCTAGTAACTCTCAGAACAAAAGGAGGAATCAGGGAAGGATGTATGCAGCCAACACCATGGAAACAAGAAGGTATCAGGGTCCTAACCCAAAGTGCAACAAATGTGGTTATTTTCACACTGGTCAGTGCAACGTCTGTGAACGTTGTGGCAAATTTGGACGTCAAGCCCAAACCTGCCGTGTGAAATTGGGTGTGAAGAAAGAAGAATCGAACCATGGATGTTTTGAATGTGGAACTGTAGGGCATTTTAGGAAGGATTGCCCAAAACTGAAGAACCAGGGAAATCGTGGCAGAGCATTCGTGATGGAGGCCAAGAAAGCACGAAAGGATCCATCGGTTGTTACCGGTACGTTTCTCGTAAATGACCGTTATGCTTACATTTTATTTGATACCGGAGCCGATAAAAGTTTTGTTTCCAAAAACTTTGAGCCTTTTCTTAGCTCAAAATCAAGTAAATTAGATGTTAAGTATTCTATAGAGTTAGCTAACTGAAAATTAATAGAAGCCGACGAAGTTTTTCGTGAGTGTACCTTGCGTTTGGGAGATCGTATGTATAGTATTGACCTTTTACCAGTAGAACTTGGAAGTTTCGATGTCGTTATTGGCATGGATTGGTTATCAAAGAATCATGCAGAGATTGTGTGCGATAAGAAGATAGTTCGTCTTCTACCTCCGACTGGTGAACCGTTGGAAATTCAAGGTGATGAGAGTGCCCCTTTGAGAATCGTTAATATGATGAAAGCTCAGAAGTATTTGCGAAAAGGATACCCAGCATACTTAGCCCACGTGGTTGACACTAGGGTTGAGGAGCAGAAGCTTGAAGAGATCCCTGTAGTTCGTGATTATCCGGAGGTATTTCCTGAAGAGTTACCTGGATTGCCACCGCAAAGGCAAGTCGAGTTCAGGATTGACCTAGTGTCCAGAGCAGCGCCGATAGCTCGATCTCCTTATCGTTTAGCACCATCTGAAATGCAAGAGCTATCCAAGCAATTGCAAGAATTGTTGGATAAAGGTTTTATAAGACCGAGTTTCTCGCCCTGGGGAGCGCCGGTTTTATTCGTGAAAAAGAAAGATGGTTCTATGCGGATGTGTATCGATTATCGAGAATTGAACAAGCTTACCATCAAGAATCGGTATCCATTACCGAGAATCGACGACTTGTTCGATCAGCTGCAAGGATCGAGTTATTATTCGAAGATCGATTTACGTTCAGGCTACCATCAATTGAGGATTGTTGAAGAAGATATTCCGAAGACTGCATTCCGAACCCGGTATGGTCATTACGAGTTTTTGGTCATGCCTTTTGGTTTGACAAACGCTCCTGCGGTATTCATGGATCTCATGAATAGAGTGTGCAGACCATACTTGGACAAGTTCGTGATAGTGTTTATCGATGATATACTCATCTATTCACGGACCAAGGAAGAGCACGAGCACCATCTGAAGCTGATCTTGGAGATGTTGAGGAATGAGAAGCTATATGCTAAACTTTCCAAATGCGAGTTCTGGATCCGAGAAGTTCATTTTCTTGGACACGTTATCAATGAGAAGGGTATACACGTGGACCCAGCAAAGATTGAGGCAATTAAAAATTGGGAAGCGCCGAAGAGTCCGACCGAGGTACGACAATTCCTAGGTTTGGCGGGTTACTATCGAAGGTTTATGGAGAATTTCTCCAAGATAGTGCAATCCCTAACGCTATTGACCCAGAAGGACAAGGAGTATATCTGGGGAGAAAAGCAAGAGCAGTGCCCCTATCTTGTCTCTTCCTAAGGGGACAGATGGATTCGTGGTGTACTGTGATGCCTCTCGCCAAGGTCTTGGTTGTGTCCTAATGCAGAATGGAAAGGTCATAGCTTATGCGTCTCGTCAACTCAAGGTGCATGAACAGAATTATGCGACACATGATTTTGAACTGGGTGCGGTGGTTTTTGCACTCAAAATTTGGAGGCACTACCTTTACGGTACTAAGTGCATAATTTTTACAGATCATAAGAGTCTCCAGCACATTTTTGACCAGAAAGAGCTGAATATGAGGCAGAGACGTTGGATGGAATTGCTCAATGACTACGATTGTGATATTCGATATCACCCAGGCAAGGCTAATGTCGTGGCCGATGCCTTGAGTAGGAAGGAGCGAGTCAAGCCCTTACGCGTGCGTGCGTTAGGATTGACCATTCACACAAACCTCACAGCTCAGATTCGTGATGCACAACAAGAAGCTCTAAAGGAAGAGAATTTAAAGGATGAAAATCTTCGTGGTATGGTTAGAGAACTTATACCCAAGTCTGACGATGCCTTGTACTTCATGGATAGAATATGGGTGCCTCTGGCAGGCAATTTACGAGAAATGGTTTTGGATGAGGCCCATAAATCAAGATATTCGATTCACCCAGGATCGACAAAAATGTATAAGGATATCAAGGAGCACTACTGGTGGCCGAACATGAAGGGTGATATTGCTTCATACGTTGGTCAATGTTTGACTTGCGCAAAAGTCAAGACCGAATACCAAAAGCCTTCTGGACTTCTGCAACAACCGGAGATTCCGCAGTGGAAATGGGACTGTATTGCCATGGATTTCATCACCAAATTACCCCGAACGTCTAGTGGCTATGATTCCATCTGGGTAATTGTGGATCGTTTGACGAAATCGGCACATTTCCTACCCGTGAAAGAATCTTACCGAATGAAGAAATTGGCCAGCATATACCTTAAGGAAGTAGTATCCCGACATGGTGTTCCGACTTCGATCATCTCCGATAGAGATAGTCGTTTCACATCGAAGTTTTGGCGGTCACTACAAAAAGCCTTGGGTACTCGTTTGGATTTAAGCACTGCGTATCATCCACAGAGTGATGGTCAAAGTGAGAGGACCATCCAGATTTTAGAAGACATGCTCCGTGCCTGCGTAATTGACTTTGGTGGAAGTTGGGATACTCACCTACCGTTGGCTGAGTTCTCTTATAATAACAGTTACCAAACTGGATTGAAAGCCGCTCCGTTTGAAGCCCTGTATGGGAGAAAATGTCGCTCACCGCTTTGTTGGGCAGAAGTTGGTGACAAGCATATAACTGGACCAGAGCTTATCCAGGAAACTACCGATAAGGTTTTCAAGATCCGTGATCGTTTGAAGGTTGCCCAGGACCGTCAGAAGAAATACGCTGATAGAAGAAGGAAACCATTAGCATTCCAAGTGGGAGACAAAGTTATGCTGAGGGTCTCTCCTTGGAAGGGGGTAGCTAGGTTTGGCAAGCATGATAAACTTAGCCCCCGCTACATTGGACCTTACAAGATTATTGCTTGTGTAGGACCAGTTGCTTACCGACTGCAGTTACCGCGAGAACTAAGTGGAGTTCATAACGTATTCCATGTGTCCAATCTGAAAAAGTGTTTGTCTGATGAGACTCTCGTGATACCTCCAAAGGAAGTGTGTGTTGACAACAAGCTTCATTTTCGTGAAGAGCCCGTGGAGGTCTCGGATTGGAAGATTCACAAGACCAGGCGAAGCCGTATTAAGTTGGTCAAGGTCAGATGGAATTCAAAGCGTGGTCCCGAGTTCACGTGGGAACGTGAAGATGAGATGAAACGGAAGTACCCTCAATTGTTTAAGTCTGCACGTAACCAGGCTTCGTAGCGTAAAATTTCGGGACGAAATTTCTTTAAGGAGGGGAGGCTGTGACATCCGGCAATTTTCAGGTTATTTACCGTTAAACCTTAGAACGCGTTTGCAATTTAATTGTGTGTGTCTTAGACTTAATTTCAGTCAATTAGGTTATTATAAAGTCTAGAAAAGCCCTTCGTATGCATAGGTTTGCATTTCGTGAAATTTCAGAAATTTCGATACCGAGTATCGGTAAAATGTCCGTATTTAACGTTGGTGACGACCCGGTTAACCTTAAAAATATCAGTTTTGATGAAAATTATATAAACTGGTCTATATTATTGGATTATGTGTGAAATTTATGTGTTATGTGTTAAATATCGCTTTTGGCGATTTTCGTTGCGTTTTACCCGGTACAATCGCGTACCGGATGAGTTAAAATGAACTGTTAGTAAAAATTATTATTTTTACTAATTATGATAACAAATAATTAGTGGATATTTTATATATTTTTATTTTGATGAAAAACCATGTTTAAAGTGGTAGAATTTTATAAAAGTGTTGTGGTTTTTATAAAAGATCACCTACATGTGTGTAGAGGTTTATAAAATAAAAGATGACATCTTTTCTCTCTCCCAAAAATCAGCCATAAAAAGTGGGTCCCACACCCTAATCAAGTGTTAAACACACTCATTTGATTCCTTACACACTTTGTACAAAACTACACTCCACCAAATTTGATCATTCAACTTGCATGAAATTTGAATGGAAGATGTCAAATCCTCTCTCCTCTCTCCTCTCTTGGCTGAATTCATCCCTCACCCCGCCTATAAATACCCCTTCAATCTTCACTTCAATCCCACACCTTTCTATCATCTTTTCTCAAAGTGTTCTTTCAAGTGTTCTTGAGTTTTTGGTGTTCTTGGAGCATTTTCTTGAAGATTCAAGAGTGTGGAGCCAAATACTCAACAAAACCATCCATCAACTTGCATTTCACTAGTATCTCCCTTGATTTAGTTCAAGAGGTATGAACCTCATATTTCTTTGCTTCTTTCTTTTTCTTTGATAAAAATAGTGATCCTTGCAAGAGTTGTTCATCACCAACTAAAAGACTTTTTATGAACCATTAAAATTCAGCAAATAAGGGTTTTTATAAAAGGGTTTTAGTATTTATATATGCATGCATGTAGTCATGTGAATGAATGTGTGTTTATGTGTTCATATCTTGCAAAATGATGATGAATAATGTTAGATTCTTGCATGCAAACAAATATTTTGTTATGACCAAGTTAAAACAGAAAAATAAAGTGTATTATTACATAAAAACTTGTTATTTTATATATGGATCTTAAACCCCTACGTTTGGATGCTTGTTACTAAAGATTGTGGTTTAAAAAGCATGATAAAAGCTAGGTTTGTACATGAATTGTTAGGATTATTTGAAATCTGGAAATAAGGTGATAAATATGATGTATTTTATGTATAATGATCAGCTCTAAAAGGGTATTTTATGTTGTGATGATTAGCTAGAGTTTTGACCATGATTTGTTACAAAAAGGGTGCTTAAATGATGGATTATTACATGTAAAATGATGGATAAGTTAGGTCTGATTATATGGCTGTAAAAAGATTATATTTTATGTTAAAAATCCATATTTTTAATAAATTATATGATCCTTGGTGTTTTGATGCTTTTGGATAACATTTTAGGCATGACTAGTCGTAAAATCGGTGTTTTTCGCCTTGAAAAATGAATGCTAGTTAGGTCTGATTTCAAACAGCAAATTAAACTTATTTTATGACATATTTTCAGCTAATAATGTATATGATGAGTTAGTGTTATGACCCATGTGTTTACTTATGTGGTATGATGTTTCGGTTATCGCATATGTGCTAGAAATTGCCATGTATAGGTACTTTATGTCAAAATAATGAAAGATTGTTTTGTTTGATGAAATATATTTTATTAAGTATATTTTGATGATATATGATGTTATATGAACTCATGCGTTAGAAATTTGGAAGTTTGTTCCTTAAAAGTTAGTCGTTTTGCTTGAAAAGTGCTTATGTGCAAATATTGTGATTTTAGTGTTTTCACATGTGATTTAGAACTCATAAGCATATGTATGAGTAGATATATATATGTTACTAGTTTCATACTTTCATGTTGATCGTTGTTAGGTAATAACACTTGAAGTCTTCGTATGTGTGTATGATACACCATTTTTCGTTAAAAGCATAACCGCGTGTCGAAGTCACCAACGGGTCGTTCAAATAAATATTTTCTTAAAAATATTACAAGTCTAAGTAGGTTGGGTGAACAACTTGCTAGTAAGACGTGAGTTTCAATTAGTAATGTACCCCTCATGTTTAGGGCACCGTTAGCGTTCGTGGGCGTATTTTTGCTAACACTCGTTTTTCCGTCGTTCGTTATCAAGGTGAGTTTTTCACGGCCCCTTTTTAAACTATTTTGTTGCTTTATAAACTATGGGGGAAGAACATGCTTTCGTTCGTTTATCATGATACTGGACTTACGTTATGTGTTCGTTTGATGGTCTCGAGTAAGGGCTTTCGTTATGTGTTCATGTATGTCGTTCATGAATAGCCCCGCCGTTATAATCATTAGCCTCGTGTAGGCCACAAGGTGTGTTGATAGATCTATTTGGGACTGACTGCCCACTCTCGTGATCAGTAGCGCTGATCGGTCGTTCGTACGAGAGAATATATTTTGAAAGGATTCGTGGGGATATGTTGTATTCGTGTCTCGGTTTGATTATAAGCTCTAGGTACTGTCATCATGTTGTATTCCTTGCAAGCTTATGACATATCACATGTTTGTCCAAGTTACTTGATAGTTCGTTAAATTCGTTTATGTTATCGTTAAACCCGTGAAACTCGCTCAACTTTATGTTGATGTTTTTAAGCATGTTTTTCAGGTACTTAGATGCTCTCGCGCGGTTATGAAAACGGGCTTTTGGGCAAACTCTTGCATCGGATTTCTGTTGGGACATTTTAAACTTTATTTTGGATCCTCGTGTGTTGGATCATTAAAACTCGTGTTTTAAATTTTAATGCTTTCAAGTTTGGATAATTGTAAGACTTATCTTTTATCTCGTTGAACATTTCCGATGTTTTAAATTAAATGTGTTTGCTTATTATCATTGGGCTCCAACTTATGTGACCACCATGCTTACGTCTCGTTTCCGCTGCGAATCGTCGTTTTCGGGGTGTGACATGTCAAGGGGGAGTTTGTTGATGCACTTTCCTGTGACAACACTCTGGATAGAGTCTTAGTTTGTATGTCTAATGTCTATAATTTGTCTCTGTATTTATGAGTCATTATGTAATAGTTTATCGAGTTGTAATTACTTTTACATAATGTATGTTGTTTTTCTGCTAAGTGTTTTGCGCACTTACATGTGCGCATGAGAAAGCTCCTGCGTACTTAGCAAGTACACAAGAACACCTTTGCGTACTTGTTAAGTACGCAAGAGCAATTTGTCCTGCGCACTTGCTAAGTGCGCAGGCATCAGGTCTGTATAAATAGGATAGGTTCACAGAGGTTAAGTACGCAGAACCATTTGTTTAGACGAACTCAGTTTTGCTAAGTACGCAGCTTGTATTCTCTCTGTAACCGTCGAGTGTTTATAATACAAAGAACGTTTATTGTGACTCTCGTGTTTAGTTTACTTTGTTTAGTAAGACTCTCCACCTAGTCACGGGTATTCCGCAACCCGGTGCGACTAGTAGACCACTTGCATGTGACGATCCGACACACACGAAGGGACCTACAAAGAATATGGGATCAAGTCATGGATTACTATTTATTTATACATAATAAGCACAAAAACGAGAAATTCAAGTTGAAAATATTATAATATTTGAAGCCTTAAGCATCTTTGTATCACGTTCTTGTGTGTTAAGGTAGTAATTTTAAGATATACGTCTACCCCACTGTTATGCTACAGGAATGTAAATTACACTATCTCAAGGCATCTAAGATTTTCCCAATGATTTTCTAAATTTCGAGAATGAGGCTACATCAATTAGCATAGGAAAAATCAAACAGAATCCATAAGGATTATCAGGAATCATAAGATTCAGAATCAAGTGATTCATTTGTCTTGGTTTCATGTGATTTCTTTAGTGAATATCGGTATGATGATTCATGCTAATGAATATGGTGTTTGAGTATTTAGGTAAGGGAATCCAACTTTTATCTGGATTTGAATTCAATGAATTAGGAGTGATTCAAGGGTGAATACATGTCTTGATTCAATCTCTCATTGCATACTTGTGAGTATGGGCATTGAGATGAACCGCATTAGTTTTGCTAACGACCTATCCCGAAACTGGTGTCAGAAGAAAATAATTGCTAAAATCTAACATCATGTATCTGATAGTGATCTTTTGCATTCTTTTACGCACACACACTAGCAAACATGGGTTCAAATCACAGTTGTAGTATTGATTTAATTTCCACACTACTAATGATTCAAAGATGCTTACAGCCTACTGACAATTCAAATTACTTGTAAATAAGCAGATTAATAAACACAACAATTTAAACAATCAAGTAAGCATGACACAATCATTCCCATATGTGCAGTCTATGACGTTTAGATCATTTCTCATGTATTATCATTTCCTCTTTTCTCAAGAGAACTTTGAAATTTTCTAGCTTTCTATTTTGTTTGGATTTTTGTAAAATATTTGAAATTTAAAAGAATTATACAGAATGCTTAAAAGAAATAAAATTTAACTTTCATGAATTGAATTGATTTAAGAAAAACAAGTTTTCACACTGGATTGAACATACATATCATGTTGACAACGTGTTCAAAACGGGTTCGATCAAACGCCTTAGTGAAAAAGGTCAACAAAGTTGTCATCCGTGTGAACCTTTACAAGTTCCATGAGATGCTTTTCAGCACAATCACGGATGAAATGGTGGCAAATTTCAATATTTTTATTTTTGGAATGTTTCACCGGGTTGTTTGTGATGGACATGGTGGCATTGTTGTCAATGAACAGTGGAGTTCTAGTGAAGTTTAAGCCGTAGTCTCTCAATTGATGCTGAATCCATAATATCTGAGAACAACCGCCCACTGCAGCAATATACTCTGCTTCACATGTTGAGACAGAAACCGTTGACTGCTTCTTACACTGCCAGGAAACCAATCTGTATCCCAAGAATTGACATCCACCAGAAGTTGACTTTCTATCAAGGTTATAACCGCCATAGTCTGAATCAGTATAGGCTTTGAGGTCAAATGATAGCTGCTTTGAGTACCAAAGACCCAAACGGGGTTTCCCCTTCAAGTATCTGAATATCCTCTTAACAGCTATCATATGAGACTCCTTCGATTGTGACTGAAACCTTGAGCACAAGCATACAGAAAACATTATATCGGGCCTTGAAGCTGTGAGATACATAAGAGATCTGATAATCCCACGGTACAATTTGCAATCCACATCCTTTCCAACTTTGTCTGGACGCAGACCATGATTGACGGGGATAGGTGTGCCATAAGTACTGCTATCATTCATCTTGTATTTTGACAAGATGTCCTGCACATACTTAGTTTGATGTGGATAGATGCCATCCTATCTTTGACTGACTTGCAGACCCGGGAAGAACGATAATTCACCTATGTTACTCATCTCAAACTTGGACTTCATCACCTGTTCGAATTCCCTACACATCTCTTCATTTGTAGACCTAAAGATAATGTCGTCGACATACACTTGTACAAGAAGAATATCACCTCCTGCTTTCCGAATGAAGATCGAGTCAATCTGTCCACGGTCGAAACCATTTGATAGTAGATGTTTTGATAACATCTCATACCATGCCCGAGGTGCTTGTTGAAGACCATAAAGTGCTTTGTCGAGCTTATACACTTTATTGATATTATGCGGATCTTCAAAGCTGGGAGGTTGAGTGACATAGACCTCTTCAAGAACTTTTCCATACAGGAAAGCTGATAGACCTTGAAGCCGACATAGGAGGCATAAGCCAGAAACAGTCGAATGGCCTCAAGTCTAGCAACTGGGGCATATACTTCAGTTTAATCCAGGCCCTCTTGTTGATAAAATCCTTGAACAACCAACCTTGCTTTATTCTTCACTACGACATGATGATCATCTGTCTTGCACTTGAGCACCTATCTGGTTCCAATTGGTTGTACACCTCTTGGCAAGTCAACCAAATCCCACACATGTAACTTTTGGAATTGAGATAATTCATCTTGCATTGCCTCAATCCAGCAGTTCTCAGCGAGAGCCTCTTTCACATTCTTTGGCTCTAACTGGGACACGAATGCAGCATGCAAACATGTTTCCATGACACCAGTGTCAAGTATCTCAAAGTACAAGCTAGTGTTCTCAGCAATGGTTCTATGACGAGTCTGAACACCGGCATGAGGATCACCAATAATGTTGTCAATTGGATGATTCTTATGCACTCTCGTCTCTGGTATATCTGGTTCCTGAATTTCTGAATCGAGGTTCATGCTCAACTCTCCCATATCCTGTGTTCCAGAAGAAGAAGATTCAATGTGAATTGGATCAGCTGGAGCTTCATTTCCTACACGAGTGTTCGGATTAGCTTGAGCGTCATTTCCGTCAACATGAACAACTTCTATTTTATCATTTTCATAAGTTCCAGATGCAGATGCAGCATTGGAATTGGGAGTTACAATCGGTACAATTGCACGGGTTGAGAAACTGGAGTAATCGTCGCCTCCAAAGAATTCATACACATTTGCGGCGTCATCGGTAGATAAATCAGGAAGGTTGAAAGACTTGAATAGCACATCATAATCAGAACCCCAAGCTGGACCAGTTGGTTCTGGTGGAATGCTGTGTTTACTGCAATCCACTTCGAAGCATTCCTCGACAATACGAGTTCCTATATTGTACACTCTCTTGCAAGGCGAGTTGGCAAAATATCCTAAAAAGATGCCTTCCACTGCTTTTGCATGAAACTTAGACTTGCGGTCTTTGTATTGTAGCAATAAGGAATAGGGACTACCAAAAGGAACTAGGTAGTCAAGATTGGGAGGTCGATTGTTGATAAACTCATAGCAAGTCTTGTTGTGCCTCTTCACAACCAGAACTCTGTTCAAAACGTGACAAGCTGTATTTACTGCTTCTGCCCAGAAAGTGACAGGAAGCTTTGCATCTGACAGCATTGTCCTTGTAGTCTCAATCAAGGTTCTGTTCTTCCTTTCTGCAACTCCATTTTGCCGAGGTGTGTACGGGGCACTAAATTCGTGACGGATTCCCTTCTTTAGACAGAAAAGTTGCATCAAATTATTCTTGAATTCAGTTCCGTTATCACTCCTTATTCTTCTGACCTTCAACTTGCAAAGAGATTCCAAGCTCAGGATCAGGTATTGAAGAATGTCAACTGTCTCGTCCTTTGTACCTAAAAAATGCACCCAAGAAAAACGTGAGAAATCATCAGTTACAACTAGACAGTATGACTTACCTACAATACTCCTGATACTTATAGGGCCAAACAGATCCGTATGTAATAGTTCCAAAGATGTATCGAGTTTTGGAGATTGGGCTTGTGAGACTTCCGTTGCTGTTTACCCTTTTTACAAGGCATACAGTCATCTGCAACGGCAAATCTCAGCTTAGGAACACCGGTTACCAAACAGTTTCGGAAAAGATGATTCATTTTACGATAAGAAATGTGTCCGAGTTTTTTATGCCACAAGATAGAGTCAAGCTCTGTCTCTTTGGTAAGCAAACAAGTAGCAACTGATGACGTGGTTGTTGCCATGCTCATATCAATCTGAGAAGTGTCGTTTGTCCTTGGTGCTCGCATCAAAATCCAGTCTTCAAGAACTTCAAAACCAGGTTTGAGAATCATTGATGTGTTGTGAATATATATATATATATATACATATATAATAAAGATTTTTACACAATTAGTTTTAAAATGGGTTTTCACCAAAGACTAATCACACACACGTCGGGCAAGTGTACCCGTCGGATAGCAATATAGCAAAGGTAAGAACCGGATATCAATCCGTGGACACAGTAGAATGCGATAATAAACTGGGACTAAAATTCAATCAAGTATGGGTAAAAGATGTCTAAGTTGATTTTTAATTAAATTAATATGCAAGAATATAAAACTAAACCAAGAACACAAGTCAAACAATCAAGGAAGGAATATCACTTTGGTATCAAATCCATTTAGTAAACACCCAACAACAACTATGGATACATGGTAAATACACGAAACATATGTTGACTAAATTCTCGTCAAAGACATCTAATCAAATGACTATTCGGAAAGCTAAAATGAATTATACAAACTAAGCACCTAAAATCATACAATGAAGCTCACTTGCTATGAATACGTCAATGTTTAATAAAGATTGAACTAGCTTCTTATCAAGGTTAGCTAATTCAACAACTAGTTGGAAAGATTACACGAATCAACACATAACCCACCTCAGGTTGATTAAAGTAAACAATAACATGCACTTGCTCAACATACAATGTTCATATCAAGATTACATAAATTAGAAGATTGCGTCAGCAAATCCTAGATAAACATAATACTAAATATGACACACCATAAAAAGCACTTTGTCTTTCCAAACACAATCACAAGGATGTACATTCAAGAGTTTTCAACCATAAACAAGACTTCATCCACCATTCCTAGTCAAAAGCCATAAACTAGCATACATACATACACTAATCAATGAATACATGCATAAACCATGGGTTTTCCAACATACATAGCCTACACATACACAAGTCTTGCAAACAATATCAACTCCCAAATACAGAATATCATTGAAGAATACTCATGCCATTGTTATAACATTAACATAAACTATGCCAAAAATCCATAAATGTTGTCAAACGTTACTAAACTTCATCTAAACCAAAGTGATATCAAGAGTTAGCTCATGGTGAGCATAAGAACAAGCGCAAAGCAAGGAAAAGTTACAAGACTCATAAAGAAATGCCAAGAATCAAACTAACTTCCCCAAGCTAGATGATGATGATGATGATGTATGGTGATCCTCTTGATGTTGTAGTCCTTCCTAGAAGCTTCAAATGTGGCTAGAAAGATGGAAATTCGGAGCCCAAAACAGTGCTCAGGGCTCCAACTCTCCAGGTCTCCAGACTTCTGATGTGAGAAAACTTATGATATTTATATAACAAGGGAGGCACGACCATGCCAGGTGGTAAGGCACGACCGTGCCTGTCATTGGGGAGCGACCGTGTCTGGTGATAAGCACGTTCATGGGACAGGCGGTTGACCGATCTGCTTCTTTCATTGGCTCTCTTTCTTTGAGGGAGTACGGCTCGTCAGACTCATGGGATTACACGCGGCCGTGGGGGTGTTGGAGCACGGTTGTGCTCGAGAAAGTGCCTTGGCACGGTCGTGCCAGGTACGGGGCGCGACCGTGCTTAGGGTTTCTTTGCATGGCACGGCCGTGCCATGTAGGGGGCATGACCGTGCCACTACCTCAAAAACCCTAAAAACTGCATCTTTATCCTGGAATTCCCATGTTTGTTCACTCAGCTTCACAAAAACCTATAAAACTGGAAATGAAGCAAATAAGTGTCTAAACATTGGAAATAACCAAGAATTGATCGTGAAATGAGTGAAGTTTTGTGCTGAAAAGATGTGTAATTTCAAGCACATCAATCATGCATTCTGTCTTGTTAAACATGACTTTGTACTCCTTGTCGCACATCTGAGAAACACTCAACATGTTATGCTTTAGCTGCTCGCAGTAGTTGACGTTGTCGAAGCTGACACAACCATTTGAAACCACGCCTTGACAAGTGATACTACCGCCTTTCTCTCCAGCAAAGGCCACATAGCCGCCTATGAATGGTTTTACATCTTGAAGCAGGGCCATGTTACCTGTCATGTGCCGGGAGCATCCACTATCTACATAGCAACAATTAGAGATAGTACCCTTCGGATGTCGCTGAACGAGTCACAAGAAATTATTTAGATTTGGAGACCCAAGCCATAGTGGTCTTGGGTCGTCCGTCTTTCTCAAAATAAACAACCTCAATTAATTCACAGTCGTGGCTGTCAAAAATGGATGAATCTTTAGAAGACTTGGGACCAAGAAATTGAGAACTTTTAGATTTCTTGTTCCAGGACCTCTTCTTTTTCTTAACAGGAACAATAGACTTAGATTCAATAGTAGTAGGTGAACTAATGGAAGCTTCACCTGATTGAATTCCATCCAGTTGTTCCAGCTGTGTCAATCTCTTGTTCCTTCTTCTCCTTTGCGGCTTAGAAAGCTTAATCACAGGTTCCTCACCAGTAGGTGCACTACCAAAGGTAGAAGCACAAGGTTTAGTAGATAGCTTTTCCTTTTTTGGAACATATGGTTTAGCCTCAGATGTGATCTTTTGCTTTACCATAGGTTTTACTGGTGGTTTCACCACATTTTCTTTTGGACTCTTGGAATGCTTCACTGGTGGTGACTTAGAGATAACATCCGGTTGTGAAACAATTGATTATTTCCCTTGGTTCTTAGCAGGGCAGTTCACAATGATGTGACCAACCATACCACAGTGAAAGCAAGTTCTCTTGTCTGTGTAAGTCCTCCTGTAAGGCTCATTAGATCTCGCATTAGATGACTCAGCATTATGAGCAGGAGAAGTTGTTTGGTGAATAGTAGTTTGACCCAATGATGATTGGTTCTTGGGAATATAATATTTTTGCAAACTTTCTTGATAGTCAAGCCCAAAATGTGCTGAAAAGGCTTCCTTTTTAACCTGATTAATGTTTTTATATCCCCCATAAAGCATCACTTTTAATTTTTCATTTGATTCAACAATATCGGGTTCAGTCAAAATACAATTATCACAATCAGTGATAATGTTTTTCTTAACTTTCTGTTCACCGACCAACTCCCCAGAGACTACTCCTTCAGGGCAAGTGTTCTTAGACCCATCATCAGAAGCAATAAGGAACTCTTCATCAGATGCAGAGTCAGCCATACTTGAGGAAACATCCTTGTTAGAGAAATCATCCTGACTCGAGGCCTCATCAAGGCAAGACAAATCAATGTCAATTAAGCCGTTGACAAATTTCCCGCTTACTAGTGGAGGAATGACATTAGTACCCAGCCCTAAGCTATTCACTTGTCTCACTATAGTCTCGTAGTGTTCCACCACAAAACGAGAATTTTTCAACTTCTCAATATTACCTTTGAACTGCAAGATCTCATTTTGCAGCTTGTTGATCTCATTGTTCATTTTCTCTAACCCCTTGTACGCAACATCCAAATAAAACTGTTGATCGCTGACTTTAAGTGAATAGTCACATTTTTCTTTCTTCAACGTTTCAATTGAATCTTTGTATCCTTTTTTGTTTTCTTTGTAGCTTAAAGCTGCAATACGAAGGGGTTCGACTTTGTCTTAGAATTTTCAACCTTTAAGCTTAGACGTTTGGAACAAGAAATGACAGCAAAAGAGTTAGAATCTACCTCATTAGATGAACATGATGCCTCTCCAATAGCCATGAGGGCAACTGCAGTTGTAGACTCTTCTTGGTCAGCCACAGAAGCTTCCCGTTCCTCTGCTTCCATCATCTCCATAATCTCAGCCATGAGACCGACCTGTGTTTGAGTAATAAGGGCATCCTCTAGATGAAAACCCCAATCAAAGCTGTCGTCTTGTTGTGCTACCAAAGCATTGGACGTTCCACCTTGACTTTGATTGTGGTTGTTGGAGTTGTTGTACCCTTGATTGTTTCCTTGGCTAGGTCTGGTGAACCCTAAGGCCGGTGCTTTGTCCTTTTGAAATTCTCTTGCAAAATGCCCAAAGTTATTGCATTTGTAGCACTTGGCCTTAGATTTATCAAATCCCACCTTAGCATTTGAATGCCCACCAATAAACTTCCTGCCAGTTCTATTCAGGAAGCGCTCCGCACTTCTCAAGATCATGGCCATATTCCATTGAATATCCATGTCTGTGTGACAAACACTCTGGATAGAGTCTTAGTTTTGTACTTTCATTGCATGTATTTGTCTTTGTTTGTAAGTGTCTATATGTATTAGTTATCGAGTTGCATTTACTAATGCATGTTGATAGTTGCTGAAATCTCTAAGTGTTTTGCGCACTTGTATGTGCGCAAGAATTAGTTCCTGCGTACTTAGCAAGTACGTAGTCAGATACACAGAATTTGTATACTCAGTGTTTCTCTCTGTAACCTTCAAGTGTTTATAATAGATGAAAGTTTAAAGTGATTCTCTTGTCAGTTTACTTTGTGTTGTAAGACTCTCCACCTAGTCACGGGTACTCCGCACCCGGTCCGACTCAGGAACGCACTTGCATGTGATGATCCGCCACACCCGAGGGACCTACAAGTGGTATCAGATCATTGCTCTTGATTTCAAGTGTTGTGAGTGTGTTTGGAGAGTTTTCTACAGAGATTTTACAAGCTGAAGTGGGTATTTTTGTTGATTTTTGTGATAAAATAGGGGTAGCTCTTGAGCACTATTTTAGAATCAAAAATCACTCAAAAACTCGACTTTTGTTGTGTATTTGAGTGTTTTGAGCAACAAAGGTTGGTTAGAAACAAGCTTCTGACCCTTTGGCTCATTTTGTTTGTTCATCTGTCCGATTTTTGCCATTTCCGATGAAATTCCAGTGACCGGAATTGTTTGGTGAGAGTTGGTGAAAAGGTTATCTGCGTACTTCCCTTTTCTAGCAAAAAGTAGAGTCTTGCTGCGTACTTACCAAGTACGCAAGACTAATCTTTCTGTGTACTTAAGTTAACTCCTGCGTACTTATCTTCTACTCATGCGTACTTATCAAGTACGCAAGAGCAAATCATAAGTGCGCATGACCATTTCCCTAAGTGCGCAAGGCCAGTATCAAGTTCGCAAGTGTCTTTGACCTTTCTGAAATTTGACTAAGTGTTCACCATGTCGAATCTTCAGAACCTAGGTAACCTTCTGAACTATGACAACGAGATCGGAACACCTCAGAAACCACCAAGGTTTCTAAATGTAAATGATTATTCTAACTGGAAAGCACGCTTTGAGCATTACATCTCTTATACCGATTCTTCGTTATGGATACCAATTCTAGAGGGATATAAGCATCCCACACACATTTATCTTAATGAAGTAATGCCCAAGCCTATCTCTAAACTCGATGAAGAAGAAAAGAAAGTTTATGATCGAGAGAAGAAGGCTCACGGTTCTATCACTATGGCGTTGACTAGGGAGTTATTCCATAGTTTCAGAGGATATGATAACTCTAAGGATCTTTGGAAGGCCTTACAGAAAAGATTCGAGGGCAATAGTGACATCAATAAAAGTAAACGGGATCTCCTCAGGAAGCAGTATGAGTGCTTCAGATTTCTGGAGAACGAATCTATAGACGAGCTAAAGTATCCTAATGAAGCTTTTGAGCTAAAGTATCCTCAGGAAGCAATAGTGACATCAATAAAAGTAAACGGGATCTCTAGATTCTATCATCTGCAGACCAGTATCCTAATGAAGAATTAGTGGAAAAGTTTCTGGATGCTTTACCTCCCAAGTTAGAGATGTATACAACCCTGATGAGAGAGAATTCTAAGTTCTATGAGATGACAATTGATGAGGCAATTGGAAAGGTTCAAGCTCATGACATGAACCTTAAAAGAAAGGAGAGCTCAAGAAGACCTCAGATACAAGACCCTTCAATGTATCATGGGACGTCTTCTACAACCAAGTCATCGGGCTCTGGAATTGCCCTTTTCTCAGGAAACCCTCATGAGGAAGAAACTATAAAGGCTTGTGGTGGTCATGCATGCTATGCAGCATCTGGTTCTGGATCTCATCATCAGAACTCCTCAAGAAATCCTTCTCCCACATCTTCAGCTAACCAATCAGCAATAGCCAAGATAGCTGAAGATCATGTGGCTTTATTCTCATCCTGCATGCTTGCCTATGAGAACTTCATTGGTGGTAAGCTAACTGATTCTGAAACTATCGAAGAAGACTTTAATCAGGTGGATCCGGATGATATGGAGGATATAGATATTCAATGGAATATGGCCATGATCTTGAGGAAGGCAAAGCGTTTCCTGAACAGAACTGGCCGAAAGTTCATTGGTGGCCATTCTAATGCCAAGGTTGGTTTTGACAAATCCAAGGCCAAGTGCTACAAGTTTCTGAACTGTGGACACTTTGCTCGTGAATGTCAAAAAGACAGAGCATCGGCTTCGGGTTTCACCAGACCTAGCCAAGGAAATAACCAAGGCTACAACAACTCAAACAACCACAATCAAAGCCAAGGTGGAACGTCCAATGCATTGGTAGCTCAACAGGACGAAAGCTTTGATTGGGGTGTTCATCTGGAGGATGCTCTTATTGCACAAACTCAGGTTGGTCTCATGGATGAGATTATGGAGATGATGCAAGCTGAGGAACGGGAAGCTTCTGTAGCTGACCAAGAAGAGTCTACAACTGCTGTTGCCCTCATGGCTATCGAAGAGGCATCACATTCATCGAATGAGGTAGATTCTAATCCTTTTACTGTCAGTTCTTGTTCCAAATGTCTAGGCTTAAAAATTGAAAACTCTAAGATTCAAGAAAAGGTCAAACCCCTTCGTATTGCAGCTTTAAGCTACAAAGAAAATGAAAAACGATTTAAAGATTCAATTGAAACGTTGAAGAAAGAAAAACTTGATTATTCACTTAAAATGAGCGATCAACAGCTTCACTTGGATATTGCATACAAGGGGTTAGAGAAAAGGAACAATGAGATCAACAAGCTGCAAAATGAGATCTTGCAGTTGAAATGAGAAGTTGAAAAATTCTCGTTTTGTGGTGGAACACTACGAATCTGTAGTGAGACAAATGAATGGCTTAGGGCTGGGTACTAATGCTATTCCTCCACCAGTTAGCGGGAAATTTGTCAATGGCTTAGTAGACATTGATCTAACTTGCCTTGATGAGTCCTCAGGTAAGGATGATTCCTCTAACAAGGATGATTCCTCAAGTAAGGCTGACTCCACATCTAATGAGGAGTTCTTTACTGCTTCTGATGATGGGTCTGATAGCACCTGCCCTGAAGGAGTAGCATCTAAGGAGTTGTTAACTGAACAGAAAGTCAAGAAAAACATTATCACTAATAGTGACAATTGTATTTTAACTGAACCCGATATCATTGAATCAAATGATAAATTAAAGGTAATGCTTTATGGAGGGTATAAAAATATTAATCAAGTTAAGAAAGAAGCTTTTTCAGCTCACTATGGGCTGGGTTATAAAGAAAATTTGCAAAAATACTATACTCCCAAAAACCAATCTATATCGGGTCAAAATCCTGTTCACAAACCAACTCCTCCTACTCATAATGCTAAGTCATCTAATGCCAGATCTAATGAGCCTTACAGGAGGACTTACACAGACAAGAGGACTTGCTTTCACTGTGGTATGGTTGGTCACATCCTTGTGAACTGCCCTTCTAAGAACCAAGGGAAACGGCCAATTGTTTCACAACCGACTGTCATCCTTAAGTCACCACAAATGAAGCATCCCAAAAGTCCAAAAGCAAATGTGGTGAAACCACCAGTAAAACCAATGGTAAAGCCAAAGATAACCACTGATGCTAAACCATCTGTTTCAAAAAAGGGAAAGCGACCTGCTATACCTTGTGTATCTACCTCTTGTAGTACACCTACTGGTGAGAAATCTGTGGTGAAACTCTCTAAGCCACAGAGGAGGAGAAGGAATAAGAGGTTGAGAAAGCTAGAACAGCTGACGGAGTTCATTCAGGTGAAGCTTCCATTAGTTCACCAGTTGTTGTTGAACCTAAGTATATTGTTCCAGTTAGGAAACATAAGAGATCCTGGAACAACAAAGATAAAAATTCTCAATCTCCTAGTCCTAATTCTTCTAGAGATTCATCCATTTTGAACAGTCACGACTGTGAGTTAAAAGTGGTTGTTTATTTTGAAAAAGATGGATGACCCAAGACCACTATGGCTTGGGTCTCCAATTCTAACTAATTCTTTTTGTGGCTCGTTCAGGGACATCCGAAGGGTACTATCTCTAACCGTTGGTATGTAGATAGTGGATGCTCCCCGGCACATGACAGGAAACATGGCCTTGCTTCAAGACGTGAAACCATTCAAAGGCGGCTATGTGGCCTTTGCTGGAGAGAAAGGCGGTAGTATCACATGTCAAGGCGTGGTGTCAAATGGTTGTGTCAGCTTTGACAATGTCAACTTTTGTGAGCAGCTGAAGCATAACTTGTTGAGTGTCTCCCAAATGTGTGACAAGGAGTACTAAGTGATGTTTGACAAGAATGAATGCTTGATACTCAAACCTGGTTTTGAGGTTCCTGAAGATTGGATTCTGATGAGAGCGCCAAGGACAAACGACACCTATCAGATTGATATGAGCGTAGCAACAACCACCTCATCAGTTGTTACCTATTTGCTTACCAAAGCGATAGAACTTGACTCTATCTTGTGGCATAGGAAACTCGGATATATTTCTTATCGTAAAATGAATCATCTGGTCCGAAACGGTTTGGTAACCGGTGTTCCTAAGCTGAGATTTACCGTTGCATATGACTGTATGCCTTGTAAAAAGGGCAAACAGCAACGGAAGTCTCATAAGCCCAAGCTCCAAAACTCCATCGATACCCCTTTGGAGCTATTACATATGGATCTGTTTGGCCCCATAAGTATCAGGAGTATTAGAGGTAAGTCATTCTGTCTGGTTGTAACTGATGATTTCTCACATTTTTCTTGGGTGCATTTTTTAGGTACCAAGGACGAAACTGATGACATTCTTCAATACCTGATCATGAGCTTGGAATCTCTATGTAAGCTGAAGGTTAGAAGAATAAGGAGTGACAACGGAACTGAGTTCAAGAATAATTTGATGGAACTTTTCTGTCTCAAGAAGGGTATCCGTCACGAAGTTTGTGCCCCGTACACACCTCAGCAAAATGGAGTTGCAGAACGGAAAAACAGAACCTTGATCGAGACTGCAAGGACGATGCTGTCAGATGCAAAGCTTCCTGTCACTTTCTGGGCAGAAGCAGTTAATACAGCTTGTCACGTCTTGAACAGAGTTCTGGTTGTGAAGAGGCACAACAATACTTGTTATGAGTTGATTAACAATCGACTTCCCAATCTTGATTACCTAGTTCCTTTTGGTAGTCCCTGTTCCTTGTTGCTACAGTATAAAGACCGCAAGTCTAAGTTTCATGCAAAAGCGGTGGAAGGCATCTTCTTAGGATACGTTGCCAACTCGCCTTGCAAGAGAGTGTACAATATAGGAACTCGTACCGTCGAGGAGTGGTTTGAAGTGGACTATAGTAAGCACAACATTCCACCAGAACCAACTGGTCCAGCTTCGGGTTTTGATTATGATGCGCTATTCAAGTCATTCAATCTTCCTGATTTGTCTGCAATTGATGCCGCAAATGTATATGAATTATTTGGGGGCGGTGATGACTCCAGTTTCTCAACACGTGCTACTGTACCAATTATAACTCCTGATTCCAATGCTGCATCTACATCTGGAACCCTTAATGGTGAAACAGTGAAGATGTTCATGTTGAAGGAATGACGCTCAAGCTAATCCTAACACTAGTGTAGGAAATGAAGCTCCAGCTGATCCAATTAGCATTGAATCTTCTTCTTCTGGAACACATGATATGGGGGAGTTAAGCACGAACCTCGATTCAGAAATTCAGGAACCGAATGTACAAGAGGCGAGAGTAAATAATATTCATCCAATTGACAACATTGTTGGTGATCCTCATGCCGGTGTTCAAACTCGTCATCGAACCATTACTGAGAACACTAGTCTCTACTCTAAGATACTTGACACTGGTGTCATTGAAACATGTCTGCATGTTGCATTCGTGTCCCAGTTAGAGCCGAAGAATGTGAAAGAGGATCTTGCTGACAACTGCTGGTTTTGAGGCGATGCAATATGAATTGTCTCAATTCCAAAAGTTGCATGTGTGGGATTTGGTTGATTTGCCAAGGGGCGTATAACTAATTGGCACCAGATGGGTGTTCAAATGCAAGATGGATGATCGTCATGTTATGGTGAAGAACAAAGCAAGGTTGGTTGTTCAGGGTTTTTATCAGCAAGAGGGCATGGATTACACAGAAGTATATGCCCCAGTTGCTAGACTTGAAGCCATTCGACTGTTTTTGGCTTATGCCTCATATGTTGGCTTCAAGGTCTATCAACTTGATGTGAAGAGTGCTTTCCTGTATGGAAAAGTACATGAAGAGGTCTACGTCACTCAACCTCCCGGCTTTGAAGATCCGCATAATATCAATAAAGTGTACAAGCTCGACAAAGCACTTTATGGTCTTCATAAAGCGCCACGGGCATGGTATGAGACATTATCTAAGCATCTACTGTCTAATGGTTTTGATCGTGGACAGATCGACTCGACCCTCTTCATACGGAAAGCAGGAGGTGACATTCTTCTTGTACAAGTCTACGTCGACGACATTATTTTTGGATCTACAAATGAAAGGATGTGTAGGGAATTCGAACAGGTGATGAAGTCCAAGTTTGAAATGAGTAACATGGGTGAATTGTCGTTCTTCCTGGGTCTGCAAGTCAGTAAAAGAGAGGATGGCATTTTTCTACATCAAACAAAGTATGTGTAGGACATCTTGTCAAAATACAAGATGAATGATAGCAGTACTTATGGCACACCTATCCCAGTCAATCATGGTCTGCATCCTAACAAAGATGGAAAGGGTGTGGATTGTAGATTATACCGTGGGATGATCGGATCACTTATGTATCTCACAGCTTCAAGACCCGATATAATGTTTGCTGTGTGCTTGTGCTCAAGGTTTCAGTCACAACCGAAGGAGTCTCATATGATAGTTGTAAAGAGGATTTTTAGATACTTGAAAGGTAAACCCCGATTGGGTCTTTGGTACTCTAAGCAACATTCATTTGACTTAAAATCCTACACTGATTCAGATTATGGCGGTTGTAACCTTGATAGAAAGTCAACTTCTGGTGGACAAGAGGGTGTGTATGAGGCTTTGAAGACAGACTGGTTTCCTGGCAGTGTAAGAAGCAGTCAACGGTTTCAGTCTCAACATGTGAAGCAGAATACATTGCTGCAGCTAGCGGTTATTCTCAAATATTGTGGATTCAGCAGCAATTGAGAGACTACGGCTTGAACTTCATTGGAACTCCTCTGTTCATTGACAACAATGCCACCATGTCCATCACAAATAACCCAATGAAACATTCCAAAACGAAACATATTGAAATTCGCCATCATTTCATCCGTGATTGTGCTGAAAAGCATCTAATTAAACTTGTAAAGGTTCACACGGATGACAATCTTGCTAACCTTTTCACTAAGGCGTTTGACCGATCCCGTTTTGAGCATCTTGTCAACTTTATAGGAATGTTCAATCCTTAGTGAAAAACATGTTTTTCTTAAATCAATTCAATTCATGAAAGTTAAATTTCATTTCCTTTAAATTTTCTGTATAGTTCCTTTAATTCTCAAATATTTTACAAAACTTCAAACAAAATAGAAAATGGAGAAAATTTTAGAAGTAATCTTGAGAAAAGAGGAAATGATAGTACATCAGAAATGATCTAAACGCCATAGACTGCTCATATGGGAAATGATTGCGTCATGCTTACTTAATTGGTTAAATTGTTATGTTCTTAATGTGCTTATTTACAAGTAATTTGAATTGTCAGTAGGCTGTATGCGTCTTTGAATCACTAGTAGTGTGGAAACTAACTCTAAATTACAAATGTGATCTGAACCCATGTATGCTAGTGTGTGCGCGTAAAATAATGCAAAAGATCATTATCAGATAAAGGATGTTAGATTTTGGCAATAATTTTCTTCTGAGCTTAGTTTCGGGTTATGTCTTTAGCACAATTAATGCGGTTCATCACTGCCCATACTCACAAGTATGCAATGAGAGATTGAATCAAGACATGTCTCTACATCAACCGTGGAGCGTGTATTCACCCTTGAATCACTCCTGATTCATTGAAATCAAATCCAGATAAAAGTTGGATTCCCCTACCCTAATACTCAAACACCATATTCATTATCCTGAATCATCATACCAATATTCACTGAAGAAATCAAATGAAACCAAGACAAATGAATCACTCGATTCTGAATCTTATGATTCCTGATAATCCTTATGGATTTTGCTTGATTTTTCCTGTACTAATTGATGTAGCTTCATTCTGAAAATTTAGAAAATAATTGGGAAAATCTTAGATGCCTTGATATAGTGCAACTTACATTACTATAGCAAATCAGTGGGGTACACGTTGTATATCTTATAATTAATATCTTAACACACAAGAACGTGATACAAAGATACTTATAGTTTCAAATCTTATAATATTGTCAACTTGAATTACTTGTTTATGTGCTTATTACGTATGAATAACTAGTAATCCATGACATGATCCCATATTCTTTGATGTTTATATTGTATCATTTTTGCTATATGTTAGCCTGATATGATCCTCTGCTCGTGTCTTTGATCAAAAACAGTTTGTGTGAACATGTGTATATTTCTATCTTGAAAATATCAAAAAGATTTTAAGTTTGTGTACAGTTCAAGTTTAATCGGAAAAGCCAAAAATATTTGTGTTTAACCTTCCTGAATTGATTTTGAATCCTCTTGATTGAATGTTTTTATCGTGTTCGTTATTTGACTTGAAATCTTCATAATTTGAGTTGAAAGTTTGAGCACACAAGGGTCTCTGCGTACTTGATAAGTGCGCATGAGGTAAACCTTGCGTACTTAACAAGTATGCAAGACTTAAGTCATGCGTACTTAGTAAGTATGCAGGAGTTAAGTCATGCGCACTTAGTAAGTACGCAAGACCATTTTGTGTTGGGTATATATACAGGACTTAGAAAATTTTCACAATTTTATCTCATTCAAATCATTTTCAACTGTTGTATTCCCTCTGCTCCTTCTACTCAGAAAATTTAGTGTGTTCATAACCGGTTTTTCGTCCCGTTTCTAGTATCATCATTGTCTTATCATCATTTGGTGAGAATCTAAAGGCAGTTCATCCACTAAATAGAGAATTAAGTACCGATTATAGATTTTGAAATTTCTAGGGTTTGAATCTTCATTTTGAACGTTTATTAGTCGATTTGGTAACACATTAATATTAAAACATGTTTTAAAATCATCAATCGAACCTTAATCAATACTTAATCGTCCTTATTGATTCTTGATTTTGACCTTGACCCCTCGATTGACCGTCGTTCGTTTGGGTAGTCATTTAGGTCAAATTGTGACTAATGTAGTAGCTATTTGGTGTTTATATTGGTTCCATGGGTCTTGATCACTGATTTCAACCTTGTGGTGACCTAATCCACATAAATGTTCATCATCGGTTGAATAATTGGATTTCTGAATATTTGAACAAGTGAAATTCTTGCGCACTTAACAAGTACGCAAGAAGTAATTCATGCGTACTTGTTAAGTACGTGAGAACAAATTCTTGTGTACTTGCTAAGTATGCAGGACCAACACTTGTGAAAAATTTCTAAGTCTGAAAATTCAGTTCAATGAGTAACTGTTATACTAAGTCATGTGTATTCAATTCCAATGAAACTTCTTGTTCTTATTATGTTTTCTGTTTTTGCAGGTATGGCTCGTGCGTTTACAAGTGAGTTCAACCTCCTAGCAGATACTGAACTGGAATGAAAGGGTGCTGCATTACAATACCGAGACATAGTTGACTTCTTGAACCGTTCAAGAATCAGCTATGCTATTTCAGCAGACCCGATTGTATCAAGACCGTATCTGGAGCAGTTCTGGGAGACCGCGGAACATGACTGCACGGTAACCCCTAATGTTATACGGGCTACCGTGGCGGGTCATGACATCGCCTTTTCTGAGGACACCATTAGACGGGTCTTGCAATTCCGAGATCTCTCCACCGACCCAACAGCTTATCCTGACTACTTTATGGATGGATGTTGGAGGCAGCGTATGGGATACGTCGGTGCAAGAGATTATGCTTCATACAAGAAAATGTGGGTGCTCGATCAATGGAGATATTTTGCCCACGTGATGATCATGTGCATCTCTTCAAGAAAGGCAGGGAAGGATGCAATGGGTCATGATCTTGCTGCAGCCATGGTTGGCTTGTCTCTCAACAGGGGCTATAACTTCTCAAGTTATATCTTCAAAGCCATAAATGATCAGATAAATACGGCTGAGAGGTTCAGGTTCCTGTTATACCCAAGGTTTGTGCAACTACTGATTGATGATGCGTTGCCAAATCTACCTGCTATTGGGGAGAGATTGCAAGTCAAGCGGGTGGACTAGAGGGTGTTTGCACAATTCTTAAAGCCAGGCAGTGTAGAACCTACCCCTGAGCACATAGCACTCTTTGGCCACCTGATAAACGAAGCGTATGTGGCACCGGCTGACTGGAGATGGTTTAGCCACGACTCGGAGCCAGAACTAAGTGAACATTCAGATGAACAACAAGAAGAGGAGGAAGCTGAAAGTGTGGATGAATCGTCTGAAAGTGGAGACGAAGAAGCAGTTCAAGATGGTGCTGAAGGATCCGACTCCGAAGAGACAGAGTCTGATTCTTCTGATTCTGATGGTGCACCATCACAAGCACACCCGAGAAGAACGATGAAGGTGACCCTTCCTGAGTCATTTTCGAAGAGAAAGCGAAGGTCAACAAGCAGTGAATACGAGCCAGATTCTGACTCTGACGCTGCTATTCAAAGACAAAGACGTGAAAGTGTAAACAAATGTAGGGGGGATAGGCGGCAACAAGCTATTCCTTGTGAGGTGGAGGTTATTGCTCAGCAGCAAGTACAAGTATCAGCTGCGAGTACTGATTCAGCATCTACCCCACCTTCACAGCAACTATACCGGCGACAGCGGAGAAGGCCACAGGTACAACCTGATGTGGCAGTCACTTCTATCACAGAGGGGGTTCCTGTGATAGTGACCCTCCCTGTATCATCTGCCCTTGTGACGGTGACTACTCCGATTCTTACAGAGTCAGTCAATATCACACCCTCCATCACTCCTACAACCATTATCACATCCACAATCCCTACTATCACCATTGAACCTGTCAGTCAACCCTACAACTATGGAGATTTTACTCACGGTTTTGACTTCGATATCTTCTCATCCCCACTTCATAATGATGAAGCGTCTTCGTCCAGGAATCCTGATCCTAATGATGCAAAAATAGAAACACTGTAAACCCAAGTGGCTACTCTATTGGAAACTGTTCGGAAATCAAAGGAGGAATCTGATGCCCAACAGGCTCAGATAAATTCGTTGGTGGATGAAGTTACAATTCTGAAAAGCCAAAGGACGGGGACTGAAGAGAGACTGAAAAATGTGATGGCCCAGAACAAGCTATTGATCAAGACAAACAACATGATTCTGGGACACAGGTCATCTCTTGAGCTTAGGTTTGGTTTGCAGCGAAAAGAGCATGACATGATGGTCAAATTAATTGCTGATCTGACCAAGAAGCTAGATGCTCAGGGGGATAAAGATAAGGAGAAAGAGAAAGAGAAGGAGAAGACATCCAAACCTACTGGTGATGAGCCTTGTCATGCTGTTGATTTGACGAAGGATGATAACAAAGACAAGGATCCCGAAGTCGGTCCTAGTGGAAGTGAGCATCAAGCTTTGGCAATCGTGCCCATTTCTACTATTCCAATGGCTAAGGGGGAGTCTACTCATCAAGAAGGTGGTGATACTTCTGGTGGTGATAAAGGAAAGTCAGCGGCTGATGTTCTAAAGGATCTATCTGATGATGAGATCTTATACTTAGAGCCTGACTATTCCAAGGAAGCACAGATCGATGCTCTCTACAATCTTGAAGAAGGAGAGATCGACTCTGGTGATGATTGGGATGAAGATGATGATGATGTAGTTATTGAAGTTCCCAAGGGTGATGGGGAAGGAGAGTATGAGTTCGAAGATGGAGAGATCTTCAAAGTTCCATCCTTTGAATCTCAGCTCGACACAGGTTCAGTCGAGTATGCTAGTAATGTTGAAGCATCGACTAAAGCCTCCCCGAACGACCCTACACCTGTGGATCCAGAGGCACAGAAAGATAAAGATATGCCTGTTAGTTCATCAAAGGATCCGGCTCCTGTTTGGCAAAAGACATCTATCATAGACAAACAAGGAGCAACAGGGATGATCTTAGCTGTAAGTTTCGAAGAAGATAAGCAGTTGTTCGCAATCAAATGAGCTGGGGGAGTTCAATACTTGAAACCAACCAGTGAAGCGTTCAACTCCTTACCTAGATACGACCTCGTGAACCTATAAAACCGAGAGCTGCTGGGTTACTCAAATCACGCAGTGGCGATGGATTTGTGGCAGGTTCTACAGCGGGAAGCAAGATCTGGGAAGTTTGAAGTGTTCAAGCCTCAAGTGCCCAAGCGAGTCAAGGATAAGAATACTAGACATACTGTGACTAAGAAACGCTTAAAGAAACTGGTATACAAGCCAGTGCTATGTGAAACAAAGATTCTCGTGAGAAAGTTATCTCAGGATATTCTCGGTGACATGTGGTACTGGTACGTAGATCCTAAAACGGGAGAGGCTGTGGTGATAGGAAAGGTACGGTCAGAAAGTCGATGATTAGTGCCGAGGGAACTAATCAGAGTATTTGATGAAGTCTGCTTCGTTAACTTTTCTGTTAAAGATCTGGAGGCACTAGCGGACAGGTATTGCATGCATACGGACGAATGGACGAAGTTCCTTGCTTCTAAATATGAAAAGGTGATCAAGTTTTGCCTTGACTACAAGAAGAAGATAAAAGCTAAAGATGCAGAGTTGTGAAGACTGAAGATTGAAGACCGAAGATGATCCAGAGCTGTTGTCAAGGGGGAGTTTGTTGAAGCACTTTTGTGTGACAAACACTATGGATAGAGTCTTAGTTTTTTACTTTCATTGTATGTATTTGTCTTTGTTTGTAAGTGTCTATATGTATTAGTTATCGAGTTGCATTTACTAATGCATATTGATAGTTGCTGAAATCTCTAAGTGTTTTGTGCACTTGTATGTGCGCAGGAATTAGTTCTTGCGTACTTAGCAAGTACGCAAGAATACCTTGCGTACTTGCTAAGTACGCATGAGCAATTTGCCCTGCGCACTTGCTAAGTGTGAAGAGATCAGGTCGTGTATAAATAGGATAGGTTGATAGTAGATAAGTACGCAGTCAGATATGCAGACTTTGTATACTCAGTATTTCTCTCTGTAACGTTTATAATAGACGAAAGTTTAAAGTGTTCTCTTATCGGGTTACTTTGTGTTGTAAGACTCTCCACCTAGTCAAGGGTATTCCGCACCCGGTCCGACTTAGGAACGCACTTGCATGTGACGATCCGCCACACTCGAGGGACCTATACATATCATCTGGATCCACCTGATTGAAGTCTTCTTCTATGGTTTCAGGATCCGTGAGCTTACCGCCAATGAAGTTCTCATAGGCAAGCATGCATGATGAGAATAAAGCCACATGTTCTTCAGCTGAAGATGTGGGAGAAGGGTTTCTTGAGGAATTCTGGTGATGAGATATAGAACCAGACCTTGATCCAGATGCTGCATAGCAAGCATGACCACCACAGACATTTGAGTTATCCTCTTCATGAGAGTTCCCTAAGAAAAGGGCAATTCCAGAACCCGATGACTTAGCTCAGTTTGCAGATGATAGAATCTAGAGATAAGCTCATCTATAGATTCATTCTCCAGATATCTGAAGCACTCATACTGCTTCCTAAGAAGATCCCTTTTACTCTTCTTGATGTCGCTGTTTCCCTCGAATCTCTTCTTCAAAGCCTTCTAGAGATCCTTGGAGTTATCGTATCCTCTGAAGCTGTGAAATAATTCTCTGGTCAAGGCCATAGTAATAGATCCGTGTGCCTTCTTCTCTCTGTCATAAACTTTCTTTTCTTCTTTGTCAAGTTTGGAGATAGGCTTGGGAACTTCCTCATCAAGGTATGTATATGTAGGATGCTTATAACCCTCTAAAATGGGTATCCAAAGTGAAGAATCGGTGTATGAGATATAATGCTCAAAGCGTGCTTTCCAGTTCGAATAATCATTTTCATTAGGCAGCTTTGGTGGTTTCTGTGGGGTTCCAATCTCATTGTCATAATTAAGAAGGTTACCGAGGTTCTGAATATTTGCCATAGTGAAACACTTAGTCAAATTTCAGAAAAGTCAAAACAAATTGCGCACTTGAATCTGGCCTTACGCACTTAAAGACCTGGTCTTGTGTATTTAGAATTTGCTCTTGAGTACTTAACAAGTATGCAGGAGTAAATGACAAGTACGCAGCAAGGAGTTAAGTACGCAGCAAGAAATGGTCTTGCGTACTTGGTAAGTACGCAGGAAGACTGTCTTTTTGGCCAAAAAAGGTAAGTACGCAGGTCACTTTTTCACCAACCCTCACCAACTTTTTTCGGTCACCAACCCTCACCAACAAAATGAGCTAAAGGGTCAGAAACTAGTTTCTAACCAACCTTTGATGCTCAAAACACTCAAATACACAACAAAAGTCAGTTTTTGGGTGATTTTTGCTTCTAAAATAGTGCTCAAGAGCTACCCCTATTTTATCAAAAAAATCAACAAAAACACCCACTTTTGCTTGCAAAATCTCTATAGGATGTGTAGAAGATGCTCTGAACACACTCACAACACTCGAAATCAAGAGCTAAGCTCTGATACCACTTGTAGGTCCCCGGGTGTCTAGGATCGTTACGTGTGAGTGTGTGACTAGTCGGACCGGGTGCGGAATGCCCGTGACTAGGTGGAGAATCAAGTAACACAAAGTAAACCGACAACGAAATCACTTTGAAACTCCGTCTATTATAAACTTGAAGGGTTCAGAGAGAATACAACTGAGTGCAAAATGCCTGCCTACATAACTTCTGTTAACCTAGCCTATTTATACTAGACCTGATCTCTGTGCACTTATCAAGTGTGCAAGGCAAATTGTTCCTGCGTACTTAACAAGTACGCAGAGTATTCTTGCGTACTTGCTAATTACGCAGGAAGTAATTCATGCGCACATGTTAAGTGTGCAAAACACCTACAGAAAAAGATGACTAATACATACATTAGTAATTACAACTCGATAACTAAAACGTATAGACACTACAATACAAAGACTAATACATGCAAGACAAGTACAAAAGCTAAGACACTATCCAGAGTGTTTGTCACACAAATGTGTTTCAACAAATACAATAATAGAAATTACATAAATAAACTAGTTTAAATTAAAATAGTAGGTCCTCAAACTTAAGTGAAAGCAACTTGATCAAACTCATTTATTTGTACCTGAAACATGATAAAAACAAGGTCAACTAAAAAGTTGGTGAGCATACATAGGTTTTGACACTACAAATAAAGTTCAAATGTTTTATACAATTCATACGATACATGGTATATAAGGCATTTATGGAGAATCTATAGTTAAACTAGGTGCACAATCAAACCTTGTGACTGAGGCATAACACGCAGGTTACCCTAATGTAATTGTCGGTAACAATCACCCTACTCGGGTGGGTTTGTCAGACACAATAGATCTATCAATGTTACCGTTGGCTTATATAGAGTTAATGATCGCACAAGTATGTCATGTATATGTAGTCTTAACTCATAGTATTCAAGCATAAAGCACAAATAACACATAATATCATATTATTGAATTGTATAGTTGTAAATGCAAAGAGTTTTCTAAGAGTAATCATGTGACACTTAGCATTTCAGGTCAATATTCATATCCATAATTGTACATTCATATATTATTTTTCCTGGTTTATTATTTTGACATAGTATTTTTAAGGAGGCTAGCAAAGGAACACACATATTGTTTTAGTAATTTTAAGAATTACTAGGAAATAAACAATGATAACCCGCAAGGTACGTTCATTGGTGATTAACAAGATTTTATTTAAATAAAGTCTAGTGACGCTTTATAATATAAAAACTTAAATATTGGTGACTAAACTCTTAAAAGTTGACGTCTAAATGTTTATTACACGACGTTAAGTTATTTTTAGGTGTATACATGTATATTATAGTTAAAATATTAACTATGTCGGGTTTAACTAGTCATCAAAAATCCCATCAACACTATAATGATGACACATGAGTTGACAACACCTAACAGGTCAAATCCACTAGTCATCACAAGTCCCATCAACATTGTAATGATGGCACATGATGTGACAACACCTAACACGTCAAATACACTAGTCATCACAAGTCCCATCAACATTGTAATGATGACACATTATGTGACAACAGCTAATATGTCAAATACACTAGTCATCATGAAGCCCATGCCTTGTCAAGTGGAAAGTTCAATCAGGTCAAATCGTCCATGCTTTGTAATAATTACTTGATATGACAAGACCCAACCCCCCACCCTACCCCCTCTCTTGGCCGAGAATGGCCCTAGTAGGACCCACCCACTCATCTAATCAACCACTCCTCATGATGATGTTGTAGGTGTTAGGTATATTCAAGCTTTTTTCATGCAAACGTCACATCATATCCTTTCATCCTTGCCTGGTAATGATGATGATGGAACAACACACCATCTCTATCTTTCTCTATATATATATAGACATACACACACATATGCACACACTTGCACACTCAAAAATCCAAGAACAAATATAGAGAGTTTGAGTTAGAGGTTGGAGATTCAAAGAAGATTTGGAGCTAGGAGTCGGGTTTTTGTAGCAAAACGAGCATCTATCATCTTCTACTACTTAATCTTCACCTAGCTTTGTCTAGTGGTATGAATTCGTCATGAACCTTTATTTTCATCTTCATTTTCTTGTTGAAAGCATGTTGTTCACCAAGAAGAACAAAGTATTTTTAAAGATTAAAAGAGTCTTTATGAAGCCTAACCTTATTAAGTTTAAAAATTAGGGTTTTGGTATAAAAATGTATATATGGGTCAAAAATAATAAAAGTATATGTATCAATTGTTGTTTTGATCATTTTATGATAAGTTGTTGTTAATCACATGATATTAAGATTTAAAAACAAGGAAAACTAAAATATATATACCTATATTTATAGGCCTAGATATGCAAGCAGATATGTATACATGTTTGATTTGATTAATGATTTGGAAATGATCAAGTTGATGGGTACATGTATAAGGAATGTAATCTGTATATATATATATATCTATGAATTGATATTCTCATGTGAGCATTTGATGATAAAATGGAAATGTTAACTTAACAAGTATGGTTAATACTTGGATAAATGAAATATATGTAAATATATGTGTATTTTTAGTTGATTAACATGGAATCTCTAAAGATATTTATGCATGTTTAGAAACCCGAATATATATATATATATGGGTGCATGATCATAAGCTGTAAAACTTTAAAAAACTATAAATAATATGCATGTAAATATATATAAATAGAAGTCATACTATACATATATGTGTGAATTATGGAAAAAGTATTAACTCGGGATGAGTAATGGAGTAACTAGATGATGGAAATCATTCATATGTTTCTAAGTTGCTTATAGATGTTAACATAGGACGTTGTCATGAATGCAAGAAATCTAAGTGCGTTCGGTTAAAAATGAATAAATGATCGCATGTTAATATTTAAACACCTATTGAAATGTTGGAAATATTTGTATGCATACATTGGTATAAATAATGCATGTTGAATAAAAACAAGTTAATAAATGTCGTTCAGAACAAGTATTTGCATGCAGACGTGTTAACATAGTTTATGTGCACTTAGGAAAATTGACATGCGTAGAACATACTTGAACGATATTTGTGATTTTATATAATTATTGGTAAGAAATAATTATATGTCCATACGTGATCATAATATAAATAGTTTATGAGTTATCGCATAAATAATATTTATTTTGGTACACCAAACAAGTCACCAATATGGAAACCTAATATTTTCTAGGAAAATATATAAGCGCCAAGACTAGAAAAATAATCACCAATGAGTCGTCACACGAAAACATTGTTTTAATAAACAAAGACGTACTTAACGGGATTCGTTAAGTCGGGTGAACAAATTACATTTAAGACGGGTAGTGTTAACACATTAGTACCCTTGTGTGATTAGGGTACGAATAGACGGGAACTTTTAGCACACTGTTATTTGCTAGGATTTCATCGGACACAAGGTGAGTTTCGCGGCCCCTTTTTGCTTTTTAATGTTTTGTAAACTGCGGGGGAGAAACATACTTACATATTATGTATTACATTATTGTTTAATACATTTGGAAACTTTATTGTTTTATACACTTGAGAAAACAATGCAAACATTTTTTATATGATAACAAGGAAAACAAGACACAAACATTATGTTGTACATGAGGAACAATATGGCGCTTAAAGTCCCCGGATTAACACTTTTTGTAACCATTAGCTATGGTCTTAGCCTGGGATTCTATGGATAATACAATTGGGGGTGACGTCCCCAGTCATGGTTAGTCGCGCTAACCGGGGGTCCACATGGCCGAATGACCGCATATTGTCTTATTCTCGTGGTTTAATGAGGAAGAGGAATTCATTTGTCATGGTTTGGTTATGGTTTCATGTACGAACATAGGTATTTGTAAGCCTAGCTAGCTTATGAATGGTTCAATAACACTTGTTTCGTTCATCATATGCGTTTAGAATTAAAACTACTTATTTTATGACGGTTAAGTCATAGATACGTTTTCGGGTGAAAACTACTTATTTTATGACGGTTAAGTCATGGATACGTTTTCAGGTGAAAACTACTTACTTTATGACAGTTAACTCATGGATACGTTTTCGGGTGAAAACTACTTACTTTATGACGGTTAAGTCATGGATACGTTATCGGGTGAAAACTACTTATTTTATGACGGTTAAGTCATGGATACATTTTCAGGTGACAACTACTTATTTTATGACGGTTAAGTCATGGATACGTTTTCGGGTGAAAACTACATATTTTATGACGGTTAAGTCATAGATACGTTTTCGGGTGAAAAGTACTTACTTTATGACGGTTAGGTCATTGATACGTTTTCGGGTGAAAACTACTTACTTTATGACGGTTAAGTCATTGATACGTTTTCGGGGAAAACTACTTATTTTATGACAGTTAAGTCATGTATACGTTTTCTGGAAAAACTAGTTATTTTTATTACGGTTAAGTCATGTATACGTTTTCAGGGAAAACTACTTATTTTTATGACGGTTAGGTCATGGATACGTTTTCGGGGAAAAGTACTTATTATTTATGACGGTTAAGTCATGTATAGTTTTTCGGGGAAAACTACTTAGTTTTATGACGGTAAAGTCATGTATATGTTTTCGGAAAAAATCTATTAGCAGTGATATAACTAACTCTATGAACTCACCAACATTTGTGTTGACACTTTTATGTATGTTTCTGAGATAACCCTTAGCCATGGCGCAGTTGGAATAAGATAGCTATGTTGGATCAGTTCCCAGTAGCTGGAAGGACAGAGAATATCAAGTCTCAACTCTATCGTTGATCTAGAAGAACCTAGATCATTGTATTACTTAGTTTTAGTAATTGTATATGTAATCAAGTCTTAGAAATCACTATTACAGCTTCCGCTATCGTGTAATGAACCAATCGTTGCAACCTGTATTTATTTATTAAGTAAATAAATTTAAAGGAGTGACAAATCATGTTTCACCCCAAAGTATGCAAAATGTAAAAAGTGGCTATTTAAAACTCACATGTATCAAATGTCGTAGTTAACACGAGCTTTGGGTAGCACAAGTAATTTGCAAATCACTAGGTTGGACCTAGAGCGAAATAGTATGAATTTGAATTAATAATATGCACAATGTCTAAAGGTAAAGTCTAGGGTTTCAACGGTTTCTTGATGTGTGTGGATTTGTATAAAAGGTTTGTGTTATACTATGTAGAGGATGTGCGTATGTTGGTGTTTGTTTGAATAAAGATTTGCTATAAAATGTAAATTCAAAGTATATTTGAATTTAATAAAAAAAAATATATCCAATGACTTAGGGTTTAGATTAATGTAGCTAAATAATAGATAAGTTTTTTTTATTTATTTATTAAAAAAACTGTGCCAACAAAAATGGAAGTGTCAAATTAGTGTATATATATATATATTTTAGAAATTATATTTATTTAAATATAATTTAAATTCTAAATAAAAGTAAAGGTTATAAATCCAAATAATTTATTTATTTATAATGTAAAATAATATGTTCTTTTAGGGAAATGAAAAATGTAAATATGTATTTATACATTTAGGGATATTACATTTGTTTAAATAGTGTTTAAACCTTAACATTTAGAATTAATAAAAAGTGACGTATAAAAATTATGTATAGACTTTAATAATTTAATCAAATAGTTTTCTTTCTTAATTTATTTGTATAGCAAGTTATGTTTCAAAACCTTTTAAATTGTAAAAAAAATAATAGTTTTAACTTAGAAACTGTTTATTTTAGTTCAAATTAGTTTTAAAAGATACTGGGTTTTATAAATATATTTTTTATAAATTGATTGGAGTAATAAAATTGTAAAAAAACGTTTGTTAACCACTTGACTCGAACCCGGGTGGGTTCTGGGACGTGTTATGCGTCCAAACCACCAGACCAGAATCTATCCGGTGTTATAAGCCCGGTCCGGTAATTGTTAAACATGTAGTGGGAAGATACTTGGTTCAGTGGTGCGCAAAAGGGAAAAAGGGCGAGGGGCTGGCTTCGAACCTGCGACCCTTCTGCACGAGTCAAGTGTATTACCGGTTTAACTCGGCGAATGCCTTGGTTAAGAACCCGTCGGAAACATATAAAACCCAGAAGCCCACTCCCCCCCTTCGTCCCCATTGAAAATTACGTAACCCTAGCCATGAAATCGACTCGATAAGTGTTCGATTGATGCTCCGTCCATGGGGTTTTTGCTTAAGGGGTTAGGGCGATTTAAAAGACACAAGAATTACCTGTTTTGGAGAAATAACGAGGGAGAACGGCTGAAATCTTTGTCTCGGAGTTCCTTGAGCTCGAAAGATCTCCAGAGGGTTAATGTCGGTCGCGTAAATGGTTAAAAAGTTTGTAAACGTGCTTGCGAAGGTGAGGGATTGATTTTTATCGTTTAATTCTATCGAAATGCATGATTCAATTTAAGAGCTTGAATATGACAGCCGTTGAACGAATTACGCGTCAATTAGATCGATTGGGAGTGAATTGGGTCATGTTTATGGTATGGATTCATGTGCAATCAGTCTACGTATGATTTGCTGCCAAAAACGCGTTTAAATCTCTCGGATTCTTTCCTGATTTAGCTTGGTTTGACTTTGCCGAGTCAAACTTGTTTGAATTTGATTTGAACCGCATATTTTGATCGAATTAAAGCTCTAAGTGGGCCTGGGGATGGTATAGGACCGATTACTCACGCAAAGGAAGTCCAATGTAAACAGATTTAATCGAAGGCAGTCTTGAATTGTGTGGTTCTTGGGTTGTTTGACTTTTAAAAGTCAAAACTATCCATATGACTTGAATGGGGTCAAAATAGGATGAATGGGTTCACATTTAAAGGTAGGGGTTCAAGCTTGAGGGTCCATGAGTCCAAAGGGTTCAAAACAATTGCTTAATATGTAAATAATTGTATATATATGTATTTTATAAATTCATTTTCAAATTAAGACTTTAATACTTTATCATTTTTATAAATAACTAATTCCTCTAAGAATAATCAAAAGATACTGAAGGGTAGAGAAATTATGTACACTAGTGAATGGAGAGAACAAGTGATGCAGTACAAGAAAGTGATTTATGTGTGTGTTAAGTATGGAGTGTGTGCAGGAAGATCGTTACCAGAAAGTTGGAAGAGCAAGATATGAAGATAAAGACCAAGCTATTGTCAAGGGGGAGTTTTTTGGAACATTTGTGTGACAACCAGTCTTGTAATAGATTAGGTCTTTATGAGTTCTTAATTGTAATGTTTTCTAAGTTTTTGTGAAGTTGTTGTAACAGGCGAACTTAATGGCGAACTTAATAAGTTCGCCTAAGGCTAGTTTTGGCGAACTTGCTAAGTTCGCCTGTAGCAGTGTGTTGCCTATAAATAGTGCTTAGTTTGTGTGGATTGTAACTTCTGTGATTTGTAACTTGTAAGCACTTTTATTAGAGTAATACAACAGAGAGCTTATTAAAGATCTTGTCTTTGTGTGTGATTCTATTGCATGTGTATCTGTTCAAGACGCGTGTATTCGTTAGGATTCTGCACTACGAGTACGTGTTATGTGTTATACGTCTGAGATCGATTCGTAGACCCGCTGGAACCTACAGCACCGTAACTCTACTACAGTCTTGCATTTAGGTTGTGATATCATGATTTGTGAATTCATGACTTGTCTATCATGTCCACGAGGTATGTACGCCATAAGAAGTTCTATATTCGTTTGGAAAAGTCATAATTGGTTTAGGTGCGGGATTAAACAGCAAGACCGTGGAATTAGTCTCATAGGAACAGTGTCCCCTGAGATTGATTATGGGTTTGCCAAATGTGAGGATGTCATGTCCTTAGGTTCCGTAGAGAAAATGTATACATTTCATAGAAAGATCTTGAAAAGGAACGAATATAATAATAAAATGGATTTGAGGAAATGAAATAGGTGTAAGGGAGTCGTCCCTTGAGAGAGGTTAGTTAGCTATGATTCGTCATTTGTTCGTCTTCAGCACAAAGGTTTAAGCCATATAATTCGGGGAAATGAGTGTTAGGTGTCAAAGATTTGTATTTTCTCTGGGCACATTTAAGAAGTTGTATGTCAGTCTCGTGCTTTGGTAGATAAGTAACGGAATCGAAAGGAAAAAATCTATAGCTGAATCACCAAAGTTGAAGCGACACTTTACAAAGGATTCCCAAATTCAGTCCAAATACCGAGGTCAAATCAACTATGAATAGACATTCTCAGTGTTTCGGTTAGTGTTGTCGTGCAAATGAAGTCTAGATGGGAGTTTTGGATTCATTACAATTTGAAGGTGAAGGAGGTGATGTACATTCCCACATCACTAGTGATAGCCCATTGCATCATCTTATGCCTTTTTGGAATAACCCATGGGTTATGGTAATTTCGATCAGCAATCGAGTGACTGGGAATTGAGATTAGGAATACAGATTATTCATGACTATTATCTCAGACGGTAAGACTCACTAGAGTTCTCATGCATTGCAAATTATGATTACGTGTGCACCCACAATGATAATTTACTTTGCATGGTCCCTATAATGTTTCTCCTATCCCAAGCTCTCAGTTAAGAGATCTGAAATGGTCATTAGATCGTTTCATCGTGTTGCACTCTCGCATAAAAGTGTGTATGTTCAACCAGATTACTCTCAGTCATGTGTACCAATACTTATGCATCTGCCGACTAAGGTAGTTGCTGGATGGAGTTATTGGTAGAGAGACACAATCGGTGTCTTTTAGGATGTGTGTGGTGGATTTCAGGCACTATGTTAGGGCAAATATTCTCAAATTTGTGTCGAGCAATTCATGCTCCAAGGTTGTATGTACGTGTGGATCCTCATGATCCCAATGAATCAATGGGTCTCCTGACCACTAAAATTCTCTCCCATTCAGTCCTGATTATACACCTCGGGTTCTCTTCTGATGGGGCAGTCCCGTCTGTCATATCTTATAGCGTAGATTTTTGTCATCCAATCCCGCAATTCGCGGAAGAGAGTATATATACCACACCGAATGAAAACTACATATGTTAGAGAAGAAAATTGACTCCATAGCTGGAGTAGGTGTAGGTGTGGTATAGGTACAGATTCAGGTACGGGTTCAGCCTGTTGTGATACCAAGATCGGTAACTCGATCTTCTAGGGATACAGTGCACTGAGTACCTGTTATCCTTGACTCGTAATCCGAGCAGTGACACTCCGTTGAGTAATGTTGTATATGTTAATTATTTCCATAGTGTTGTACGTGTTAGATGTTTGTTACGTATCCACATAATTGTATTTAGTATTAATATAACTAACGATACTCTAGTGTAACTACATACACTAATGGTAAACTCAAGTTGTTCGGCAACAGTTGGAATCGCTATACTCAAGTCTTGGGTGTTCTTAGTGTGATATAAGTCTTAGAAATTTTGGTCCCTAAATGAGTCTAGTTAGAGCCTAGGTGATACTAAGGAAACCTAATTCACTAAAACCATTGGCTCTGATACCAATCTATCACACCCCAAATTTATTCACTTGATAAATAAATAAATAAATCCAGGTTGTAACGATTGGTAGCATTACACAACAGCGGAAGCTAAAGTAAAGATTTCTAAAGTATTGAACACTTTTATAATTACTAACATGAAATAGTACAATGAACTAAATTCACCTTGATCAAAATAGATTTGAGCTTTGACAATTATGCTCTTCGGCTTCTAGGGTGTAATCCCAATAGCTAGCCTATTCCAACCGTGCCGTAGCTATGTGTTACCTAAAAAACATACTTAAAAATATCAACACAAAGGTTAGTGAGTTCAAAGGTTTAGTTGTTTCGGTGCAAAGTAGTTTTCCTTGAAAACCTTCATATCGTGTATATGGTCATACTATAAAACCGTTTTTTCCAAAAAACTTTGAAAAGGTGTACATATCCATAATATGAAACCGTTTTCCAAAAACCTTGAAAATATGTTCATCGGCATATTATGGAACCGTTTTCCTTGAAAACATGTGATGACCTCATGGTCATAAAGTGAGTCATTTTTCTAGTGAAAACATTTGATGACCTTATAGTCATAAGGTGAGTCATTTTCCCCATGAAAACATGTGATGAATTAATAGTCATAAAATGAGTCGTTTTCCTCAATGAAAACATGAGATGAAATCCTTGTAAATCCAATTGATCGCAAATAGGAATACAAATAATAATGTTGACACATTTGTAGACTAGCTAGGAATACAAATAATATGTACATACATGAGGCATAAGCAAACCATGACACAGGTGTTTTGCCCCTCGCTCGTACCTCACGAGCAATGTTTGAACACTATGCGTTCATTTGGCCAAAGGGACCCATGATTAGCGCAACTAACCATGACCGGGGGTGTCAAACCCAATAGTATTATCCATATAATCCCAGGCTAATATATAGCTAATGGTTATAAATATGATGGTCAGGGGACTTTACGAGCTCCAAATGTGTTCACTAATGCAAACATAAAGGTCGGGTCTTGTTTTTTGTTGCCATATGAAAATGTTTGTAAGTATGTTTCTTGTTTTCTCAATTGTATCAAGCAATGATGTTCCCAGATATATCAAACATTAGTGTTTCATGATTTCAAATGTGTAAAGTAAGTATGTTTCTCCCCCGATATTTATAAAACATTTAAATGATTAAAAGGGGCACTGAACTCACCTGGTGACATGTCAGGAACACTAATGTCATTCTTTTAGCAATGGAAACCAATGTCCACGTGATAATCACGGGTTACGTCCTATTCAAGTCCTACGATACTTGTAGGCACTTAATGAGTTTTATAGACTAACCCTAATAATGTAAAGCGAGTCTAAACTCGTGTCGAGTTAATATGTGTGCGGTTGCTGTTTCAATATACGATGTTGGTTTAACATTCGGTAATAGTAGTTGTTAATTCGAGTCAGGTTTCTCGACTCGAATATGTTTCAATAGTTATATTCAAAAATAGTAGTTTGTCGTGTGCATGGTCGTATATAGCTATGTGCACGTATAATTAATAATAATATTTCACGTTCGCGCGTCATTTAATAGAATATATGCGACTCTTATGAATAAGTAAAATCATTTTAGGACTTGTAGTATATTCGTATTTATAGATATAAATATATTTAAATATTTATATAGTTTCAAAATCTCAAAACATATTTGTACCGCACTATATTTCTCGAATAAACGTTTCTTAATAGAATTTATTTGACATTATATAAACATATATGTGCAAATATACTTAATTTAATATATTCAATTAACATATTCTATTTATTCGAATCTTGACCGAAAACATACACACAAACACACATATATATATAGTGAGGTTTCGTTAAAAAGTCAAAAAAGTGTAAAAAGTCGTTTAAAACGCTCATAACCGGCTCATACGAACTCCGATTTTACTCATTTTGGCGGCGATGGAACGTCTCGTCGAACTCTACGAACTTAGCTTGTAGTGTTTAGATTTTAGGCTTTAGTTTTTGCCTTAGGATTTAGCCTTATGGGTTTAGCCTTAGGGTTTAGCTTTTAGTATTTAGGCTTTGGGGGGTGGGGGTGGGGTTTTAGGTTTTTGGGGGGTGGGGTGGGGTGGGGGTTAGGTTTTTGGGGGGGGTTGGATTGGAGGTTTAGGCTTTTGGGGGGTGGTGGTGGTGTTTTTAGACGACTTTTTCGGCTTTTTATGGCTTTTTTGTTAGGATTTAGTTTTTTGGGGGTGGGGGTTTTTAGGTTTTTCGGGGTGGGGTGGGGGTTAGGTTTTTTTTAGGGGGTGGTTTAGACTTTGCAGAATAACCCTCATATATATATATATATATATATATATGTAGGTAAGTATCAAATAAGAAGTAGTTTTTCGTTAAGAAATGTAGGAAATGACAAAAACCTTAAGAAACGATATCAAACGAACTCCGATTGAGCTAATTTCAGCGGCGTTGAAACCGTCTCGTTGAACTCTACCATCCTAGATTTTAGGGTTTAGCTTTTAAGGTTTAGATTTTACGTTTGAATTTTAGGGTTTTAGTATTATGGTTTACCCTTAGGGTTTAGATTTTATGGCTTAGGTTTTTTTTTGGGGTGGGGTGGGGGTATAGGTTTAGGTTTTTTTTGGGGGGGGGGGGGGTGGGGAGGGGGGTTTAGGTTTTGGGGGGTAGGGGTAGTGGTTTTAGGCTTTTCGGGGTAGGGTTGGAGTGGGGGTTTAGGTTTTTGGGGATGCGGGTGGAGGGGGGTTAGATTTTTGGGTCCGGGTTAAGGTTCGATGAGACGGTTCCAACGCCGTTGGAATGAGCTCAATCGGAGTTCGTTTGGCCCAGTTCTTAGTATTTTTTAGCGAAAAAACACTTTTTAGTGGAACCGTCCCGTATATATATATATATATATATATATATATATATATATATATATATATATATATATATATATATAACTTTACCCATTAAATTTAATCTTCCCGCTTGTTTACCACAAAATGTATGTTTATATTATGTATATATGTATATATAATAATAATAATAATCGTTTGATTTCATATAATGAATATATTATATATATATATATACAAACACATATCTATCTTCACATGTAATTTATATGCATTAAAAATTAACATTTATAAACCCTTGTTTAATCGGTACGTTATAACTTGATTCGTATAGATTTAAGATGTCCAATGAGTATTCAAAATACAGGTTTATACCAAATATAGTCGTTATCCAAGTTATCTCAACTTATAAGTATCAATTGTTTATATAATGCACATATTTTGTAAACGTTTATACGACTAAAGTAGTAATTATCATTCGTGTATATATATACACATGATCGGGTAGAAATGTTGTTTATTACGATGATCGTTCGTTAACCTACTTCAATATTCTCGTTTAATAGGCAATATGTTTACGAATATGCTCTCACTTCTAATAATAAATATATTTTGGTCAAGCGACACTCTCTTGGTGAAGCATACGGGTTTACGGTTCTATAATATAATTTGCCACATTAGTATTATTTTAGCGCTAGAGAATCGTTTTAGGCTCAACACTAGTCTTAACCGCACGCACGTTTATGTTCGCATAACTAAATATAATATTCTAATGCGTGTTTTATACCTTTCGCGAGCCTCGTTTACGAGACGACACGTCCTAAACCTTACGTTTCACGTATTGATCATATTTGACTGTCGTTGACCCATGTTTAACTGGGTTTGACTTTCGTTAACCAGTGTTTGACTGGGTTTGAATTTCGTTGACCAGCGTTAACAAAGTCTGATTAGATTTGACAAAGGTCCGGGATGTCGTATCCTGTACAAAAATACATGTTTTATACTCGGGAATGGAACCGACAACCAAAAGTCATCAGATCTAATTCTGAAAACAACTAACTATCCAATTTAACCTGTCCTTTCAAACAAACCTTAAAGATTGTGGTTCTGGATGATCGAGTGCCACACAAAACAAGATCTGGTTCCTTTCGTGTTCTCCGGAGGTTCGTCAGCGCTTTAAAAATAAAAAGAATCATCATAACGTTTTCATCTAGCTTTAAAAAACAATAATAACAGAAGGGGACTCACCTGAAACCATACGAGCCTGTCGGAACCAATCAATTTCGCCAAAAAATCTGGTTTATCTCCTAAAAAACGCGTTTGGCTGGGAAATCAGGGTTTCAAAACCCTAGCCGCCACTTGTGGTGGTAGCCGGAAAAACAGGGCTTGCAAGAAATTAGATCCAAGCCTACTGATGTCGTAAGGGTGGCCGGATGAGTCTTAAACCGTCCTCGTCCTCGTCCTCACTTGTTTACATCACCATTACTGTCATCACGGCGGATCGACATCGCCATAACCTTAATGGGCTCGCCGAAAAGACGGGGTGACACCTTGCCCGTGAGAAACAACCGCCATGGTCCCTAGAATCCGTCATCATCGATCTCCCAACTTTCGGTTTAACAGTTTTAGTGTTGACACGCGCCAGATGGCGGTTTCTCTGCTGTACGCCGTCGCCGCCTATGGTGGTTGTCGTCTTCTGCTCCAGAGAATCCCAAGCTAGGGGTAGAAATGAGGTAAGAAGAAGACTCATCCCTTTTATATCTAGGGTTTCAAGAAGGGTTCCCAAGGGGAGTAATACTGATTTGGTTAATTCGCGTATCATCTTAGATCTCTGTCTCATTTATAATTCCCGAAATATTATTTCATAAGTTTTTAAAATTATGAAATATTGTTATTAATATTTTTAAATATTTATTCTGTGAAATCTCTGTTTCGACGGGTGTCCAGGATGGTACATGCTTGTACCGCGTGTCTAACCGCGTTTACTTATTTAAACATTTCTCGCTCCGAATGAAATTATTATTTCCTTAATAATAAAAGTAGTCGTAAACAAAGATGATAAAATGTAAATAACCCTTATATTATTTAATCACATGAGATAAAAGTTTGTATCCGTGCGTTCAATGTCGTATAACTCACGTGTTAATTTCTAAATAAACGTCTGAAGTAAATATTAATAATTACTATTAATATTTAATATTAGTGGTCAGGTATCACGTTGTGTGTCGGTTATCAAGCGTGTACGCTTTAATTATTTTAACCGTAAGCCACGAAACTATGTAAACTCTACGTATTAATAATATGTTATCTCGAATCGTACTATGATCCGTCACGTAAAGTTTGAAATTTGGTTCATCTATTGGGCCTATAATTTGGTCTTTAATGGGCTTCACTCCCTATTGGGCCTATAACTAGGTTATTAATGGGCCAAGCTCATTTATGGTAATTAAACTATCAAAAGCAAATGACCCGGGTTGTCACACTTGGCTCTTGTTCCCGAAACCCGTAAAGTTGGTGGAGGTGCTCGGGACTGCCGTGAAGGGGGGTGGCAGTGTGCGGAGGTGAAATGTGGGGTGGTGTGGGATGTGATTGACGTCGGGCTGCATAGGGGGTGGTGGTAGTTGTCGGGTGTTTGCCGAGAGAGGGAGGCATTATGGTGTGAAGGTGGCTATCGTTCAAGGGGTGGAAGGAGGTGGTTGGTGGTGATCGGTTGTGGTGTTATGGTGTTGTGGTGGTGGTTGCCAAGAACTAAGGAGGAGGGGAAGGGAGGGGTCGGGTGAGGTGCCGAGAGGGAGCAAGAGACCAAGATTGTATTTGCTTGAAGGTGGTGTTGAAGTGTGGGTGTGTCTTTGGAGGGTGGAATACATGCATGTATATATAGTCCTCGACATGGATAATATCCATTAGGTTATATGTCCACAAGAGACATACTTGTCTCCTCAAGACAAGTTGGTTGGGGATAAGGAGGCATGACCAAGGGTGGGAGTTGTTTGGCCATAAAGGAGATCACGAGGGGGGGTAGGGGGTAGGGTAGGGTGTGCAGTGTGGTGCGTTACCCGCTCGTTCCGAGTCTGGTATAATACCCGCGTGTCGTATTTTCCAATTGTCGTTACGTGTCGAGAAGGGTCGGGTATTTATAAAAATAAATATAAGTTTAGTAGTTTTGGGCATAATACGTGACCACGTCACATGTTTAGTTTTTATTTCCATACAGGTAGTTATTCGCTACTGTTAAAAATAAAGAGAATGTTTCGAGGGATTAAATTTTATTTTCAGTTTATCACCAACGTGATACGAGGTTCAATGTGTCTCGAAAATCCCTAATATTTCCTGCGTAGTTGTATAGTGGTTAGACTCTACTAGACCAGGTTAGACCAAATAAAAAATTAATTAGTCTAATGTGCATAGTCTCGTGTAATTTTATTTAAATAAATATGTGGTAAAATTACCATTTGTCACATCCTCCCCCAGTTAGAAGAATTTCGTCCCAAAATTAAGTTATTGTCTACAACTACTGCATTGTTGAACAACTTGAGATACTTAAGTCTCATTTGATCTTCGCGTTCCCAAGTGGATTTTGGTCCTCGCTTAGAGTTCCATCTGACCTTCACTATAGGGATGCGACTTCATTTTAGTTTTTTGATATCCCGATCCATGAGCTCAACTGGTTGTTCCACAAGGTGGAGTTTATCATCGATCTGAATCTCCTCATGCTTTATAACAAGGGTTTCGTCTGACAAACTGGTTGTTTGACACGTGGAACGTGTCGTGTACACCACCGAGTTCTTGAGGTAGTTTAAGTTTGTAAGCCACCTGGCCTACTTTTGCTAGGATCTCAAAAGCTCCGATGTATCGGGATTGAGTTTACCTCGTTTCCTGAATCTAACAACCCCTTTCCAAGGCGAGACTTTTAGCAACACGTTGTCTCTCACCTGGAATTCTAAGGGTTTGTGTCTTATGTCAGCATAGCTCTTTTGACGGTCTCTGGCTACTTTGATTCTTTCTCTGTTCTTAAAGATCTTGTTAGTTGTTTCTTGGATGATTTCAGGGCCAATGAGTTGTCTTTCACCAACTGCTGCCTAGAATAATGGTGATCGACACTTACGACCATACAGTGCTTCAAATGGTGCGGCTTGGATAATGGTGTGATAGCTATTGTTATAAGAAAACTTAACTAGGGGTAGATGAGTATTCCAATTCTTTCCGAAGTCTATGGCACATGCGCTAAGCATTTCCCCTAGGGTTTGGATGGTTCTTTCGCTTTGGCCATCTGTTTGCGGATGATAGGCGATGCTCATGTCTAAGCATGCACCCAACACTTTTTGAAGTGATAGAGATTGGCAATCCGTGCCTTGAGACAACTTCCTTTAGATAGATTCGTGTCAATCTTTCCATGTTATCCATTTCTTTGATTGGTAGGAAGTGTGCAGATTTTCTCAATCAGTCGACAATTACCCAAATAATATCATAACCACTAAGTGTTTTGGGCAAATTCATGATGAAATCCATGGAGATTTGCTCCCATTTCCATTGTGGTATTTCAGGTTGTTGCAGGAGTCCTGATGGCTTTTGTTATTCTACTTTAACCTTGGAACAAGTTAAGCACTTACTTACATAGGTGGCAATGTCTGCCTTCATGTTGGGTTACGAGTACAACTCCTTGAGGTCCTTTTACATCTTGTCGTATCCTGGGTGAATTGAGTACTTGGATTTGTGTGCCTTGTGACACCCGACATTTCAGGTCAACATCCGTACATGTTATAAACGAGTTTACATTATAATTGTTTTTGTGATTTACCTAATTTCACAAACAAGGATATTAAGGTCTAACAAAAACCGTACATGGTCTCATTTCATATTTGGTAATTCTAGGAGTTACCGGTTCACGTACCAGGATAACCCGACTAAATACGAACACTAGTGGTTAAATTTACACTTAAATCTAATTGTTTGATTTATTTAACCCCAACCCATTTTCCTTGACTTTCTCGGCCGAAGCCAGAGAAGACCCCCCTTTTCACACTACTGTTTTCTTCTCTCTCATCTTCCTTATCTTTAAACCCATGCCATACCTGCGAGAATGCAGATATGAACCATACTCCCCTCAATCAAAATCTCACAATTTCTTTTGCCTTCCTCATTTTCTTACGGCAATATTCCCCATTTTTCTTCAAGTCAAAGTCCAGTTTAAAGGCAAAATCCACCATAATTCGGTGCTATAAGAAGAGTTCCAAGTGTTTTTCTCAAGAATCAAGCTAAGGAACTCAAGATCATTCTCTGTTTCTCTCAAAATCGTCATTCTCTGTTTTAGGTAAAAACTCAATACTATCTACAATATTTTCTTTAAAACCGTAGCTAAACATACAAAATATTCAAACGCAAGTAAGATAACAAGAAAAGTGTGTCGAATTCAAGATTAAAACATAAAAATATGTAGGACTGATTCTGTCAAACAAAAGTCCAGTAATCGAAACTATAGTTTCGATACCAGTTTACTCAATCGAAACTAGGAGTTTCGATACTAGTTGTTCAATCGAAACTAGGTAGTTTCGATACATATTCCTCAATCGAAACTAGGTAGTTTCGATACCCTTCTTGCCAAACGAAACTAGGTAGTTTCGATACCAGTTTTTATTCAATCAAAACTAGGAGCTTTCGATATCTAATATGCGCAATCGAAACTAGGAAGTTTCGACAACTGTCATACTCAATCGAAACTAGGTAGTTTCGATACCCAACTACTCAATCGAAACTAGGTAGTTTCGACACCTGTTCATCAGTCACATTGGGCAGTAACTTAGAACTGTTTTTATAGCAAAACAAGTGTTGAAAATCTAAGAAGATATTTAAACAAAAACAACTAGATTTACTAGGTCGGTGAACAATTTGCAATATGAGACGTTCGGTCTTAACACAATTTACCCTTTGGTATCTAGGGTACGAATAGTCAAGTTTGACTACAACAAGTATCATTACAAGTATACACAAACTCAAGGTGAGTTCACTGTCCCCTTTTAACTTTTAATGTTTTAGAAACATCGGGGGAGAAACATACTTGCATAACACGTTTGAAAACACGAAACATCATTACTTGATACATCTTAGAAAACATGGAACACGTACTTATAAACATTTTCATATGGTAACAAGAAAACAAGACCCGACCTTTATGTTTGCATGAGTGAACACGTTTGGAGCTCGTAAAGTCCCATGACCATCATATTTTACAACCATTAGCTAAGGATAGCCTGGGATTCTATGGATAGTACTATTGGGTCTGACACCCCCGTTCATGGTTAGTCGCGCTGACCATGGGTCCCTCTGGCCAAATGACCGCATAGTGTTCTAATATTGCTCGTGAGGTACGAGTGAGGGGCAAAACACCTGGTCTTGGTTTGGTTATGCCTCATGTATGTACATATTATTTGTATTCCTAGCTAGTCTACAAATGGGTCAACATTACTTGTTTTGTTTATCATATTCATTGAAACGTTTTCGTGCAGATGGATCTGCCAATCACTTATACACAAATGGTTTTGCCATTCGTTTACGTGGAAATGTTTTTATCAATGTTTTCAAGGAAAACAGTTTCATATTATGGCCATGTACACAGTATCAATGTTTTCAGGAAAAATGACTTATTTTATAACTATGAAGTCATCACATGTTTTCATTGAGAAAACTACTCGTTTTATGACTATGAAGTCATCACATGTTTTCATTGAGAAAACTACTCGTTTTATGACTATGAAGTCATCACATGTTTTCGAGGAAAACAACCATACATTAAACCCGTGTACATATTTTCAATGTTTTCGAGGAAAACAGTTTCGTATCATGGCCATGTACACAATATCAATGTTTTCAAGGAAAATCACTTTACATTGCAACATTCAAACCTGTGAATTCACCAACCTTTGTGTTGACATTTTTAAGTATGTTTTTCAGGTAATTCATAGCCATGGCACGGTTGGAATAGGCTAGCTATGTTGGATCAATTCCTAGTAGCTGGAAGGACGTAGAATATCAAGTCTCAAGTCTATCGTTGATCTAGAAGAACTTAGATCATAGTATTACTTAGTTTTAGTAATTGTATATGTAATCAAGTCTTAGAAATCACTATTACAGATTCCGCTATCGTGTAATGAATCAATCGTTGCAACCTGTATTTATTTAATAAGTAAATAAATTTGGGGGTGTGACATGCCTCGTCTAGCACCAAATCCAGTAGTTTTCCAAAAGGTGTTACCAAAATTCAGTTCATGAAGTAACGGGCTTCATCGGATTTGGTTTCTAGCTATTGATCCATACCACGTAGGGATTCGTTTTTCAGGTTTTCTTCCCTGAGTACTTCTTGTTGGGCATTGCGTAATTGAGCGGTGAGGCTCGTATGAAGCGTCATTCCCAATGCTCGTACTCGAAGAGTTTTAGTTCTTTATTTCCTGCTTAAAGCATCGGCTATGACGTTTGCTTTACCAGAGTGGTAGCAACTCTACCCATCTTCGTTGTCTCATGTTCAATTCCTTTTGATTGTGCTGGAGGATCTTATGATCGGTAAAAATGGAGCATTTTTTACCGTAGAGGGTAATGCCTCCAGATTTTAAGAGCAAAGACGACTGCTCCTAATTCTAGGTCGTGGGTAGTGTAGTTCTTTTCATGTATTTTGAGTTTTCGAGATGCGTAGGAGGTGAATTTTTATTTTTTCATCAAGACACATCCAAGTCCTTGGTGTGATGTCTTATAATATACTACAAAATTATATGCTCCTTCTAGGAGAGATAGGATAGGTGCACAACATAGTTTCTGCTTCAATAATAACTGGAATGCCGCTTCTTGTTTGTTGTTCCAGTCGAACTTCTTTTCTTTTTGAGTCAAATTCGTCAAAGGCTGGGCTATTTTGGAAAAGTTCTCAATAAAGCGCCTATAATAGCCAGATAGACCTAAGAATTGTCGCACCTCGGTCGGAGTCCTTGGTGCTTCCCAATTCTTGGTGGATTCAATCTTAGATGGATCCACATGTATGCCGTTATTGATCACGTGACAGAGGAAATGCACTTCTCGAATCCAGAATTCGCATTTCAAGAACTTGGCATACAGTTTCTCATTTCTATGTAGTTCTAAGACAAGCTTCAAGTGATGCTCATGTTCCTCTTTGCTTCATGAGTATATCAAAATGTCATCGATAAATACAATCATGAACTTATCCAAATAAGGCTTGCAAACCCTATTTATGAGGTCCATGAATACTGTTAGTGCGTTGGTTAAACGAAAAGGCATGACTAGGAACTCGTACTAACCGTAACGAGTCCTAAATGCAGTCTTGGGGATGTAATCTTCTTAGATTCTCAGTTGATGGTATCCTGAACGTAAGTCGATCTTAGAATAGAAGCTATAACCTTGCAATTGATCGAACAAGTCATCTATCCTTGGAAGTGGATATCGATTCTTTACCGTTAATTTGTTTAATTCCTGGTAATAAATACACATCCTAAAAGTTCCATCTTTCTTCTTTACGAACAAAACCGTAGCTCCCCATGGCGAGAAACTATGTCTAATAAATCATTTATCCAATAATTCTTGTAACTGATTGGATAGTTCTTGCATTTCAGTAGTTGCTAAGCGCTAGGGGAAGGTTTTGGCAATTTTTTTTAAGAACACCTCTAGTTAATCTTGCGTAACAGGAATGTCATGTACGTGCTTCTCCTTGAGTCACTACTTAGTCATAAAGGTTTATAAAGCTTGAGTATGATTCCTCAAGCGTTTCAGAGTCTTTACACACAATGGTTTTTCAAACTTGTGTCTCACCGTTCGATAGAAGGGTCCGAACGATCTTTCCATGACACGCGACTTTGATTCATCTCCCGGGTTTGTCAATCCTTAGTTTGACAATCGTTGGTATCCTATAGACTACTAGATCCTTGATCGATAAAAAAACAACTTGGTTGGATATATTTATCGACCCTTTTGTTAACGATTCAGGTGCAAACTGAGAGTACCAAACATCTCTTTCATTCCATCATTGATTCCATTACTTAAGCTACATAACCTCCATCATAAGATATAGTTCACATTCAAAAGTCTTCGTGTTTTCCAGCGGTTTTATTCCTAACTTAGTTGTTAATCTATTGTACTTGGTTTAATCTTGGGCACATGTGCTTGAGATGATCGGCATTGCCGCACTCTAAGCATGCTCTCTTGCACTGTTCTTTCATGTGTTCTGCCTCCTGGTATAGCCAGTGCAATTATTATAACGACGATAGTTGCATTTGTTGTATTTTAACCATGGCCTCGTGTATCGTATTTTGTGTACAGCAGTCCCGTAGTTCTGTGCTGTCTTTTGCTTCTTATTTCTCCGAGTCGTCTCATTGACAAGCCTTTTTTGCTTAACTAAAGCTCTTAGTTTTCAACAACTCATTTAGGGTTCATGCCTTTAGTATGGCATCTTCCAGAGTGGTAGATTCAGTAGTCATGACTTATGTTGCGAATCTGAGAATTTAGTTCTATGCTATACTGATTGACCTTCCTGGGTTTCGAGGTCACCATGTGTGGTAGTAGACCTGATAATTCATGGAATCGGTTTGAGTATACTTGATGTTCGTCATCAATCAAGGTTAGATTCCATAAATCTGGAAGTATTTCTTACACTTCACTCCCAGGGCAGTTTTCTTTAATGAGTAGAGTATCGAACTCATCCCAAGACATCAAATTTAAAATATTACTGCCTCAAGTTTGTATTTTAGCATTCCTCCATGCTAATGCTTCATCTTGAAATGAACGGGTAGTGTACATCACTTATTGGTTGTTAGACATCCCCTAATGTTGATAATCTTTTGCATCATTTTTAGCCATTTGAGGGTTTCAGTGACTCATTCTATAGAAGTCCTTTGGCTTGTAGGACAGATGGGTTCTATAGGAGCATCCTTTCTCGTACATATGAGTATACGGTTTACTGTCACCATTTGTTGTCGTTCTGATACTTTGGATGGCCTCAACGATTTGTGTACTAAGGGTAGCACGTTCATCTACAATTCCGTGGATGACGAGTGGATCCATGAATGCCAATTCTCCCTCCGGTTCATTTGTATTATGTTCATTTGCTCCTTGGGGTGACATATTCTCTATGTATGTCAATGTACTAGTACCTATGTCGTACTGAGCACCGGGATGATGTAGTAGTATATTTAAGTCTATTATACTCCTGCTAGTAATTTGACGATCATTTGCTTCAATGCTTTCAACTATCAGCACGACTAGTCTGGTACAAGGTTTCTTAGGTAACTTTGGCATAAGACTACCATAGTTGAATGGAAATGTAATTCTAATGTCTAGACACAATACGGTGCAATAGGATAGGCACAAGCCTAATGGTGTGTCTAGCCTATAGATAGGCTAAGATAGAAAGGTCCATGCTAATGTAAATAGCATATAGCATTGCTTTGGGAGACTAGGGTTATGTATGATCAAGTCCTTGCTCCACTATGTGTCTTGTTTTCCTGCCTAATGACCATATCTCGAGTTGCCAATAACTCATGGTCGATCATGTCCTTCTTGTTTGTCGTGCGTTCCATCATTTCCCTATGATAGTAAAGATGAGTACTATGTATGCGTGTTCCAACTTGTATGTATTTGCAACAGTGTCAGCATTTCCGCTCCACGTATGAAACTATGGTGATAGTGTTGTCTTATCAAAGACGCGTTTGGATGGTATGTTGGTTTACTACATAAACCTTGTCTACTTTACTAGTGTGACTTCCAATTGTATTCCCCTTTCGGGTATGGAGGGTTAGAAGTCAGAGTTTGATTCCTGCTACTATCGGGAAAGGAACTGTTACCGAAGAGTTCGTTGTATCTTGAGAAGAGGATCAGTTGTGAAGTTGACGATGACATAACATAGGTAGATACGTTAAGCATATAAGTATACATGTATACTATATGTATCCATAGTTCCTGTATGTTAGGCCTAAATGCATGGTATGATATTTGCTTAACTTCCTATGATTCACTGATCTGAACTTAATATTGTACCGACTGTCATATCTTAGATGTAGCTTACACAACAGGATCATCCAGAAATCATGTGTATTTAAATTTACCATTACGTTGTGCACCCGTAAGTGTAAATTTACTTACATAATCATTCTAGCTTTTCCTATAATGTGTTTCCTAAAGTTCTAAGGGTTCAAGCTTAAGGTTAAAGTCTAGGCCTCACTACAGGAAACCTAGTTCGCTATAACAAATGGCTCTGATACCAATCTGTCACACCCCGCCTAGGGCGGAAACACGGGGCGTGACGGTTCATGGTGTTCATAGCCTTTGATTACACCAAACGATTTCTAATGCATTCATAATAAAAGGTTTAAGTCATTACAGAAAATAACAAATTGTCTTAAGACATTACATGCAAAGTACCGCACTTAAACCAAGTGTACGGCTTTTTAAACAACAAGTTTGTCGGCTATGACCTAGATGCTCCTAGGTTATAACAGGAAAACTCCAAAAGATGATCTATGTGCATGCATGCCCTCTTTCTCATGTTTCTAGTTACCTATGAAAACAAGCTTAAAAAGTCAACATAAAGTTGGTGAGATCGCATGTTTATTTGAAATGTTTGATGTTGGACCACAAGATTTCTAGTTGTGTATTGTTCACCCGAACAATGATGTAACACTATCATTAATTAAAACAATAGTGTAAGTTGAATAGTGTTTTGTTGGACCACAAGATTTCTAGTTGTGTATTGTTCACCCGAACAATGTTGTACCAGTTGTGTATTGTTCACCCGAACAATGTTGTACCATTATTATTTGTTAAAACAATAGTGTAAGTCTTTTATTATTACCATGAGCTCATGTAACCGAAACTCGATGTTGTAGTTGTGCCCCTAAGCCAATGTTCTTAACGCCAAAACATTGTAATAGTTGATAAAAATTATGCACCTACTTTGATCTCCAATCAAGGTTAGAGCGACTAACCACGGGTGGGGGTGTCAACCCAAATAGATCTATTCATGTTTTCCACGTTTATGTCATAACTAACAGTTACAGAATAAGAGGGTACTTTGATGCGTTAAACGAGTTGACTCATGTAACAATGTAGGTACTTGTGTCAAGTTGTAAGTTGAGCAAGTTTTCTCCACCGTATGTTTAAAATCAATTTAAAACAAGTAAAAGTGGGGCCGTGAAGACTCACCGTAGATAACATAGTGGTGAGTGATGATGTAAGTAGCAAGTCCAAATAAGTACTGACCTATCCGTGCCCTAAATTAAATAAAACACCGTAGGGTCTTATGTAGTTGTTAAAGTGTGGGTTGGTCACACGACCAATATCCCGAAGCCTTGACCCTTGCCTTATAATAATTAACAAGGGTCCGACCCAACCGTCGTTGGTGATATCACTTGTCGTTAAAGTAGTTATATTTATTAAAATTCCTTTAATAAATGTTATGACTTAGTCTTCTAGTTGTCAATATCTCGTTTTCAATGTAAGTTGTTCCTTATGATAAATATATAATCCATATATTTATTAAAATAAGGTACAAACAAAGTGTCATAAAATAATAATCGTATTATTTTATTATCTAAAATTATTTCTTTTTGTCTCAGTAATATATATACGTATAATATACATAATTATTTCCTTACAAAATCCGTGTTGAGCATATATATATTCTAAAAATATCCTAATGTTTTATGGCAACTCATTTTATATAATTATAATAAAATTATAGTTAATATTTATGTTATTAATAACTAATAAAAATTTATATGAATATATTAAAAATAAGTATTGATATTCAACCGTTATAATCATAATAACATTTTGAGTTCTATTAACTATTGTTTTTAACCGTCGCCACTTAACGTAAAAACCCGTCTTTCTATATTATTTAAAATACGAACTAGGTATAACCATTTTATAGTAATATCACCAACTAGTTTAATGATAATAAAAATAGGTCGAGTGCTCACGTAAAAAGTTGGGAGAGAAGGTGGCAGAGTTAACGCGAGACCCGGTTTCACCACTTGACGTCCCGTATCACCCGGTTAGCTTCTGAAATAGTTCGTACACTTTGTATAATAGAGACCCGGTGCCCGTAGGTGAAAACCAAAGACCCAAACTAGGTGATGGAGCTTGGTTCTTGTTCCCGAAACCCGCAAAGGTGGCGGAGGTGCTCGGGACTACCGTGAAGGGGGTGGTAGTGTGTAGAGGTGAACGATGTGTTGGTGTGGGATGTGGTTGACGTCGGGCTGGATAGGGAGTGGTGGTGGTTGTCGGGTGTTTACCGAGGGAGGGAAGGGGTGTGGTGTGAAGGTGGCTATCGTTCAAGCGGGTGGAAGGAGGTGATGTTATGGTGTTGTGGTGGTGGTTTCCTAGAACTAAGGAGGAAAGGAAAGGAGGGGTCGGGTGAGGTGCCGAGAGGGAGCAAGAGACCAAGAGTGTGTTTGTGTCAAACCCCCAAATTCAACTAACGGAGTTTTACCGTTTGGCGTGTGACAAGCCAGGATCTCATATATTAGTTACTTCAAACGACACTATCTGGGACAAAAATGAAATATCATAAAAGTTTCGAGTAAGTGCGGAAGCGTTTAACAAAGAAAGTAAATGCGCAAAAAAAAAGTGCCCATAGTCTAATAATAACAGGAAACATAATAAATGTTTGATGATTTGATAAGTGTTGGATATGTTAAGTAGACACCATGCATGCCTGGTGTGCACCTGCTTAATGTCCTGAGAAAACATGTAAGAAAGTGTGTCAACACTAAGTTGGTGAGTTCACAGATTTCAAGTATGTAAAAAAGCGTTTACCAGATTATGTACATTCACTATGCATATCAATAGGTAGCTAACCTATGTTCATGTCTTACTAAAGCGCTCGCAACCGAAGCTGAATGATTATGTTTGAATGCCTCCCCCATGTCTATCAACCATGGCGAATGTGTTAAGGTCAATATTTCACCTGTACGACCCAATCGAGTTAGCGCGACTAACGCGGGTGGGGTTTGTCAAACCCAGTAGTACTACCAAAATTACCTCGCGAATTCCATATTAACGGTCCGATGCGTGTGAGGACTTTCATGATAGTGAGTTACGCTTAGTCTCAACAGTGATAATATATGAATTACAATAATCAAAAGAGGTTGCGTCATGTTTTCTCCCCAAACGGGAAAAACATGTAAAATAATGTTTGTTTGTGTGCATGTTTCTCCCCAACGGGAAAACAAGTAAAATGGTGTTTGTTTGTGTGCATGTTTTCTCCCCCAATTTAAAACAGTAAATGGGCCATGAAACTCACCTGAGTTATGTACGAGCAGTAGATATCACCACACGAGAATGCTAGTAGAAAACACAAGAGTTTGCCTGTGCACTGCCTACGTATGCCATAAAATTATAAGCATAATAGTTAGGGATACAATGGGGTTTTGTGACCACGACACAAAAGATTTGAACGTCCTAAAATATACTTAGGTTTAACGAGTAGACGAACTTGTCCACAGGGATAATGATTTCTTAATATAATAATTAAGATAAAAGTGTTTCGTGTCGAACGTTTCTAATTACGAATAATAATATTTAAATAATTATTCGCGTGTAGCACCATTTAATAATGGTCTAGAAAAATAATATAACTATTATATTATTTTAAGTTTAGAGAAATAACACGGTATATAAATCTTGTGGCAAAAATAATAATTATATTATTTTTATATGAAAACATAAACGTGGGTAAATAATATAAATAATTATATTATTTACAAGTTCGAAGTGTTACACAAAGTATATTAACGTGGCGAAAATGATACATAAATATATTATTTTTAATTCGAGTCGTGGGTTGAAAATATTATAAACATATTATTTTAAAAATGGGTAATATTAATAAATATGGGTTACAAAGCTAGAACCGAGCCCACGGGTGGTTTACGAGGCTAAAACATACAAATATATTAATAACATAATATGAGAAATGGTTTTTATAAAGTGGAATCCATACAAAAAGTCCCAAAAATTTTTTTGTAGGAGACCGGTTTCGAACCCGGGTCTCCTGCGTGTATGCATTAAGTCTTAACCAAACCTGCACGCTAGGGAATCGCGTTAGAAACCGGATCAAAATGATTTTAACCTACATCTCCACTGTGTTCTTCCCTTATACCCAAATCTGATCGAAAACCAGTCCTAAACCCTCAAATCTAGTCGCGATCAGTCGAATTATCAAAGGGGTTTTGTTAGTTAGTTCATAACGAATCTTTGGTTAGGTTTAATTACAAAAGAATTATGTTTAGAATCGTTAATTTCTAGTTTGAAGGGCCGAAACCCTAGGTTAAGAACACATATTTGATTAGATCGAATTCGATGATAAAACTTGTTGGAATCAGAGGGCTTTTGACAAACAAAGAATTGCGAGTAAACCCCTGTGGTTTAATTTGATTGAAAAGGTGACTTGATTGGCGCTCGATCAAACAGAAAATGTATGAACCCCAGATTCTTGATCTCGGTCAAATCGATCCCCAAAATCCACTAACGGAATTTTACCGTTATAGCGTGTGACAAACCAAGATCTCAGTCATTAGTTACATCAAACGACACTATATGGGACAAAAATAAAATATCATAAAAGTTTAGAGTAAGTGCGGAAGCGTTTAACAAAGAAAGTAAATGCGCATAACAAAAGTGCCCATAGTCTAATAATAACAGGAAACATAATAAATGTTTGATGATTTGATAAGTGTTGGATATGTTAAGTAGACACCATGCATGCCTGGTGTGCACCTGCTTAACGTCCTGAGAAAACATGTAAGAAAGCGTGTCAACACTAGGTTGGCGAGTTCACAGATTTCAAGTATGTAAATAAAGCGTTTACCAGATTATGTACATTCACTATGCATATCAATAGGTAGCTAACCTATGTTCATGTCTTACTAAAGCGCTCACAACCGAAACTGAATGATTATGTTTGAATGCCTCCCCCATGTCTATCAACCATGGCGAATGTGTTAAGGTCAATATTTCACCTGTTCGACCCAATCGAGTTAGCGCGACTAACGCGGGTGGGGTTTGTCAAACCCAGTAGTACTACCAAAATTACCTCGCTAATTCCATATTAACGGTCCGATGTGTGTGAGGACTTTCATGATAGTGAGTTACGCTTAGTCTCAGCAGTGATAACATATGAATTACAATAATCAAAGGAGTTTGCGTCATGTTTTCTCCCCCAACGGGAAAGACATGTAAAATAATGTTTGTTTGTGTGCATGTTTCCCCCCAACGGGAAAAAAAAGTTAAATGGTGTTTGTTTGTGTGCATGTTTTCTCCCCCAATTTAAAACAGTAAAAGGGGCCGTGAAACTCACCTGAGTTGTGTACGAGCTGTAGATAGCACCACACAAGGATGCAAGTAGGAAACACAAGAGTTTGCATGTAGACTGCCTACATATGCCCTAAAATTATAATCATAATAGTTAGGGATACAATGTGGTTTTGTGACCACGACACGGAAGATTTGAACGTCCTAAAATATACTTAGGATTAACAAGTAGACGAACTTGTCCACGAGGATAAGGATTTATTAATATAATAATTAAGATAAAAGTGTTTCGTGTCGAACGTCTCTAATTACGAATAATAATATTTAAATAATTATTCACGTGTAGCACCATTTAATAATGGTCTAGAAACATAATATGACTATTATATTATTTTAAGTTTAGAGAAATAACACGGTATATAAATCTTGTGGATAAAATAAAAATTATATTATTTTTATATGAAAACATAAACGTGGATAAATAATATAAATAATTACATTATTTACATGTTCGAAGTGTTACACAAAGTATATTAACGTGGCGAAAGTGATATATAAATATATTATTTTTAATTTGAGTCGTGGGTTGAAAATATTATAAACATATTATTTTAAAAATGGGTAATATTAATAAATATGGGTTACAAAGCTAGATCCGAGTCCACGGGTGGTTTCCGAGGCTAAAACATACAAATATATTAATAACTTAATATGGGAAATGGTTTTTTATAAAGTGCAATCCATAGAAAAGTCCCAAAAAAATAAGTGCGTGTATGCATTAAGTCTTAACCAAACCTGCCCGCTTGGGAATCGCGTTAGAAACCGGATCAAAACAATTTTAACCTACATCTCCACTTTGTTCTTCCCCTATACCCAAATCTGATTGAAAACCAGTCCTAAACCCTCAAATTTGGTCGCGATCAGTCGAATTATCAAAGGGGTTTTGTTAGTTGGTTCATAACGAATCTGTGGTTAGGTTTAATTGCAAAAGCATCATGTTTAGAATCGTTATTTTATATTTTGAAGGGCCGAAACCCAAGATTAAGAACACATATTTGATTAGATCGAATTCGATGATAAAACTTGTTGGAATCATAGGGCTTTTTACAAACAAAGAATTGCGAGTCAACCCCTGTGGTTTAATTTGATTGAAAAGGTGATTTGATTGGGGCTCGATCAAACCAAAAATGTATGAACCCTAGATTCTTGATCTCGGTCAAATCGATAATATGGGATTGAATTGATATAGGGCTTTCAAAGAGTATGATATTGCGAAACTAATCATGTAGTTTAATTGGATTTAAATCGGTTCTATAGTGGAGTTCGATTAAACCCGAATGTACATGAACCTTAGAATTCGTTCATGGTTAATTTGGTGTTGTAAGCCATAATTGTGATATGGCTTACGATCGAGACACTGAAACGAAGGTAATGATGTAAGAAATTACCAGAATGTGATTCAGATTGATGGTGCACGGCTAGAACTCAGTTCCGGCGATATATGTGTGCTTGTTCTCCGGTGACTTCTACTGTGACTCCTGTCGGATTGAGGTGTGAAATAGGTTCTGTGATGCTTGATTACGGTACGCAGGGTGTTTGATTTCAGGAATAATGATTTAATTAATCGAATTTGACGAGTACATGATAAGGAGTCGACGGTTATGTCTTGAATACCCATAATTGGGTTTAATTGGACACAATAAAGGTAATTAAAGTTGTATTGATGATCTTTAACGACACCAACGTGCAAGTCAATTAAAAATTCGAACAGAAAACGGTTATAAAGCTTGAATTTGGATCATTGGTCGCGAAGTTGACTTTCAAAAGTCAACTAAATTGACTTTGGTTATATTACAGATTCAGTCCCTTTTGTTTCTTGTATTTGAGTTTTGAATATAGGCAGGATTAGTTCCTTTGGTTAGAGATAAGTGAACTAGGTTAGGATTTAACAGAAAATGGTTAACGGGGTTAACCCTAATTAGCCCGATGTCACATCATCCCCTATTTGAAAGAATTTTTGTCACGAAAATTAAAATAATTTTTTTTTCTGGGTGTCACATCATCCCCTAGTTGAAAGAATTTTCATCCCGAAAATTAGAATAGTACCTTAAGTGTTTGACGTGGAGTGCTTGAACAGATTAGGATACTTGCGCATCATCTTGTCCCCGCGCTCCCATGTGAATTCCGGTCTGCGTTTCGAGTTCCAACGAACTCTGACAATAGGGATCTTACTGTGTTTGAGTGTTTTGACTTCCCTATCCATGATTTCTACCGGTTCTTCAATGAAGTGTAGTTTTTCATCTATTTGTAGCTCCTCAATAGGAACCACGAGTGTCTCGTCTGCTAGGCATTTCTTCAAGGTCGAGACATGAAAGACATTGTGTACTCCACTCAGTCCTTCAGGTAGGTCCAGTTGGTACGCTATTGGGCCAATTCTCTTCACTATCTTGAACGGTCCAATATAATGAGGATTCAGTTTGCCTCATTTCCCGAAGCGAATTACACCTTTCCAAGGTGAGAATTTTAGTAGGACCATGTGTTGAAGCAATTCTTGTGACATGCACTCTGAAGATTGTTTTTACTTATGTATTGTCATTTTGTATTTGTAATTGTATTTCAGCGTCTGTATGTTTTGGTTTATCGAGTTGTAATCATGTTCGTTGATACTTGTCATTGTATTTGTATTTGTTAAGTGTTGTGCGCACTTAACAAGTGCGCGGGTTGCTTAACCAGCGTACTTAGTAGGTACGCAAGAACATTGTCTGCGTACTTGCTAAGTACACAGGAACAAAGCCCTGCGCACTAAGCAAGTGCGCAGGCAACATGTCTTAGTATATATAGCCAGTTAGTGACAGAATTATGTACGCATTCATTCTCACTGTAACCGGCTGTGATTATAAATAGATGAGGTTTGAAAGTATCTTGTTTTTGTTGTCGGTTTACTTTGTGTTGCTTGATACTCCACCTAATCACGGGCATACCGCACCCGGTTTGATTAGGAACACACTTGCATGTGACGATCCGAGACACCTGAGGGACCTACAAGTGGTATCAGAGCATTTGCTCTTGATTTCGAGTGTTGTGAGTGTGTTAGGAGCGTTTTCGACACAATCTACAGCCTTTCTACAAGGAAAAGTGACCGATTTTTGGTGATTTTTGTGATAAAATAGAGGTAGCTCTTGATCGCTATTTTAAAAGCAAAATTACTTCAAAATCCAACCTTTTTCTTGTTTGTTTGATTGTTTTGATCATCAAGGGTTTGTTAGAGACAAGTTTCTAACCTTTTAGCTTGATCAATTTGTTTATATCATCAAAATTTGAAGATCTGAACTATTTCCCGGTGACCGGAAAAAGTTGGTGGAGCAGATGGATAAAGCATTCTGCGTACTTACCCTTTTTGGAAAAAAGGACAGTCTTCGTGCGTACTTGCTAAGTGCACCATCAATTATCTCCGGGGAGAACTGAGAGAAGAAGATCCACTTACAGGTCTGTTGATGAGGTTCTGCAATTACCTAATTCCGATCTTCAAAGAATTTTAGAGCTGGGTGAAGCTCATGAGCCTGCAAATGAGAGTGGGAAACGTATTGTGCTAGCAATCAAACACTACTTCAATCCTAGCAAAGATGTGGTCATGAATATCAAACCACTCAAGTCTCACTCTCCATTTGTATCTTGGTCCTATAATGCTGATTTGGATGAGTTCACACTGACTGATGTAAAGAAGCAGCAGATGAGATGTTCAAGCAAAGCAATCTACAAAATGCAACACAAAGACATCAAGACTCTGTCTGAACTTCCACTGAACAATCCCAGCAAGGATCCAAGAGGCTATGAGGTTGAAAGGATAGTCAGCCACATGCAAAAGCTTCAGCAGCAAAGTGATTAGAAGAATTTTTGGTTGCATCAGTCTAGGGGGAGTTTGTAGAACCAAAGACTGATTGCTACCAAATTATTCTAAGTACAAATGCTGCTGATAGGCTTATCAGCAGCATTCAACACTTGTTGCTGCTGATAGGCTTATCAGCAGCATTCTGCACAAGTTGCTGCTGATAGGCTTATCAGCAGCGGTCATCCATGTTTGCTGCTGATAGGCTTACCAGCAGCAACCTTCACTCTTTGCAGCTGATAGCCTTATTCACTGAAGACCAAACGTTGCGGCTGACTATCCAGGCCAAGCGTCTCTGACACCTTTCTGCAAAAGCAACTGACAGACTCAAAGTAGAAGGAACCGCTATGGTCAACCAATGACGGACAACAATACACTTCTCCAAGCATGCAAACAATCATGAATAAAGAAAACGTTTCAGTAAAGTTAACTAGATTAGCCTTTACGTGTAATGTAAATTAATAAACAAGATCAACGGCTTGTGTTCGATCTGATCCTTAGAATCAAGGGTCTGTCTTGATTCTAAGTTACTATAAATACTGTGTTACCATTTCATTGTAAGTGTGTCTTGATAGTGCTAGTAGTGCGTGTCATACTTATTCATTGAGTTTCTCACTTGTAATCTTTGCATTCACAAAAGCTTAATACAACAGTGTTTATCAGTATTCTTTGTGTTTACTTGATTATAAATTGTGTAGTTGATTTTGTTTCCGCCAACCTCAACTAAGAACAGAACCATCTTGTATTCTCACGATCCTACAAAGACCATTCTTGTGCGTACTTAATTTTTCTTTCTGCGTACTTAACATTTACTCCTACGTACTTGCTAAGTACGCAAGAGGAAATCTCAAGTGCGCAGGACCAAATTTCAAGTGCGCAGGACCAAATTTCAAGTGCACAAGGCCGGTTTTATGTGCGCAAGTTGTCCTGAAATTTATGAGTTTTGACTAAGTTAATCACCATGTCAAACATTCAGAACATTAGTAGTCTGCTGAACTATGATAATGAGATTGGTACTCCACAGAAACCACCAAAGCTGCTTAATGTAAATGAATATTCGAACTTGAAAGCACGCTTTGACGAGTATATCTCGTATACTAATTCCACCTTATAGATACCAATTCTTGAGGGATATAAACATTCAACCTATCTGTTTCTTGATGAAACTGTTCCTAAACCTATCTCCAAGCTAGATGAAGAAGAGAAGAAGGCTTATGACAGAGAAAAGAAGGCACATGGATCTATAACTATGGCCTTGACTAGGGATCCATTTCACCGTTTCAGAGGTTATGATACTTCTAAGGATCTCTGGAAGGCTTTGCAGAAGAGGTTCGAAGGAAACAATGACGTCAAGAAAAGCAAGAGAGAGCTACCGAGGAAGAAGTATGAGTGCTTCAGATATTTAGAGAATGAATCTATTGATGAACTTATTTCTATATTCTATCACCTGAAAACAAAGCTAAACTCTTATGAACTCAAGTATCCTGATGATGAATTGGTGGAGAAGTTTCTTGATTCTTTGCCACCAAAATTTGACATGTATACCACACTGTTGAGAAAAAACCCAAAATTTTATGAGATGACTATTGATGATGCAATAGGAAATGTTCAAGCACACGACATGAACCTGAAAAAGAAGGAAAGTTCTGGAAGACCTCAGATTCAAGATCCTTCTATGTATTATGGAGTGTCTTCCACAACAAAGCCATCTGGTTCTGGAATTGCCTTGTTCTCTGGAATCCTAAGGAAGATGATAATTCTAATGGTTGTGGTGGTCATACTTGTTTTGCTGCATCAGGATCTGGTTCATACCACCAACATTCTTCATGAAGCCCTACCTCTACCCCATCAACAAACCAATCTTCTATTGCCAAGATAGTTGAAGATCATGTGGCACTTTTCTCATCCTGCATGCTTGCCTACGATAACTTCATAGGTGGGAAGCTAACGAATCCTGAAACCATCGAAGAAGACTTTAATCAGGTGGATCCAGATGATATGGAGGATATGGATATTCAATGGAATATGTGTAGGTCCTCATGGCGCGTCTACGGATCGATCTCGTGATAAGACGTGACGTTTACTCAGAGTGCGGAATCCAACGAGTCAACGTTTATATGCATAAAAGACAATTTAAACACGCAAGTAAATAAACCTTTCTAACAGCTTAAGCGAACTTAACAAGTTCGCCTCAGTTATACCTAAGCGAACTTATTAAGTTCGCCTCTGATAGACCAGGCGAACTTAACAAGTTCGCCTCTAGGCTATACTTGTAAAACACTTTGTGACTTTTAACATTTACATAACAAAAACATAAAGACATAAAATCTAACTATTACAAGCTTTTGTCATTACAAACTATGTCCTAACAGACTCCCCCTTGACAATAGCTTGATCCTCAGTCTTCAGTCTTTATCTTGAACTCTTCCAGTTATCCGGTAGTCTGCTGCCAGCCTGCACTCCATATCTTCTGCATATCTCCAAAACTCTTTTGTACTGTAGACCTTGTTCTCTCCAAACATCAGTGTACATGATCTCATTCTTTCGCAACGTCCTCTGATCTTTCTTTGAAAAATTAATAAGATTCATTGCGTCATAGAAACACACAATGACCTTATTATCTTCATCTTCAATCCTTGCTTCACCAGTATTAACATCAACATACCACCATTTCATATTCCTAAGTAAGTCTTGAGGAATCTTCTTTAATGGTATCTTGTGAATAGCACGCACTGGTTTATACTTGTATCTCTAGGTCACTTTCCCAGTCTTTGGATCTGTGTTCTTCACTCTCTTTCCCTTTTGTGGTTTCAGACGATCATACTTTCCTGAACTACCTTCTTTCTTGATCAAATTTACTATTACATCAGCCAAACCATTCTTTGATCTATTAATGAGTGGCTTTGAAGCTAAACCATTTATTTCACACCTTGGCAAGGTATTGAAATATTTGATCCTCGGCTTTAAGTATTGAACACCATCAGATCGTTTAATTACAAATAATTTTGATTCATCATCATAGAACCAACTTATGATCCTTCCTACACACTGCTCTTTATTAACATATTTCTCTTTCTGAGCAGGTAGTGCTGGAGACTTGGTAAGCACCTTCATCTAACTATTTACAACTTCTCTCTACTGTTCTCTTGTCATCCCTGTATCTCTGTACATCACAGGTTCTTCATTAACCTTCAGAGACTCAGTGTGAGTAGTTTTAGTTTCAGCATCTTTATTGGATTGAATAGTCTCATCATCAGTATCTATCTTTGAATCAGCAGTGTCTTCAGGCAGTGTGATGTCTTCAACAGAGTCCATAGAATCTGTTACTCCTTCATAAGTGAATTCAGGAATAACATCATCCTGGGTGAAGTTATACGGCACTTTAAGACCATCACAGCCTTCATAAGTAACACTATCTTTATCTTTCTCTATTCCAATCTCTACTATTTCTCCTTCTTCTATCTCATTATCCGACATATCATCTTCCATGTCATTGAATAAATCATCAATGTCATCAAGACATGCAATCTTTTCAGCTTCTTCTTCTTCTGAATCTTGAAAGAATTCCAATAACAGAATTTCTTCTTCATTAGTACCAGTAGTATCTTTGTTTCCTTCAAGTGATTGTGATGTCGACTCCCTCTAAACCCTAGATATAGGATTAGCGTAAGTGTATTGATGATCACCCTCAATATTTCCAGCAGGATCATTGTCTTCATCATCACGTCTTTGAATAGACTCTGTGTGACATGTATCAGGTATCCTCAACTCCCCCTGAGCGTCATGACGCTGAATTAGTTTGGATACTAATGCTTGCATGTCAGCAATCTGTTGAGCTTGAGTCTGTATCACCAGCTGCCGTTGTGAATCAGTAGACATAAGAGTGTTTACTTAGGTTTGTAGAGAAAGCACTTGAGATTCATGAAAAGTAATCCTTTCAGAATCAGAAGGCTTTGACGGACCAGCTGACGATTGTGGAATAGAAGGACTTGAAGTAGTAGGAATGACTGGAGGAACAGGAGAAATCACCGGAGATGGATCCTTAGATCTCGGAGGAGTAATTATCAATGAAGCAAAAAAATTAGCATCCTCGACTCCCTGAGAAGAATTTGCAGCAGCAATCGAAGCAGACATCAACTTTTGACGCTTAGGATCTGGATTAAAGTCACTATCAGTGTCAGTACTCTCATCGAGCAAAGATCTTTTGCCAAGTACTGATCCGGAAGGAGGATCCTGAACAGACTTTCTTCCTGGTCGTCATGCTTGAGATTTAATGCGTTTGCCGGCATTAGCTAGTGGAATTGTAGCCAACCGTTCATAATGACCTGAGGAAAAATCCCTAGAGTCATCAGAATCAGTGCTTTTATTAACCGATAATATTGTATCACTTGAGCTGGAACTAGAATCATCATTAGTCATCACATTCCCTTCAGCTTCATGAATGGGCGAGTTCACACCATCATCAATGAAATCTTCCATGTTCATTCCAAGATCTTGATCAGGATCATGAACGACCTCTTCTTGAACTGGTTCCTGAATAGGTATTTCAACTTCAGCTTGTGGAATAGGAACATGTTCATGAATAGGAATTTGTGGTTGTACGGGAACTTGTACTTGTGGAACTGGTATCTATTGTTGTTGGACTTGTATTTGTGGTGGTTGTTGTGGTTGTTGTTGTTGTTGTTGAACATTGAAGCCTTGAGCATGAGCAATTTCATCATGATGAAACCAGTTGTCATTCAGTGGTGCAGCATAATCAGGATGGATTAAGTGCCCAAACAAAGGAGTATTGGCTGGAATCAATGCAGCATTCTGCTGTTTCACCTTCGTGCAGTCGGTAAATATACGCTTTGACATTGGAGTCAACGTTAATCTTATTGGATGTTGTGGAAGATCCGAAATAAGGTGATTCAAAATCATTTGAATAAAGCGAGGATACATCAAGAATCCTTGACCTTCAGCTGGATTAATCTGCATGACCATCTCACGATAGAAGTAAAGTGGAAAATTGAATCTCTTATTCAATGTTAAAGACACCATAGCAGTTTGGAGAGCCATCTTCAATCCATCGGTACCAGCTTTGCGAGGAGAGATGCATTGAATAATCACATGCATGAAATACCTCCATTCACCGACTAATCCACCTTTACGTGCTTGGGTATCATTCTGTTTCCCACGATATCCCATTCTTTGAAAACAACCCATAATAAGAGTTCCTAGATAAGATAACGGGTCTTCAGCATTTCCACCCAAATTAAGAGCAGCACGAATCGTCTCTTCAGAAATTGCAATCTCGGTATTATTAACAGTGGCACGAAGAACATAAGGTTCAACGTCCGTATCTTGATGCACAGTACCCAAAATTGTTGTATGTACACGAGACTTATGTAAGGATCAGCAGATAAAGCAACATGAAGACGTGATCTGTTCAAAAATCCTATAATGCCTTGAAAATTCACAGCCTCGGACATGTTTGGATCTAACAATGCCACTTGATTATGTTTATATTCGACACGTCGAGCTATCTGAAAAAGTTGGACAACAAACATATTAGCAAAAGATAACAAACACGAACAAACAACAAAACAAACAAAATTTAAAAAAAAATTAAAACAAACAAAAAAAAATTTTAACAAAAAAAATTGCAAGTCCAAATCCTCACTGACCCCTAGGCGAACTTAATAAGTTCGCTTAGTAGTGCAAGAGGCGAACTTATTAAGTTCGCTTGACAAGTTCGCTTCGAACAAGTTCGCTTGGAACAAGTTCGCCTGAACCTGTGACGTTTCAAATTCAAACACAAACAGTCAATAATCAACAAATCGAGATAAAATCATGGAATACACAATACGCATCAGTCGAGTATCAATGAACAACCAAATAGGATGATCAATTTTATAAATCCGGGCAAAATTAGGTCAAAAATCGTCCGTTGAAAGTTTCGACGGAAACCGAGATGAAAAGCATCAAATTCTTACAATTTAATGGATGAAATTCAATGAAATTGCTTTGGTTGAGTTCGCAATTCAATTTGGAGTAAGACAGAATCGGTAAACAACTCCAACAACAACGTTTAAGAATTTTGAAAAATTTGCAGTTAAGTTCGCCTAAAAATGAAGAAGACGATGAACTGATAAGTTCGCTTGATCTAGAACCTTATACCCATTAAGTTCGCTTAATTAGGCGAACTTGTTAAGTTCGCTTAAATATCCTTCGGCGAACATGATAAGTTCGCTTAATCCCTAAGTTCGCTTCACCCCGGATAATCAGATTAAGTTCGCTTCACTGTTTTTAAGCGAACTTATTAAGTTCGCTTCACTGTACACAGGCGAACTTAATAGCTTTTCAACCTTTTTGCCTTGAACAAAACAAAAAAAAATTATCAACTTCAACCTGTCAAATCTTGAACTTCCGTCAGTAACATATATTTGATCCAATCCCGAACAATTTTAATAAAAGTTTAGAATTTTCATGGAAAATAAAAATAAAAATCTTTTTGAGTTTTATCTGTTCAAATGGAAACACATCTTTTTGGATTTTATTTGTACAAACAGAAACTCATATTTTTGAATTAACATCATGAGTAAGAAGATCATATCAGTATTTGATCAATTCATCACACATTGTAGCAATAATAAAGGGTAACCTATAGTATGAAACCATCCAACTCAGTTTCGGGCACTTCAAATCCTTTTCATTTTGAAACTCATTCAATTTGAATAATATTTGAAATGATACGCGATAAATTTCAAAGTAAATAAGATCAGGTTATAAAATGCTCTTTTATTTATACCGAATTTGAAATATAAAGCATGAATTCTTAAATTTGTCAATATTATATTATTTGAAACTATAAGCGTTTATTCTCCAAATTCATGTGATTTAGTACCATTTAGATGAAAAACATCGTGTACCCCACATATATGCCAAACAGAAATATAAATTGCACTATCTTCAAGACATATACAGTTAATGTTAAGATTAGATCAATTTCCAAGATGAAATTATCTCTTTTAGCACAAGTATAAAAGCAGATCCCAACGGATATAAGAATCATGATAATTCAGAATCAGAAGATTTTAATGGATTGGCTGATTAGTGAGAATCAACAGATTCAGGTATGAGGATCCAACTATTATCTGGATGAAATTCAATGGAATCAGACTAGATGATGTATCTAACTGATCCAAGGGCGAATATATGTTTCAACAGATTTTGAAAACATATCTTAGTTCAACAACACCCTGCATGTTTTTCGGGGCATGGGCAGTGAAGTGAACTGAAATAGATTTGTGCTAAAAATATAATTCGATATTGGTCTCATGAAATTCTTTATAACCATATATTCTTTATCTGATAATGATCTTTTACACACACACCCAGGCATATAATGAATTTAAATCACAGATGTAATCATATTATATTTAATTTTCACACTACTATTAGCTTCAAAACGCTTTTAGCCTATTGACAATTCAAGTTTCAAATTTTATACTCAAATTTTAAAACAAATTATCAAGAATAGAGCAAATTATCAACAATAGAGCATTCACAACACTATCATTTCTTATTTATGCAGGCTTTGAAATTTATATCAAATCAACTTATTTTAATCAATCATATATCAAGGTCTACTAAGGTCGTGTGAAATGAACTAATCACTGATGTACTATCATTTCTTCTCTAACCTCAAATGATGTCAAATTTTATATTTTTCAATTTGTTTTGACTTTTTATAAATTAAATTTTTTTACTGAGAATGTAAATGCAGAAATGTAATAAAGCAATAAAAGAACTTAAAATTTTTTTTCCATGAAATTCTGATTTTGAAAAGCTTTTATTCAGGATTGATCATTCCAATCATTTTAATTAGGAATTCAAACCTGGTACGATCAAATGCCTTGGTAAACAAATCAGCAAAATTATCTTCAGTGTGTACCTTGACCAGCTCAATCAACCTTTTCTCTGCAAAATCACGTATAAAATGATATCGAATTTCGATGTGCTTAGTTTTACTATGTTTAACAGGATTATTCGTTATGGACATAGTAGCATTATTATCAATAAGCATAGGGGTTCCTGAGAAATTCAAACTGTAATCTCTCAATTGCTGTTGTATCCACAGGATCTGTGAACAACAACTTGCAGCAGCGATGTATTCTGCTTCGCATGTTGAAATCGAGACTGTGGTTTGCTTTTTGCATTGCCGGGATACAAGTCGATTACCTAACAACTGGCAACCACCTGTTGTAGATTTCCTGTCCAGACAACAACCACCAAAATCAGAATCAGTATAAGCATTGAAATCAAAGTTAGAACCATGAGGATACCATAGCCCTAAACGTTGTTTTCCTTTTAAATACCGAAAGATTATTTTCACAGCGATTAAGTGAGATTCTTTTGGCTTTGCCTGAAATCTGGAACAGATGCACACGGCGAACATTATATCCGGCCTTGAAGTGGTTAAGTACATGAGGGATCCAATCATAGCTCTGTAAAGTCGACAATCCACATCTTTTCCTTCCGGGTCAGAATTCAACTTATGATTGACCTGAATTGGAGTATCATATGGGGTACAGTCCTCCATCTTGAACCGGCTCAAGATGTCTTTGACATACTTGGACTGATGAATAAAGAAACCATCTTCCTTTTGATTTACTTGTAAACCTAAGAAAAACGATAACTCTCCCATAGCAGACATTTCAAATTTCGACTTCATAACACCCTCAAAGTCTTTACATAACGCTTCGTTTGTCGAGCCAAAAATAATATCATCCACATAAATATGCACCAGTAGGTAATCTCCCCCTGATTTCTTTATGAATAAGGTCGAGTCTATCTTTCCACGAACAAAGTCATTTACCAAAAGATGTGTGGATAAAGTCTCATACCACGCACGAGGGGCCTGATGAAGACCATAGAGGGCCTTATCAAGCTTGAAAACCATGTTCGGATTCAGTGGATCTTCAAACCCCGGCGGCTGACACACATAGACTTCCTCCTTGACCATTCCATAAAACGCACTTTTAACATCTAATTGAAACACCTTAAAACCTTTAAAGGAAGCAAAGGCTAGAAACAGCCTTATAGCTTCGAGCCTCACAACCGGCGCATAAACCTCGGTGTAATCAATTCCTTCCTGTTGATTAAAGCCCTGGACAACTAATCTTGCCTTGTTGCGTACCACGACACCGCGATCGTCTTTCTTACATTTAAACACCAATTTTGTTCCTATCGGATACGCACCCTTCGGAAGATCAACAAGATTCCAAACCTTAAGTTTGTCAAATTGAGCAAGTTCTTCTTGCATGGCTTCTATCCAATTATTTTCATTTAAAGCCATCTCAACATTCTTAGGTTCAACCTGCGAAATAAAGCATGAATGTTGTAGGTCCCTTCGTGTGTGTCGGATCGTCACATGCAAGTGGTCTACTAGTCGCACCGGGTTGCGGAATACCCGTGACTAGGTGGAGAGTCTTACTAAACAAAGTAAACCAAACACGAGAGTCACAATAAACGTTGTCTGTATTATAAACACTCGACGGTTACAGAGAGAATACAAGCTGCGTACTTAGCAGAACTGAGTTCGTCTAAACAAATGGTTCTGCGTACTTAGCCTCTGTGAACCTATCCTATTTATACAGACCTGATGCCTGCGCACTTAGCAAGTGCGCAGGACCAATTGCTCCTGCGTACTTAGCAAGTACGCATGGGTCTTCTTGCGTACTTGCTAAGTACGTAGGAGCTTTCTCCTACGCACTTGTAAGTGAGAAAAACACTTAACAGAAAAACAACATACACTATGTAAAAGTAAATACAACTCGATAAACTATTACATAATGACTCATAAATACAAAGACAAATTACAGACATTAGACATACTAACTAAGACTCTATCCAGAGTGTTGTCACAGGAAAGTGCATCAACAAACTCCCCCTTGACAACAGCTCGGGATCTTCATCGTCTTCAGTCTTCATTCTTCAGTCTTCACAGCACTTGTTCCTTAGCTTCCATCTTCTTCCTGTAATCAAGGCAGAACTTAATCACCTTGTCATATTTGGCAGAGATAAGCTTCGTCCATTCGTCAGTGTGGATGCAGTACTTCTCGGCTAGTACCTCCAGATCGTTCACAGAAAAGTTGATGAAGCAGACTTCATCAAATATCCTGATCACTTCCCTTGGCACCATGTTTCCACTTGCTGAGTTACATTTACTCATTACCACAGCCTCGCCTGTTTTTGGATCAACGTACCAGTACCACATGTCACCAAGAATATCATGAGGTAACTTGCTCAGGGGAATCTTAGTTTCACATCATACTGGCTTGTATACCAATCTCTTTATGGGCTTCTTGGTCACAGGATGCACAGCGTGCTTATCCTTGACTCTTCTGGGCACCTGAGGCTTGAGGTATTCAAATTTCCCTGATCTTGCTTCCCGCTGTAGTGTTACCCACAAACCCATAGCTACTGCATGATTCGAGTGACTTAGCAGATCGCGGTTTGCGAGGTTAACTAGGTCGTACTTGGGCAAAGAGTTGAACGCCTCACTGGTGGGTTTCAAGTATTGAACCCCCCAGATCTTTTGATGGCGAATAACTGTTTGTCCTCCTCGAACCTAACAGCCAAGATCATACCTGTCGCTCCGTGCTTGTCTGTGATAGACGTCTTTTACCACACGGGAGCTGGACCCTTTGTAGATGCAGAAGGCATGTCTTTCTCTTTTTGTGCCTCGAGGTCCACAGGTATAGGGTCGACCGGGGAGGCTTCAGTTGTAGCTTCAACATTACTTGCCATGTCAACTGAGCCTGTGTCGAGCAGAGATTCTAGCGATGGTACTTCAAAGATCTCACCATCCTCTAACTCGTACTCTCCTTCCCCGTCGCCCTTGGGAATCTGTATCACCACATCATCGTCATCCTCATTCCAGTCATCACCAGAGTCAATCTCTCCTTCTTCCAGATTAAGGAGAGCATCGATCTGTGCCTCTTTGGAATAGTCAGGCTCTAAATAGAGGATCTCATCATCAGATAAGTCCTTGAGCACGTCAGCCGCTGACTTCCCTTTATCTCCGCCACCACCACCTGAGGTATCACCACCTTCTTGCTGAGTAGACTCCCCCTCAGCCAATGGAACAGAAGAGATGGGCACAATCGCCAAAGCTAGGTGCTCACCTCCACTAGGACCGACTTCAGGATCCTTTTCTTTATCATCATCCTTAGTCAGATCGACTGGATGAGAAGACTCGGCACCGGTGGATTTCTTTTCTTTGTCTTTCTCTGTCTCCTTCTCCCCCTGAGCACCTAGCTTCGCGGTCAGTTCACCAACTAATTTGACCATCGCTGCGTGCTCTTTTCTCTGCAAGTCCATCCTCAGCTCAAGTGAAGTTCTGTGGCCTAGAATCATTTCGTTAGTCTTCATTAACAGTTCATTCTGTGCCATGACATTTTTCAACCGTTCATCAGTCCCCGTTCTCTGGCTACGCAGAATCCTAACTTCATCCGCCAGAGAGTTTATCTGTGCTTGTTGAGCATCAGAATCCTCTTTTGACTTTTGAATAGTCTTCAACAAGCCAGCAACTTGGGTTTCTAGCACATCGATCCTAGCTTCATTTGGATCCGGATGCCTAGAAGATGAGGCTTCGGCGTTGTGGATGGGGGAAGAGAAGATTGTGTCAAAGTCGAACCCCTGTGAGAAATCACCGTAGTTAAAGGGTTGACCTGACGGCTCTTTGATGGGTGTTGGGATGGGGGATGTAATGATGGGAGTTATGGTTGGGGTGATGGTGACTGACTCCGTGAGAAGTGGAGCAGTCACCGTCACCTGGACGATTGGAGTAGGGAGGGTCACCGTCACAGGAATCACCTCTGTGACCGCCGTGACTGCCACATCTGCCTGTAAATGCTTAGATAATGTCTCATACCATGCCCGCGGTGCTTGATGAAGACCATAAAGTGCTTTGTCGAGCTTGTACACTTTATTGATATTATGCGGATCTTCAAAACCGGGAGGTTGAGTGACATAGACTTCTTCATGCACCTTACCATAAAGGAAAGCACTCTTCATATCAAGTTGATAGACCTTGAAGCCGACATATGTGGCATAAGCCAAGAACAGTCGAATGGCCTCAATTCTAGCAACTGGGGCATATACTTCATTGTAATCCAAGCCCTCTTGTTGATAAAAACCCTGAACAACCAATCTTGCTTTGTTCTTCACAACTACATGACGATCATCCGTCTTGCATTTGAACACCCATCTGGTACCAATTGGCTGAAAGCCTTTTGGCAAGTCAACCTAATCCCACACGTGCAACTTTTGGAATTGAGACAGTTCATCTTGCATTGCCTCAATCCAGCAGTTGTCAGTGAGAGCCTCCTTCACATTCTTCGGCTCTAACTGGGACACGAATGCAGCATGCAGACATGTTTCCATGACACCAGTGTCAAATATCTCCGTGTAAAGACTGGTGTTCTTAGTGATGGTTCTATGACGAGTCTGAACACCGGCATAAGGATCACCAATAATGTTGTCGATTCGATGATTCCTATGCACCCTCGTCTCCGGTACAATCGGTTCTTGAATTTCTGGATCTAGATTCGTGCTTAACTCCCCCATTTCCTGTGTTCCAAAGGAAGAAGATTCAATGTTTATTGGATCAGCTGGAGCTTCATTTCCTACAGTTGTGTTAGGATTGGCTGGAGCGTCATCTCCATCAACAAGAACATCTTCACTGTCATTACTGTCATGAGTTCCAGATGCAGCATTGGAATCAGGAGTTATAATTGGTGTAGTAGCACGATTATAAAAACTGGAGTCATTGTAGCCACGCAATAAATCATAAACATTTGCGGCGTCTTCTGCAGATAAGTCAGGAAGATTGAAGGATTTGAATAGCGCATCATAATCAAAACCCCAAGCTGGACCTTTTGGTTCTGGTGGAGTGCTGTGTTTACTACAGTCCACTTCAAACCATTCCTCGACAGTACGAGTTCCTATGTTGTACACTCTCTTGCAGGGCGAATTGGCAACATATCCTAAGAAGATGCCTTCCACTGCTTTCGCATGAAATTTAGACTGACAGTCTTTATACTGTAGCAACAAGGAACAAGGACTACCAAAAGGAACTAGGTAATCAAGATTGGGAAGTCGTTTGTTGATCAACTCATAACATGTCTTGTTGTGCCTTTTCACAACCAGAACCCTGTTTAAGACGTGACAAGCTGTATTAACTGCTTCTGCCCAGAAAGTGACAGGAAGCTTTGCATCTGACAGCATAGTCCTTGCAGTCTTGATCAGTGTTCTGTTCTTCCTTTCAGCAACTCCATTCTGCTGAGGTGTGTACAGCGTGCTGAATTCGTGACGGATCCCTCTCTTGAGACAGAAAAGTTCCATCAAATTATTCCTGAACTCAGTTCCGTTGTCACTCCTTATTCTTCTAACTTTCAGCTTGCAAAGAGATTCCAAGCTCAGGATCAGGTATTGAAGAATATCAGCAGTCTCGTCTTTTCTACCTAAAAATGCACCCAAGAAAAATGTGAGAAATCATCAGTTACAACTAGACAGAACGACTTACCTCCAATACTCCTGATACTTATGGAGCCAAACAGATCCATGTCTAATAGCTCCAAAGGGGTATCGATAGAGTTTTGGAGCTTGGGCTTGTGAGATTTCCGTTGTTGTTTCCCTTTTTACACGGCATACAGTCATCTGCAACGGTAAACCTCAACTTAGGAACCCCGGTTACCAAACCGTTTCGGACAGGATGATTCATTTTACGATAAGAAATATGTCCGAGTTTCCTATGCCACAAGATGGAGTCAAGTTCTGTCGCTTTTGTAAGCAAACAAGTAGCAACTGATGAGGTGGATTTTGCCACGCTCATATCGATCTGATAAGTGTCGTTTGATCTTGGTGCTCTCATTAGAATCCAGTCTTCGGGAACCTCAAAACCAGGTTTGAGAATCAGGCATTCTGATTTGTCAAACATCACCGAGTACTCCTCGTCACACATTTGGGAGACACTCAACAGGTTATGCTTCAGCTGCTCGCAGAAGTTGACATTGTCAAAGCTGACACAACCGTTCAAAACCACGCCTTGATACGTGATACTGCCGCTTTTTTCTCCGGAAAAGGCCACATAGCCGCCTCTGAATGGTTTAACGTCTTGAAGCAAGGCCATGTTTCCTGTCATGTGCCGGGAGCATCCACTATCTACATACCAACGGTTAGAGATAGTACCCTTCGGACGTCCCTGCACGAGTAACAAAATAATTAGTTAGATTTGGAGACCCAAGCCATTGTGGTCTTGGGTCGTCCATCCTTCTCAAAATAAACTACTTCTTTCAACTCACAGTCATGATGACTGTTCAAAATTGGTGAATCTTTGGATGAATTTGGAACAGGAGATTGAGTACCTTTAACTTTCTTGTTCCAGGATCTCTTTTGATTCTTAACCAGAATAGTAGACTTTGGCTCAACCACAGCCGGTGAACTTGTGGAAGCTTCACCTGATTGAGTCTTAGTCAGCTGTTCTAGCTTTCTCAACCTCTTATTCCTTCTTCTTCTTTGTGGCTTAGAGAGTCTAGCCACAGATTTCTCACCAGTGCGTGTACTACCAGATGTAGACACACGAGGTACAGCAGGTTGCTTTACCTTTCTTACAACAGATGGTTTGGCCTCAGATTTAATCTTAGGTTTTCCCATAGGTTGTACTGGTGGTTTCACCACATTCTGCTTTGGACTTCTGGGAGGTTTCACTATTGGCGACTTAGGGATAACAGCTGGCTGTGAGACAACATGCCGTTTCCCTTGGTTCTTAGAAGGACAGTTCACAACAATGTGACCAACCAAGCCACAGTGAAAACAGTTCCTCTTGTCTACATAAGTTCTCTTGTAAGGTTCATTAGATCTTGCCTTAGATAACTCTCCATTATGAGCAGGAGGAGTTGGTTTATGAACAGAAGTCTGACCTTTTTCAGTTTGGTTTTTGGGGGTATAATACTTTTGCAAATTCTCTTTGTAACCAAGCCCATAATGAGCTGAAAAAGCCTCTTTCTTAACTTGGTTAATATTTTTATAACCCCCGTAAAGCATTACCTTAAGTTTATCATTTGTTTCAATGATATCAGGTTCAGTTAAAATGCAGTTATCACCATTAGTGATAATGTTTTTGTGGACTTTTTGTTCAGTCAACAACTCCTCAGAGACTACTCCTTCAGGGCAAGTGTTAACCGACCCATCTTCATAAGCAGTAACATACTCCTCACTAGATGTGGAGTTAGCCTTACTTGAGGATTCATCCTTTTTAGGGGAATCATCCTTATCAGAGGACTCATCTAGACAGGTGAGATCAATGTCTATCAAGCTATTGACAAACTTCCCACTTATTGGTGGAGGAATGGCATTGGTACCAAGACCTATACCCTTCATTTTCCTCACTACTGATTCGTAGTGCTCCACCACAAAGCGAGAGTTTTTCAACTTCTCATTTGTACATTTTAACTGCAGGATCTCATTTTGCAGTTTGTTGATTTCATTGTTCCGTTTTTCTAACCCCCTATACGCAATATCCAAGTGAACTTGTTGCTCACTTATTTGTAAAGAATATTCACATTTTTCTTTTTTCAACGTTTCAACAGACTCTTTAAAACGTTTTTCATTTTCTTTGGAGCTTAGAAATTTCAAGCTTTAGCCCTAGACATTTAGAATAAGAAATAACAGAGAAAGGGTTAGAATCTACCTCAGATGATGAACTCTGTGCTTCTCCAATGGCCATGAGGGCAACGGCAGTGGTAGACTCCTTTTCAACAGCTACAGAAGCTTCCATCTCCTCAACTTCTTTTCTCTCAGCCTCCAACAGCTCCATGATCTCAGCCATGAGACCAACCTGTGTTTGAGCAATGATGGCGTCCTCTAGATGAACACCCCAATCAAAGTTTTTGTCATGCTGAGCTACCAGTGCATTTGACGAACCACCTTGATGTTGATTGTGGTGGCTAGTGTTGTTGTGGCCATGGCCGTTTCCCTGGCTAGGTCTGGTGAAACCAGAGGCCGGTGCTCGGTCTTTTTGACACTCACGAGCAAAGTGTCCATAGTTCAGACACTTGTAGCATTTGGCCTTGGATTTATCAAATCCAACCTTGGCATTAGAATGTCCACCAATGAACTTTCTTCCTGTTCTATTCAGGAAACGCTTGGCCCTCCTCAAAAGCATGGCCATATTCCATTGAATATCCATGTCCTCAATATCATCAAGATCCACTTGGTTAAAGTCTTCTTCTATAGTTTCGGGATCCGTTAGCTTGCCGCCTATGAAATTCTCATACGCAAGCATACATGATGAAAACAATGCTACATGATCTTCAGCTATTTTGACTATTGCAGAATGGTTAGCTGAAGACGTAGCTGGAGGATTTCTTGAGGTGTGTTGATGATTAGTTCCCAACCCTGATCCGGATGCATAACAAGCATGACCACCACACCCATTTGAGTAGTCTTCTTCATTGGAGTGTCCAGTAAAGAGGGCAATTCCAGAGCCCGATGATTTTGAAGTGGAAGTCGTCCCATGATACATGGAAGGGTCCTGTATCTGAGGTCTTCCCGCGCTCTCCTTCTTCATAAGATTCATGTTATGAGCTTGAATCTTACCAATAGCCTCATCTACTGTTAACTCATAGAATTTAGGATTTTCCCTCATCAGGGTTGTATACATCTCAAACTTTGGTGGCAAAGCATCAAGAAATTTTTCCACCAGCTCTTCATCGGGATATTTCAGTTCAAAAGCTTTCAACTCCGTTTGTAAATGATAGAATCTAGAGATGTGATCATTTAACGATTCATTTTCCATGAAATTGAAGCATTCATACTGCTTCCGGAGAAGATCCCGCTTACTCTTCTTAATGTCACTGTTCCCCTCAAATCTTTTCTGAAGTGCTTTCCAGAGATCCTTGGAGGTGTCATAGCCTCTGAAACTGTGAAACAATACCCGAGTTAATGACATAGTGATTGAGCCAAGAGCCTTCTTTTCCCGATCATAAGCTTTCTTTTGTTCTTCATCAAGCTTAGAGATGGGCTTTGGCACCTCTTCATCAAGATAGATGTGTGTGGGATGCTTATATCTCTCAATGATTGGTATCCATAATGATGAGTCGGTGTATGAAATGTAGTGCTCAAAACGCGCCTTCCAATTGGAATAATCGTTTACATTTAATAGTTTAGGCGGTTTCTGAGGTGTACCGATCTCATTATCATAATTTAACATGTTTCCAAGATTCTGAAGGTTCGACATAGTGAATTACTTGGTCAAAAATTCAGAAAAATCAGACACTGTTGCGCACTTGGTTTTGGCCTTGCGCACTTGAGAAATGGTCTTGCGTAGTTAAGACTTACTCTTGCGTACTTGTTAAGTACGCAGGAGGAAATATTAAGTACGCAGGATATAACTTAATTTCGCACAAGTTCAGTCTTGCGCACTTGTAAGTACGCAGGAGATAACTCTTGCGTAGTTAGTAAGTACGCAGAAAACTGTACTTTTTACCAAAAATGGTAAGTACGCAGGACACCTTTTCAGCAACTCTCACCAACCTTTTCCGGTCACCTGAAAATCGCCGGAGATAGTGAAAAGTAGGCTGATGATCAATGCAATCGAGCCAAAGGATCAGAAACAAGTTTCTAACCAACCTTTAATGCTCAAAAAACAACAATACACAACAAAAATCGGTTTTTGAGAGATTTTTGCTTCTAAAAAAGTGCTCAAGAGCTACCCCTTTTTTATCACAAAAATACCTCTTTTTGCTTGTAAAACTCAGTAAAACGTCTCCAAACTCACTTACAACACTCGAATTCAAGAGCAATGCTCTGATACCACTTGTAGGTCCCTTCGTGTGTGTCGGATCGTCACATGCAAGTGGTCTACTAGTCGCATCGGGTTGCGGAATACCCGTGACTAGGTGGAGAGTCTTACTAAACAAAGTAAACCAAACACGAGAGTCACAATAAACGTTGTTTGTATTATAAACACTCGACGGTTACAGAGAGAATACAAGCTGCGTACTTAGCAGAACTGAGTTCGTCTAAACAAATGGTTCTGCGTACTTAGCCTCTGTGAACCAATCCTATTTATACAGACCTGATGCGTGCACACTTAGCAAGTGCGCACGACCAATTGCTCTTGCGTACTTAGCAAGTACGCATGGGTCTTCTTGCGTAATTGCTAAGTACGTAGGAGCTTTCTCCTGCGCACTTGTAAGTGCGCAAAACACTTAACAGAAAAAACAACATACACTATGTAAAAGTAAATACAACTCGATAAACTATTACATAATGACTCATAAATACAAAGACAAATTACAGACATTAGACATACTAACTAAGACTCTATCCAGAGTGTTGTCACAGGAAAGTGCATCAACAAATGTGAGCAATCATCAAGAACACCAGAATCTTTAATGCAAGTATACAAACAAGTATTGTCAACAAGAGAATGTGTTTTCACTCCATCCTGTAAATTTCTAATTATATTCGTCACCGGATGATCTTTGAGTTCCTTGATGGATGCAACCTCAGGAACCGGCAACACGTCAACTTGAGTAGATTCAGATTGATAAGAATAATCTTGATTAATTGGAAAATCCGAGTCTAAATTTGTAGGAATCTCCCCCTGAGCCTGTGTTGAAGGTAATGAATCATCACCCAACAACGGATCAGTAGAAGAATCTTGAAACATAGCATTATCCTCCTCACTCTCTGAATCTTGTGGACCTGAACAAGAAGCAACATTAGGATCGGGAGCAGAAGTAGACGGAATCGATGAATTTGATACTGTATTTGGTAGAAATCCATTGTGTTGTGCATCCTGACAAGAATCATAAAGAACAGCAGCATCTTCATCAGAAATATCAGAAGTTAAATGAAAAGACTTGAATAAGTTTTCATAATCGAATGCCCAATCCGGACCAATCGCCATTTGTGGTAAAGACCGATTAGAACAGTCAATATGGAGCCATTCTTCAACTTGGCGCGTCTCTTTGTTATAAACCCTCTTGGTTGTTGAATTTGCCACAAACCCTAGAAAAATCCCTTCAATAGCCTTCGCACTGAATTTTGTTGGGACATCTCGAACTTTCAGTAGGGTGCAAGGATTACCAAAAGGTAGTAAATAATCCAGATTCGGCTTTCGATTATTCAGCAATTCATGGCAAGTCTTGTTATGTCGCTTGACGGTCAAGACCCTGTTCAAAACGTGACACGCAGTATTCACAGCTTCAGCCCAAAAGGTGACTGGAAGCTTAGAATCTGCAAGCATTGTACGAGCCGTTTCGACCAACGTCCTGTTCTTTCGTCCAGCGACATCGTTTTGTTGAGGAACATATGGCGCACTGAATTCATGATGAATTCCTCTTTGTAGACAGAATAAGCCCATGTTGCTATTCTTAAAGTCGCTACCATTGTCACTCCTGATTCTTCTGACTTTCAGATTGAATAAATTCTCCAAACCCAGGATTAAGTATTGCACCAACTCAGTGGTTTCAGCTTTAGAAGAAAGAAACTTAACCCATGAAAATCTGGAGTAATCATCAGTTACTACCAAGCAATACGATTTCCCACCGATGCTCCTGATACTTATAGGACCGAACAAATCCATATGCAGCAACTCCAAAGGAGTTACGATAGAATTCGTCGATTTAGATTTGTGAGATTTCCTTCTTTGCTTCCCCTTCTTGCAAAGAATACAATCATCAGGAACTGAAAATTTCATCTTCGGAATACCAAGAACCAAATCATTCCTAACAATGTAGTTCATCTTCCGATAGTTAATGTGAGCTAGCTTCCTGTGCCACAATATTGACTCAAATTCCAACGCCTTGGAGAGTAAACATGTTGGAATTGAATCTGTTGTAGTGGCGACACTCATCTCAAGGACATACGTATCATTTCTCCTTAGAGCCTTCATGAGAATCCATTCATCAGGAATCACGAAGCCCGGTTTCAAAATATAGCATTCAACATCGTTGAAATGGAACGAAAACTTCTTGTCACAGACTTGTGATACGCTTAAAAGATTGTGTTCCAGCTGCTCAACATAATTCACCTTTTCAAATTTGACTTTGTCATTCTTTAACGTTCCCTGACCAGTTATGTACCCGCCTTTATTACCCGCAAAAGCGACATAACCTCCATCAATTTGTTTAACATCTTCAAGCAATCTAACATTCCCTGTCATATGTCGAGAGCAACCACAATCCACATACCATGTATTGTTAATAGTCCTCCTTGATTGTCCTTACATAAACAACGAGAATCAGTTAGAAATAGGAACCCAAGCCATCGTGGTCTTGGGTCGTCCAGATTGATCAAAATAAACAACTTCTTGTAATTTACAATCAATCTTATCATTCATTTTTGGAACAGAAGTTTGACAATCATACTTTTTCAAAGAAGATCCATTTTTATGATTTTGAAAAACAATATTTGATATATTATTGTCAGTTTCAGATGTTTCCAAAATTTTCTGTTTCTTCTTCTCCTTTGAGGTCTAGACAGTTTAACTTCCTGATGATAATCTTTTGAAACTCCAACATTAGGAATCTCAAGCTTCTCTTTGCATACAAAATATTTAGCATTAAATTAATCCGGTTGTTTAAATCCAGTGGATTTAACAAAAGATCGACCAGGCAACTTTTTCTCCAAACTAGAAGACTTTCCCTCATCTTTTCTTTTCAGAATCTTCAACACTTTCGGTTGTGAAGGAGCAATCTTCATTTTACCCTGGTTCTTGTAAGGACAATTGATCAGAATGTGATCAGCCTCATGACAATGAAAACACACTCTACTTTCTTGATAAGTTCTAAAATAAGGACTTTTCTTTGAATTTGAGGATCCATCAGAAGAATAAGCTTCAGAGGAATGTCCAGAACAGTTTATCGGCTTCTTTGGTACATAAGCTTGTGTTGGCACCTTTGAATAATACACTTTTTGATAACCGGCCGCTACAAATCCACTCGACTGTAAAATCGGTGAAAGTTTAGAAGTACCAACTTTCACCTCTTCAGGTTCAGTCAGAATGCATCTATCCCGGGTAACAGATTTAACAACTGTTGGATCATCAATCTTCACTTCTTTTGGAATGCCCTCGACCTTCTTTTCATCAAACATCTTATCTTCAGAATCTGAATCATACACCATATCCTCCACAGTTACCGGATTCACCTTTAACACAATTTTTGGATCTATCTCCTCTTCATTTATGATTTCAGGTTCCACCACATAATTTGCATTAAACGGTGGAGGAATAAATCCAATACCAGCAACACGCTTAGTAGGATCAGCATTTGAGTTAAAATAATCCAAAACAACTGAAGAACTTTCAAATTGTTCCAACTTTCTATGAAGTTTGATCACCTCTGACTCTTTGTCAGATATTTCTTATTCTTTTGGGCAACAATTTCATTACGTTTTTCTATCTCAGCATAAGCCATATCTAGATGATAACCCTGTTCTTTGTATTTTAGCCCAAGAGAATTTAAGTCTCATTTCAAAGACTCAATTCTATCAATGCACAGCTTATCATTATCTTTCAGTTTCTATTAACTGAATGCATTGATTTCATGTCACAAATCAAGTTTGTGTTATCATCCATGACCTTTTGCAGTTTATCTTTAACAGAAATGCAATTAGAATAGTATATATGACAAACAGAGTCTTTTACCTTAGACGGATCAGACATGTCTGCCATGAATACTTTGGCAATGGGAATATTTTCTGAATCATCACCAACTGAAGCATTTTCTGTAACAACAATTTCCTCCTCAGCAACCCCTGATTCAGCATTAGAATCAATATTCTGCTCTTGTTCAACCTCATCATCAATGCTTGGAACACTGTCACCATCACAAGAATCATCACTAGAACTTTCATCATCAGTGGACTCCTCTGGTTTTGCAGAATGAATTTCTACAACAAAAGCCTAACTAACTGCACCTACCAAATCTTCCAGATGAATGCCCCAGTCATAGTTTTCGTCGTTTTGAGCAACCAAAGCTGATGATGCAGATGCATGATTTGTATTACCAAAAGGACCATGATTTTGATTACCAGATGAACCATGCGACTGATTCCTATTATGCTGAAAGTTAGACTGCTTCTTTTGTGAATCAAATTCTACCTTCAGCTTCACACACTCCTTAGCAAAGTGACCATACTCTTGGCAGTTGTAACAACGAACTTTGCTCTTATCAAAACCCATACGAGATCGACTATTTGAACCAATATATTTTCTGCCTGTTTTCTTCAAGAAATCTGGCGCATCAACATGGCCATATTCCATTGGATATTCATTTCTTCCAGATCAACAGGGTCAATCTGTTTGAAATCTTCTTCTATAACCTTAGGATCATGTATTTTACCTCCAATGAAATTTTCAAATGATGCCATGAAAAAAGAAAATATAGCAAGATAATCATCAGCAACTTTCTGATTCAAATGAGATCCAGATGATGTTGAAGCTGTAGTCGCAGAAAATCCAGAATGGCTTGAATGACCAGAATAAATTGGAACTCCAGAACACTGATCATTTGAAGACTCTTGAGCATCCCCAGAAAAGAATGCCACTCCAGTACCAGATTTACCAGTAGATTTAGCAAAATACATTGAGGGATCCTGGATATGCTCCATATTAGTCTCTTTCTTCTTCATATTCATGTCATGTGACTGAATCTTCCCTAGAGCTTCTTCAAGAGACATGGTTTTATACTTAAGATTCTCTTTGATTAAAACCGTATACACATCAAATTTTGATGGTAAAGCCTCCAAGAATTTATCATTGATTTCCTCAGTCTCATATACCACAGACGCACTAGCCAGTTCACTAAGAAGATGATAGAATCTTGTAGCAAGATCATCCAAGGATTCATTTTGAAAATGTTTAAAGACAAGGAATTGCTTCTTTAGTAACTCTTTTCTACTCTTCTTCACATCCAAACTTCCTTCACACCTTTTCTGTAATTCTTCCCACAGTTGTTGAGAAGACTTGAACTGTTTAAAACTGTGATATATTTCCTTTGGAAGAGACATCGAAATGCTAGCCATTGCTTTCTTTTCTCTATCAAATAACAACTTCTCTTCAGTAGTTAACGCTGACACCGGCTTTGGAACATTGTCCTGTCCCATCCAAGAATAAGTCGGATGCGTATATCCTTCCAAAATCGGAATCCACAAACTAGTATCGGTAACAGATACGAACTGGTCAAACCGATCTTTCCAATTAGAATAATCAGCTAGATTCAACAACTTCGGAGGTTTTTGAGATGTACCGATCTCATTGTCATAATTGAACATATTCGTGACTTGAACCATATTTGCCATTTTTCCTGAAAAATTTTCCAAGTGTTGAACTTCCTTTACCCTTAGGCGAGGATAATAAGTTCGCCTGCTAAGTCACCCAAGCGAACTTAATAAGTTCGCTTAAACCAGAATTCAAAAATCTGATCAAGTTCGCCTAAAATAAGTTCGCTTAACCCTGTGAGAAGCGAACTTGACAAGTTCGCCTGCTGCTAAGTTCGTCTGCACAGAATTTAGCAAGTTCGCTTGCCGTAACAGAATCTTGATCAAGAACTTCTTCAGACCACATCCGCGAACCAAAATCAACCAATAATCGTCATTAATCACTAAATTGAAGGAATTAAACAAAATTGGACCGTAGGATTGTGTAATTTGTCAATTAGAAGCTTTCTATCGGATCAATTTCATCATAATCCTCTTCAAAAACACCAAATCGGATCAAAATCAGTCTTGAAAACTCCATTGAAATGAAAAACTCAAAATTGATGAATTTGATGTCAATTTGCATACAAAATCGTCTAGAATCAACAAGAATCACGAGCAAAATCTCTGATACCAGTTGTAGGTCCTCATGGCGCGTCTACGGATCGATCTTGTGATAAGACGTGACGTTTACTCGGAGTGCGGAATCCAACGAGTCAACGTTTATATGCATAAAAGACAATTAAAACACGCAAGTAAATAAACTTCTCAATTCGTATTCCAATCACAATGATGTTTACAGACTTAATCGGACTTCTCTGGTTCGTTATTGTTCGTTCTGACTGACTCTGTAAACACACATATATATAACCAACTGACCTGATATAAGCGAACTTATTAAGTTCGCCTCTAACAGCTTAAGCAAACTTAACAAGTTTGCCTCAGTTATACCTAAGCGAACTTATTAAGTTCGCCTCTGATAGACCAGGCGAACTTAACAAGTTCGCCTCTAGGCTATACTTGTAAAACACTTAGTGACTTTTAACATTTACATAACAAAAACATAAAGACATAAAATCTAACTATTACAAGCTTTTGTCATTACAAACTATGTCCTAACAATATGGCCATGATCTTGGGAAGGGCTAAACGTTTTCTGAACCAAACATGTAGGAAGTTCATTGGTGGGCAATCTAGTGCCAAGGTTGGATTTGATAAATCCAAAGCTAAGTGCTACAAGTGTCAGAACTTTGGACACTTTGCTCGTGAATGTCAAAAGGATAAGGGACCAACTCAGGCTTCACAAGACCAAGCCAGGGAAACAACCAAAGCTACAACAATCAAAACAACCGTAGTCAAAGTCAAGGTGGAACGTCGAGTGCTTTAGTTATTCAACAGGACGAGGGCATTGATTGGGGTGTTCATCTGGAAGATGCCATACTTGTACATACTCAAATAGGTTTAATGGCAGAGATTGTTGAGGTGATGAAAGCTGAGGAAAGGGAAGCATCTGTTTCTGTCACACCCCCAATTTCAACTAACGGAGTTTTACCGTTTTGGGAAGTGACAAACCAGGATCTCAGACATCAGTTACATTGAACGACTCTACATGGGACATAAGTATAATATAATCAAAGTTCAGAGTTCAAATGCGGAAGCGTAAAGAAAATAAATACACAAAATACACGCGCCCCAAAAAGAAAGTCCAAACGTCCAAGTATAAACAGTAATAAAACGAAAACAATCAAAGTAGCGAGACATAAATAAATCAGGAGCATCCCATGCATGAACCTAGTTGTGCACCTGTGTCTTAACTTAGCGACCTGAGAAAACATGTAAGTAAAAATGTCAACACGAGGTTGGTGAGTTCACAGGTTTCAATATATAAATAAACGTTTACCAGATTTATTGTACAATCAACATATATATACCAATGAGTAGCTAACCCATGTTCATCTTTGCTATTACGCTCGCAACCGTAAACTGACTGTTTGTATTGCCTCCCACCAGGTCTATCAACCACGGTGCATGTTTAGGTCAATATTGCACCCGTTCGATATCCAATCGAGTTAGCGCGACTAACGCGAGTGAGGTTGGTCAAACCTAGTAGTACTACCCAACATACCTCGCTATATTCATATTTAAACGGTTCGATGTGAGGACTTTCATGATAGAGTTTACGCATAGTCATAACAAGTGATATAAAATGAAGTACAAAAATCAAAAAGAGTTTGCATCATGTTTTCTCCCCCAGTTTAAAAGCAGTAAAAAGGGGCCGTGAAAACTCACCTGAGCTCTAGTAGAGATTTGGATCACACAAGAGAAAATTTGGAACCACGAGTGTAAGTCTCAGACGACTTACGTATGCCCTAAAATTATAAACACATAAATTAGGGATAAAAATAGGAATTGTGACAGCGACACGGAATGAGAAACGTCCTAAATGAACGCTCTAATATTCAGGAGTGAACGAACGTGTCCACGGTAATAGGAATTCCTTAATTTATAATTAAGATATATATATACGTTACGCGACGAATGACAAAATAATAATAAATAAAATCGAGTGTTTTGTCATTCACAAAACTAAGAAAATAATATAATATATTATTTTTAGGTTCGAATGAATATTCTAATTACTCATTTGATGTAAGAATAATAAATACATTATTATTATGGAAGTAATAAACACGAGTAAATAATATAACCATTTATATTATTATTTAATCTCAATCGATACACGATGTTATAAAAAGATTCGAAATAATATAAATATATATTATTTAATAAAACGGGTCACAATTTGAAAATAATATAAACGTATTATTTTATACGAATTTACGGCTTAAAAATAATATAAACATATTATTTTTACTTGATAATAATAACAGTATATTATTTATAAAATTGGGTATAATTTATAAAAATATGTTAATAATTCAAACCCAAGCCTACGGGTTCATTTTCGGGTTAAAACCCATTTATAAAATATTATAATATTAAAAGGTTTGATTTTTATTAATTTAATAATCCAGAAAAACTGTTTCAAAAATGGATGTGGGAGCCCGGCCTCGAACCCGGGTCTCTCCCACACACGCACAAGCCTCTAACCAGTCCCGCCCGCTAGGGTATCGCGTTAGATACCCGGATTAAATCATTTTAACATACAACTCCAGCGTGTTCTACTCCCCCATTGTAACCGAGTCAAAATCAGTCCAAATGTCACCGAATTTGATCACGATCGGAAGCAATTGTACAAGGGTTTTGATAGTCGGAGTATTGCGAATCTGGGGACTCATTTAATTTGAAAACCATTGGTTTTAAGATCGATAATTTACAGGAAAAGGGATCGTAACCCTAGTTTAGGAACTCAAATTGATTTGAAGTATTCTGATAACAAAAATTGATAAAATCATAGGGCTTTTGACAAAAACAACATTGCGAATCTGATGATGTGGTTTAATTGCATTAATTTTGTGTTAAAGATCGAAAACCCCAAATTGTTTACGGATGAACCCTAATTACTGGATCATGATCGATTCGAAAATGGAATGCTAAATTGATAAAGGGTTTTTACTCCGTGAGTTGTTGCGAATCTACAGATGTGAATTGATTGGATTAATAATACGTTTAGAATAGGGTTCGATTAATTCCGAATCGTATGAACCCTAGATTCTTGATCATAATCAATTCGATCATCTAAGCCCCAAATAACATAGGGCTTTTGATCTAGACGTCGAGGCGAGTCTGTGGATATGATTAATTTCAGTTTTCATTATCGGATTGATGGGATTTGATTAAACAGTATTCATATGAACCCTAGGTTCTTGATTTCAATCGTATTGATGTTGTAAACCCTGATAATGATAGGGCTTTCAATGATTAGACAAAAACGAAGGTGAAGGTTTAGATAATTACCGGAATAGAGTTCGAATTGATGTCCCCCGACTAAAACAGTTGTCGACTTGCGTGGGTTTGGTCTCCGACGATGTCTGCTGCTTCTCCGACAAATCTGGTTTGTGTGAAAACTTCAGGGGGTTCGTCAAGTGATTGCAGCGTCTCAATTCGAGAAGGAAATACAGGGATTTGTCGGATTTGATGATAATTGAATATGGGGTCGACGGTTACGAAACGAACGGCCATTTTTGATTAATTCGTATGTAATGTAGGTGATTAAGGCTCAATTATGGCCGAGAATGCTAATAATGTCTGTAGTAATTAAGAGTTCCAACGAATTTCGGTTATAATCCGCGAATTAGAAAATCAAAGAGTCGAATTTTGACTTCTAAAGTCAACTGAAGACAAATTGGTCAATTTTGACTTTGGGGAGTCAATTTATTCAGTTTGGTATAATTACACAATTAGTCCTTGCAGTTTTGAGTTAACATTGTGACCGAATTAGTCCTTGGGGTTAGATTTGATTAACAGGGTTAAGTTTTAAATAAGAAACTTAATGGAATAGTTAACGGAATTAACTGAAAAATCCGGATTGTCACAGTTTCCGACCAACATGAATCTACATCTGCGTTTGCTCTCATGGCTATTGGAGAAGTATGCAGTTCGTCAACTAAGGTAGATTCTAATCCTTTTGCTGTTGTTTCTTGTTCCAAATGTCTTATATTGAAGGACGAGAATGATCGTATCCATGATCAACTCGAACCCTTACGTATTGCAGCTCTATGTTATAAATAAAATGAAAAACGGTTTAAAGATTCAATTGAAAATCTTAAGAAAGAAAGACGCGAGTTTTCAATTAAAATCAGTGAACAACAATTTCACTTAGATGTTGCATACAAAGGGTTAGAGAAAAGAATTGTCGAGAATGCCAAATTGTAAAATGAAATCCTGCAGTTGAGTGGAAAACTTGAGAAGTTGAAAAATTCTCGCTTTGTGGTGGAACACTATGAGTCTGTGGTGAGAAAAGTGAGTGCCAAAGGTTTAGGTACTAATGCCATTCCTCCACCGGTAAGCGGCAAGTTTTTCAACGTGCCGGTGGACATTGATTTGTCTTTCTTGGATGACTCTTCGAGCAAGGAAGAATCGTCTAACAAGGATGATTCCTCAAATAAGGATGAGTCAGCATCTGATGAAGAGTTCTTCTCTGTTGAAGGTTCTGAGAACACCAAGGTCGAGGGTATCGTCTCAGAAAAGTTGATTGGTGAACATAAAATTGAGAAAAACATTAGCACTAATCGTGACAATTGCATTTTAACTGAACCTGATACAATTGAGTCCAATGATAAACTGAAAATGATGCTTTATGGAGGTTTCAAGTCCATAAAGCAAGTGAAGAAAGAAGCTTTTGTTAATCATTTGAGTAAGAATCATCATGAAAACATGGAAAACATTTTACTCCTAAAAGCAAATCAGGTCTAGCACAAGATGCTTTTAATATTTATCAAACAACTCCCATTGATCATCAAGCCGAGTCATCTGCATCCAAAAGTAGAGAGCCCTACAAGAGGACGTACAAAGAAAAACGATCTTGCTTTCACTGTGGTATGGTCGGTCACATCCTGGTGAACTGTCCTGATAAGAACCAAGGGAAACGGCCAGTTGTTCAACAACAAACAGTTTCCCCTAAGACACCATTAGTGAAGCAACTCAAGAGTCACAAAACAAATGTGGTGAAGCCACCAGTGAAACCAATGGTGAAGCCACCAGCAAAACATGTGGCTAAACCATCTGTACCTAAAGGGGTAAAGCAAGTTGTTAAACCCAGTGTATCTACCTCTGGTAGTACACAAACTGGTGAGAAGCCTGTGGTGAAACTTTCCTAGCCATAGAGGAGAAGAAGGAACAAAAGGTTGAGAAAACTTGAACATCGGCTATCTGGTAGTCAACCAGGTGAAGCTTCCACTAGTTCACCCAAAGTTGAGACTGGTAAGCCTAATGTTCAGAGGGAAAAGAAGAAAAGGTCATGGAACAAGAAAACCAAAAGTTCTCAATCTTCTTATCCCAAAACTTCTAAGGATTCACCCATTTTTGATAGTCATGATTGTGAATTAATTGAGGTAGTTTATTTTGAGAAAAACGGACGACCCAAGACCACCATGGCTTGGGTCTCCAAATCTAATTAATTTCTTGTGACTCGTGTAGGGACATCCGAAGGGAACAATCTCTAATCGTTGGTATGTTGATAGTGGATGCTCCCGGCATGTGTAGGGACATCCGAAGGGAACTATCTCTAATCGTTGGTATGTGGATAGTGGATGCTCCCGGCACCTGACAGGCAACATGGCCTTTCTTCAAGATGTCAAACCATTCAGAGGCGGCTATCTGGCCTTTGCAGGCGAGTAGGGAGGTAATATTACTTGTCAAGGCGTGGTTTCAAATGGATGTATAAGCTTCGACAATGTAAACTATTGTGAGCAGCTGAAGCATAACTTGTTGAGTGTATCTCAAATGTGCGACAAGGAGTACTCAGTTATGTTTGACAAGTCAGAATGCTTGGTTCTCAAACCTGGTTTTGTGGTTCTTGATGATTGAATTCTGACGAGGGCGCCAAGGACAAATGACACCTATCAGATTAATATGAGCGTGGCTACAACCACCTCATCAGTTGCTACTTGTTTGCTTACTAAAGCGACAGAACTTGACTCAATCTTGTGCAATAGGAAACTCGGACACATTTCTTATCATAAAATAAACCATCTTGTCCGAAACGGTTTGGTAATCGGAATTCCTAAGCTGAGGTTTATCGTTGCAGATGACTGTATGCCTTGCAAAAAGGGCAAACAGCAACGAAAATCTCACAAGCCTAAGATCCAAAACTCTATTGATACCCTTTTCGAGCTCCTTCACATGGATTTGTTTGGACCCATAAGTATCAGGAGTGTTGGAGGTAAGTCATACTTTGTAGTTGTAACTGATGATTTGTCACGTTTTTCTTGGGTGCATTTCTTAGGTACAAAGGATGAGACTGCTGAAATTCTTCAATACCTGATTATGAGCTTGGAAACTTTATGCAAAATCAAGGTTAGAAGAATAAGGAGTGATAACGGCATAGAGTTCAAGAACAACATGATGGAGCTTTTCTGTCTCAAGAAGGGTATTTGTCATGAATTTGGTGCACCGTATACACCCCAGCAGAATGGAGTTGTAGAACAGAAGAACAGAACCCTAATTGAGACTGCAAGGATAATGTTGTTAGATGCCAAGCTTCCCGTAACTTTCTGGGCGGAAGCAGTCAACACAGCTTGTCACTTCTTAAACAGAGTTCTGGTGGTTAAGAGTTACAATAAAACTTGTTATGAGCTGATCAACAATCGACCTCCCAATCTTGACTACCTAGTTCCTTTTGGTAGTCCCTGCTCATTATTGTTACAATACAAAGATCGAAAGTCTAAATTTCATTAAAAAGCAGTGGAAGGCATCTTCTTAGGATATGTTCCCAATTCGCCATGCAAGAGAGTGTAGAATATTAAGAGTAGGTCTGTGGAGGAATGGTTCGAAGTGGACTGAAGTAAACACTTCATTCCAACAGACCAACTGGTCCTGCTTGGGGATTTGATTATGATGTTGTGTTCAAGTCTTTTAACCTTCCTGATTTATCTGCTGAAGATGCTGCCAAGTTGTATGAGTTATGTCGTGGCAGCGACGACTCCAATTTCTCAACTAGAGCAACGGTACCTATCCCAATTTTCCGATTCCAATGTTGCATCTACATCTGGAACTCTTGACAGTGACAACGGAGATGTAGTTCATGTTGAAGGAAACGATGTTCAAGCTGATCCTAATGTTCATGTAGGAAATAATGCTCCAGTTGATCCAATCAACATTGAATCATCTTAAGGTACACTTGATATGGGGGAGTTGAGCACTAACCTTGATTTAGCAATTCAAGAACCTCAATTACAAGAGACGAGAGTGCATCGAAATCATCCAATTGATAACATTATTGGTGATCCTGATGCCGGTAATCAAACTCATCATAGAACCATTACTGAGAACACCAGTTTGTATGCTGAGATACTTGACACATGTATCATGGAAACTTGCTTGCATGCTACATTCGTATCCCAATTGGAGACGAAGAATGTGAAAGAGGATCTCGCTGACAACTGCTTGATAGAGGTGATGCAAGATGAATTGTCTCAATTCCAAAAGTTGCACGTGTGGGATTTGGTTGACCTTCCGAAGGGTATGCATCCGATTAGAACCAGATGGGTGTTCAAATGCAAGACGGACGATCGACATGTTGTAGTGAAGAATAAAGCAAGGTTGGTTATTTAGGGTTTTTATCAGCAAGAGGGCCTGGATTACACAGAGGTGTATGCCCCAGTTGCGAGACTTGAGGCCATTCGACTGTTTTTGGCTTATGCCTCCTTTTTCGGCTTCAAGGTCTATCAACTTGAAGTGAAGAGTGCTTTTCTATATGGGAAAGTACATGAAGAGGTATATGTCACTCAACCTCCAGGTTTTGAAGATCCGCATAATATCAATAAAGTGTACAAGCTGGATAAAGCACTTTATGGTCTTCATCAAGCACCTAGGGCATGGTATGACATGTAGGATCGCGAGATTACAAGGTGATTCTATTCTAGTTGATATTGGCGGAAACAATAGCAACTAACAAAGTAAACAAGTAAAACAGCAAGAATACTGATAAATGCACTGTTGTATTGATCTGCTGTGATTACAGGATTACAAGCAAAAACTCTTTCAAGGCACTTTGAAAGCAAACTAAAAAGCACATTCAAGCACACTCAAGCACACTCAAGCACACTTACTATGAAGTGTTTACACAGTATTTATAGTAACTCAGAATCAAGACAAACCCTTGATTCTGAGGATCAGATCGAACACAGACCGTTGATCTTGTTTATTAATCTAAATTATACGCAAAGGCTAATCTAGATAACTTTATTGAAGCGTCTTCTTAGGCATCATTGTTTGCATGCTTGGAGACGCGCAACAAGGTCCTTTATTGGTTGCACCACTGAGGTTCCTTCTGCTTGGAGTGTGGCAGTTGCTTTTGCAGAAAGTTGTCAGAGACGCTTGGCATGGATAGTCAGCTGCAACGTTTGGTCTTCAGTGAATAAAGCTATCAGCAGCAAAGTTGAGAATACTGCTGCTGATAAGCCTATCAGCAGCAACAAGTGTTGACTGCTGCTGATAAGCCTATCAGCAGCAATTGTACTTAGAATAATTTGGTAGCAATCAGTCTTTGGTTCTACAAACTCCCCCTAGACTGATGCAACCAAAATTCTTCTAATCACTTTGCTGCTGAAGCTTTTGCATGTGTCTGACTATCCTTTCAACCTCATAGCCTCTTGGATCCTTGCTGGGATTGTTCAGTGGAAGTTCAGACAGAGTCTTGATGTCTTTGGGTTGCATTTTGAAGATTGCTTTGCTTGAACATCTCATCTGCTGCTTCTTGGCATCAGTTAGTGTGAACTCATCCAAGTCAGCATTGTAGGACCAAGATACAAATGGAGAGTGGGACTTGAGTGGTTTGATATCCATGACCACATCTTTGCTAGGGTTGAAGTAATGTCTGATTGCTAGCATAAGATGTTTCCCTCTCTCATTTGCAGGCTCATGAGCTTCACCCAGCTCCAAAATTCTTCTTAGGTCTGAATCTGGTAGTTGCAGAACCTCATCAACAGACCTGTATGTAGATCTTCTTCTTTCAGTTCTCCCCCTGAAGATCTCAAACCTTTGACCCTGTGGATTGTAGACCCATTCAACAATGTCTCTTGAGTCTTCAGGTTTAGATGAGGATTTTGATTTCTTCAAGGGAGGCTGTTGATGAGTGGGAGCTGGGTGGGATGATTTGGACTTGTTGGGTGGAGGAGTGGAAGGTTTGGGGAGGAGAGTGGAAGGATGATGGACTGAGGAAGAGGTAGGTGAGGGAGAAGGCTTGGGTTTCTTTGTCTTTGGTTTTTCTTCTTCTTTGATAAGTACCCTTTTCTTGGAGCCTTTCTTCCCTAGTCTTTCTTCCTCATCCTTTTTAACCTTGAAGTAGAGGGCTTGCAGGTTCATGAAATTCATTGGACCTAGCCTCCTTCCACTGTCTCCTCTAGCCTTAAGGAAGTCAATCATGACCTTCCTTTCTTCATGGGTTCTTTTATTCAGTGCAATGGTCTTCTTGGACTGTAGCTTGGCTTTTTCTTCTTCTTCAGCCTTTTTCTTGCTAGCCAATTGACCCTGCTGACCCATGAAGGCTCTGTAAATCTCTTTGTTTGAAAGTTTCTCAAGGTAGTCTGCATCCTCACCTTGAGAGATCAGAGCTTCAGTCCACTCTTCCCTTAATTCTTTTGCTAATTTAGAATCAGTGATTCTAAACTTAGCATCTTCCTTCTTCTTCTTTTCATTCTATTCTTCTTCTTCCTTGGCAAACTTTTCCTGCAGCTGTCTGGCAAGTTTTTCATCTTCCTCAACTTGAGACCCTGCATGGATTTTAACTTTCATCTCATCCAGCTGTTTGGCATACAGCTGGATTGTTTGTTGTCTTAGGAGTAAGGCTGTCTTTCTTTCTTGATGCTTCGTTTGATAAGCCATCTCTTCAGCCATCTCTTCTTCTTCTCTCTTTCTTCTCCTTTCTTCTTTCTCCTTCTTTTCTTTTAGCAATCTCTCTTCATCCTCTTTAGTCATAGTGCCCTTTCCTTTATCAAAATTGGATGCCTCTGCTCTGGCTTCACTGATCACAGCAACAGTTGATTGTGGAACTGTTGGAATCTCAGCCTCGGCTTCATCGGCATCTTCGGAGATTGACAAGGAAAGCACATTTGGTTGGTTGGTTTGGGACTCATGATCTGTTATCTCTCTTAGTTGATCCTTAATTGATGATCTTAACCCATAGGCTGCAGAATTAATGTCAACTCTGGGAGAAGATGAGTTGGAGTCAGTGTCAGAGTTTGACACAGACTCATACCCCTCAATCCAACCTGCATTTACAAGATGGGCTCTGACAGTTTGCATCATTCCCTGACTCTTTGATGAATTGATGTTGCAGATGTTGAATCTTAGTTGGTAGATCTTTAGTAGAAAGTCTGAGGGTAGCTGAAGAATGTCCCTGGTGTTGATGGTGAGAGAGGTGCCGTTGGTTAGAAGAAGATTATGGTCAAAGGACTTATTGCTAGACCATCCAACCACATCTAAGTCCTTGACCATTGTCTTGTACAGGAGTCTTTTCAGGCTCAGAACTTCTTCTTCATTGAGAAGACTGCTCCTTGTGATTTGAAGATTGTTGGGAGACAGTCTTCTTTCTGCAGCCTGAGATGACTCAGGAGACTCTACCCGTTTTAGTTCTTTGATTAGTCTTATGAAGTTGGGTAGGTTGTCCTCCATCAAGTCATAGAACAAGTCAATGGAAAGGTCTGCTGAGAGGTCTGATGAGTTGTTGATGCAGATGAGATCATATAGGTCAAGGATTTCAAATGGATGAATTAAATCCCAGTCTAGCTCTTCTACTCCGCTAAACTCCCGACCTATCCAAAACCTCTCAGTTTTCCCATCGTACCCCCAAGCTAGTATAATATCAAACTCTAGCTGTGTGGATGTCAGTGGGAAGTGGGGGGCAGATGTATGACTTATGATGGCTGCTGCTTGTGGAAGGATGCTGAATGATGCATTTGTTTGTTCTGTGTCTTCAGCATCATTCAGCATTTCATCGACAGCCCTGACGACCAACTGCCAGTCTTCAGATATCTCTTCGTCTTCGTTATCTGGGGCTGGCAAGTCATGAACTTGGACAAAAGCTGGCTTGTATTGTGAGCTTTGAAGAACAAACTGCTCTTGAATCCAGTCGTCCAGACTGTCTGTATCTTCTTCCATAGAAACCATCTCCCCCTTTTTGGTTGCATCAGCAGACAGGTAAGCATCCGTTTGGGTGCCTACTGATACAAGAGAGGGAGTGGCTAGAGTTGGGCATTTATGGGCTGCATGCATAGCGACTTGGTGTCTTAGTTTGGACATTTCAGCCTCTAGCATAGCCACCCTGGCCGTCAATTCCAAGTTATGAAGTTTCAGTCTGTCCTCATCCACAGTTGTGGAATCCTTGGACCTAGATGGGGCCGTAGGCCTAGCCTCAGCATCCCCATCACCCATGGTTTCTTGGCGCCTGGGATTCCTCTCAGTGAAGGGAGTTTCCAAGGAAACACCCTCACCATGAGTTGCCGTGGTTGAGGTCTTAATGATGTTGTCACTGTCCTCCTGGTCAGTTGATGGACCAGCAGTAGTGACAGCCTCGTCCACATCCACTCTTTCAATACTCCCAGAGTGGACCTCCAAGGGTGAAGAACTTGGGTTGGGTGTTTTGGAAGCAAGACCAATCAGTACCTCCTGAATAGTGGTAGTTGGAGAAGGTACATCACTTTGGTCAGGTTCCTCAACACTTAAGTTCAAGGAAGATAGGAATGGCTCAAAGGGCTGATCTATGGATCCGGGAAGTGATCCTAATCCTAATAGAGAGACTTCCGAAGGAGTCTCTCTAACAATGTGGCATTCCCTTATGATATTCTCACTAGAATGTTGTGATTCTGAGTGAGGGATGTTGGCTTGGGTTTGGGCCTTGGAGGCAAGAGAAGAAGGAGTTCTCTTGCCCCTCTTTCTTGTATACTTGGCTGCAACTGGGGCCCTGTGTTCCAGTTGAGCAATCAAACTGTGGGAGAGTGATGTATGTGCCTGTGCATCCTCAGTAGAATGCACAGGGGTTCGATCAAGGGAAACAGTAGTTTGAATTTGTGGCAGTGAGGAGGAGGGTGTGGGATCAGTATCAGCTGGGTTTGCTGAACTGTCACCCTGGGCACTTTGCGTGTTCAACATTGTAGATAACAATGGAACATCGGCCCCTGAGAACTTTGATGAAACTGTTCTCATGCTCTGAAAAATGTTGTTCTTATGTCCCAGTATTGAGTAGATTCTTGCAGTTTTTGAAAGATCTTGGTGCTCAATATTGAACACTTCCTGCAAGAATCTTGGGTACATGAAGAACTGTGCTTTCACCCCTTCTTGAAGGTTGTATCTCAAACCTTCAAGAATGAGGTGGGAAAAATTGAAACCTGCCCCTGTTATCATACCGTGAACTGCCGACGCAAGTCCGGAGCTAAGTTGGTTCCAGCCACTCCTCTTCTGGGATATGCATTGGAGAAGAGTGTGGCAGAGATACTTCCATTTGGGACCCATGAGTGCCTTCTCTATTGTATACTCTGTTTGATTTCCAGTGTACCCTATGGATACAAAGGTCCTCATGTATACGTCTCTTGGGTAAGAGATGGCGTCCCCTTCATCCTGAAGCTTGAGGTGTTGGCGGAGCTTGGCTTCAGTGATGATTATCTCCTTGCCGTCTACTGTGCCTTTGATTTGAGGAGTGCCCTGTTCAGTGGAATACACGGCTGAGCTCCAAAAATTTTCCATGTGGGAAGTGTAGATGGTTGGGTTGACTGTTAGGGCATGGCGGATTTTGGACCGACAAAGGAAGTCGATCATATCATCGAATCCTTCGGATTTCTTGCCCTTGATTAGGTATGCAGTTAGGTTGTGATATGGGGAAAACTTGTCGTTGGGGTTGTTTATGTCCGCGCCTGCCATTGTTATGGATTTGGAGGGAAGAGGGAAGGGTGTTTGAATGGTGGTTAAGTATGGAGGGCTTGGAATGCTGTGGGGACGGGAGAGAAAGTGATGGAAGTTAGGTTTGAAATTGAATATGAAGAGGTTGTGGGGACGTTTGGGATTTTGATATAACGGCAGACGAGGGAAAAAGCAAATTTTCTTGTACAGTACAACCCTTTTTACTTTTCACTGTTACAGCTGTAAAACACTCGAGCAGTCATGGTAAAGACTGAGAGTAGTTTTTACCGTGGGTAAAAGTTAATGTAGACTTGTTTTACCCATCAGCAGCAAACTTGGTTGCTGCTGATGGTGAGCTATCCGCTGCAAACTTGGTTGCTGCGGATAGTTAAGTCTTTCAGCAGCAGATTTGGTAGCTGCTGATGGATGTATTCATCCGCAGCAAAGATGTTGCTGCTGACCGCCTTAAAGCTATCCGCAGGAAACTTGTTCCTGCTGATAACTTAAAGAGATCAGTGGCAAAGGCTTTGCTGCTGAAGAGTAAACCTGTCAGCAGTGAAAAAGTGCTGCTGATATTAACATTTTATTAAGAACAAAGACATAGACATATTTACAAGGAAAGATAAAAATTAGAGACATGTCTTATTCAAAGTTCATCATGCCAATTGATTCAACTAGATATCGAAATCTTGCTTCATCAAAAGGTTTAGTGAACAAATCAGCATATTGCTCATTTGTGTGAACCTTGGATAGGACAATTCTCTTTTTCTCAGCTTGATCCCTGATAAAGTGATACCTGATGTCGATGTGCTTAGTCTTGGAATGCTGGACTGGATTATTCGTGATGGAGATAGCACTCATGTTGTTAATGTGAATTGGAGTCTGCATGAAGGTCATTCCATAGTCAAGCATTTGATTTTGGATCCAGATGACCTGTGATTGAAGTCAAGTTCTTTAACATAGTTGACTCTTTCAATACTCATTCTTTCATTTGACACAGTTCCTTGTCCAGTGATAGATCCACCCTTTGAGTCACTCCCAAAGGCAACATATCCTCCCTTGAAAAGTCTGAAGTTAGAGAGGATGGACCTGTTGCCTGTCATGTGCCTGGAACAGCCGCTATCTACCACCCAAGTGTTGTGTTTGTTGCCTAGCTGTCCCTGAGGTGGTATCTCTGCATTGTCTGCCATAAGTGCTTGGTTGGAGGCAGAAACATCTTCATATTGAAAACTCCAGTCAAAGTCTGTAGTTCCAACATTTGAACATGCTGCAGTTTGTGCTGGAGGAGTTCCTTGCTGCTGCTGCTGCTGCCTGGGCTGTCCTTGATAGGCTTGCTGCTGATAGGCTTGTTTTTGATGGCTGGCACCCTGATTGGCTTTTGGTGCCTTGCACTCCCTGGCAAAGTGACCCATTTGGTTACAGTTGTAACACCGGATCTTGCTTTTATCCAAACCAACTCTGGTGTTTGAGTTGTTGTTTGGAACAGATCTTCCGGTTCTAGAGTAGAACCTTTTTGCTCTGAGGGAGAGCATTGCATAAGAGTGCTGAATATCCATTTCTTCCAGATCATCTGGATGAAAGCATTCCAAATCCTCCTTAATGAAGTACATGCTGCTTAAGCTGTCAGAGACAAAGGCAGTAGAGGTTGACTGTTGAGGAGGCGCTTCTAGAAGAAATGGAGATGAGTTGGATTGTGAAACAGTTGGTGTTTGAGGATGAGTGACAATGGGAGGATGGTAGTTGCTTGCACTAGGACCAGAATGATCAGAGTGAAGTGCTGAGGTGTTGGTGGAGGAAGTGGTGGCTGATTGATAACTGGAGCTCCTTTCTTTAGCCTGAATCATTTCTAATTCATAGGTTTTAAGCATGCCAAAGAGCTCAGTCATCTGGAGAGTCTTTAGATTCTCCGTTCTTCTGATGGACACAGTGTATAGTGTCCAACAGGTGGGAAGAGATCTTATGAACTTCTTCAGAATGTCTTCATTTTCCAGGGTCACCTTGGAGCACTGCAGTTCTCCTACCAGATACGTGTACCTGTTATATAAAACTGTTAGTGACTCACCTTCCTTCCAGGCGAAGTTCTCATACTGTTGCTTGAGGATGTCACGTCTGTTTTCTTTGACCTCCTCAGATCCAGCAAACATCTTCTCCAGGGCTTCCCATAACTCCTTTGCGGTTTTGTAAGCCCTGAAGTTGTGAAAAACTTCATTTGGAAGGCACATTTGGATAGCTCCTAATGCCTTGAAGTCCACCTCCATTTTCTTGATGTCTTCTTCAGAATACTTGGAGGGTTCCTTCGGGACTAGTGGTCCTCCAGAGTCAGCCGAGGCCACCATGGGGATATAAGGTCCATCCCTTATGGATTTCCACATTCCGTATTCTTGGTAGCAGAAGAAGCTTTCCATACGGTTTTTCCACATATCATAGTCCTCCCCAGACACCAACCTCGGTGGTCGGTTGATACTGCCGATGTCTTCAAATCCATTACTTTGTGCCATTTCTGTTTTGTGTGACTTGATTAAGAATAGAGTTTTAGAATAGAATCAGAAAGTGATTAAACAAGTGTTAAATTGTTTAATCTTGAGCCAAAGCTCTGATACCACTTGTAGGATCGCGAGATTACAAGGTGATTCTATTCTAGTTGATATTGGCGGAAACAATAGCAACTAACAAAGTAAACAAGTAAAACAGCAAGAATACTGATAAATGCACTGTTGTATTGATCTGCTGTGATTACAGGATTACAAGCAAAAACTCTTTCAAGGCACTTTGAAAGCAAACTAAAAAGCACATTCAAGCACACTCAAGCACACTCAAGCACACTTACTATGAAGTGTTTACACAGTATTTATAGTAACTCAGAATCAAGACAAACCCTTGATTCTGAGGATCAGATCGAACACAGACCGTTGATCTTGTTTATTAATCTAAATTATACGCAAAGGCTAATCTAGATAACTTTATTGAAGCGTCTTCTTAGGCATCATTGTTTGCATGCTTGGAGACGCGCAACAAGGTCCTTTATTGGTTGCACCACTGAGGTTCCTTCTGCTTGGAGTGTGGCAGTTGCTTTTGCAGAAAGTTGTCAGAGACGCTTGGCATGGATAGTCAGCTGCAACGTTTGGTCTTCAGTGAATAAAGCTATCAGCAGCAAAGTTGAGAATACTGCTGCTGATAAGCCTATCAGCAGCAACAAGTGTTGACTGCTGCTGATAAGCCTATCAGCAGCAATTGTACTTAGAATAATTTGGTAGCAATCAGTCTTTGGTTCTACATGACACTTTATCAAAACATCTACTGTCCAATGGTTTCGACCGAGGACAAATTGACTCGACTCTCTTCAATAGGAAAGAAGGAGGTGATATTCTACTAGTGTAAGTTTATGTCGACGACATTATCTTTGGGTCAACCAATGAAGAGATGTGTAGAGAATTCAAAAAGGTGATGAAGTCCAAGTTTGAAATGAGCAACATGGGTGAATTGTCGTTCTTTCTGGGTCTGCAAGTCAGTCAAAGGGAGGATGGCATTTATCTATATCAAACTAAGTAAGTGCAGGACATCTTGTCAAAATACAAGATAATTGATTGTACTACTTAGGCACACCAATCCCAGTCAATCATGGTCTATAGCCGGACAAAGATTGAAAGGATGTGGACTGTAAATTATACCGCGGGATGATCGGTTCTCTAATGTATCTCACACCTTCGAGGCCCGACATTATGTTTGTTGTCTGCTTGTGCTCGAGGTTTCAGTCACAACCAAAGGAGTCTCACCTGATAGCTGTTAAGAGGATCTTCAGATACTTGAAGGGTAAACCCCGATTGGGTCTTTGGTATTCGAAGCAGCAGTCGTTTGATTTCAAAGCCTATACCGATTCTGATTATGGCGGTTGTAACCTTGATAGAAAATCAACCTCAGGTGGATGTCAATTTTTGGGGGACAGGCTGGTCTCCTAGCAGTGTAAGAAGCAGTCAACGGTTTCTATCTCAACATGTGAAGTAGAGTACAATGCTGTCGCGAGCTGTTGTTCTCAGATATTGTGGATCCAGCGGCAATTGAGAGATTATGGCTTGAACTACACTGGAACTCCTTTATTCATTGACAATAATGCCACTATGTCTATCATGAACAACCCGGTGAAACATTCCAATACTAAGCATATAGAAATTCGCCATCATTTCATCCGTGATTGTGCTAAGAAGAATTTGATTGAACTTGTCAAAATTCACACGGATGACAACTTTGCTGACCTTTTCACTAAGGCATTTGATCGGACCCGTTTTGAACATCGGTCAACTTGATAGGGATGTTCAATCTTGAGTGAAAACTCTTTTTCAAAATCAAATCATTTCATGGAAGTTAATCTTTATTTCTTTTAAATTTCTTTTGTTCAGTTCGTTTTCCCTTTAATTAACATCTTCAAAAAATCCAAACAAAACGGAAAATCATGAAAATTTCAAAGTCTTTTGAAGGAAAGGGGAAATGATAGTACATCAGTAAGTGATCTAAACGTCTTAGACTGCACATATGGGAATTGATCGCGTCATGATTACTTGAAAGATTAAGTTGTTTCAGTTTTAATTTGATTATTTGCAAGTAATTTGAATTGTCTGTAGGCTATAAGCATTTTTGAATCATTAGTAGTGTGGAAACTAAATCAATACTACAACTGTGATTTGAACCGATGTATGCATGTGTGTGCGTGTAAAAGAATACAAAAAGATCATTATCAGATAAAGGATGTAAGATTTTGGTAAATATTTTCTTATGAGACCAGTTTCGGGTTATGTCTTTAGCACAATTTTTCGGTTCACCTCACTTCCCATACTCACAAGTATGCAACGGGATGTTGGGCGAAGATATGTCTTGACATCAACCGTTAAGCATATATTCACCCTTGAATCATACCTGATTCATTGAAATCAAATCCAGATAAAAGTTGGATTTTCTTACCTAAATCCTCAGACACCATATTTATTAAACTGAATCATCATATGATATTCACAGAAGAAAAACCTATCAAACCAAGACAAATGAATCACTCGATTCTGAATCTTATGATTCTTGATAATCCTTATTGATTTTGCTTGATTTTTTCTGTGCTAAACGGTGTAACTTCATTCTGGAGATTTGGATATCTTTGGGAAAATCCTATATGCCTTGAGATAGTGTAATTTAAATTACTGTAGTAGAACTGTGGGGTACATGGTGTATACTTATAATTAATACCTTAACACACAAGAACATGATACAAAGATGCTTATGGTTTCAAATCTTATAATATTGACAACTTAAGTTAATTTGCTTGTATTGCATACTACGTATGAATAGGTAGTAATCCATGACATGATCTCATATTCTTTGATGTTTATTTTGTATCATTTTTGCTTATGATAGCCTGATATGATCCTCTGCTCATGACTTTGACCCAAAATAGCTTGTGTGTATATTCTTCTATATCCGGTTCTGAATCTTGTGCATATTCTCTTTATTTAGAAAAGCTCAAAAATATTTTAAGTTCGTGTACAGTTCAAACATTATCGAAAATGACAAAAATATTTTCAGTACAGTTTATCAAAAGTTAAGAAAAACCAAAAATATTTGGTTTTAACTTCGTTAAACTGCTTTTGAATACTCTTGATTGAATGTTCATATCCGGTTCATTATTTGACTTGACATCTTCATAATTTGAATTGAAAGTTTGAGTATACAAGGGTCTCTGCGTAGTTGTTAAGTGCGCATGAGGTAAACCCTGCGTACTTATCAAGTACGCAAGACTTAAGTCATGCGTACCTACTAAGTACGCAGGCGTTAAGTCCTGCACACTTGACAAGTACGCACGACCTATGTGTGAGGGGTATATATACAGGTGTTAGAAAATTTTTCATTAGTTCATCACTTTCAAATTCTCTAACTCTTTGTACTCCCTGCTCCAATTTCACTCAAAATTTCGAGTGTTCCTAAACCGATTTTTCGTCCCGGTCACAGTTTCATCTTTCACCTTACTAACATTTGGTGAGAATCTTGGACCATTTCATCCGCAAAATCTCTTGTTGAGGACCGATTTCATGACTTTCGAGCTTAGGTTTTTGATGATGATATTTAAACCAGGTTTGGGTGTTCTTAAGTAAAATTAGGCCCTAAAACTAGTTCATGATCATCAATCGAAGCTCTATCATGCTAAATTCGTCCTTAATTGTTCTTGATTTTGGTTTTGTCCCCTTGGGTGTCCATGCTTTTGCGTTGGACCGAGGTTAGGTCCAAATGACCTGGTTCTAGCTTTGCATTGATGTTGGTTTTGGTCCCATAAGTCTTAAACATGTTTTTTGACATTGTGGTGACCGATATCATCATCTAAAAATTTAGTTCCTGATTTTGGATTTTGAAAAATTTTAAGTGTTAGTTCTTGCGCACTTAGCAAGTACGCAAGAATTAGCTTCTACGTACTTGCTATGTACGCAAGATTAAAAATCCTTCGTACTTGTTAAGTACGCAGGAAGTGTAACTCAGAAAAATTTCTAAGTCTAAAAATCAGTTCAATGTGCAAGTGTTATACCATGTCATGCTTGTTCTATTCCGATGATTTTGTTTGATCTAATGTTGTTTCTCTCATGTTCTTGCAGAGATGACTGGTGATGGATGTGATGAAGAAGAAGGAGGAGATGGTGCTGAAGAGTCAGATTCTGAGGCGACTGAATTTGATTCATCTGACTCTGATGATGCACCAGACCAAACACACCTATGGAGAATGGCGAAGGTTTCCCTTCCCGAGGCATCCTCCAAAAGACAAAGACGAAAGAGTTCAGACAATAAGTATGTTCCTGAACATGAGACTGAGAGGAGGAAGAATAGGATTATTCAGGGATACCTTCCTGAATCTTTCTATATACATCATTTTGAGTTGCTGACGTGGAGCTTGTTAGCCATGCTGGCGTCGGTTTCACGGAGCTCAAATTTGACATAGTCGTCCTTGAATTTTGACCTTGGGGAACCTCTGATACGATGTTGTTAGACAAATACTACCTGCATAAGAGATTGAAGACATCTCCAGAGCTACTGTCAAGGGGGAGTTTGCTGAAGCAATTCTTGTGACAAGCACTATGAAGCTGATAGAGACTGAAGACATCTCTAGAGCTGCTGTCAAGGGGGAGTTTGTTGAAGCCATTCTTGTGACATCCACTCTGAAGATTGTTTTTACTTATGTATTTGTATTTCAGCGTCTGTATGTTTTGGTTTATCGAGTTGTAATCATGTTCGTAGGTACTTGTTGTTGTATTTGTCTTTGTTAAGAGTTGTGCGCACTTAACAAGTGCCCAGGTTGCTTAACCTGAGTAGAGCAAGTACACAAGAACATTGTCTACGTACTTGCTATGTACAAAGGAGCAAAGCCCTGCGCACTTAGCAAGTGCGCAGGCAACATGTCTTAGTATATATCGCAAATTAGTGACATAATTATGTACGCACTCATTCTCACTGTAACCGGCTGTGATTATCAATAGACGAAGTTTGAAAGTATCTTGTGTTTGTTGTCGGTTTACTTTGTGTTGCTTGATACTCCACCTAATCATGGGCATTCCGCACCCGGTTTGATTAGGAACACACTTGCATGTGACGATCTGAGACACCCGAGGGACCTACACCATGTCGCCTACTTGAAATGTGACAATCCGGACTTTCCAGGTTAACTCTGTTAACCAAATCCAGTTAAATCTTAACCTAGTTAACCAAATTCCAACCTCAAGGAATTTTTCTGCCAAGTTCAACCTCAGAAACAGGAAATTTCAAGGACTAGATGTGTATTTTAACCAAACTTGATTTCTGTTTGACTTCTGAAAGTCAAACTCGCGACAACTAGCTCAAATTCATGTCCAATAACCAATTTATGTTGATGTTGTAATGATTACACACAATTAACTCATTTAAGATCATCATTAACACATTAAATTCGTACATTGATTCGGATTAAACTCTAATTATGTGTATTAATGTCCTAACCATCGACTTAGTGGGTAAATACCATCACATTCATTGAATTTGTATACCAATTCACGAATTAAGCACATACGCACACTAAACGAGCCCTACTGAAGCCTCTTTACCATTCAATTCCACCGGAGATTTAACTAAGGTCGCCGGAGACCAACACAGTAGCTGTCGGCATCCATTCTAGTCGTACACTATCAATCCACACTCCATTCTGGTAACCAATCGCATCCATAGCTTCGTTTTCATTCCTAGATTGAAAGCCCTATGCTAATTAGGACTTGCATCGCGCATTTAACAAGAACCGATTCTAGGGTTCTTAACACATTCGGGTTTAATCGAATTATATTCTAGACTCGATTAAAATGCAATTAAATCATATGGTTTGAATCGTAATTTGATACTCTTTAAAAGCCCCATGTTTATTGAATCAAACAATATTGAATTTTTCAAGATCCTGTAATTAGAGTTTGTTCCTGATCTGTTTACCATAAATTAATTAAACTACGGTTAGACTCGCAATCCAGTGCTTGTCAAAAGCCCTATGAATCCAACACCTTTTAGTATCAGAACCGGTCAAATCAAAATTGTGTTCTTAATATAGGGTTTTGACATTTTAATATGAAAATAAACGACTCTAAACGCGATGTTTTTGCAATTAATCATAACCACGGGTTCGTTATGAACCGACTAACAAAACCCATTTGATATTTCAATGGTTCGCAATCGGATTTGATGGTATTGGGTCGGGATTCGATCGCTGGTGCGTAGGGGAGGGAAACCACATGGACTTGTCTGATTAAAGCATATGGATCAGGGGTCTTATGCGATACCCTAGCGGACAGAGTTGGTTAATAGTGTGGGCTTTTGTGGGAGAGACCCGGGTTCGAGTCTCTCCACCTGTTTTTATTTTTAAAACATTTTTTCTATTATTATTTTAATATAAAATCAATACCCTATTATTATATTAATATATTAAAATGTTTTAGTCTCGTAAACCTCCCGTTGGCTCGGGTTTGGTTTGTAACCCATATATATTATTAAAACCCACTTATAAAATAATATATTTATATTATTTTCAACCTACGACTCCAACTAAAAATAATATATTTATATATATTTTTTCACCACGTCTATTAACAATGTGTAACGTTTCAAACTAATAAATAATAGATTTATTTATATTATTACCCACGTTGTTATGATCCGAATAAAAATAATAGTTTTATTATTTTTGTTACACAATTTAATAATCGTGTTATTTTTCCGAATAAACGTATTTATCTTAATAGTTATATTAAGAAATCCTTATTACCGTGGACAAGTTCATCTACTCGTCGATCCTAAGTATGTTCTAGGACGTTCAAAACTTTCGTGTCGTCATCACAAAAATCCCATGTGTCCCTACCTATTATGCTTGTAATTGTAGGGCATTTGTAGAACGTTCACAGGCAAACCAATTGTGGTTTCTGTTGTATCCCTATGTAGTGCTAACTGCTATCTACTACTCAACTCAGGTGAGTTTTCATGGGCCCTTTTACCATTTTAAATTGGGGGAGAAACATGCATACAAACGAACATCATTTCACTTGTTTTCTCGTTGGGGAGAAACATGCATACAAACGAACATCATTTTACTTGTTTTCCCGTTGGGGAGAAACATGCATACAAACAAACATCATTTTTACTTGTTTTCCCGTTGGGGAGAAATATGCTTGCAGACAAACACGCTTTTACTTGTTTTTCCGTCGGGGAGAAACATGCACACAAACAAACATGGATCACATACTATTTCATTACCACTTGTGTACTTAAGTGTAACACACTATCATTGAAAGTCTTTCCACACATCGGACCGTTAATATGGATTTAGCGAGGTAATGTTTCGTAGTACAACTGGGTTTGACAAACCCTACCTGCGTTAGTCACACTAACTCGATTGGAGGTCGAACGGGTGTAATATTGGCCTAAACACATTGCCAGGGTTGATAGACCTGGCGGGAGGCATTCAAACACAAACGGTCAGCTTCGGTTGCGAGCGCTTAGAGTAACTTCTACATTGTCTAGCTAGCAATAGGTGTGACTTACGTACGTGGATCCTGCAAACACACAAACAGATTATTTACTTACAAACCTGTGAACTCACCAACCTCGTGTTGACACTTTTTCTTACATGTTTCTCAGGTCGCTAGAGCACATGTTGCACACCTAGGACATGCATGGAGTCCTACAATCATTGTATTATTATGCAAACATTTAAAACAATTCACTTGCTTTTATTAAAATAAACTTGGACCTGTTTGTTTTGCGTAGTACTTTTTGATATAAACCGCTTCCGCATTAAACTTTAAACATCTAATGATTTTGTTTAAACTCATATAGTGTCGTTTGATGTAACTAATAACTGAGATCCGGGTTTGTCACACGTCAAACGGTAAAACCCCGTTAGTGGATTTTGGGGGTGTGAAAGATTGGTATCAGAGCGATTGGTTATAGCGAACTAGGAATTTAATACTAGATTATAACCCACACACATTAGTTACATGACACATACGCTCATACATGCTACATGTAGCATCCTGATATGTCCTAAATTATACATGTTTTTCATGCATAATAATCCACATATTATGGTACTAATTGATTAATAACCTTCCAATTGATACTTAAAACGTTAATATTTCACAAATGCAGGTTATTCGGTATCCCAAAGATTAATAGAGCAAAAATCAGCTTAAAACATGAAGAAATCAAGCTTTTGGAGGACCAAACCCGAGCATTGACCCCCAAGAAGTCAAACCAGGTCAACACAAGTCAAACCAGCAGCTAAAAGACAAAACTGGGCAGTAGGAAGGGGATGTACGGCCACGTATCCCAATGCACGGGCGTGCATTGCGCTGTCTTGCTCCCCAAGGTCCAGTACACAGTCTTGTGTACCCTGTTTGATTCCCGAGGTGTTTGCACGGCCGTGCAATCCAATTCATGGTCGTGCATTGCTCATTCTGAGGCCTATAAATAGATGGCTTGAGTTCTTCATTCCACACACCAATTAAGATCAAAGAACACCCATCCAGACCTCGTTTGAGAGTGCATTTCGTAGTTAGAGTAGAGAGTAGTGAGCGGAGGGGTTCTTCCTCCTTGTTCCGCAATAGGGGAGCCTACGAAACTCAGCGTTATGCTAGTTAGTATGGCCATTCATGGCTAAACTCTTTGTATTGCTAGGGTGAAGATGAAGTTTGGTGCATGTTAATGTTTAATGTATTAATCTAAGTGATTTGTTTATGTTTTTAACTATTCGTCCTTAAAACCACCATTTTGGTGGGCTTTTATTGTTGTCTAAATCCGTCTTTATATTTGTGAGTGTTCTTGATTTTTAAAGTGTAAAACCTTTTTAATCAAACTTCTTTTGAAGCTTGTACGTCTTTATACATGTAGAGATTGATAAGCCAAGGCTTGGTTAACACTATTAAGATCGTACGTCTTTATACGAACTTATTATGTGACCAAGAATTGGTGAACTCATGTCGGGAACGGTACGTCTTTATACTTGGTCCCATTGTTACACCGCCTCCCGGTGAGCAAAATATAATCACCTATTTAACTTTAATACAAAGCATTTTACGTTTGATGTCTTAAACCAACCCGGAGATAACCATTCGAAGGGTTGAGGGTAATTTTTGTCCTTAACGGGAGACACTACCATTGTTAAAGCTTTTAAATTTGCAAATCAAATGTCGTGAGGACGAGGCTCTAGCGGTGACCCGGGTCACACATTTGAAGTAGTCATATCACTGGATTAGTCAACTTAACATTATCACGTACCACGCGGATTCGAAACCCAAAGCAATACTATTCGTAACCTGATCATTTCTGATATATTTACTTTCCTGTTATTTACTATTCTGTTCGTTACATTTCTGTTACACACTTCACGCACGTTTTTACTTTTCTGCTATTTACTTTACCACCATTTACTTTTCTGTCATTTACTTTCCTGTTCCACAAGCACACAAAACTCATTCACAAATTAAACCGGCTAAACGTTAACGAAAGTCGAGTATTGGAATTCGACCATGTCCATTGGTTCGATACTTGGTTCTTACCTAAACTATATTATGCTGTGATAGGTACACTTGCCTATTGTGTGTGTTTTTAAGTTAAAGTAATTCTCATTTTATAAGTTTAAAACCTGATCTCGTAAGACCATTCTAGAAATATATTTATTATATTTTTATATATTAAAACACTACGTATCACATCCACACATACATTGCATTGCAGGCATGTTGACATCATTCATACCAACCTCTACTGATGAGGAGCACGTCATTCGCATTGCATCATCATTCCCAGTTGTGATACTCGGGGAATCACCAAAACAACATCCACTCCTGTCCGAGGGCAGCAAGACGGAACCTTCGGAGGAGTCACTCACACCACCATTGTCTGCACCCTTGTTACACCCCCAGAGTCGAAGATGACACGTGATTGAGTCAATCGATGACATAATCAGGAATGGTGGGCCTTCTCATGTCCGTATTAGGGGCGACACACAGCACTAGCACATATCCCTGGGAGTTAGGTTCGTCGGAGGTGAGTCCCTCCTACACCCACTAACAACAATACCCCGACCTCACTAGCTTTACTCTGCTTCAAGCCCGAAACCGTGGACCTCGCTTGAGGTACACCGTGTGGATGCAACCCGTTGCACGCATTATGGTAAAATTCATTAGCACATGGATGTCATCACTTTCCCAAGCCGTGGGCTCGCGCTTTGGTCGATATTCTGTTGAAGAAAGATTGACCACAAGGTTGAGAACGCCTTGCTCATTACATACTAAAACCCTATCCTGACTCAGTTGGAAGGACGGCTACTTTGCCTCTCCCAGTAACACATAACCATGAACTAGTTTCACTTCTCAAAGTCGCATTTCGCGTGCATGTTCCCATCTACAATCCGCTGGATTGGACTCTCATATTATGTTCCAACTCGCGTGAATACTCAGAGCAAACGATTTCTGACTACTCATCCTGATATGAGTCCTAGTTGATCAACTTATGGTTGATGACTAAGCCTTTCGATGACTTATCATCTCTATCAACACTATGTACTCGACAATAAAAATTGAGGGACATTTTGACACAGGACAGGGAGAAGCTAGGGCGAGCATGCAAAACAAATTACTATTACGGGTGCACACGTAATAGTAATTTGAGGCGCATGTAAGTCCTGGTGAAACCTAGTGTGTGGATAAATGGTCCTAATCTGTGCTTTACAGGCTTAAGTTTCAACTCCCTGTAGAAATTCTTATAACCCGCTCAACGACTAGTTGGTATCATTAAACTTGTTCAACAATTGATAGACGCAACTATCAGGTTATAGAGATTTATAGACACACTGAGCTATCATCAATGGAACCCATTATTTTATGTCACTCATGTAAGAGTCTTACTGAACTTAAGACTCTCATCCAGACTTGATCAATGAAACCATCTCGATTGAAACTCTAATAGAACCTCATGGTAAATCCATTGACTCCAACTATGTAAAGCGGAATTTGGGAAGTTCTTCCTAAACTAACACGTTATTCCTTACACTCCAACAATAGATTCCATTTGACCTTGTTACCTCATCCTGTGACTAATCCTTGGTCTAATTTGATTTATACCCCAGCATATCCAGTTATTTCAATGACATTAGAAATGGGGATTTAATCTAACTAACCATCAGTTGAACGCGATTACTTAAACAGACATCCTATCCCTTGTTAGCGCCGGTCTCGCTAGAAGTCTCAGCATGACTTCACGAATTTCATGTTGGTGCGGACGTACTCCGACTATATTTGAATCTATGTACACTATAGTGATAACAGACGGTCAAATAATCGAAGCAACTCACATACTTAAAGGATGTAAGCTAGGATTGGCTGATCATACGCTTGACATTGACCTCATGCCAGTCACACTTGGCAGTTTTGACGTAATTGTCGGTATGGATTGGTTATCTAAGAACCAAGCCGAGATTATCTATTGTGAGGAAATTGTTCGCCTTCCTCTCCTAAGTGGAGAAACCCTTTCTGTCCAAAGAAAAAAGAGTGGTGCTATCGTGGGAGTCATATTTTTCATGAAAGCACAAAAGTGTCTAGGTAAGGGTTATACTACCATTCTGGGTCTCGTCGTCGAGCAGCAATCTGAGGAGAAGAAGATTGACGACATTTCGATCGTTCATGATTATCCGAAAGTATTTCCCAAAGACTTACCTGGTCTTCCACCTCACCGTCAAGTCGAATTTTGAATTGACCTAGCACCCAGAGCAGCACCTATTGCTCGGGCACCATATAGACTTGCACCCGTGAACTGCAAGAGTTGTCTACACAATTGCAGGAGTTGTTGGATAAAGGTTTCATTCGACCTAGCTCATCGCCATGGGGAGCTCCAGTCCTATTCGTCAAGAAGAAAGACGGGACTTTACGCATGTACATTGACTACCGTGAGCTTAACCAAGTAACCATCAAGAACCGTTATCCTCTACCATGCATTGATGATCTGTTTGATCAGCTCCAGGGATCAAGATTCTATTCCAAGATAGATCTTAGATCCGATTATCATTAACTGAGAGTCAAAAACGAGGACATCTCAAAGATAGCATTCAGAACTAGGTATGGTCAATACGAATTCATGGTCATGCCATTCGGACTGACCGACGCACCCGCAGTATTCATGGATCTTATGAACCATGTGTGTAAACCTTACCTTGATCTGTTCGTCATCGTCTTCATTGACGATATCCTCATCTATTCTAAGGATAAGGAGGAGCATGAGGAGCACCTGTGTTTGATTCTGTAATTGCTAAAACAAGAACAGTAGTATGCAAAATTTTCTAAGTGCGAATTCGGGATTCGTGAAGTGCAATTCTTAGGACATGTAGTCAACGAGACGGGAATACATGTCAATCCATCTAAAATAGAAGCCATCAAAAATTGGGCGGCACCGACAACTCCGATTGAGTGCGACAATTTCTGGGATTGGCTGGCTATTACCGTCGTTTCATCGAGGGATTCTCCAAGATTGCTCAACCTCTCACTGCCCTGATGCAAAAGGGTAAACCCTATAACTGGGGTGACACCTAGGAGTAAGCGTTTCAACTTCTTAAACAGAAACTCTGCAGTGCACCTATTCTTTCTCTTCCGGAAGGAACGAATGACTTTGTAGTATACTGCGATGCATCCATTCAAGGTCTTGGTTATGTGCTGATGCAACGCGAGAAAGTGATCGGATACGCTTCTCGTCAACAGAAAATTCACAAGAAAAACTACATGACTCATGACTTAGAGTTGGGAGTCGTGGTATTTGCACTAAAGATCTGGAGACATTACTTGTATGGTACCAAGTGCACTATTTACACCGATCACAAGACTCTTCAGCACATCTTTGAGCAAAACGAGTTGAACATGCGACAGCGTCGTTGGGTCAAACTCTTGAACGACTATGACTGTGCGATCAAGTACCATCCGGGCAAGGCTAATGTGGTATGCCCTAAGCCGTAAAGAAACTAAATCCCGAATGAGTTTGAGCATTACAACTTACTATTCACTCCAGTTTACTTGATAAAATCCGTAAACTTGAAGCCCTGAAAGAGGAAAATCTACCGTTGGAAGCTACACGCGGTATGGAAGAACAACTTGAGGTTAAATCAGACGGCATTCACTACTTCACGGAGAGAATATGGGTTCCAGTGTACGGGAACCTAAGGGAACTGTTAATGGATGAAGCTCACAAATCCCTATACTATATTCATCCTGGTTCTGACAATATGTACCATGACCTACATGTGCTATACTGGAGGCCGAAGATGATAGCCGATATAGCCACCTACGTGAGAAAGTGCCTAACCTGCTCAAAGGTCAAGGTGGAATACCAAAAGCCTTCTAGTCTACTTTAACAACCCGAGATTCCAATGTGGAAATGGGAACAAATTTCTATGGATTTTATCAGCAAACTACCCCGAACTCCTAACAGATGCGACACCATCTGGGTGATCGTAGATCTCTTGACAAAATCTGCTCACTTCATAGCAATCAAAGAGACCGACAAGATTGAAAAACTTGTTCGTATTTATTTAAAGGAAGTATTCTCTTGGCACAGAGTGCCAATTTCTATTATTTCGGATCGAGATGCTCGATTCACCTCACGGTTCTAGCAATCATTGCAAAAAGCTCCAAGCACGCGTCTAGACATGAGTACAACATATCATCCACAAACCGATGGCCAGACGGAACGTACCATTCAAACCTTAGAGGACATGTTATGAGCTTGTGTGATTGATTTCGGTAACAATTGGGAAACTCACTTGCCTCTAATGGGGTTCTCCTACAATAAAAGTTATCACACTAGCATCAAGGCAGCACCATTCAAGGCATTATATGGACGTAAATGCCGATCTCCTATCTGTTGGGCTGAAGTTGGGGATAGCCAACTTACGGGTCCCGAACTTGTATTCGAAACCTCTGAAAAGATCGTTCAAATTAGAAACGGTATGGCGCCAGCTCGTGATCGTCAAAAGAGCTATGCCGATAAACGTCACAAGCCGTTAGAATTTCAAGTAGGCGACATGGTTCTACTGAAAGTCTCACCTTGGAAAGGTGTGATTCGCTTCAGGAAACGAGGCAAACTGAACCCTCGTTATGTTGGACCGTTCAAGATAGTGAAGAGAATTGTTCTAGTAGCGTATCAACTGGACCTTCCTGAAGGATTGAGTGGTGTACACAACGTCTTTCATGTCTCGAGCTTAAAGAAATCTCTAGCAGACGAGACACTCGCAGTTCCTCTTGAGGAACTACAAATCGATGATCAATTACGGTTCGTTGAAGAACCGATAGAAATCATGGATAGGGAAGTCAAAATGCTCAAACGCAGTAAAATCTCTATTGTCAGAGTTTGTTGGAACTCGAAACGCGGACCGGAATTCATATGGGAGCGCGAGGATTAGATGATGCGCAAGTATACTCATCAGTTCAAGCACTCCTCGTCAAACACTTAAGGTACTAGGGGATGATGTGACACACAAAAACTTTTTATTTATTTTAATTTCCGGGACGAAAATTCTTTCAACTAGGGGATGATATGACAATCCGGACTTTCCAGGTAAACTCTGTTAACCAAATCCAGTTAAATCTTAACCTAGTTAACCTAATTCAAACCTCAAGGACTTTTTCTGCCAAGTTCCAACACAGAAGCAGGAAATTTCAAGGACTAGATGTGTATTTTGACCAAACTTGATTTCTGTTTGACTTCTGAAAGTCAAACTCGTGACAACTAGCTTAAATTCATGTCCCATAACCAGTTTCTGTTGAGGATGTAATGATTACACACGATTAACTCATTTAAGATCATCATTAACACATTAAATTCGGAAATTGATTCGGATTAAACTTTAATTATGTGTATTAATGTCCTAACCATCGACTTAGTGGGTAAATACCATCACATTCATCGAATTCGTATACCAATTCACTAATTAAGCACCTACGCACACTAAACGAGCTCTACTGAAGCCTCTACACCATTCAATTCCACCGGAGATTGAACAAGGGTCACCGGAGACCAACACAGTCGCTGTCGGCATTCATTCTAGTAGTACACTAACAATCCACACTCCATTCTGGTAACCAATCGCATCCATAGCTTCATTTTCATTCCTAGATTGAAAGCCCTATGCTAATTAGGACTTGGATCAGCGAATTTAACAAGAATAGATTCTAGGGTTCTTAACACATTCGGGTTTAATCGAATTATATCCTACACCCGATTAAAATACAATTAAATCATATGGTTTGAATTGCAATTTGATACACTTTAAAAGCCCCATATTTATTGAATCAAACAATATCGAATTTTTTAAGATCCTGTAATTAGGGTTTGTTCATGATCTGTTTTGGGGGTTTTTAATCCTTGACTCAACCATAAATCAATTAAACTACAGTTAGACTCGGAACCCAGTGCTTGTTAAAAGCCCTATGAATCCAACACCTTTCAATATCAGAACCGGTCAAATCAAAATTGTGTTCTTAATCTAGGGTTTTGACACTTTAATCTGAAAATAAATGATTCTAAACGCGATGTTTTTGCAATTAATCATAACCATAGGTTCGTTGCGAACCGACTAACAAAACCCATTTGGTATTTCAATTGTTTGCGACCGGATTTGATGGTATTGGGTCGGGTTTCGATCGTTGGTGCGTAGGGGAGGGAAAACACAGGGACTTGTATAATTAAAGCATATGGATCAGGGTTCTTGTGCGATACCCTAGGGAGCGGAGTTGGTTAAGAGTGTGTGCTTGTGTGGGAGAGACCTGAGTTCGAGTCTCTCCACCTCTTTTTATTTTTAAAACATTTTTTCTATTATTATTTTAATATAAAATCCATACCCTATATTATTATATTAATATATTAAAATGTTTTAGCCTCGAAAATCACCCGTAGACTCGGGTTTGGTTTGTAACCCATATATATTATTAAAACCCACTTATAAAATAATATATTTATATAATTTTCAACCCACGATTCCAACTAAAAATATTATATTTATATATATAATTTTCACCACGTTTATAAACATTGTGTAATGTTTCAAACTAATAAATAATAGATTTATTTATATTATTACCCACGTTGTTATGATCCGAATAAAAATAATAGTTTTATTAATTTTGTCAAACAATTTAATGATCGTGTTATTTCTCTAAATTTAAAATAATATAATAACTTATATTATTTTCTTAGACCATTTTTAAATGATACAAATGCACGAATATATTTATTATATATTATTATTCGTAATTAGAAACATTCGACACGAAACGTATTTATCTTAATACTTATATTAAGAAATCCTTATTCCCGTGGACAAGTTCGTCTACTCGTCGATCCTAAGTATGTTCTTGGACGTTCAAAACATCTGTGTCGTCATCACAAAAATCCCATGTGTCCCTAACTATTATGCATGTAATTGTACGGCATTTTTAGACCGTTCATAGGCAAACCAATTGTGGTTTTTGTTGCATCCCTGTGTGGTGCTAACTGCTATCTACTACTCAACTTAGGTGAGTTTTCATGGCCCCTTTTACCGTTTTAAATAGGGGGAGAAACATGCATACAAACAAACATCATTTTACTTGTTTTCCCGTTGGGGAGAAACAAGCATACAAATGAACATCATTTTACTTGTTTTCTCGTTGGGGAGAAACATGCATACAAACGAACATCATTTTATTTGTTTTCCCATTGGGGAGAAACAAGCTTGCTGACAAACATCCTTTTACTTGTTTTTCCGTTGGGGAGAAACATGTACACAAATAAACATGGATCACATAGTACTTCACTACCACTTGCGTACTTAAGCGTAACACACTATCATTGAAAGTCCTCACACACATCGGATCGTTAATATGGATTTAGGGAGATAATGTTTGGTAGTACTACTGGGTTTGACAAACCCCACCCGCGTTAGTCTCGCTAACTCGATTGGAGGTCGAACAGGTGTAATATTGGACTAAACACCTTGCAAAGGTTGATAGACCTGGCGGGAGGCATTCAAACACAAACAGTCAGCTTCGGTTGCGAGTGCTTAGAGTAAATTGTACCTTGTCTAGCTAGCAATAGGTGTGACTTACGTACGTAGATCCTGCAAACACACAAACAATTTATTTACTTACAAACCTGTGAACTCATCAACCTCGTGTTAACACTTTTTCTTACATGTTTCTCAGGTCGCTAAGGCATATGTTGCACACCTAGGACATGCATGGAGTCCTACTATCATTGTATTCTTATGCAAACATTTAAAATAATTCACTTGCTTTTATTAAACTAAACTTGGACGTATTTGTTTTGTGCAATACTTTTTGACATAAACCATTTCTGTGTTAAACTCTGAACATCTAATGTTTTTGTTTAAACTCATATAGTGTCGTTTGACGTAACTAATGACTGAGATTCTGGTTTGTCACACGTCAAACGGTAAAACCCCGTTAGTGGATTTCGGGGGTGTGACATGATATTTTAATGGCTTACGATGCTTATCAGTATATCTATTTTGACGATCATGAGCTGCCGCCATATGGTTTCTAATTTGAACGATCATTTCAGATGTTTCGAAAGCGAGTTCAGGACTCGTAAGTTGGCTATCCCCAACTTCAGCCCAACAAGTAGGTGATCGGCATTTCTGCTCGTATAATGCCTCAAACGGTGATGCCTTGATGCTGGTGTGATAACTGTTATTGTAGGGGAACTCTACTAATGACAAGTGAGTTTCCCAACTGTTACCGATCACACAAGCTTGTATCATATCCTCTAGGGTTTGAATAGTACGTTCCGTTTGGCCATCTGTTTGAGGATGGTATCCCGTGCTCATATCCAGGCGCGTGCCTATAGCTTTTTGTAACGATTTCCAAAAACGTGAGGTGAATCGGGCGTCACGATCCGAAATGATATAAATTGGCACTTCGTGCCGAGAGACTACTTCTTTCAAAAATATACGAGTAAGTTTCTCCATTTTGTAAGTCTATCTGATTGCCAAGAAGTGAGCGGATTTTGTTAAACGATCTACGGTCACCTAGATGGTGCCGCATCCGCTAGGAGTTCGGGGTAGTTTGGTGCTAAAATCCATGGAAATTTGCTCCTATTTCCACATTGGGATCTCTGGTTGTTGAAGTAGACCAGAAGGCTTTTGGTATTCCACTTTGACCTTTGAGCAGGTAAGGCACATGCTCACAATGGTGGCTATATCGGTTTTCATCTTCGGCCACCAGTATAGCACCTTTAGGTCATGGTACATTTTTTCAGAAACTGGATGAATAGAGTATCGGGATTTATGAGCTTCATCCATTATTAGTTCCCTTAAGTTCCCGTACACTAGAACCCATATTCGCTCCACGAAGTAGCGACTGCCGTCTGATTTAACCTCAAGTTGTTCTTCCATGCCACGCTTGGCTTCTAACGGTAGGTTTTTCCCTCTTTCAAGGCTTCGAGTTGAGCACTATGGATTTTATCGAGTAATCAGGTGTGAATGGTAAGCGGAAATGCTCGAACTCGTTTGGGCTTGGTTTCCTTACGGCTTAGGGCGTTGGCTACCACATTAGCCTTGCCCAGGTGGTACTTGATAGCACAGTCATAGTCATTCAAGAGTTCAACCCAACGACGATGTCACATGTTCAACTCTTTCTGTTCAAAGATGCACTGAAGACTCTTGTGATCGGTGTAAATGGTGCACTTGGTACCGTACAAGTAATGTCTCCAAATCTTTAGTGCAAATAACATGGCTCCCAACTCTAAGACATGAGCCGTGTAGTTTTTCTCATGGATTTTCAGTTGACGAGAAGCGTAGGCGATCACTTTCTCACGTTGCATCAGTACACAACCAAGACCTTGAATGGATGCATCACAGTACACTACAAAATCATTCGTTCCCTCGGGAAGAGATATGTTTAAGCAGTTGAAACGCTGACTCCTGGGTGTCACCCCAGTTATAGGGTTTACCCTTTTGAGTCAGGCAATGAGAGGTTGAGCAATCTTGGAGAATCCCTCGATGAAGCGACAGTAATAGCCAGCCAATCCCAGAAATTATCGCAGCTCATTGGAGTTGTCGGTGCCGCCCAATCCTTGATGGCTTCTATGTTAGATGGATCGACATGTATTCCCGTCTCGTTGACTACATGTCCTAAGAATTGAACTTCACGAATCCAGAATTCGCACTTGGAAAATTTTTTGTACAACTGTTTTTGTTTTAGCAAATCCAGAATTAAACGCAGATGCTCCTCATGTTCTTCCTTATTCTTGGAATAGATGAGGATATCGTCAATGAAGACGATGACAAACTAATCGAGGTAAGGTTTACACACACGGTTCATGAGATGCATGAATACCGCGGGTGCGTTGGTAAGTCCGAATGGCATGACCATGAATTCACAGTGACTATACCTAGTTCTGAATGTCATCTTTGAGATGTCCTTATCTCGGACTCTCAGTTGATGATAACCAGATCTAAGATTTATCTTGGAATAGAAGCTTGATCCTTGTAGTTGATCAAATAGATAATTAACTCGGGGTAGAGGATAACGGTTTTTGATAGTTACTTTGTTTAGCTCACGGTAATCAATGCATATGTGGAATGTCCTGTCTTTCTTCTTGACGAATTGGACTGGAACTCCCCATGGCGATGAGTTAGATCAGATGGATCCTTTATCCAACACATCTTGCAGTTGTGTATATAGTTCGTGTAATTCACAGGCTGCAAGTCTACAGGGTGCCCGACAAATAAGCGCTGCTCCGGGTGCTAGATCGATCTAAAAATTCGACCTGATGATGCGACGGAAGACCAGGAAAGTCTTCAGGAAATACTTCCGGATAGTCACGTACGACTAGGAATGTTGTCAGTCTTCTTCTCCTCAGATGAGTGCTCGGCGACGAAAGCCAAAAATAGTGGTATGACCTTTTCGTAGACACTTTTTTGCTTTCATGAATGATATGATGCCAACGACTGCACCACCCTTTTCACCTTGGATAGAGAGGTTTCTCCGCTCTAGAGAGGAAGGCGAATGATTTTCTCATGACAGATAATCTTGGCTTGGTTCTTAGATAACCAATGCATACCGACAATTACGTAAAAAACGCCAAGTGTAACTGCCATGAGGTCAATGTCATGCTGGGGTATAAATAAAATTAGACTAAGGATTAGACACAGGATAAAGCAATAGGGTCAAATGGAGTTTATTGTTGGAGTGTAAGGAATAACGTGTTAGCTTAGAAAGAATTCCTCAAATTCCGCTTACGTAGCTGGAGTCGGTGAGTTTACCATGAGGTTCTACTATAGTTTCAATCGAGGTGGTTTCCTTGATCAAGTTTGGATGAGGGTCTTAAGTTCACTAAGACTCTTACATGAGCGAAATAAAATGATGGATCCTATTGATGATAGTTCAGTGTGTCCGTAAACATCTTTAACCTGATAGTCGCGTCTATCAACTGTTGAACAGGTTTAACGATATCAACTAGTCGTTGAGCGGGTTACGTCAATTTCTACAGACAGCGGAAACTTACGTTTGTAAGGCACAGATTAGGACCATTTATCCACACACTAGGTTTCACCAAGACTTACATGCACCTCAAATTACTATTACGTGTGCACCCGTAATGATAATTTGCTTTGCATGCTCACCCTAGCTTCTCCCTGTCCTATGTCAAAATGTCCTTTAGTTTGTATTTCCAAGTGTAGAGTTTTGTCAAATATGATAAGTCATCAAGAGGCTTAATCATCAACCATCAATTGATCAACTAGGACTCATATCAGGATGAGTAGTCGGGAATCGTTTGATCCGAGTATTACCTCAAGTTAAAATACACTATGATGGTCTAATCCAGCGGATTATAGATGGAATTATGCACGCGAAATGCGACTTTGAGAATTTCATCTAGTTCATGGTTATGCGTTACTGGAAGAGGCAAAGTAGCTGTCCTTCCAACTGAGTCAGGATAAGGTTTGAGTATGCAATGAGCAAGGCGTTCTCAACCTTGTGGTCAATCTTTCTTCAACAGAATATCGACCAAAGCGCAAGCCCAAGGCTCGAGAAAGTGATGAAATCTACGTGTCAATGAATTTCTGCAATAATACTATCAACAGTCTGCTCCACATGATGTACCTTAAGTGAGGTCCACGGGTTAGGGCTTGAAGTGGAGTAAAGCTAGTGAGATCGGAGTATTGTTGCGAGTGGGTGCAAGAGGGATTCGCTTTTGACGAACCCAACTCCTAAATAGACATGTGCTAGTGTTGTGTGTCGTCCCTAACACGTACTTGTGAAGGCCCACCATTCCTGATTGTGTCATCGATAGGCTCAAGTCGGTGTTATCTCCGGCGCTGATGGTGTAACAAGGGTGCAGATGATGGTGGTGTGAGTGACTCCTCTGAAGGCTCTGTCTTGCTACCCTTGGACGGGAGTGGATGTTGTTTTGGTGATTCCTCGAGTGTCGCCACTGGGAATGATAATGCAATGAGAATGACGTGTCCCTCATCAGCAGAGGGTGATATGGATGATGTCATCATGCCTGCAATGCAATGTATGTGTGGATGCTATGTGTATCATGTATGAGTGTCTGTGTCGTGTAACTAATGCATGTGTGCGGTTATAGTCTAGTATGCAATCCTAGTTCTCTATAACCAATGGCTCTGATACCAATCTGTCACACCCCCAAATTCAACTAACGAAGTTTTACCGTTTGGCGTGTGACAAACTAGGATCTCAGACTTTAGTTACTTCAAACGACACTATATGGGACAACAATGAAATATCATAAAAGTTTAGAGTAAGTGTGGAAGCGTTTAACAAAGAAAGTAAATGCGCAAAACATTAGCGCCCATAGTCTAGTAATAACAGGAAACCTAATAATTGTTTGATGGTTTGACAAGTGATGGATATGTTAAGTAGACACCATGCATGCCCTAGTGTGCACATGCTTAACGTCCTAAGAAAACATGTAAGAAAACGTGTCAACACTAGGTTGGTGAGTTCACAGGTTTCAAGTATGTAAATAAAGCGTTTACCAGATTATGTACATTCACTATGCATATCAAATAAGTAGCTAACCTATGTTCATGTCTTACTAAAGCGCTCGCAACCGAAGCAGACTAATTGTGTTTGAACACCTCCCACCATGTATATCAACCATGGAGAATGTGTTAAAGTCAATATTTCACCCGTTCGACCTCCAATCGAGTTAGCACGACTAATGCTCGTGGGGTTTGTCAAACCCAGTAGTACTACCAAAATTTCCTCGCTAATTCCATATTAATGGTCCGATGTGTGTGAGGAATTTCATGATAGTGAGTTACGCTTAGTCTCAACAGCGATAACATATGAATTACAATAATCAAAAGAGTTTGCGTCATGTTTTCTCCCCCAACTTGAAAAACATGTAAAATAATGTTTGTTTGTGTGCATGTTTCTCCCTGTCACACCCTAACCGACGGCGGAAACGTCGGGGCGCGACATGTAGACTGTTCAAAAGCACATGGTTCAACTAAAATTTTCGTATATTAAAATCACTAAATTTCATAACAAGTTCAACAAATACAATCAAAGAAAATGAAGTACATCAACAAGTTTTAACTATTTATTTAACTAGGTCCTCAATTCCTATGTGTAGCATCTTGAATATGAACTCAAAGCTTAGTACCTGAAACATGTTTAAAATGAGAGGGTCAACTATAAATAGTTGGTGAGCGTACATAGGTTTTGACACCACAAGTAAAATTTAAATGTTTTGTGTACAATTCATATGATGCATGGTTTATAAAGCATTTATGGAGAATCTAAGTTAAGCTAGATGTACAAATGAAACTTTGTAATTGAAGGGCATAACAACACATGTTATCCTAATGTAGGGCATAACAACACATGTTATCCTGATGTAAATGTAGGGCATAACAACACATGTTATCCTGATGTAAATGTAGGGCATAACAACACATGTTATCCTAATGTAAATGTAGGGCATAACAACACACGTTAGCCTGAAATAATGTATTTGTGTTTGCACGTGTATCTCATGTATAGGTAGCCTTAATTAGCATTCAAGCATAAAGCACAAATAAACACATATAATCATATTATAGAATTGTACGTGTGTAATTGCAAATAATATTTTAATGTAATCATGTTTCACCCCAAAAAGGTACAAAAGGAAAAAGGGGCTATGTAAACTCACTTGTATCGAATGTAGTGGTTAACACGAGCTTTGGGTAGCACAAGTGATTTGACCTAAAGTGAAATGAACTTGAATTAATAATGTGCACAATGTCTATGGTAGAGTCTAGGGTTTTAACGGGAGTGAGTGTAAAGACAACGAGTTTGTGTTATCACAAGGAGTTTGACATAAATTGACATTTGTATTAAATAAAAGCTTGATATATATAAGTGTTGGTTTCATAGATTTCAAAGAAAGTATTACTTGTCTTGGGATGTTAGGTTTAATACTTTAAATAAATAAATCCCTTTATTTATTTAAAACTAATTAGTCTTTAAAAAAAATGGTGTAATCTAATTAAATAAGTTTTATTTTATTTATTTGATTATAACAATGTGTCAAAAATATAGGGTAAATATATATTAGTACAAATAAAACCCTAAATGAATTTGTTAATGTAAGAAGGTAACTAATAAATAAATTATTTATTATTTAAGTAGTATGTTAAAAAAAATATGAGGAATGTAAATGTATTTATCTATATATATTAGAAAAGTTTTATTTGTTTAGATATGGTTTAGGCTATAATATATAACAAATGATTTATAAACTTTGTTTTATGAGAATAAACCTTTATAAAAATCTTGTCACAATATTTATATAAAATTAGGTAATTTAAAATACTTAGTTTTGTAATGAAATAATTTGGTTTAAAAATATATTTTTAAATGATTAAAATGAGATTTCAAACACTTTAATTGGTAAAGTAGTGGTTTTATGTTTAAAGTGGTAATTTATTGAGCCAATACGTTCTGAAATATATTCGGTTTATAAAAATAATTTTTAATAAATCAAATTATGATTTAAAAATTGTTTTAAAATAAAAAGAATGCCACCCGGCTCGAACCCGGGTGGATTCTGTGTTGCACTCGCGGCTTACCACCGGACCAGGGGTACTAACTCGTGTACAAACCCGGTTTGATTGGCTCTTAACAGAGAGTGATAAGAGGGCCGGGTCTGGTCAGGGGGAGATGCGCAAAAAGGGATCTGAGTTGTGGGTTTAGGTGGGTTTCGAACCCACACCACTCCCCTAGACACCTTCCGTTTTAACCGGTTGGTCTGGGGGTGGTTCACTGATATGACTTGAATACAAATGGTGTTAACAGAGTAAAGTTAAAATCCCTTTTTTTTTCTTTTAAACTCATACGAACAGATTATGGGATTTCCAGAAATTGAACCCATTTTTTATTTGTGTTTTGCAAGATGATAAGGGGCTTTCGATCAATGGTTAAAAACGAAACGAATTATGTAAATGGTACCTGAAATGGTTGCGTAACGACGCCTGGAGACTAAGTGGACAGAGCCGATGTTTTGGGCGCTAGATCGATGAACAGAGATGGAATGAGACTCAATTGAGGCTTGAGCGAGATTATATAGGGTCGTGCGAAGGTGCACGAAGTTTTAATTCGTTTAATTTCATCATTAACGTGTGATTTGATTGAGAGGTTTACGGGTGACAGCTATGATTCTAATTACGCGTTAATCCGTTTGAAATCGAATGAATTGGGTCGTGAAACTGGGTTAGGTACATGCACGATCAGTCTACGCATGATTTTCGGGATTGAAACGCGGTTAATCTGTCGAATTGAAACCGAATTGATTCGGCTTTGACTCCGGGAGGTCAAACCATTCGAATTTGAATTCGTCCGCGTAATTGAACGAATTGGGCCAATATACGGATTGAATTATGGTCGATTATTGATTTTGTGCGTAGTGATAGCCCATAACAACAGGTTTATCGATTTCCTATGTTGAATTTTATGGTTTTTGGGCATGTTTGACTTTGAGAGTCAAAGTTGACGAATGGAGTCAAAATTGATCCATGTGGGGTCAAATTTAGGCCAAAGGTTCGATTGTAACGGTTAGGAGTTTAAGTTTATGATTCAAAAGACTTTGGGGGGGTTCACTAAGGTTTAAAGGGGTTTAAATGGAATAAAATAAAAAAATAAAAAAGTTCATGACCAATAATATTTTATTTAAATTCTTATTAATTAAATAAAAAAATTGTTTTTATAAAATTTATAAAAATCTACCATTATATGTTTTATTATAATTAATTTATAAAGGGAAAATTCCAATTTTATAAAAATTATAAATTATATAATTGATTTATTTAATAACATCAAATATTTATATATTTACATAAGTGTGTGTGTATATATATATACATATCTGTATAAATATACGTACAGATGTTTTACATATCTAATTGAAAATAATATATTAATGTAAGATTGAAACTTCGATTTGACGTACGTTAAAATAATAATTTATGTGACGTAATGTGTTAGCCAGGTACGAGAGTGAAATGGAGTGTCATTATTGCATAAAATAAAATAAAATAATACTAGAAAATCCTGGATGTTACAGTCTCCCCATGTTAAGGGAATATCGTCTCGAAATTTAACTAGTGTAGGCTACTTAATCAGAAAAGATGAGGGTTTGGATTCCCAGTGCGTTTTGACTATCGGTTTGAGAAGTACATTTGATAACAAGATTCAGGTCGGTTCCTCAAGGTCAGGCACGAAGAATGACAGTGGGTTTAGTTTCGAAATGAACTCAAGGAGAAAGTTTGTTGAATAATAATTTGGGTTCTAAAGTTGAAATGCATTACTTGGAATGGATTTGATAGGGATTTGACGATCAGGGTTTGCTTGAGATGTAGTCTAATATGTTTTCTCCCCAACGGGAAAACAAGTAAAATAGTGTGCATGTTTTCTCCCCCAATTTAAACTAGTAAAGGGGCCGTGAAACTCAGCTGAGTTGTGTACGAGCAGTAGATAGCACCACACAAGAATGCAAGTAGGAAACACAAAAGATTGCCTGTGGACTGCCTACGTATGCCCTAAAATTATAAGCATAATATTTAGGGATACAATGGGTTTTTGTGACGAAGACACGGAAGATTTGAACGTCCTAAAATATACCTAGGATTAATGAGTAGACGAACTTGTCCACGGGGATAAGGATTTCTTAATATAACAATTAAGATAAAAAGTGTTTCGTGTCGAACGTCTCTAATTACGAATAATAATATTTAAATAATTATTTGTGTGTAGCACAATTTAATAATGGTCTAGGAAAATAATATAACTATTATATTATTTTAAGTTTAGAGAAATAACACGGTACATAAATCTTGTGGCAAAATAAATAATTATATTATTTTTATATAAAAACATAAACGTGGGTAAATAATATTAGTAATTATATTATTTAAAAGTTTGAAATGTTACACAAAGTATATTAATGTGGTGAAAATGATATATAAATATATTATTTTTAATTCGAGTCGTGGGTTGAAAATATTATAAACATATTATTTTAAAAATTGGTAATATTAATAAATATGGGTTACAAAGCTAGACCCGAGTCCACGGGTGGTTTTCGGGGCTAAAACATACAAATATATTAATAACTTAATATGGGAAATGGTTTTTATAAAGTGGAATCCAAAGAAAAAGTCCCAAAAATATAATTGCACGAGACCCGTTTCGAACCCGGGTCTCCTGCGTGTATGCACTAAGTCTTAACCAAACTTGCCCGCTAGGGAATCACGTTAGAAACCGGATCAAAACGATTTAACCTACATCTCCACTGTGTTCTTCCCCTATACCCAAATCTGATCGAAAACCAGTCCTAAACCCTCAAATCTGGTCGCGATCAGTCGAATTATCAAAGGGGTTTTGTTAGTTGGTTCATAACGAATATGTGGTTAGGTTTAATTGCAAAAGCATCATGTTTAGAATCGTTAATTTATAGTTTGAAGGGCCGAAATCCTAGATTAAGAACACAGATTTGATTATATAGAATTCTATGATAAAACTTGTAGGAATCATAGGGCTTTTGACAAACAAAGAATTGCGAGTCAACCCCTGTGGTTTAATTTGATTGAAAAGGTGATTTGATTGGGGCTCGATCAAACTGAAAACGTATGATCCCTAGATTCTTAATCTCGGTCAAATCGATAATATGGGATTGAATTTATATAGGGCATTCAAAGAGTATGATATTGCAAAACTAATTATGTAGTTTAATTGGATTTAAATCGGGTCTATAGTGGAGTTCGATTAAACCCGAAAGTACATGAACCTTAGAATTCGTTCATGGTTAATTCTATGTTGTAAGCCACAATTGTGATAGGACTTACGATATAGACACTGAAACGAAGGTAATGATGTAAGAAATTACCAGAATGTGATACGGATTGATGGTGCACGGCTAGAACTCAGTTCCGGCGATGTGTGCTTGTTCTCCTATGACTTCTGCTGCGACTCCGGACGGATTGAGGTGTGAAACAGGTTCTGTGATGCTCGATTACGGTACGCACGATGTTTGATTTCAAGAATAATGATTGAATTAATCGAATTTGACGAGTACATGATGAGGAGTCGACGGTTATGTCTTGAATACCCATAATTGTGTTTAATTCGACATAATAAAGGTAATTAAAGCTGTAATGACAATCGTTAATGACACCAACGTGCAATTCAATTACAAATTCGAACAGAAAACTGTTATGAAGCTTGAATTTGGATCATTTGTCGCTAATTTGACTTTCAAAAGTCAACTAAATTGACTTTGGTTATATTACAGATTCAGTCCCTGTGGTTTCTTATATTTGAGTTTTGAATATAGGCAGGATTAGTCCCTAGGGTTAGAGATAAGTGAACTAGGTTAGGATTTAACAGAAAATGGTTAACGGGGTTAACCCTAATTAGTCGGATGTCACATCATCCCCTAGTTGAAAAAATTTTCGTCCTGGAAATTAAAATAAAAAAATTTTCTGGGTGTCACAGTTTGATTAAAGGTGGTGGTGAAGTGTGGATGTGTCTTTGGAGGGTGATATACATGCATGTATATATAGTCCTCAACATAGATAATATCCATTAGGTTATATGTCCACAAGAGACATACTTGTCTCCTCAAGACAAGTTGGTTGGGGATAAGGAGGCAAGACCAAGGGTGGGAGGTGTTTGGCCGTAAAGGAGATGACCAAGGGGGGGAAGGGTAGGGTAGGGTGTGCGGTGTGGTGCGTTACCCGCTCATTCCGAGTCCGGTATAATCCCCGTGTGTCGTCTTTTCCAATTGTCATTTCGTGCCAAGATGGGTCGGGTATTTATAAAATTAAATATAATTTTAGTAGTTTTGGGCATAATACGTGACCGCGTCACATGTTTAGTTTTTATTTCCACACGGGTAGTTATTCTCTACTATTAAAAATAAAGAGAATGTTTCGAGGGATTAAATTTTATTTTCATTTTACCACCAACGTGATACGAGGTTCGATGTGTCTCGAAAATCCCTAATATTTCCTTCGTAGTTGTATAGTGGTTGGAGTTTACTAGACCGGGTTAGACCAAATAAATAATTAATTAGTCTAATATGCATAGTCTCGTGTAATTATATTTAAATAATTATGTGGTAAAATTACCAGTTGTCACAGTGCCACCTGATAGTGTCGCCAGGCACACTATAGTGTCGCATGAACTTGCGTTCAGGACTTTGTGTCGTGATTTAGGAGGGTCACCAACCTTAGTGTCGCCAGATGCTACTGGCGACACTCTTATTGTCACCAAGGGAATGACACGTGTCCAATCCTTTAATTTCTTGGGCACAACGCCACCTCCCCAGCTTCGTCCCCGTTCGAGTCTCGCTACTTGCAGGTGGCGACACTCCTTAGTGTCGCCTGATGAGCAAAAATCCCATACAGGCCCCTTTCCAGTCCAAAATCATAACTTTTACGTTCCAAAACGTTCATCTAGATTCCATGAAGCCAGATCCATCCTTTTTAACCCATTCCATATGTAAAACCTTTGGCTTTTTGAGAAAACCCACATAAAAACCTAAACCCATTTTTCAAGTAAAAATTTGGGTCTAGAAGGGTTTCTTACCAGGTTTTTCACGTGATTCTTCCTCCTTCAGTCTACGGAAATTTTTGGTAATGATTACGGGTCACGGTGACAGCCTCGGTTGTGGGTTTTGGAGCTTCCTCTCTCTACTTTCTCCCTCTTGCTGTCCATGGCGAAGATGATAATGGAGGAATGGGGAAGATGAGGTGGGTTTTACTGTAACATTTCTGATTTTTAGTATTCATATTTCAATTCAATGTAATGAAATTTCAAGTTCTATACTTGTGACATACCGGATTTAATTACGCTTTTGTAATACAAATTATGTAATCATCGTTCCATTTAATGAAATGTAAATGTTTTTATTTAATTGTGTACAAAATACATATATATATATATTTTATTTTATAAATTTAATTAAAATTTTATAAGTTTAAAACTTATATAAAATTCTATATAAAAATCTATATTTAAAAAGTTACATATTTAATAAAATAACATATTTTAATAAGATTAATAACTTTTAATAAAATTATTATTTAAATAATAATAAAATAAGTTTATAAAAATATTTTTAAATTTATTTAATTTAAAAGAAATTAAATTAATTTATTTAAATAAAAGTTCAGGGTTCATTTTGTAATTAATTAAACTATAAGGTTTTGAGTCAAAAATCTGTTGAGGGGCTGTTTCTGGACAAATGAAACTGCAAGGGCTCATCCGTAATTAACTCAGGGTCCATTTTAAATCAAAATCAAAACACAGGGACTAAACCTGCCATTTTCCTATTCGCGTTTCCGGTCACCCCCAACCTTGGTCCGGCGGTCCGAAGCTTTCTCCGGCGAACACCCCGACAGGGCTGTTCCCTGCACCTCAACGCCCGACAAAAGTTTCCCCGACTTCGTCTCCCCCACGCGAACTAGACCCCTCGACCAATTGGTCTCCCCATCACACGGATTGTCTGATCCTGTTGGTGGCCGAGAACCCACGCCCGAATTCAGGCCCGACAGGCCACCTCCACGCCTGTCGATGGTCTGGTTAGCTTCGTCTCGTCCAGAAGAATGTTCAGGCATGCTCAATTGCTTGTCTCATTATCAGGATCAAGCCCGACTATAAATGGCCATGGTCGGCCCTGCACGAACTGGTTACCCTCCTTCCACACACTCACACTCCAAATTGAGGACTCCAACACCTTCGTCGACCCTGAGTGAAGCTACGACCAGGATTTCAGGAGCCAATTCCACACAGAAATCGAATTCCACTTGTGACATATTCGAGTTCAAAGACCGTGCCAACCAGACCCGTTTCGACTTGGTTCGAGTCTCAAAACAAGTCCACTGCCTTCTATTACTCCCTGGTAATCAATCCAACTCAAAATCGCGGCATTCGCACGAGGATTGCCGAGCAAACTCGAGTCCTCGGACGCGATTGCCGGATTGCCGAGGACCAGCGACCAATTTCTAAGTCGTGTATATCAATTAATTAACACACACATAACCAGCGATGGGCTGTGGCCCGGCTGGTTATGCGTGTGTGTGTTTGATCTAGTGGTCGCGGGTTCGAGCCTGCTGGCCTCCGGCCCAACCCCATTTTTTATTCTGTTTTCATTTTTTTATTTTATTTAATTATCTTAACTTATTTTAATACCATTTTATACAATAAATACTAAAACGAGTCGGTTTACGTGTTCGTTTATTTTAAAAAAATCGATTAAACTATATTTTTTTAACCATCCCATTCTTTTATATATAATATTTTTATAAAATTATTAAAATACATTTAATATATAAAATGTCCTTTATTTTTATAAATCTTGTAACATTTTTTATAAAATTATTAAAATACATTTAATATATAAAATGTCCTTTATTTTTATAAATCTTGTAACATTTTTTATAAAATTATTAAAATACATTAAATATATAAAATGTCTCATTATTTTTATATGAACCTAGCATTATATTTTTTTTTATTTTATGAACTTGTTTAAATAAATAAAGACTTTTCTTTTGTTATTATTATATAAATACATTGAATATAATAATACTTGTTTAAAACAATATATATATATATATCCTTATAAGTTAAAGTTTTACAAAAAACCCATTATCATTCTATTTCTATACTTTATACAAATAAATATTAAAGAAAATTATATTAGAGCCTATATACATTTAAATACAAATACACACCTATACGCATACAATAATACCCATTTGTCTACATAGGGTATCAACGTGCTTAGGCTTCCGCATACTTATCACCTACACGCGTGGAAAATACCCGCTTGCAAGGTGAGTTACATAGCCCCTATTTTTACATTTTTATACGTTTTGGGGTGAAACATTATACATGCTACTCACATTGTTTGTACGTGTTATACATGAGACTATATGTTTATTCTTTGGATGTACATACATTTAAACACAAGACAACCAACTGTAATATTGATAGATCTATTGTGCCTGACCAGCCCACCCGGTTAGGGTGTTTATTACTGCATACTCGGATATAACCGCGTGTTATATTCAATCATACCGGATATAGTGGGTAACTATATTCAAGCATACCGGACTTAGCTGTTGTGCTCTGTTCAAGCGCGTCAAACTCGGTTTGAATTGTGATTTAAATAAATGTTACATCATATGCTATGTTTAACAAGATAAACAATGAGTTGCAAAACGATTTACAACTACTATTTACAGGAAATACTAAACCTATGTACTCACCAACTTTTTAGTTGACACTTGATTTAAATAATGTTTCAGGTTTGGATATGTGACTGCTTGCCGAAGATCTCTCCACTTAGGAACTATGGACCTAGTTAAATAAATTAATGTTTTGAACTAGACTAGGTTATTTGAAATGTATTGTATTTGGAACTTGTTGTCTTTAAATTAAATGAATGAATTATGCAACCTTTAGTTATCATGTGCTTTTGAACAATCATCACATTGTCCGCCTCGATGATTCCGCCATCGGTCGGGGTGTGACAGATTGGTATCAGAGACATGGTTATAGGGAATTAGGTTATTAGACACAATGACCTAGACTATAACCCTAGGACTCCCTTTTATGTGTTATGTGCTAAATGATTAATTGCTATGTGAATTATTTGTAGTTAGGTATTATTTGAATTTTCCCAAGTTTGGTACATGAGACTTATACACATACATACAAGACTTTGATACATGATACATACTTTACATACACATTTGATCAACACACTTATGCAAACAAATACACTACAAATCCTTGTCCATACTCTCTCCTCATCCATATAAATTGCAACATTTCTACACATTTTATACACATAAACTCTCAATTCTACTAAAATCTTAAAATCTCGTCAACGACTTAATTTCTTGAAACCAGTAAAGGACACGTGCAATCTGGAAGGGTGACACCTGTACATTGGGTTTTCTGTCTAGGAAAGCATTTCGTATAAATCCAAATAAACGGACCCGTATGCTTTCCTGGGAATTCCTGACGTGAGTGTTTACCTATAGGCTAAAGCATGTCTCTTTGAAAGTTTTGAGGAATTATTTAACGTTGATAAGTCAATGTATTCGCAAGGATACGATCCGAACTTAAACTCAAAATCTGGGGACATTATAGCAAAATAGGAAAAACTAGACGAACATGCAAAACAAATCATTATTACGGGTGCACACGTAATAACAATTTGTGGTGCATGCAAGTCCCGGCAAATTTCTATTATGCAAATAATGATCTATAACATCATGTCCTACCCGGAAAGGATGACTTAGTTTCCCCTATCAACTTAGAATAAATACACACGCACTAGCACGCGTCATGATAAATCTCATATTTCTGCTTACATTATTTCCCGCTATAACTCGTATTTATCCGTCTTATCTAAAATATCCTTGTCTTTTCTTATGATGTTAGAATGCCTCCTCGACGTGCAAACTCTAGCACTTCCAACCAGGATCTTGCTACTCTTCTTGCCCAGCTAGTAGGGCAAATGACTCAAGCAAATAACAACAGTGACGGGTCTCACAACATCCAAGGGAACGGTGGTACCAACCCGCCTCATTGCACGTTTAAGCACTTTAACTCGTGCAATCCTACTAAATTCTTCGGAACTGAAGGTGCTACCGGCCTACTTCAATGGTTTGAAAGCATGGAAAGCACGTTCCTAAACAGTGACTGTCCCGATAATCTTCGGGTTCGCTATGCCACAAGTGTACTTCAAAAGAGAGCCCTCACCTGGTGGAACAGTGAGAAACGCACTCGTGGTGCTGAGGTTGCTACATCCTTATCATGGGATGATCTGAAAAAGGCCATGACTGATGAATTCTGTCCTCGGAATGAAATGAGGAAGCTCGAGGCTGAATTTTGGGATCTTGCCCAAGACAGCGGGGATAATCTGGCTTACACCACCCGGTTCCAAGAACTAAGTCTTTTAGTGCCTCACATGATCACTCCCCTTGCTCGGGGAATTGAAAAGTACATAGGCGGCCTGCCTATGCAAATTCAAGATGCTGTGCTAGGAAGCAATCCTCCTACTCTTGAAGCTGCTATCCGCCTATCTGCTACATTATCCGACAACCATGTCAAAGCCGGAACCTTAACAAGAAAGGGTTCCAAGAAGGTTGTGTCTACTCTTGCGGCAGTCAAAGATGTGAAACCCGAGTCTTCTAACCGCAACAAGAAACGAAAGGGTCGAAACTTTGCAGCCGTAATTCCCGCTGTACCTACTAATCAAGTGGCCCCTTTGGGTCAAAACCCGAAAATTTATCAGGGCCCGAATCCCCAATGCCAGACCTGCAAGTACCATCATCCTGCCAACTTACCATGCCGATTGTGTTCGAGCTGCGGAAAATACGGACACGTGGTCACTACTTGCCGTACCCGTCCTCCCGTCCATCAAGCTGCTCCAGCCATCCGTCCCAACTATCCGGCACTTCCCAATGGTAGGGCATGTTACGAGTGTGGAGACCCAGACCACTTCCGTGACCGATGCCCAAAGCTTCATCGTCAAGGTGGTCCCCAAGGACGAGCGTTTAACATAAACGCTAATGAGGCACAAGCAAACAACGACGTGATAAACGGTACGTTTCTCGTAAACAATCATTATGCATCCATTTTATTTGATACCGGTGCCGATAGGAGTTTCGTGTCTCTTACCTTTGAATCTCAACTTGCTAAACAAAGAACGAAACTTGACAATCCTTATTCCGTGGAGATAGCAAACGGGAAATCTATTGCTATAAACTCTGTTATCCGCAACTGCGATCTCGAGCTTAATAATCATGAATTCTCTGTTGATCTCCTTCCAATGCAATTGGGAAGCTTTGATATTATAATTGGCATGGACTGGTTATCCAAGCACCATGCCGAGGTTATTTGCTATGAAAAATGCATTCGTATACCTCTCCCTTCGGGTGACACGTTAGTTATTTTCGGTGAAAAACCGTGTCGTGGTCTTCAAATCATGTCTTGCACATTGGCACAAAAGTACTTGCGGAAAAAGTACGTTGCATTCTTGGCCCACATAGTTGACACGAAAGACAAGGGTAAGAAATTGCAAGACATTCCAATCATCCGAGATTTTCCCGAGGTATTCCCCGAGGATTTACCTGGTCTTCCTCCCACTAGACAAGTGGAGTTTCGTATCGACCTTGTGCCCGGGGCAACTCCCGTGGCAAAGGCCCCCTATCGTCTTGCACCTTCCGAAATGCAAGAACTCGCAAGTCAATTACAAGAACTCTCATCCAAAGGATTCATCCGCCCGAGCCATTCACCTTGGGGTGCTCCCGTGTTGTTCGTAAAGAAAAAGGATGGATCTTTTCGAATGTGCATTGATTATCGTGAACTCAACAAGCTTACAATAAAGAACCGTTATCCTTTACCCCGTATTGACGATCTTTTCGATCAACTTCAAGGTTCAACATGTTTCTCCAAGATTGACCTTCGTTCCGGATACCATCAACTTCGTGTTCTCGATGAAGACATTCCAAAGACGGCCTTTCGGACTAGATATGGTCACTACGAGTTCATGGTCATGCCATTCGGTTTGACTAATGCACCTGCGGTCTTCATGGACCTCATGAACCGTGTGTGCAAACCTTATTTGGACAAGTTCGTGATCGTTTTCATTGACGACATTCTCATCTATTCTAAAACGAAAGCAGAGCATGAACAACATCTTCGTTTGATCCTGGAACTCTTGAAGAAAGAACAACTATACGCCAAGTTCTCTAAGTGTGAATTCTGGCTAAAGGAAGTTCAATTTTTGGGACACATAGTCAACGATAAGGGAATTCATGTGGACCCGGCAAAAATCGAAGCTGTAAAGAATTGGAGTACTCCTAAGACTCCTACCGAGATTCGTTCCTTCCTTGGACTAGCAGGTTACTACCGTCGCTTCATCTCAAATTTCTCCAAGATTGCGGTTCCACTCACTGCCTTGACTCATAAAGGTAAATCTTACGAGTGGGGACCCAAGCAAGAGGAAGCTTTTCAAACTCTCAAGCACAAGCTCTGCAATGCTCCTATACTAACTCTTCCTAGTGGTAATGACGACTTTGTCGTTTATTGTGATGCATCCAACCAAGGTCTTGGTTGTGTTCTAATGCAACGTGGCCAAGTAATTGCATACGCATCACGTCAACTCAAAATCCATGAGAAGAACTATACGACCCATGATCTCGAGCTTGGTGCTGTCGTTTTCGCCTTGAAAATTTGGAGACACTATCTTTATGGTACCAAATGCGTGGTTTTCACCGACCACAAAAGTCTCCAACATATTTTCAATCAAAAAGAGCTTAATATGAGGCAACGACGATGGGTTGAACTTCTAAACGACTACGACTGCGAGATCCGCTACCACCCCGGCAAAGCAAACGTTGTAGCCGACGCCTTGAGTCGTAAAGAACATATCATGCTTCATAGTGCTTATATTCATAACGATATCCAAGCCCGTATTCTCAAAGCACAACACACCTCGGTTACCGAGGGAAACATGTATCAAGAAATGGCATGTGGTGTAGAACTCTTGTTAGAAACCAAAGCCAACGGCCTATTGTACTACTTGGACCGTATCTGGGTTCCCGATCGCGACGATCTCCGTATATTTTTGATGAACGAGTCCCACAAAACTCGATATTCGGTGCATCCCGGAGCTGATAAGATGTACATGGGTCTCCGTCAGCAATATTGGTGGCCCGGCATGAAAAAGGATATTGCCCTTTTCGTGGCAAAATGCCTAACTTGTTCTAAAGTGAAGGCCGAACACCAAAAGCCTTCCGGACTCCTCGAACAACCTGAAATTCCCGTGTGGAAGTGGGAGAACCTTGCTATGGACTTTATCACCAAACTTCCACGCACTTCTAGTGGACACGATAGTATTTGGGTTATTATCGACCGACTTACAAAGTCTGCTCATTTCTTGCCTATTCGTGAGGACTATCGAGTCGAGAAATTGGCTCGGATCTACATTGATGAAATCGTAAGTCGTCACGGGATCCCTTTGAACATCATCTCCGATCGTGATTCGCGTTTTACTTCCCGATTTTGGCAATCATTGCAATCAGCACTTGGTACTCGTTTGGATCTAAGTACGGCTTACCATCCTCAAACTGATGGGCAAACCGAACGAACAATCCAAACTCTCGAGGATATGCTTAGAGCTTGTGTTGTTGACTTTGGTGGCAATTGGAATTCTCACCTACCACTGATCGAATTTTCCTACAACAACAGCTATCACACAAGTATTAACATGGCACCGTTTGAAGCTCTTTATGGACGAAAATGTCGTTCACCGATTTGTTGGAACGAAATTGGTGAAGCACAAATCACCGGTCCCGAGCTTATCCAAGAAACCACCGATAAAATTTTTCTTATTCGTGACAACATTCGAGTGGCAAGGAGTCGGCAAAAGAGCTATGCCGATAAAAGACGGAAACCCTTGGAATTTCAAGTTGGGGATATGGTTCTCCTAAAGGTATCACCTTGGAAGGGCGTAGTCCGATTTGGAAAGAAAGGAAAACTTGCACCTCGATATGTGGGTCCCTTCAAGATACTCGAAAGGGTAGGAAAAGTGGCCTACAAACTCGATCTTCCTTCAGAACTCATCAACGTTCATCCGACTTTCCATGTATCTAATTTGAAAAAGTGTCTAGCCGACGAGAATCTCCACATCCCTCTTGATGAAGTGCGTATTGACGAGAGGATGCACTTTGTTGAGAAACCCGTGGAAATCATGGACCGAGAAGTCAAGAAACTCAAGCGTAGGCGCATCCCCATTGTCAAGGTCCGTTGGGAGTCTAAGCGTGGACCCGAGTTCACTTGGGAACGTGAAGACCACATGAAGACCAAGTATCCGCACCTCTTTTCATAGCCTCCACTAGTTGAATTTCGGGGCGAAATTCCTTTAACATGGGGAGACTGTGACATACCGGATTTAATTACGCTTTTGTAATACAAATTATGTAATCATCGTTCCATTTAATGAAATGTAAATGTTTTTATTTAATTGTGTACAAAATACATATATATATATATTTTATTTTATAAATTTAATTAAAATTTTATAAGTTTAAAACTTATATAAAATTCTATATAAAAATCTATATTTAAAAAGTTACATATTTAATAAAATAACATATTTTAATAAGATTAATAACTTTTAATAAAATTATTATTTAAATAATAATAAAATAAGTTTATAAAAATATTTTTAAATTTATTTAATTTAAAAGAAATTAAATTAATTTATTTAAATAAAAGTTCAGGGTTCATTTTGTAATTAATTAAACTATAAGGTTTTGAGTCAAAAATCTGTTGAGGGGCTGTTTCTGGACAAATGAAACTGCAAGGGCTCATCCGTAATTAACTCAGGGTCCATTTTAAATCAAAATCAAACCACAGGGACTAAACCTGCCATTTTCCTATTCGCGTTTCCGGTCACCCCCAACCTTGGTCCGGCGGTCCGAAGCTTTCTCCGGCGAACACCCCGACAGGGCTGTTCCCTGCACCTCAACGCCCGACAAAAGTTTCCCCGACTTCGTCTCCCCCACGCGAACTAGACCCCTCGACCAATTGGTCTCCCCATCACACGGATTGTCTGATCCTGTTGGTGGCCGAGAACCCACGCCCGAATTCAGGCCCGACAGGCCACCTCCACGCCTGTCGATGGTCTGGTTAGCTTCGTCTCGTCCAGAAGAATGTTCAGGCATGCTCAATTGCTTGTCTCATTATCAGGATCAAGCCCGACTATAAATGGCCATGGTCGGCCCTGCACGAACTGGTTACCCTCCTTCCACACACTCACACTCCAAATTGAGGACTCCAACACCTTCGTCGACCCTGAGTGAAGCTACGACCAGGATTTCAGGAGCCAATTCCACACAGAAATCGAATTCCACTTGTGACATATTCGAGTTCAAAGACCGTGCCAACCAGACCCGTTTCGACTTGGTTCGAGTCTCAAAACAAGTCCACTGCCTTCTATTACTCCCTGGTAATCAATCCAACTCAAAATCGCGGCATTCGCACGAGGATTGCCGAGCAAACTCGAGTCCTCGGACGCGATTGCCGGATTGCCGAGGACCAGCGACCAATTTCTAAGTCGTGTATATCAATTAATTAACACACACATAACCAGCGATGGGCTGTGGCCCGGCTGGTTATGCGTGTGTGTGTTTGATCTAGTGGTCGCGGGTTCGAGCCTGCTGGCCTCCGGCCCAACCCCATTTTTTATTCTGTTTTCATTTTTTTATTTTATTTAATTATCTTAACTTATTTTAATACCATTTTATACAATAAATACTAAAACGAGTCGGTTTACGTGTTCGTTTATTTTAAAAAAATCGATTAAACTATATTTTTTTAACCATCCCATTCTTTTATATATAATATTTTTATAAAATTATTAAAATACATTTAATATATAAAATGTCCTTTATTTTTATAAATCTTGTAACATTTTTTATAAAATTATTAAAATACATTTAATATATAAAATGTCCTTTATTTTTATAAATCTTGTAACATTTTTTATAAAATTATTAAAATACATTAAATATATAAAATGTCTCATTATTTTTATATGAACCTAGCATTATATTTTTTTTTATTTTATGAACTTGTTTAAATAAATAAAGACTTTTCTTTTGTTATTATTATATAAATACATTGAATATAATAATACTTGTTTAAAACAATATATATATATATATCCTTATAAGTTAAAGTTTTACAAAAAACCCATTATCATTCTATTTCTATACTTTATACAAATAAATATTAAAGAAAATTATATTAGAGCCTATATACATTTAAATACAAATACACACCTATACGCATACAATAATACCCATTTGTCTACATAGGGTATCAACGTGCTTAGGCTTCCGCATACTTATCACCTACACGCGTGGAAAATACCCGCTTGCAAGGTGAGTTACATAGCCCCTATTTTTACATTTTTATACGTTTTGGGGTGAAACATTATACATGCTACTCACATTGTTTGTACGTGTTATACATGAGACTATATGTTTATTCTTTGGATGTACATACATTTAAACACAAGACAACCAACTGTAATATTGATAGATCTATTGTGCCTGACCAGCCCACCCGGTTAGGGTGTTTATTACTGCATACTCGGATATAACCGCGTGTTATATTCAATCATACCGGATATAGTGGGTAACTATATTCAAGCATACCGGACTTAGCTGTTGTGCTCTGTTCAAGCGCGTCAAACTCGGTTTGAATTGTGATTTAAATAAATGTTACATCATATGCTATGTTTAACAAGATAAACAATGAGTTGCAAAACGATTTGCAACTACTATTTACAGGAAATACTAAACCTATGTACTCACCAACTTTTTAGTTGACACTTGATTTAAATAATGTTTCAGGTTTGGATATGTGACTGCTTGCCGAAGATCTCTCCACTTAGGAACTATGGACCTAGTTAAATAAATTAATGTTTTGAACTAGACTAGGTTATTTGAAATGTATTGTATTTGGAACTTGTTGTCTTTAAATTAAATGAATGAATTATGCAACCTTTAGTTATCATGTGCTTTTGAACAATCATCACATTGTCCGCCTCGATGATTCCGCCATCGGTCGGGGTGTGACAATACTCGTGCAATGTCTCAATATTTTTCCCGCGGTAAATAAAATGCAATGATTCTATACAAGTTCGCAAGTTTTACTCGATTATATGCACATAAACGCTATACAAGTAACTATATATTTCAAATTTATAAAACCTGAAAAGTCAAGGACTAAAGTTGAAAATTTATCAAGAAACCCTAGTTAGCACGGTCGTGCTTCGTTCTAGCACGGTCGCGCCAAGTGCCTCGGCACGATCGCGCGGCTGGTCCTGGAACGATCGCGCCCGGTTCCTAAGCACGGTCGCGCCTGCGAAACAGTCGAAACGTAAATGTGATTTCAAAACGCTCAATCGTTCGAATTTCAAATCCGATTACGTTTCTTTTCCTTTAACGAAAGTTATACCATTTTCAATTACTCAACGCCTCAGTTTTTCTCCATCAATCTCGAATTCTCTCTCAAGCAATTCAAACAAAACTCGAGTCTTCCTCCTGGAACCCAAATTCTCCCGATCAAGAAAGGATTTATCATCTCCCGGCTCTCTCCAAGACTCTGGACTCTCTGGCCTAGCCGGAATCGCAGTCGAAGTCACCGGAAACCTTTACCTCCGTCGCCGGAACTCATCTCTGCCGTTCTTCATCGATTCGTTACGTTTCAGGGTAAGTATACTCTCCATCTCACTCATTTCAGTAACATTATCAAAAGCCCTCATTCAATTTGGGCTTCCATTATAGAATTCGATCAGAATCAGAAATCATATTTTAATAAAAATGATTTATTCGAACCCATACTTGAACTCGATTTCCATACAATTAAGTTATATGAAAAGACTCTTAATAACCCATTAATCAAAAGCCCTAACAATTCCTGTGTTCAAAATACAAGAAACTCTCGATTCGTGTCTGATTTGGAATAGACACGGTCGCGCTAATCATCTAGCGCGGCCGTGCCTCGTTTAGCGCGGTCGTGTCGACTAGCAGCGCGGTCGTGTCATCCGTCCAGACCTTGTCATGCCCTTTGGGCTAGTCTCTGTTGTGTCTAAAAATCATAGACGCGACCGTGCCGGGCTAAGGCACGGTCGTGCCTGATGACTTGTCTAGATTGTGCTCCTGATTGATCAACCCGGTCGCGCCCCGACTAGCGCGGTCGCGCCCGTGGCTTGAGCACGAACGTGTCCTTCCGAGGCACGGTCGTGCTAGACTCAGAATTTTTAACAGAATTATAATTTTTATATTTTAATCAGTAAATGTTTCAGATTTTATAAAAATATGTTTTCTGTATTTAAAAATAGATTAAAAGTTTAATCTTGGCATAAATGTAATTTATTGAAAAGTTTATAAAAATTAAATTTATATTTATCATCTTACACTTAAATGATATTTTAAATAATTAAGTTACAAAATTTATAAATAATGATGACTTATTTACTTTACATTTTAAATCAAAATCGTTTTATTTATTTATACTTAATTACAATTAAATTGACATTATTTCATAAACTATAGTTATACACTTATTTATTTAATTCAAACCTAATTAAATTGTTTCAAACATATTTTACCTCAAACTTTATATATTTTATTCAATCCTTTTTAAATACAAACTAATGGTTTTATATACAAATCCAACTTTCATTTTTAAACTTTATACATCTATATGATTCAATGCATATTACTATTTAGGTTAAAGTGTGCTTTTCAAGGATCTTTTTGCTATCTATATTCCTTGTTAGCTTCACTTCCATACCAAGTGAGTATTCACAACCCCTTTTACTCTTTTACACTTTTGGGGTGGAACATGAACTCTATACTCATTACACATTACACATTTACATTTACACAAACTACACAAGTGCAAAAAAAATCCTATTTACATACATGTGTGCAAAAATTTGAGCTTTGTGCCCGAGTGCTAGGTGTGTTTAACCTTTGTATGCTCTTATGTGCAATCATTAACTATACAAGCCGACGGTTTTCAATGATGGATCTATTGAGTCTGACAAACCCACCCATGGTACGCGGTGATTGAAACCGACAATACACTTTGTTTTGCATGCTAGTTACAAGGTTTGATTGTACATTTGGTTACACAATAGTTACTCCCCATGAACGCCTTATTTATCATGTCATGTAAAGGATTTGTTTTCAACTATATGCTATCTATATACAACTGTGTTATACTCACCAACTTTTTAGTTGACTTTATTTTATTCATGTTTCAGGCCCCAATATGTGAGATTGATTCAAGACGTGTTCAACATAGGATTTGGACTTAGCAAAATAAATCAAGAATTTTATGAATTGTTTATGTTTCTTGTTTGAATTTGATCTTGTACTTGGATTTATTGTAATGCAAATTTGACTTTAATATATTTCAATTTAGTCAACCATGTGCTATGAACAGTCTTACATGTCCCGCCCCGATGATTCCGCCATCGGTCGGGGTGTGACAGATTGGTATCAGAGCCTTGGTTATAGGGATTTAGGTTATTAGACATCTTGACCTAGACTATAACTTTAGGACACCCACTTATGTTATGCTTCATGATTTTGTGCTATGTGCTACATGCTATGTGCTACATGCTTACCATGATTAATTATTATTATATTTGCTACCTTCTTTGTTAGAAATGCATGACTTATTAGGATATTCTTAAATAATAATTAAATAAATAACATCCTTTCCTATGGCCTAAACCTCTTATTATTCTTATCTTCTTTTTCTATCTTTATCCTTTCTAAGCATGTGGAAAATTTTTAAAGCAAAAATCTTTAAATAAAATTTTTATTTCTTCGTTGAGGTTTTTAAACTTGTTAAATTATTTGAGGACACGTGCAATCTGGAAGGGTGACACCTGTATTTTGGGTTTTCTGTCTAGGAAAGCATTTCGCATAAATCCCAATCAACCGAGGGACCCGTATGCTTTCCTGGGAACTCCCGAGATGAGTGTTTACCTATAGGCTAAAGCATGTCTCCTTGAAAATTATATGAGTTTAAATTAACCTTAATATGCCTTAGTATTCAAGTGAATTTTTGTCACTTTTGAGTACAATCCAAACTATGATTATCTATCTTTTATTTTGTTATCTCGTTCTATTAAATCCTAGCAATTCTCATAAGTTCTTACAATCTCTCTTGCCTTGTGTTTCAAATCTGTAGAATGCCTCCTCGTCGTGCTCCCGCCGCTAACGCCAACTCCGACATTGCTGCTATTCTTACTCAATTGGTGACACAACTCACCCAAGCCAATGGTGCCACTAATGGCAATGGAAGCAATAGTGGTAATAATGGTGGTAATGGTGGAAATGGTGGTAAGCCATCCCAATGCACCTTCAAGCACTTCAATTCGTGCAATCCCCTAAAGTTTTATGGAACCGAAGGAGCTACCGGACTCCTCCAATGGTTCGAAAGTATTGAGAATACCTTTCTCAATAGTGACTGTCCCGACAACCTCCGTGTTCGTCATGCTACTAGTGTCCTTCAAAAGCGGGCACTTACATGGTGGAATGGGGAGAAAAGGAATAGGGGTGTTGATGTAGCTATGGCCTTACCTTGGGATGAGGTCAAAAGGCTTATGACCGAGGAGTTCTGTCCTCGCAATGAAGTGAAGAAGTTAGAGGCCGAATTTTGGGATCTTGCCCAAGATAGTGGGGAACACTTGGCTTACACAACTCGGTTCCATGAATTGAGTCTTCTTGTGCCCCACATGGTCACTCCATTATCTCGTTGCATCGAAAAGTACATTGGTGGGCTACCAAGACAAATTCAAGATACTGTCTTAGGTAGAAATCCTGCTACTTTGGAAGATGCCATCCGCCTGTCTGCTACCCTAACCGATAATCATGTTAAAGCTGGAACTCTTACCAAAAAGGGTTCTAAGAAAGTTGCTGAAACCGTAACCCCTCCTAACCACACCAAAGAAGCTACAACCGAGCCCTCTCGCAACACTAGAAAGAGGAAGGTTAGAAATTTTGCTGTGGTTACTCCTGCTGTTCCCGTGAACCAAGCTGCACCTATGGTTCAAGCACCAGTCAAAAAGCCATATGGTGGAATTTACCCACTTTGTGCCACCTGCAACTATCATCATCCCCAAAACATCCCATGTCGCCTTTGTACTTATTGTGGGAGATATGGTCATACGGTTAATGTTTGTAGGACCAAAGCCCTTACGGGCCAAGTCAACCCTCCAAACCAAACCGTACCTCAAGTGGCTAATCAAGGTGCTCCCGCCATTGCTAATGGGCGTGCTTGTTATGAGTGTGGTGACCCGAATCATTTTCGTAATCTATGTCCAAGGCTCGCAAATACTAGACAAGGTGGAGCTCGTGGGCGTGCTTTCAACATTAACGCCAACGAAGCTCAAGCCATCAACGACGTGGTTAATGGTACGTTCCTTGTTAATAGTCAATATGCCTCCATTTTGTTCGATACCGGTGCCGATAAAAGTTTTGTGTCACTTAATTTTGAGCCTTTACTTGCAAAGACACGATCCCAATTAGAGAAAACCTTCACCGTTGAAATAGCAAATGGTGACTCCCTTACAATTGAGTCTATTATCTATGATTGCTCTTTAGAACTTAATGATCATGCATTCCCAATCAACCTTATTCCAATGCCACTAGGAAGCTTTGACATTATCATAGGTATGGATTGGCTATCAAATCATCATGCCGAAGTGATTTGCTTTGAAAAGTGCATCCGAATTCCGCTACCTTCGGGAGAAACCTTAAGGGTTTTTGGTGAAAAGCCTTGCAAGGGTCTTAAATTGATGTCTTGTACTACTGCTCAAAAGTACTTGCGAAAGAAGTACATCGCCTTCCTAGCTCATATTGTTCAAAAGGATGTCAAGGAGAAGAGTATCCAAGACATTCCCATTATTCGAGATTTTCCCGAAGTGTTTCCTAAAGATTTATCCGGTCTTCCTCCCGTTCGTCAAGTCGAGTTCCGTATTGATCTCATGCCCGGAGCTAACCCTGTTGCTAGAGCTCCTTATCGTCTTGCACCTTCCGAAATGCAAGAGCTCGCAAGTCAACTTCAAGAACTCTCCGATAAAGGGTTCATTCGCCCGAGTCATTCACCGTGGGGTGCACCCGTCTTATTTGTAAAGAAGAAGGATGGATCATTTCGCATGTGTATTGACTATCGCGAACTCAATAAGCTTACTATCAAGAATCGCTATCCTTTGCCTAGAATCGATGATCTCTTTGATCAACTTCAAGGTTCTACGTGTTTCTCGAAGATTGATCTTCGATCTGGTTATCATCAGCTCCGTGTTCAAGAAGATGACATTCCTAAGACTGCTTTCTGAACAAGGTATGGTCATTACGAGTTCATGGTTATGCCTTTTGGATTAACCAATGCACCCGCAGTTTTCATGGACCTCATGAATCGTGTGTGCAAACCGTACCTTGATAAATTCGTGATCGTTTTCATTGACGATATCTTAATCTATTCCAAGACTAAAGCCGACCATGAAGAACACCTTAGATTGGTTTTGGACCTTTTAAAGAAAGAACAACTATATGCCAAGTTCTCCAAATGTGAATTTTGGTTAAAAGAAGTTCAATTTCTTGGTCACATCGTCAACGACAAGGGTATTCATGTTGATCCTGCTAAGATTGAAACGGTTAAGAATTGGAATGCCCCGAAGACTCCTACCGAAGTTCGTTCGTTCCTTGGTCTTGCGGGTTATTATCGTCGTTTCATCTCAAACTTCTCAAAGATTGCTGTCCCTCTTACCGCCTTGACCCATAAGGGTAAAGCTTATGAATGGGGACCGAAGCAAGAAGAAGCTTTCCAAACTCTTAAGCAAAAGTTGTGCAATGCTCCCATCTTGACTCTCCCCGATGGAAATGATGATCTAGTTGTCTATTGTGATGCTTCTAACCAAGGTCTTGGTTGTGTCCTCATGCAACGAGGCAAAGTGATCGCTTATGCATCAAGACAACTCAAAATTCATGAAAAGAATTATACGACGCACGACCTCGAGTTGGGTGCGGTCGTATTCGCGTTAAAGATTTGGAGACACTACCTATATGGCACAAAATGTGTGGTATTCACCGACCACGAAAGTCTTCAACATATCTTCAACCAAAAAGAACTCAATATGAGGCAACGACGTTGGGTCGAACTCCTTAACGACTACGACTGCGAGATTCGTTACCATCCCGGCAAAGCGAATGTTGTAGCCGATGCTTTGAGTCGAAAAGACCATGTTATGCTTCATTGCGCCCGTATTCAATCCGATATTCAAACCCATATCCTGGAAGCTCAACACGTCTCAGTTACCGAGGGTAACATGTATGAAGAAATGTCATGTGGTGTTGAACTTCTTCTTGAATCTAAACCCAATGGCTTACTATATTACTTGAACCGTATTTGGGTTCCCGATCGCGATGATCTCCGTGCAATTCTCATGAACGAGGCTCATAAGACTCGTTATTCTATTCATCCTGGTGCGGATAAAATGTACCAAGATCTTCGTCAGCTTTATTGGTGGCCCGGTATGAAGAAGGACATTGCTCTTTATGTTGCCAAATGCTTAACTTGCTCCAAAGTCAAAGCCGAACATCAGCGTCCTTCTGGTTTGCTTGAACAACTGGAAATTCCCGTGTGGAAATGGGAGAATTTAGCTATGGATTTCATTACCAAGCTCCCTCGCACCTCGAGTGGTTATGATAGTATTTGGGTGATCATTGATCGACTCACTAAATCTGCCCACTTTTTGCCTATTCGTGAAGACTTCAAAGTGGAGAAACTTGCCCGAATTTACATTGATGAAATTGTGAGCCGTCATGGTGTTCCCTTGAACATAATATCTGATAGAGACGCTCGGTTCACTTCTCGATTTTGGCAATCTCTCCAATCTGCTCTTGGTACTCGTTTGGATTTGAGCACGGCTTACCATCCCCAAACTGATGGCCAAACCGAGCGAACAATCCAAACTCTTGAAGACATGCTTAGAGCTTGTGTAATCGATTTTGGTGGCAATTGGGATTCACATTTATCCCTTATTGAGTTTTCTTATAACAATAGCTACCACACAAGTATCAACATGGCTCCATTCGAAGCTCTCTATGGTCGCAAGTGTCGTTCTCCGATCTGTTGGAACGAGATTGGTGAAACACAAATCACCGGTCCCGAGTTAATTCAAGAAACTTCCGACAAGATTATTCAAATCCGTGACAATATCCGAGTAGCAAGGAGTCGACAAAAGAGTTATGCCGACAAGCGTCGAAAACCCTTGGAATTCCAAGTCGGTGATCTCGTCCTTCTTAAGGTATCTCCATGCAAGGGTGTGATCCGTTTTGGAAAGAAAGGCAAGTTATCACCTCGTTATGTTGGTCCATTCAAAATCCTTGAAAGGATTGGGAAAGTGGCTTACAAGCTCGAGTTACCTCCATCTCTTGGCAATGTGCATCCTACATTTCATATATCTAATCTAAAGAAGTGTCTCGCTGATGAAAATCTCCATATACCGCTTGACGACGTGCGCATTGATGAAACGATGCACTTCGTTGAGAAGCCGGTGGAAATTATGGATCGTGAAGTCAAGCAACTCAAGCGAAGTCGTATTCCTATCGTCAAAGTTCGTTGGGAGTCTAAGCGTGGTCCTGAGTACACTTGGGAACGAGAAGACCAAATGAAGCTCAAGTTCCCTCATCTTTTTACTATTAATGTTGTTTCCTCTAGCTAAATTTCGGGACGAAATTCTCTCAACATGGGGAGACTGTAACATTTCTGATTTTTAGTATTCATATTTCAATTCAATGTAATGAAATTTCAAGTTCTATACTCGTGCAATGTCTTAATATTTTTCCCGCGGTAAATAAAATGCAATGATTCTATACAAGTTCGCAAGTTTTACTCGATTATATGCACATAAACGCTATACAAGTAACTATATATTTCAAATTTATAAAACCTGAAAAGTCAAGGACTAAAGTTGAAAATTTATCAAGAAACCCTAGTTAGCACGGTCGTGCTTCGTTCTAGCACGGTCGCGCCAAGTGCCTCGGCACGATCGCGCGGCTGGTCCTGGAACGATCGCGCCCGGTTCCTAAGCACGGTCGCGCCTGCGAAACAGTCGAAACGTAAATGTGATTTCAAAACGCTCAATCGTTCGAATTTCAAATCCGATTACGTTTCTTTTCCTTTAACGCAAGTTATACCATTTTCAATTACTCAACGCCTCAGTTTTTCTCCATCAATCTCGAATTCTCTCTCAAGCAATTCAAACAAAACTCGAGTCTTCCTCCTGGAACCCAAATTCTCCCGATCAAGAAAGGATTTATCATCTCCCGGCTCTCTCCAAGACTCTGGACTCTCTGGCCTAGCCGGAATCGCAGTCGAAGTCACCGGAAACCTTTACCTCCGTCGCCGGAACTCATCTCTGCCGTTCTTCATCGATTCGTTACGTTTCAGGGTAAGTATACTCTCCATCTCACTCATTTCAGTAACATTATCAAAAGCCCTCATTCAATTTGGGCTTCCATTATAGAATTCGATCAGAATCAAAAATCATATTTTAATAAAAATGATTTATTCGAACCCATACTTGAACTCGATTTCCATACAATTAAGTTATATGAAAAGACTCTTAATAACCCATTAATCAAAAGCCCTAACAATTCCTGTGTTCAAAATACAAGAAACTCTCGATTCGTGTCTGATTTGGAATAGACACGGTCGCGCTAATCATCTAGCGCGGCCGTGCCTCGTTTAGCGCGGTCGTGTCGACTAGCAGCGCGGTCGTGTCATCCGTCCAGACCTTGTCATGCCCTTTGGGCTAGTCTCTGTTGTGTCTAAAAATCATAGACGCGACCGTGCCGGGCTAAGGCACGGTCGTGCCTGATGACTTGTCTAGATTGTGCTCCTGATTGATCAACCCGGTCGCGCCCCGACTAGCGCGGTCGCGCCCGTGGCTTGAGCACGAACGTGTCCTTCCGAGGCACGGTCGTGCTAGACTCAGAATTTTTAACAGAATTATAATTTTTATATTTTAATCAGTAAATGTTTCAGATTTTATAAAAATATGTTTTCTGTATTTAAAAATAGATTAAAAGTTTAATCTTGGCATAAATGTAATTTATTGAAAAGTTTATAAAAATTAAATTTATATTTATCATCTTACACTTAAATGATATTTTAAATAATTAAGTTACAAAATTTATAAATAATGATGACTTATTTACTTTACATTTTAAATCAAAATCGTTTTATTTATTTATACTTAATTACAATTAATATTGACATTATTTCATAAACTATAGTTATACACTTATTTATTTAATTCAAACCTAATTAAATTGTTTCAAACATATTTTACCTCAAACTTTATATATTTTATTCAATCCTTTTTAAATACAAACCAATGGTTTTATATACAAATCCAACTTTCATTTTTAAACTTTATACATCTATATGATTCAATGCATATTACTATTTAGGTTAAAGTGTGCTTTTCAAGGATCTTTTTGCTATCTATATTCCTTGTTAGCTTCACTTCCATACCAAGTGAGTATTCACAACCCCTTTTACTCTTTTACACTTTTGGGGTGGAACATGAACTCTATACTCATTACACATTACACATTTACATTTACACAAACTACACAAGTGCAAAAAAAATCCTATTTACATACATGTGTGCAAAAATTTGAGCTTTGTGCCCGAGTGCTAGGTGTGTTTAACCTTTGTATGCTCTTATGTGCAATCATTAACTATACAAGCCGACGGTTTTCAATGATGGATCTATTGAGTCTGACAAACCCACCCATGGTACGCGGTGATTGAAACCGACAATACACTTTGTTTTGCATGCTAGTTACAAGGTTTGATTGTACATTTGGTTACACAATAGTTACTCCCCATGAACGCCTTATTTATCATGTCATGTAAAGGATTTGTTTTCAACTATATGCTATCTATATGCAACTGTGTTATACTCACCAACTTTTTAGTTGACTTTATTTTATTCATGTTTCAGGCCCCAATATGTGAGATTGATTCAAGACGTGTTCAACATAGGATTTGGACTTAGCAAAATAAATCAAGAATTTTATGAATTGTTTATGTTTCTTGTTTGAATTTGATCTTGTACTTAGATTTATTGTAATGCAAATTTGACTTTAATATATTTCAATTTAGTCAACCATGTGCTATGAACAGTCTTACATGTCCCGCCCCGATGATTCCGCAATCGGTCGGGGTGTGACATTTACCCCCTCCCTTGCGCCCCACATGTCCGGCCCAAACCTAAGCCCACGAGCCCGTGATCCATTTTCTTTTATTTCTTTTCTTCACTCGTTACATGTCGCCTCCCATTTCATTAATTTCTGTTATTTATTTTTTGGATGTTACAAGTCAACCCTCCTTACAACAAGTTTCATCCTGAAAACCTTCCATAAGCTATACTGATAGGAAGTCACGGAATGGGTGGCATAAACCGTAGCTATGCGGGGTAGCTTGGTCATGAAGGCCATTGTGATTACCTATCATTGAGAGTCTAACTGGGGCAAATCTCTAACTCTAAGGCATCTAAACTAATGGGGCTAACTACTAGGTAAGGAAACAATAACTTGAACTTGTCATAACATAAATAAGAGCCGGTAACATACCTCACAGAGTCATCTGCTAGAATCTTGCCTTAGCCTTGTTTATATAAGGTGCTTTGTCCTTTCCTTTTTCCAGATCCTCCCGCTTCCGGCCCTCGGGGTTCCTTACAATCTCGGCTTAAGTGTTCCTGCTCTCCACAGTTGTGGCAACTAGGCTTATCCGGGCAGTCACGGGCATAGTGGCCTGACTTTCCACACTTAAACCACAAATTCGACCCTTTTTGACATTCACCTTGATGCGCCTTACCACACTTCCCACAAAAGCCTTTAATCTTAATTCTTGCTTTCTTACATTCTGTGTCTACATAGTTTTGTTTGTGCCGCTTCGATGGGTTTGTCCCATTCGTCTTTAAACCCAACACCCAAACCTTCCCTATTGGTTGCCTTTTCCTCCATAATTTCTTCTGTGGGCACCCCTTCCGTATCAACCATAACCCATCGGGTTTTCCCAAGCATCTTTCCAGTATCCTTCATGGCGTCGGCTATGGCTGCAGGTGATGGGGTGTGTTTTTGTATATATATATATATAAGTAAATATATATTTTCTTTATGGTTTCACGAGATCAGGTTTTAAATTTTTAAAATGATAAATACTCAAACTAAAAACACACACAATAGGCAAGTGTACCTGTCGCAGCGTAATATAATTTAAGTAAGAACCAAGTATCAAAGCAATGGACATGGTCGAGTTCCAATACTCAACGTTTTTTATCGATTAGCCGGTTTAATTAGTGAGTGGTTGTTGTGTGCTTGTGAAGTAGAAAAGTAAATGACAGAAAAGTAAATGACGGTAAAGTAACTAACATAAAATGTAAAATGTGCGTGAAGTGTGTAACAGAAATGTAAATAAAAGAATAGTAAATAGAAGAAATGTAAATTGCTCAAGAACAATCAGATCACAACGAGTATTGCTTTGGGTTTTAACTCCGCTTGGTATATGATAATATTGTGGTAACTAATGCGATGGTATGACTAATACAAATGTGTGAACTGTACACCGCTAGAGCCTCATTTTCGGTTCACGAATTATATTCCTTAAAAATGAAATAGTAAGACTCCGAGTCAGGGACATCATTACCCTCAACTTGTTAATAGATCCATACATTCGTAAGCTTAAGATCTATCTCTAAGTTGGTTTAAGACATCAAACTTAAACACCTTTATTTTTATTAAAAGAGTGATTAGACTTTTTTCACCGGGATGCGAAGCAACAATGGGACCATGTACAAAGACGTACCGTTCCCAACATGAGTTCACCAACTCTTGGTTTCATGTCACACCCTAAAATTTATTTACTTAATAAATAAATACAGGTTGCAATGATTGGTTCATTACACGATAGTGGAAGCTGTAATAGTGATTTCTAATACTTGATTACGTATACAATTACTAAAACTAAGTAATACAATGATCTAGGTTCTTATAGATCAACGATAGACTTGAGACTTGATATTCTATGTCTTTCCAGCTACTGGGAACTGATTCAACATAGCTAGCCTATTCCAACCGCGCCATGGCTAAGGGTTAACTGAGAAACATACTTGAAAGTGTCAACACAAAGGTTGGTGAGTTCACATAGTTAGTTATATCAGTGCTAATAGTTTTTCCTAAAAACATGTACATGACTTTACCGTCATAAAACTAAGTAGTTTTCCACGAAAAACTATACATGACTTAACCGTCATAAATAATAAGTAGTTTTCCCCAAAAACGTATCCATGACCTAACCGTCATAAAAATAAGTAGTTTTCCCTGGAAACGTATACATAACTTAACCGTCATAAAAATAACTTGTTTTCCCAGAAAACGTATACATGACTTAACCGTCATAAAATAATTATTTTTCCCTAAAAACGTATCCATGACTTAACCGTCATAAAATAAGTAGTATTCCCCGAAAACGTATCCATGACTTATCCGTCATGGATACATAGTAGTTTTCACCCGAAAACGTATTCATGACTTAACCGTCATAAGGTAAGTAGTTTTCACCCGAAAACGTATCCATGACTTAACCGTTATAAAATAAGTAGTTTTCACCCAAAAACGTATCCATGACCTAACCGTCATAAAGTAAGTAGCTTTCACCCAAAAACGTATCCATGACTTAACTGTCATAAAATAATTAGTTTTCACCCGAAAACGTATCTATGACTTAACCGTCATAAAATAAGTAGTTTTAATTCTAAAGCATATGATAAACGAAATAAGTGTTATTGATCCATTCGTAAGCTAGGTAGGCTTACAAATACCTATGTTCGTACATGAAACCGTAAGCAAACCATGACAAATGAATGCCCCTCCCTCGCTAAACCACGAGAATAAGACAATATGCGGTCATTCGGCTATGTGGACCCCCGGTTAGCGCGACAAACCATGACCAGGGACGTCACCCCCAATAGTACTCTCCATAGAATTCCAGGCTAACACCATAGCTAATGGTTACAAAAAATGTTAATCCGGGGACTTTAAGCGCTATATTGTTCCTCATGTACAACATAATGTTAGTGTCTTATTTCCTTGTTATCATATAAAAAATGTTTGCAGTGTTTTCTCAAGTGTATAAAACAACAAAATATCCAAATGTATTAAACAATAATGTAATACATAATATGTAAGTATGTTTCTCCCCCGTAGTTTACAAAACATTAAAAAGAAAAAAAGGGACCGTGAAACGCATCTTGTGTCCGATGAAATCCTAGCAAATAACAGTGTGCTAACATTTCATGTCTATCCGTACCCTAATCACACAAGGGTACTAATGTGTTAAGACTATCCGTCTTAAATGCAAGTTGTTCACCCGACTTAACGAATCCAGTTAAGTACGTCTTTGTTTATTAAAACAATGTTTTTGTGTGACGACTGGTTGGTGATTATTTTTCTAGTCTTGACGCTTATATATTTTCCGAGAAAATATTAGGTTTCCATATTGGTGACTTGTTAGGTGTACCAAAATAAATATTATTTTTGCGATAACTCATAATATATTTATATTATGATCACGTATGGACATATAATTATTTCTTACCAATAATTATATAAAATCATAAATATCGTTCAAGTATGTTCTACGCATGTCAATTTTCTACGTGCACGTAAACTATGTTAACACGTCCGCATGCAAATACTTGTTCTGAGCGACATTTATTAACTTGTTTTTATTCAACATGCATTTATTTATACCAATATGTGCACACAAGTATAACCATATTTCAACATGCGCTAAACTATGTTTCATGATAACATGCGATCATTTATTTATTTAGTTATTTTTCTATTTCATGTACCCATGTCAACGTTCCATGTTATCAAATATAAACACAAATATATATATATGATTTCCATTATTTAGCCATTTCATAACTCATTCCGAGTTAGCAATTTTCCATCATTCATATATCATGACTTATATATATATATATATATATATATATTTACATGTACATTATTTCTAGTTTCACAACTTATAATCATGTACCCATATATGTATATATAGTCTGGTTTCTGAACATTCATACATATATTTAGAGATTCCATGTTAATCAACTAAAAATACACACATACATATACACTTTGTTTACAAACTTATATACACATATATTTACCTATATTTCATTTATTCAAGTATTAACCATACTTCTCGAGTTAATATTTCCCTTTTATCATCAAGTGCTTAAACAAGAACATCTATACATAGATTTATATACAGATTACAATCCTTATACATGTACCCATATACTTTATCATTTCCAAATTATTAATCAAATCTAACATATACATATCTGTATGTATATCTTGGCCTATAAATATAGGTATACATATTTTAACTTTTTCTTGTTTTTAGATCTTAATATCATGTGATTAACAACCACTTATCATAAAATAATCAATTCAACGATTTATACATGCACTTTTATTATTTTCAGCCAATGTATATATTTTTACACCAAAACCATAATTTTTAAACCTAGTAAGGTTAAGTTTTATAAAAAAAACTCTTTTAATCTTTAAAAATCCTTTGTTTTCCTTGGTGAACAACATGTTTTCAACAAGAACATCAAGATGAAAAGAAAAGTTCATGACGGATTCATAGCACTAGTCAAATCTAGGTGAAGATTTACTACTAGAAGATGATAGATGCTCGTTTTGCTAACAAAACCCGACTCCTAGCTCCAAATCTCCCTTGAATCTCTAAACTCTAACTCGAACTCTCTATACTTTTTATGTTCTTGAATTTTTGAGTGTGCAAGTGTGTGCATATGTGTGTGCATGTCTATATATATAGAGAGAGAGAAAGATAAAGATGATGTGTCGTTCCATCATCATCATTACCTGGTAATGATGGAAGGATGTGATGTGACGTTTGCATGAAAAACAACCAAATAGACATATCACTTACAATGTCATCATGAGATGTGGTTGAGTAGACAAGACTCTTACAACATCATCCTGACGATTTGATGGCTTTCCAAGTGGGTAGCCCCACTTGGACTATATCGGCCGAAACTAGGGGGTAGGGGGGTAGGAGGGTTGGGTCTTGTCACATCAAGTAATTATTACAAAGCATAGACGATTTGACCTGATTGGACTTTCCATTTGACAAGGCTTGGGCGTCATGATGACTAGTGGATTTGACTTGTTAGGTGTTGTCACATCATGTGTCATCATTACAATGTTGATTGGACTTGTGATTACTAGTGAATTTGACCTGTTAGGTGTTGTCACCTCATGTGTCATCATTACAGTGTTGATGGGATTTGTGATAACTAGTTTTAATAATCTGCTAGTTAAACCCGAAATAGTTAATATTTTAACTATAATATACATGTATACACCTAAAAATAACTTAACGTCATGTAATAAACATTTAGACGTCAACTTTTGAGAGTTTAGTCACCAATATTTAAGTTTTTATATTATAAGGCGTCACTAGACTTTATTTAAGTAAAATCTTGTTAATCACCAACGAACGTACCTTGCGGGTTATCATTGTTTACTTCCTAGTAATTCTTAAGATTACTAAAACAATATTTGTGTTCCTTTGCTAGCCTCCTTGACAATACTATGTCAAAATAATAAACCAGGAAATATAATATATGAACGTACAATTATGGATATGGATATTGAACTGAAATGATGGGTGTCACATTCTCCCCATGTTAAATAGAATTTCGTCCCGAAATTCAGTTGATGTCATCTTGACTTGGAGTGTTCGTGAATAAGGACAAGTACTTGGCTTTCATTTGATCTTCTCGTTCCCACGTATACTCTGGGCCACGCTTTGAATTCCAACATACCTTAACCAATTTAACACGGCTATGCCTTGTTTTCTGAACCTTCCAATCTGTGACTTCAATGGGTTCCTCAACGAAGTGAAGCTTGTCATCTATGTGAATTCCATCAGGCGGTATAATTAACGTCTTGTTTGATAAGCACTTCTTGAGATTTGACACATGATACGTATCATGCACATTTTTTAGTTCTCGTGGCAACTTGAGCTTGTATGCTATAGGGCTAACCCTAGCCAATATTTCAAATGGTCCAATGTACCTAGGGTTAAGCTTGCCATGGTTTCCAAACCTTGCAACTCCCTTCTAAGGTGAGACATTCAACATGACCCGGTCCCAAACTTGGAATTCTAATGGTCTTCGTTTGTTATCCGCGCAACTCTTTTGCCTGTCACGGGCGGCCTTAAGACGATCCTTGATTTTGAAAAACTTGTCAATGGTTTCCTGAATAACCACATGACTAGTTAAATGCTTGTCACCAACTTCCACCCAGCATAGCTGTGAACGACACTTTCGACCATACAAAGCCTCAAACGGAGAGGCTTTGATGCTGGTGTGGTAACTGTTATTGTATGAAAACTCAGCCAATGGCGATGAGTATCCCAATTTCCTCCGAAATCGATTACACATGCACGGAGCACATCTTTTAAATTTAGATGGTCCTTTTACCTTGACCGTCCGTCTGGGGATGATATGCAATGCTCATGTCAAGGCGTGTGCCCAAGGCTTCTTGTACTGACTGCTAGATTCTTGACACGAATCGACGGTCCCTACTGGATATAATGGAAACTGGCGTACCATGCCTAGCCCCAATTTCCTTAATATTTATCCTTGCACGCTTCTTAGTTTTATCTATCTCCTTGATTGGGAGGGAGTGAGCGGATTTCGTCAAACGACTGACGATTACCCATGTAGTATCATAGTCGCTAGATGTTCTGGGTAGATTTGTAATGAAATCCATGGAATTCCGCTCCTATTTCCGTTTAGGAATCTGAGGTTGTTGTGATCACTTAGGTGATTCCTAACATTCTGCTCTTACTGTCGGGTATCTCCCAACATAGATAGCAATTTCTCCTTTCATGTTTGGCCACATAATGGAGTTCCTCAGGATCCTTATATGTTTTATTAGACTCTGGGTGAATGGGGTACTTCGACTTATGGACTTCATCCATAACCACACACGTACGTTACCGGTACTTGATACCTAAATTCTTTCTATATCATCCAACTTAGGCTCCAATTGTTTGATTTCCATTACTTGGTGGTCGGTATTCGACAACAAGGCGAATACTTCTACGATTATTGATATTAGTTGTGCAAGAACCCCATATTTGATTACCCTCAATATGGTGGGGTTCTGTGATACTCATTCCTGATAATGAAAGAAATGGTGCCTGAGAATTTTGAGTGTATGCTGACACATACCCTCTATTCATCTACACATTATGATGCACAATATCCTGAGAAAAGTACTTGACGAGGTGTTCAGGTTTAAGTTGAAGATCGTGTAGTAATGATACAATATGGAAACAAAACTTTATGTTTATCCCTCCTATGCTTTTCAAAAGCACTTTTTCGGACTAAGAATTTACCCTTAATTTAGGTCTCGTGTTACCTAGGATCTTTCTTTCCATGTGTCGTAATGGACCTAAGATTTTGATGTTCCTTGCGAGTTCTCTTTAGCAAAGGTCGAGTCTAATCACCACTTTTACCCCATTGCTTGCACTACCTTTCCGCGACAGACTAGCATTTGGGTTGTTCCGTCCTGATATGTAAACTCCTGACTTGGCTACTATACCCTTGAAGTGTGTATGCCATAAAAAGTTCTATATTTGTTTGGGATATTCTTATTCTGTCTAGCTGAGGAAATGAATGGTGAGACTGTGAGAATGGCCTCATAGAATTAGTGTTTCCCCAAACTAGGCTATGGGTTTGTCAACCCATTAAGTTGGCAGAAAGCGTTTGGGAGCTTTACAAGGGCTAACTATTAGTTATCCATTGAGCCTGCACTTCCCTGGCGTTCGAATGGTACTTTGGTGACTTACCATTACGTATTCCACTCATGCCAGTCATAGTCTCAAAGTCCTTAATACAAGGATTCAGGTCATAATGTTGAGGTAATGAGTGTTGAACATCGAAATGTTTGTACTTTTCCTGAGCCTGCGTTAAGAAATTGCTTCTTAACAATAGATGCCCTAGGGGTTCCCAATTAACGAATGCTAGGAGTGAAAGATGTGATCACGCCCCTCTGCTAGGCTAAAACTGGGATCCATCCAACAAGATGATCTTTTGGGAAGTGCGGGCACAAAGAGGTATAAAATTATCATTCTCGGATTCTTGTGTACAGTGATTTGTTGTGATCAGCTCGAGCATACGTCCCTTATGCATATCATGAACTAATGATATTAGCACAAAATTCCGAATTTGGGACTCTTTTAAATGTTTTGTATGTCGTTTTTCTGTTAGTGTGACAACATTCGTTAGTGCACACTTAGGTTTCTTTCGCATTCGATTGAGCATCAACCCCGACCTATTCATCACCGGGAGAATGGTAGGACTTAAAGGTGTACTGAATGTCAATGGTTGCGAGAGCAACCCTGTTTAACCAATATTCTGAAATGTCAGATTGCCTACTTGTCTCATGTCGAGCTTCCACAACACCCCATAGGTGCTACGTATATGCGGGTAAGAAAGATTTTCTTCCCCATTACTGGAGTTAGTGCATAGCACTCCTGACGTGACTTTCAAGTAATTGTGAGACTGCATTCCACGATGGATCCCGGGATTATGCGATAATCTCCCTCAATAATTGTGCAATTATTGTAAGTGTGGGTTGTGGTAATGCTCAATTTGAAGCTATCTTGAAAAGTATAATCTTAAAGAATGAATGTGCGAAATCCTTCGCCGTTCAGGATCCACTAAGGATTGGTTGAATTCAATTTGAATTTCTCTTGTTTCTCCCGAACTATGAGATTGCTTTGTGAGCACCTAATTGAGAAGTCCGATTTTTTAAGATCCAATCCTTATTCAAGTTACTGAGAACATGGGTTGATCATTAGCTTGGACAGCAAGACTCACTAAAGTTTCCATGCACTACAAATTATGATTACATGTGCACCCGTAATGATAATTTACTTTGCATGATCCCTGTAATGTTTCTTCTATCCCAAGCTTCGTTGTAAACCCCATTCGACCCGTCTTGAAACACGGACCAAGGAGTCTGACATGTGTGCGAGTCAACGGGTGAGTAAACCCGCAAGGCGCAAGGAAGCTGATTGGTGGGACAAGTGCTTGAGTGTGTATTGTTCTACCGGATTACCCTTAATTTATGTGTACCAATACTCGTGAATCTGCAGAATATGGCTATTGCTGGATGGGATTAATGGTAGAGAGGCACCACCAGTGTCTCTCAAGAATAAAATGTGTATGGAAGTTAGGCACTATTTGTAGGGCAGAGATCCTCAAATTAGTGTCGAGCAACTCATGCTCCAAGTCTGTATGTACGTATGGATCCACATGGTCCTGATGAATGTCTGGGTCTCCTGACCCGTGGAGTTCTCCCTCGTTTAGTCCTGCTTATCCACCTTGGGTTCCCTTATGTCCGGGCAATCCTGTCTGCCACATCTCATGGCGAAAGTCTAGTCATTCGATCCGGCAACTCATGAATTAGAGTATTTATACCGCACATACGTCAGAAAGAAAGTTGCCTCCACGGCTGGAGTAGTTGTAGGTGTGGTGTAGGTACAGGTACAGGTTCTGGTACGGATTCAGCATGTTGTGATACCAAGATCGGTAACTGGCGATCACTACCATCGTCGCCCAAGCTCGGCTCGTAACTCAATCTTCTAGGGTTGTAGTGTGCTAAGTACCCGTTATCCTTAATTCTTAATCCGAATAGTAACACTTTGTTGAGAAACATTGTATGTGTTTATTATTTCCACGTCGTTGTACGTGTTAAGTGTTAGTTAAATGTGCCATGTAATTGTATTATGTATTAGTGTAGCTAATGATACCCTAGTGCAATTCCATACACTAATAGTATACACAAGTTGTTTGGCAGCGGTTGGAATTTCTATACTCAAGTCTTGGGTGTTCTTAGTGTGATGCAAGTTTTAGAAATATTGGTCCCTAAATGAGTCCGGTTAGAGCCTAGGTGTCACTAAGGAAACCTAATTCGCTAAAACCATTGCTCTGATACCAATCTGTCACACCCCCAAATTTATTTACTTAATAAATAAATACAGGTTGCAACGATTGGTTCATTACACGATAGCGGAAGCTGTAATAGTGATTTCTAAGACTTGATTACATATACATTTACTAAAAATAAGTAATACAATGATCTAGGTTCTTCTAGATCAACGATATACTTGAGACGTGATATTACACATGACTTAACCTTCATAAAAACAAGTAGTTTTCCGTGGAAATGTATACATGACTTAACCGTCATAAAAATAACTAGTTTTCCCAGAAAACGTATACATGACTTAACCGTAATAAAATAAGTAAAATAAGTAGTTTTCACCCGAAAACGTATCCATGACTTAACCTTCGTAAAATAAGTAGTTTTCAGCTGAAAACGTATCCATGACTTAACCGTCATAAAATAAGTAGTTTTCACCGGAAAACGTATCCATGACTTAACCGTCATAAAATAAGTAGTTTTCACCTGAAAACGTATCCATGACTTAACCGTCATAAAGTAAGTAGTTTTCACCCGAAAACGTATCCATGACTTAACCGTAATAAAATAAGTAGTTTTCACCCGAAAACGAATCTATGACTTAACCTTCATAAAAAAGTAGTTTTAATTCAAAACGTATATGATAAACGAAACAAGTGTTATTGATCCATTCGTAAGCTAGCTAGGCTTACAAATACCTATCTCCGTACATGAAACTGTAACCAAACCATGACAAATGAATGCCCTTCCCTCGCTAAACCACGAGAATAAGACAATATGTGATCATTCGGCCATGTGGACCCCCGGTTAGCGCGACTAACCATGACCGGGGACGTCACCCCCAATAGTACTATCCATAGAATCCCAGGCTAAGACCATAGCTAATGGTTACAAAAAGTGTTAATCCGAGGACTTTAAGCGCTATACTGTTCCTCATGTACAACATAATGTTAGTGTCTTGTTTCATTGTTATCATATAAAAAATGTTTGCAATGTTTTCTCAAGTGTATAAAACAACAAAGTTTCCAAATGTATAAAACAATAATGTAATACATAATATGTAAGTATGTTTCTCCCCCGCAGTTTACAAAACATTAAAAAGCAAAAAGGGGCCGTGAAACTCACCTTGTATCCGATGAAATCCTAGCAAATAATAGTGTGCTAAAAGTTACTGTCTGCCCATACCCTAATAACATAAGGGTACTAATGTGTTAAGACTACCCGTCTTATATGCAAGTTGTTCACCCGAATTAACGAATTCCGTTAAGTACGTTTATGTTTATTAAAACAATGTTTTCGTGTGACGCTCGTTGGTGATTATTTTTCTAGTCTTGTCGCTTATATATTTTTCGAGAAAATATTAGGTTTCCATATTGGTGACTTGTTAGGTGTACCAAAATAAATTTTATTTTTGCGATAACTCATAATATATTTATATTATGATCATGTATGAACATATAATTATTTCTTACCAATAATTATATAAAATCACAAATATCGTTCAAGTATATGTTCTACGCATGTCAACATTCTTACGTGCACATAAACTATGTTAACATGTCCGCATGCAAATACTTGTTCTAAACGACATTTATTAACTTATTTTTATTCAACATGCATTATTTATACCAATACGTACACATAAGTATAACCATATTTCAACATGGGCTTAACTATGTTTCATGATAACATGCGATCATTTATTTATTTCTTTTTTCTATTTCATGTACCCATGTCTACGTTCCATGTTATCAAATATAAACAAGTTATAAACATATATATATATATATGATTTCCATTATTTAGCCATTTCATAACTCATTCCGAGTTAACAATTTTCCATCATTCATATATCATGACTTATATATATATATATATTTACATGTACATTATTTCTAGTTTTTCCAAGTTTCACAACTTATAATCATGCACCCATATATGTATATATAGTCCGGTTTCTAAACATGCATACATATATTTAGAGATTCCATGTTAATCAACTAAAAATACACACATGCATATACACTTTGGTTACAACTTATATACACATATATTTACCTATATTTCATTTATTCAAGTATTAACCATACTTCTCGAGTTAATATTTCCCTTTTATTAACTTGTTTTTTTTCAACATGCATTTATTTATACCAATATGTGCACACAAGTATAACCATATTTCAACATGCGTTAAACTATGTTTCATGATAACATGCGATCATTTATTTATTTAGTTATTTTTCTATTTCATGTACCCATGTCAACGTTCCATGTTATCAAATATAAACATATATATATGTGACGTTTCGGATTTTCATTCGCGCGCTTGTAATATATTTATCGTGTAATCATTCTCTATTTGAATAAAATGCAAGTGTTTTCTTTTATTTAGTTTTATACAAATAGGTATTTTTATTTAACAAATTTAAAATAATTAAAATTTTATAAGTTTTAAAACTTATATAAAATTTTATATAAAAATCTAAATTTAAAAGTTTCATATTTAAATAACCTACTTAAATAAAATAACTAACTTTTATAAAAAAAATTAATTATAACAATAATAATAATAATATAAGTTTATAAAATATATTTGAAAATTAAAAGAAATTAAACTAATTATTTTTATAAAAGTTAAGGGGTTGTTTTAAAACTTTTCAAACTAGAAGGTTTTAAGCTAACATCAGTTGAGGGACTAGTTCTGTACAAATCAAACTACAAGGACTCATCCGTAATTATCTCAGGAAACCAAACTACAAGGACCAAATCTACAAATTTCCAAATCGACTTTCCGGTCACCATGTTCCTTGGTCCGCCGGGTAAAGCGTTTTTCCGGCGAACACCCCGACAGGGCTGTTCCCTGCACCTCGACAGCCGCTACAGGCATCCCTGAACTCGTCTTCCCCATGCGAAACCAATTGGTCTCCCCAACATACGAATCGCCTGATCTTGTTGGTGGCCGAGAACCCACGCCTCGAATTCGAGCCCGACAGTCAACCTCCACACGTATTTAATAGCTCGTTAGCTTCTTCTCGTCCAGACGAGTGTCGGGACGTGCCCAATTGCACGCTTTGTCATAAGAAACGAACTCGGCTTTAAATAGAAATAGTTGGACCTGCTCGAGCTCGCTACCCCTCTTCCACCCAATCTCACTCCAAATTGAAGGCACCATTACAATCGCCATCTCTGCGTGAAGCTGTGACCAAGGTTGTAGAGGCTAATCCCATCCAGAAGCTCGATTCTCATTCTGGACATTCTCGGATTTAAGACTCTGCTGTCCAGCCCCTTTGCGACCACGTAAGAATCCTCAACTTTGTTTCTTTACCTTCTGTTATCATAAGGCAAGCTGAACCAATCGAAGTCACGACAACAAAACATCGATTTCCGGACAAACCATTGTTCTGAAAAATTACTGTTTTATTTTCTAAAGTCTGGGCCATCGAAACTACTTAGTTTCGATTGAGTAAATGGTCAATCGAAACTAGTAGTTTCGATAGATGGTAGTTTCGACAGCCTGTGTATCACTTATAAATGATCAATCGAAACTAGTAAGTTTCGATAGATGGTAGTTTCGACAGCCTGTGTATCACTTATAAATGATCAATCGAAACTAGTAAGTTTCGATAGATAGTAGTTTCGATTGAACACAGTTTCGATACCTGTCACAACTATAAACAGTTTCGATCAAATCAGTAATTTCAAGTAAATCTGGACCAACTTTTATGCAAATAACACTAAGAAATGTTATTATAAACCTATACACAATTAAATACTAATACGCACATGTAAACATACAATAATACCCATTTATCTACATAGGGTTTCAACGTGCTTAGACTTCAACATCTTTATCACCTACACGCGTGGAAAAATACCCGCTTGCAAGGTGACTTAGATAGCCCCTATTTTACATTTTTACATACTTTGGGGTGAAACATTATTTCATGCTACTCAATCAAATTGTTTATACGTGTTATTCATGTGGATTATATGCTTACTATCTTGGATGTACAATCATTTGCTTTAAACACAAGAAAACCAACAGTAATATTAATAGATCTATTGTGCCTGACCAGCCCACCCGGTTAGGGTGTTTATTACTGCATACTCGGATATAGCCGCGTGTTATATTCAAACATACTGGATATAGTGGGTAACTATATTCAAACATTACCGGACTTAGCTGTTATACTCTGTTCAAGCGCGTCAAACAAGGTTTGAATTGTGATTAGATAAATGATACACCATATATATACTATGTTTAACAAGATAAACAATGAGTTGCAAAACGTTTTATCTACTACTTATCGGAACTACAAAAACCTATGTACTCACCAACTTTTTAGTTGACACTTGATTTAAATAATGTTTCAGGTTTGGATATGTGATTGCTTGCTGAAGATTTCTCCACTTAAGAACTATGGACCTAGTTAAATAAATTAATGTTTTGAACTAGACTAGGTTATTTGAAATGTATTGTATATGGATCTTTGTTGTATTCAAATTTATTTAATGAATTATGCAACTTTTTAGTTATCATGTGCTTTTGAACAATCATTCCATTGTCCGCCTCGATGATTCCGTCATCGGTCGGGGTGTGACAGATTGGTATCAGAGTCATGGTTATAGGGAATTAGGTTATTAGACACGATGACCTAGACTATAACCCTAGGACTCCCTTTTATGTGTTATGTGCTAAATGATTAATTGCTATGTGAATTATTTGTAGTTAGGTATTATTTGAATTTTCCCAAGTTTAGTACATGAGACTTATACACATACATACAAGGCTTAAATACATGATACATACTATACATACACATTTGACAAACAAACTTATGCAAACAAATACACTACTCATCCTTATCCATACTCTTTCCGAATCCATATTAATTGCAACATTCCTACACATTTTATACTCATAGACTCTCAAGTCTATTAAAATCTTGAAAATCTCGTCAACGACTTAATTTCTTGAAACCAGTAAAGGACACGTGCAATCTGGAAGGGTGACACCTGTACATTGGGTTTTCTGTCTAGGAAAGCATTTCGTATAAATCCAAATAAACGGACCCGTATGCTTTCCTGAAAGGGTGACACCTGTACATTGGTATTTCCATTATTTAGCCATTTCATAACTCATTTCGAGTTAGCAATTTTCCATCATTCATATATCATGACTTATATATATATATATATACACTTACATGTACATTATTTCTAGTTTCACAACTTATAATCATGTACCCATACATGTATATATAGTCTAGTTTCTGAACATTCATACATATATTTAGAGATTCCATGTTAATCAACTAAAAATACACACATACATATACACTTTGTTTACAAACTTATATACACATATATTTACCTATATTTCATTTATTCAAGTATTAACCGTACTTCTCGAGTTAATATTTCCCTTTTATCATCAAGTGCTTAAACAAGAACATCTATACATAGATATATATACAGATTACAATCCTTATACATGTACCCATATACTTTATCATTTCCAAATTATTAATCAAATCAAACATATACATATATGTATGCATATCTTGGCCTATAAATATAGGTATACATATTTTAGCTTTTTCTTGTTTTTAATTCTTAATATCATGTGATTGAAAACCACTTATCATTAAATGATCAAAACAACGATTTATACGTGTACTTTTATTATGTTCAGCCCATGTATACATTTTTACACCAAAACCCTAATTTTTAAACCTAATAAGGTTAAGTTTCATAAAAAAAACTCTTTTAATCGTTAAAAATCCTTTGTTTTCCTTGGTGAACAACATGTTTTCAACAAGAACATGAAGATGAAAAGAAAATTTGATGACGGATTCATACCACTAGTCAAAGCTAGGTGAAGATTTACTAGTAGAAGATGATAGATGCTCGTTTTGCTAACAAAACCCGACTCCTAGCTCCAAATCTTCCTTGAATCTCTAAACTCTAACTCGAACTCTGTAGACTTTTTGTGTTATTGGATTTTTTAGTGTGCAAGTGTGTGCATATGTGTGTGTATGTCTATATATACATAAAGAAAGATAAAAATGATGTGTTGTTCCATCATCATCATTACTAGGTAATGATGGAAGGATGTGATGTGACGTTTGCATGAAAAAGAACCGAATAGACATATCACTTTCAATGTCATCATGAGATGTGGTTGATTAGACAAGACTCTTACAACATCATCATAACGATTTGATGGCTTTCCAAGTGGGTAGCCCCACTTGGACTATTTCGGTCGAAACTAGGGGGTAGGGGGTATGTCTTGTCACATTAGGTAATTATTACAAAGCATGGACGATTTGACCTGAATAGACTTTCCACTTGACAAGGCATGGGCTTTATGATGACTAGTGGATTTGACGTGTTAGGTGTTGTCACATCATGTGTCATCATTACAATGTTGATGGGACTTGTGATGAGTAGTGGATTTGACCTGTTAGGTGTTGTCACCTCATCTGTCATCATTATGTTGGAGCATATTCTGGTGACAACGAGCTTGAGGATATTATGTCTTACTATTAGAGTCTTTGACTTGTAATTGATATAATTGTTAGCAACAGTTAAAGGGGAGTGTGTTAGGACATGTTTTGTAACTGTTAATAACAATATTGTGTAAGTTCATAGATAAGCATATTTAGGAGCGAACTTGTTAAGTTCGCCTATAGTGCTGTGTGGGTTTGTGTTTTCCTCTAAATAGGTGTTTACAAGTCTTAGATGAGGGTGAACTAGAGTTGATCAGGGTAGAACAGAAACTGAGAGATCTTGTAAACTGATATTCTGAGTGGAAATACAAAGAGGATTATTTACACCGTGTTGTTGATTGAGTTACACGTTGCAGGTTGATCATGGATTCCGCACGTTATCACCGTGTCGTACCACGAGTCTAGAAGATCCGTCACGCCCCAAGGGACCTACAATTGGTATCAGAGCTTTTGCTCTTGATTAGAAGAAGATTCGTGGTGTTTTCGTGTACAATCAACATCAAAAATCACTGAATTTGAAGAGATTTTGAAGAAATTTTTCATCTTGTTTGTGTTCTTGAAAAAACTGGAGAAATTTTGACAAATTTGGAATGATTTTGGATTTATTTGAAGAATTTGATCCATTAGAAGTGTTCTATATCACATTATACTCAATCCTACGGTTCAATTTCATCAAATTCCATCAATTCAGCAAGATATGATGATTTTCAGAATTTTTGGTTCGTGTTTTGGTTGAACAGCTTAACCAGGCGAACTTAATCATTCTGTAAGAGTCGAACTGAATCAGGCGAACTTATTGATTAGGCGAACTTATCAAGTTCGCTTGTGGTCTTGTTCGCTCAGTGAAGTTGAGGCGAACTTATTAAGTTCGCTCAGGCTATATCAGGCAAACTAGTTTTAGGCGAACTTATTTAGTTCGCTAGTGTTCTTAAAAAAGTATATGCTTGTTTTGAAATTTTTTAAAAAGAGTATTTTGGCAGGAAATTTTTTCCGGATATTTTCGCAAAAATTTCAAAATGTCAATTTCATGTGATGATAATGAGATTGGAACTATGCCACCGAGGCTTTTGTGCATATCAGCTTACAGTAGCTGGAAAGTCCGGTTCAAACAGTTCGTACCAGACACTGATGAAAACTTTTGGACACCCATATTTGAAGGATATGTGTATCCTACTTATGAGTTCATGGGATATTATAATGTTCCTAAACCAGTGACAGCTCTTACTAAAGTAGAAAAGCAGAAGTTTGATCAAGAGATGAAAACGTATGAAACTTTAACGATGTCTTTACCAAAAGAAATCATTCATAGTCTCGGGAAGTGTCCAACTTTAAGAGATCTATGGGAAGCTTTGAAGAAAAAAGGGTGAAGCTACAACTCAAGCGTTTGTGGTCATGATCAATGATGTATTGGAGAAGCAGGGTGATTCTCAAAGTGATTCTTTTGCAGATTTAACTGATAGTGAGAGTATGCGTTCTAGTGAAAGTACTCAATCTACTGAGACTAATGTGATGACTGAAGAAAGCTTTCAGACAGTTAAAGATGATCTGAGTGAATCAGAAATTGATATAGAGCATGTCATTGTTGCTCAAAAGGGTGAAGCTGATGATGACGTTTTCATGGCTCCTGGTGCATCTTCTTTAGAAGAAAAGGATACGGTAGTTTCTAACTCTGAAACGTTTTGTTCTAACTGTATTTCAGTGAAGGATAAAATGATGAGGGTTATAGATGACAATGTAAACCTCATTTGTGATATGAAATCGATGCACACGGTAAATCAGAAACTAAAGGATAATGAGAATGTGTGTATTGAGAGAATAGAATCACCCAAGAGGGATATAAATTCTCTGACTTTGAAGATCAAAGAGCAGGCATATCACCTGGATATGTCCTTTGCAGAAATTGAGAAACGAAATAATGATCTTGCTGAGAAAGATAAGGAACTAGCTGAATTTAAAGCAGAGGTGATCAGATTACATAGAAAGTTAGAAAGCTTTGGAAATTCATCATTCTTACTGGGATATTTTAATAATACTGAAGAGGGGAAGGGAACTAATGGTATTGGTTATGTTCCTCCACCATTCAACAGAAATTATTCTGTGGCACCTGAGATTGTAAAAGATGAGGATTTAGATCCAAAGACTGTGTTGAAGGTGAATCCAGTCACAGGTGAAGATATGGTGTTTTCTAATGATAGTGATGATGAATATTTTGATGAAGCTAAGGTAGAGGGGTTACCTAAAGATGTTACGAAAGAAGAATCAAAGGACGTGAAGCAGAACCAAGAAGGTGTTGATTCTAAAATCATCTGGAAATTATACATTTGGAAGTTACTCAAACTCAAGGAGAGTTCCATATGTCAGAGATTATAAGGAAAGGCGTACATGTTTTCATTGTAGTGAGTCGGGACATATTGTGGTGAATTGTCCTTACAAAAATAAAGAGAAGAGGCATGTATTTCCTGAGAAGATGAAGCCTGAATCAAAACCTGTTACAAAATCTGTAGTTCGAAAGAAAATAAAGCCAAAAGAAGTTCATGTAGGAGAATCTTCTTCAAGTGCATCTTGTCGCGTTAAGCTTCCTTATATGAGAGAATATCGTGAGACAAGATCTTGCTTTTAATGTGGTCTTGTGGGTCACATTAAGATCAATTGTCCTCATAACACCAAAGGTAACCAACATGTTACTCCAGCAAAGGTAAGAACTCCTGGTAAGCCTTTCGTTAATCCAAATGTGGTTAAACCTCGTGCTACATGGAAGGGTAATTCAAAGTCTGAGGTTAGGCTTTCTAGACCTCAAAGACGGAGGAGAAACAGAAGATTGAGAAAACTTTTAGAACAATAACAGTTTTCACAATCTGAACATTTTTTAAATGAACAAGATTGTTCAAACACTTCACATTTTAAGCAAAAAGAACTTGATGAACAGAAGTATGTTTGGAAATCTAAAGTTTTTGTTTCTGATTCATCAGAGCAATCACCAAAAATTGATGAGAGATTCGATTGTGAATGGAGTGAGGTTTTTTATTTTGATACAGATGGACGACCCATGTCTACCATGGCTTGGGTCTCAAATTCAAATTAATGTTTCTTGTTAGATGTGCAGGATTAACTAACAGGGACTATTAATACCATTTTGGTTGTTGATAGTGGTGGTTCTTAGCACATGACAGGGAATGACATCTGCAAAAGCAATAAGTCGTTACAGAAGTTGGTAAATCTATTTGATTCAACGACTTGAAATATTTTTCCATATCTTCCTTGTAGATCGTTCTACTGTTTCTTCCAAATACATTCACTTCCTTTTGTGTATTCCAATTGCTTGAGTGAATCGGATCCTTTCCAAATTGTATTAACGGTTGCAAACTTGAAATAATGACATAAGATAAACTAATAAATCTCCATTTTGAAGACAGTTAGCCAATAACCGGTGTTTACGAAAAGCTGGTTTGGTGATAAATGTGGGTAGTAGAAACGAAAAGGCTAAGGCTAAAAGGGCTATCTTGGTAGATATTGTTTCTGGTATTTTTGGTTTAAGGATAGTATATAATGGTAGTAAAGTCCTAGGTGTCTTAATCATTTCCATACAACTACTAGTTCATGGTCTTGATATGTATAAGTCACAAAAGTTCTAATTATGCATAAGATTCAATCGAAAAACACTCAATATACCAAACGAAAGAGCGTGCGAATAATGATGATAATAATGCTCATGAAAAGACTCTGATTATTCTCACATGAAAAATAGATGGGATAGGGTTTAGTGAATCGTTATGCAGAATATACATTTGTTTCTACTTACCATTTTTCCACTTATTCCTTTTAGTTTATTTAAGCGCGAACTCAAAGAGGTTTAGATTTTTAGGGTTTTAAAATTTTCAAAATTTTTATGGTTTTTAGAAAAATAAGTTTTCGGTTAAAGTAAGATTTTAGTCAAATGGGTAGAAAATCACGAGTTTAGTTTTACTGTTTTGAGGAAACAAGTTTTTCCTGAATCTCTAATTCCCCACCCCACACTTAAAACTGTGCATTGCCCTCAATGTATAAATTCATGTAATGAATTGCTATTCGTGGAAACCGTCAAATTTCCAATCGTTAACTAGGTATTATATAACATCTTGGTTTTTCGACTAGAATACGGATCTTGTAATTATTGTAACCGACTGTATAAGAAGTTAGAAAGCTAAAACTGTAACATTTATGATTTTCTCGTCTTTATTTTCAGTTCAATAAAACATATTTTAAATCCAAATTCGAGTGCAATGTTTTTATTTCATTCATGCAGGCATTTAAGACAAAGGTTTCATTCCCACTCACAAGTTTTACACCTGGACACATTAGTAAAACCCTATGTATATTTACAAGCATGTGTATGCATATAACATACAACTTTAAACCCACATTTATACAACTTTGTACACGATGATTTTGAACCCTAAACAATTGAACCTTCAAGCATTAAACCACTTTGATCTTGGACCCTTAATTACAAATGCTTGACTCCTAAAAGTCAAAGAGATCAAAAGAACTAAACACAATTTCAAAAAAATCAATCTGTTTGACTTTTAAAAGTCAAACAGGGCCAAATTGCAAAGATCCAAGTCGGCCATCCACCAAATCCTGGTTGATTTGGACTCCTAGTGATTTCAAAAACAACAATCGACCCAAACCAGGCCCAATCATCAAACTGATTCAACCATTCACGCGGACAATTCAAAATTTGAACGAATTTGACTTAGGATGGTCAAACCCGTATCAATTACCATTCAATGCATGAAATTAACGCGTCCCAATCCCGCAAGTCACTCGCAAATCAATCACGTGTGTACCTAGACCCTTATCAGGACCCAATCCATTCCCGAATCCATGAATTAACGCGTAATCGGTTGACCGCGGCTATTACGGTCAAGTTGAAATCGAATTGGTTTATACGAATGAAATTAATCGAATCAAATCCCTCACCGACTCTCGTATACGTACTCACAAACTCTCCCAACCTCTGTTTAATCCGCATTCCACCTCTGGACGAGTGTCGATCATCAAGAACAGTCGTATCAAAATTGTAGCCGTCTGCATTCGTGTCCAAACCAATCGAGTAAGTTTTTACATCATTCGGTTAGCCTTTCAGTGCACATCATTAGCCACTTACCAATTCGGGTTAACAGAACTCATCGGGACCAATTTGAATCCTAGGGTTCTTGTTCTTGTCACTAACCCGATTTGGGGTTTTGTTTGATCTCGTATTTTAATTTCCGTTTTACTATCAAGACCAGCGAACCACCTAGTTCAGCCGGTTAAAACACTCGGACCCGAACTAGGCGGTGTGGGTTCGAAACCCACGGCCTGCGCGACCGGCCTGACCTTTTTGCGCCATTTTTAAAACCAAATCTGGCTCCCTTAAATCGTGGGTTTAGACTCACTTAGAATTAATCCAATAACGGAACCCGCCTCCTAGTCCAGTGGTTTGTTCATTCAGTCCATACAACGCAGACCCGGGTTCGAGTCCCTGCGTGCTGTTTAATTTTTTTAAACTGTTTTAAAAGCCCCGAAAATTTTACAAAAATTATTTTTATAATCCCTACATTATTTTGAACAGAATGAGATAAAATTTTACAGTTTTTAACCTAAACTCATTTTATTACGAATTTAGTTACAAAAACCCATTCTTAATAGATTTTAAAATAATTAAACAAAGAGATAAAATTTTATAAAAATTGTGGAAAGCTTTTATACATTTCTGGAAATAAAGTATAAGAATTTATAAAATTTTTAATCTATATTTAAATCAAATGAAACCTTATTTAAATATAAATGTGCATTTTTATCATACAATTTTAAATGATAAATAAATAAGTAAATTTATTTGTTATTTATATAAACTACTTTTTCTAATATATTTAGAGTTTAAATTGTAATTAAAGTAATCTTATAATTAAATTTTATTTTTCACATCTTTCTAAATAAAAAGACAGAGAAAATTTATTTATTTAATTTATATTTAAGATAATTCACATATTACTTTTATAACTAAATAACAAATTAACAATTATTTAATTTTTTTAGTTATTCAAACCAAACCTAAGATTATCTATTTTCTTCAGCCTTTCCATTTATGAAACACTCATCCCATTTAACCTACACATACCTTTTCAGACTACAACTCCAATTCTTTGTATACGCATCCAATTAAACCCTAGACTTAGACATAGACTATTGTGCATATTATTAATTAAGATCCATATACTTTACACCCTAGGTTAACCTTGTGAGTTTTCAAGGATCACTTTGCTATCTAGCCTCGTGTGTTAGCTACACCTTTGAATCAAGTGAGTATTACATAGCCCCTTTTACTCTTTTACACTTTTGGGGTGAAACATGAAATCTATACACACAATTGCTTACATTTACACAAACTACACAAACACAAATCCTCTTTACATTCATGTATGCAAATTTGAGCTTTATGTTTGAGTACTAGGTGTATTAACTGTTTGTGTGCAATTTATGTGCAATCATTACCTATTCAAGCCGACGGTAAACAATGATAGATCTATTGAGTCTAACAAACCCACCCAGATTGGGGTGATTGTTACCGACAACACAATTTGCATGCTAGTTACAAATGTTTGATTGTACTTTAGTTACACAATAGTTGTTCCCCATAAATGCCTTATTTTATCATGTTATGTAAGGATTTGATTATTTACATCTATACATTATTTATGATTAAACCTGTGTATGACTCATTAGACTATACTTAAATAATAAATTAAATAAACAATATCCCTACCTATACCCTAAAGCCGCTTAACCTTCTTACTTCTCTGTCATTATCATCATAGCATGTTGAAACTTCATGAATCTAAATCTATAAAAATTCCTTTATTCCCTCTTTAAGGTTTTAAACTTTGTTAATTATTTGAGGACACGTGCAATCTGGAAGGGTGACACCTGTATCCTGGGTTTTCTATCTTGGAAAGCATTTCATATAAATCCCAATCAACCGAGGGACCCGTATGCTTTCCTGGGAATTCCCGGGATGAGTGTTTACTTATAGGCTAAAGCATGTCTTCTTGAAAATTATATGAGTTTAATTAACCTTAATGCGTCATAGTATTCAAGTGATTATATCACTATTTGTGTACAATCCAAAGTATGATTAACTATCTTATTTGCTATCTTATCCTTTTAAATCCAAGTAACTTTCATAAGTTCTTACATCTTTTCTTGTGTTGTGCAAATCGGTAGAATGCCTCCCCATCGTGCTACCGTGACCAACAACAACACTGATATTACTGCTATCCTTGCACAACTTGTAACTCAACTCACTCAAGCTAATGGTGCCACAAATGGTAACCATGGAACTAATGGTGGTGGTGGTGCCAACCCACCACAATGCACCTTCAAGCACTTCAATTCATGTAATCCACTTAAGTTCTATGGTATCGAGGGAGCCACATGACTCCTTCAATGGTTCGAAAGTATTGAGGGCACCTTCCTCAATAGTGACTGCCCCGATAACCTTCGTGTTCGTCATGCCACAAGTGTCTTTCAAAAACGGGCACTCACGTGGTGGAATGGGGAAAAGAGAACTAGAGGCATGGAAGTAGTAATGGCCATACCATGGGATGAGGTTAAGAGATTAATGACTGAAGAGTTCTGCCCTCGGAATGAGGTGAAGAAACTGGAAGCTGAGTTTTGGGATCTTACCCAAGACAGTGGTGAGAGTCTGGCTTATACAACTCGGTTCCATGAGTTGAGTCTCCTTGTGCCCCATATGGTCACACCTTTATCCCGCTGCATTGAGAAGTATATTGGTGGATTACCTAGGTAGATTCAGGATACTGACTTAGGGAGAAATCCCGCAACACTTGAAGATGCTATCCGCCTATCTGCTACTTTAACCGACAACCATGTGAAAGAAAAGACTCTGACTAGAAAAGACACCAAGAAAGTTCCCGACACCACAACCTGTAGGATCATTAAAGTACAAAATGGTTCTGTTCTTAGTTGAAATTGGCGGAAATAATAACAACTACACAAGTATAATCGAGTAAACAGAAAGAATACTTATAAGAACACTGTTGTATTAAGCTTTTGCAAATAAACGATTACAAATGAAAACTCAATCAAAAAGCACACATACAATAAAGTGTTTACACTGTATTTATACTCACTTAGAATCAAGACAGACCCTTGATTCTAAGGATCAGATCTAACACAGACCATTGATCTGTTGTATATAGCTAACTATTACAAGTGTAGTCTAAGCTAGCTAACTTTATTGAAGCGTCTTCTTTATGCATTATTACTTGCATGCTTGGAGAAGAGCATTGTTGTCCGTCATTGGTTGTGCCATTGAGATTCCTTCTGCTTTGAGTGTGTCAGTTGCTTTTGCAGAAAGTTTTCAGTGACGCTTGGCATGGATAGTCAGCTGCAACGATTTATCTTCAAGGCACAGGGCTGTCAGCAGCAAGGATGATGATCAGCAGCAAGATGTGACCATCCAAAGCTGCTGATGATTTGCCTATCAACAACATCAAGTGTTGATGCTGCTGAGAAGCCTATCCGCAGCAACTTTGGTCTTCAGCAGATAAGGCTATCCGCAACAGATTTGTTCTTCAGCAAAAGAACAAGTATCCGCTGCAGGTAAGCTTGTCCGCAGCAGCTTGTTGGTCAGCAGCAAACTCTGAGATCAGCAGCATTTGTACTTAGAGAATTTTGTAGCCATAAGTCTTTATTTCTACAAACTCCCCCAGACTGATGCTACCAAAACTCTCTTACTGCTTTTGTTGCTGAAGCTTTTGCATGTTGCTGACTATCCTTTCAACCTCATATCCTCTCTGGTCCATGCTGGGATTGTTAAGAGGAAGCTCAGATAGAGTCTTGATGTCTTTGCTTGCCATTTTGAAGATAGCATTGCTTGAACACCTCATCTTCTGTCCTTTAACATCTGTCAAAGTGAATTCATTCTTCTCAGCATTGTAGGACGAGCTGATGAATGTAGAGTGGGATTGGAGAGGTTTGACATCAATGATTTCATCTTTGCTGGGGTTGAAGTAATGTTTCATTACCAGCAATAGATGTGTCCCACCTTCATTCTCAGGCTCATTGGCTTCACACAGCTCCATCATTATTCTTAGATCAGAGTCTGGAAGCTGTAGTATCTCATCAACCGATTTATAAATTGATCTTTTAGCTTCTGTCCTCCCCCTGAACACTTCAAACCATTGGTCTTGAGGGTTGTATGATCATCTGATTATTTCTCTTGAGTCTTCTGGTTTGGAAGTGGGTTTGTTTTTCTTTTTGGGAGGTTGTTGATGAGTAGGGGCTGGGTGTGAGGATTTGGACTTTGAGGGAGGAGAGGAGGGAGGTCTAGGAAGGAGAGTGGAGGGTTGTTGGATTTAGGAAGTGTTGGGTGAGAGAGAAGGCTTGGGTTTCTTTGATTTTCGTTCTTCTTCTTGCCTTTCTTCTCCAATCTTTCTTCCTCATCCTTCTTGACTTTGAAATAGAGGGCTTGCAGGTTCGTGAAATTCATGGGAACTAGCCTCTTTCCACTCTCTCCTCTAGCCTTAAGGAAGTCAATCTAGATCTTCCTTTCTTCATGGGTCCTTTTATTAAAAGCAATAGTCTTTTTGGACTTTTGTTTGGCTTTTTCTTCTTCTTCAGCCTTTTTCTTCTTTGCCAATTGACCTTGCTGACCCATGAAGGCTCTGTATATTTCTTTATTTGATAGTTTCTCAAGGTGGTCTGCATCCTTACCTTGAGAAACTAGAGCCTTTACCCACTCCTCTCTTATTTCTTTGGCTACTTCATAATCAGTTATTCTGAACTTAGCCTCTTCCTTCTTCTTCCTTTCTATCTCTTCTTCTTCTTTGTCGAATTGTTCCTACAGTTGAAGAGCAAGAGCTTCATCTTCTTCAATCTGATAAACTGCAGGAATCTTTACTTTGAGCTCATCCAACTGTTTTGCATACAGCTGGATTTGTTGTTCTCTGAGGAGAATGGCTGTGAGTCTATCTTGAGCTTTCTTTGTTTCAGCCATCTCCTCTTCTTCTCTTATTATTCTTCTTCTTCTTTCTTCCTTCTCTTTCTTCTCTCTTAGCAACCTCTCTTCATCTTCTTTGGTCATAATTCCCTTTCCCTTATCTTTGTTGGATGCCTCTGCTTCGGCTTCACTGATCACAACAGCAGATGATTGTGCTGCTGTTGTAATATCAGCCTCAGCTTCATTGGCAATTTGAGAGGTTGATAAGGGAAGGTCATTAGATTCATCTGATTTGCACTCAGGACTTGTAAATTCTATCAGCATTTCTTTGACAGTGGATCTTGATTCATATGCAGCAACAAAGATTTCTACTCGAGGGGAAGCTGAGTCAGAATCAGTGTCAGAATTTGACACATATACTGCCTCAGCAATCCTTCCTTCTTGTTCAAGATGGGCTCTAACAGTAGCTATCATTGCCTGGCTTTCGAGGGAGTTGACAATGCAGATATTTGGCCTGAGTTGAAAGATCTTATAAAGAAAGTCTGTAGGCAGTAGCAGGATGTTCCTGGTGTTGATGGTGAGAGAGGAGCCGTTGCTTAGTAGAAAGGTGTGGTCAAGAGACTTAGTGCTTACCCATCCTAGCACATCTAAGTCCTTGACAATGGAGTTATACAGAAATCTTATTAAGCACAGAACTTCTTCTTCAGTGAGAAGACTGCTAGTTATTATTTCAAGTCTTCTAGGAGTCAGTCTTCTTTCTGCTGCTGCTGAAGATTCAGGATAGGCTACCCTTTTTGCTGCTTGTATTTGTCTTTCGAACTTGGGTAGATTATCCTCCATCAAGTCATAGAACCTGCCAATAGCAAGTTCTGTTGAGAGGTCCGTAGAGTTGTTGATGCATTGTAGATGGTATAGGTGAAGGACTTGGATGCTGTTGAGAAAGTCCCAGTTTAGCTCTTCTACTCCGCTAAACTCCCAACCAATCCAGAACCTCTCAGACTTTCCATCATACCCCCAAGCTAGTATTGTGTCAAACTCTAGCTGTGTTGAAGTCAGTGGAAATTGGGGGGCAATTGATTGACTTATGATGGCTGCTGCTTCAGGGATGATGCTGAAAGATGTATATGTTTGTTATGTGTCTTCAGCATCATTCAGCATCTCATCAATAGCCCTGACGACTAACTTCCAGTCTTCAGATGTCTCTTCTTCTTCGTTATCTGAAGCTAGCAAGTCATGAACCTGTACAAAAGTTGGCTTGAATAGTGTGCTTTGAAATACAGCCTGCTCTAGAATCCAGTCGTCAAGACTGTCTGAGTCTTCCTCCGTTGGGACCATCTCCTCCTTTTTGGTTGCATCAGTGGAAAAATAAGCATCAGTTTGGGTGCCCACTGATACAAGAGAGGGAGTAGGCATAGTTGGGCATTGATGGGCTTCATGCATAGAGACTTGGTGTCTTAGTTTGGACACTTCAGCCTCTAGCATAGCCACCCTGGCCGTCAATTCCAAGTTATGAAGTTGCAGTCTGTCCTCATCCATAGTTGTGGAATCCTTGGATCTAGATGGGACCTTAGGCCTGGCCTCTGCATCCCCATCACCCATGGTTTCTTGGCACCTAGGATTCCTCTCAGTGAGGGGAGTTTCCAAGGAAGCATCCTCGCTGTGAGTTGCCGTGGTTGAGGTCTTAGCGATGTTGTCACTGTCCTCCTGGTCATTTGATGGACCAGCAGTAGTGACAGCCTCTTGCACATCCACTCTTTCATAACACCTAGAGTGGACCTTCACGGTAGAAGAACTTGGGTTGGGTGTGTTGGAAGCAAGATCAATCAGTACATCCGAGATAGTGGTAGTTGGAGTAGGTACATCATCTTGATCAGGTTCCTCAACAATTAAGTTCAGAAGAGAGAGGAATGGCTCAGGGGTTTGCTCTATGGATCCGGGATGTGATCCTGATCCTAGTAGAGAGGCTTCCGAAGAAGTCTCTCTAGTGTTGTGGCTGTCCCTTTTGATATTCTCATCAGAATGTTGGGATTCTGAATGAGGTCTTAGAGGTTGGGTTTGGGCCTTGGAAGCAAGAAAAGAAGGAGTCCTCTTGCCCCTTTTCCTGGTATATGTCGTTGCAACCGGGGCCCTGTGTTCTGGTTGAACGATAACATCCAAAAAAGGTGTAAGTAATTTTTGTACCTGTGCATCCTTAGTAGTATGCACAGGGGTTCGAGTGGTGGAAGCAGACTGTTGTTCAGGATGTGAGGTGGAGGGTGTGGGATCAGTATCCGCTGGGATTGCTGAACTGTCACCCGGGGTACTTTGTATGTTCAGCATTGTAGATAACAATGGAACATTGACCCCTAAGAACTTTTTGGAAACAGTTCTCATGCTTTGAAAAATATTATTTTTATGTCCCAACATGATGTAGATTCTTGCAGGTTTTGAAAGTTCTTTTAGTTCTTCATTGAAAACTTCCTGCAAGAATCTTGGGTATATAAAAAATTGTTGCTTTGCACCCTCTTGAAGGTTATATCTCAAACCCTCAAAGATGAGGTGTGCAAAGTTGAAGCCTAGGTTAGTGACCATACCATGGAAGGCGGAAGCAAGTGCGGAGCTCACCTGATGCCATCCACTCCTCTTTTGAGACATGCATTGGAGAAGACTGTGGCAGAGATACTTCCATGGAGGGCCCATCGGCGCCTTCTCGATCATATACTCGGTCTGATTTCCAGTGTATCCAATGGATACAAAGGTCCTCATGTATTCGTCCTTCGAGTATGAGATGGTTGCACCCTCATCTTGAAGCTTAAGATGTTTTCTGAGTGTGGCTTCCGAGATGGTGATATCCTTGCCGTCTACTTTGGCTTTAATTTGGGGAATCCCCTGTTCGGTTGAGTAGACGGCGGTACTCCAGAAATCCTCCATATGAGGAATATATATGGTAGGGTTGGTTGTGAGGGCAAAGTGGATCTTTGATCGACATAAGAAGTCGATCATATCATTGAATCCTTCGGATTTCTTTCCCTTTGTTAGGTATGCTGTAAGGTTATGGTATGGGGAGAACTTATCGTCAGGGTTATTGATGTCTGCCATTGTTGTGTGATTTGGAGGGAAGGTTTAGAATATGGAAGGCTTTTAATGTTTTAAGGATGAAGGGCTTTGAATGTGGTGGGGACTTGAGAGAAAGTGATGTGGGTTTAGGGTGAAATTGAATGTGAAGAGGTGGTAAGGAAATTTGATTTGTTCTTATAACGGTAGAGGAGGGAAAAAGTAAAATGACTTGTACAGTACAACCTAGTTCACTTTTTACTGTTACAACTGTAATACACCGATTCAGTCATGGTAAAGATTGACGTTAATTTTTACAGCGGGTAAAAGTTAATTTGGACTTAAATTTACCCATCAGCAGCAAACTTGGTTGCTGTGGATGAATAAGCCTGTCCGAGTGAAGTGCAGATGAGATTGGATGAATAACCCAATCAGCCTCTTTATTTCTACACAACCCCTCCTGCACACATCAAAGAAGCCAAAACTGAACCCTACCACAATAATAAAAAAAGAAAGTCTAGAAATTTTTCTGTGGTCACTCCTGCTATGCCTGTTAACCAAGTTGCTCCCATGGCTAAAGCACCAGTCAAGAAGCCATAAGTGGGGATCTACCCACTCTATGCCACATGCAATTATCACCATCTCCAAAACATTCCCTGTCGCCTTTGCACTCACTGTGGGAAATATGGCCATACGGTCAATGTTTGTAGAGCTAAGGCATTTGCAGGTCAAGTCAACCCATCAACCCGAATCAACCAACAAGTGGCTAATCAAGGTGTTCCCATTATCGCAAATAGGCGTGCTTGTTATGAATGTGGCAACCCAAATCATTTCCGTGACCAATGCCCGAAGTTCATCAATGCTAAACAAGGCGGAGATCGTGGGCGTGCTTTCAACATAAACGCCAATGAAGCTCAGGCCAACAATGATGTGGTCAACGGTACGTTCCTTGTTAATAGTCAATATGCCTCCATTTTATTTGATACCGGTGCATATAAAAGTTTTGAGTCACTTAACTTAGAACCCTTACTTGTAAAAACACGATCCAAATTAGAGAAAACCTTCACTTTCGAAGTAGCAAATGGTGACTCCCTTACAATTGACTCCGTTATCCACGACTGTTCTCTAGAACTTAATGATTATACATTTCCAATCAACCTCGTGACAATGCCACTAGGAAGTTTTGATATCATCATAGGCATGGATTGGCTGTCAAATCACCATGCCGAAGTCATCTGTTTTTGAGAAGTGCATCCAAATACCCCTTCCGTCAGGGGAAACGTTAAGAGTCTTTGGTGAAAAGCCTTGAAAAGGGCTCAAGTTAATGTCATGCACTACCGCCCAAAAGTATCTATGAAAGAAGTACGTAGCCTTCCTAGCCCATATTGTTCAAAAGGATGTCAAAGAGAAGAGTATTCAAGACATCCCCATCATCCGGGACTTTCCCGAAGTATTCCCTGAAGACTTATCCGGTCTTCCACCTGTTCGACAAGTAGAATTTCGCGTTGACCTTGTAGCCGGGGCTAACACCGTGGCTAGAGCTCCATACCGTCTTGCACCTTCTGAATTGCAAGAACTTGCAAGCCAACTCCAAGAGCTCTACGACAAGGGCTTCATCCGTCCAAGTCATTCACCGTGGGGTACACCCGTCTTTTTCATTAAGAAGAAGGATGGATCATTCCACATGTGTATTGACTACGGCGAACTCAACAAGCTTACCATCAAGAACCGTTATCCATTGCCTAGGATTGATGACCTCTTCGATCAACTTCAAGGCTCTACTTGCTTCTCGAAGATTGATCTTCGATCTGGTTATCACCAACTCCGTGTATAAGTGGAAGATATTCCAAAGACTGCCTTCCGAACAAGGTATGGTCACTACGAGTTCATGGTCATGCCTTTTGGGCTAACCAATGCACCCATGGTTTTCATGGACCTCATGAATCATGTGTACAAACCGTACCTTGATAAATTTGTGATCGTCTTCATTGATGATATCTTAATCTAGTCCAAGACTAAATCCGATCATGAGCAACACCTTAGGTTGGTTTTGGACCTTTGAGGAAAGAACAACTATATGCCAAGTTCTCCAAATGTGAATTTTGGCTAAAGGAGGTTCAATTCCTGGGTCATATCGTCAACGAAAAAGGAATTCATGTTGACCCTGCTAAGATCGAAGTTGTTAAGAATTGGAATGCCCCTAAGACCCCCACCGAAGTTCGTTCATTTCTTGGTCTTGCGGGATATTATCGTCGTTTCATTTCAAATTTCTCAAAGATTGCTGTTCCTCTCACTGCCTTAACCATCAAGGGTAAACCTTATGAATGGGGACCACAACAAGAAGAAGCTTTCCAAACTCTCAAGCAAAAGTTGTGCAATGCTCATATTTTGACTCTCCCTGATGGGAATGATGATCTAGTTGTCTTCTGTGATGCCTCCAACCAAGGTCTCGGTTGTGTCCTCATTTAACGAGGCAAAGTAATCGCTTATGCATCAAGGCAAATTAAGATTCATGAGAAGAATTATACGACGCACGACCTTTAATTGGGTGCGGTTGTATTCGCATTGAAGATTTGGAGACATTACCTTTATGGCACAATATGTGTGGTGTTCACCGACCATAAAAGTCTCCAACACATCTTCAACCAAAAAGAACTCAATATGAGGCAACGAAGTTGGGTTGAACTCCTTAACGACTATGACTGCGAGATTTGTTACCATCCCGGCAAAGCGAATGTTGTAGCCGATGCTTTGAGTCGAAAGGACCATGTCATGCTTCATTGTGTCCAAATTCAAACCGACATTCAAAATCGCATCCTAGAAGCTCAACACGTCTTTGTCACCGAGGGTAACATGTACGAGTAAATGTCGTGTGGTGTTGAACTTCAGCTTGAATCAAAACCAATGGCTTACTTTATTACTTGAACCGTATCTGGGTTCCCGATCGCGATGATCTCCGTGCATTTCTTATGAACGAGGCTCACAAAACTCATTATTCTATTCATCCTGGTGCGGATAAAATGTACCAAGACCTTTGCTAACAATATTGGTGGCCTTATATGAAGAAAGACATTGCTATCTATGTTGCCAAATGTCTAACTTGCTCCAAAGTCAAAGCCGAACATCAACGTCCTTCCGGTTTACTTGAATAACTGGAAATTCGCGTGTGGAAATGGGAGAGCTTAGCTATGGATTTCATTACCAAACTCACTTGCACCTCAAGTGGTTATGATAGTATCTGGGTGATCATCGACCGCCTCACCAAATCTGCTCATTTCTTGCCTATCCGTGAAGACTATCGGGTTAAGAAATTGGCCCAAGTCTACATTGAAGAAATTGAAAGGGATCACGGTATTCCCTTAAACATAATCTTCGATAGAGATGCTCGGTTCACCTCCCGTTTCTGGTAATCTCTCCAAACTGCTCTTGGTACACGATTGGATTTGAGCACGGCTTACCACCCCCAAACTGATGGTCAGACCGAGCGAACAATCCAAACTCTTGAGGACATGCTCAGAGCTTGTGTAATTGATTTTGGTGGTAATTGGGATTCACATATATCCCTAATTGAGTTCTCTTACAACAATAGCTACCACACAAGCATCAACATGGCTCCATTTGAAGCTCTCTATGGTCGTAAGTGTCTTTCTCCTATCTGTTGGAACGAGATTGGTGAAGCACAAATCACCAGTCCCGAGTTAATTCAAGAAATATCCGACAAGATCATTCAAATCCGTGACAACATTCGAGTAGCGAGGAGTCGACAAAAGAGCTATGCCGACAAGCGACGAAAACCCATGGAATTCCAAGTCGGGGACCTTGTTCTCCTAAAGGTGTCTCCATGGAAGGGCGTGATCCATTTTGGAAAGAAAGACAAGCTAGCACCTCGCTATGTGGGTCCATTCAAGATCCTTGAAAGGATTGGGAAAGTGGCTTACAAACTCGAGTTACCTCCATCACTTGGCAATGTGCATCCTACATTTCATGTGTCTAATCTAAGGAAGTGTCTTGCTAATGAGAATCTCCATATACCTCTTGAGGACGTGCGCATTGACGAAACGATGCACTTCGTTGAGAGACCGGTAGAAATCATGGATCGCGAGATCAAACAACTCAAGCGAAGCCGTATTCCTATTATCAAAATTCGTTGGGAATCTAAGTGTGGACCCGAGTTTACTTGGGAACCTGAGGACCAAATGAAGCACAAGTACCCGCACCTTTTTGCTGATTCAGTCGCCTCAACTAGTTAAATTTCGTGATGAAATTCCCTCAGCATGGGGATACTGTAACATTTATGATTTTCTCGTCTTTATTTTCAGTTCAATAAAACATATTTTAAATCAAAATTCGAGTGCAATATTTTTAATGCATTCATGCAAGCATTTAAGACCAAGTTTTCATTCCCACTAACAAGTTTTACACTTGGACACATTAGTAAAACCCTATGTATATATACAAGCATGTGTATGCATATACCATACAACTTTAAACCCACATTTGTACAACTTTGTACACGATGATTTTGAAGCCTAAACAATTGAACCTTCAAGCATTGAACCACTTTGATCTTGGACCCTTAATTACAAATGCTTGACTCCTAAAAGTCAAAGAGATCAAAAGAATTAAACATAATTTCAAAAAAATCGATCTGTTTGACTTTTAAAAGTCAAACAGGGCTAAATTGCAAAGATCCAAGTCGGCCATCCACCGAATCCTCGTTGATTTGGACTCCTAGTGATTTCAAAAACAACAATCGACCCAAACCAGGCCTAATCATCAAACCGATTCAACCATTCACGCGGACAATTCAAAATTTTAACGAATTTGACTTAGGATAATCAAACCCGTATCAATTACCATTCAATGCATGAAATTATCGCGTCCCAATCCCGCAAGTTACCCGCAAATCAATCACGTGTGTACCTAGACCCTTATCAGGACCCAATCCATTCCCCGAATCCATGAATTAACACGTAATCAGTTGACCGCAGTTATTACGGTCAAGTTGAAATCGAATTGGCTTATACGAATGAAATTAATCGAATCAAATCCCTCACCGACTCTCGTATACGTACTCACAAACTCTCCCAACCTCTGTTTAATCCGTATTTCACCTCTGGACGCCTGTCGATCATCAAGAACAGCCGTATCAAAATTGTAGCCGTCTACATTCGTGCCTAAACCAATCGAGTACGTTTTTACATCATTCAGTTCGCCTTTTAGTGCACATCATTTACCCCTTACCAATTCGGGCTAACAGAACACATCAGGACCAATTTGAATCCTAGGGTTCTAGTTCTTATCACTAACCCGATTTGGGGTTTTGATTGACCTCGTATTTTAATTTCCGTTTTTCTATCAAGACTAGCGAACCACCTCTTTCAGTCGGTTAAAACACTCGGACCCGAACTAGGGTTCGAAACCCATGGCCTGCGCGACCGGCCTGACCTTTTTGCGCCATATTTAAAACCAAACCCGGCTCCCTTAAATCGTGGGTTTAGACTCACTTAGAATCAATCCAATAACGGAACCCGCCTCCTAGTCTAGTGGTTTGTTCATTCAGTCCATACCACGCAGACCTGGGTTCGAGTCCCTGCGGGCTGTTTAATTTTTTTAAACTGTTTTAAAAGCACCGAAAATTTTATAAAAATTATTTTTATAATCCCTACATTATTTTGAACAGAATGAGACAAAATTTTACAGTTTTTAACCTAAACTCATTTTATTACGAATTTAGTTATAAAAACAAATTCTTAATAGATTTTAAAATGATTAAACAAAGAGATTAAATTTTATAAAAATTGTGGAAAGCTTTTATACTTTTCTGGAAACAAAGTATAAGAATTTATAAAATTTTTAATCTATATTTAAATCAAATGAAACCTTATTTAAATATAAATGTGCATTTTTATCATACTATTTTAAATGATAAATAAATAAGTAAATTTATTTGTTATTTATATAAACTACTTTTTCTAATACATTTAGAGTTTAAATTGTAATTAAAGTAATCTTATAATTAAATATTATTTTTCACATCTTTCTAAATAACAATTATTTAATTTATTTAGTTATTCAAACCAAACCTAAGATTATCTATTTTCTTCAACCTTTCCGTTTATAAAACACTCATCCCATTTAACCTACACATACCTTTTCAGACTACAACTCCAATTCTTTGTATACGCATCCAATTAAACCCTAGACTTAGACATAGACTATTATGCACATTATTAATTAAGATCCATATACTTTACACCCTAGGTTAACCTTGTGAGTTTTCAAGGATTACTTTGCTATCTAGCCTCGTGTGTTAGCTACACCTTTGAATCAAGTGAGTATTACATAGCCCCTTTTACTCTTTTACACTTTTGGGGTGAAACATGAAATCTATACACACAGTTGCTTACATTTACACAAACTACACAAACACAAATCCTCTTTACATTCATGTATGCAAATTTGAGCTTTATGTTTGAGTACTAGGTGTGTTAACTGTTTGTGTGCAATTTATGTGAAATAATTAACTATTCAAGCCGACGGTAAACAATGATATATCTATTGAGTCTGACAAACCCACCCAGATTGGGGTGATTGTTACCGACAACACAATTTGCATGCTAGTTATAAAGGTTTGATTGTACTTTAGTTACACAATAGTTTCTCCCCATAAATGCCTTATTTTATCATGTTATGTAAGGATTTGATTATTTACATCTATACACTATTTATGATTAAACCTGTGTATGCTCACCAACTTTTTAGTTGACCTTATTTTATTCATGTTTCAGGTGCTAATGTGTGATTTTGATCAAGACTTGCTACACATAAGTTTTGGACCAAGATAATTTTAATAAAGAATTATGTATTTCATTTTATGTACCTGGTTTGATTTTGTTTTGTCTTGAATAATTGCAATGAATTTGAATGATTAATATATTTCAATTTACTCAACCTTGTGCTCATGAACAGTCTACATGTCCCGCCCCGACGTTTCCGCCGTCGGTTGGGGTGAGACAAAAAGGGATTAGTGTATACATCTATATATGCTTGAGTATAGTGGACGGAAGTGTAAATGGAACTTAACGAGATATATCCGAAGACGCGTAAGCGAGGTTCGTTTATATGTAAATAAATATAGGGAATTAGCATTTAAATGCCGAGATTTCGATGGGTTGTGTCTAGTAACGCAAAAAGGGTAAAACATGAGGGACCAAAGATGCGAAAAACGAAGCGAGGTCCATAGGGAAAACCCTATAAGCCGTCGACGTGAAGGGGGGGAGCCCCATTCACCCATTTACGGCCGCAAGCATCGAAGGAGCAACGGGAGAAAGGAGCCGAGCTAATCTTCGCGTTTGGCAACCGATTTGAGGTAATTCTTCGTAGCTTTGATCATCCGTTACGTGTTTATAATCATCGGATTGTTGTAGTAGCTGTTTTCGTGATCCTAGGGTTCGAAAGAGGCAAGCGTTTGAGAAATATGAGTTTGTGGTGATTCGGTTCGCACGAATTGTCACACCCGTAACACAGGACAGTTATCTAACCAGATTAGTACCTCAAACAGATATGTTCCCAGGAAAGAGTGATGGGTCTAGGAGAGATTTATACACCGCTCTTTCCTTAGACAGAACACTCTGTTTGTCAGATAACTACATACCGGTCAGAAGGTTGCCTTATAGTTACTGTGATGTTGATATAAAAAACACACAGGGAAAAACTAAATCATAACTTCTATCAAAACATTGTTTACATCATGTTTAACAAAAGTTACATCATCTGTTCCTAACAATGAACATATCATTCAGGACTTATAGTTCCTAGCATTCCCATCATCTGGATCGTTCATCTATTCATTCTAGTCCTGGAAATGCCTCATCTATTGACTACATGTGATGTGTTCAAAACATTTGATAAAACATGGGTCAGCATAAAGCTGGTGAATTCATAAACTAAAATAGTTTATTAAAATTACCCGCCAAAATATCTTGAACACATTCATGGGGTTCCACCCCCAAATTCATAGATAACTATGAACAATCATTCAGTATATATATAACCAAAGACCGTTCCACGGGTCATGTCCGTCATGCCTTTCCACGGGCACGTGAAATACAATAAGCGCTTAGAATACGTTATATATAAAAAATCATTTCAAAATTATCAAAATGTTTTCATAAATTAATCATGCCAGACAAGGTCATGATTGGGTTCATGCATCACAGTTTAACAACTCACCTGGACAATATTTCGGCTTAATCAATCAATAATATAGCAAACACCTTGGACAAAGCTCCTAGATATAACAAGACATTATTGAATTACATGATCCAGACTTAATGGTGTTTGACCAAAGCTTAACTGAAGGTCGGAACCTTAACTTGGCTATGTATACGACAATTTGGAGTCGAATCGTTGGAAACTAGACTCCCGTGCCCGAACCGGGGCTCGGGATCGAAACACCAAAGCTTATGTGTGTGTTTTTATGTGTGGGATGTGAGAAACAAGCTGGGATCGTTCAACTATTTTTAGGGCAAGAATTGGGTCCGTGATGGACCGTTACTAGGCGTGACGGTTCGTCACGCCTTGACTTGGTGGCTACGCACTTGCAGACCACGTAACGGACTATTATGGTTCGTGACGGTCCGCCATGAGGGTGAGTCATCGGACACGTGTCAGAAACCCTAAACTGCTTCTGGGTTTTGCGGCACGGACCGTCATGACGGGTGACGGTCCGTCATAAGGCGTAACAGATCGTTATGGCCAGTGACGGTCCATTATGGGCTATTTTCCCCAAATTTTCATTTTTGATCCTTGGACTTTGTATGTTCTTTTTATAGCCCCTAGACTTATGAAAATTGACAACTTTAATCCTTCATTTCCTTAGGGGATTTTTGGGGTGTTACAAATCTCCCCTCCTTTAAAAAATTTCGTCATCGAAGTTAAGGTGTGAATAGATGAGGATATTTGGCTTTCATCTGTTCCTCTAATTCCCAAGTCTTATTAGCTCTGATCCGACCTTGCCATTGAACTAACACCATTGGTATAACTTTCTTTCTCAATTTCTGTTCCTAGGTGAATAAAATCTTGATCGATTGTTGAGTGAATTGAAGCTTGCATCTACGTGTACATCATCTCGTGTAATACCCTGAGTTGGATCAGCTAAACACTTATGTAAGCAAGATACGTGAAACGTATTGTAAACCCCTTGTAAGGCTTCAGGTAGATCTAACTTGTAGACTACTGCTCCAACCCTTTTAATGATTTTGTAAGGTCCGATATATCTTGGTCCTAACCTTCCACGTTTCTTGAACCCTATAACACCTTTCCAAGGTCAAACTTTTAGCATCACATAATCTCCGATTTGGAATTCTAACGGTCGTCGTCTTCTGTCCACATAACTTTTCTGTCTATCTTGAGCAGCCTTCAGCCATTGTTTGATCTGGGTTATTTTATCTGTTGTTTCCTGTATAACCTCAGGTCCAGATAATTGACTGTCTCATATTTCAGCCCAACTGTGACAACCGACAAATTCCCGTTAACTTTGTTAAACCAAATCCCGTTATCTCATACGAATTCGGTTAACTCAGTTAAAAATAACAAGGACTAATTAGGTCAATATCCAAACACAAACACATAAAATTTCACGGACAAGTTTTGTAATTACCTCAAAATCGATTCCTTTGACTTTTGAAAGTCAAAATCGTGAGTTCTTGACTCAAATTCAAACCCATAACTGATTAACTGCTCGAATTCGTAACTGATTTGCTTCTTAATGTCATAACCGGCCATCATTGGAGCAATTAACATCTTTAACGATTGCAAATTAATCCCAATTATAGGTATTCAAGTTGAAATTGTCGAGTTCATCCCTTGTACTCACCAATTCGCAACAATTCATGAATCTTCCTACAATCCATTACCCTGCGCACCTCAAACGAGTCTCGGAGAACCTGTTGCACACACCAATTCTGTCGAATTCAAAGTCGGAGTCAAAGTCGGAGTCGTCGGAGGCGAAACTCGTCGAAGTCGGAATCCCATTTAGTCAGGCACCATCAATTCGACAACCATTCTAGTAACTAATCACACTCTTAGCTTCGTTTTTATCCTTAGATTGAAAGCCCTATGCCAATTGGGGCTTATAACATCAAATCGATCATGAACCGAATATAGGGTTCATATGGATTTCAGACATAATCGAACCCCTCTCTAGACCCGATTACAATTCAATTAAATCACATGGGTAGTTTTGTAGGTCCTCATGGCGCTTCTACGGATCGATCTCGTGATAAGACGTGATGTTAACTCGGAGTGCGGAATCCAACGAATCAACGTTTGTATGCACAAAAGACAATGTAGACAATCATGTAAATAACCTTCTCAATTGTATTCCAAATCACAGTAAAGTTTACAGACTCAATCAGACTAATTCGATAATTCTCTGCTCTATCTAAAACTCTCTCTAACTGACTCTGTAAACACACATATATATAGCCATCTGACCTGCTATAAGCGAACTTATTAAGTTCGCAACAGACTAAGCGAACTTAACAAGTTCGCCTCAGATAGACTTAAGCGAACTTATTAAGTTCGCCTCTGATAGACCAGGCGAACTTAACAAGTTCGCCTCTAGGTAAACTTGAATAAACACTTAGTGACTTTTACATAACCAAAACATAAAGACATAAGATCTAACTATTACAAGCTTTTGTCATTACAAACTATGTCCTAACAAGTTTCGCAATCTAATGCTGTTTAAGAGCCCCATGTTAATTTTATCAAACATCATCGAATTGACCATGATCTATAACCTAGAGTTTGTTCATAAAATGATTTGGGGGTTTTGATCTTAGACTCAACCTCAAACCAATTAAACTATATGGACAGATTCGCCAGCACCCACTCTTTGAAAGCCCCATGAATTCAACAACTTTAACTATAAGATTTAATCATTTCGATTTGGTGTTCTTAATCTAGGGTTTCGGCCATTCAATTAGGAATTTAACGATTTAAAACTCAATGGTTTTGCAATTAAACCCGTCCACAGGTTCGCAAGGAACCGATTAACAGAAACCCCATACCCTTTTGGTCATTCACGATTGAAATCTGGTGGATTGGGGTGGTTTTTAATCAGCTCGCGTGGGGGGGTGAACACAAGGGGTGTGAGGCTTAAAACCTTTTTGATCCGGGTCTTGTATGCGATACCCTAGCGGGCGTGATGGTTATTGTGTGTGGCTGTTGTGGGAGAGACCCGGGTTCGAGTCCCTCCACCCTGTTTTATTTTTAAAACATGTTTTTGGCAATATTTTTTATACAAAATCATTTCCTATATTATTTTAATAATATATTAATACGTTTTGAACCAGGAAAACACCCGTACGCTCGGAATTAGATTTATAACTCATTTTTACTTATTATCGTCACATTTAAAATAATATAATTAATTATATTATTACATAAAGCTATTATTTGATTCATGAAAACAAAAACGTTTATTTTATATAAATATCTCGTGTTTGGTGACGTTTTGAACATATCACATCAATAATAATTAATAAACTAGAGATCCTTTAATCGCAAGGACATGTTCATCTATTCTTTATTCCTAAGTATGTTTTAGGACATCCGATCCTTTCCGTGTCATTGTCACAAAATCCTATATGTTTCCTAACTACAAATCATATTCTAGGGTATTCGTAGATTGTCCGCGTGCAATCCAATTGTGGTTTTTTTTGTTGCATCCTCATGTGGTGCTAACTACCTACGCTTACACAACTCAGGTGAGTTTCACGGCCCCTTTACTGTTTTTCATTTGGGGGAGAAAACATGACGCAAACACTTTTGATTATTGTAATTCATATATTATCCCTTCTTAAGGCTAAGCGTAACACTCTATCCTGAAAGTCCTTACACATCGAACCGTTTAATATGAACATAGCGAGGTAATTTTGATTAGTACTACTGGGTTTGACAAACCTCACCCGCGTTAGTCGCGCTAACTCGATTTGAGGTCGAACAAGTGTAATATTGACCTAAACACGACACCATTTTTGATAGACATGGTGGGAGGCATTTAAACACAAACAAACACTCAGCTTCAGTTTCGAGTGCTTTAGTAAACATGAACATATGTTAGCTACCTATTGATATATATATATTGAATGTACATAATCTGGCAAACGCTATTACGAACTACAACCTGTGAACCCACCAAGCTCTTGTTGACACTTTTCTTACATGTTTTCTTAGGATGCTTGTTAAGACATAGATTTGTAATGACAAAAGCTTGTAATAGTTAGATTTTATGTCTTTATGTTTTTGTTATGTAAATGTCTAAAGTTACTAAGTGTTTTACAAGTGAGCCTAGAGGCGAACTTACTATCAGAGGCGAACTTAATAAGTTCGCCTAGGTCTAACTGAGGCGAACTTGTTAAGTTCGCTTAGTCTGTTTCAGGCGAACTTAATAAGTTCGCTTACAGCAGGTTAGTTTTCTATATATATGAGTTTACAGAGTCATTAGACAGAAGACTGATCAGAGAGAACCGAGAGATAGAATTGTCTGATTGAGTCTGTAAACCATTGTGAATTGGAATATAATTGAGAAGTTTATTTACGCGTGTTGTTTCAATTATCGATTAGTATACAAATGTTAACATGAAGGATTCCGCACTTCGTGTTATAGCAACGTCATATTACGAGTTCGATCAGTAGTTGAGTTACCTGGACCTACAACGCTAAGTTTCTTAGGAGTCCTATTTTTATTGCGAACATTTAAATCAAACATTGGACTATTTATCTATTTTGACTAGACTTAAACTCCTGGCGCGTTTGTATTGCGCATTTAATACTTTATTTATCTGTTCCGCATTTACTCTGAATATTTTCTGATTTTTGTTAAACTCATATAGAGTCGTTTGATGTAACTAATTACTGAGATCCTGGTTTGTCACATGCCAAACGGTAAAACTCCGTTAGTGGATTTTGGGGGGTGTGACAAATTGGTATCAGAGCCATTGGTTATAGAGAACTAGGATTACGTACTAAACTATAACCACATACATTAGTTACATGACACAGACACTCAAACATGCACTTATACGTTACTTTACAGGAGATGTTTACCCTACCCACATCACTAGTTGCTCAGGAGCATGATGTTCCTATTCTATCTTCACCGGAGCCCAAGAGGCGTCGGCTTGGCCCGATGGATGACACCATCGTGTACGATGAGCCATTCCATGTACGGACTGAAGGTAACCTGCACGATTGGACCCTAGTATGATCAGGAGCTGGATCCGGCAGGAACGAGTCCCATATCCATATTTTGCAGCCACTACTTCTACTTCACATACTTTACCACTTTTGCCATGCACTATGGAGCAGGCCTTAGCTGCCTTTGTAACTACTATGGATCGGGAGATCCAGAATATGAGGGATGTTGCAGGAGAAATCACCGGCTTGCTGGAACACGAAAGGCAGGCAAATGAGAAGGTTGAGAAGCTGACAGCAGAGTTAGCTGACACTGATCACTACCACGAGAACTTGGTGAATTCATTCCATCAGATGGAAACTCGAGTGGATACACTAGAGGCTACCATCAAAGTAGCCCAGTCCAGGATTGTGCAACTAGAGGTATAGCTTGAGGCTGCCCTTGAGGCAGAAGACGCACATGATGTTGAGTTTGAAAAAGAACCAACTGACGAGGAGGATGACGAGTTAGTTGTTTTTTCAGCTAGCAGTGGCATTTTTGTTTTGTTTTCAATCCAGGCCAGCACAATAACCCGTCGGCCTACACTTTCAAAACTTTCATGGACTGCAAGCCCCACACGTTTAGTGGAGCCGAAGGAGCTGTCGGTTTGCTCTGCTGGTTCAAGAAATTTGAATCTGTGTTTGCTATGTGCAACTGCCCACAAGTAAACCAAGTTAAATTTGCTTTAGGTACCCTGGCGGGTCTTGCCCTCTCAGATTTTAGGTCTAGACATAGCTAACGACCTACCTTGGGATGAGTTCAAGACAATGTTGCGGGAGGAATACTGTCCTCATGGTGAAATCCAGAAGTTAGAAGGTGAATTTTGGAACCTAAAGATGGAAGGTTTCGAGATTGAACTATATACTACTCGTTCACACGAGTATGCGGTCATGTGTCATCATATGGTGACACCGGCATATAAGAGGATAGAGAGGTACATTGATGGCCTGGTACCTCAAATCCAAAGTATGGTCACTACTTCTAACCCTACCACCATACAGCAAACCATCCGCCTTGCTCACAGACTTACAGATCAAGCTGTAACTCAAGGTTTCCTACCTCCGAGGGGCATAACTTCCAAAACTTCTTACAGTAATAAACGAAAGTTTAATAGTAACACCAACACCAAGAGCTTCCAGTCTAACCGACCTCAACAACAACATCGTAAGTTTGAGCCTACCAAAACTTTCAACCAGCCAACCGCTTCAGGTCAAAACCAGAGTGGTTATGCTGGGAAATACCCCAAGTGCAACAAGTGTGGTTATCACCACAATGGTACTTGTGAAAGGCAGCGTTGCCAGCGGTGTGGCAAGATAGGTCACGCTGCGAAAGATTGTAGGGGTGAACTTCAACCCAAACAACCCTTTCAACCACAGGGATCTACCAAAGGGTGTTTTGAATGTGGCAAGGAAGGACACTTCCGGATGGATTGTCTTCAATTGAAGAAGGGTGGAAATGGTAACAGCAACGACAATAATAAAGCCAACAACGGTAACAATAACGGGAACGGTGCGAAGGGGCGAGCCTTCGTGATTGGTTCTAGGGAAGCAAGAAACGATAACAACGTGGTTACCGGTAAGTTATTTCTAAACGACTGTTTTGCTTCTGTACTTTTTGATACTGGTGCTGATAGGAGTTTCATATCTAAGAAACTTAGTGATATGTTAAAGGAAACTCCAACCCTATTAGAAACTAAGAACATTATAAAGATTGCAGACGGTCAGATAATCAAATCAACTTACATTCTCAAAGGATGTAACGTAGGATTGGCTAATCATAAGCTTGATATCGATCTCATGCCGATCACACTTGGCAGTTTCGACATAATTGTCATTATGGATTGGTTATAAAAAAATCAAGTTGAGATCATTTATCGTGACAAAATTGTTCGCCTTTTTCTCCCCAGTGGAGAAACCCTTTTTGTCCAAGGAGAAAAGAGTGGTGTTGTCGTGGGCATCATATCTTTCATGAAAGCACATAAGTGTTTGCGTAAGTGTAATACCGCTATTCTAGCTCTTGTCGCCGAACTACCATCCGAAGAGAAGAAGTTTGATGATATTCCGATCATACGTGACTTTCCAGAAGTATTCCCCGACGACTTACTAGGTCTTCCGCCTCATCGTCAAGTCGAATTCCAAATTGATTTAGCACCCGGAGCAGCACCTATTGCTCGGGCATCGTACAGACTTGCACCTAGTGAGCTAAAAGAATTTTCTACACAGCTGTAAGAGTTGTTAGATAAGCGTTTTATCAGACCTAGCTCATCGCCATGGGGAGCTCTAGTCTTATTCGACAAGAAGAAAGATGGGACTTTTCGTATGTGCATCGATTACCGTGAGCTGAACAAAGTGACTATCAAGAATCGCTATCCACTACCCCGTATTGATGATCTGTTTGATGAACTCTAGGGATCAAGCTTCTATTCCAAGATCGATCTTAGATCCGGTTACCATCAATTGAGAGTCCGAGATGAAGACATCTCTAAGACTGCATTCAGAACTAGTTACGGCCACTACGAGTTTATGGTCATGCCATTCGGACTAACCAACGCACCCGCGGTGTTCATGGATCACATGAACCATGTGCGTAAACACTACCTTGATCAGTTCGTCATGGTTTTCATTGACGATATCCTCATCTATTCTAAGACCAAGGAAGAACATGAGGAGCATCTACGTTTAATCCTGGAACTGTTGAAACAAGAGCAGTTGTACGCAAAATTTTCCAAGTGAGAATTTTGGATTCGCGAAGTTCAATTTCTAGGACATGTAGTCAACGATAAAGGAATACGTGTCGATCTAATCAAAGTAGAAGCCATCTAGAATTGGGGGGCACCAATGACTCCAACAGAGGTGCGACAATTTCTGTGATTGGCTGGTTACTACCGACGATTCATCGAGGGATTCTCAAAGATCGCTCAACCTCTTACTGCCCTAACCCAAATGGAGAAACCCTATAACTGGAGTGAAACCCAGGAATTGGCATTCCGACTGCTGAAACAGAAACTCTGCAGTGCACCCATCCAATCTCTTCCAGAGGGAACGAATGACTTTGTAGTGTTTTGCGATGCCTCAATTCAAGGTCTCGGTTGTGTGTTAATGGAATGCGAGAAGGTTATCGTATACGCTTCCCATCAACTAAAAATTCACGAGAAGAACTACGCGACTCATGATTTAGAGTTGGGACCTATAGTATCCGCACTAAAATTCTTGAGACATTACTTGTACGGTACCAAGTGCACCATCTTCACCGATCACAAGACTCTTCAGCATGTCTTCGAACAGAAAGAGTTGAATATGCGACAGCGTCGTTGGATCGAACTCTTAAATGAATATGAACGTGTGAACAAGTATCATCCGGGCAAAGCTAATCTGGTAGCTGATGCCCTAAGCCGGAAAGAAACTAAAACTTAGGCGAGTCCGAGCATTACAACTCACAATTCACCCTGGATTACCTGATCAAATCCATAGTGCTCAACTCGAAGCCCTAAAAGAGAAAAACTACCGTTAGAAGCCACATGTGGTATGGAGAACCAACTCGAAGTTAAATCGGATGGTATTCGCTACTTCGCGGAGCGAATATGGGTTCCAAAGTATGGGAACATAAGGGAGCTTGTAATGGATGAATCTCACAAATATCGGTATTCTATTCATCTTTGTTCCGATAAAATGTATCATGACCTAAAGGTTCTCTATTGGTGGCCAAACACGAAAGCTGATATAGCCACCTATGTTAGCAAGTGTCTGACCTACTCGAAGGTCAAGGTCGAATATCAAAAACCATCTGTTTACTTCAACAACCAGAAATCCCGATGTGGAAATGGGAGCAAATTTTCATGGACTTTATCATCAAACTACCTTGAACTCCTAGCGGATGCGACACCATCTGGGTGATCGTAGATCGTTTGACTAAATCTGCTCATTTCCTAGCAATCAAAGAGACTGATAAGATGGATAAATTAACCAGCATTTATCTGAAAGAAGTGTCTCTCGGCACGGAGTGCCAATCCCAATCATTTCTGACCGTGAAGCTAGATTTACCTCACGTTTCTGGCAATCATTACAGAAAGCTCTAGGCACGCGCCTGGATATGGGCACATCATACCATCCTCAAACAGATGGCCAGACTGAACGTACTATTCAAACCCTAGAGGACATGCTACGAGCTTGTGTGATTGATTTCGGTAACAGTTGGGAAACTCACTTGCCTTTAGTGGAGTTCTCCTACAATAACAGTTATCACACTAGCATCAAGGCATCACCTTTGAGGCATTATATGAGCAGAAATGCCGGTCACCTATTTGTTGGGCTGAAGTTTTGGATATCCAACTTACGGGTCCTGAACTTGTGCTCGAAACTTCAGAGAAAATAGTTTAAATTTGAAATCATATGGCGGCACTACGTGATCGTCAAAAGAGTTATGCCGATAAACGTCGGAAACCGCTTGAATTTCAAGTAGGTGACGTGGTTTTATTGAAAGTCTCACCTTGGAAAGGTGTAATTCGTTTTGGGAAACGAGGCAAACTAAACCCTCATTATGTTGGACCGTTCAAGATAGTAAAGAGAATTGGCCCAATAGCGTACCAACTGGACCTACCTGAAGGACTTAGTAGTGTACACAACATCTTTCAAGTCTAAAACTTAAAGAAATGTCTAGCAGACGAGACACTCGTGGTTCCACTTGAGGAAGTAGAAATCGACGAACAAATACGCGTCATTGAAGAACCGGTTGAAATCATTGATAGGGAAGTCAAAACATTTAAAAATAGTAAAATCCCTATTGTTAGAGTTCGTTGGAACTCGAAACGCGGACCAGAATTCACTTGGGAATGCGAGGATCAGATGATGCACAAGTATCCTCATCTAGTCGGGCACCATCAAATCGACATCCATTCTGATAACTAATCACACCCTTAGCTTTGTTTTTGTCCTTAGATTGAAAGCCCTATGCCAATTGGGGCTTATAACATCAAATTGATCATGAACCGAATCTAGGGTTCATATGGATTTCGGACTTAATTGAACCCCACTCTAGACCCGATTACAATTCAATTAAATCACATGGGTAGTTTCGCAATCTAATGCTCTTTAAAAGCCCCATGTTAATTTTATCAAACATCATCAAATTGACCATGATCTAGAACCTAGAGTTTGTTCATAAAACGATTTGGGGGTTTTGATCTTAGAATCAACCTCAATCCAATTAAACTATATGGATAGATTCGCCAGCACCCACTCTTTGAAAGCCCCATGAATTCAACAACTTTTACTATAAGATTTAATCAATTCGATTTGGTGTTCTTAATCTAGGGTTTTGGCCATTCAATCAGGAATTTAACGATTTAAAACTCAATGGTTTTGCAATTAAACCCGTCCACTGGTTCGCAAGGAACCGATTAAGAGAAACCACATACACTTTTGGTCATTCACGATCGAAATCTGATGGATTGGGGTGGTTTTTTATCGGCTCGCCTGGGGGGATGAACACAGGGGGCGTGAGGGTTAAAACCTTTTTGATCCGGGTCTTGTATGCGATACCCTAGCGGGCGTGATGGTTAGTGTGTGTGGCTGTTGTGGGACAGACCCGGGTTCGAGTCCCTCCACCCAGTTTTATTTTTAAAACATGTTTTTAGCATTATTTTTAATAGTATATTAATACGTTTTGAACCCGAAAAACACCCGTATGCTCGGAATTAGATTTATAATTCGTTTTTACTTATTATCCTCACATTTAAAATAATATAATTAATTATATTATTACATAAAGCTATTATTTAATTCATGAAAACACAAACGTTTATTTTATATAAATATCTCGTGTTCGGTGACGTTTTGAACATATCACATCAATAATAATTAATAAACTAGAGATCCTTTAATCCCAAGGACATGTTTGTCTATTCTTTATTCCTAAGTGTGTTTTAGGACATCCGATCCTTTCTGTGTCATTGTCACAAAATCCTGTATGTTTCCTAACTGTCACAAATCATATTCTAGGGCATTCGTTGATTGTTCGCGTGCAATCAAATTGTGGTTTTTTTTTGTTGCATCCTCGTGTGGTGCTAACTACCTATGCTTACACAACTCAGGTGAGTTTCACGTCCCCTTTACTATTTTTAATTTGGGGGAGAAAACATGACGCAAACACTTTTGATTATTGTAATTCATATATTATCACTTGTTAAGGCTAAGCGTAACACTCTATCCTAAAAGTCCTTACACATCAAACCGTTTAATATGAACATAGCGAGGTAATTTTGAGTAATACTACTGGGTTGGACAAACCTCACCCGCGTTAGTTGCGCTAACTCGATTGGAGGTCGAACGGGTGTAATATTGACCTAAACTCGGCACCATTGTTGGTAGACATGATGGGAGGCATTCAAACACAAACTAACAGTCAGCTTCGGTTTTGAGCGCTTTAATAAACATGAACATAGGTTAGCTAGCTATTGATATATATATAATATATATATATATATATATATATATATATTGAATGTACATAATCTGGCAAACGCTATTACGAACTAAAACATGTGAACTCACCAATCTCGTGGTGACACTTTTCTTGCATGTTTTCTCAGGACGCTAAGGCACAGGTGCAATCTAGGACATGCATTGGAGTCCTATTTTTATTGCAAACATTTAAATCAAAATTTGGACTATTTATCTGTTTTGATTAGTCATCAACTCTGGCCACGTTTGTATTACGCATTTAATACTTTATTTATCGCTTCCGCGTTTACTCTGAATATTTTATGTTTTTTGTTAAACTCGTATAGAGTCGTTTGATGTAACTAATGACTGAGATCCTGATTTGTCACACGCCAAACGATAAAACTCCGTTAGTGGATTTTGGGAGGGTGTGACACCAACAGACAAGAGTTCTGCATTTCCTTCCATATAGTGCTTCAAACGGTGCAACTTTGATACTTGAGTGGTAACTGTTGTAGGAGAATTGGTTTAATGGTAGGTGATTATCCCAGTTACCTTCGAAATCTATGACAAAGGCTCTTAGCATAACTTCTAGAGTTTGAATTGTACGTCACTTTGTCCGTCAGCCTGAGGATGGTAAGTGATACTCATGGTAAGTCGAGTCCCAAATTAGTTCTGAAAACTCATCCAGAATCTAGATGTGAACCGACTGTCTCTATCAGAAATAATAGACAGTGGTATGCCACGGTGGCTCACAATTTCATTGATATAAATTCTGGCCAACTTTTCCATCGAGTATGTTTCATTGATGGGTATGAAATGGGTTGACTTGGTCAGTGTATCCACCACGACCCATATTGTATTATGCCCCTTCTAAGTTTTGGGTAGTTTAGTAGCAAAGTCCGTTGTAATTCGATCCCATTTCTAGACAGGTAATTCTATATGTTGTAACTGACCTGTTGGTTTCTAGTTTTCAATCTTAACTTGAAGTCAAATCAAGCATTTATCTATGTACTGGGCTATTGATCTCTTCATGTTTGGTCACCAGTAATGAGATTTCAGATCTTTGTACATCTTGTTTGCACCGGTTTGCATGGAATATTTTGACTTGTGTGCTTCATCTAATACTTTTTCTTGAATATCTCCAAACTTTCAAATACAGATTATTTCCTCGAATCTCATGATTCCATCACTTCCTTTGGATAGCAATTTCTGTTTCCTAACCATACGTTCTTTCTTGATATTTCCTTCTTCTAAAGCTCTTAGTTGGATCTCTTTGATTTGTTCCAGCAAATCTAACTTTAGATATGATCGTAGTGCTTTTACTTTAATCGGTTGGCTTCGTTCCTTTCGACTCAAAGCATATACCACTACATTTGCCTTCCCAGGATGGTATTTGATTTCACAATCGTAGTCATTGATGAGTTCCATCCACCTCCTTTGCCTCATATATAAATTCTTTTGATTAAAAATATGTTAGAGGCTTTTGTGGTCTGAATACATCACGCATTTGGTACCATACAGATAGTGTCTCCAGATCTTTAGAGCGAACATTATGGAACCAAGTTCTAAATCATGTGTGGTATAGTTTTTCTCATGAATTTTAAGTTGGCGTGATGCGTAGGCAATAACCTTGTTTCGCTGCATCAACACATAACCCAAACCAGTTCAAGAAGCGTCACAATAGGTAACAAAATCATCATTTCCTTCGGGTAGTGCTAAGATCGGTGCATGACTGAGCTTATTTTTTAGAGTACTGAATGTGTCTTCTTGTTCCGTGCCCCATTAAAACTTTGGTGCTTTCTGAGTTAAAGCAATCAAAGGTGTGGCAATTTTGGAAAAGTCATGAATGAACCGTCTCTAGTAACCAGCAAATCCAAGAAAGCTTCTGATTTCTATTGGAGTCTTTGGGGTTTCCCATTTCATAACTGCTTCAATCTTACTCGGGTCCACTTGTATTCCACGCTCGTTCACAACGTGGCCAAAAACTGTATTTCTCGTTTCCAAAATTCGCATTTGGAAAACTTAGCGTACAATTTTTTTTTTCTTTGGGTTTCCATAATGATTCTAAGATGCTCCGTATGTTCTTCTTGACTTCGGGAATAGATAAGAATATCATCAATGAAAATGATGACGAAATTATCAAGGAATGGTTTACAAACTCGGTTCATCAGGTCCATAAATGCTACGGGAGCATTCGTTAGACCGAATGACATGACCAGGAATTCATAATGACCATATCTGGTCCAGAAAACAGTCTTAGGTACATCTTATTCTTGTACATTCAACTGATGATATCCTGATCTAAGATCGATCTTTGAGAAATACTTGGCTCCTTGTACCTGATCGAACAAGTCATCTATTCTAAGCAATGGATATCTGTTCTTCACAATCAATTTATTCAATTCGCGATAATCAATGCACATCCTCATGCTTCCATCTTTCTTATAGTACCGGCGCTCCCCATGGTGAAGTACTTGGATGAATGAACCCTTTGTCTAAGAGTTCTTGTATTTGTTTCATAAGTTCTTTTAATTCCGAAGGAGCTAGACGATAAGGGGATCTTGCAACAGGTTTAGCTCCAGGAATGAGTTCGATTCGAAATTTGATCTGACGATTGGGTGGAAGACCATGTAATTCTCCCGAAAAAACATCCGGGTGATTACAGACTATGGGAATATTCGTGATCTGTCCTTCGGGTTTATTGTTTAAAGCATGGAGTAAGAATATATCGTCACCCTTAATCAAGTCTTTCCTAGCTTTCGCTATAGAAATAATTTCGTTCTTATTAGTCTTGCTATCACCGTGAATCGTTAAACTACTTTCATCTGTTTCTTAATCTTGACCGTCTTCTGGCCACAATCCATCCATCCGTCTTCTGGGCCTGGTATTGGTTTAACCAATCCATCCATAGGATAACCTCATATACATTCAGGTTCATTGGCGTTAGTGTAACTATTATCTTATCGTCACCAAAATTGATTACAAAATGAGGGTATGTTTCGGTTATTGTAGGTCCACATGACTTATCTGCAGATCGATCTCGTGACAGGACGTCTCGATAACACGGAGTGCGGAATCCTACCATGTTAACGTTTGTATACGAATTGACAATAGAAACAGTAGGTAAATAAACTTCTCTTTTTATTCCACAAAACACAGAGTTTACAGATTCACAGAATACACTCGTTCAACTCTCTAGAACAGAATCTGTAGACGAGGCAAAATTAACAAGTTCTCCTCACATGAGACTAGGCGAACTTAACAAGTTCGCCTCTAGCAGAACTTATTCTAACACTTAGACAAAATCTATACAATTACATAAAAACATAAAGACAATAAGACCTAAACTATTACAAAGCTTTTGTCATACATTCTACGTCCTAACAGAATCCCCCTTGACAATAGCTTGATCTTCTGTCTTTAGTCTTTATGACGAGCTCTTCCAGTTATCTGGTAATCTGCTTCCTGTGCGCACTCCATATCTCTGACAGATCTCCAACACTCTTTTATACTGCAATCCTTGTTCTCTCCATTCATCCGTAAACATATTCTCATTCTTTCTTAACGTCCTCTGATCTTTCTTTGAGAAGTTAATAATATTCAATGCATCATAGAAACTAACAATCACCTTATTATCTTTATCATCAATTTTAGCTTCACCAGTATTCACATCTACGTACCACCATTTCATATTCCCCATAAAATCTTGTGGTATTTTCTTCAATGGTATCTTCTATACAACACGTACTGGCTTGAACTTCCAGGTCACAATCTCAGTCTTTTGATCTACAACCTTCACTCCTTTTTCCTTTCTGTGGCTTTAACCTTTCATACTTCCCTGATTCACCTTCTCTTTTAATCAAGTTGGCAATCACATTGGCTATTCCACACTTTGATCTATTAATCAGTGGTTTCGTAGCTAAACCATTCATTTCACACCTTGGCAAGGTATTGAAATACTTGATCCTAAGCTTTATGTATTGAACACCATCAGATCTCTTAAGATCAAACAACTTCGTGTCATCATCATAAAACCAACTGATGATTCTTCCAATACACCTCTCTTTATTCACATATCTTTCTTTCTGAGCAGGTGGTATAAGTGACTTGGGTAGTACTTTCATCCAACTGTTAACTACTTCTCTCCACTATTCTCTAGTCATTCATGTATTTCTATACATCACAGGTTCTTCATTCGGCTTAGGAGACACAGGATAAGTAGTATCAGCATCAGTATCTATCTTGGATTGAGCAGTATCATCAGGTGTAGTGATATCTACAACAGAGTCCATAGAATTTGTTACTCCTTCATAAGAAAACTCAGGAATAACATCATCTTGGATGAAGTTATACGGTACATTCAGACAATCACTGCCTTCATATGTAACTTTAGCTTTACTCTTTTCTATCTCAATATCTACAATCTCTCCTTCTTCAACTTCATTATCCAACACATCCTCTTCAACATCATTAAATAATTCATCAATATCATCCAGACATTCTAACTTCTAGCGTAGCAAAGATTTCCAATAATAAAATTTCTTCATTCACTCCAGAATCATTCTTGGTTCCTTAAATAGTTTGTGATGTCGACTCCCCCTGAGCTCTTGATATAGGATTTACGTCAGCAGCGTATTGGCGATCACCCTCAATAATACCAATAGGATCATTGTCATCATCATCCTTTCATTGAATTGACTCAGCATGACAAGTATCATGTATCCTTAACACCCTGAGCGTCAAGACGCTCAACAAGTTTGGAAACCAATAACTGCATGTCAGCAATCTGTGTAGCTTGAGCCTGAAGGACCAACTATCTCTGAGTATCAGTAGTCATAAGAGTATCTACCTGAGTATGCAATGCAATCACCTGTGATTCAAGGAAGGTAATCCTTTCAGAATCAGAAGGCTTTGAAGTACCAGCAGAAGATTTTGAAACTGTAGGAACAGGAGTAATCACAAGAGACGTATGTGTAGATGAAGGAGGTGTAACCAGTAAGTATGCAACAAAAGTAGCGTCTTCAACACCTTGAGATGAATGTGCAGCAACAATAGAAGCAGACATAAGCTTCTGAGCTTTTTGGAACCAGATGTGCATCACTATCAGAATCCGAGCTCTCATCGATTAATGTTCTCTTTCCATGTACTGATTCGGAAGGAGGATTCCGAACAGACTTACGCCTCGGATTTCTAGCTTTAGATTTAATACGTTTCCCCGCATTTGCTAATGGCAAAGTAACCAATCTCTGATAATGACCTGAGCTAAAGTCTCTAGAGGAATCAGAGTCAGTAGCCTCAGAATCAGGTAAAATAGTATCACCAGAACTCGTATCCACCACATTCCCTTCAGCTTCATGAATGGGTGAGTTCACAGCTTCATTATCAAAATCTTCCATATTCATACCCAAATCTTGTTCATTTTCTTGAGCAACGTCTTCCCGAACTGGTTCATTAACAGGAATATGAACATGTGCTTGTGGAATAGGAACTTGTTGTTGTGCTTGTACCTGAGCTTGAACTTGTTGTCGTTGTTGTTGTTGATTCTGGACTTGTCATTGAACTAACTCCTCAGGATGAAACCAATTATCATTAGGAGGCTCAATATAATCAGGATTGATTAAATGACCAAACAAAGGAGTCGGAGCTGGAATCAAAGCAACATTTTGTTGTTTAACCTTGGTACAATCAGTAAAGATTCTTTTGGACATAGGAGTCAAGGTCATACGTATTGTATGCTGTGGTAAATCTGGAAATAAAAGATTCATAATCATTTACAAGAACCTAGGGTACATAAGAAACCCTTGACCTTCTGGAGGATTGATTTGCATGACCAACTCATGGTGTATATACAAAGCAAATTTAAACCGTTTGTTTAGGGTCAATGCAACCATTGCAGCTTGTAATGCACTCTTCATACCATCAGTACCAGCCTTTCTTGGAGATAAACATTGGATGATTACGTGCATAATATACCTCCATTCTCTAACTAAACTACCTTTTCATGCTTGAGTATCATTTGGTCTGCCTCTGTAGCCCATCCTCTGAAAACACCCCATAATCAGTGTTCTAGGATAAGACATAGGATCTTCATAAGCACCTCCCAATGCCAAAGCAGCATTAATAGTTTCCACTTAAATAGCTACCTCTGTATTATTCACCGTTGTACGAAGGACGTGAGGTTAAACATCCGTGTCTTGATGTACTGTATCCCAGAATTGTTGGATATACAGTAAGCTGATGTACGGATCTGCGGATAAGGCCACATGTAAACGTGAACGATTCAAGAAATTGATAATTCCTTGGAAATTAACAGCCTCAGACATATTTGGATCTAACAACGCCACTTGATTATGTTTATACTCAACACGACGAGCCATCTGGAAATGTATTGGACATAGTATCAAACATTAGTAATAGTACACACACATATATGATACACACATTAGTGATAAAACAAACAAAAAAATTTCACAAAAAAAATTACAAGTCCAAACACTACTTAGCCCTTAGGCGAACTTAATAAGTTGGCTTAGTGTTGCTAGAGGCGAACATAACAAGTTCGCCTAAACAAGTTCGCTTGAACAAGTTCTCCTGAACAAGTTCACCTGAACCAGTTTGTCGATACAAATTCAACAGCAGATTCCAAAATGTTCAAATCGTCAAATATTTTCAAATCAAACACAATATAAGCATCGGTTCACAACAACTAAACAATATTAAGCGTCAATTTCAAGATTTACACCCAGATAAACGTGATTTACTCAGACAATCGTATGAACATCAAAATACGAAGAACACAGGGTTAAAGGAGCAATTTCTCATCGATTTAATGGATAAAAATACATGAAAGTACCTTAGATAGACTCACAATTCAATGCCGATCCAGAAACAGACACGAAAATTTCAAATCGAAACACCCGAATTCAAAATTTCACAAGTTCGCTAAAACCCAGTAAGTTCGCTCACACAGTGAAAATGGTAATAAAGATAAGTTCGCCTGAACAAAATATTTATTCACACAATTAAGTTCGCTTCATTAGGTGAACTTGTTAAGTTCGCTTAACAAGCCCAGGCGAACATATTAAGTTCGCTTAATCAGGAACATGCGAACATATTAAGTTCGCTTCAAACTTTTGCCTTGAACAATTTCGTCAACTTTCAACACGTCACATTCTTGTGAACTTCCATCTGTAGCTTGTATCCGATCCAATCCCAAATCATTTTAATAAAAGATAGAATTTTCATGGAAGATAGAAACAAAATATTTTTGGATTTTATCTGTACAAACGGAATCACATATTTTTGCTTTTTATCTGAGCAAACTGAAACACATATTTTTGGTTTTTATATGAGCAAACTAAAACACATATTTTTGGTTGAACATCATGAGCAAGAAGATCATATAAGTATATGAGCAATTCATCACACAGTCTAATATCAACTATGGGTAACCTATTATATGCACACAAAAAATGATATGAAACAATCAAACTCATTCTTATGTAACTCGTATCTTTTTCATTTTTATGTAATTTTTGCAATGAATATTTATAAATCCATCATATTCACTTTTCAACTTTTCAATCAATTTGAATAATACTTGAAATGATACGCGATAAATTTCAAAGTAAACAAGATCAGGTCATGAAATGCTAAATTATTCATACCGAATTTGTAATACAAAGCATGAATTCTTAAGTTGTCAATATTATATAATTTGAAAGTATAAGCTTTTTTATTCCAATTTCATGTGAGTTATTACCATTTAGATGAAAAACATCGTGTACCCCACATATATGCCAACATAAATTTAAATTTGCACTATCTTCAAGACATACACAGTTTATTACAATATTAGATCAATCTCCAAGATGAAATTATCTCTATTAGCATAAGTATAGAATAGCATATCCCAAAGGATATAAGAATCAGAATGATTCAGAATCAAAAGATTCTAATGAATTGACTTTATAATGAGAATCAATAGATTCAGGTAGGAGGATCCAACTATTATCTGGATAAAATTCAATGAAATCGGAATAGATGATCTATCTAACTGATCCAAGGACTAGTATATGTTCCAACAGATGTTGTTAGAAAACATATCTTAGTTCAGCAACACATTGCATGTTTTTCGGCGCATGGGCAGTGAAGTGAACTGAAAGAGATTGTGCTAAAGACATAATTCGATATTGGTCTCATGAAATTCTTAAAATCATATATTCTTTATCTGATAGTGATCTTTTACACACACCCAGGCATATAATGGATCAAATCACAGATGTAATCATATCATATTTAATTTTCACACTACTATTGGTTCAAAAACGCTTCTAGTCTATTGACAATTCAAGTTTCAAACTCATATTCAAATTAAAACATATTATCAAGATTAGAGCATTCAAAACAATATCATTTCTTATTTATATAGACATTGAAATTTAGATCAAATCAATTTACTTTAAACTATCATATACCAAAGGTCTACTATGGTCATGTGTAATGAACTATTCACTGATGTACTATCATTTCTTCTCTAACTTCAAATGATGTCAATTTTATATTTTTTATTTTGTTTTGAATTTTTATAAATAACAATTTTTGACTGAAATTTAAAATGCAGAAATGTAATAAAGCAATAAAAGAAATTTAAAACAAAATCTTCCATGAAAAATTGTTTTTGAAAACTTTTATTCGGGATTGATCATACCGATCATTTTGATCAGAAATTCAAACCCGGTGCAATCAAATGCCTTGGTAAAAAGATCAGCAAAATTATCATCTGTATGTACCTTCACCGGCTCAATCAACTTTTTATCTGCACAATCACGGATAAAATTATATCTAATTTCAATGTGCTTTGTTTTACTGTGCTTAACATGATTATTTGTGATAGACATTGTAGCATTATTATCAATAAACATGGGGGTTCCTGTAAAATTCAAACCGTAGTCTCTTAATTGCTGTTGGATCCACAAGATATGTGAACAACAACTTGCAGCAGCAATGTATTCTGCTTCACATGTTGAAATGGAGACCGTAGTTTGCTTTTTGCATTGCCAGGAAACTAGACGATTACCCAAGAACTGGCAACCACCTGTAGTAGATTTCCTGTCCAAACAACAATCACCAAAATCAAAATCAGTGTATGCATTGAATTCAAAGTTAGAACCATGTGGAAACCATAGTCCCAATCTTTTTTTTCCTTTCAGATAATGAAAGATTCTCTTTACTGCAATCAAATGAGACATTTTTGGTTTTGCGTGGAATCTGGAACAAATACATACAGCGAACATTATGTCTGGCCTTGAAGCGGTTAAGTACATGAGAGATCCAATCATTGCACGGTAGAGTCGGCAATCAACTTCTTTTCCATCCGGGTCAGAATTCAATTTATGATTGACCGGAATCGGGGTATCGTATGGGGTACAGTCCTCCATCTTGAACCGGCTCAAGATGTCTTTTACATACTTGGAGTGATGAATAAAGAAACCATCTTCCTTCTGATTAACTTGAAGACCTAGGAAAAATGATAACTCTCCCATAGCTGACATCTCAAACTTCGATTTCATAACACTCTCAAACTCTTTGCACAACCCTTCATTTGTAGAGCCAAAAATAATATCATCTACATATATCTACACCAGTAGGTATTCTCACCCTGCTTTCTTAATGAATAAAGTCGAGTAAATTTGGCCACGAACAAAATCATTATCCATAAGATGTGTAGACAACGTTTCATACCATGCTCGGGGAGCTTGATGAAGACCATAGAGAGCCTTATCAAGCTTGAAAACTTTAGACGGATTAATTGGATCTTCAAACCCCGGCGGCTGACACACATAAACCTCCTCCTTGACTTTACTATATAAGAAAGCACTCTTTACATCTAATTGAAACACCTTAAACCCTTTGTATGAAGCAAAAGCAAGAAACAACCGTATAGCTTCAAGCCTAGCAACAGGAGCATAAACCTCAGTGTAATCAATTCCCTCTTGTTGATTGAAACCTTGTACAACTAATCTCGCCTTATTTCTCACCACAACACCTCGATCGTCTTTCTTGCACTTAAACACCCACTTTGTACCAATTGGATACACACCCTTTGGAAGATCTACAAGATTCCAAACTTTGAGTTTGTCAAACTGAGCAACTTCTTCCTGCATGGCCTCTATCCAATTGTTATCACGTAACGCCATTTCGACATTCTTTGGTTCGACCTGAGAAATAAAACAGAAATGTGAGCATACATCAAGAACACCAGTATCCGTAATATCTGTATACAAGCAAGTGTTTTCAATAATAGAACGTGTTTGCACTCCATCTCGCAAATTCCCAATGATAATTGTAATCGGATAAGCTTTGAGTTCCTTGATTGATGCATCCTCAGGAACCGACAACACATCAACTTCAGTTGTATCAGATTGATAAGACATATCATGATTAATTGGTATCTCCGAGTCCAGATTTGTAGGAATCTACCCCTGAGCCTGTGTCGAATTAGAAGGTTCATCAACTAACAAAGGATCACCAGAAGAATCTTGGAAAATAACAATGTGGTCCTCACTATCAGACTCTTGTGTTCCCGAACAAGAAGCAACATTAGGATCTGGAGCAGATGTAGAAGGAACAGATGATTGTGGAACCGCAGTCGGTAGAAAACCACTATTCTGTGCATCCTAACATGAATCATATAATACAGCAGCTTCCTCAAGAGAAATATCAGAAGGTAATTTAAAAGACTTGAATAAATTGTCATAATCAAAAGCCAGTCTGGTCCAATCGCCATTTGAGGGAAAGATCTATTAGAACAGTCAATATGAAACCATTCCTCAACATGACGAGTCTCTTTTTTATAAACCCTCTTGGTAGTAGAATTTGCAACATACCCCAGAAAGACCCCTTCAATAGCCTTAGCACTGAACTTGGTTGGGACATCTCTAACTTTCAACAGGGTGCATGGATTACCAAAAGGTAGTAAATATTCCAGATTTGGCTTCCGATTATTAAGCAACTCATACCATGTCTTGTTGTGTCGCTTAACGGTCAAAACTCTATTCAAAACGTGACACGCAGTATTCACAGCCTCAGCCCAAAAAGTAACTGGAAGCTTAGAATCTACAAGCATCGTACGTGCCGTTTCAACCAAAGTCCTGTTCTTTCGTTCAGCAACTCCATTTTGTGGAGGTACATATGGCGCACTGAATTCATGAAGAATTCCCTTTTGAAGACAAAATAAACCCATCTTGCTATTTTTAAACTCGCTGCTATTGTCACTCCTAATTCTTCTGACTTTCTGTTTGCACAAATTCTCTAAACCCAGGATTAAGAATTGCACCAACTCTGTGGTTTCGGCTTTAGAAAAAAGGAACTTAACCCATGAAAATCTAGAAAAATCATCTGTTACTACCAGACAGTAGGATTTACCGCCAACGCTCCTGATACTAATCGGTCCGAACAAATCCATATGTAGTAGCTCCAAAGGAGTCACAATAGAATTCTTTGTGTTAGATTTGTGGGACTTCTTGTGTTGTTTCCCCTTCTTGTAAGGAATACAATTATCAGGAACAGAGAATTTCATCTTCGGAACACCAATAACCAGATCATTCTTCACGAGATAATTCATTTTCCGATAATTGATGTGAGCAAGTTTCCTGTGCCACAAAATAGAATCCGACTCAGACGCCTTAGAGAGTAAACATGTAGAAATTGAATCCGTTGTTGTAGCAAGACTCATGTCTAGGACATATGTGTCATTTCTCCTCGGAGCTTTCATTAGAATCCATTCGTCAGGAATAACAAAGCCCAGTTTCAAGATATAACACTCAGAATCATTGAAATGAAATGAAAACTTCTTGTCACACACTTGAGATACACTCAAAAGATTATGTTCATGTTGCTCCACATAGTTCACTTTCTCAAATTTGACTTTATCATTCTTCAAAGTACCCTGACCAGTTATGTACCCGCCTTTATTTCTAGCAAAAGCGACATAACCACCATCAATATTAATAACATCTTCCAGCAAACGAATATTCTCTGTCATATGTCGAGAACAACCACTATCCACATACCACATATTGTTGATAGTCCTCCTTGGTTGCCCCTACATAAAGAAAGAAAATCAGTTAGAAATAGAAACCCAAGCCATTGTGGTCTTGGGTCGTCCAGATGGATCAAAATAAACAACTTCAAGCAGTTCACAATCAACATTGTCATCAACCTTTGGAACATAAGATTCACAATTAGACCTTCTCAATGAAGACACAGTATGATTAATTGGAAAAAAATTATTAGATTTATGATTATCAGATTCAGATATTTCCAAAAGTTTCTTTAATTTTCTGTTATGTCTTCTTCGTTGTGGTCTAGAAAGTTTGACCTAAGGTTTAGAATCTTTTAGAATTCCAACATGTGGAATCTCAAACTTATTTTGAAAAACAACTGGTTTAGAAATATGCTTATCATGTTGCTTAAATCCTAAAGATTTAGCAAATGATTGACAAGGCACATTCTTTACAACAATAGAAGTAGGCTTTCCCACATTTGGTCTTTTCAGAATCGTCACCACTCGTTGTTGTGAGGAAACACTATTTAATTTGCCTTGATTCTTATAAGGACAGTGAATCAGAATATGACCAGCCTCATTACAATGAAAGCAAACTCTTCTATCTTGATGATTTCTAATATAAGGAGTTTTTCTTGAATTTGATGACCCTTTCGATGAACAAGCTTCAGAAGATTTTACTGAACATTTGACTGGCTTCTTTTGAACAAAAACTTGTTTAGTCACCGTTGATAAATTCTTCTTTTAATGACCAACAGCAACAAAACCACTTGATTGTAATATTTTGGAAATGTTAGGTTGATCAACTTTCACTTCATCAGGTTCTGTTAAAATGCATGTATCACGAGTAACTTGTTTCACCACCTTTGGTTCAAAAATTTTCACTTCCTTAGGAATGCCTTCAACCTTTTTATCATCAAAAACTTCATTCTCACAATCAGAATCATAGATCATATCTTCACCAGTTACTGGATTTACTTTCAACACCGTCTTTGGATCAATTTCCTCTTCATGAATAATTTCTGGTTCAACCACATAATTTGCATTGAATGGTGGAGGAACAAATCCAATTCCAGCAACCCTCTTTGTAGGATCAGCATTAACATTAAAGTAATCCAATACCACAGATGAATTTTCAAAATTCTCCAGCTTTCTATGTAATTTGATCACTTCAGATTCTTTATCAAAAATTTCTTTGTTCTTGTGAGCGACAAATTCATTTCGCTTCTCAATCTCAGTATAAGCCATATCCAGATGATATGCTTGTTCCTTATACTTCATTCCCAAAGAGTTCAAATCTCTTTTCAAAGACTCAATTCTATCTATACACAATTTATCATTATCTTTCAATTTTTGATTAGCTGAATGCATCGATTTCATATCACAAATTAAATTTGTGTAATCATCCATAACTTTTTGCATTTTATCTTTATACTGATGCAATTAGAGCAATAAATGTGACAGACAGAATCTTTTACCTTTGAAGGATCTGACATATCTTCCCTGAACACTTTTGCAATCGGATTATTTTTAGAAACAGCACCATCAGAAAAATTTTGAGTTAATACTATATCATCTTCAGATACACCAGATGCAATATCAGACTCAACATTTTATACTTGATCATGCTCTTCATCAGCACTTGGCAAACTCTCCTCATCACTTGAGCTATCATCATCAGTTGACTCTTCAGATTTTGCAAAATGAATCTCAGCTACAAATGCTTGACTTACAGTACCAACCAAATCTTCAAGATGAATACCCCAGTCATAATTTTCATCATTCTGAGCAACCAAAGTAGATGATGCAGATGCATGATTAGAATTTCCAGAACCAGAGGAGCCATGTGACTGATTACGAATGTTTTGAAAGTTATTAGGCTTCTTCAGAGAATCAAATTCAACTTTTGGCTTCACACATTCTTTGGCGAAATGACCATACTCCTGACAATTATAGCAACGAACTTTGGTTTTGTCAAATCCCATACGTGAACGACTGTTATAACCAATATACTTCCTTCCAGTCTTATTCAAAAAATCCTTTTCTTGTCGCATCAGCATAGCATTGTTCCATTGAATGTTCATCTCTTCCTGATCAACAGGATCAAGTTGTCTGAAATGTTTTTCAATAACATCTGGATCATGAATCTTTCCTCCAATAAAATTTTCATAAGAAGCCATAAAGGAAGAAAACATCGCTAAATAATCATCAACAACTCTTTGATTCACATTATGTGTTCCAGATGATGAAGAAGCTGTATTTGCAGAGAAACCAGAATGACTTGGAACCCCAGAACAATGATCATTAGAAACATCTTGAGTATCACCAGAAAAGAACGCAACCCCTGCACCAGTTTTGCCAGAAGTCTCAGCAAAATACATTGAAGGATCTTGAATATGCTCCATATTGGTTTCCTTCTTCTTCATATTCAAATCATGTGATTGAATCTTGCCAAGAACCTCTTCAAGAGACATAGTTTTATACATAACATTCTCTTTTATCAAAACTGAATACACATCAAATTTAGATGGTAATGCCTCCAAGAACTTATTATTTATCTCTTCAGTCTCATAAAGCACTGAAGCACTTGACAATTCACTCAGCAAATGATAGAATCTAGTTGCAAGATCATCTAAAGATTCACTTTGAAAGTCCTTGAATACTAAGAACTGCTTCTTCAGTAATTCTTTTCTGATTTTGTTAACATCCAAACTATCTGCACACCACTTTTGTAACGCTTCCCACAATTGTTGAGAAGTCTTGAATTGTTTAAAGCTATGATAAATTTCTTTAGGAAGAAACATTGAGATACTAGCCATAGCCTTCTTTTCCCTATCAAACAATAATTTTTCTTCTGTGGTTAACGCAGATACCGATTTAGGAACATCATCCTTTCCCATCCAAGTGTATGTCGGATGAATATAATCTTCCAAGATTGGAATCCATAAACTTGTATCAGAAAAGGACACGAACTGATCAAACCGATCTTTCAAGTTAGAATAATCTGCAAGACTTAACAATTTGGGTGGTTTCTGAGATGTACCAATCTCGTTATCGTAATTTAACATGTTAGTCACTTGCACCATATTAGCCATTTTCATAAAAATTTCCAAGTATTGAACAAGTACTCCCCTCAGGCGAAGATAATAAGTTCGCTTCAAAGTCAAACAAGATAATAAGTTCGCCACTTGCCGTTTCAACGACATAGGCATGAATAACTGGAATCGATTTGACGCCTAAATATGGGGTGAATGCACATGATACAAAACTTCTATTCGCCCTTGTATCAAATAGAATCTTGGCGTAAATATTATTAACTAAGAAAGTAACTGCCACCTCCTTAGATTTATTTTTATGTTCATCTCCACTTCCTAAGACGAATACTCTTCATGTTCCCTTGATCTGAGCACCCATTCTTAGTTTAGGTGGTTTAGGATAAGAAGTCTTATAATGCCCTATCTCCCCGCAGTTAAAACATTTAACGTTTGGGCATTGGGTTGTGAAATGTCCAAACTTCTAACAAGTATGGCATTTCGTCCCTTGGACAGTCTTATTAGGGTTTGAGTTAAACCCTCCTCTTCTAGGAAATTTACTATTTCCCGGTTTAAACTTGTAAACAACCTCTTCAGGTTTCCTTTTGTAATCAACTTTTGGTGGTTGAGCTGCCACCTCATCAAACACCACCGCGCTCTTTTCAACGGCTAAATATATCGTTTCAGGGTGCGATAGATTTCACTAAGGTACGAACCTTAGGAGGAAGACCCTGAATGTAACATTTAACTCTTCTTGACTACGGAGTAACCAAATGTGGAACCAATTTGGCCATTTCGTTAAACTTGGTCGTGTAATCCTGATGAGTCATGGTTCTAGCTTCGAACAGCAGAAATTTAGCTTCCATCTTGTCCACAACATTTTGTGGACAGTACCTCTTGATAATTAAAGACTTGAGATCCTCCCAAGTCTTCCTGTCAGTCATAGCTTCTCCCTTTGTCTGTTTGACTGAATCCCACCAATCAAGAGCTTCTTCTTCAAAAGAATGTGCGGCAAACTTTACCACTTGGTCTACCCTGCATTCACTCATCTTGGTCACTGCTTTCGTATACGTGATCCATTGCAAGGCTGCAATAGCATCCCTTTTTCCGTTAAAGGGATTTGGATGACAATCACTGAAATCCTTGTAAATACATCCGTGACCATGTATTCCTGTACTCTGGTTCGTTATTCCAACTGTTTCGTGAGTTCAGGTGGTTCCTATATTGTTTCCTACTGGAGTGGTATAAAGGGTACCTTCCGTTCGAGGAACAACACCACTTGTTCCTTCATTTCAATTTCCTGGACCGGTATGATTCTCCCTTCTCCTAAGAGCATCATCAAGGATTCAAGGTAGAGTTGTTTTAAGTACTCGGGTGACCTTAGATGCCACCGCCCCTTGAAATTGGGCTTCTGTCATAATAATTTCTTCCACAGGTTGTTCGGGTTCAGTATTCGTATTGACGTCTTCATTTGGATCAGTGTTCGTGTTTGTCGTGTCGTGAGTACGAGACCGAGTGTTGGGCATCCTACCCCTACCTCTGCCTTGTCCTCTACCACGTCCTGCCATTTTGTACCTACAAATAGATGTATAACATCCGAATTCGTATAACCGGTCATAATCCAGAAATTCAGAAATTAATAACACTTGGCCAAAAATGCCTTTAATTATCTGATTTCTAGGCATTTCCCGTTATAGGTCGTACTTAATGTATACACCTAACTTATCCTGAGGCATTCTAGACTAATCTCAGAGTCCTAGTTTAAGTCTAGATACTATTCCTGTAGCATCTAAATCCCTTAAACTAAGGCTCTGATACCAACTTGTCACACCCGTAACACAGGACAGTTATCTAACTAGAGTAGTATGTCACACCCCAACCGACGGCGGAAACGTCGGGGCGGGACATGTAGACTGTTCATGAGCACATAGTTGACTAGATTGTAATATGTTTAATCATCACATTTCATTTCGATAAGATTCGACATGTACATGAAAAATGAAAAATACATAACATTTTCTTATAAATATCTAGGTCCACATCCTAAGTGTAGCAAGCTTGTTCAACTCAAACATTTGTACCTGAAACATGATGAAAACGAGGTCAACTAAAAAGCTGGTGAACATACATAGGTTTTGACTCTAAATAGTATCAAAGTGTTGTGTGTAAACAAATCCATACAAGTTATGATTAACAAAGCATTTATGGGGAGTTACTATTGTGTAACCAAGTAGTACTTTGTAACTAGCATGTGTCACACCCCGACCGATGGCGGAATCATCGGGGCGGGACATGTAAGACTGTTCATTGCACATGGTTGACTAAATTGAAATATATTAAAGTCAAATTTGCATTACAATAAATCCAAGTACAAGATCAAATTCAAACAAGAAACATGAACAATTCATAAAATTCTTGATTTATTTTGCTAAGTCCAAATCCTATGTTGAACACGTCTTGAATCAATCTCACATATTGGGGCCTGAAACATGAATAAAATAAAGTCAACTAAAAAGTTGGTGAGTATAACACAGTTGTATATAGATGGCATATAGTTGAAAACAAATCCTTTACAAAACATGATAAAATAAGGCATTTATGGGGAGCAGCTATTGTGTAACCAAATGTACAATCAAACCTTGTAACTAGCATGCAAAACAAATGTGTTGTCGGTTTCAATCACCGCGTACCATGGGTGGGTTTGTCAGACTCAATAGATCCATCATTGAAAACCGTCGGCTTGAAAAGTTAATGATTGCACATAATAGCATACAAGAGGTTAACACACCTAGCACTCGGGCATAAAGCTCAAATTGCACACATGAATGTAAATAGGATTTGTACTTGTGTTGTTTGCGTAAATGTAAACATGTAAGTTGAATAGTGTTCATGTTTCACCCCAAAAATGTAAAAGAGTAAAAAGGGGTTGTGAATACTCACATGATTCGAAGGCGTAGCTAACACGAGACTCTAAGTAGCAAAGTGATCCTTGTAACGCACAACGTTAACCTAGAGTGTATTGCGTATGAAGATAAATTAATAAAATATTTAAATCGAAGTCTAGGGCTTCAAAGGATGTGAGTTTAGGGAGTTGTGTAATGAGTTCGTGTCGAATTATATGAAAGGGTTGTATAGGTGATTGCGTTTTATTTTTGGAAAATTGTTTTATAATTATTAATGTTGGGATATAGTGTCCTTAAAATAATGATTTAGAGCTTGGGTAATTAACTAAATAAATTAGATTTATTTATTTGAAGCGTAGTATGAAATTACCTTGCTTTAAATATAAACAAAATAATTAAGTCTATACTCATTTAGTTATTTAGTCATGAAAATACGTCAAATTTGGGTAAATATATATTAGCTTATAAAAGAGAAAAATTAGTGTTACATACCATCTAACACTAAGCGAGTTGAAATTACAATTCATATGAATAATAAATATATCTATTTTTATTCGGGGATATAAACGTGGGTAACTAATATAGGTATTTATATTATTTATAAGTTTGAAACGTTACCAGAAGTTTAATAACGAGGTGAAGGTATAATTATTTTATTTATTCCAAGGTGGGGTTTGAAAATAATATAACTATATTATTATAAAAGTTAGTATTTTTAAATAAGAAAAGGTTATAAACCAAACCCGAGCCTACGGGTGGTTTTACGAGGCTAGAACACATTAATATATTAATATAATAATATAGGGTATTGTTTTTATAATAAAATAATACAAATAAAATGTTTTAAAAATGAATGTGTGTGGAGGGACTCGAACCCGGGTCTCTCCCACACCAGCACACTCTCTTAACCAACTCCGCCCGCTAGGGTATCGCACACAAACCCGGTCAGAAATTGTTTTAACATAAAACCCGAGAGTGTTCTTCCCCTTTCCTCGAGCCGATCGAACCCAGTCCCAATTTTACCAAAACTGGCAGTGACCGACTGTAAGATCTTAGGGGTTTTGTTCGTTAACCTCAAACGAGCCTATGGTAGGTTTTAATTGCAAAAACAACGGGTTTAGGATGTTTAATTACAGATTCAATAGCTGAAACCCTAAGTTTGAACTCAAAATTGATTTGGATGATTCGGATAATGGAATGTGATAGAAACATGGGGCTTTTACTAATTAGGGTCTTGCGAATCTGTCGGTATGGTTTAATTGGATTAGGATTAAGTTTAGGGTCGAAACCCCCAAATCATTTTATGAACGAACCCTAGTTACGGGTTCTTGATTAAGCCGATGATATGAAACTGAATTGGCATAGGGTTATCGATTAAAAATGTATTTCGAATCTACTGGTATGAATTAATTTGATTTAAACAGAGTCGGGGGTAGGGTTCGATTAAATCCAATATTGTTAAGAACCCTAGAATCATATCATGCTTGATTCTGTAATGTAAGCCCTAATAAGCATAGGGCTTTTAATATATAGATAAAAACGAAGCTATTGATAGGTTTAATTACCAGAACGATGATCGAATTGACTGTGATCGACTAAACGGATGCCGACTATGGCGGGATTGGCTTTCCAGCGACTCTGCGTCCTTCTTCGATGAAATTGGATTATGTAGCAGGTTTGAGGGGATTTGTTAGAGATTTGCAGGTGATCGATTTCTGTGTAAATGATCGATAGTTTGCGAATTGGAGAGTAATACGAGGGAGGTCGACGGTTACGGTTGATTAGTCATAAATCGGGTTAAATCGTGAAATGATGAGCTGGTAATTGCTTCTATAATGATTGATAATGACACTAACGTGAATAACAGTTACGAATTTCAACTGATTCCGGGTGTGGGGTTTGAATTCGAGCAAAAACGGCAGTTTGACTTTCTGAAGTCAAACTAAATTGAAAATGAGTTAATTACAGATTGGTCCCTGCAGTTTCATGTTCAAAAATTCTGAATCTGGCGAAACTGGTCCCTCGGGTTTGAGTTGAGTTAAGTTGGTTAAGGATTCGTTAGATTTATTTATTAAAAGTCAACGGGAGCATATTTCCTCAATTTTTCCTTGACTTTCAAAGTTAATTATAATTAGATTTTTGACTAATTACACAACTAGTCCTTGTAGGGTTTAATGTCGCGTCGTTATTTTATTAATTAAAATAAATTAAAATGGGGTCGGAAAATCAGGAATGTTACAGCATGCAAAATTTGTGTTGTCGGTAACAATCACCCCAATCTGGGTGGGTTTGTCAGACTCAATAGATCTATCATTGTTAACCGTCGGCTTGATTAGTTAATGATTGTACATGTAATTGCAAATAAGTAGTTAACACACCTAGCACTCAAACATAAAGCTCAAATTGCACACAAATTGTAAAGTGGATTTGTATTGTGTAGTTTATGTAAATCATTGTAAGTTGCGATCATGTTTCACCCCAAAATGTAAAAACAGAGAAAAGGGGCTATGTAAAACTCACCTTGAATCGAAGGTGTATCTAGCACAATGAAATGGGTAGTAGTGTGATCCTTGTAATCTCACAACGTTAACCTAGTGTATAAGTATATGATGTTAATAACGTGTACAAAAGTCTATGTCTAAGTCTAGAATTGGATTGGATGTGTGTATGAATGGGTTGAGTTGTAATTTGAAGAGGAATGTGTAGGTTTTTTTTTGTATTTGTACTTGTGTTTTATAAAACGGAAGTTTGTAATGGATAGTTAAAGTAATGGAAGTTAAAGTTTGAGTTTGAATAACTAAATGACTTAAACGATTATTATTTAGTTATTTAGTGTAAATAATAACTAATTTATTTGTTTATTTGTCATTCGAAATGGGTATGTTAAAATAAATTTAGTAAAAATAGTGTTGCCATTATGTTTAACTAAATGTAGATTAAATAAATAACTTTAATTATTTATTTATAATTTTAAAAGTAAGTGTTTGTTTGCCTTAAATGAATCAAAATTTTATAAATTTTCTAAAACAATTATTTTTATTTAAAGATTAATTTCCTCTAATTTGTCAAGTATATAAATTTTTGTTTTAAATATTTCATACACAATTGAGCATTAAAATTCTTAATAAAATGAATAAATGTTGAAAATTAACAACTCTGGTTTTATTTTGTTATAAATATTGTGAGGTTTAATAAAATAATTTTTATAGAATTTTTGAGGCTTTTAAAATGGTTTTTTTTTTTTAAAATAAAAGAACTCCACCCGGTTCGAACCCGGGTGGGTTCTATGGGAGCATCTCTTGTTACCACAAGACCAGGGAACTAATCTGTGATACCAGTTAGGTACGGGACTTAATAATCCTTGTTGTGAATGGAGCTGGGTTTGATTTTTAGTATATGCGCAAAAACCGTGGGTTGTGGGTTTCGAACCCACGCCTCTCGGTTCGATGGCACGAGGTATTTTCCAGTTGGACCGAGGGCTTCGCTGGTATTATTCTGAACATAATAACATAAATGGAGGTTTCTAGTTCATCAAACCCCCCCCCCCCATATTTCTAAACCGTAAAACCCCTTAGAACCCTAACCCCGATTCTTGTTCGATAGAGCATGAAATTTCGAATTGATAAGGGGGTTTTGACGAGAATTTGAAGGCGATTCGAAGGATGTATGGACTTACTCGATTGATGTGGGCACGAATGCGGTCGGCTACGACTTCTTCTTCGTTGTTCTTGAGACTTGGCAGGATTCCAAAGGTGTTTTGCGGATCGAAAAAGGGTTGAAGGAGTTTGTGTGAAGGTATGCGATCGTAGTAGGTTGTTTTAATTAGGTTAATTTGACTTCAAATCTCCGTTTTGATTTCAAATGTAGAAATAGTCGCGATCGGCGCTTTTTGCATGAAATTTGTTGATTTGGGAATGAATCGAGTCCGATTACTAGTCTATGTTCCTATTGGGTTTATTCACGAGTAATTTGTGGGATGTATACGCGAAATTTTCGTGAATTTGGTGGAAAATTTGACACGGTTTGACTATCCAAAGTCAAACCCGTTTGATTTTGAATTTTTTTGTAAAATCACTCTAATTAGCTCGTGTATGGACTTGGGTTGGGCATGTTGATATTGGTACACGAGATGGAAGTCCACTGAACTCAATTGGATTCGAATCATGGCTTGAATGGAAGGATTTGGCCCTGTTTGACTTTTGAAAGTCAAACAGGTCACTTTCTTTTGAAATTGAGTTTGATTCTGACTTTTAAAAGTCAATTTATTTACATTTTATGTATATGTATATCCATGTGTTTAATTTATATGAATACGTGTATTTATGTATGCACTTGTTGATGTGTTGAGCGAGTAGAAGATCGAAAAGAAAAGAAAATGGAAATTTTATCATTGTAATACAAGGATGATCAAAGTGAAATAATGGAATTTCATAAATGTTATAGTCTCCCCATGTTAAGGGAATTTTGTCCCGAAATTTAACTAATGGAGGCTACTGAACCGAAAAGAGGTGAGGGTTTGGATTCTCAACATGTTATAACGGTTGGTTCAAGGAGTATAAATGGTGGCAAGATTTAGGATTTTGATACTCGAGGTCAGGTATAAATGCTGATGATGAATTAAGTTTTGCAATGAACTGTTGAATGGTATTTTGAATCCTAAAGGTGAGATGCATTACTTGGAATGGATTTGATGGGAACTTGATAATTAGGTTTTGTTTAAGATGTAGTCTAACATGTTCAAGAATTGTCAATATTTCACAGTCATTGGTCTAGGTCAAAACTTCACGTGACACGAACAACGCTACTTCTGATAATATGACAGAACACTTATATATATGAAGTACCATCGGCGTATCCACCATGCCCTTGTCATATCACATCAGTTTCGTTGTTACATATCATGATAAGTTTTAGGTCACAACACACGACAAAATTCACTATGTTTTCCATGCGCTAATTCTTATAATTCCGCGTGCACCCGTAATTACTCGAATCATCGCATGGTCCTTATAGATCCTTCCGTTGTGTGTGGGTAAAAAGGGGGTACAATTCATCTAGTCCATATCTATTGTTTTCACATGTGAGTTGCTAATAAGTAACTATGTCCCTAGATAAGACAGTTTAGGTCGCAACTAAAGAGAAATAAGGCAGTATAACCTAAAGTTCCATAGTTTACTCATGTTTGGACAAGAATACGTCAAACACCGAGTAGTTTTAAAGCGTTTCAGCTTCCTCGCGTTTGAACAAGAATACGTCAAACCCCGAGTAGCTTCAATGAGTTATGGTTTTCAAGTTTGGTGAACAAAGTGTATGACCATGCTTCATGTATAATGTGCTCAATCATTTGTAACAATTGTAAGTAGACTTAGTTTCGCGGATATTGTAACACACAAGTCTCATATATGATCTAACGGCACGTAGCTAGTAATCAAATAGGTGTAACGAAAACAACTTGGCATCACGTATCTTGTAAAATCAACTAAACTTGTATTGTAAGTAATGTAGCATCATGTGTATTGCAAGCCACAAATTCCACGTATGGTGTTAACAACTTAGTACCACGTATTTGTAAACCAACAATCTTTCATGTGTAATGTCAGAAATGTAATATCGTGTATCTTGTAACCAAATGAGTTACATGTTCAACGTGGACAATCAAGTATTATGTATCAAACAAACGATTGCTATGTATTGTGTGATTATTTTAGTATGTGTATATCACAAACAACTACGTTTCATGTATTGCATAATCAATCCACTAGAACGTGTATTGTAAGTAATCAAATTTTACGTATCATGTAATCAATGTAGTATTGGGTATATTGCAAGTAACTGGGTTTCATGTATAGTGTGATCGTGTTGTGTGTATTGTGAGTGTGCATACGTATATTATTGAATTCCGAGTGTGACGTGTACTAACGAGTTTTGTATGTGGTTAAGTGTTGCGGAGAAGCGTGTTGTTTGGTGTTCGTGAAAAAGGTGGTAGTTAGGTTTTTTTTTTGCTCTTTAAATTTTGTTGAGGCTTGTAGAGGTAGTTAATGTCTGTGCGGTATGGATCGTTTCTTGAAGCGGCAAGAGAATGATAACGAGGAGGTTCTGGAAACATTTGGGGGATGCGTTTACAATTTCTGATCTTTGTTTGAAAATAGACATTTGTAAATTGTTCTTGGTTGTAGGTATATAAAGTAGTGAAACTATTGAGTTAAATAATCTAAATAAATAGATAATTATCGGAAAAACCTTTTTATTAAATTTTTAATTATTATAAGGAGGATATTTTTAAGAGGAATTATTGGCTAAACAAGTAGTTGCATATTAATTTAGCCAGGTTTTAGAACTAATTACTTTAATGGGAAAATCATAATTATTTATCAATTCGAGATAATATTTTTATAACATAGGTTGTATTAAGTTCCCTTACACGGTGAAAATGTTTATGGAAAAATTTAAATTTCTGATGCTCTCCAAAAGTTTGGTAAACGTTTGGTTTGAAAATAACAAGGTTGTTTAAATCTAATGGGATGAGTTGTTTACGAAGGAGATTGCCGATAGTATACTAAATCGTGTTGAATGAAGAAGATGATACTTGGGGAAATTTTGATGAAAATAGGATGGGTGAAATTCACATTCAACGTATTAAATCAATGAATAATAATTTTTTGAATTTGGAAAAATATAAAATTTGATTAAATGCTGAAATGTTAAACATTACTCTAAACATAGGGAAATGGTTCTCAAACTGGAAATTTAAAAAACAATAAATAAAAGAAAATTTTGTTACGTCTCTTGTAGCTTTCCACTAGAAAGAAGATAATTCCCAAGACAAGCACCGCTATGGTCACTCGGGTAGCCGATCTGGCTTCAGCTCTAGCTGTTTCTGTGCGATACTCTAGTATTTCTTTTTCGAGTATGGAGATTAACTCCTTTTGGTACCCTAATTGGTTTTCTAAGCTATCCATTCTTTGTCCTTGCAAGTCGTATATTATCCCCTGCTCCATCCTTTGCCTCTCAAATTCTGAGGTCCTTACATATTGGTGAATATCATTGGTTGGAATTCCCATAACACTAGTGGGTGTCGTGGTATGCCTTACCCAAGGGTTAGGATGATACAGGTCGGGCACCAGATACGGGTCTCTTATTGGGGGTGATTGAGGTGTTCGAAGTCTTGGGCCGGTGTTCCTAGCCCAATCTGTCCTTACATCAAACCTTGGCCTGGCAGCTGGGGGTGGTGGTGACCGATACACGGGTGTACCGACGTCTTCTTCCCAATCAGACTCTGCTCCAGGACGGTAAATCGGGGAGGAAGGAGAGTAGGAGTCCATGTCTAGCAGAAAGCAATGAAAAGGTTGTAAGTGATAATGAAATATTGAATGTTAAATATAGGAGTTCTCATAGATTTAGAGTTTGACTAGTCATAACACCGAGTCTTCACAATAGTATTTTAGAAATACACTTGACCTATAAGCAATGCATCCCTGAGGAGAATTCCCACGAAAGAGGGGTGGGTCACTAGGACACACTTAAGTACTCTGTCTTTCCTTAGCCAGAATCCCTCATGGGCCTACACACTCTTCCAGCCATCATATATTAATAGTACTATTGTTGGGCTCATGGTTATGATGAGAATTGTTTATGGACCAGGCTTTGAGGCCTGACAGTAAGGCTTGTTCCTTCCAGCAGGCTTCTTCTTCTTGGGGGATAAGTGGGCTTCTTGTTTATTATTAATGAGCATTAGTCCCAATAGTTTAAATCCTGATCATGAGGGGTGGTGTGCATGAAGAACTAGATGTGTATGAGTGTGTGTTGAAACTTAGGATAAAAATTAAATGAATCAAATAGATAGCATGTAGGTAGCAATGAATGTAAGCACAAAAAGTTAGTAAGTAATGTGACAAATAGACTATTAAGTATTGTATCATGTATTGAAATTATTTCAGATAACGTGTAAAATATTCATACGAGTATTAGTCATGTAATCATATAGTAGCATGGCATATTGTGGGTGTCCTAAGGTTATAGTCTAGGTCAAATGTGTCTAATAACCTAATTCCCTATAACCAAGGCTCTGATACCAATCTGTCACACCCCAACCGACGGCGGAAACGTCGGGGCGGGACATGTAGACTGTTCATGAGCACATGGTTGACTAGATTGTAATATGTTTAATCGTCCTGAAATTTAGTTAGAGGAAGCTACGACATCAGTAAAAAGGTGGGGGTACTTGAGCTTCATTTGGTCCTCTCGTTCCGAAGTGAATTCAGGACCACGCTTAGAATCCCAACGAACTTTGACAATAGGAATACGACTTCGCTTGAGTTGCTTGATTTCACGATCCATGATTTCTACCGGTCTCTCAACGAAGTGCATAATTTCATCAATGCGCACGTCATCAAGCGGTATATGGAGATTCTCATCAGCGAGACATTTCTTCAGATTAGATACATGAAATGTAGGATGCACATTTCCAAGAGATGGAGGTAAGCGAGTTTGTAAGCCACTTTCCCAATCCTTTCAAGGATCTTGAATGGACCAACATAGCGAGGTGCTAACTTGCCTTTCTTTCCAAAGCGGATCACACCCTTCCACGGAGACACCTTAAGAAGAACAAGGTCACCGACTTGGAATTCCAAGGGTTTTCGACGTTTGTCGGCATAACTCTTTTGCCGACTCCTCGCTACTCGAATGTTGTCACGGATTTGAATGATCTTATCCGATGTTTCTTGAATTAGCTCGGGACCGGTGATTTGTGCTTCACCAATCTCATTCCAACAGATAGGAGAACGACATTTGCGACCATAAAGAGCTTCAAATGGAGCCATGTTGATACTCGTGTGATGGCTATTGTTGTAAGAGAACTCAATTAGGGGTAAATGTGAATCCCAATTGCCACCAAAATCAATTACACAAGCTCTAAGCATGTCTTCAAGAGTTTGGATTGTCCGCTCGGTTTGACCATCAGTTTGGGGATGGTAAGCCGTGATCAAATCCAATCGTGTGCCAAGAGCAGATTGAAGAGATTGCCAAAAACAAGAAGTGAACCGGGCATCTCGATCGAATATTATGTTCAAGGGAACACCATGACGGCTCACAATTTTGTCGATGTAAATTCGGGCTAGTTTCTCAACCCGATAGTCTTCACGGATAGGCAAGAAATGAGCAGATTTGGTGAGACGGTCAATGATCACCCAAATGCTATCATAACCACTTGAGGTGCGAGGGAGTTTGGTAATGAAATCCGTAGCTAAGCTCTCCCATTTCCACACGGGAATTTCCGGTTGTTCGAGTAAACCAGAAAGACGTTGATGTTCGGCTTTGACTTTGGAGCAAGTTAAACATTTAGCAACATAGAGAGCAATGTCTTTCTTCATACCGGGCCACCAATATTGTTGGTGAAGATCTTGGTACATTTTATCCGCACCAGGAAGAATAGAATAACGAGTCTTATGAGGCTCGTTCATGAGAATTACATGGAAATCATCGCGATCGGGAATCCAAATACGGTTCAAATAATAAAGTAAGCCATTGGATTTTGATTCGAGTAGGAGTTCAACACCACATGACATTTCTTCGTACATGTTACCCTCAGTGACTGAGACGTGTTGAGCTTCTAAGATGTGGATTTGAATATCGGTTTGAATTCGGGCACAATGAAGCATAACATGGTCCTTTCGACTCAAAGCGTCGGCTACAACATTCGCTTTGCCGGGATGATAACGAATCTCGCATTCATAGTCGTTAAGGAGTTAAACCCAACGTCGTTGCCTCATATTGAGTTCCTTTTGATTGAAGATATGTTGAAGACTTTTGTGGTCGGTGAACACCACACATTTTGTGCCATAGAGATAATGTCTCCAAATCTTCAATGCGAATACGACCGCACCCAACTTGAGATCGTGCGTCGTATAATGCTTCTCATGAATCTTAAGTTGCCTTGATGCATAAGCGACTACTTTGCCTCGTTGCATGAGGACACAACTGAGACCTTGGTTAGAAGCATCACAGTAGATAACTAGATCATCATTCCCATCAGGGAGAGTCAAAATGGGAGCATTGCACAACTTTTGCTTGAGGGTTTGGAAAGCTTCTTCTTGTTTTGGTCCCCATTCATAAGTCTTACCCTTGTGGGTCAAAGCGGTAAGGGGGACATCAATCTTAGAGAAGTTTGAGATGAAACGACGGTAATATCCCGCAAGCCCAAGAAATGAACGAACTTCAGTGGGAGTCTTCGGGGCATTCCAATTCTTAACCGTTTCGATCTTAGCAGGGTCAACATGAATACCCTTGTCGTTGACGATATGACCAAGAAATTGAACTTCCTTTAGCCAGAATTCACATTTGGAGAACTTGGCATATAGTTGTTCCTTTCTCAAGAGATCCAAAACCAAACTAAGATGTTGCTCATGGTCGGCTTTAGTCTTGGAATAGATTAAGATATCATCAATGAAGACGATCACGAATTTATCAAGGTACGGTTTGCACACACGATTCATGAGGTCCATGAAAACTGCGGGTGCATTGGTTAGCCCAAAAGGCATGACAATGAACTCATAGTGTCCATACCTTGTTCGGAAGGCAGTCTTTGGAATATCATCCTCTTGCACACGGAGTTGGTGATAACCAGATCGAAGATCAATCTTTGAGAAGCAAGTAGAACCTTGGAGCTGATCAAAGAGGTCATCAATTCTAGGTAAGGGATAACAGTTTTTGATAGTAAGCTTGTTAAGTTCGCGGTAGTCAATACACATGCGGAATGATCCATCCTTCTTCTTGACGAACAAGACGGGTGCAACCCACGGTGAATGACTTGGACGAATGAAACCTTTGTCGAAGAGCTCTTGGAGTTGGCTTGTAAGTTCTTGCATTTCAGAAGGTGCAAGGCGGTACGAAGCTCTAGCCACGGGGTTAGCTCCAGGTATAAGATCGATGCAAAATTCTACTTGACAAACGGGTGGAAGGCCGGATAAATCTTCGGGGAACACTTCGGGAAAATCTCAGATAATGGGGATGTCTTGAATACTCTTCTTTTTGACATCTTTTTGAACGATATGGGCCAAAAAGGCCACGTACTTCTTTCGTAAGTACTTTTGAGCAGTAGTGCATGACATTAATTTAAGCCCTTTGCTAGGCTTTTCACCAAAGACTCTTAGTGTTTCTCCCGATGGTAGAGGTATTCGGATGCACTTCTCGAAACAGATGACTTCGACATGATGATTTGATAGCCAATCCATGCCTATGATGATATCAAAACTTCCTAGTGGCATTGGTACAAGGTTGATTGGAAATGTATGATCATTAAGTTCTAGAGAGCAATCATAGATGATGGAATCGATTGTAAGAGAGTCGCCATTTGCTATTTCGACGGTAAAGGTTTTCTCTAATTGGGATCGTGTCTTTGCAAGTAAAGGTTCAAAGTTAAGTGACACAAAGCTTTTATCGGCACCGGTATCAAATAAAATGGAGGCATATTGACTATTAATAAGAAACGTACCATTGACTACATCATGGTTGGCTTGAGCTTCATTGGCGTTTATATTGAAAGCACGCCCATGAGCTCCACCTTGTCTAGCATTGACTAACCTTGGGCATTGATCACGGAAATGATTTGGGTCTCCACATTCATAACAAGCACGCCCATTTGCAATAGCAGGAACACCTTGATGAGCCACTTGCGGGTTGGTTCGGTTTGGTGGGTTGACTTGGCCTGCAAGAGCTTTGGCCCTACAAACATTGACCGTATGGCCATATTTCCCACAATAAGTGCAAAGGCGACATGGGATGCTTTGGGGGTGATGATAGTTACATGTGGCACACAGCGGGTAAATCCCAACATATGGCTTTTTGGCTGGTGCTTGAACCATAGGTGCAGCTTGATTAACAGGAATAGTAAGAGTGACCACAGCAAAATTTCTAGCCTTTCTCTTCTTATTGTACTGGGAGGGCTCAGTTGTGGCTTCTTTGTTGTGGGTAGGAGGAGTTGCGGTGTCCGAAACTTTCATGGTGCCCTTTTTAGTAAGAGTCCCTGCCTTCACATGGTTATAGGTTAAGGTGGCGGATAAGCGGATAACATCTTCAAGTGTGGCGGGATTTCTACCTAAGACAGTATCTTGAATTTGTCTAGGTAGTCCACCAATATACTTTTCAATGCAGCGGGATAAAGGTGTGACCATATGAGGCACAAGAAGACTCAACTCATGGAACCGAGTTTTATATGCCAAGCTTTCACCACTATCTTGGGCAAGATCCCAAAATTTGGCTTCAAGTTTCTTTACTTCATTTCGAGGACAGAATTCCTCGGTTATTAGCCTTTTAACCTCATCCCAAGGTAAGGCGATTGCCACATCCACACCTCTATTTCTCTTCTCCCTATTCCACAACGTGAGTGCCCATTTTTATAGGACACTTGTGGCATGACGAACACGAAGGTTGTCGGGGCAGTCACTATTGAGAAAGGTATTCTCAATGCTTTCGAACCATTGAAGGAGTCCGGTAGCTCCTTCGGTACCATAGAACTTGAGGGGATTACACGAGTTGAAATGCTTGAAGGTGCATTGAGATGGGTTGGCACCACCATTTCCACCATTACCACCATTCCCACCATTACCACCATGGTTACCATTGGCGGCACCATTAGCTTGAGTGAGTTGAGTTACGAGTTGTGTAAGGATGGTAGCAATGTCGGTGTTGGTGTTGGCCACGGGAGCACGACGGGGAGGCATTCTACAGATTTGCACAACACTAGAAGAGATGCAAGAACTTATGAGAATTACTTGAATTAAAAAGGACAAGATAATGAAATAAAATAGTTAATCATAGTTTAGATTGTACCCAAATAGTGATATAATCACTTGAATACTATGACACATTAAGGTTATTTAAACTCATATAATTTTCAAGGAGAAAAGCTTTATCCTATAAGTAAACACTCATCCTGGGAATTCCCAGGAAAGCATACGGGTCCCTCGGTTGATTGGGATTTATGCGAAATGCTTTCCTAGACAGAAAACCCAGAATACAGGTGTCACTCTTCCAGATTGCACGTGTCCTTAAATAATTAGCAAAGTTTAAAAACCTTAACGAGGAAATAAAGAAATTTTATAGATTTAGCTTCATGAAGTTTCCACATGCTAAGAAAGATATAGATAGAGAAGGAGATAAGAATATTATGAGGTTTTAGGATATAGGAAGGGATATTGTTTATTTAATTATTATTTAAGGATATCCTAATAAGTCATGAATTTTTAACAAGTAATGCATCAAAAATGAAATAATAACTAATCATAGTAAGCATGTAACACATAGCATGTAGCACATAACATATAATTATAAAGCATGGCATAAGTGGGTGTCCTAAAGTTATAGTCTAGGTCAAGGTGTCTAATAACCTTATTCCCTATAACCAAGGCTCTGATACCAATCTGTCACACCCCGACCGATGGCGGAATCATCGTTGCGGGACATGTAGACTGTTCATAAGCACAAGGTTGATTAATTGAAATATATTAAACTTCAAATTCCATTACAGTCATTCAAACAAAACCAAATCCAAGACAAACAAAATTTCAAAACATAGACTTCTTTATTTAAATTAGCAAAGTCCAAAGCCTAAGTGTAGCACATCTTGATCAAACTCACACATTAGTACCTGAAACATGAATAAAATAAAGTCAACTAAAAAGTTGGTGAGTATAACACAGATTTTTATATAGATAGTATATAGATTGTAAAACAAATCCTTACATAACATGATAAATAAGGCATTTATGGGGAGCAGCTATTGTGTAACCAAGTACAATCAAACCTTTGTAACTAGTATGCAAAATTGTGTTGTCGGTATCAATCACCCTACCTGGGTGGGTTTGTCAGACTCAATAGATCTATCATTGAAAACCGTCAGCTTGAATAGTTAATGATTGCACATAAGTGTTCACAAAAGTTAGCACACATAGCACTCGGGCATAAAGCTCAAATTGCACACATGAATGTAAATAGGATTTGTATTTGTGTTGTTTGTGTAAATGTAAACATGTAATTTGATAGAGTTCATGTTTCACCCCAAAAGTGTAAAAGAGTAAAAGAGGCTATGAAATACTCACGTGATTCGAAGGCGTAGCTAACACAAGATACCAAAAAGTAAAATGATTCCTTGAATTGCACAAGTTAACCTAAGGCGTAATGTATATTGTATTAATAGTAAGCACAAGAGTTTATGTCTAAGTCTAAAATCGAATTGGGTTTGCATATAAAGTTATTGATATGTACTTGAAAGTATTGTTTAAAATAAAAGATTTGAAATAAACATTTTTAGAATATTTTGATTAAGGTTTGAGTTTGAATAATTAAATAAATAATTTAAATAATTATTGTTTATGAAAATAATGTAAGCATTAAATGTAATTAAGTATAAATAACTAATTGTTTTTGTTTAAATATAAATTAAATAAATACTCATTACCTTATTTATTTATTTATAAAATATGTAACTTAACCATTAAATACTTTTTAAATGAAAGACTTAATAATAATTGAAAATTTAATTTTTATAAACTTTAAATAAATAATTTTCTATTTATTCCAAGATTAAATATTTGATCTTTCTAAATAGAATTAAATGCATTTTTATCAACTATTCTTATTTTGAAATTTAATCAGAAATATTTATTGTTTGAAAAATATATAAAAATTATAATTCTGTCAAAAATTTAACTCACACACGACCGTGCCTGGGAAGGGCACGATCGTGCTAGAACCACGGGCGCGACCGCGCTAGTCAGGACGCGACCGAGTTGATCAAACAGAGACATAACTAGATAAATCACTAGGCACGACCGTGCCTTGGCTCGGCACGATCGTGTCTATGATTCTGAGACACGACTGAGATTAGCCAAAGGGCATGACTGGGTCTAAACAGGAGGACACGACCGCGCTGGTAACCAGCACGACCGCGTCTCATGAGGCACGACCGCGCTAGATGATTAGTGCGACCGTGTCTCTTCCAAATCAGACACGAATTGGCTGATTCTTATATTGTTAGTGATGTAAATCATAGGGCTTTTATTTATAGTATTATTACGAGTATGATGGGATGTTTTAACTGTATTAACAACATATTCAAGGTCGAAATCGATTAAACCATTTTGAATAAATTTTAGATTCTGATTCGGGATGATTTCGATAACGGAAGCCCAAATTGATAAGGGGCTTTTGATATAGCGACTAAAAAGATTGAGGACAAGATTTCAATTACCCGAAACAATAGCGAATTAATAGAGAACGGGTAGAATGAGTTCCGGCGTCGGCGAGCTTGGTTTCCGGCGTATTCTGCTACGATTCTGGTTGCTTCAAATGGTTCAGCGGCTTCTGGGAGAATCGATGGAGCGTTTGGTTGGGGGAATTTCACTCCAGGAAAGAAAATCAATGTTCAAGGAAGAGGATTTTCAAATGAGGAGTTTTGCTTTTCTTGAATCGGTTTTCTGATGTTAATTGTTACGATTGATAATATTATTGTCTTTGATAACGAAAGTGAAACGTATAACGGTTACGACAATCAACGATTTCGCGTTCAAAACTAATTTTACGTTTCAATTGGTACTAGGCGCGACCGTGCCAAGGCACCGGGCGCGATCGTTCCAAAGCAAGTCGCGCGACCGTGCCAAAGCACTTGGCGCGACCGTGCCAAAACGAGGCACGACCGTGCCTATTAGGTTTTCTTGCTATTTTTCAACATCAGACCTCGTAACTTTAGTATTTGACGTATTTGTATAAATAGATACTTATGTAGTGTTTTAATAGAATTTAACCGAGTAAAATTTGTGGATTTGCATTGAAGTATAGTATTTAATTGATGGTACGAATAGAACAAAACAGTGCACTAGAATTGAGTTTGAAATGCATTACATTGAATTGAAATACGGTTACTAAAAATCAGAAATGTTACACAAAATACTCAAAATGTTTTCATAAATCAATCATGCCAGACAAGGTCATGATCAGGTTCATGCATCACAGTTTAAGAACTCACATGGACAGTATTTCGGCTTAATGAATCAATAATATAGCAAACACCTTTGACAAAGCTCCAAGATATAACACAATATTATTAAATTACATGATCCTAGCTTAATGGTGTGTGACCAAATCTTTACAGAAGGTTGAAACCTTACCTTCACACTATCTACGGCAATTTGGAGTCAAAACGTTGGAAACCAGACTCTCGTACGTGAACCGGGGCTCGGGATCGAAACACCAAAGCTTATGTGTGTGTTTTTAGGTGTGGAGGATGTGAGAAACAAGCTGGGATCGTTCAACTATTTATAGGGCAAGAATTGGGTCAGTAACGAACCTTTCCGGCATTTGTAATTTCTTTATTTTGTGGGTGCATCTACCCATTACAATAAATTATCTCATTTATCCATTACTTTTCATAAGTGTTCATATATGCACACCTTAAGTACAACTACTGCAAAAATAATAGATTTTTATATAAGGAAATTTCATATAAACGATTGTCATTATTCTACTAAATAAATATACATGTTTATATGTCTAATTATTTCTAAACCTACATATGTATAAACACATATTTGTAAATAATCAATTTATAAAACTTAGGTTATAAATTCTATGAATAACAAAATTAGGGTTTATAATATTATGTTATTAAAATGAAAAAACTTTTTTTTTATTTACAAAAAAAATTATATAAATATAATTATATAACATTTACATTTATTATGTTTTATAAAATTGATAAGACTTAATAATTTTTTTTCCACTTTATAAAAAGAGCAGGGTCCAAATTGTATTTCCTGAAACTTCACTTTCTTTTAAATTAAAGTTCATACATAAAATAGTAACTATTGAAACCCCGGGGGCTAAACTGCAAATTCCGAAAACACTTCCCCCCCCCCCTCCAAGGCAAGTCACGGGTTCGACCCCGCCTTCGACCGGTTCTCAACCCTATTATCCGGAAATCGTTCCTGGGATGTGTTCTAGCGAAATCAACAACGGTCACACGTTCAATTCATCCAAACGAACATTCCCTCACATTCAATTGAGTTATTATGATCATTACACTACCTAACTCGTAACCGCTCGTAACCATGAATGCCATTTAAACGATCGACTAAAATCCGTCCAAAATGATTATAAATAGCCACTCCTGATCATCAAAGAAACTTGTTGCGAGCTTCCTACACCTCTAATTGTATTAGTTCCCCCCCTGTATCACTCCGAGTAGCCGGAGAACTCGAGACTGTTTCGACGACTCGTCTTCATCCCATACGTAGTCAATGCAGGTAAATTTGGTAACATTGTGTTCGTCCCACCCTCACGAACAAAAGCCCCATGATTCGGGTTCGGTTCGTCTGAGAAAAACAAGTCGATTGGTGGTTAGGGTTACGGGATTGGATTGGGGAAGAAGATGAACCGGGGGCTTAAGCTTTTAAATTAAACGAACCATTTCAGATCATGGAAGCATGCCCAGTACGATGGTTAGTTTGTGTGTGTGCGCTTGTGACCCGACAGGGGGCGCGGGTTCGAGTCCCGGCCACCCGTTCTTTTTCTGAATCATTTCATTTTATTATTTTAAACCACTATTCCCTGTTTAAAAATCCCAATTTAAAATTTTATACATTCCATAAATATATCCTAGAAGTTTTAATAAGCAGAAAATATAAAATTGTAATTTTAGTTATTTTATTTTATTAAAAGTGTAATTAAACCTTGTGAAATTTTAAATAAAATGATATAAATGTTTTGTTTAGTCCAAATTAAATTATGCTATTTACCTCTATATTAGTAATGTTTATTACGCTAAATTTTATAAACATTATTGATTCCTTTATAACTAATAAATAATTAGTTTTGTAGGAATAATTATTTTAAATTTACATGCTTAAATAATTATCACAAATTAATAGTTTGTGCAAAACCAATTTAATTATAAACTCTTTTATAATTCTTATTAAATGAGGTTATTTAAATATTTAACAAACCACTTTATTAACTAAACCTCTTTCTATTTTCTAATTTATTTATAAGCTATTTATAATTAAATCCAAATGCATTATTTTGTTCCACAATTTTATTTATTAATTATCTTTGGATTACTAAATAATTAACCTTAAGTAATCCCAATTAATATTACGAACTACTTTTATTACGATTATAGTAGTCACGAACTTACTTTATTTCTACAAAATATATATATACAAGACCATCTTCAAAACCAAAGCCCCGTGAAACCCTAAAGTCCCAATATTTCCTCAATTCCACTTAGATATAGTTTAAAGTTAGTGTACCATTATCTATGTAGGTTTATTGTGAGAAGTCCTCACGAGACATATTCATCTTACAAATTCATACCAACTCTAGCTATAACACATTTGAGTTTACATAACCCCTTTTTACTCTTTACTTTTGGGGTGAAACATGTATACAAATACTTTACTTACACAATTCAATACCTTTGTTCTTATGCTATGGTCTTGATGCTTTATGTCTTAAACTGCTTGGTGACCATTACATGTGTTCATGTCAGTTTAAAGGTAGTACCTAACATGATCATTTATAGGGGAATCCGATTCCAGTTAACACGAACCTTGACGGGTTTTTGTATGTACCATATTACTATTTTTCCAAAACACAATCAGTGGGATTGTACATACCAGTTTTCCATTACTTACGAATTAAATTGTACACTTGAAACCTTGTGTGTTTTCACATTTATGCCATAATTATGCTTTGAACATATTGAATTTCAAATACTTTTACTCAACTTTTGTTTGGTGTCAAAACTTATGTTACTCACCAACCACTTGTAGTTGACATTTACTCACATGTTTCAGGTGCACCTGTTAGAGGACACTACTTACTCACCTAGGACTTGGACCTAGTTAAAATTTAATATTGTCTTGTCTTGAACTTTTCATATTCCATTCCCTTTTGCAACGGATGCGTTAAATTCGATTAATAAATATTGTCATTATTAAATAGATGATCATGTGCTTATAAAAAATAGTAGGATCGGTAAATACAAGATGGTTCTATTCCAGTTGAGATTGGCGGAAACAATCACAACTTAATCAAAGTAAACAAGTAAACACAAGAAGTACTGATAAATGCAATTTGTATTAAGCTTCCATAGTTACAAGATTACAGAGAAAACTCTAAGAAAAGCACTGAGATACAATGAATCTAAGTACTACTTATATAGTAATATAGAATCAAGACAGACCCTTGATTCTAAGGATCAGATCTAACACAGAAAGTTTATCTTATATTGTTGCTATTCTACATGTACAGACAACAATAATAACTATGCTAGTTAACTTTATTCAAACGTCTTCTAAGTCATCATTGTTTACATGCTTGGAGAAGAGCGTTGTTGTCTTTTATTGTCTTGTACCAATGACCTTCTTTCAGCATGGAGTGTGTTAGAGTAGCAGCAGAAAGTTGTCAGTGGTAATGGTTGCTTTTGCTTTTGCAAGGCTGGTCAGTTGCAACGTTTGATCTTCAATGAATGTATAACTATCAGCAGCAGAGTTGTTTATCAGCATAAGACACAACCAACCAAAGCTGCTGATGATTTGCCTGTCAGCAGCGTCAAGTGTTGATGCTTCTGAGAAGCCTATCCGCAGCAATTTGTTGGTCAGCAGCAAACTCTGAGATCAGCAGCATTTGTACATAGAGCATTTTATAGCCATCAGTCTTTCTTTCTACAAAGTCCCCCTAGACTGATGCTACCAAAACTCTCTTACTACTTTTGTTGCTGAAGCTTTTGCATGTGGCTGACGATTATTGCAACCTCATAGGCTCTTGGGTCCTTGATAGGATTGTTAAGAGGAAGCTCAGATAGAGTCTTGATATCTTTGCTTGGCATTTTGAAGATAGCCTTGCTTAGACACCTCATCTTCTGTCCTTTGACATCTGTTAGTGTGAATTCATCCTTTTCAGCATTGTAGGACCAGTTAATGAATGGAGAGTGGGATTAGAGAGGTTTGGCATCAATAATTTCATCTTTACTGGGGTTGAAGTGATTTTGATCACCAGCAACAGATGTCTCCCACCGTCATTCTCGGGCTCATGAGCTTCACCCAACTCCATTATTCTTCTAAGATCTGAATCTGAAAGTTGTAATATCTCATCAACAGTTGCATAGAGTGATCTTCTTTCTTCTGTTCTTCCCCTGAAGACTTCAAACCTTTGATCTTGAGTGCTGTAGAACCAGCTGACGATTTCTCTTAAGTCTTCTAGTTTAGTAGTAGGTTTGCTTTTCTTCTTAGGAGGTTGTTGATGAGTAAGAGCTGGGTGGGAGGATTTAGACTTTGTGGGTGGAGAGGAGGGAGGTCTAGGATGGATAGTGGAAGATTGTTGGATAGATGAAGTGGTGGATGAGGGAGAAGGCTTGGGTTTCTTTGGTTTCTTTTCTTCTTCTTGATTGATTACCCTCTTCTTTGAGCCTTTCTTCCCCAGTCTTTCTTCCTCTTCCTTTTTGACTCTAAGGTAAAGGGCTTGCAGGCAATGGTCTTCTTGGACTTTTGTTTGGCTTTTTCTTCTTCTTCATCCCTTTTCTTATTTGCCAATTGATCCTGCTGACCCATGAAGGCTCTATAGATTTCTTTATTTGATAGTTTCTCAAGGTAGTCTGCATCATCACTTTAAGAAACCAGAGCCTTTATCCACTCCTCTCTCATTTATTTGGCTAGTTCAGAATCAGTTATTCTGAACTTGGCCTCTTCCTTCTTCTTCTTTTCTCTTTCTTCTTCTTCTCTATTAAATTGTTCCTACAGCTGAAGAGCAAGAGCTTCATCTTCTTGAATTTGATAGACTGCAGGAATTTTGACTTTCAGATCATCTAGCTGTTTGGCATACAGCTGGATCTATTATTCTTTGAGGAGAATGGCTGTTTTTCTGTCTTGGGCTTTTCGTAATTCAGCCATCTCCTCTTCTTCTCTTCTTCTTCTTCTTCTTCTTTCCTCTTTTTCTTTCTTCTCCTTCATTATCCTCTCTTCATCTTCTTTAGTCATGAGTCCCTTCCCCTTGTCTTTGCTGGATGCCTTTGCTTCAGCTTCAATGACCACAATAGAAGATGTAGTAGATGCTATTGGGATCTCAGCTTCAGCTTCATTGGCAGTTTGGGGAATGGATAAGGGAAGGACACTTTCTTCATCTTCTTCCCATTCCATAGCTGTCACTTCTTTCCAACTATCCTTCAGCTTTTCCTGTTCTCTTTTCTTGGATTCTTCTTATGTATTCAGTTTGACTGTTGGTGAAGAAAGGAAGGATAGATCTGAGTCAGAGTCATTCATTGCAGGTGATTCCTCCTTATTAAGAGAAGCCTTGATGAGTTTGATCATTTCTTGACTTTCAAAGGAGTTGATGTTGCAGATGAGTGATCTGAGCTCAAAAACCTTGTGTAGGAAGTCTGAAGGTAGGAGTAAGATCTCTTTGATGTTGATTGAGAGAGAAGATCCATTACTTAAGAAGAAGGTGAAATCAGAGGACTCAGTGCTCACCCATCCTAGCACTTCCAAGTCCCTGACCATGATGTTGTATAGGAATCTTCGCCAGCGGATAATTTCTTCTTTAGTTAAAGCACTGCTCCTATTTAAGTCAAGTCTTCTTTGAGCCAGTCTTTGTTCTGCTGTTGATGAAGATTCAGGGTAAGCCACCTTATTTGCCACTTTTAGTAGTCTTTCAAACCGGGGCATATTATCCTCCATTAAGTCATAGAACCTGCTGATTGCAAGTTCTGCTGAGAGATCTGATAAAGTGTTGATGCATCTTGTCAGATACAGATTGAGAACCTGGAGGGCGTTAAGAGTATTCCAGTTTAGCTCTCCTACTCCACTAAACTCTCATCCAATCCCGAATCTCTCAGCTATGCCATCATACCCCCAAGCTAGAATGGAGTCGAATTCTAGCTTGTTTGAAGTTAGTGAGAATTGGGGAGTAGATGTTTGACTTATTATGGCTGCAGCTTTAGGAAGTATGCTGAATGATGGAGGTGCGTCTTCATGGAGAGTTTCATCTTGCAGCACCTCATCAACAGCTCGGACAACTAACTTCCAATCCTCAGTGATATCTTCCTCTTCATCTACTGAGTCTGGCAAGTCATGGATTTGAACAAAAGCAGGTTTGTTTAGCGAACTTTGAAACACAGTCTGCTCTTTTATCCATTCTTCTAAGCTGTCCGCATCATCTTCCTTGGTGATTACCTCCCCCTTTTTGGTTGCATCAGTGCATAAAGAGTTATCTGTTTGAGTGCTCACCGATATAAGGGAGGGAGAATTACTGGAGGGCATTGATGGGCTTTATACATAGAGACTTGGTGCCTTAGTTTGGACACTTCAGCCTCTAGCATAGCTACCCTGGCCGTCAATTCCATGTTATGAAGTTTCAGTCTATCCTCATCCATAGTTGTGGAATCCTTGGAGCTAGATGGGGCCTTAGGCCTAGCCTCTGCATCCCCATCACCCATGTTTTCTTGGCGCCTAGGATTCCTCTCAGTGAAGAGTGTTTCAAAGGAAACATCTTCACTGTGAGTTGCCATGGTTAGGGTCTTAGCTATATTGTCACTGTCCCCCTGGGCAGTTGATGTACCAGGAGTAGGGACAGCCCTTTCCACATTCACTCTGTCAGTACCACTAGAGTGAACCTTCTTGGGTGATGAACTTGGGTTAGGTGCACCGGCAGCCAAGTCAATCAGTACCTTCGAGATAGTGGTAGTTGGAGAAGGTATATCATCTTGACTAGGTGCCTCTGCACTTAAGTTCAGAGAAGAGAAATAATGATATGGCTCAGCGGGTAGTTCTATGGATCCGGGATGTGATCCTGATCCTAATAGAGAAACTTTCAAGGAAGTCTCTCTAATGGTATGGCTATCCCTTTTGATATTCTCATCAGAATGTTGGGATTCTGTATGAGGGCTTTTAGGGTGGGATTGGGCCTGTGAGACAAGAAGAGAAGGAGTCTTCTTGCTCCTTTTTCTAGTGTATGTCGTTGCAACTGGGGCCCTTTGTTCCAGTTGAACGATAACATCCAAAACAGGTGTAAGTGATTTTTGTACCTGTGTATCCTTAGTAGTTTGCACAGGGGTTCGAGGAATGGAAGCAGCTTGTTGTTCGGGATGTGAGGTGGAGGGTGTGGGATCAGTATCAGCTGGGATTGCGGAACTGTCACCCTGGATACTTTGTATGTTCACCATTGTAGATAACAATGGAATATTGACCCTTGAGAACTTTTTGGAAACAGTTCTCATTCTTTTAAAAATATTGTTTTTATAACCCAGCATGATGTAGATTCTTGCAGGTTTTGAGAGATCTTTTAGTTCCTGGTTGAAAACCTCCTGCAAGAATTTGGGGTACATAAAAAATTGTTGCTTTGCACCCTCTTGAAGGTTGTATCTCAAACCCTCAAAGATGAGGTGTGCAAAGTTGAAACCTTGGCAAGTAATCATACCGTGAATAGCATAGGCAAGTGTAGAGCTCACTTGATGCCATCCACTTCTCTTCTGAGATATGCATTGTAGAAGAGTGTGACAGAGATACTTCCATGGAGGGCCCATCAGTGCCTTCTCAATTTTGTACTTATTTTGATTTCCAGTGTACCCTATGGATACAAAGGTCCTCATGTATTCTTCCTTTGAGTATGAGATGGCTGCCCCCTCATCTTGAAGCTGAAGATGTTTTAGGAGAGTAGCTTCCGATATGATGATGTCCTTGCCGTCTACCTTGGCTGTTATTTGGGGAATCCCCTGTTCGGTAGAGTAGATGGCGGTATTCCAAAAATCCTCCATATGAGGAATATAAATGGTAGTGTTGACAGTTAGTGCAAAATGTATCTTTGATTGGCACAGAAAATCAATCATATCATCGAATCCCTTAGACTTCTTTCCTTTGGTTAAGTATGCCGTGAGGTTGTGATATTGGGAGAACTTATCATCAGGATTGTTTATGTCTGCCATTTTTGTTGGTTTGGAGGGAAAGGGAAAGATTTTGAAGGGTGGTTAAGAATGTAAGGCTTTGAATGTTGTGGGGGCTTGAGAGAAAGTGATGGGAGTTAGGACGAAATTGAATGTGAAGGGGTGGTGAAGAAATTTGATTTGTTCTTATAACGGCAGAGGAGGGAAAAGCAAGGTGACTTGTACAGTACAACCTCATTCACTTTTTACTGTTACAGCTGTAATACACTATAGCAGTCATGGTAATGACTGAAAGGAATTTTTACAGCGGGTAAAAGTTAATTTAGACTTATTTTTACCCATCAGCAGCAAACTTGGTTACTGCGGATGGTTAAGCCTATCCGCTGCAGGCTTGGTTGGTTAAGTCTGTTAGCAGCAAACTCTATTGCTGCTGATAGATGCAATGATCCGCAGCAAGGGAGTTGATGCTGACTGCCTTAAAGCTATCCGCAGGAAACTTGTTCCTGCTGATAACTTAAAGCAGTCAGTGGCAAATCTTTGCTGCTGATTATGTCAGCAGCAAAAATGGATGCTGCTGACTTGTAACGTTTATTTATAACAAAAGACAGATATATTTACAAAGACAAATTTTAGAGACATATTTTAATCAAAGTTCATCATACCAATAGATTCAACTAAATATATAAATCTAGCTTCATCAAACGGTTTTGTAAATAAATCAGCATATTGCTCATTGGTATGAACTTTGGTTAAAATAATTCTCTTTTTCTCAGCTTGATCTCTTATGAAATGATACCTGATGTGTATGCGCTTTGTCTTGGAGTGCTGCACCGGATTGTTTGTGATTGATATAGCACTCATGTTGTCAATATGAATGAGAGTTGCCATGAAAGTCATCCCTCAATCCAGCATTTGATTTTGTATCCATATAACTTGTGCATAGCAACTTGAAGCTGCAATGTATTCTACTTCTGCTGTAGAAGTTGAAACACATGTTTGCTTCTTGCACTTCAATGAAATAAGTCTTCCTCCCAGAAACTGACATCCCCCTGAAGTGCACTTTTTGTCCAAGTTACATCCCCCATAATCACTGTCAGTGTATGCTTACAGATTAAACTTATCATTTTTAGAGTACCATAGCCCAAGTCTTGGGGCTCCCTTTAGGTATCTAAAAATTCTCTTGACGGCTTGAAGATGTGAAATCTTTGGAGCTGCTTGAAATCTTGCACAGAGACATACTGCAAACATGATATCTGGTCTTGAGGCAGTGAAATACATGAGAGATCCTATCATTGCATGATCAGTGTCTTGACCATCTTTGTCTGGAGTCAGCTGATGGTGTACTTGCATAGGGGTTCGAGCAGCAGAGCAGTCAATCATCATGAATCTTTCCAGAATGCTCTTGACATATTTAGATTGGCTGATGAAGATTCCATTTGGGACTTGTTTGACTTGAAGACCCAGAAAGAAATTTAGCTCAACCATTGAGCTCATTTCAAACTTTGAGTGCATAAGGATCTCGAAATCTTTACACAGCTTCTTCCTTGTTGATCCAAAGATGATGTCATCTACGTAGATTTGAACTAGTAAGATTTCTCCCCCTTCATATTTGATAAACAAGGTCTGGTTAATGGCATCTCTTCTGAAGTTGTTTCTTAGCAGATATCCAGACAAAGTTTCCTACCAGGCTCTTGGGCTTGATGTAAGCCATATAGAGCTTTGTCTAGTTTGAACACTTGGTTAGGATGTGAAGGATCTACCAAGCCTGGAGGCTGCTTGACATATACTTCTTCACCAATCTTCCCATACAGAAAGACACTTTTGACATCCATTTGATAGACCATGAAATTCTTGGATGCAGCATATGCCAGGAAGATTCTAATGGCCTCTAGTCTGGCAACAGGAGCAAAAACCTCATCATAGTCAATTCCCTCCTCCTGAGTGTAGCCTTGAGCTACAAGTTTGGCTTTATTCTTCACTACAATGCCTCTCTTATCTTGCTTGATCCTGAATACCCATCTTGTGCCAATGGCAGATTGACCAGGTGGAAGATCAACAAGCTTCCAGACCTCCTGTCTTTTGAATTGCAGCAACTCTTCCTGCATTGCCTCAATCCAGCTGCTGTGTTGTAGATCTTCATCTAACTTCTTTGGTTCCACATGAGATAGAAAACATGAAAATAAACATATATTGGCCTCATGAGATTTGCTTTTGGTTAGAACTCCTTGATGAACTTGGCCAATTATATTATCCAGATGATGTTCCTTGTTGATCCTTTGAACCGGTACCACCTCCAGTTGTATCCCTTGTTCAAGATTGCTTTGATTTTGATCAGGGATTTCTTCATTCATGGTTGAAGAGTCTTCAAGATCAACAGCTACATCAGTGTTATCAGCAATAGTGTTTGCAGCATTTTCCGAAGAGTCTACATTAAAATTTTCATTTTCAGACAGGCTGCTGCTGGTGACATTTGAGAGTGTGGTTCTGGATGAACATGCTTTAATGGCTTCCATAAAAGAAGGAGGATCAATGGATGGTCTTCTCAGACTGATAGAAGATTTTGGAAAGTCCATTCTGTAGTTAGAGGAGGTGGAAGCAGGTGCTTGAGAGGAAGAAGACTCTATATTTTAGAAGATGAGAGGCTCAAATATTTGGGTGAAGGAGTCTATGTCAAAAAGCCAGTTTGGGCCTTTTCCCTGTTCACAGACAATGTGTTCTCTGCATTCCACATTGGCTGATTCTTCCACAATTCTTGTTCTTGAGTTGAAAACTTTGTAGGCCTTGGATTGAGAGGAATAGCCCACGAAATATCCTTCATCAGATTTGGCACCAAACTTAGGAAGAACCCCATGTGTGATTAGAATTGTGAATGGACATCCAAAAGGTTTTAGAAATCCAATGTATGGGACTCTTTGGTACCATAGTTCATAAGGTGTCTTGTTGAGAGGCTTGACTATGAGAACTCTATTTTACACATAGCAGGTTGTGCTTACTGCTTCTGCCCAAAATGTGAGAGGCAGTTTTGAGTAAGCCAACATAGATCTTGCTGACTCAATTAGAGTTCTGTTTCTTCTTTCAGCAACTCCATTTTGTTGAGGAATTCTTGGAGCACTGTATTGCCTTTCGATTCCCTTGCTCTCACAGAAACAGTTCAAAGTGTGGTTCTTGAACTCTGTGCCCTGATCACACCATATTATCTTCACTTTCTGATTGCTTTGATTCTCTACCCTAAGAATATAGGATTTGAGAATTTCAGCAGTTTCATCTTTAGTTCTTAAGAAGTATACCCATGAGAATCTGGTGTAGTCATCAGTTATCACCAGACAGTATGACTTCTTACCCATTGACATAATATTTGTAGAACCAAAGAGATCCATATGCAGCAGCTGTAGTGGAGTATCATTTGTATTCAAAGTCTTGGGCTTGTGAGAACTCTTGTATTGCTTTCCCTTCAGACAAGCAATGCAGTGATCTTCTAACTGGAATTCTTTATCAGGAAGCCCTCTGACAAGATTGTCCTTCACCAATTTGTTGATAGTTTTGATGTTAACGTGGCTTAGTCTCCTATGCCAGAGAGCTGATTCATCAACTGAGGCTTTTGACAGAAAACAGGATACACTTCCAGATGGAGTGACCTCATTCATGTTAAGAACATAAAGATTTTATTTTCTCATAGCAGTTAATAAAAGCTTATATGGAGTAGGTTTGGATAAGCCAGGAGATAGCACAAAGCATTCTTTGTCTGTGAGGAGCATCCAATGCTTTTGATCACATACATGGGAAACACTCATGAGATTGAAGTCCAATTCCTTGACATAATTTACCTTATCAATACTCATTCTTTCATTTGATACAATCCTTTGTCCAGTGATAGATCCTCCTTTTGATTCACTCCCAAAGGCAACATATCCTCCATTGAAGTGTCTGAAGTTGGAGAGGATGGATCTGTTGCCTGTCATGTGACTGGAACAACCACTGTCAACCACCAGGTGTTATTCTTGTGACCTGGCTGCCCCTGCACATGAGAGAGATCTAGTTAGTGGGAGGAATCCAAGAGCTTGCATCCATGAAGAAAAGGGTTCTTGGAATATCAGATTCAGCATGTGTGCATTCAACAGAGCAAATGATGATTCTTGAAGGAATAGAAGTTGGGATCCTGGCTTTCTATTGTTGAGGAGATGGTTTTCCAGTTTTCTTTGCTCTGTCAGTAGCTGATGTTGCTTTGGCTGCAGATGAATTTGCTTTATCAGCAGCAGATTTTGCTGCTGATGACTTTGGCTTATCAGTAGCCGATTTTGTTGATGCTGAGGACTTTGGCTTATCAGTAGTAGATTTTGTTGCTGCTAATGGTTTTGCTTGAGCAGCAGCAGACTTAGTTGCTGATGAGGGCTTGTCCTTTTGTTCTTGGGCTTGGCTTGATTACCAACATTTTTGCTGGCTGCTAATGGTTCAACAACCAATGTGTGTTTATCCTTCTTTGCCTTGTTGACGGAGGACTTCTCTGTAGAAGTTCTCAAACTGATAGGCATTTGTTTAGGAGGGGCTTGATGAAGGATCTGGTTGAAGGGATTAAAATCACAATTTGTAGCAAAGTGGTCTGATTCACCACAGATGATGCAAGATTGTTGAGGCTTTGGCACCTGCTTCCTTGGTGGGGAAAGAGAGTTTTGGAAATGAGTTGCCTTGGCTTCAGAACTCCTTACCTTTATGTTCTTGTGTATCTTTTCAAAAGCATGTTGTTTGAGGTTTCTTTGTTGCTGAAGGTAGTAGAAGCAGGTGCTGGCAGTGTGGTTGTATTTTCCACAGACAAAGCATGATTTGGCCAGTTTGTCCCTTAAAAGGTAAACATAGTCCTTTCTTTTGAATAGGTCTTTAAAGTTCCAGGGTGAGCTTTGTTGTACTCAAAGGTGGCCTCAGTTTTAGTGGACTTTGAGCAAGTTGACTCAGATTCTGACGAGGTAGTGTATTCTTGCACCAGTGGTTCATGTCTTGAAGGATCAAGATCTCGGTTGGCCTTTTCAATATTTGAGAGATTGAAGCTTGGTTCATGGATGGCAACGTAGTTAGCAGGAGGTGCAAAGGCTTGATATTGTTAAGCATGATACCCCAGACCAATTTTTACCTTGTCATGAATTTGAGCATCCAAAAGGCTTTGCAGCTTTTTGGATGCAAATTCATATTTGTCAACATGAACTTTCTGTTCTGCCAATTCTGCTCTGGTAGATTTTAATCTAGCCAGTAGATCATCAATCTGAGTTTCAAGATTGGTTTGTTCATGTTTTAGTAATGAAATCTATTTCTTTAGGCAGTTAATTTTTTCTTTATAATTGTTTTCTACTTTTGTGAATTCAGATTTCATTTGATGAAACTCTTCATTTTGATCTATAAGGTTTTGATTATGCTTTCTGTAGCCTAACACCTTATCAATACAATCTTGGGAACAGAGAAGTTCATAAACCTGAGGCGGTATCTCAGTTGTGTGTGCCATAAGAGCTTGGTTGCTAGCAGGCAGATCTTCATACTAGAAGCTCCAGTCAAAGTCAGATGTTCCAACAGCTGCACAAGCTGCAGTTTGAGCTAGAGGAGTAACTTGTTACTGTTGTTGTCTTGGTTGAGGAGCTGTTGGGTTTGCCCTAGGCGCCTTGCATTCTCTAGCAAAATGACCCAATTGGTTACAGTTGTAACATCTTAGTTTGCTTTTATCAAAGCCAACTCTGGTGTTAGAGTTGTTACTTAGAATGGGTCTTCCGATTCTAGAGTAGAACCTTTTTGCTCTTATAGATAGCATGGCATACGAGTGCTGTATGTCCATTTCTTCTAAGTCATCTGGATGGAAGCATTCCAGATCCTCCTTTATAAAGGACATGTTGCTTGAGTTTTCAGAAACAAAAGCATCAGAGGTTGAGGTTTGAGGAGGGGCTTCTAGGAGAAATGGTGATGTGTTTGTTTGAGAGGTTGGAGTTTGGGGATGAGTGATGATGGGAGGATAATAGTTGCTTGAACTAAGACCTGAGTGGTCAGAATGGAGGGCAGAGGAGGTGGTGGTGGATGTTGAGGCTGTTTGGTAGCTTGAGCTTCTTTCTTTTGCCTGAATCATCTCTAGCTCATAGGTTTTTAGCATTCCAAAGAGCTCAGTCATCTGGAGAGTCTTCAGATTCTCAGTTCTTCTGATGGACACTTTGTAAAGTGTCCAGCAGCTCGGTAGAGACCTGATGAACTTCTTGATAATATCTTCATTCTCCAGCTTCACCTTTGAGCACTGCAGCTCACCTACAAGATAGGTAAATCTGTTATATAAAACCGTTACAGACTCACCTTCCTTCCAGACGAAGTTTTCATACTGCTGCTTCAGAATGTCTCTTTTGTTTTCTTTGATTTTATTTTTTTTTTTTACTGAGGCGAAATCAGAGGACTCAGTTCTCACCCATCCTAGCACTTCCAATTCCTTGACCATGATGTTGTACAGGAATATTCGCCAGCAGATAACTTCTTCTTCAGTTAAAGCATTGCTCCTGATTAAGTCAAGTCTTATTGGAGCCAATTGTAATTGTAGCACGATCCTACAGTAATTGTAGGAGTCAGTCTTGTAATTGTAGCACGATCCTACAGAATCTTCGCCAGCAGATAACTTCTTCTTCAGTTAAAGCACTGCTCCTGATTAAGTCAAGTCTTCTTGGAGCCAGTCTTGTAATTGTAGCACGATCCTACAGTAATTGTAGGAGTCAAGTCTTCTTGGAGCCAGTCTTGTAATTAAAGCACCCATCCTTGCACAATCCTAAAGTAATTGTAGGATCGGTAAATACAAGATGGTTATATTCCAGTTGAGATTGGCAGAAACAATCACAACTTAATCAAAGTAAACAAGTAAACACAAGAAGTACTAATAAATGCAAGTTGTATTAAGCTTCAATGGTTACAAGATTACAGAGAAAACTCTAAGAAAAGCACTGAGATACAACGACTCTAAGTACTACTTATATAGTAACTTAGAATCAAGACAGACCCCTGATTCTAAGGATCAGATCTAACACAGACCGTTGATCTTGTATTGAAGCTATTCTACATGTACAGGCAATATTAATAACTATGCTAGTTAACTTTCTTCAAACGTCTTCTAAGGCATCATTGTTTGCATGCTTGGAGAAGAGCGTTGTTGTCTTTTATTGTCTTGTACCAATGACATTCTTTCTGCGTGGAGTGTGTCAGAGTAGCAGCAGAAAGTTGTCAGTGGTAATGGTTGCTTTTGCTTTTGCAAGGCTAGTCAGTTACAACGTTTGATCTTCAATGAATGGATAACTATCAGCAGTAGAGTTGTTTATCAGCAGTAAGACACAACCATCCAAAGCTGCTGATGATTTGCCTGTCAGCAGCGTCAAGTGTTGATGCTTCTGAGAAGCCTATCCGCAGCAACTCTGGTCTTCAGTAGGAAAGGCTATCCATAGCAGATTTGTTCTTCAGCAGAAGAACAAGTATCCGCTGCATATAAGCTTATCCGCAGCAGTTTGTTGGTCAGCAGCAAACTCTGAGATCAGCAGCATTTGTACTTAGAGAATTTTGAAGCCATCAGTCTTTATTTCTACAAACTACCCTAGACTGATGCTACCAAAACTCTCTTACTGCTTTTGTTGCTGAAGCTTTTGCATGTGGCTGACGATTATTGCAACCTCATAGGCTCTTGGGTCCTTGCTAGGATTGTTAAGAGGAAGCTCAGATAGAGTCTTGATATCTTTGCTTGTCATTTTGAAGATAGCCTTGCTTAGACACCTCATCTTCTGTCCTTTAACATCTGTTAGTGTGAATTCATCCTTTTCAGCATTGTAGGACCAGTTAATGAATGGAGAGTGGGATTAGAGAGGTTTGGCATCAATAATTTCATCTTTGCTGGGGTTGAAGTGATTTTGATCACCAGCAACAGATGTCTCCCACCTTCATTGTCGGGCTCATGAGCTTCACCCAACTCCATTATTCTTCTAAGATCTGAATCTGGAAGTTGTAATATCTCATCAACAGTTGCATAGAGTTATCTTCTTTCTTCTATTCTTCCCCTGAAGTCTTCAAACCTTTGATCTTGAGTGCTGTAGAACCAGTTGACGATTTCTCTTAAGTCTTCTGGTTTAGTAGTAGGTTTGCTTTTCTTCTTGGGAGGTTGTTGATGAGTAGGAGCTGGGTGGGAGGATTTAGACTTTGTGTGTGGAGAGGAGGGAGGTCTAGGATGGAGAGTGGAAGATTGTTGGATAGAGGAAGTGGTGGATGAGGGAGAAGGCTTGGGTTTCTTTTGTTTCTTTTCTTCTTCTTGATTGATTACTCTCTTCTTTGAGCCTTTCTTCCCCAGTCTTTCTTCCTCTTCCTTTTTGACTCTAAGGTAAAGGGCTTGTAGGCAATGGTCTTCTTGGACTTTTGTTTGGCTTTTTCTTCTTCTTCATCCCTTTTCTTGTTTGCCAATTGATCCTGCTGACCCATGAAGGCTCTATAGATTTCTTTATTTGATAGTTTCTCAAGGTAGTCTACATCCTCACTTTAAGAAACCAGAGCCTTTATCCACTCCTCTCTCATTTATTTGGCTAGTTCAGAATCAGTTATTCTGAACCTGGCCTCTTCCTTCTTCTTCTTTTCTCTTTCTTCTTCTTCTCTATTAAATTGTTCCTACAGCTGAAGAGCAAGAGCTTCATCTTCTTGAATTTGATAGACTGCAGGAATTTTGACTTTCAGATCATCCAGCTATTTGGCATACAGCTGGATCTATTATTCTTTGAGGAGAATGGTTGTTTTTCTGTCTTGGGCTTTTCGTAATTCAGGCATCTCCTCTTCTTCTCTTCTTCTTCTTATTTCCTCTTTTTCTTTCTTCTCCTTCATTATCCTCTCTTCATCTTCTTTAGTCATGAGTCCCTTCCCCTTGTCTTTGCTGGATGCCTCTGCTTCAGCTTCATTGACCACAACAGAAGATGTAGTAGATGCTATTGGGATCTCAGCTTCAGCTTCATTGGCAGTTTGGGGAATGGACAAGGGAAGGACACTTTCTTCATCTTCTTCCCATTCCATACCTGTCACTTCTTTCCAACTATCCTTCACCTTTTCCTGTTCTCTTTTCTTGGATTCTTCTTCTGTATTTAGTTTGACTGTTGGTGAAGAAAGGAAGGATAGATCTGAGTCAGAGTAATTCATTGCAGGTGATTCCTCCTTATTAAGAGAAGCCTTGATGAGTTTGATCATTTCTTGACTTTCAAAGGAGTTGATGTTGCAGATGAGTGATCTGAGCTCAAAAACCTTGTGTAGGAAGTCTGAAGGTAGGAGTAAGATCTCTTTGATGCTGATTGAGAGAGAAGATCCATTACTTAAGAAGAAGGTGAAATCAGAGGACTCAGTGCTCACCCATCCTAGCACTTCCAAGTCCCTGACCATGATGTTGTATAGGAATCTTCGCCAGCAGATAACTTCTTCTTCAGTTAAAGCACTGTTCCTTTTTAAGTCAAGTCTTCTTTGAGCCAGTCTTTGTTCTGCTGTTGATGAAGATTCAGGATAAGCCACCTTATTTGCCTCTTTTAGTAGTCTTTCAAACCGAGGCATATTATCCTCCATTAAGTCATAGAACCTGCTGATTGCAAGTTCTGCTGAGAGATCTAATGAAGTGTTGATGCATCTTGTCAGATACAGATTGAGAACCTGGAGGGCATTAAGAGTATTCCAGTTTAGCTCTTCTACTCCACTAAACTCCCATCCAATCCAGAATCTCTCAGTTATGCCATCATACCCCCAAGCTAGAATGGAGTCGAATTCTAGGTTGTTTGAAGTTAGTGAGAATTGGGGAGTAGATGTTTGACTTATTATGGCTGCAACTTCAGGAAGTATGCTGAATGATGGAGGTGTGTCTTCATGGAGAGTTTCATCTTGCAGCACCTCATCAACAGCTCGGACAACTAACTTCCAATCCTCAGTGATATCTTCCTCTTCATCTACTGAGTCTGGCAAGTCATGGATTTTAACAAAAGCAGGTTCGTATAGCGAACTTTGATACACAGTCTGCTCTTGTATCCATTCTTCTAAGTTATCCGCATCATCTTCCTTGGTGATTACCTCCCCCTTTTTGTTGCATCATTGCAAAAAGAGTTATATGTTTGAGTGCTCACTGATAAAAGGGAGGGAGAATTACTGGAGGGCATTGATGGGCTTTATGCATAGAGACTTGGTGCCTTAGTTTGGACACTTCAGCCTCTAGTATAGCTACCCTGGCCGTCAATTCCATGTTATGAAGTTTCAGTCTGTCCTCATCCATAGTTGTAGAATCCTTGGAGCTAGATGGGGCCTTAGGCCTAGCCTCTGCATCCCCATCACCCTGGTTTTCTTGGCGCCTAGGATTCCTCTCAGTGAAGAGTGTTTCAAAGGAAACATCTTCACTGTGAGTTGCCGTGGTTAGGGTCTTAGCTATGTTTTCACTGTCCCGTGGGCAGTTGATGTACCAGGAGTAGTGACAGCCCTTTCCACATTCACTCTGTCAGCACCACTAGAGTGAACCTTCTTAGGTGATGAACTTGGGTTAGGTGCACCGGCAGCCAAGTCAATCAGTACCTCTGAGATAGTGGAAGTTGGAGAAGGTATATCATCTTGACTAGGTGCCTCTGCACTTAAGTTCAGAGAAGAGAAATAATGATATGGCTCAGCGAGTAGTTCTATGGATCCGGGATGTGATCCTGATCCTAATAGAGAAACTTTCAAGGAAGTCTCTCTAATGGTATGGCTATCCCTTTTGATATTCTCATCAGAATGTTGGGATTCTGTATGAGGGCTTTTAGGGTGGGATTGGGCCTGTGAGACAAGAAGAGAAGGAGTCTTCTTGCTCCTTTTTCTAGTGTATGTCGTTGCAACTGGGGCCCTTTGTTCCAGTTGAACGATAACATCCAAAACAGGTGTAAGTGATTTTTGTACATGTGCATCCTTAGTAGTTTGCACAGGGGTTCGAGGAATGGAAGCAAATTGTTGTTCAGGATGTGAGGTGGAAGGTGTGGGATCAGTATCAGCTGGGATTGCTGAACTGTCACCCTGCGTACTTTGTATGTTCACCATTGTAGATAGCAATGGAATATTGACCCTTGAGAACTTTTTGGAAACAGTTCTCATACTTTGAAAAATATTGTTTTTACAACCCATCATGATGTAGATTCTTGCAGGTTTTGAGAGATCTTTTAGTTCCTGGTTGAAAACCTCCTGCAAGAATCTGGGGTACATAAAAAATTGTTGCTTTGCACCCTCTTGAAGGTTGTATCTCAAACCCTCAAAGATGAGGTGTGCAAAGTTGAAACCTTGGCAAGTAATCATACCGTGAATAGCATAGGCAAGTGTAGAGCTCACTTGATGCCATCCACTTCTCTTCTGAGATATGCATTGTAGAAGAGTGTGGCAGAGATACTTCCATGGAGGGCCCATCAGTGCCTTCTCAATTTTGTACTTATTTTGATTTCCAGTGTACCCTATGGATACAAAGGTCCTCATGTATTCTTCCTTTGAGTATGAGATGGCTGCCCCCTCATCTTGAAGCTGAAGATGTTTTAGGAGAGTAGCTTCCGATATGATGATGTCCTTGCCGTCTACCTTGGCTGTTATTTGGGGAATCCCCTGTTCGGTAGAGTAGATGGCGGTATTCCAAAAATCCTCCATATGAGGAATATAAATGGTAGTGTTGACAGTTAGTGCAAAATGTATCTTTGATTGGCACAGAAAATCAATCATATCATCGAATCCCTTAGACTTCTTTCCTTTGGTTAAGTATGCCGTGAGGTTGTGATATTGGGAGAACTTATCATCAGGATTGTTTATGTCTGCCATTTTTGTTGGTTTGGAGGGAAAGGGAAAGATTTTGAAGGGTGGTTAAGAATGGAAGGCTTTGAATGTTGTGGGGGCTTGAGAGAAAGTGATGGGAGTTAGGACGAAATTGAATGTGAAGGGGTGGTGAAGAAATTTGATTTGTTCTTATAACGGCAGAGGAGGGAAAAGCAAGGTGACTTGTACAGTACAACCTCATTCACTTTTTACTGTTACAGGAAAGGAATTTTTACAGCGGGTAAAAGTTAATTTAGACTTATTTTTACCCATCAGCAGCAAACTTGGTTACTGCGGATGGTTAAGCCTATCCGCTGCAGGCTTGGTTGGTTAAGTCTGTCAGCAGCAAACTCTATTGCTGCTGATAGATGCAATGATCCGCAGCAAGGTAGTTGATGTTGACTGCCTTAAAGCTATCCGCAGGAAACTTATTCCTGCTGATAACTTAAAGCAGTCAGTGGCAAAATCTTTGCTGCTGATTATGTCAGCAGCAAAAATGGATGCTGCTGACTTGTAACTTTTAATTATAACAAAAGACAGATATATTTTCAAAGACAAATTTTAGAGACATATTTTAATCAAAGTTCATCATACCAATAGATTCAACTAAATATCTAAATCTAGCTTCATCAAACGGTTTTGTAAATAAATCAGCATATTGCTCATTGGTATGAACTTTGGTTAAAATAATTCCCTTTTTCTCAGCTTGATCTCTTATGAAATGATACCTGATGTCTATGCGCTTTGTCTTGGAGTGCTGCACCGGATTGTTTGTGATTGATATAGCACTCATGTTGTCAATATGAATGAGAGTTGCTATGAAAGTCATCCCATAATCCAGCATTTGATTTTGTATCCAGATAACTTGTGCATAGCAACTTGAAGCTGCAATGTATTCTGCTTCTGCTGTAGAAGTTGAAACACATGTTTGCTTCTTGCACTTCCATGAAATAAGTCTTCCTCCCAGAAACTGACATCCCCCTGAAGTGGACTTTTTGTCCAAGTTACATCCCCCATAATCACTGTCAGTGTATGCATACAGATTAAACTTATCATTTTTAGAGTACCATAGCCCAAGTCTTGGGGCTCCCTTTAGGAATCTAAAAATTCTCTTGACGGCTTGAAGATGTGAAATCTTTGGAGCTGCTTGAAATCTTGCACAGAGACATACTGCAAACATGAAATCTGGTCTTGAGGCAGTGAAATACATGAGAGATCCTATCATTGCATGATCAGTGTCTTGACCATCTTTGTCTGGAGTCAGCTGATGGTGTACTTGCATAGGGGTTCGAGCAGCAGAGCAGTCAATCATCTTGAATCATTCAAGAATGCTCTTGACATATTTAGATTGGCTAACGAAGATTCCATTTGGGACTTGTTTGACTTGAAGACCCAGAAAGAAATTTAGCTCAACCATTGAGCTCATTTCAAACTTTGAGTGCATAAGGATCTCGAAATATTTACACAGCTTCTTCCTTGTTGATCCAAAGATGATATCATCTACGTAGATTTGAACTAGTAAGATTTCTCCCCCTTCATATTTGATTAACAAGGTCTGGTCAATGGCATCTCTTCTGAAGTTGTTTCTTAGCAGATATCCAGACAAAGTTTCCTACCAGGCTCTTGGGGCTTGATGTAAGCCATATAGAGCTTTGTCTAGTTTGAACACTTGGTTAGGATGTGAAGGATCTACCAAGCCTGGAGGCTGCTTGACATATACTTCTTCACCAATCTTCCCATACAGAAAGACACTTTTGACATCCATTTGATAGACCATGAAATTCTTGGATGCAGCATATGCCAGGAAGATTCTAATGGCCTCCAGTCTGGCAACAGGAGCAAAGACCTCATCATAGTCAATTCCCTCCTCCCGAGTGTAGCCTTGAGCTACAAGTTTGGCTTTATTCTTGACTACAATGCCTCTCTCATCTTGTTTGATCCTGAATACCCATCTTGTGCCAATGGCAGATTGACCAGGTGGAAAATCAACAAGCTTCCAGACCTCCTGTCTTTTGAATTGCAGCAACTCTTCCTGCATTGCCTCAATCCAGCTGCTGTGTTGCAGATCTTCATCTAACTTCTTGGGTTCCACATGAGATAGAAAACATGAAAATAAACATATATTGGCCTCATGAGATTTGCTTCTGGTTAGAACTCCTTGATGAACTTGGCCAATTATATTATCCAGAGGATGTTCCTTGTTGATCCTTTGAACTGGTACCACCTCCAGTTGTATCCCTTGTTCAAGATTGCTTTGATTTTGATCAGGGATTTCTTCATTCATGGTTGAAGAGTCTTCAAGATCAACAACTACATCAGTGTTATCAGCAATAGTGTTTGCAGCATCTGCAGCATTTTCCGAAGAGTCTACATTAAAATTTTCATTTTCAGACAGGCTGCTGCTGGAGACATTTGAGAGTGTGGTTCTGGATGAACATTCTTTAATGGCTTCCATAAAAGAAGGAGGATCAATGGATGGTCTTCTCAGACTGATAGAAGATTTTGGAAAGTCCAGTCTGTAGTTAGAGGAGGTGGAAGCAGGTGCTTGAGAGGAAGAAGACTCTATATTTTAGAAAATGAGAGGCTCAAATATTTGGGTGAAGGAGTCCATGTCAAAAAGCCAGTTTTGGCCTTTTCCCTGTTCACAGACAATGTGTTCTCTGCATTCCACATTGGCTGATTCTTCCACAATTCTTGTTCTTGAGTTGAAAACTCTGTAGGCCTTGGATTGAGAGGAATAGCCCACGAAATATCCTTCATCAGATTTGGCACCATACTTAGGAAGAACCCCATGTGTGATTAGAATTGTGCATGGACATCCAAAAGGTTTTAGAAATCCAATGTATGGGACTCTTTGGTACCATAGTTCATAAGGTGTCTTGTTGAGAGGCTTGACTATGAGAACTCTATTTTGCACATAGCAGGTTGTGCTTACTGCTTCTACCCAAAATGTGAGAGGCAGTTTTGAGTCAGCCAACATAGATCTTGCTGACTCAATTAGAGTTCTGTTTCTTCTTTCAGCAACTCCATTTTGTTAAGGAGTTCTTGGAGCACTGTATTGCCTTTCGATTCCCTTGCTCTCACAGAAACAGTTCAAAGTGTGGTTCTTGAACTCTGTGCCCTGATCACACCATATTATCTTCACTTTCTGATTGCTTTGATTCTCTACCCTAAGAATGTAGGATTTGAGAATTTCAGCAGTTTCATCTTTAGTTCTTAAGAAGTATACCCATGAGAATCTGGTGTAGTCATCAGTTATCACCAGACAGTATGACTTCTTACCCATTGACATAATATTTGTAGAACCAAAGAGATCCATATGCAGCAGCTGTAGTGGAGTATCATTTGTATTCAAAGTCTTGGGCTTGTGAGAACTCTTGTATTGCTTTCCCTTCAGACAAGCAATGCAGTGATCTTCTAACTGGAATTCTTTATCAGGAAGCCCTCTGACAAGATTGTCCTTCACCAATTTGTTGATAGTTTTGATGTTAACGTGGCTTAGTCTCCTGTGCCAGAGAGCTGATTCATCAACTGAGGCTTTTGACAGAAATCAGGATACACTTCCAGATGGAGTGACCTCATTCATGTTAAGCACATAAAGATTTTATTTTCACTGAGCAGTTAATAAAATCTTCTCTGGAGTAGGTTTGGATAAGCCAGGAGATAGCACAAAGCATTCTTTGTGTGTGAAGAGCATCCAATGCTTTTGATCACATACATGGGAAACACGCATGAGATTGAAGTCCAATTCCTTGACATAATTTACCTTATCAATACTCATTATTTCATTTGATACAGTCCTTTGTCCAGTGATAGATCCTCCTTTTGATTCACTCCCAAAGGCAACATATCCTCCATTGAAGTGTCTGAAGTTGGAGAGGATGGATCTGTTGCCTGTCATGTGACTGGAACAACCACTGTCAACCACCCAGGTGTTATTCTTGTGACCTGGCTGCCTCTACACATGAGAGAGATCTAGTTAGTGGGAGGAATCCAAGAACTTGCATCCTTGAAGAAAAGGGTTCTTGGAATATCATATTCAGCATGTGTGCATTCAACAGAGCAAATGATGATTCTTGAAGGAATAGAAGTTGGGGTCCTGGCTTTCTATTGTTGAGGAGATGGTTTTCCAGTTTTCTTTGCTCTGTCAGTAGCTGATGTTTCTTTGGCTGCGGATGAATTTGCTTTATCAGCAGCAGATTTTGCTGCTGATGACTTTGGCTTATCAGTAGCCGATTTTGTTGATGCTGAGGACTTTGGCTTATCAATAGTAGATTTTGTCGCTGCTAATGGTTTTGCTTGAGCAGCAGCAGACTTGGTTGCTGATGAGGGCTTGTCCTTTTGTTCTTGGGCTTGGCTTGATTACCAACATTTTTGCTGGCTGCTAATGGTTCAACAACCAATGTGTGTTTATCCTTCTTTGCCTTATTGACGGAGGACTTCTCTGTAGAAGTTCTCAAACTAATAGGCATTTGTTTAGGAGGGGCTTGATGAAGGATCTGGTTGAAGGGATTAAAATCACAATTTGTAGCAAAGTGATCTGATTCACCACAGATGATACAAGATTGTTGAGGCTTTGGCACCTGCTTCCTTGCTGGGGAAAGAGAGTTTCGGAAATGAGTTGCCTTGGCTTCAGAACTCCTTACCTTTATGTTCTTGTGTATCTTTTCAAAAGCATGTTGTTTGATGTTTCTTTGTTGCTGAAGGTAGTAGAAGCAGGTGCTGGCAGTGTGGTTGTATTTTCCACAGACAAAGCATGATTTGGCCAGTTTGTCCCTTGAAAGGTAAACATAGTCCTTTCTTTTGAATAGGTCTTTAAAGTTCCAGGGGTGAGCTTTGTTGTGCTCAAAGGTGGCCTCAGTTTTAGTGGACTTTGAGCAAGTTGACTCAGATTCTGACGAGGTAGTGTATTCTTGCACCAGTGGTTCATGTCTTGAAGGATCAAGATCTCGGTTGGCCTTTTCAATATTTGAGAGATTGAAGCTTGGTTCATGGATGGCAACGTAGTTAGCAGGAGGTGCAAAGGCTTGATATTGTTAAGCATGATACCCCAGACCAATTTTTACCTTGTCATGAATTTGAGCATCCAAAAGTCTTTGCAGCTTTTGGATGCAAATTCATATTTGTCAACATGAACTTTCTGTTCTGCCAATTCTGCTCTGGTAGATTTTAATCTAGCCAGTAGATCATCAATCTGAGTTTCAAGATTGGTTTGTTCATGTTTTAGTAATGAAATCTATTTCTTTAGGCAGTTAATTTTTTCTTTATAATTGTTTTCTACTTTTGTGAATTCAGATTTCATTTGATGAAACTCTTCATTTTGATCTATAAGGTTTTGATTATGCTTTCTGTAGCCTAACACCTTATCAATACAAGCTTGGGAACAGAGATGTTCATATACCTGAGGCGGTATCTCAGTTGTGTGTGCCATAAGAGCTTGGTTGCTAGCAGGCATATCTTCATACTAGAAGCTCCAGTCAAAGACAGATGTTCCAACAGCTGCACAAGCTGCACTTTGAGCTGGAGGAGTAGCTTGTTATTGTTGTTGTCTTGGTTGAGGAGCTGCTGGGTTTGCCCTAGGCGCCTTGCATTCTCTAGCAAAATGACCCAGTTGGTTACAGTTGTAACATATTAGTTTGCTTTTATCAAAGCCAACTCTGGTGTTAGAGTTGTTACTTAGAATGGTTCTTCCGGTTCTAGAGTAGAACCTTTTTGCTCTTATAGATTGCATGGCATACGAGTGTTGTATATCCATTTCTTCTAAGTCATCTGGATGGAAGCATTCCAGATCCTCCTTGATAACGGACATGTTGCTTGAGTTTTCAGAAACAAAAGCATCAGAGGTTGAGGTTTGAGGAGGGGCTTCTAGGAGAAATGGTGATGTGTTTGTTTGAGAGGTTGGAGTTTGGGGATGAGTGATGATGGGAGGATAATAGTTGCTTGAACTAAGACCTGAGTGGTCAGAATGGAGGGCAGAGGAGGTGGTGGTGGATGTTGAGGCTGTTTGGTAGCTTTAGCTTCTTTCTTTTGCCTGAATCATCTCTAGTGTGACAATCCGGAGTTTTTAGTCTAAACTCCGTTCTTTAAATCCAATTAAAGTTAATGTATTTAACTAAATTAGAACCTCAAGGACTATTTCTGCCTTCTTCAAAACTTCAAACCAGAAACCTCAGGGACTGAAACGATAAATTATCAAATTCTGATTTCTGTTGGCTTTCAGAAAGTCAACACAGTCGACTTTAATCCAAATTCGAACTCTTCAATTGAAATTCGTTAAAAATCGTAACTGATATGCACGATTAAATCATATGCGATCATCATTAGAGCCTTAACATCACAATTAATCCAAATTCAAACTTAATTATGGGTGTTTATGTCGAAACCGTCGACTCTCGGTTTATTATCAACCAAATCCGACGAAATCAGTTATCACTCCCCCAATTGATCGTCTGCGCACATCAAACGAGTTCCACTCAAGCTTTTTCACACACCAATCGGGTCGGAGTCACAGCCTTAATCGCCGAAGATCAACCCCGTTGCCGACGACAATCGTTTTAGTCAAACTCCATCAATCCTATATCATTTCAGGTAATTGATTACACCTACAGCTTCATTTCCATCTCTTATATGAAAGCCCTAACCTAATTAGGGCTTAAATTATCGAATTCGACGCAAGCCAGATTCTAGGGTTCATACGGCTTTCGTTTTAGTCGAACCCTATCAATCCGATATCAAAATATGAAATTGAACGCATCCTTAGTATCGTCTCGATGCCCAGATTGAAAGCCCTATGAAATCTAGGGCTTATATCATCAAATTGAAACCGAATTGATTCTAGGGTTCATCGTGACCTGGGTTTAATCAAATCCTAATCTGCACACGATTTCAATTCAATTAATTCATACGAGTAGTTTCACAATCCTCCGTTTAATGATAACCCTATGATTCCAAGGATTTTCATTATAAAAATCGATCGATTTGATTCTGTGTTCGAAAACTAGGGTTTCGGCTTTGATTTCGAGTAATTAACAACCTTAAGGTTGATATTTTTCCAATTAAACTTGTAATCAGGTTCGCATATGCTCCGTAATCAAAACCCCTATGCTTCCAATTCAATTTGTATTTGAGATCGTTGGATTTGGAACGGTTTTGGTCCGGATCGCGATAGGGGGAAGAACCCACGAGAGTTTATGATTAAAACAATTTGAATCCGGTTCTGTTTGCGATTCCCTAGCGGGCAGGACTGGTAGATCGTGTGACTGGTGGGGAGGAGACCCGGGTTCGAGTCTCCCTCCCCCTGTTTTGGTTTTTATTTATTTTTAAAGCATTATTTAATTATAAAACCTACCCCTATATTATTATAATATTATATAAATGTGTTTGAGCCCGGGAAATAACCCGTAGGCTCGGGTTTGAATTATTAACCTATTTTTATATTATTTTCCACTTTTATAAATAATATATTTATGTTATTATCGAATAAAAATAATATATTTATATTATTTTCAAACCGTAACTTCGTATAAAATAATATGTTATTATTATTTTCAAACCGTGACTAATCTTATTAAATAATATATATATGTGTATATTATTTTGTATCGTTTTATACCTCGTGTGACGTTTCAAACCAATTAATAATATAATTGTTATATTATTTACCCACGTTTATATACTCGATAAAAAAATAATATATTTATTATTTTTTCACACAAATGACTATTTAGTTAATCCTTCGAACCTAAAAATAATATATTAAATTATATTATTTTCCAAACTTTTGTAAACGACTTTAACGTACGAATGTATTTACTTATTTATTATTCGTTATTAACGTACGACACGTAACGCTTTTCCCTTAATGATTATATTAAGAAATTTATATAATTCCGTAGACACGTTCGTCTACTCTTAAATCCTTAGAAAGCGTTAAGATGTTCTAACTTCCGTGTCGTCGTCACAAATCCCATATGTCCCTAACTTATGTGTTATAATTATAGGGCATACGTAAGCCGTGCAGGCTAACACTTGAGATTTTAAATCTCATACTTGTGTGATACTACCTACTACGCAACGCAGGTGAGTTTCACGGCCCCTTTTACTTTTTTTATCTGGGGGAGAAAACATGTCACAACCTTTTTGGTTTATTGTAATTCATATGATATCACTGTTGAGGCTAAGCGTAACACACTATCATGAAAAGTCCTCACACACATCGGACCGTTAATATGGTATGAACGAGGTAATTTTGGTAGTACTACTGGGTTTGACAAACCCCACCCGTGTTAGTCGCGCTAACTTGATTGGAGGTCGAATGGGTGTTAAATTGACCTTAACACATTAGTCAGAGTTGATAGACCTGGCTGGAGGCAAACAAACAAACACACTGTCAGTTTCGGTTACGAGCGCTTTAGCAAAACATGAATATAGGCATGCAACCTATTGATACGCATATTGAATGTACATAATCCGTAAACGTTTTACTTTAAATGATTGAAACCTGTGAACTCACCAACCGAGTGTTGACTCGTTTTCTTACATGTTTTCTCAGGTTGGCACTCAGGATCACGTTAAGTCATGCATGTGTCTTGGACTTCAATTGAAATAATTATCTATTGAATAATATTTATGTTTTGTTTGTAATTGAACTTGGGCGCGTTGTTTTGCGCATTTACTTTCGTTTAACGCTTCCGCATATACACTCTGAACCTTGATCTTTTATGTTATTACATTTCAAGTCCCATATAGTGTCGTTTGAAGTAACTGATGTCTGAGATCCTGGTTAGTCACCCTCCAAAACGGTAAAACTCCGTTAGTGGAATTTGGGGGTGTGACAGATTGGTATCAGAGCCATTGGTTATAGAGAACTAGGACTGCATTCTAGACTATAGCCACACACATTAGTTACTTGGCATATACACTTACTCCTTATGTTTCAGGAATTATGTCTACACTACCATCTTCACCACCTACCAATCAGGAACATGACATTCCTGCCATTGCATCACCGGAGCCCAAGAGGCGTAGGCTTGAGCCCATTGATAACTCTATTGTGTATGGAGAGCCCATGCATATCCGGAATGGGAGTGACTGGGATTGGTACCCCGGTTTACTGAGCAAATGGGTTAGACAGGAACGAGTTCCATCACCGTACTTTGGAGTTTCATCATCATCAGGACCACGTTTACCATTACTACCTTGCCACTTGGAGCAAGCCTTTGCAGCATTTGTGGCAACTATGGATCTAGAAATCCGGAATATGTGAGACGCAGCAGGAGCGATCACAGGTCTGTTAAGAGGAGAGAAACAAACGGATCATAGGATAGATCTGCTAGTAGCAGAACTGGCAGGCACTGACCGCTTGCATAATGCATTAGTGGACGAGGTAAGGGCGTTGCAGGCTAGAGTGAATGCACTCGAGGAGGCTGAAGTAGAATCTCAGGAAAGAATTGGAGAGTTAGAGATACAACTTGCAGCAGCTCTAGAGCCAGCTGAAGTACCCGATTTTGAGCCTGAGGATGAGCCCGAGGAAGTAGAGGAGGATGATACTGAATCAGTCATCTCATCCACCGGCAGTGGAGCTTGATATTCCATTCTATTCTATCTTATCTTAATTTGTCATTTCGTTATGTTTCAAATAAAAACCTAAATGGGTAAGGATGTTCCCATTCCAATAAAATCTTAGTGAACTGTTTAAGTTGAACCATTTATTCTATGGCCTTATGATTTAAGTTAGCCTTGTACTAAAATCATAAACCTGCATGTCTTTACACATCTCCTTCTGTTTGCTTACACTTGAATGATGTTAATATGCGATATAGTTACTCATTTCTTGTGTTTGTGAATATGAAGAATCATGGCCGGACGTGGACGTGGCGGTCGCAACGGTGGTCACGGAAATATAAACCTGACACCAGCCGAACTGGCTGCGTTGATTAATGACAGTGTTGCTGAAGCCTTAGCAGCACACGTTGCAGGTAAACCTGCTAACCGTTAATTCTAGACAACCAACTGTACACATTTATTCCACTCTTTCCTAAACCCAACCTACTCTTTCTAATCCAGGGCAAGCGAACAATCCACAGAACAATCAGCATGTCTGTATCTTCAAGACATTTATGGACTGCAAGCCCCACACATTCAGTGGAGCTGAGGGAGCTGTCGGATTACTCCGATGGTTTGAAAAGATTGAGTTTGTGTTCTCCATGTGTAACTGCCCTGTGGCCGATCGAGTCAAATTTGCATCGGGAACTCTATAGGGTCCTGCCCTCACATGGTGGAATGCACAGGTCCAGATGCTAGGTCTGGACATGGCCAATGCATCACCATGGGAAGATTTCAAGATCTTGATGAAGGAAGAGTACTGTCCCAGGGATGAAATTCAGAAACTCGAGGGAGAATTCTGGAATCTGAAAATGGAGGGTTCTGAAATAGAACTCTACAGCACTCGCTCGCATGAACTAGCGGGGATGTGTCCTCACCTGGTCACACCACCCTACAAGAGAATCGAAATGTTCATCAGTGGATTAGTACCACAAATCCAGAGCATGGTTACTTCATCCAACCCCACTACCATTCAACAAACCTTCCGTCTTGCTCACAAACTGACGGACCAAGCCGTTACCCAAGGGACACTACCTCCCAGGAAGTCAGCATCCAAGTCTACTGACAACAACAAGAGGAAGTTTGACAGTAGCAATAACAACATGGGATTTCAGCCGAATCAATCACAGCAACAACAGCGTAGGTTTGAACCTACGAAAAACTTCAACCAGTCGACCTCTTCGGGTCAGCATCAAAGTGGTTATATTGGGAGACACCCCAGGTGTAACAAATGTAATTACCACCACCTCGGTTCTTGTGACAAAAACTGTTGCCAGCGGTGTAGCATGCTGCCAAAGACTGCAGAGGGGAATTACAAGCCAAGCAGCCCTTCCAACAACCGGGTTTTACCAAGGGTTGTTTTGAATGTGGAAAAGAGGGACACTTCCGAAAGGATTGTCCACAATTAAAGAGGGGTGGAAACGACAACAACAACAACAACCACCAAGGCGATAATAACAACCAGGGAAATAATGCAGGGAATGGTGCAAAGGGGCGAGCCTTTGTGCTAGGATCCGGAGAAGCTCGTTATGACCACAACGAGATTACCGGTAAGTTCCTTCTAAACAACTATTTTGCTTCTGTACTATTTGACACTGATGTTGATAGGAATTCCATGACTAATAAACTTAGCAACCTACTAAGAAAAACCCCAACCCTGTTAGAAAACAGATACACCATAGAAATAACCAACGGACAAATAATAGAAGCAACCCATGATCTTAAGGGTTGTAAACTCGAACTGACTAGTCACAAAATTGACTTTGATCTCATGCCGGTCACACTCGGTAGTTTCGACGTGATTGTCGGAATGGACTGATTATCTAAGAACCAAGATGAGATTATCTGTCGCGAGAAAATCGTTCGCTTTCCTCTTCCTAATGGAGAAACCCTCTCCATCCAAGGCGAAAGGAGTGGTGCTATTATGGGCATCATATCCTTCATGAAGGCACAAATAATAGTCTCACTTACCTCTAGTGGAGTCCTCCTACATTAATGGTTATCACACTATTATCAAGGCGGCACCATTCGAAGCATTGTACGGACGTAAATGCCGATCCTCTATCTGTTGGACTGGAGTTGGGGATAGCCAACTTACAAGTCCCAAACTCGTATTCAAAACCTCTGAAAAGATCGTTCAAATCCGAAACCGTATGGCGGCAACTCGTGATCGTTAAAAGAGCTACACCGATAAGCGTCATAAACCGTTAGAATTTCAAATAGGCAACATGTTTCTATTCAAAGTCTCAACTTGGAAAGGTGTAATTCGCTTCGGGAAACGAGGCAGACTGAATTCTCGTTATGATGGACCGTTCAAGACAGTTAAGAGAATTGGCCCAGTAGTGTATCAGCTGGACCTACCTGAAGGACTTAGTGGTGTACACGATGTCTTTCATGTCTCGAACTTGAAGAAATTTCAAGCAGACGAAACACTCGTAGTTCCTCTTGATGAACTACAAACCGATGAACAACTACGGTTCGTTGAAGAACCGATAACAATCATGGATAGGGAAATCAAAACGTTAAAACACAGAAAAATCCTTATTGTCCGAGTTCGTTGGAACTCGAAACGCGGACCGAAATTCACGTGGGAGCGCGAGGATCAAATGATGTGCAAATATCCTAATCTGTTCAAGCACTCTGCGTCAAACTCTTAAGGTACTATTCTAATTTTCGGGATGAAAATTCTTTCAACTAGGGGATGATGTGACACCTCAGAAATTTTTTTTTATTATTTTAATTTTCGGGACGAAAATTCTTTCAACTAGGGGATGATGTGACAATCCGGACTTTTTGGTCTAAACTCCGTTATTTAAATCCAATTAAAGTTAATGTATTTAACTCAATTAGAACCTCAAGGACTATTTCTGCCTTCTTCAAAACTTCAAACCAGAATCCTCAGGGACTGAAAAGATAAATTATCAAATTCTGATTTCTGTTGACTTTCAGAAAGTCAACACAGTCGACTTTAATCCAAATTCGAACTCTACAATTGAAATTCGTTAAAAATCGTAACTGATATGCACGATTAAATCATATGCGATCATCATTAGAGCCTTAACATCACAATTAATCCGAATTCAAACTTAATTATGGGTGTTTATGTCGAAACCGTCGACTCTCGGTTTATTATCAACCAAATCCGACTAAATCCGTTATCACTCCCCCAATTGATCGTCTGCGCACATCAAACGAGTTCCACTCAAGCTTTTTCACACACCAATCGGGTCGGAGTCACAGCCTTAATCGCCGAAGATCAACCCCGTTGCCGACGACAATCGTTTTAGTCAAACTCCATCAATCCTATATCATTTCAGGAAATTGATTACACCTACAGCTTCATTTCCATCTCTTATATGAAAGCCCTAACCTAATTAGGGCTTAAATTATCGAATTCAACGCAAGCCAGATTCTAGGGTTCATACGGCTTTCGTTTTAGTCGAACCCTATCAATCCGATATCAAAATATGAAATTGAACGCATCCTTAGTATCGTCTCGATGCCCAGATTGAAAGCCCTATGAAATCTAGGGCTTATATCATCAAATTGAAACCGAATTGATTCTAGGGTTCATCGCGATCTGGGTTTAATCAAATCCTAACCTGCACACGATTTCAATTCAATTAATTCATACGAGTACTTTCACAATCCTCCGTTTAATGATAACCCTATGATTCCAAGCATTTTCATTATAAAAATCGATCGATTTGATTCTGTGTTCGAAAACTAGGGTTTCGGCTTTGATTTCGAGTAATTAACAACCTTAAGGTTGATATTTTTCCAATTAAACTTGTAATCAGGTTCGCATATGCTCCTTAATCAAAACCCCTATGCTTCCAATTCAATTTGTATTTGAGATGATTGGATTTGGAACGGTTTTGGTCCGGATCGCGATAGGGGGAAGAACCCACGAGAGTTTATGATTAAAACCATTTGAATCCGGTTCTGTTTGCGATTCCCTAGCGGGCAGGACTGGTAGATCGTGTGACTGGTGGGGAGGAGACCCAGGTTCGAGTCTCCCTCCCCCTGTTTTGGTATTTATTATTTATTTTTAAAGCATTATTTAATTATAAAACCTACCCCTATATTATTATAATATTATATAAATGTGTTTGAGCCCGGGAAATAACCCGTAGGCTCGGGTTTGAATTATTAACCTATTTTTATATTATTTTCCACTTTTATAAATAATATATTTATGTTATTATCGAATAAAAATAATATATTTATATTATTTTCAAACCGTAACTTCGTATAAAATAATATGTTATTATTATTTTCAAACCGTGACTAATCTTATTAAATAATATATATATGTGTATATTATTTTGTATCGTTTTATACCTCGTGTGACGTTTCAAACCAATTAATAATATAATTGTTATATTATTTACCCACGTTTATATACTCGATAAAAAAATAATATATTTATTATTTTTTCACACAAATGACTATTTAGTTAATCCTTCGAACCTAAAAATAATATATTAAATTATATTATTTTCCAAACTTTTGTAAACGACTTTAACGTACGAATGTATTTACTTATTTATTATTCGTTATTAACGTACGACACGTAACGCTTTTCCCTTAATGATTATATTAAGAAATTTATATAATTCCGTAGACACGTTCGTCTACTCTTAAATCCTTAGAAAGCGTTAAGATGTTCTAACTTCCGTGTCGTCGTCACAAATCCCATATGTCCCTAACTTATGTGTTATAATTATAGGGCATACGTAAGCCGTGCAGGCTAACACTTGAGATTTTAAATCTCATACTTGTGTGATACTACCTACTACGCAACGCAGGTGAGTTTCACGGCCCCTTTTACTGTTTTTATCTGGGGGAGAAAACATGTCACAACCTTTTTGGTTTATTGTAATTCATATGATATCACTGTTGAGGCTAAGCGTAACACACTATCATGAAAAGTCCTCACACACATCGGACCGTTAATATGGTATGAACGAGGTAATTTTGGTAGTACTACTGGGTTTGACAAACCCCACCCGTGTTAGTCGCGCTAACTTGATTGGAGGTCGAATGGGTGTTAAATTGACCTTAACACATTAGTCAGAGTTGATAGACCTGGCTGGAGGCAAACAAACAAACACACTGTCAGTTTCGGTTACGAGCGCTTTAGCAAAACATGAATATAGGCATGCAACCTATTGATACGCATATTGAATGTACATAATCCGTAAACGCTTTACTTTAAATGATTGAAACCTGTGAACTCACCAACCTAGTGTTGACTCGTTTTCTTACATGTTTTCTCAGGTTGGCACTCAGGATCACGTTAAGTCATGCATGTGTCTTGGACTTCAATTGAAATAATTATCTATTGAATAATATTTATGTTTTGTTTGTAATTGAACTTGGGCGCGTTGTTTTGCGCATTTACTTTCGTTTAACGCTTCCGCATATACACTCTGAACCTTGATCTTTTATGTTATTACATTTCAAGTCCCATATAGTGTTGTTTGAAGTAACTGATGTCTGAGATCCTGGTTAGTCACCCTCCAAAACGGTAAAACTCCGTTAGTGGAATTTGGGGGTGTGACAGATTGGTATCAGAGCCATTGGTTATAAAGAACTAGGACTGCATTCTAGACTATAGCCACACACATTAGTTACTTGGCATATACACTTACTCCTTATGTTTCAGGAATTATGTCTACACTACCATCTTCACCACCTACCAATCAGGAACATGACATTCCTGCCATTGCATCACCGGAGCCCAAGAGGCGTAGGCTTGAGCCCATTGATAACTCTATTGTGTATGGAGAGCCCATGCATATCCGGAATGGGAGTGACTGGGATTGGTACCCCGGTTTACTGAGCAAATGGGTTAGACAGGAACGAGTTCCATCACCGTACTTTGGAGTTTCATCATCATCCGGACCACGTTTACCATTACTACCTTGCCACTTGGAGCAAGCCTTTGCAGCATTTGTGGCAACTATGGATCGAGAAATCCGGAATATGTGAGACGCAGCAGGAGCGATCACAGGTCTGTTAAGAGGAGAGAAACAAACGGATCATAGGATAGATCTGCTAGTAGCAGAACTGGCAGGCACTGACCGCTTGCATAATGCATTAGTGGACGAGGTAAGGGCGTTGCAGGCTAGAGTGAATGCACTCGAGGAGGCTGAAGTAGAATCTCAGGAAAGAATTGGAGAGTTAGAGATACAACTTGCAGCAGCTCTAGAGCCAGCTGAAGTACCCGATTTTGAGCCTGAGGATGAGCCCGAGGAAGTAGAGGAGGATGATACTGAATCAGTCATCTCATCCACCGGCAGTGGAGCTTGATATTCCATTCTATTCTATCTTATCTTAATTTGTCATTTCGTTATGTTTCAAATAAAAACCTAAATGGGTAAGGATGTTCCCATTCCAATAAAATCTTAGTGAACTGTTTGAGTTGAACCATTTATTCTATGGCCTTATGATTTAAGTTAGCCTTGTACTAAAATCATAAACCTGCATGTCTTTACACATCTCCTTCTGTTTGCTTACACTTGAATGATGTTAATATGCGATATAGTTACTCATTTCTTGTGTTTGTGAATATGAAGAATCATGGCCGGACGTGGACGTGGCGGTCGCAACGGTGGTCACGGAAATATAAACCTGACACCAGCCGAACTGGCTGCGTTGATTAATGACAGTGTTGCTGAAGCCTTAGCAGCACACGTTGCAGGTAAACCTGCTAACCGTTAATTCTAGACAACCAACTGTACACATTTATTCCACTCTTTCCTAAACCCAACCTACTCTTTCTAATCCAGGGCAAGCGAACAATCCACAGAACAATCAGCATGTCTGTACCTTCAAGACATTTATGGACTGCAAGCCCCACACATTCAGTGGAGCTGAGGGAGCTGTCGGATTACTCCGATGGTTTGAAAAGATTGAGTTTGTGTTCTCCATGTGTAACTGCCCTGTGGCCGATCGAGTCAAATTTGCATCGGGAACTCTATAGGGTCCTGCCCTCACATGGTGGAATGCACAGGTCCAGATGCTAGGTCTGGACATGGCCAATGCATCACCATGGGAAGATTTCAAGATCTTGATGAAGGAAGAGTACTGTCCCAGGGATGAAATTCAGAAACTCGAGGGAGAATTCTGGAATCTGAAAATGGAGGGTTCTGAAATAGAACTCTACAGCACTCGCTCGCATGAACTAGCGGGGATGTGTCCTCACCTGGTCACACCACCCTACAAGAGAATCAAAATGTTCATCAGTGGATTAGTACCACAAATCCAGAGCATGGTTACTTCATCCAACCCCACTACCATTCAACAAACCATCCGTCTTGCTCACAAACTGACGGACCAAGCCGTTACCCAAGGGACACTACCTCCCAGGAAGTTAGCAAAACATGAATATAGGCATGCAACCTATTGATACGCATATTGAATGTACATAATCCGTAAACGCTTTACTTTAAATGATTGAAACCTTTGAACTCACCAACCTAGTGTTGACTCGTTTTCTTACATGTTTTCTCAGGTTGGCACTCAGGATCACGTTAAGTCATGCATGTATCTTGGACTTCAATTGAAATAATTATCTATTGAATAATATTTATGTTTTGTTTGTAATTGAACTTGGGCGCGTTGTTTTGCGCATTTACTTTCGTTTAACGCTTCCGCATATACACTCTGAACCTTGATCTTTTATGTTATTACATTTCAAGTCCCATATAGTGTCGTTTGAAGTAACTGATGTCTGAGATCCTGGTTAGTCACCCTCTAAAACGGTAAAACTCCGTTAGTGGAATTTGGGGGTGTGACATCTAGCTCATAGGTTTTTAGCATTCCAAAGAGCTCAGTCATCTGGAGAGTCTTCAGATTCTCAGTTCTTCTGATGGACACTTTGTAAAGTGTCCAGCAACTCGGTAGAGACCTGATGAACTTCTTGATAATATCTTCATTCTCCAGCTTCACCTTTGAGCACTGCAGCTCACCTACAAGATAGGTAAATCTGTTATATAAAACCGTTAGAGACTCACCTTCCTTCCAGACGAAGTTTTCATACTGCTGCTTCAGAATGTCTCTTTTGTTTTCTTAGATTTTATTTATTTATTTTACTGAGGTGAAATCAGAGGACTCAGTTCTCACCCATCCTAGCACTTACAAGTCCTTGACCATGACGTTGTACAGGAATCTTCGCCAGCAGATAACTTCTTCTTCAGTTAAAGCACTGCTCCTGATTAAGTCAAGTCTTATTGGAGCCAATTGTAATTGTAGCACGATCCTACAGTAATTGTAGGAATCAGTCTTGTAATTGTAGCACGATCCTACAGAATCTTCGCCAGCAGATAACTTCTTCTTCAGTAAAAGCACTGCTCCTGATTAAGTCAAGTCTTCTTGGAGCCAGTCTTGTAATTGTAGCACGATCCTACAGTAATTGTAGGAGTCAAGTCTTCTTGGAGCCAGTCTTGTAATTAAAGAACCCATCCTTGCACGATCCTAAAGTAATTGTAGGATCGGTAAATACAAGATGGTTCTATTCCAGTTGAGATTGGCGGAAACAATCACAACTTAATCAAAGTAAACAAGTAAACACAAGAAGTACTAATAAATGCAAGTTGTATTAAGCTTCAATGGTTACAAGATTACAGAGAAAACTCTAAGAAAAGCACTGAGATACAACGACTCTAAGTACTACTTATATAGTAACTTAGAATCAAGACAGACCCTTGATTCTAAGGATCAGATCTAACACAGACCGTTTATCTAGTATTGAAGCTATTCTACATGTACAGACAATAATAATAACTATGCTAGTTAACTTTCTTCAAACGTCTTCTAAGGCATCATTGTTTGCATGCTTGGAGAAGAGCGTTGTTGTGTTTTATTGTCTTGTACCAATGACATTCTTTCTGCGTGGAGTGTGTCAGAGTAGCAGCAGAAAGTTGTCAGTGGTAATGGTTGCTTTTGCTTTTGCAAGGCTAGTCAGTTACAACGTTTCATCTTCAATGAATAGATAACTATCAGCAGCAGAGTTGTTTATCAGCAGTAAGACACAACCTTCCAAAGCTGCTGATGATTTGCCTGTCAGCAGCGTCAAGTGTTGATGCTTCTGAGAAGCCTATCCGCAGCAACTCTGGTCTTCAGTAGGGAAGGCTATCCGCAGCAGATTCGTTCTTCAGCAGAAGAACAAGTATCCGCTGCATATAAGCTTATCAGCAGCAGTTTGTTGGTCAGCAGCAAACTCTGAGATCAGCAGCATTTGTACTTAGAGAATTTTGAAGCCATCAGTCTTTATTTCTACAAACTCCCCCTAGACTGATGCTACCAAAACTCCCTTACTGCTTTTGTTGCTGAAGCTTTTGCATGTGGCTGACGATTCTTGCAACCTCATAGGCTCTTGGGTCCTTGCTAGGATTATTAAAAGGAAGCTCAGATAGAGTCTTGATATCTCTGCTTGGCATTTTGAAGACAGCCTTGCTTAGACACCTCATCTTCTGTCCTTTAACATCTGTTAGTGTGAATTCATCCTTTTCAGCATTGTAGGACCAGTTAGTGAATGGAGAGTGGGATTATAGAGGTTTGGCATCAATAATTTCATCTTTGCTGGGGTTGAAGTGATTTTGATCACTAGCAACAGATGTCTCCCACCTTCATTCTCGGGCTCATGAGCTTCACCCAACTCCATTATTCTTCTAAGATCTGAATCTGGAAGTTGTAATATCTCATCAACAGTTGCATAGAGTGATCTTCTTTCTTCTGGTCTTCCCCTGAAGACTTCAAACCTTTGATCTTGAGTGCTGTAGAACCAGCTGACGATTTCTCTTGAGTCTTCTGGTTTAGTAGTAGGTTTGCTTTTCTTCTTGGGAGGTTGTTGATGAGTAGGAGCTGGGTGGGAGGATTTGGACTTTGTGGGTGGCGAGGAGGGAGGTCTAGGATGGAGAGTGGAAGGTTGTTGGATAGAGGAAGTGGTGGATGAGGAAGAAGGCTTGGGTTTCTTTGGTTTCTTTTCTTCTTCTTGATTGATTACCCTCTTCTTTAAGCCTTTCTTCCCCAGTCTTTCTTCCTCTTCCTTTTTCACTCTAAGGTAAAGGGCTTGCATGTTAATAAAATTCATGGGACCCAGCCTTTTTCACTCTCTCCTCTAGCCATTAGGAAGTCAATCATGACCTTCCTTTCTTCATGGGATCTTCTGTTAAAGGCAATGGTCTTCTTGGATTTTTGTTTGGCTTTTTCTTCTTCTTCAGCCCTTTTCTTGTTTGCTAATTGACCCTGCTGACCCATGAAGGCTATGTAGATTTCTTTATTTGATAGTTTCTCAAGGTAGTCTGCATCCTCACCTTGAGAAACCAGAGCCTTTATCCACTCCTCTCTCATTTCCTTGGCTAGTTTAGAATCAGTTATTCTGAACTTGGCCTCTTCCTTCTTCTTCTTCTCTATTAAATTGTTCCTGCAGCTGAAGAGCAAGAGCTTCATTTTCTTGAATTTCATAGACTGCAGGAATTTTGACTTTCAGATCATCCAGCTGTTTGGCATACAGCTGGATCTGTTGTTCTCTGAGGAGAATGGCTGTTTTTCTGTCTTGGGCTTTTCGTAATTCAGCCATCTCCTCTTCTTCTCTTCTTCTTCTTCTTTCTTCTTTTTCTTTCTTCTCCTTCATTATCCTCTCTTCATCTTCTTTAGTCATCAGTCCCTTCCCCTTGTCTTTGTTGTATGCCTCTGCTTCAGCGTCATTGACCACAACAGCAGATGTAGTAGATGCTGTTGGGATCTCAGCTTCAGCTTCATTGGCAGTTTGGGGAATGGACAAGGGAAGGACACTTTCTTCATCTTCTTCCCATTCCATACCTGTCACTTCTTTCCAACTATCCTTCACCTTTTCCTGTTCTCTAATGTTTTCTTTGACTTCTTCTAAACCAGCAAACATTTTTTCAAGAGCCTCCCATAGCTCCTTTGCAGTTTTATAACCTCTGAAGTTATGAAAAACTTCATTTGGTAAGCACATATGGATGTGTCCCAAGGCTTTGAAGTCTACCTCCATTTTCTTGATGTCTTCATCAAAGTACTTGGAGGGTTCTTTGGGAACCAGTGTACCTCCAAAATCAGCTGAGGAGACCATGGGTATCTATGGTCCATCTTTGATGGATTTCCACATCCCATATTCCTGATAGCAGAAGAAGCTTTCTATTATGTTCTTCCACATATCGTAGTCTTCCCCAGACACCAGTGTTGGTGGCCATTTGATGCTTCCAATATCTTCAAATCCATTGTTTTGAGCCATTTTTTATTTGTGATAGTGAGAGACTTAAATCAAAGAAATGGTTTAGAATAGAACCGAAGAATGATTAAACAAGTGTGAGTTTGTTTAATCTGTGAGCCAAAGCTCTGATACCACTTGTAGGATCCGTAAATACAAGATAGTTCTATTCCAGTTGAGATTGGCGGAAACAATCACAACTTAATCAATGTAAACAAGTAAACACAAGAAGTACTGATAAATGCAATTTGTATTAAGTTTCAATGGTTACAAGATTACAGAGAAAAATCTAAGAAAAGCACTGAGATACAAGGACTCTAAGTACTACTTATATAGTAACATAAAATCAAGACAAACCCTTGATTCTAAGGATCAGATCTAACACAGACCGTTGATCTTGTATTGAAGCTATTCTACATGTACAGACAATAATAATAACTATGCTAGTTAACTTTATTCAAACGTCTTCTAAGGCATCATTGTTTGCATACTCGGAGAAGAGCGTTGTTATCTTTTATTGTCTTGTACCAATGACATTCTTTCTGTGTGGAGTGTGTCAGAGTAGCAGCAGAAAGTTGTCAGTGGTAATGGTTGCTTTTGCTTTTGCAAGGCTGGTCAGTTACAACGTTTGATCTTCAATGAATGGATAACTATCAGCAGCAGAGTTGTTTATCAGCAGTAAGACACAACCATCCAAAGCTGCTGATGATTTGCCTGTCAGCAGCGTCAAGTGTTGATGCTTCTGAGAAGCCTATCCGCAGCAACTCTGGTCTTCAGTAGGAAAGGCTATCTGCAGCAGATTTGTTCTTCAGCAAAAGAACAAGTATCCGATGCAGATCCGTAGCAGTTTGTTGGTCAGCAGCAAACTCTGAGATCAGCAGCATTTGTACTTAAAGAATTTTGAAGCCATCAGTCTTTATTTCTACAAAAATCGCGTTAGCCCCGACGTATAATCCGCCGTCGGCCGGGGTGTGACATCGAGTCCCAGGAGCTGGTTTTTTTATTCCTTTTTCTTTTTAATTCATTTTAACACATTACTAAATACTTAAAAATTCCAAATTTATTTTTATAAATTACATAAATATATTCTACAAACTTTATAAAAACAGAAAATACAATTTAGTGTTTCTAACCATTTTATTGTATTAAAAACCTTTTTTAAAACTTTATAAATTCTTAAATAAATAATATAAAAGACTTGTTTGGATATATTAATTATGTTATTTATAAACTTATAATGTTTATTACATAAATATTAATTATATGTTTAAGCTTTATAAATCCTTAAATGAATAAAATAAATGATTTGCTTATACAAATTTAATTTTGTTAATTATCTTTATAATAACAATACTAGCTTAGAACCCGTGTACTATACACGGGAGGGGTGAATAATATCAATACATAAAATTCTTAAATCTTTATATATGTATTTTACATATGTAAAAATATATTACAAATACAAAGGATAGAAAATAAAATTCAAAATATGTAAAAATTAATATATAATTGGGTTTCAAAAATACGGTAATTACTATTTATTGTAATTTGACTTTTATTTACTATTTGATTGAAAATAAAAGTTACAAAATTGTATTTCAAAATTTCTTATAATAAGAGATAATTTAAAATAAATGTGTTTTGTTAGTATAGTTAGTATTTTATTTAAAAATATATTATTATTAAAAGATAAAATGTGTATTTAATAAAAGAGAGAAGCGGGAAAAAAATGATAAGAAAGAATGTGGAGGCGACACGTTGCATGGAAAAACCATTATTTATTATATAGTATAGATTTATTAAACAATTTTGGATTTAGTGTGTAGACATTATTAATCTTCTTTAAACATATAAATAATTATTTTGTGTAAATAATTATTTAAAACACTTTCAAATTTACAAAAAAAAAATACTTAAAATCATTATTGTAAATAATTATTTTATACAATGTTCAACTAAATGCATTTAAAACCTATTTATTTATCAACTCTTTATAATTCTCATTAGATGAAATTGTTTAAAATGTATAACAAATAATTTTATTAAGTTAACTAAACCTTTTCCATTTCCAAATTTATTTATAAGTATTCTATAAATGAATCCAAATGTATTATTTTATTCTATTCCATCATTTCATTTATTGATTATCTTTGGAATCACTGTATAAGTCCAAATAATTGATTTGAATTAATCATAATTAATCCTATGAACAACTTATATTTCAATATTAACTTACAATATATATACAAGTCCATCTTCAACCCAAGCCCTACCAAACCCTAAAATCCTAGAATGTCACTATCTTATTCAACTTACTTTAAAATTAGAATACAAATTATCTATGTAGGTTTGTTTTGAGAAATCCTTACAATAACTATTCATCTCATCAGACCCTATCACTCCTAGTTTCAACTCAACTGAGTTTCATAGCCCCCTTTCTCTTTACTATTGTTTACAAATACTCAGGGTGGAACATGTTTACATACTATACTTACTAAATTCAATACCATTGTTCTCATGCAAATTACTATGTGCTTTATGTCTTAACTACTTAGCGACCATACGTGTGTTCATGTTTAGTACAATCATTAACTTGCGAGGCAGGCCTAAGGTAGTACCTAACTTGATCATTTTTACGGGAAACCGATACCAGTTAACACAGACCTTGGCGGGTTTTGTGTGTTCCATATTACTATTTTTCCAAAACACAATCAGTTGGATTGTACTTACCAGTTTTTCATTTACTACGGTTTAATTATACGCTTTAGAACCTTGTGTGTTTTCACATTTTTGCCTTAGTGATACTTTGAACATATTGAATTTCCAAATCTTTTTCTACAACTTTTGTTTGGTGTCAAAACCTATGTTACTCACCAACTACTTGTATTCGACATTTACTCACATGCTTCAGGTGCACCAGTTTGAGGACTCAACTTGACCACATAGGACTGGACCTAGTTAAATTTGAATTATGTTACGTTTTGAACACTTTGTTTTTTTATTTCCAATTGTAATGGATGCTTTTAATTTGAGTAATAAATACTATTATATTAAATAGATGATCATGTGCTTATGAACAACTGCGTCAGCCCCGACGTATAATCCGTCGCCGGCCGGGGTGTGACACCTTACAAGTTGGTATCAGAGCGGTGGTTTAAATAATCTGGGCATCTTCGATGTCTAGACTTAGACTGAGAATGGGACCAATGAGTGGTAATGTCATCATGTGTAACCAAAAGCCAGAAGCGCCAGGTATGAGTTTTTATGTGTGTCGTGCTAGTGTGTCGTGTTAGTGTGTCGTGCTTGTAGGCAAAGGCAGGGGCGTTATGCCAAAGCAAGGCGAGAGAGTAATGGTGATTGGCCACCATCATTAACTAATTGCACTGCTCGTAATGTTTTAAACGGTCCTGGATATTGCTTTGTTGGTTATTATTTCAGTAAGTCGATGGCACCGAAAAGACAAGTTGCTGCAACTTCTAACGCTGGGAGGCGTCGTTGGAATATTCAGAATGAGGATGTTAATGGAGAAGAGGTGTCGGTTCACACCGAACCATCTGTGAATGTTGAACCTTCAGTGCACTCTGAGCACAATGAGGAATTCCAGTTCGAACCAACGGTTTGTGATGCGGTGAAGAAGGAAGTGGTGGAGATGATACACGAGTACTTGCCGGACATTGTAAAAGAGGCATTCGAGGAGTTAGAGAATGGAGTCTTGGATGAAGTGAAAGAGAAGAAGAAACCTCTTGGGGATGGCGATAACTGTGACTATGGGCACTTTAGGAAGTGTGATCCACCTAAATTTGATGGGCGTAAAGATGCGGTGGCTACGTACCACTGGCTTACTGAGATGGAGTCTACCATCCCAATCAGTGAGTGTAATCCGAACCGAATTGTGAAGTTTGTTTCACACTCATTCGCTGGGGAGGCTCTACAGTGGTGGAACTCGGTCAAGGAGAGAAAGACTGTTCAGGAACTGGGAGATATGACTTAGGATGATCTGAAAGGGTTAGTGAGAAGGAAGTTATATGCTCCAGGGGAGCTGGAAAGGCTAGAGTGGGAGTTTTTAACTCTCAAGGCGGGTAAAGTAACACACCGCGAGTACACTTAAAAGTTCATCGAGATGGCACGACTGGTGCCACGCTTAGCTGGTAATGATGAGCATTGGAAAAAGCTGTATGTAGAAGGTTTGCTAGATCGGGTAAGGCATTTGGTCAAAGCTCAGCAACCACCAAGCTTTGACGATGCTTTTGAGTTGAGTGGGACATTATATGATGATGTCATAGGTACTGAGGTGTAAGAGAAGAAACCTAAAGAAAAGAAACGGACCATGCATAGTAAGAGGTTGGCCGCGTTTGATGCAGATATAGTTTATCGAAAGAAGATGATAAAGTTGAGATCCTTGGATGGTACGATAGTGACGGTGTATGGTGATAGAGAGAGATCTCTACCGAGAATGATCTCGATGATGAAAGCAATGAAGTCTTTGAGGCGGGGATGCGGGGCATACCTAGCCTATGTCACTAATGCTAAAGCCAAGAGTGTAAAACAATCAGAAGTCCCAGTGGTGCAAGACTTTCCTGAGGTCTTCCCTGATGACTTGACAGGAGTACCACCAGAGAGAGTTCCAGATTGATTTACATCCAGATGCTCAGCCGGTCGCTAAAGCGCCGTATCACTTAGCACCAACAGAGATGAAGGAGCTCATGTAGCAACTTCAGGATTTGTTGGATAAGGGGTTCATTAGATCAAGCATCTCACCACGGGGTGCACCGGTCTTGTTTGTGAATAAGAAGGATGGTAGAATACGTATGTGCATTGACTACCGGGAACTTAATAAGTTGACGGTTAAGAACAAGTATCCTCTACCACGTATTGATGACTTGTTCGATTAACTGCAATGAGCGAAGTGGTTTTCCCGTATAGATGATGTCGTGTGTTTGATATAGTAAATATTATATAATAATATTTGTAGATTTTGGTTTCTCAAGATAAGGTTTTAAATTTATAAAATGATAAATACACAAACTTAAAACACACACAATAAGAAAGTGTACCTATCGCAACGTAATATAGTTTAGTTAAGAAGCAAGTATCGTCCCAATGGACACGGTCGAGTTCTAATACTCAACTTTTGTTATCTTTTAGCCGGTTTAATTAGTGAGTGGGTTTTGTGTGCTTGTGAAGCAGAAAAGTAAATGACGGTAAAGTAAATAACAGAAAAGTAAAAACATGAGTGATGTGTGTAACAGGAATGTAAATAACAGAATAGTAAATAGCAGAAAAGTAAATATCTCAGAAATGATCAGGTCGCGAAGAGTATTTCTATGGGCTTCGAATCCGCTTGGTATATGATAATGTTAAGTTGACTAATCCAGTGGTATGACTAATACAGATGTGTGACCCTGGTCACCGCTAGAGCCTCGTCCTCATGAAATTTGTTTCACGAATTATAATCTTTAATGATAAAATGGTAGGACTCCCAGCTAGGGACATCGTTACCCTCAACTCTTTAGTGTTATCTCCGAGTTGGTTTAGGAAGTCAAACTTAAGTGCTTAGTTATTATTATTAAAAGTGTGATTAGACTTTGTTCACCGAGAGGCGGTGTAACAATGGGACCACGTATAAAGGCGTATCGTTCCCAACATGAGTTCACCAATTCTTAGTCTCATAACAAGTTCATATAAAGACGTACGACCTTATTAATATTAACCAATCCTTTGCATATCAAGATCCACATGTATAAAGACGTACAAATATCAAGAGAAGTTTGATTAAAAAAGTTTTACGGTCTTACGCTTTAAAATCAAGAACACTCGCAAGTGTAAAGACAAGTTTATATAATAATAAAAAGCCCACCTAGAAGGTGGTTTTAAGAACGAATAATTAAAGACATAAACATACCACTAGATTAATACGTTAAACATTAACATACACCAAACTTCATCTTCACCCTAGCAATACAAAGAGTTTAGCCACGAATGGCCATACTAACTAGCGTAACGCTGAGTTTCGTAGGCTCTTCTATTGCGGAACGAAGAGGAGGAGCTTCTCTACTCTCTACTCTAAACTACATAAACGGACTCTCTTGAGCTCTCATAATGTGTATTTTGGTGTGTGGAATGAAGAACTCAAGCCTCCTATCTCAAAATGGGCAATGCACGGCCATGCATTGGATTGCCCGGGCGTGCAAACATGTCGGGAATCAAACAGCTACACAGGACAGTGTACTGGTCCTTGGGGAGCAAGGTAGGGAAATGCACGCCCGTGCATTGGGATGCACGGCCGTGTTCCCTCCCATACTACCAGCTTTTGTCTTTTAGCTGCTTGTTGACTATTGTTAACCTTGGTTGACTTCTTGGGGGTTAAAGCTCGGGAATGATCCTTCTAGAAGCTTGATTTCTTGGTGTTTTTGATAGGACTTAGCTTTGTTTATATTTGAGACACCGAATAACCCGCAATTACGAAATATAAACGTTTTAAGTATCAATTGCAAGGTTATTAATCAATTAGTACCATAATATGAGGATTATTATGCATGCAAAATATGTATAATTTTGAGCATATCATAATACTGTAACAACCCCTAATTTCAGGTCAACATCTTACAATCCTATTTCTATGCATAACTAGTCAATAGCCATCATTAGGACTTAGTTAAATGAAAATTAGGTCGTCATACAATGTTCACAACAATTTATAGAACATTCATGTGCATAAGAGAAAATAAACAAACATTGGTGATGAATGACACACTTTGGTCAAACAACAAGTCAAACATACTCATTTTATATTAAACACATGTATGCAATTTCTATTTTTGCATTTACGAACATTCTATTTCTTTAACATAGTATATATACGTGTATACATAAATTATTCTACTCACATTATTCATGCGCACACGCCATTCCTAATAAAACTACCTAACTATTATATAAATTTAAACTTATAAAACCATTATTTATTTCTAAGAACTAAATATTTTATGAAAATCAAAACTATGTAATACAATTTTAATAACTAACATTTTATAAAAACTCTATATAAAAGACTTTAATTTTTATAAAAAAATTTATAAAAGTCTTCAAAAGATATAAAAGAATTTTAAAAAAAATAGACAAGACATCACCCACATTTTACTCCACCTCCCACACCTCTTTTCTTTCATCCACTTACACACAAACACGCCATGATTTCTTGAATATTTTATTAAGAAAACCATGCCCAATTCTCCTATAAGTAGAAGCTTTCATCCACCATTTTCACTTGCACCAAACAAATCACTCTCAAACTCTCTCATTTTCTCTCTCAAATTTTGGGCAAAAGAGTTCAAGAACAAAGTCCCAACTTTGAAGTTCTTGATTTGTAAGTTTCTTATTTGCATTCTTTCTTCTTTCTAGATCTTGATTTTGATAACAAAAAGGTTTATTGATAGTATGAAACCATCATATACTTCATAATATATGTAAAAAATTTGTGATCTATGGCAAAATTCCAAACCATAAACATACTTTTAAAAATCAAAGAACTAGTCCATACACTATATATTTTACTTTACATTCTTCTAGATCTTGATCTTGATAACAAAAAGGTTTATGGGTTAGTATGACACCACCATATACTTCTTAGTGTATGTAAATAAGTGGTGATCTATGGCTAAGGCCAAATCATAAACATACCTTCAACATTCAAGAACTAGTTCATTTACTTTATTTTATTAGTTTACATACAATTGTGCTTTCATTTTTTCTTTCTCCTAACACCTACTAACTTGTTAGATTACTTTTATTTACATATTATATCATATATTTACAAGGTTAGATGAGTTAAATAAAGTTGAAATGACCATATGCAACCTAAAAATAAACTTTCACCGCTAAAACGTCGGTTTTGGACCTAAAACATGACTTTTACTTAATAATCACAAAAAATTCCCATATTTTTTCTAATGCTCCTATATAATATAAAAAGCTTCCATATTAAATTTCATGATTTATGGAGCTCGAGAACTATATCTATAAAATAAATATTTTAAAAATAAACGTCGTTTTTATACTTAAAATTTTCCTAAAAATCTAATATTTTTACCATATGATCTAATGTTTAGGAGGAGTTCATAAAATAATAATCATAATTTTTGGACTTATCTAGCTATCCTTTCTAATTTTGGCTATTATAAATGATTTTTGGAAAAATACTTAACTATTTCAAAAACCTCTCCAAAAATTATAGAATATTTTCAAGGTCATATAAAGCTTATAAAATAAATTTCATAACTTTTGGAGATGTCTAGATATAGGCTTCAATTTTTGGTTATTTTACGATAACCGAATGAAGAAACCATACTTCAACTCTCTAGTAAATTCTAAAAAAATTTCAGAATATTTTATAAATATTAAAGAGTCTACTGACCAAATTTCCTAAAGTTTGGATTTGGATAGCTATACTTTCAAAATTATAACTTATTTTAAGGTTTTACGACCTAATTAGATAATAAAAACGTTTTTAAACACTAACTCTTGACTCGACCAACTTTTGAAAGTGTTCTTATATTTAATATAAGATAAGATAAGTCATCATAACACTAATTTATCAAGATTCATTATTGTATTATTATTTTTAAGTTTAATACACCGCAAACCGTCGTAAATCGACTCATTTTTAAAGTTAAGCTTCTTTGAGTTTATTAAGGAGTTCAAAACCTTATAACCTCAAATTTTAAACTTCTGGATTTGAAGTTATAAATTACCAAGTTCGGTCCCTTGAAAGTCCTAAACATTTATACCGTTTACACGATTTCAAAACATGCATGATTTTTAACAATATAAGTGGTATTTTAACGCATGTGTAAACTTTCACTTTATTCTCATCCCTCCAACTTAAACTTAAACATCTAACAAGTGTTTGACAAAGATCTTCATAAACATTTAAAGTTAACAATTTCTTTTTAAGCAATTCATCATCATTGTCTCTCATACTAGAAATTACGAGTCTAAACATGCATAACACATTAGGATTGTTCGGTAATCCTCAATAGCATTTAATTACATCGTAGGACTCAAGTAGGAACATCCGGTTGCAACAATTCATGCACATATTTTGTTGGAATTGACGTAGCTTCAGACTACCAATCAGTGAGTTCTCGTGGCCCCTTTTTACATATTTATTTCGGGGGAAAAACATGTTTTTATCGTTTATTTTACACATGTGTCATTATTTAGGAAAAAATTTACTTGAGTTAAGCATATTATCACTAAAGTCCCCTTTTTTTACACAACTATTTAGCTTGGAATTAAGCTATGGAATATATGAATAGATCTATTTGGGTTTACACCCCCATTCATGTTTGGTCACGCCAACTTTGACTATCATGTCTTGTGAATGTATATTATCCATTTTATTTTAAATGTTTCGTGATAAGACATCTATAGGGGAGAACAAGGAAGTCGAGGTTTGTTTGTGGGGTCATTGTAATTATATCTTGTTTGTGTGTAAAATATGCTATTATATATTTGTGTCTCAAACCTGCGAGCTCACCAACTATTTTTAGTTGACGTTTTCAAGCATGTTTTTCATGAAATGAGCAAGCATGATGGAAACCTTGCAAGGAATTTTAATTGAATACTTTTGTTGTTGTCTTTTTATTGTCTTGTTAAATTTGTATTTTGAAACAATCTTGTAGCCGCCTTTAGGCTTTAAACGTCGTAGTCGTATTTTGATGATGTTATGAAAGTAATTATGTATTTCTATATAAGAAATGTTGTTATGGTTCCTTATCAGTCACGCCTCGTGTTTCTGCTTTAGCGTGGTGTGACCCCACACTTAGACTTTGCTTGTCCTCGAGCAAACTAGTTGGAAACTCCGGGATAACTCATGAGTCGCTTTATTCTATTTTTTGTGTTTTTCTAATTTGGAATGATGGAATCCATGACAAGCCTACAAGAACTTCAATTATGCATAAACCTTCAGTCCTCACAATGTTCACTCAACTCTTGGGTTATATATATATGGATAATGTAAGTTAAGTAGAACACTCAAGTTCAAATCAAATTATGCAATGGTCATAAGCTTGTATGCAAATCAAGTCTCCACCAATTAAATATGTAGTATGCATGAATCAAGAGGACTTTAAAAGGGTTGTAATGTGGCTAAAAGAAACATAAAGGGTGAAAATGAAAATCTTTTTGGGTTTTTAGGGATTTAAAATGGTTTCAAGGGCTGCTGCTAACGTGGAACACACAGCTACAGCTTCATAGCTTAAAATAGAAAATACTAGCGGGCTCTATAGTACTCTGTGTTGGAGCATATTCTGGTGACAACGAGCTTGAAGATATTATGTCTTAGTCTTAGAGTCTTTGACTTGTAATTGATAGAATTGTTAGCAACAGTTAAAAGGGAGTCTGTTAGGACATGTTTTGTAACTGTTGATAAAATTCTGTATAAGTTCTTAGAGAGGCGAACTTAACAAGTTCGCCTAAGCATCTTTAGGAGCGAACTTATTAAGTTCGCCTAGCCTATTAGAGGCGAACTTAATAAGTTCGCCTAAGCATCTTTGAGGCGAACTTAGCAGGTTTCTGTCTATATATAAGAGTTTACAGTTTCAGTGTATAAGACGAGAGCAGCAGAGGGACTTTGAACGAGTGTAATTCTGATAATCTGTAAACTCTGTGTTTGTGGAATACAAAGTGAATGTTATTTACCTGATTGTTTCTAATGTCTATTTCGTATACATTCGTTAATTCGGTAGGATTCCGCACTCCGCGTTAACGATATGTCTTATCACGAGAACGGTCCGTAGAAGAGCCATGCGGACCTACAAGTGGTATCAGAGCTTTTGCTCGTGATTTGTGGTTAATTTTTGTTGATTAGAGACGGTTTTTGTGTACAATTTGACAAGAAATTGATCACCTTTTTGATTTTTCATTTCCATGGAGTTTTTCAAGTTCTTGAATCTTACTTTGCTGCTGATTTGGTGATTTTGAAGTGGATTTTGAGGAAATTCATCCGATAGAAGTGTTGTAATTGATAAAATACATAATCCTACGGTTCAATTTTGTCTAATTCCTTCAAATCAGTGAGATATGAAGATTTTTGGTAAATTTGTGTTCGTGTTTTTGGGTTGAAGCTGTTCTTGATTTTTATTCTATTGAGGCAAGCGAACTTGCTGAATCTGTGTGCAGGCGAACTTAGCAAGCGAACTTGTCAAGTTCGCTTCTCCCAATTCAGGCGAACTTAATTTTCTAGGCGAACTTATCTAGTTCGCTAGTGTTCTTAAAAATTTGTTGGAGCATATTCTGGTGACAACGAGCTTGAAGATATTATGTCTTAGTCTTAGAGTCTTTGACTTGTAATTGATAGAATTGTTAGCAACAGTTAAAGGGGAGTCTGTTAAGACATGTTTTGTAACTGTTGATAAAATTCTGCGTAAGTTCATAGAGAGCGCATCTTTAGGGACGAACTTGTTAAGTTCACCTAGCCTTTTAGAGGCGAACTTATTAAGTTGGCCTAAGCATCTTTAGGAGCGAACATGTTAAGTTCGCCTAGCCCATTAGAGACGAACTTAATAAGTTCGCCTAAGCATCTTTGAGGCGAACTTGTTAAGTTCGCCTATAGCAGGTTTCTGTCTATATATAGGAGTTTACAGTTTCAGTGAAGAAGACGAGAGCAGCATAGAGACTTTGAACGAGTGTAATTATGAGAATCTGTTTATGGAATACAAAGTGAATGTTATTTACCTGATTGTTTCTATTGTCTATTTCGTATGCAATTGTTGATTCGGTAGGATTCCGCACTCCGCGTTAACGATACGTCTTATCACGAGAACGATCCGTAGAAGAGCCATGTGGACCTATAAGTGGTATCAGAGATTTTGCTAGTGATTTGCGTTTGATTTTTGTTGATTAGAGACAGTTTTGTATGCAAATTAACAAGAAATTGATCACCTTTTCGATTTTTCATTTCCATGGAGTTTTTCAAGTTCTTTAATCTTATTTTGCTGCTGATTTGGTAATTTTGAAGTGGATTTTGAGGAAATTCATCCGATAGAATTGTTATAATTGATAAAATACATAATCCTATGGTTCAATTTTCTCTAATTCCTTCAAATAAGTGAGATATGAAGATTTTTGGTAAATTTTTGTTCGTGTTTTTGGGTTGAAGCTGTTCTTGATTTTGATTTTGTTGAAGCAAGCGAACTTGCTGAATCTGTGTGCAGGCGAACTTGTCAAGTTCGCTTCTCCCAATTCAGGCGAACTTGTCAAGTTCGCTTCTCCCAATTCAGGCGAACTTAATTTTCTAGGCGAACTTGTTGATTCTGTTGCAGGCGAACTTAATAAGTTCGCTCGGTGAAGATCAAGCAAATTTAATAAGTTCGCTTGGTGTCAAGTTCGCTCAGTGAAGTTCAGGCGAACTTATTAAGTTCGCTCAGGCTGTATCAGGCGAACTTAGCTAGTGTTCATAAAAAAAATTGCTTTTATCATTTATTTTATACATGTGTCATTATTTAGGAAAAAATTTACTTGAGTTAAGCATATTATCACTATAGTCCCCTTATTTTACACAACTATTTAGCTTGGAATTAAGCCGTGAAATATATGAATAGATCTATTTGGGTTGACACCCCCATTCATGGTTGGTCGCGCCAACTTTGACTATCATGTCTTGTGAATGTATATTATCCATTTCATTTTAAATGTTTCTTGATAAGGCATCTATAGGGGCGAACAAGGAAGTCGAGGTTTGTTTGTGGGGTCATTGTAATTATATCTTGTTTGTGTGTAAAATATGCTATTATATATTTGTGTCTCAAACCTGCGAGCTCACCAACTATTTTTAGTTGACGTTTTCAAGCATGTTTTTCATGAAATGAGCAAGCATGATGGAAACCTTGCAAGGAATTTTAATTGAATACTTTTGTTGTTGTCTTTTTATTGTCTTGTTAAATTTGTATTTTGAAACAATCATGTAGCCGCCTCTAGGCTTTAAACGTCGTAGTCGTATTTTGATGATGTTATGAAAGTAATTATGTATTTCTATATAAGAAATGTTGTTATGGTTCCTTATCAGTCGCGCCTCGTGTTTCTGCTTTAGCGTGGTGTGACCCCACACTTAGACTTTGCTTGTCCTCGAGCAAACTAATGCATGATCAGACCCGTAACTAAAAACTTTACAAAAGGGTAATGGAGCTGCAAGTAGTTGGAAACTCCGGGATAACTCATGAGTCACTTTATTCTATTTTTTGTGTTTTCTAATTTAGGATGATGAAATCCTTGACAAGCCTACTAGAACTTCAATTATGCATAAACCTTCACTCCTCACAATGTTCACTCAACTCTAGGGTTATATATATATGGATAATGTAAGTTAAGTAGAACACTCAAGTTCAAATCAAATTATGCAATGGTCATAAGCTTGTATGCAAATCAAGTCTCCACCAATTAAATATGTAGTATGCATGAATCAAGAGGACTTTAAAAGAGTTGTAATGTGGCTAAGAGAAAAATAAAGGGTGAAAATGAAAATCTTTTTTGGATTTTTAGGGATTTAAAATGGTTTCAAGGGCTGCAGCTAAAGTGGAACACACAGCTACGGCTTCATAGCTTAAAATGGAAAATACTAGCGAGTCCCTCTATAGTACTCAGTGTTTGAGCATATTCTGGTGACAACGAGCTTGAAGAGATTATGTCTTAGTCTTAGAGTCTTTGACTTGTAATTGATAGAATTGTTAGCAACAGTTAAAGGGGAGTCTGTTAGGACATGTTTTGTAACTGTTGATAAAATTCTGTATAAGTTCTTAGAGAGGCGAACTTAACAAGTTCGCCTAAGCATCTTTAGGAGAGAACTTATTAAGTTCCCCTAGCCTATTAGAGGCGTTCGCCTAAGCATCTTTGAGGCGAACTTGTTAAGTTCGCTTATAGCAGGTTTCTGTCTATATATAGGAATTTACAGTTTCAGTGTAGAAGACGAGAGCAGCAGAGAGACTTTGAACGAGTGTAATTCTGAGAATCTGTAAACTCTGTGTTTGTGGAATACAAAGTGAATGTTATTTACCTGATTGTTTCTATTGTCTATTTCGTATGCAATCGTTGATTCGGTAGGATTCCGCAGTCCGCGTTAACGATACGTCTTATCACGAGAACGATCTGTAGAAGAGCCATGTGGACCTACAAGTGGTATCAGAGCTTTTGCTCGTGATTTGCATTTGATTTTTGTTGATTAGAGACGGTTTTGTATGCAAATTAACAAGAAATTGATCACCTTTTCGATTTTTCATTTCCATGGAGTTTTTCAAGTTCTTGAATCTTATTTTACTGCTGATTTGGTGATTTTGAAGTGGATTTTGAAGAAATTCATCCGATAGATGTGTTATAATTGATAAAATACATAATCCTACGGTTCAATTTTGTCTAATTCCTTCAAATAAGTGAGATATGAAGATTTTTGGATAATTTTTGTTCGTGTTTTTGGGTTGAAGCTGTTCTTGGTTTTGATTCTGTTGAAGCAAACAAACTTGCTGAATCTGTGTGCAGGCGAACTTAGCAGGTGTACTTGTCAAGTTCGCTTCTCCCAATTCAGGCGAACATAATTTTCTAGGCGAGCTTGTTGATTCTGTTGCAGGCGAACTTAATAAGTTCGCTCGGTGAAGATCAGGCGAACTTAATAAGTTCGCTTGGGGTCAAGTTCGCTCAGTGAAGTTCAGGCGAACTTATTAAGTTCGCTCAGGCAGTATCAGACGAACTTAGCTAGTGTTCATAAAAAAAATGCTTTTATCAATCTTCTTGGCGGGAAATTTCTTCTTGTCCAAATTTTTTAGGGAAAGCTTATATGGTCGTTTTGAATCATTTTTGAAATTTTGAATTTTTGAAATTTTTAAAAAGAGTATTTTGGCGGGAAATTTTATTCCGTATATTTTCACAAAAAATTCAAAATGTCAATTTCATGTGATGATAATGAGATTGGAACTATGCCACCGATGCTTTTGTGCATATCAGATTACAGTAGATGGAAAGTCCGGTTCGAACATTTCGTGTCAGAAACTGATGAAAATTTTTGGAGACCAATTACAGAAGGATATTTGCATCCTACTTTTGACTTTCTGGAATTTTGTGATGTTCCTAAACCAGTGACTGCTCTTACTAAAGTGGAAAAGCAGAAGATTGATCGAGAGATGAAAACGTGTGAAACTTTAACGATGTCTTTACCAAAAGAGATCATTCATAGTCTCGGGAAGTGTCCTACTTCAAGAGATCTATGGGAAGCATTGAAGAAAAAGGGTGAAGCAACTTCTCAAGCGTTCGTAGTCTTGATCAAAGAAGTATTGGAGAAGCAGGGTGATTCTCAAAGTGATTCTTCTACAGATTTAACTGATAGTGGGAGTATTCCTTCGGGTGAAAGTACTCAGTCTACCGAGAGTGATATGATGACTGAAGAAAGCTTTCAGACAGTTGAAGATGATTGAGTGTATCAGAAATTGATACAGAGCCTGTCATTGTTGATCAAAAGAGTGAAGCTGATGATGACGTATTCATGGCTCCTGGTGCATCTTCTTTAGAAGTAAAAGCTGAGGTAGTTTCTAACTCTGAAACGTTTTGTTCTAACTGTATTTCAGTGAAGGATAAAATGATGAGGGTTATGGATGACAACGTAAACCTCATTTCTGATATGAAATCGATGCACACGGTAAATCAGAAATTAAAAGATAATGAGAATGTGTGCATTGAGAGGATAGAATCACTGAAGAGGGATATAAATTATCTGACACTGAAGATCAAAGAGCAGGCATATCACCTGGATATGTCCTTTACAGAAATTGAGAAAAGAAATAATGATCTTGTTGAGAAAGATAAGAAACTAGCTGAATCTAAAGCAGAGGTGATCAGATTGCATAGAAAGTTAGAAAGCTTTGGAAATTCATCATTCTTATTTTGACATTATCATGATAATACTAAAGAGGGGAAGGGAACTAATGGTATTGGTTATGTTCCTCCACCATTCAACGAAAATTATTCTGTTACACCTGAGATTATAAATGATGAGGATTTAGATCCTAAGACTATGTTGAAAGTGAATCCAGTCACAAGTGAAGATATGGTGTATTCTGATGAGAGTGATGATGAATATTTTGATGAAGCTAAGGTAGAGTGGATACCAAAAGATATTAAGAAAGAAGGCTCAAAGGTTGATTCTAATTCATCTGAAAATTATACATTTGGAAGTTCTTCAAATTCAAGGAGAGTTCCATATGTCAGAGATTATAAAGACAGGCGTACATGTTTTCATTGTATTGAGATAGGACACATTGTGGTGACCTGTCCTCACAAAAATAAAAGGAAGAAGCATGTAGTTCCTGAGAAGATGAAGCCTGAATCAAAACCTGTTGCAAAATCTGGAGTTCCAGAGAAAATAAAGCCAAAAGAAGTTCATGTAGGAGAATCTTCTTCAAGTGCCGCTTATCGTGTGAAGATTCCTTATATGAGAGAATATAGTGAGAAGAGATCTTGCTTTTACTGTGGTCTTGTTGGTTACATTCGGATTGCTTGTCCTCACAACGCCAAAGGTAACCGACATGTTACTCAAGAAAAGGTAAGAACTCATGGTAAGCCTTATGTTAACCCAAATGTGGTTAAACCTCATGATATACCAAAAGGTAATTCAAAATATGAGGTTAGGCTTTCTAGACCTCAAAGACGGAGGAGAAACAGAAGATTGAGAAAACTTTTAGAACAACAAGAGTTTCCACAATCAAATCAATTTTCAAATGAAAGAAAATGTTTAAACACTACACATTTTAAGCAAAAAGAACTTAATGAACAGAAGTATGTTTGGAAATCTAAAGTTTATGTTTCTGACTCGTCGGAGGAATCACCGAAAATCGATGAGAGATTCGATTGTGAATGGAGTGGTGGTTCTAAGCACATGACAGGGAATGACATATGCATGAGTAAAGAGTTGTTGATAACTGAGAAATCTATTTAATTCAACGATTTGATGCTCAAGGGGGAGAATATGTCACACACAATGTTTTGGAAAGATTTTTACAAAGTCCAAATGATAACCTGAAACTTAGGATGACGATGGTGAGCATAAAGTCGTTGATGCAACCATTTGACTAGTTGAGGGGGAGTCTGCAGGACAGGGAGAGTATAGAACTGTGTTGGTGACAAAGGCAAAGGCATTCAATTACATTACATCGGTTTGAGTTTTTAATCGATTGACTTGCTTAATTCCAAGTAACCATGTAAAATGTTTTTCATAAAATGTTTTCATGGAAGGTTTATTTTCGTTTGTTTTACTTTCTTTGAAAAACATTTTGAAAAAGCCAAACAAATTGAAAAAGATAAAATCGACATTACTTGAAGTTAAAAAAGAGATGATAGTACATCAGTAGATGTTCTTTCACACATGACCTTAGATTAACTGGTTGGTGCTTTATGTTAATATATCTTAATTATATGTTTTGATCTAAACTTTAGAGACTACACAAATAGGAAATGATAGTTTTGTGTATGCATATAATTTGAATTGTCAGTAGACTAAAAGCGTCACTGAACCATTAGTAGTGTGAAAACATAATTGCATATGTTACAACTGTGATTTGAACCCATTTTATACCTAGGTGTGTGTGTTAAAAGATCACTATCAGATAAAGAATATTAGCTTTTAATAAAGAGTGTCCTATGAGATCAGTTTTGGGTTATGTCCTTAGCACTATTCATTCGATTATCTTCAGTGTCCATGTCCCGAAAAGCATGCAATTTGAAGTATAATCAAGATATGTACTTGATAACATCTATCAAACATATACTAGCCCTTGGATCATATTGATAAATCATCTTTACTGATTCCATTGAATTCATAATCCAGATAACAGTTGGCTCCACGTACCTGAATCTTATGATTCCACATATATAAGCCAAGACATTTGATTCCTATACAATCCAATTTGGATTCTGCTATTCATGTGCTAAGTGATGTCTCCTCATTCTGGAAATTCGGATAATCTTTAGTAAAATATCATATGTCTTGAAGATTGTGCATTTACTTTCTGTTGGCATACTAGTGGGGTACACGTTGTATTTCATACTTAAATGGTACCTTAACTCACAAGAAAGTGGGAATGAGATGCTTTAGTTTCAAATATTATAATATTGACAATTTGAATTTGTGTCTCATAGCCTGATCCTATTTTCTTTGAATGTTTATCACCTATCATAACATGCAATATGAAAGTCTTGAAAAGATAGAGTGTGATAATCTTGAAAGATATTGTTTTGATTGGTCAAGGCTTGAAAGAATGACATAGGATACCATTTGATATTATATGGATTTTATATCCAAGATGTGTGATTGATATCTCATATATACTGATATGATCTTCTTACTCGTGATGTTCGACCAAAAAGATGTGATTTTGTATTTTACATTTCAGTTTATACAGAGAAAAACCAAAAAGATTTTGATTTTTTTTATGTTCGAAAAACCAAAAAGATTTTATTTTTGCAGCTTCCATGGAAATCTTAAATGTTGGTTATTATTGGTTGTTCTCCTTTGCATAAATGAAATTTGCAGACAGAAGTTGACAAGGGGTCCTTCTCCCAAGTTTTCTTCTAGATAGAAATAAAGAGAGAAAGTGCAGATGAACAAGACGAAGACTATAGTGTGTTTGATGATATATGAAGAGTGATGACAATCTTCTAAAGCTGTTGTCAAGGGGGAGTCTGTTAGAGCATATTCTGGTGACAACGAGCTTGAAGATGTTATGTCTTAGTCTTAGAGTCTTTGACTTGTAATTGGTAGAATTGTTAGCAACAGTTAAAGGGAGTCTGATAGGACATGTTTTGTAATTGTTGATAAAATTCTGTGTAAGTTCATAGAAAGGAGAACTTATTAAGTTCGCCTAAGCATCTTTACAAGCGAACTTGTTAAGTTCGCCTAGCCTATTAGAGGCGAACATAATAAGTTCGCCTAAGCATCTTTGAGGCAAACTTGTTAAGTTCGCCGATAGCAGGGTTCTGTCTATATATAGGAGTTTATAGTTTCAGTGTAGAAGATGAGAGAGCAGTAGTAGGGACTTGAATGAGTGTAATTCTGAGAATCTGTAAACTCTGTGATTGTTGATATAAAAGAGAGTTTATTTACCGCTGTTTCTATTGTCGATTGTTATACAAAACGTTAATACGGTAGGATTCCGCACTCCGCGTTAACGATACATCCTGTCACGAGATCGATCTAAGATGAGCCATGTGGACCTACACTCAGATCATGAAGGTATAACTAATCTTAGGGCTCGTTTGTGGTCAGATTCCCAAGACCGAGATCTCTTATCCTTCTCAACTTTTCCATCACTGCGTAGAACACATTACTGCATTTTCGTATGGTTCTTTCGGCTTGTAGCCTAACATCTCCTACTTTGATCAGACGCGTATACTCATGTTGGGAGTAAGTTTGGCTCCAGTTGTCACACTTCACACATTTGTCATATCTTTTAGCGGCGCTTTTTAACAAGCCGCATAATGGTGGTATTTGTTCTTGTTTGTGCCACCATTTTCTTATATCACTTGTGTAACGAACAGATTCTTGGGTTTAATTTATTATATGGTAGGGGTTGTTTTAAATAAAATGAAAGTGGACGGATGTTTTGATTTCACTAGATAACCAAAGTTTGGAAGAAAAGGGGTCTAGTTGCATATTGGAAGGATAAGAGTTGTACTTTGACCAAACTTAATTTGGTCTTGTAAGGGGGTGGCGACACATAAACATCAAAAGTGTATGTGTCGTGGTTTTGAAGAGAGAAAAGGGGTAAAGGAGACCTTGAATCAAAGAGCAAAATAATGGAGTTGCATGTTTCATTTGGAAGATTGATTGACACAATCCTTCCTAATAATCAAGTGAGTATCATCCTTCTTCCTAAATCCTCCATAGATTCTTGTTTTAGCAAAAGGTTTAGTAGATGAACTCTAATGAACTAAAATTGATGGTGGAATTGGGTGTTTTGTTGATGGGATTTTGTTAATCTAGTGATATTAAAGCAAGATGAACAACAAATTCAAGTTGGATTCATTTAATTACAAGTTTGATAATTAGGGTTCTTGAGACCCAAAATTGGGGGTTTTGAATCCGGATGTTTGGTTGTGTATTTGATTATGTGTTTAGCGTTTGTAAAGTTAGATAAACTCAATTGCATGTAAAAAACCTTTTGAATTTGGTGAATTTTGAATTGCATGAAAATAGAGAATGTTGGGTGAAAACCTTAACGGGTCAAATAGAGAATTTGGTGTTACATTACTTACTTGTCAATGTTATAATTGAATTGTATGAAGTGGTTGAATGTACGTTTAAACAATTGAGAAAGATGAGACTGGGAGTTTAATCCTAAATAAGTGGAAACAGGCCATTTCACTCATGCTTGATAACCAAAATACTAAATCCTTACATGTTAGTATGAGGGGAAACCTAAATGGATGTTTAATATACAAATATGTACCATATTAGTTTGAAAATGCAAACGGGTCACTCGACGGAAAGTTACAAAAGCTGAAAAACTGAAAATTTACCATTTTGACCTGATGCCGGCGTCCCATACGCCCAGACCAGCATCCCATACGCCCACTGGCGTATGGTACGCCCAAACGAGTCTGGTAGATGCCCGAAAAAGTGTGATTTTGGGATTTTGGCTTGTTGTCCTTGTTTGGAGTCCCAAGGACTAATTACCTTTACTAATCTTGTTCATTTTGATGTTTGGAATGTAAGAAAAGCTCCGTCATGATCTCGGGTCTCGCCAAAGTTGGACAATTGTATTCTTAACCTTTCTTTTGGAAGTTGTTTACTTCAAACTAACTCTTAGAAAGGAATACTCTTGTGTAGGGTCTTTTGGTGTATGCATTTGTCTTAAATCCGTTAAACACTTTCCTTTATGAAGTTTTTGTTGATCTTATATTTATTTAATTAGTGAAACTAATTTTTTGAACGTGAATGTTCATCTGGGACCTAAATTTCGCGTTACATAAAAAGTTTTAATTGGTTTACAAATCCGGGTGTTACAACTTGGTATCAGAGCAAAGGTTTGAGGGATTTAGTGTGTGTGACACTAAACTCAAACCAATAATGCTCTTGATAAGGTTGGGTAATGAGAATCCAATGGTGGCGTGAACGAGACACGGAGCTTGAAAGTCGAGGTTAGTGTTGATTGTTGTACTAAATGTTAATGTAAGTCTTATATGATATAATTGTGTCGAAAATTGTTAAGGGATTTATTATATGGGGACAATGAAAGTAAGTGGGCATATTACATTATCAACCATGCTTGGCCAGTATGATTCGTAATGCAATATGTGCAATTGCTTCATGATGACCATATGATAATGAACATCGGTGAACGATCAAGTAAACGTGAATATGTATGAAAGGATACATGAATGAATGCTAAATGTGAATGTGAATATGTATGAAAGGATACATGAATGAATGTTAAATGTTAAATGTGAATGTGAATATGTATGAAAAGATACATGAATGGATGTTAAATGTGAATATGAATATGTATGAAAGGATACATGAATGAATGTTAAATGTTAAGTGTGAATATGTATGAAAGGATACATGAATGAATGTTAAATGTTAAATGTGAATATGTATGAAAGGATACATGAATGAATGTTAAATGTTAAATGTGAATATTGGGAAGAATGTTTTTAAGCATACGTATGAAAGTTATCTAAACCCTTCAGTTTTAGATCTCAGCCGAGAAATGGCTGACGAAGAAAATTCGAATAGAGACTGAAGGAATGATGATGGTGGAAATAATAGGTCAGAATCGTATGAATCTGTGCACTCTCGCCATGGGAATGCTAGTAACGAGGAAACTGGATAACTAATATCTGAACAGGTGGCAAAGGCATTCGAACAAACAATGCAAATCTTTTTAGCCGAGATTGAAAGGGTGGTTAAGGCAGCGTTTGCTGAAAGAGACGGAAAAACTAAGACTAATAAGGATGAAGGGAACGTGAATGAAAGTGGAAACGGTAAAGGAAAGGAAACTGAAAGGAAGCCATGTACTTTTAAGGACTTCATGGTTTGTAAGCCCAAGGAATACCATGGTGAAGTAAACTCTCTGCTCAGTCAGAGATGGATTTCAGACATGGAGTCGGCGTTTGAAACAAGCCATGTGTCAAAGGAGGATGAAGTGACGTTTGCTATAAACTTACTTTGGGAAGAGCAAAGGATTGGGTAAAGGTTCTCCGGAAAGAGAGGAGGGGTGAAGGTGGCATCAAAACAATGACTTGGTTGGATTTTAAGGAGGTTTTACTTGATTACCACAGTCCACAGGCTGAAGTGGATAAGATTACTGAGGAATTTCTCCATATGAGGCAGACACGAGAGTCTATCAATGAAATTGCAGGCGAGTTTTATGATAAGGCACAATTTTGCCCAGATCTTGTGGCAACTGAAAAAATGAAGATGGATCGATTCTTCTCGGTTCTATCTATTGACTATCGAGAGTTCGTCTCGCCCTCTTAATGCACTACTTTAGTTCAACTTACTAACAAGTGCCGAGAAAGGGAATTGGAATTGAAAAGACAAGAAGAACGGGATGAGAAAAGAAAGAGGGAAGAGGTGGATACAAGTCCCAAGAAATCCAAATTTTCTAGCCTGTCAAAGAAAGCAGCTGGAAAGCCTAATCCACGACAATGCCAAACTTGTGGGAAGGAACACTTGGGGGAATGTCGGCTTAAAACCTCGGCATGTTTTCAATGTGGGAAGATGGGACATTTTGCACATCAATATACAAACCCCATTAACTTATGCTATCATTTTTATAAACCAGGCCACCACCGTAGTGAATGTCCCGATCTTAAACGTAAAGAAACTGGAGGAAGGATGGTAGAGATCCCCAAGCGAAGGGGACGTGCATTTCAAATCATGGTCGAGGAAGCTAAGAAAATCCCGGATGTTGTTGCAGGTATTTTCATGATTAATTCATTACCTGCACTTACCTTATTAGATTCGGGTGCTAGTAGATCGTTTGTATCCTTAAAATTTGCTAATCATACGTCATTCCTAAGTTCAAGGTTAGAGGAACCGTTAGAAATAGAGGTGGCTAATGATAGGAGCTTCCTAGTATTAGATATCTACCGTCGGTGTAGATTAGAGGTCGAAAGGGAAACTTTCCCTATCGATCTCATTCCTATGACAATGGGAGAGTTTGATTTAATTGTCGGGATGGACTGGCTTTCTAAATATAAGGCCAACATTTTGTGTGGACCTAAGGCGATTCAACTAGTTTCGTCGTCAGGAAAGACCTTATATATTCGGGGTGAGAGAACTAGCGGTCTTTTGATATGTTCCTATCTTCAAGCAATGAAGTATGTTGCTCATGGGTGTAAAGCGTTCCTAGCTTGTGTCACGGACTCATGTCGAGATGTAGAAAAATTACACGATGTTCCGATTGTGAATCAATTTGGGGATGTTTTCCTAGAAGAATTACTAGGGATTCCACCCGAAAGGGAAGTAGAATTTGGGATAGAACTTACTCCGGGAGCAAAACCGATTGCCAAGGCACCCTATTGGTTAGCCCCACCGGAAATGAAAGAGTTGATGACTCAAATCCAAGAGTTGTTGGATAAGAGCTTCATTCGTCCGAGTGTCTCTCCTTGGGGTGCTCCTGTTCTCTTTGTCAAAACGAAAGGTGGAAGTATGCGTATATGCATAGATTATCGGGAATTGAATAAATTAACTATCAAGAACCGCTATCCATTACCTCGAATCGATGATCTCTTTGATAAACTTCAAGGAGCTTCATGGTTTTCAAATATTGATCTGAGATCCGGGTACCATCAATTGAAAGTAAAGGAGGAGGATGTTCCTAAAACGGCATTCCGTACTCGCTATGGTCATTACGAGTTCACAGTAATGCCTTTCGGGTTAACTAATGCACCCGCGGCTTTCATGGATCTTATGAACCAGGTGTGTAGACCATTCCTTGATCGTTCTGTCATTGTCTTCATCGATGACATCCTCGTCTACTGGCGAAGCGAGGGTGACCATGCTTGTCATCTTCGTGAAATCCTTGAGGTTCTTCAAAAAGAGAAGCTTTTAGCTAAATTCTCCAAGTGTGCCTTTTGTCTCCGAGAGATTCAGTTCTTGGGTCATGTGGTAAATGCGGAAGGAATTTCCGTTGACCCTTCCAAAATCGAAGTAGTGAAGGGATGGTTGTTGCCAAAAACGCCTACAGAAATTAAAAGCTTTTTGGGCTTAGCGGGTTATTATCGTCGATTCATGGAAAACTTTTCTCGTATTGCCTTGCATATGACTAAATTGACTCGCAAGGATACGAACTTCGTGTGGGGTCCCGATCAGGAGTCGGCCTTTCAACTTTTAAAAGAAAAGTTGACCAAAGCACCTATTCTCTCTTTGCCTGAAGGGACCGAGGACTTTGTTGTGTATTCGGATGCTTCGCATGTTGGACTGGGTTGTGTCCTTATGCAAAGGGGTAAGGTAATTTCCTACGCTTCTAGGCAATTAAAAGTGCATAAGGCGAATTATCCTACCCACGACTTGGAGTTGGCAGCCGTGGTCTTTGCACTCAAGATATGGAGGCATTATCTTTATGGAGTGCATTGTACAATTTACAAGGACCACAAGAGTCTCAAGTACTTCCTCGACCAAAAAGATCTCAATATGAGATAAAGGAGGTGGCTTGAATTGGTCAAGGATTATGATTGTAAGATATTCTATCATCCGGGTAAGGCCAATGTGGTGGCAGATGCTCTCATTCGGAAGGTTAGTCATACACCTATTAAGGTGAAGTCATTTAAAATGACTATCTCTTCATCTCTTATTGATCAAATCCGAGAGGCTTAAATTTTAGCACTTGGAGGAGATTTGAAAAAGGAAAGAATGGTTCTATGTGTGGCAAAGCTTGAGGAGAATAGTATGAGGTTAAAGTCATGTTTTGGTAGAATATGGATTCCTAGGTTGTCAAACGTTTTGACTACCATACTTGACGAAGCGCATAAATCTAAATATTTTATCCACCCGGGAGCTACAAAAATGTTTTATGACTTAAAGTTTAACTTTTGGTGGCCGGGTATGAGGAGAGATATGGTGAAGTATGTCGAGAAGTGTCTTACGTGCCTAAGGGTGAAGGCTGAACACCAAAAGCCTTAAGGGAAACTTTAATCTCTTGAAGTACCTCAATGGAAGTGGGAAAATCTTGCCTTGGATTTGATCACTAAACTCCCTAAGACCCGGAAAGGCTATGATGCAATTTGGGTGGTGGTTGATCGATTGACTACAAGTGCACACTTTCTTCCGATTAATGAAACTTACTCCTCGGAAATACTGGCGGATGTCTACATAAAGGAAGTTGTGTCACGTCATGGCGTACCCGTTTCAATTGTATCGGATACAGATACACGGTTTACATCCAGATTCTGGAAGAAATTTCAGGAGGAATTGGGAACAAGGCTAAATCTTAGCACCGCTTATCATCCGCAAACAGATGGACAAAGCGAGAGGACGATACAAACACTTGAGGATATTCTTCGAGCGTGTGTGCTTGATTTTGGTGGTAGTTGGGATGACCATTTACCATTAGTGGAATTTTCGTACAACAATAGCTACCATTCAAGTATTGGTATGCCTCCGTATGAAATGTTGTACGGAAGATGGTGTCGAACCCCTCTTTGTTGGGGTGAAATTGGTCAGTGAAAACTGGGTAGCAAAGAGGTGTGGCAGGTGTGGCGGAAAGGATTGACCAAATTAAAGCGCGCTTGAAAGCCGCTCAAGACCGCCAAAAATCATATGCGGACAAAAGGAGAAGACCGATTGAATTCCAAGAGGGAGATTATGTGTGGTTAAAAGTTTCTCCATGGAATGGGGTGATTCGTTTCCGAAAACATGGGAAGCTAAGTCCCCGTTTTATCGGGTCGTTCAAAGTCATTGCTCGAATTGGCCAGGTTGCATATCGTTTGGAGTTACCAGTGGAATTAGGTAAATTTCATAACACATTTCATGTGTCTCATCTAAGAAAGTGTTTGGCGGATGAATCCACTTTTGTACCGATCGATGATATTGAAATAGATGAAAAATTGAATTATGTAGAAGAACCAGTGGCTATTTTAGATAAAAAGACGAAAAGCTTGCGAAATAAACAAATTAACCAAGTGTTGGTTCAGTGGAAACATAGAAAAGGGGCGGAAACTACTTGGGAATTGGAAGAGGAGATGCTCAAGTATTATCCTAATCTATTTAACTAGTGGCGGGTTTCGGGAACGAAACCCAAGATTAGGGGGAGTGATTTGTAACGAACTGATTCGTGGGTTTAATTTATTATATGGTAGGGGGTGTTTTAAATAAAATGAAAGTGGATGAGTGTTTTGATTTCACTAGATAACCTAAGTTTCGAATAAAAGGGTACTAGTTGCATATTGGAAGAACTAGAGTTGTACTTTGACCAAACTTAATTTGGTCTTGTAAGGGGGTGGAGACACATACACATCAGAAGTGTATGTGTCGTGGTTTTGAAGAGAGGAAAGGGGGAAAGAAGACCTTGAATCAAATAGCAAAATTCTGGAGTTGCATGTTTGATTTGGAAGATTGATTGACACAATCCTTCCTAATAATCAAGTGAGTATCATCCTTCTTCCTAAATCCTCCATGGATTCTTGTTTTAGCAAAGAGTTTAGTAGATGAACTCTAATGAACTAAAATTGATGGTGGAATTGGGTGTTTTGTTGATGGGATTTTGTTAATCTAGTGATATTAAAGCTAGATGAACAACAAATTCAAGTTCGATTCATTTAATTACAAGTTTGATAATTAGGGTTCTTGAGACCAAAATTGAGGGTTTTGAATACGGATGTTTGGTTGTGTATTTGATTATGTTTTAGCGTTTGTAAAGTTAGATAAACTCAATAGTATGTAAAAAACCTTTTGAATTTGGTGAATTTTGAATTGCATGAAAATAGAGAATGTTGGGTGAGAACCTTAACGGGTTAAATGGGTAAAATTGGGTCTTGTAAGATTAAAAGATGATGTATGACTTAATTAATCAAGTCTTGTAGTAGAATGAAGTGAATAAAGTCTTGGGAGGGTGTAAGTACCTAAATTAGTGGTTAACAAGATCATAGATTACTAAACTAAGTGTGAATTGTTTAGGTAATCGATGGGTTAAAGCCGAGGAGCAACCAGGAGCTTCTAACACCAAAGGTAAGTTCTTGGCACTTATTTAGTACTAGATATGCAATTTGTGTTAAGTGTCTTTGTGTTACATTACTTACTTGTCAATGTTATAATTGAATTGTATGAAGTGGTTGAATGTATGTTTAAACAATTGAGAAAGATGAGATTGGGAGTTTAATTCTAAATAAGTGGAAACGGGTCATTGCACTCAGGCTTGAGTAACCAAAATACTAAATCCTTACATGTTAGTATGAGGGGCAACCTAAATGGATGTTTAATATATAGATATATACTATATTAGTTTGAAAATGCAAACGGGTCACTCGACGGAAAGTTGCAAAAGCTGAAAAACTAAAAATTTGCCATTTTGACCTGATGTCGGCGTCCCATACGCCCACTGGTGTATGGTACCCCCAAACGAGTCTGGTAGACGCGGGGAAAAGTGTGATTTTGGGATTTTGGCTTGTTGTTCTTGTAGGGACTTGTTAGGAGTCCCAAGGACTAATTACCTTTTCTAATCTTATTCATTTTGATGTTGTGAATGTAGGAAAAGCTCCGTCATGATCTCGAGTCTCGCCTAAGTTGGACAATTGGATTCTCAACCTTTCTTTTGGAAGTTGTTTACTTCAAACTAACTCTTTGAAAGGAATACTCTTGTGTAGGGTCTTTTGGTGTATGTTTTAGTCTTAAATCCATTAAACACTTTCCTTTATGAAGTTTTTGTTGATCTTATGTTTATTTAATTAGTGAAACTAAGTTTTTGAACGTGAATGTTCATCTGGGACCTAAATTCCACGTTACTTAAAAAGTTTTAATTGGTTTACAAATCCGGGTGTTACAACTTGTTGCTTTGAAAAATTTTTCTCGGAGTTCGGGCGGTAATTCAGGCTTTACGAAATGAATACAAAAAAGAAAATTGAAATCAAAGGAATGCATATCCAGCTCTTTAAGGTCTAACCGTTAAAAGACCAACTTCTCTCTTTTCTTTTTCTTTTCTCATTTTTCTTTTCTATTTTTTAGACAACATATCATCAAGACTAATTTTTCAATAATTCTTTTGCTCAAAGTCCTTGAAATAAATTTTCCATATCTTCTTTGTAGATTGTTCAACTGTTTCCTCCTAATACATCCACTTTCTTTTATATTACAATTCCTTTGAGTGAAATAGATTCTTTCCAAATTGCCTCAACGGTTGTAAACTTGAAATAACGACATAAGATAGTTTAATATTTTTCCATTTTGAAGACAGTTAGCCAATAACCGGTGTTTACAAAAAGCTGATTTGGTGATAATTGTGGGTAGTAGAAAAGAAAAGGCTAAGGGTCAGAGGGCTATCTAGGCGTATATTGTTTTTGTGATTTTGGGTTTAAGGATAATATATAAAGGGTAATAAAGTCCTAGGTGCCTCAATCATTTTCATACTTCTACTAGTTCATGGTCTCGATATGCATAAGTCACAAAAGTTCTACTTATGCATAAGATTCGATTGAAAAACACTCAATATGCCAAACGAAAGAGCATGCGAAAAATAATGATAATAATGCTCGTGAAATGGCTCAGATTATTCTCACATGAAAACGGATGGGATAAGATTTTGTTATTTCTTATGCATAATATCCATTAGTTTCTACTTGCCATTTATTCAATTTATTTAATTCAGTGCGAACTAAAAGAGATTTTCGGTTTTAGGGTTTAAAATTTTTGAAAATTTTTCTGGTTTTAAGGTTTTAGTCAAATGGGTCAAAAACCACAAGTTTACTTTTACTGCTTTGAGGTTACAAGCTTGTCCTGAATCTCTAATTCCCCACCCCACACTTAAAACTGTGTATTGCCCTCAATGTACAAATGCATATAATGGAATGCTATGCATGAATTTAAATACATGAAGTATTAAGGGAAAAGAAACTGGTACTCCCCGGTGAATTCGGTGTATAACCTAAGGCCAAAACATGTTGTTGTTGTTGTCAACAATGTGCTTTAAATACTTCATCTAATTTCTCAAAAAATTGATGTGTATTCCAGCGTCCCAGCTTGTAGACATGGAGTGTAACTCCGCAAAGAAGTATATAAATTACCTGGTGATGTTATGCTACGAGACACATAAAGAAAAAGATAAAAACAGAAACAAAAATAACAGGTAGTAGTTAAGCTACTAAGGTCCTAGTATCGAGAAGGCATACCTGGGGGCTGAAGTATGAGAAACTTAAACTTGGAAAAACCAAACATGAGGTCCACGCGTTCTGCTGTATGCACCAACTTCTCAATTTATTCATGATCATCGGGTTGCCTCCCGGAAGCGCCACGTTTATTTACGGGTCGTTTGGCTAGACTTGTACGTGTTTTTGATCAGTCATTCTTCGGGTGGGGGCTATTGACTTCCCCCGTGTCTCCCATTCCTTCATTCAAGTCTTTCAACTTTGGTAGCTTGTCCCAGTAGATATCAATCCAGTTTGTGTGGTCAAGATCTTTGCCAAGTTCCAAATTCTTTCCTTTGTTGAATTCTTTAGCTTTCTTTAGTTGGTAGTCCGGATTGGTATCGATGAACTGAGCAATTTCAAAGGGATCATTTGATAAGCATTCATTCCCACCGATGTTGTAAGTTACTGATTGTTTTTCAACACAAAGTGTCAGAATTCCTTCATTCATGTCAATGACAGCTCTTGCGGTAGCTAAAAATGTGCGAACGAAAATCAAAGGTACATAATAGTCGGGTCCCATTTCTAAAAGCATAAAGTCGGAAGGGAAGACAAACTTGCCAACTTTTACTAGTAAGTTCTCAATAACTCCTATAGGTGACTTAACCGAACCATCCGCAATTTCAATGGTTGCATTAACAGGTCGCGGATTTCCAATTTTGAGCCTTTGAAACATGTTATATGGCATTACGTTCACACTTGCTCACAGATCAACGAGTGCGAAAGTTATCGGTAGTAGTCCGATAGAACATGGAAAAGAAAACTTTCCAGTATATGAAAGTTTCTTTGGAAGGTATCTTTCAATGAGAGCGACACATTCATTAGTCTTTTTAACCGCCTCTTCCATATTTCTTTTGTTAGTAAGGAAATCTTTCAAGAAACGTCTATACTTATGCATTTTTTGTATGATATCCAGGAAAGGAATATTAACATGAATCTAGCTTAAAAGCTCGATGGATTTCTCATATTTTCGTTAGTCCTTTGCTTCACCAGTCTTCCTGGGTATGGTATGTGAGATTTGAAGGTTCTCTTCATCAGAACGTTTTGAGTATCCACTGTAGCACATTGTGGAATCACTTTTGGTGGTGATTCTTGAGCGGTTGATTCTGCGATAGGCGAACGAACTGGTATTCTAGTGAATATTTCCCTCCTTGGTGTTTGAACTTCCTCTTCCTCTGGTAGCGAAGGTTCTGGATAAACTTTGCTATTTCTGAGAATGATAGCACTAACATATGCTTTTGGATTTGGTTCAGTGTTGCTAGGAAGACATCCTGGTTGTCTTTCAGATAGAAGTTTTGTAATCTGTCCTAGTTGTATTTCATTGGACTGAAGAGTTGCTTTATGTGTCCTAAACTCAGCTTTGTGTAGACTAAACTTCTCCTCCTATTGTTTATGACGGGAATCTGCTAGAGGCGAACTTGTCTAGTTCTCCTAGTCTATTAGAGGCGAACTTGTTAAGTTCACTTGGTCTCATGTGAGGCGAACTTCTAGTCTATTTGAGGCGAACTTGTTAAGTTCCCCTATTGCAGAGTTTGTGTCTATAAATAGGTGTTTACAGATTCTGTTCAGAGTAGCAGAAGAGTTGAATGATTGTATTTGGTAAACTCTGTGTTTGGTGGAATACAAAGAGAAAGTTGATTTACCTGTTGTTTCTATTGTCAATTCGTATACATACGTTAACACGAAGGATTCCGCACTCCGTGTTATCTAGACGTCCTGTCACGAGATCGATCTGTAGATGAGTCATGTGGACCTAGAAGTGGTATCAGAGCTTTTGCTTATGATTTTTGTTTGATTCTTGGTGATTAGAGACGTTTTTGTGTACAATTTGACAAGCAATTGTTGATTTTTAGATGTTTTTGTATCCATGGAGTTTTCAAGTTCTTGAACTTGATTTTGCTGCTGAATTCATGGATTTGAAGTGGATTTTGGTGAAATTAATCTGATAGAAGTGTTCTAATTCATAAAATACTAAATCCTACGGTCCAATTTCTTCAAATTCCTTCTAATCTGTGAGAAATGATGATTTAGGTGATTTTTGTTCGTGTTTGGGTTGAAGTTCTTCCAGAGTTTGTTACAGCTGAAGCAAGCGAACTTGCTGAGATTTTGTTGCAGGCGAACTTAGCAAGCGAACATATCAAGTTCGCTTCTCTTAGTTTAAGCGAACTTATTTAGTAGGCGAACTTACCGGATTTTCTTGTTTAAGCGAACTTATCAAGTTCGCTTGATATCAGGTTCGCTTGTTTGGCTTTGAAGCGAACTTATTATCTTCGCCTGAGGGGAGTACTTGTTCAATACTTGGAAATTTTTCTGAAAATGGCTAATATGGTGCAAGTGACTAAGATGTTAAATTACGATAATGAGATTGGTACATCTCAGAAACCACCCAAATTGTTAAGTCTTGTAGATTATTCTAACTGGAAAGATCGGTTTGATCAGTTCGTGTCTTTTACTAATACAAGTTTATGGATTCCAATCTTGGAAGGTTATACACATCCGACATATACTTGGATGGGAAAGGATGATGTTCCTAAATCGGTATCTGCGTTAACCACAGAAGAAAAATTATTGTTTGATAGGGAAAAGAAGGCTATGGCTAGTATCCCAATGTCTTGTAGGTCCCGAGAGCCTCGTCGCGCAGCGGAAATAACACGATCTGTTCTGCGATTTGTGTGGGAACAAAGAGAACGAAGCAGATAAAACACGAACAAAGACAACAGATAATGAAACGACACGTAATCCATAACAAAGAAGTCATCCCGTATTACAGACTACATACCGAAGGAGCACACATCTCTCATCTAAGCTCACGATCCAGGGGTCGGGAAAGCTCTTCCCGACCCGGACATCTCTCAACCTTGTTCCAGAAGTTCCACCTACAAATGAAGACAAGTCTTCTATTTATAGGCGAAGGAACACCACCTGCGTACTTGACAAGTACGCAAGGCAAAAGCCTTGCGTACTTACTAAGTACGCATGGTTTGGTCATGCGTACTTGACAAGTACACAAGGCAAAAGCCTTGCGTACTTACTAAGTACGCAGGACCAAACTGATGTGCGGGCTAAGTACTCAGGAACACCCTCCTGCGTACTAGCCACGTACACCGATACATAGAATTTAATCTATAGTTACAAAACATGCTTCTACATGTCTCTTCCTAAAGAAATTTATCATAGCTTTAAACAATTCAAGACTTCTCAACAATTGTGGGAAGCGTTACAAAAGCGGTGTGAAGGTAGTTTGGATGTTAAGAAAAGCAGAAAAGAATTACTGAAGAAGCAGTTCTTAGTATTCAAGCACTTTCAAAATGAATCTTTAGATGATCTTGCAACGAGATTCTATCTTTTGCTAAATGAATTGTCAAATGCTTCAGTGGTTTATGAGACTGAAGAGATAAATGATAAGTTTTTGGAGGCATTACCATCTAAATTTGATGTGTATTCAGTTTTGATAAAAGAGAATGTCAAGTATAAAACTATGTCTCTTGAAGAGGTTATTGGCAAGATTCAATCACATGATTTGAATATGAAGAAGAAGGAAACCAATATGGAGCATATTCAAGATCCTTCAATGTACTTTGCTAAGATTTCTAGCAAAACTGGTGCAGGGGTTACGTTCGTTTCTGGTGATACTCAAGTTTTTTTCTAATGATCATTGTTCTGGGGTTCCAAGTCATTCTGGTTTCTCTGCAAATACAGCTTCTTCATCATCTGGAACACATAATATGAATCAAAAAGTTTCTGATGATTATTTAGCGATGTTTTCTTCTTTTATGGCTTCTTATGAAAGTTTTATTGGAGGAAAGATTCATGATCCAGATGTTATTGAAGAGGATTTCAGAAAAAATGATCTTGTTGATCTGGAAGAGATGAAAATTCAATGGAACATGGCTATGCTAATGCGACAGGCAAAGGATTTTTTGAAGAAGACTGGAAGGAAGTATATCGGTTCTAACAGTCGTTCACGTATGGGATTTGACAAAACCAAAGTTCATTGCTATAATTGTCAGGAGTATGGTCATTTCGCCAAAGAATGTGTGAAGCCAAAAGTTGAATTTGATTCTCAGAAGAAGCCTAATAACTTTCAGAACATTCGTAATCAGTCACATGGCTCCTCTGGCTCTGGAAATTCTAATCATGCATCTGCATCATCTACTTTGGTTGCTCAGAATGATGAAAATTATGACTGGGGTATTCATCTTGAAGATTTGGTTGGTACTTTAAGTCAAGCTTTTGTAGCTGAGATTCATTCTGCAAAATCTGAAGAGTCAACTGATGATGATAGCTCAAGTGATGGTGAGAGTTTACCAAGTGCTGATGAAGAGCATGATCAAGTACAAAACGTTGAGTCTGATATTGCATCTAGTGTATCTGAAGATGATATAGTATTAACTCAAAATTCTTCTGACGGTGCTGATTCTGAAAATATTCAGATTGCAAAAGTCTTCATGGCAGATATGTGAGATCCTTCAAAGGTAAAAGATTCTGTCTGTCACATTTATTGCTCTAATTGTATCAGTATAAAAGATAAACTACAAAAAGTAATGGATGATAACATAAATTTAATTTGTGATATGAAATCGATGCCTTCAGTTAATCAAAAATTGAAAGATAATGATAAATTGTGTATAGATAGATTTGAGTCTTTGAAATGAGATTTGAACTCTTTGGGATTGAAATATAAGGAACAAGCATATCATCTAGATATGGCTTATGCTGTGATTGAGAAGCGAAATGAAATTGTCGCTCAGAAGAACAATGAAATTTCTGATAAAGAATGTGAAGTGATCAAATTACATAGAAAGCTGGAGAATTTTGAAAATTCATCTGTGGTATTGGATTACTTTAATGCTAATGCTGATCCTACAAAGAGGGTTGCTGGAATTGGATTTGTTCCTCCACCATTCAATGCAAACTTTGTGGTTGAACCAGAAATTATTCATGAAGAGGAAATTGATTCAAAGACGGTGTTGAAAGTAAATCTAGTAACTGGTGAAGATATGATGTATGATTCTGATTCTGAGAACGAAGTTTTTGATGATAAAAAGGTTGAAGGAATTCCTAAGAAAGTGAAAATTGTTGAACCAAAGGTGGTGAAACAAGTTACCCGTGATAGATGCATTTTAACAGAACCTGATGAAGTGAAAGTTGATCAATCTAAACTTTCCAAAATGTTACAATCAAGTGGTTTTGTTGCTGCTGGTCATTAGAAGAAGAATTCATCAATGGTGACTAAACAAGTTTTTGTTCAAAAGAAGCCAGTCAACTGTTCAGTAAAATCTTCTGAAGCTTGTTCATCGGAAGGGTCATCAAATTCAAGAAAAACTCCTTATATCAGAAATCATCAAGATAGAAGAGTTTGCTTTCACTGTAATGAGGCTGGTCATATTGTGATTCACTGTCCTTATAAGAATCAAGGCAAATTAAAGAGTGTTTCCTCACAACAACGAGTGGTGACGATTCTGAAAAGACCAAATGTGGGAAAGCCTACTTCTAGTGTTGTAAAGAATGTGCCTTGTCAATCATTTGCTAAATCTTTGGGATTTAAGAAACATGATAAGCATATTTCTAAACCAATTGTTTTTCAAAATAAGTTTGAGATTCCACATGTTGGAATTCCAAAAGATTCTCAACCTGAGGTCAAACTTTCTAGACCACAACGAAGAAGACTTAACAGAAAATTAAAGAAAATTTTGGAAATATCTGAATCTGATAATCATAAATCTAATAATGTTTTTCCAATTAATCATACTGTGTCTTCATTGAGAAGGTCTAATTGTGAATCTTATGTTCCAAAGGTTGATGACAATGTTGATTGTTAACTGCTTGAAGTTGTTTATTTTGATCCATCTGGATGACCCAAGACCACAATGGCTTGGGTTCCTATTTCTAGCTGATTTTCTTTGTTTATGTAGGGGCAACCAAGGTGGACTATCAACAATACATGGTATGTGGATAGTGGTTGTTCTCGACATATGACAGGGAATATTCGTTTGTTGGAAGATGTTATTAATATTGATTGTGGTTATGTCGCTTTTGCTGAAAATATAGGCGGGTACATAACTGGTCAGGGTACTTTGAAGAATGAGAAAGTCAAATTTGAGAAAGTGAACTATGTGGAGCAACTTGAACACAATCTTTTGAGTGTATCTCAAGTGTGTGACAAGAAGTTTTCATTTCATTTCAATGATTCTGAGTGTTATATCTTGAAACGGGGCTTTGTTATTCCTGACGAATGGATTCTAATGAAGGCTCCAAGGAGAAATGACACATATGTCCTAGACATGAGTATTGCTACAACAACGGATTCAATTCCTACATGTTTACTCTCTATGGCGTCTGAGTCGGATTCTATTTTGTGGCACAGGAAACTTTCTCACATCAATTATCGGAAAATGAGTTATCTCGTGAAGAATGAACTGGTTATTGGTGTTCCGAAGATTAAAGTCTCTGTTCCTGATGACTGTATATCTTGCAAGAAAGGGAAACAACACAAGAAGTCCCACAAATCGGAGACAAAGAATTTTATTGTGACTCCTTTGGAGTTACTGCATATGGTTTGTTCGGACCGATTAGTATCAGGAGCATTGGCGGTAAATCTTACTGTCTGGTAGTAACAGATGATTTCTCTAGATTTTCATGGGTTAATTTCCTTGCTTCTGAAGCCGAAACCACAGAGTTGGTACAATTCTTAATCATGGGTTTAGAGAATTTGTGCAAACAGAAAGTTAGAAGAATTAGGAGTGACAATGGCAGCGAGTTTAAAAATAGCAAGATGGGTTTATTTTGTCTTCAAAAGGGAATTCATCATGAATTCAGTGCGCCATATGTACCTCAACAAAATGGAGTTGCTAAATGAAAGAACAAGACTTTGGTTGAAACGGCACGTACGATGCTTGAAGATTGTATGCTTCCAGATACTTTTTGGGCTGAGGCTGTGAATACTGCGTGTCATGTTTTGAACAGAGTTTTGACCGTTAAGTGACACAACAATGCATGCTATGAGTTGCTTAATAATAGGAAGCCAAATCTGGAATATTTACTACCTTTTGGTAATCCATGCACCCTGTTGAAAGTTAGAGATGTCCCAACCAAGTTCAGTGCTAAGGCTTTTGAAGGGATCTTTCTGGGGTATGTTGCAAATTATACTACCAAGAGGGTTTATAACAAAGAGACTCGTCAGGTTGAGGAATGGTTTCATATTGACTGTTCTAATCGGTCTTTACCTCAAATGGCGATTGGACCAGACTGGTCTTTTAATTATGACAATTTATTTAAGTCTTTTCAATTACCTTTTGATATTTATCCTGACAAAGCTGCTGTATTATATGATTCATGTCAGGATGCATAAAATAGTGGTTTTCTACCGACTGCGTTTCCACAATCATCTGTTCCCTCTACATCTGCTCCAGATCCTAATGTTGCTTCTTGTTCGGGAACACAAAAGTCTGATAGTGAGGACGACAATGTTTTTTCCAAGATTTCTCTGCTGATCCTTTATTAGTTGATGAACCTTCTAATTCGACACAGGCTCAGGGGGAGATTCCTATAAATCTGGACTCGGAGATACCAGTTAATCAGGATCTGTCTTATCAATCAGATACAACTCAAGCTGATGTGTTGCCGGTTCCTGAGGTTGCATCAATCAAGGAACTCAAAGCTCATCTCATAACAATATCATTGGAAATTTGCGAGATGGAGTGCAAACATGTTCTATTATTGACAACACTTGCTTTTATACAGGTATTAAGGATACTGGTGTTCTTGATGTGTGCTCACATTTCTGTTTTATTTCTCAGGTCGAACCAAAGAATGTCGAAATGGCGTTACGTGCTAACAATTGGATAGAGGCCATGCAGGAAGAAGTTGCTCAGTTTGACAAACTCAATGTTTGGAATCTTGTAGATCTTCCAAAGGGTGTGTATCCAATTGGTATAAAGTGGGTATTTAAGTGCAAGAAAGACGATCGAGGTGTTGTGGTGAGAAATAAGGTAAGATTAGTTGTACAAGGTTTCAACCAACAAGAGGGAATTGATTACACTAAGGTTTATGCTCCTGTTGCTAGGCTTGAAGCTATACGGTTGTTTCTTGCTTTTGCTTTATACAAAGGGTTTAAGGTGTTTCAATTAGATGTAAAGAGTGCTTTCTTATATGGTAAAGTCAAGGAGGAGGTTTATGTGTGTCAGCCGCCGGGGTTTGAAGATCCAATTAATCCGTCTAAAGTTTTCAAGCTTGATAAGGCTCTCTATGGTCTTCATCAAGCTCCCCGAGCGTGGTATGAAACGGTGTCTACACATCTTATGGATAATGATTTTGTTCGTGGCAAAATTGACTCGACTTTATTCATTAAGAAAGTAGGGGGAGAATATCTACTCGTGCAGATATATGTAGATGATATTATTTCTGGCTCTACAAATGAAGGGTTGTGCAAAGAGTTTGAGATGTCAGCCATGGGAGAGTTATCATTTTTCCTAGGTCTTCAAGTTAGTCAGAAGGAAGATGGTGTCTTTATTCATCAGTCCAAGTATGTAAAGGATATCTTGAGCCGGATCAAGATGGAGGACTGTACCCCATACGATACTCCGATTCCGGTCAATCATAAATTGAATTCTGACCCGGATGGAAAAGAAGTTGATTGCCGACTCTACCGTGCAATGATTGGATCTCTCATGTACTTAACCGCTTAAAGACCATACATAATGTTCATTTTTTTTATTTGTTCCAGATTCCAAGCAAAACCAAAAGAGTCTCATTTGATTGCAGAAAAGAGAATCTTTCGTTATCTGAAAGGAAAACAAAGATTGGGACTATGGTTTCCACATGATTCTAACATTGAATTCAATGCATACACTGATTTTGATTTTGGTGGTTGTTGTTTGGATAGGAAATCTACTACAGGTGGCTGTCAGTTCTTAGGTAATCGTCTAGTTTCCTGGCAATGCGAAAAGCAAACTACGGTCTCCATTTCAACATGTGAAGCAGAATACATTGCTGCTGCAAGTTGTTGTTCACAGATCTTGTGGATCCAACAACAATTAAGAGACTACGGTTTGAATTTTACAGGAACTCCCATGTTTATTGATAATAATGCTACAATGTCTATCATAAATAATCATGTTAAGCACAGTAAAACAATGCACATTGAAATTAGATATCATTTTATCCGTGATTGTGCAGATAAAAGGTTGATTGAGTTGGTGAAGGTACATAGAGATGATAATTTTGCTGATCTTTTTACCAAGGCATTTGATCGTACCAGGTTTGAATTTCTGATCAAAATGATCAGTATGATCAATCCCGAATAAACGTTTTTCAAAAACAATTTTTAATGGGAGATTTTGTTTTTTAAATTTCTTTTATTGCTTTATTACATTTCTGCATTTTAAATTTCAGTCAAAAATTGTTATTTATAAAATTTCAAAACAAAATGAAAAATATAAACTTGACATCATTTGAAGTTAGAGAAGAAATGATAGTATATCAGTGAATAGTTCATTACACATGACCATAATAGACCTTTGATATATGATAGTTTAAAGTAAATTGATTTGATCTAAATTTCAAAGTCTGCATTAATGAGAAAGGATAGTGTTTTGAATGCTCTAATCTTGATAATATGTTTTAATTTGAATATGAGTTTGAAACTTGAATTGTTAATAGACTAGAAGCGTTTTTGAACCAATAGTAGTGTGAAAATTAAACATGATATAATTACATCTGTGATTTGAATCCATTATATGCCTGGGTGTGTGTGTAAAAGATCATTATCAGATAAAGAATATATATGGTTTTAAGAATTTCATAAGACCAATATCGAATTATGTCTTTAGCACAATCTCTTTCAGTTCACTTCACTGCCAATGCCCCGAAAAACATGCAATGTGTTGCTGAACTAAGATATGCTTTCTAACAACATCTGTTGGAACATATATTCACCCTTCGATCAGTTAGATACATCATCTATTCCGATTTTATTGAAATTTATCTAGATAATAGTTGGATCCTCCTACCTGAATCTATTGATTCTCATTTCAAAGCCAATTCATTAGAATCTTTTGATTCTGAATCATCCTGATTCTTATATCCTTTGGGATCTGCTATTCTATACTTGTGCTAATATAGATAATTTCATCTTGGAGATTGATCTAATCTTGTAATAAACTGTGTATGTCTTGAAGATAGTGCAAATTTAAATTTCTGTTGGCATATATGTGGGGTACACGATGTTTTTCATCTAAATGGTACTAACTCACATGAAATTGGAAGAAAAATGCTTATAGTTTCAAATTATATAATATTGACAACTTAAGAATTCATGCTTTGTATTACAAATTCGATATGAATAATTGAGCATTTCATGACCTGCTCTTGTTTACTTTGAAATTTATCGCGTATCATTTCAAGTATTATTCAAATTGATTGAAAAGTTGAAAAGTGAATATGATGGATTTATAAATATTCCTTGCAAAATTACATAAAAATGAAAAAGATACGAGTTACATAAGAATGAGTTTGATTGTTTCATATCATTTTTTTGTGCATATCTTAGGTTACCCATAGTTGATAATAGACTGTGTGATGAATTGCTCATATACTAATATGATTTTCTTGCTCATGATGTTCAACCAAAAATATGTGTTTTAGTTTGTTCATATAAAAACCAAAAATATGTGTTTCAGTTTTCTTAGATAAAAACCAAAAATACGTGATTCCGTTTGTACAGATAAAATCGAAAAATAGTTTGTTTCTGTCTTCCATGAAAATTCTATCTTTTATTAAAATGATTCGGGATTGGATCGGATACATGCTACAGATGGAAGTTCACAATAATGTGACGTGTTGAAAGTTGACGAAATTGTTCAAGGCAAAGGTTTGAAGCGAACATAATATGTTCGCATGTTCCTGATTAAGCGAACTTAATACGTTCGCCTAATCACGCGAACTTAATTGTGTGAATAAATATTTTGTTCAGATGAACTTATCCTTATTACCATTTTCGCCGTGTGAGCGAACTTACTGGGTTTTAGCGAACTTGTGAAATTTTGAATTCGGGTGTTTCGATTTGAAATTTTCGTGTCTGTTTCTAGATCGGCTTTGAATTGCGAGTCTATCTAAGATACTTTCTTGGATTTTTATTCGTTAAATCGATGGGAAATTGCTCCTTTAACCCTGTTTTCTTCGTATTTTGATGTTCATACGCTTGTCTGAGTAAATCACGTTTATCTCGGTGTAAGTCTTGAAATTGAATCTTAATATTGTTTAGTTGTTGTGAACCGATTCTTATACTGTGTTTGATTTGAAAATATTTGACGATTTAAACATTTTGGAATCTGCTGTTGAATTTGTATCGACAAACTGGTTCAGGCGAACTTGTTTACATGTGGCCTTATCCGCAGATCAGTACATCAGCTTACCGTATATCCAACAATTATGGGATACAGTACATCAAGACACAGATGTTGAACCTCACGTCCTTTGTGCGACGGTGAATAATACAGAGGTAGTTATTTCAGTGGAAACTATTCGTGCTACTTTGGCATTGGGAGGTGCTAATGAAGATCCTATGTCTTATCCTGGAACACTGATTATGGTGTGTTTTCAGAGGATTGGCTACAAAGGCATGCCAAATGATACTCAAGCACGAAAAGGTGGTTTTGTTGGAGAATGAAGGTATTTTATGCACGTAAGCATCCAGTGTTTATCTCTAAGAAAGGCTGGTATCGATGGTTTGAAGAGTGCGTTACAAGCTGCAATGGTTGCATTGACCCTGGACAAACGGTTTAAATTTGCTTTGTATATTTATCATGAGTTGGTCATGCAAATCAATCCTCCAGAAGGCCAAGGGTTTCTTATGTACCCTAGGTTCTTGCAAATGATTCTGAACCTTTTAATTCCAGATTTACCACAACATCGAATACATTTGACCTTGACTCCTATGTCCAAAAGAATCTTTACTGATTGTACCAAGGTTAAACAACAAAATGTTGCTTTGATTCTAGTTCTGACTCCTTTGTTTGGTCATTTAATCAATCCTTATTATATTGATCCTAATGATAATTGGTTTCATCCTGACGAGTTAGTTCAAGGACAAGTCCAGAATCAAGTACAACAACCACAACAAGTTCAAGCTCAAGTACAATCACAACAACAAGTTCCTATTCCACAAGAACAGGTTCATATTCATGTTAATGAACCAGTTCAGGAAGACGTTGCTCAAGAAAATGAACAAGATTTGGGTATGAATATGGAAGATTTTGATAATGAAGCTATGAACTCACCCATTCATCAACCTTAAGGGAATGTGGTGGATACGAGTTCCAGTGATACTATTTTACCTGATTCTGAGGCTACTGACTCTGATTCTTCAAGAGATTTTAGCTCAGATCATTATGAGAGACTGGCTACTTTTCCATTGGCAAATGCGGGGAAACGTATTAAATCTAAAGCAAGAAAGCCGAGGCGTAAGTCTGTTCGGAATCCTCCTTCTGGATCAATACTTGGAAAGAGAACATTAATCGATGAGAGCTCGGATGCTGATAGTGATGCACATCCTGTTCCAAAAGCTCAGAAGCTTATGTCTGCTTCTATTGCTGCTGCACATTCATCTCAAGGTGTTGAGGACGCTACTTTTGTTGCATCCTTACTGGTTACACCTCCTTCATCTCCACATCCGTCTCCTGTGATTACTCCTGTTCCTACAGTTTTGAAATTTTCTGCTGGTACTTCAAAGCCTTCTGATTCTGAAATGATTACCTTTCTGGAATCACAGGTGATTGCATTGCATACTCAGGTAGATACTCTTGTGACTACTGATACTCAGAGAAAGTTGGTCTTTCAGGCTCAAGTTACACAGATTGCTGACATGCAGTTATTGGTTTCTAAACTTGTTGAGCGTCTTGACGCTCATGGGGAGTTAAGGATACATGATACTTGTCATGCTGAATCATTCTCACATATTAGGGCCTGAAACATGAATAAAATAAAGTCAACTAAAAAGTTGGTGAGTATAACACAGTTGTATATAAATAGCATATAGTTGAAAACAAATCCTTTACAAGACATGATAAAATAAGGCATTTATGGGGAGCACCTATTGTGTAATCAAGTATAACCAAACCTTTGTAACTAGTATGCAAATTGTGTTGTCGGTATCAATCACCTCCACTTGGGTGGGTTTGTCAGACTCAATAGATCTATCATTGAAAACCGTCGGCTTGTATAGTTAATGATTGCACATAAGTTTTGACAAAGATTAGCACAACTAGCACTCGGGCACAAAGCTCAAATTTTGCACACATGTATGTAAATAGGATTTTGCACTTGTGTTGTTTGTGTAAATGTAAATGTGTATAAAGTTCATGTTCCACCCCAAAAGTGTAAAAGAGTAAAAAGGGTTGTGAATACTCACTTGGTATGGAAGTGTAGCTAACAAAGAGTATAGATAAAATAAGAATCCTTGATACGCACGAGTTAACCTAGATAATAATGTATATTGAATCAAATATGTGCACAAAGTTTAAGTCTAAAAATGAAGGTTGAATTTGTGTATAAAACTATTGATTTGTATTTAAAAGTATTGAATAACATATATAAAGTTTTGAAGTAAATATTTTTGAAACATTTTGATTAAGGTTGGGAATTGAATAGTAAAATAGAATATTTATAAAATCATTGGTTATAAAAATAAAGTATGTGTTAAATGTAATTTAATTAATAAATAAATGTTTTTATTTAAAATGAAGAATAAATAAATAATCTTTATTTATTTATTTATAAAGTATGTAACTTACAAATAAAATATTTTAAATGAAAAGTTTAATAACAAATTTAATTTTATAAAATTTTAATTAAATGATTTTCCATTTATTCCAAGATTAATTATTTGATCTTTTCAAATACCTTTTTATAAAACTAACTATTTTTATTTAAAAACTTAATCTGGAATTTTTACAGATTAAAATAAAACAACAATAATTCTGATCAAAGATTCTGACCTAGACACGACCGTGCCTGGGAAGGACACGACCGCGCTCGAACCACGGGCGCGACCGCGCTAGTCGGGATGCGACCTGGTTTGATCAAACAGAGGCCAACTTGGACAATTCACGAGGCACGACAGTGCCTTAGCTCGGCACGGTCGTGTCTATGATTCTTAGACACAACAGAGATTAGCCCAGAGGGCATGACTAGGTCTGGACAGGAGGACACGACCGCGCTGCTAGTCGGCACGACCGCGCTACATGAGGCACGGCCGCGCTAGATGATTAGCGCGACCGTGTCTCTTCCAAATCAGACACGAATTGAACAAATCTTGTATTTATAGCGTTGGAATTGATAGGGCTTTTGATTACTGAGTTGTTACGAGTCTATTCATATAATTAATTGTATGTAAATCGTGTTTAAGAGTGGAATCGATTAAATCATTTTTATTAAAATAATAGTTCTGATTCGGGATGATTTACATATTATAAGCCCAAATTGATAAGGGGATTTCGATATAGAGACTAATTAAATGAAATAAATGGCTTCAATTACCCTGAATAATCGAGAATCGATATAGGACGGTAGAAGGAGGTTCCGGCAACGGCAAGATTTCTTCCTGGCGTCTTCTGCTGCGATTTCCGGCTGATCCAACCCCTTCAGAAAACTTAGAGATGCTCGGAGGATTGAGTTCCTTGATTAATTGATAGCAACATGATCGAAAAGAATGATTCGAGGCTTGGGAGAAATATTGGACGGTTGTCACACCCCGACCGATGGCGGAATCATCGGGGCGGGACATGTAGACTGTTCATAGCACAAGGTTGACTAAATTGAAATATATTAAAGTCAAATTTCCATTACAAATAATCCAAGTACAAACCAAATCCAAACAAGAAACATAAAACAACTCATAAAATTCTTGATTTAAATTGCTAAGTCCAAATCCTATGTTGAACACGTCTTGAATCAATCTCACATATTGGGGCCTGAAACATGAATAAAATAAAGTCAACTAAAATGTTGGTGAGTATAACACAGTTGTATGTAGATAGCATATAGTTGAAAACAAATCCTTTACAAAACATGATAAAATAAGGCATTTATGGGGAGCAGCTTTTGTGTAACCATGTACAACCAAACCTTGTAACTAGCATGCAAAAATTGTGTTGTCGGTTTCAATCACCGCGCACCATGGGTGGGTTTGTCAGACTCAATAGATCTATCATTGAAAACCACCGGCTTGTATAGTTAATGATTGTACATAAGAGCATACAAAGGTTAGCACACCTAGCACTCGGGCACAAAGCTCAAATTTTGCACACATGTATGTAAATAGGATTTTTGCACTTGCGTTGTTTGTGTAAATGTAAATGTGTAATGTGTAATGTGTATAGAGTTCATGTTCCACCCAAAAGTGTAAAAGAGTAAAAGGGGTTGTGAATACTCACTTGGTATGGAAGTGTAGCTAACAAAGATTATAGATAGCAATTATGATCCTCGAAATGAACAATTTAACCTAAAGAGTAATGTGTATTGAATCAAATAGATGCATAAAGTTTAAGTCTAAAATGAAAGTTGAATTTGTGTATAAAACTATTGATTTGTATTTAAAAAGGATTGAATAAAATATATAGAGTTTGAAGTAAAATATTTTTGAAACAATTTGATTAGGTTTGAATTGAATAATTGAATAAATATATAATTATAGTTTATGAAATAATGTAAATATTAATTGTAATTTAGTATAAATAAATAAATGAGTTTGATTTAAATTGTAAATTAAATAGATAATCATTATCTTATTTATTTATAAATTTTGTAACTTAATTATTTAAAATATCATTTAAGTGTAAGATAGTAAATATGAATTTAATTTTCATAAACTTTTAAATAAATTATATTTATGCATGGATTAAACTTTTAATTCATTTTTGAATACAGGAATCATATTTTTATAAAAACATTTACTGATTAAAATATATAAAATTATAATTCTGTTAAAGGTTCTGAATCTCACACGACCGTGCCTCGGAAGGGCACGATCGTGCTCAAGCCACGGGCGCGACCGCGCTAGTCGGGGCGCGACCGGGTTGATCAACAGGAGCACAATTTAGACAAGTCAACAGGCACGACCGTGCCTTGGCCCGGAACGGTCGTGTCTATGATCTTTAGACACAACAGAGACTAGCCCAGAGGGCATGACAAGGTCTGGACAGGAGGACACGACCGCGCTGCTAATCGGCATGACCGCGCTCTATGAGGCACGGCCGCGCTAGACGATTAGCGCGACCGTGTCTCTTCCAAATCAGACACGAATTGACAAATGCTTGTATTTTAAACGCTGGAATTGTTAGGGCTTTTGATTAATGGGTTATTACGAGTCTGTTAGTATAAATTAATTGTATGTAACTCGTGTTTAAGAGTGAAATCGATTAAATCCTTTTTATTAAAAATATAAGTTCTGATTCGGACGATTTCTGTAATGAAAGCCCAGATTGATAGGGGGCTTTTGATATATGGACCGAAACGAAAGGGAGGGATGATTCAATTACCTCAAACAGAATGGAATCGATAGCGATCGGTAGAAGGGAGTTCCGGCGACGGCGATAACGGCTTCTGGCGACTTCGGCTGCAATTCCGGCTAGGCCAGAGAGTCCAATAATAACAGGGAAGATTGCTGAATAAAATTTATTGATTGCTTGAGAGGAATTTGATCGAATTTTAGGATTGAGCCGTGAGGAAAAGATCGACGGTTTTGAGAGATTTTTGATAATAATAATTGTAATCAACTGAGTTATTTTCTTTATTAATGAAAATGAAACGTAATCGGATTTGAATTTGAATGATCGAGCGTTTTTGAATCTCATTTACGTTTCGACGGTTACGCAGGCGCGATCGTGCCCAAATATGGCGCGACCGTGCCTAGGCACCGGGCGCGATCGTTCCAGTACCAGTCGCGCGATCGTGCCGAGGCACTTGGCGCGACCGTGCCATAACGAAGCACGACCGTGCTAGACTAGGGTTTCTTGACATTTTTCAACTTTAGTCCTTGACTTTTCAGGTTTAATGTGTTTGAATTAAATAGTTTCTTGCATAGTGTTTAAATGTATATAATCGAGCAAAACTTGTAAATTTGTATTGAATCATTGCATTTCGTTTAAGGTAAGCAAAATAATAAGGCAGTGCACAAGTATTGAATTTGAAATTGCATTACATTGAATTGAAATATGAATACTAAATTCAGAGATGTTACAGTCTCCCCATGTTGAGAGAATTTCGTCCCAAAATTTAGCTAGAGGATACAACAGTATTAGTAAAAAGATGAGGGTACTTGAGCTTCATTTGGTCCTCTCGCTCCCAAGTGAACTCAGGACCACGATTAGATTCCCAATGAACTTTGACAATAGGAATGCGACATCGCTTGAGCTGTTTGACTTCACGATCCATAATTTCCACCGGCTTCTCAACGAAATGCATCGTTTCATCAATGCGCACGTCGTCAAGCGGTATATGGAGATTTTCATCGGCGAGACACTTCTTCAGATTAGATAAATGAAATGTAGGATGCACATTTCCAAGAGATGGAGGTAAGTCGAGCTTGTAAGCCACTTTCCCAATCCTTTCAAGGATTTTGAATGGACCAACATAACGTGGTGCTAACTTGCCTTTCTTTCCAAAACAGATTACGCCCTTCCATGGAGACACCTTTAGAAGAACAAGATCACAGACTTGGAATTCCAAGGGTTTTCGACGTTTGTCGGCATAACTCTTTTGCCGACTCCTCGCTACTCGAATATTGTCACGGATTTGAATAAACTTGTCGGATGTTTCTTGAATTAACTCGGGACCGGTGATTTGTGCTTCACCAATCTCGTTCCAACAGATAGGAGAACGACACTTGCGACCATAGAGAGCTTCGAATGGAGCCATGTTGATACTTGTGTGATAGCTATTGTTGTACGAAAACTCAATAAGGGATAAATGTGAATCCCAATTGCCACCAAAATCGATTACACAAGCTCTAAGCATGTCTTCAAGAGTTTGGATTGTTCGCTCGGTTTGACCATCAGTTTGCGGATGGTAAGCCGTGCTCAAATCCAATCGAGTACCAAGAGCCTTTTGGAGAGATTGCCAAAATCGAGAGGTGAACCGAGCGTCTCTATCGGATATTATGTTCACGGGAACACCATGACGGCTCACAATTTCGTCAATGTAGATTCGGGCTAGTTTCTCCACTTTGAAGTCTTCGCGGATAGGCAAGAAATGAGCGGATTTAGTGAGACGATCAATGATCACCCAAATACTATCATATCCACTCGAGGTGCGAGGGAGTTTGGTAATAAAATCCATAGCTAGATTCTCCCATTTCCACATGGGAATTTCGGGTTGTTCGAGTAAACCAGATGGACGTTGATGTTCGGCTTTGACTTTGGAATAGGTTAAGCATTTGGCCACATAAAGAGCAATGTCTTTCTTCATACCGGGCCACCAATAAAGTTGGCGAAGATCTTGGTACATTTTATCCGCACCAGGATGAATAGAATAACGAGTCTTATGAGCCTCGTTCATGATAAATGTACGGAGATCGTCGCGATCGGGAACCTAAATACGGTTCAAGTAAAATAATAAGCCATTGGGTTTTGATTCAAGAAGAAGTTCAACACCACACGACATTTCTTCATACATGTTACCCTCGGTTACCGAGACGTGTTGAGCTTCTAAGATACGGGTTTGAATATCGGTTTGAATACGGGCACAATGAAGCATAACATGGTCCTTTCGACTCAAAGCATCGGCTACAACATTCGCTTTGCCGGGATGGTAACAAATCTCGCAGTCGTAGTCGTTAAGGAGTTCGACCCAACGTCGTTGCCTCATATTAAGTTCTTTTTGGTTGAAGATATGTTGAAGACTTTTGTGGTCGGTGAACACCACACATTTCGTGCCATATAGGTAATCTCTCCAAATCTTTAACGCGAATACGACCGCACCCAACTCGAGATCGTGCGTCGTATAATTCTTCTCATGAACTTTGAGTTGCCTAGATGCATAAGCGATTACTTTGCCTCGTTGCATGAGGACACAACCAAGACCTTGGTTAGAAGCATCACAATAGACAACTAAATCATCATTTCCATCGGGGAGAGTCAATATGGGAGCATTGCACAGCTTTTGCTTGAGGGTTTGAAAAGCTTCTTCTTGTTTCGGTCCCCATTCATAAGTCTTACCCTTGTGGGTCAGAGCGGTAAGAGGGACAGCAATCTTTGAGGAGTTTGAGATGAAACGACGATAATGACCCGCAAGACCAAGAAATGAACGAACTTCGGTAGGAGTCTTAGGGGCATTCCAATTCTTAACAGTTTCAATCTTAGCTGGATCAACATGAATACCCTTGTCGTTGACGATGTGACCAAGAAATTGAACTTCCTTTAGCCAAAATTCACATTTGGAGAATTTAGCACATAGTTGTTCTTTTCTCAAGAGATCCAAAACCAGTCTAAGATGTTCTTCATGGTCGGCTTTAGTCTTGGAATAGATTAAGATATCATCAATGAATACGATCACAAGTTTATCGAGGTACGGTTTGCACACACGATTCATGAGATCCATGAAAACTGCGGGTGCATTGGTTAACCCGAAAGGCATAACCATGAACTCGTAATGACCATACCTTGTTCGGAAGGCAGTCTTAGGAATGTCATCTTCTTGAACACGAAGCTGATGATAACCAGATCGAAGATCAATCTTTGAGAAACAAGTAGAACCTTGAAGTTGATCAAAGAGATCATCGATTCTAGGTAAAGGATAACGGTTCTTGATAGTAAGCTTGTTGAGTTCGCGGTAGTCAATACACATGCGAAATGATCCATCCTTCTTCTTAACAAATAAGACGGGTGCACCCCACGGTGAATGACTTGGGCGAATGAAACCTTTGTCGGAGAGCTCTTGAAGTTGAGTTGCAAGCTCTTGCATTTCGTAAGGTGCAAGACGATAAGGAGCTCTAGCAACGGGGTTAGCTCCAGGTATAAGATCAATACAGAACTCTACTTGACGAACGGGAGGAAGACCGGTTAAATCCTTAGGAAAAACTTCGGTGAAATCCTGAATGATCGGAATGTCTTGGATACTCTTCTCCTTGACATCCTATTGAACAATATGAGCTAAGAAAGCAATGTACTTCTTTCGTAAGTACTTTTGAGCGGTAGTACACGACATCAACTTAAGTCCCTTGCAAGGCTTTTCACCAAAAACCCTTAAGGTTTCTCCCGATGGTATTGGAATTCGGATACACTTTTCAAAGCAAATGACTTCGGCATGATGATTTGATAGCCAATCCATACCTATGATAATATCAAAGCTTCCTAGTGGCATTGGAACAAGGTTGATTGGGATTGAATGGTCATTTAGTTCTAAGGAGCAATCATAAATAATGGAGTCAATTGTAAGGGAGTCACCATTCGCTATTTCAACGGTGAAGATTTTCTCTAATTGGGATCGTGTCTTTGCAAGTAAAGGCTCAAAATTAAGTGACACAAAACTTTTATCGGCACCGGTATCGAACAAAATGGAGGCATATTGACTATTAACAAGGAACGTACAATTAACCACGTCGTTGTTGGCTTGAGCTTCGTTGGCGTTTATATTGAACGCACGCCCACAAGCTCCACCTTGTCTAGCATTTGCAAGTCTTGGACATTGGTCACGAAAATGGTTCGGGTCACCACACTCATAGCAAGCACGCCCATTAGCAATGGTGGGAGCACCTTGATTAGCCACTTGAGGTACGGTTCGGTTTGGAGGATGGACTTGGCCCGCAAGAGCTTTGGCCCTACAAACATTGATAGTATGACCATATCTCCCACAATGAGTACAAAGGCGACATGGGATAGTTTGAGGATGATGATAATTGCAGTTGGCACAAAGAGGGTAGATCCCAACATATGGCTTTTTAGCCGGCGCTTGAACCATAGGTGCAGCTTGGTTGACGGGAACAGCAGGAGTAACCACAGCAAAATTTCTAACCTTCCTCTTTCTATTATTGCGAGAGGGCTCGGTTGCGGCTTCTTTGTTGTGAGTAGGAGGGGTTACGGTTTCAGAAACTTTCTTAGAACCCTTTTTGGTAAGAGTTCCAGCTTTCACATGATTATCAGTTAAGGTAGCGGATAGACGAATAGCATCCTCCAGAGTAGCAGGATTTCTACCTAAGACAGTATCTTGGATTTGTCTTGGTAGCCCACCAATATACTTTTCGACACAACGGGACAAAGGAGTGACCATGTGGGGCACGAGAAGACTCAACTCATGGAACCGAGTTGTATATGCTAAGCTTTCCCCACTATCTTGGACAAGATCCCAAAATTCAGCTTCTAACTTTTTCACTTCATTTCGAGGGCAGAACTCCTCGGTCAAAATCCTTTTGACCTCATCCCAAGGTAAGGCCATAGCTACATCAACACCCCTATTCCTTTTCTCCCCATTCCACCATGTAAGTGCCCGTTTTTGTAGGACACTTGTAGCATGACGAACACGGAGGTTGTCGGGACAGTCACTATTGAGAAAGGTATTATCAATGCTTTCAAACCATTGAAGGAGTCCAGTAGCTCCTTCGGTACCAAAGAACTTGAGGGGATTGCACGAGTTGAAGTGCTTGAAGGTGCATTGAGATGGATTGTTACCACCATTTCCACCATTATTACCACTATTGCTTCCGTTTCCACCATTGTTGCCATTGGTGGCACCATTGGCTTGGGTGAGTTGTGTCACCAATTGGGTAAGAATAGCAGCAATGTCGGTGTTGGCGTTGGTTGAGGGAGCACGACGAGGAGGCATTCTACAGATTTTCACAAGACAAGAAAGATTGTAAGAACTTATGAGATTTGATAGGATTTAATAGAATGAGATAACAAAAATAAAAATAGATATTCTTAGATTGGATTGTACTCAAAAGTGACAAAATCACTTGAATACCATGGCACATTAAGGTTAATTAAACTTATATAATTTTCAAGAAGACATGCTTTAGCCTATAAGTAAACACTCATCTCGGGAATTCCCAGGAAAGGATACGGGTCCCTCGGTTGATTGGGATTTATGCGAAATGCTTTCCTAGACAGAAAACCCAAAATACAGGTGTCACCCTTCCAGATTGCATGTGTCCTCAAATAATTTAACAAGTTTAAAAACCTTAACGAAGAAATAAAAATTTTAGAGATTTTTGCTTCAAGAATTTTTCCACATGCTAAGAAGGATAAAGATAGAAAAGAAAATAGAAATATTATGAGGTTTTAGGATATATGAAAGGATATTATTTATTAAATTATTATTTAAGAAGATCCTACTAAGTCATGGATTTTTAACAAGTAAGGTATCAAATATAATAATAATTAATCATGGTAAGCATGTAGCACATAGCATGTAACACATAGCACAAAAATCATGAAACATAATATAAGTGGGTGTCCTAAAGTTATAGTCTAGGTCAAGATGTCTAATAACCTAATTCCCTATAACCAAGGCTCTGATACCAATCTGTCGCACCCCGACCGATGGCGGAATCATCGGGGCGGGACATGTAGACTGTTCATAGCACATGGTTGACTAAGTTGAAATATATTAAAGTCAAATTTCCATTACAAATAATCCAAGTACAACCAAATTCAAACAAAGAAACATAAAACAACTCATAGAATTCTTGATTTAAATTGCTAAGTCCAAATCCTATATTGAGCACGTCTTGAATCATTCTCACATATTAGGGCCTGAAACATGAATAAAATAAAGTCAACTAAAAAGTTGGTGAGTATAACACAGTTGTATATAGATAGCATATAGTTGAAAACAAATCCTTTACAAGACATGATAAAATAAGGCATTTATAGGGAGCAGCTATTGTGTAATCAAGTACAACCAAACCTTTGTAACTAGTATGCAAATTGTGTTGTCGGTATCAATCACCTCCACTTGGGTGGGTTTGTCAGACTCAATAGATCTATCATTGAAAACCGTCGGCTTGTATAGTTAATGATTGCACATAAGTTTTCACAAAGATTAGCACAACTAGCACTCGGGCACAAAGCTCAAATTTTGCACACATGTATGTAAATAGGATTTTGCACTTGTGTTGTTTGTGTAAATGTAAATGTGTAATGTGTATAAAGTTCATGTTCCACCCCAAAAGTGTAAAAGAGTAAAAAGGGTTGTGAATACTCACTTGGTAAGGAAGTGTAGCTAACAAAGAGTATAGATAAAATAAGAATCCTTGATACGCACGAGTTAACCTAGATAATAATGTATATTGAATCAAATATGTGCACAAAGTTTAAGTCTAGAAATGAAGGTTGAATTTGTGTATAAAACTATTGATTTGTATTTAAAAGTATTGAATAACATATATAAAGTTTTGAAGTAAATATTTTTGAAACATTTTGATTAAGGTTGGGAATTGAATAGTAAAATAGAATATTTATAAAATCATTGGTTATAAAAATAAAGTATGTGTTAAATGTAATTTAATTAATAAATAAATGTTTTTATTTAAAATGAAGAATAAATAAATAATCTTTATTTATTTATTTATAAATTATGTAACTTACAAATAAAATGTTTTAAATGAAAAGTTTAATAACAAATTTAATTTTATAAACTTTTAATTAAATGATTTTCCATTTATTCCAAGATTAATTATTTGATCTTTTCAAATACCTTTTTATAAAACTAACTATTTTTATTTAAAAACTTAATCTGGAATTTTTACAAATTAAAATAAAACAACAATAATTCTAATCAAAGATTCTGACCTAGACACAACCGTGCCTGGGAAGGACACGACCGCGCTCGAACCACGGGCGCGACCGCGCTAGTCGGGATGTGACCGGGTTTGATCAAACAGAGGCCAACTTGGACAATTCACGAGGCACGACCGTGCCTTAGCTCGGCACGGTCGTGTCTATGATTCTTAGACACAACAGAGATTAGCCCAGAGTGCATGACTAGGTCTGGACAGGAGGACACAACCGCGCTGCTAGTCGGCACGACCGCGCTACATGAGGCACGGCCGCGCTAGATGATTAGCGCGACCGTGTCTCTTCCAAATCAGACACGATCTGAACAAATCTTGTATTTATAGCGTTGGAATTGATAGGGCTTTTGATTACTGAGTTGTTACGAGTCTATTCATATAATTAATTGTATGTAAATCGTGTTTAAGAGTGGAATCGATTAAATCATTTTTATTAAAATAATAGTTCTGATTCGGGATTATTTACATATTGTAAGCCCAAATTGATAAGGGGCTTTCGATATAGAGACTAATTAAATGAAATAAATGGCTTCAATTACCCTGAATAACCGAGAATCGATATAGGACGGTAGAAGGAGGTTCCGGCGACGGCAAGATTTCTTCCCGGCGTCTTCTGCTGCGATTTCCGGCTGATCCAACCCCTTCAGAAAACTTAGATATGCTTGGAGGATTGAGTTCCTTGATTAATTGGTAGCAACAGGATCGAAAAGAATGATTTGAGGCTTGGGAGAAATATTGGACGGTTTCTTGAGAGGAAAACGAAATTGGATTGATAAAAATTGTAATGGACTGAGATATTTTCTTTGTCAAAGAAAATAAAATGTAATCGGTTTCGAATTTCAAACGATCGAGCGTTTTGAAACTGCATTTACGTTTCGACTGTTACGCAGGCGCGACCGTGCCTAGGCACCGGGCGCGATCGTTCCAAAGCAAGTCGCGCGACCGTGCCAAAGCACTTGGCGCGACCGTGCTAGGACGAAGCACGACCGTGCTAGACTAGGATTTCTTGATATTTTTCAACTTTTGTCCTTGACTTTTCAGATTTGGAAAGTTTGATTAACATAGTTTCTTGTATAGCGTTTTAATTGTATATGATCGAGTAAAACTTGCGAATTTGTATAGAATCCTTGCATTTAATTTACGGCGAGAAAATATTAAGACAGTGCACGGGTATTGAGTTCGAAATACATTACATTGAATTGAAATATGAATACTAAAATCAGAAATGTTACAGGTTAAAGCTTGTCAATTAGTCGTAACACCAAATTTTCTGGCGGTATTGAAGGATGAACAAGCTGAAGCGTTGCAGGACGAGAGGTTAAAGGAAGAGAGGTTCTTTGGTCAGCGTGAGTTACTGACTGAGAATAGTTAGGGGGTGTGGGTTAAGGGTGACCGTATTTGGATACCGAAATTCGAAGGGTTTAGAGAGAAAGTACTCGACGAGGCTCATAAGTAGAGGTATTTGATCCACCCAGGGACGACAAAGATGTACCAAGATATGAAAGGGAATTACTGGTAGCCGGGAATGAAGTATGACATAACTCAGTATGTGAGTAAATGCTTGACATGCTTGCAGCTCAAGGCCGAGCATCAGAAGCCTTATGGACAAATTCAACCGTTAGAGATTCTGAAATGGAAATGGGAGCACAATACAATGAATTTTCTTACGAAGTTGCCCAAGACGGTAAAGGGGCAAGATACTATTTGGGTAGTAGTCTATCGGTTAAGTAAAACCACTCATTTTGTACTGATTAGAGATACCTTCTCTTCAGAGAGGTTATCTGTGGTGTTTGTGAATGAGATTGTTGGAAGACATGGGGTGCCGATTTCTATTGTATCCGACCGAGATACGAGATTTACGTCGATGTTTTGGAAGAGTTTTAATGAGGCTATGGGGACGAGATTACATATCAGCACGGCGTATCATCATCAGACTGACGAACAGTCGGAGCGGACGATACAAACCTTAGAAGACATGCTCCGTGCATGTGTAATTGTTTTAGATGGTGCATGGGATAGTCACCCACCGTTGGTGGAATTTTCTTATAACAATAGTTATCACACAACTATTGGAATGCCACCGTACGAGATGTTATATGGAAGGAAGTATAGGACCCCGGTGTGTTGGGTAGAAGGAATTAGGGAGTTTAGACGTTGTGAAAGAAACTTCAGAGAAGTTGGAGATGGTGAAGCTTAGAATGAAAGCCGCTCAGGATCGGTAGAAGTCTTATGCCGACAAGAGATGGCGACCTATACAGTTCAATTAAGGGGATTTTGGTATGCTTAAGGTATAGCCCTGGAAGGGCATTATTCGTTTCCAGAAACGGGGAAAGCTTAGTCCGTGGTATATCGGACCGTTTATGACTGAGGAGCGTATTGGTAGTGTTGCCTACCGACTGTTGTTGCCAGAAGAACTGGCAGGGATACACCCAACCTTTCATGTGTCCCATTTACGGAAGTGTTTGGCTGACGCTACAGAACATGTGCCGTTAGATGACATCGTGGTAGATGATAAGCTAAACTATGTGGAGGAACCAGTGGCTATACTGGATAGAAAGGAAAAGAAGTGTATATGTCTATATATTGTTGTGTATAGTGGATGGAAGTTTAAATGGAACCTAACGAGATATATCCAAAGGCGCGTAAGCGGGGTTCGTTTATATGTAAATAAATATAGGGAATTAGCATTTAAATGCCTAGATTTCGACGGGTTATGTCTAGTAACGCAAAAGGGTAAAACGCGAGGGACCAAAGATGCGAAAAACGAAGCGAGTCCCATAGGCAAAACCCTATAAGCTGTTGACGTGAAGGGGGGGAGCCCCATTCACCCATTTACGGCCGCAAGCAATGAAGGAGCAAGAGGAGAAGGGAGCCGAGCCTATCTTCACGTTTTGCATCCGATTTGAGGTAATTATTCGTAGCTTTGATCATCCGTTACGTGTTATGATCATCAGATTGTTTTCATGATCGTAGGATTTGAAAGAGGAAAGCATTTGAGAAAGACGAGTTTGTGGTGATTCGGTTCCCATGAATCATTTGGCTTAAAGGTATAAACTCGTAACCCAAACTCGTTTTGATATTGTTTTCATAAGGGGAGGTGTTACAGGCACGGAGGAGTCGGCCGAACCCTTTTGGGGTGGTCGGCATGTGTTTCTTATCAATGGAAAGGGTCGGCAAAGGATTTGAAGGTGAACCGTGAAGCGGGAACGACCCGGGAGCCGCCTTGAATGACTGTGGTGGCGTTGGGATGTCACGGCAGCGCTGGGGGAGGCCGGAAGGGGTCGCGCAAGGCTGGCCATAAGGCCATGGGTAGTCGGGGTTGGTGGTTAGCAACGGTAGGTGTAACCGGGAAGCCGTAATTGAAGCCGAGATCATCCGAAGCGTGTTCGGTGACTGTTTTAACCTAACGCGAGGTGCATGGGCATGCACGGGTGATCACGTGAGGCTAGGTGTTGTGCATGGCAACCTGCGGGGGTACGTTGGCCTTGCATGGTGTCAGTTTAGTCGAGCGAGTAAATGTTGAGTCACGTGTATTGAGTCACAAATTGTGTGTAGGATAGGTACGAGGTTGAAAGGTGAGCACGAGAAGTTAGCGGGTTCTAGAGATCGAAGCGTGTCAAGCATAGGTGAGTTTCTATCGCCCACTTTTAAACGTTATATTTGTTTGGGCATGAATACATGTGAAACGTGTTTTTAGTAAATGCATACATAGACGATACTTTTGGTGACGAAATATATATTTTAAAATAATCGTTAGGCTTGCATGTGTGTACGAGTTTTGGTTCATGTACGTAATGGTCGTGACGGGTAAACTGGAGTATGTCTAGCCTTAGTTTTGATATTAAATGTTTTTATATCTTAAGGCATAAATCTTTGTGAGGTGAATGTTTTAGTATTCAAGAGCATGAAAGTGTTTTGTGATAAAAACACGTATGTCGTTAATTAAATTGTTTATGTGTAGAGTTATTTGTGTCACCTACCTAATCGGCATGGCGGGAGACCAAGAGTAAGCATGTTATTGTGTTGACGTTAGTTAATGGGTTATTGTGTTGATGTTAGTCAACGGGTTATTGTGTTGACATTAGTCAATGGGCTATTGTGTCTGATGGCGGTTAGGCGGGAGATCGTGTTTACTTGTGTCTTCAGACCAGACAACTTGATATACTTGTGTGTTTTTGGTTATATTAATCTGATCTTTGAGAACCATGAAATTGAGAAAAAAACCTTTTGTGATATAAACCATTTTGATAACGGTTTTGGGATTTAATATTCCTTAGTAAATTACTATAGAACTCACTCAGCGTATCTGATTTTTTAAGCATGTATTTCATGTAATGAGTAGGTGTGAGCTGGCGGCTTCTGGATTTGGTTCCTGTGTGGGTGTGATGACATTTAGTAGTTTATTCCGTTGAGTTGTTTGAATATTAGTACTTGATTTGAATTATGTTCGGGTCGGGTCGTTGACCATTGTTGACTATTTAATTTTCACTGCAATGAATTGAGTTTAGTTTGATGTCTATTATGACTACTTAGCTTGCGTTTTAGCCCACAAGTAGGGTTCCCGGGTTTGGGGCCTTACATATTATGTCTAGACTAATTATGATTTTATGTGCACTAATTTGGAATGTGTTAACTTGTAACAAGTTATTTTGAATAAGCATTCCAATTCTATGAGTAACCGAGTTAGTGTCTACTCTCTATGATAATTGATGATGAGCCTACGTAATGCCAATGGGGTACTATGCCAAAAATATAATTCAAGATATTAAAAGTGTTACCCAAAACCTATATTAATTCATAACAACGCAAAATTAATATTCATGCTTCATCAGATAAAGAATCCGAGTCAATTCATAATTTATTTCATGAACGTAGACAATATCCTTTTATACAAATATATATATAAATATATATATGAAGCAATCCATAACATATAAAATCCTATCTCATTAATTTAATTCGTTTAGTATACTTACGATGGAATACACAATTAATTTTTATAAAAATAGATACACTTATACATTTTTCCATCCATGATAACCCAAACACTTGTTATTAAATCATACAACAATTATACAAGTGTCTAAACTTATATATCTTATGTATTTGACATAAACTTATATAAAACCTAAGAATGCATACATATTTTTATAAAGCTCAAGATTTTTATAAAAAACAAATACACATGTGCATCAAATCTCCACCCTTGTCTTTACCCCCTTTGTCCTCACCCCCTCTCCCCCCTATTTCGGCTTCAACCCACCCTCAACCCCTCACCATGTTTTGATTTTTCTCACATGTGCAATCCTACACAAATTCTCATGATTGACTAGAATGATTATAGTGTTAGCTGTGAGATTTTGATGCTATAAATAGAATCACTTGGCAAATGAAAACATTGCACCAAGTTCACCACACAACTCTCTCCCTCTGTTTTCTTGTTTCCACCGAAGACATGTTGAAGCAATTCTTGTGACAATCACTCTGAAGCTATTTACTCTAAAGTTGTGTAGACTTCTCCAGAGCTGCTGTCAAGGGGGAGTTTGTTGAAGCAATTCTTGTGACAAGCACTCTGAAGATTGTTTTTTACTTTTTATATTGTCCTTATGTATTTGTATTTGTATATCAACATCAGTATGATTTGGTTTATTGAGTTGTAATCATGTTCGCAGGTACGTGTTGTTGTATTCGTCTTTGTTAAGTGTTTTGCGCACTTGTATGTGCGCAGGAGATAGTTCCTGCGTACTTAGCAAGTACGCATGAACACCTTTGCGTACTTGCTAAGTACGCATGAGCAATTGCCCTGCGCACTTGCTAAGTGCGCAGGCATCAGGTCTTGTATAAATATGAATGCTTGACAGGAGATAAGTACGCAATCATAGGCATTCAAATTAGCGAATACGCAGAACTTTGTAATCTCAGAACTTCTCTCTGTAACCTTCAAGTGTTTATAATAGACGAACGTTTATAGTGATTATCTTATCTGTTGACTATTAGACCCACTTGCATGTGACGATCCGCCACACCCGAGGGACCTATAAGTGGTATCAGAGCTTTGCTCTTGATTTCGAGTGTTGTGAGTGAGTTTGGAGAGTTTTCTACAGAGTTTTACAAGCAAAAGGAGGTGTTTTTGTTGATTTTTGTGATAAAATAGGGGTAGCTCTTGAGCACTATTTTAGAAGCAAAAATCACTTAAAACCCGACTTTTGTTGTGTATTTTGAGTGTTTTGAGCATCAAAGGTTGGTTAGAAACAAGTTTCTGACCCTTTGGCTCACTTTGATTGTTCATCCGTCCGATTTTTGCCATCTCCGGTGTGTTTTCCAGACCGGAATAGTTTGGTGAGAGTTGGTGAAAAGGTGTTCTGCGTACTAACCATATCTAGCAAAAAGTACAGTCTTGCTGCGTACTTACTAAATACGCAAGACTAATCTCTTGCGTACTTACTAAATACGCAAGACTAATCTTGTGCGTACTTAAGTTATATCCTGCGTATTTATCATTTACTCCTGCGTACTTATCAAGTACGCAAGAGCAAATCTTAAATACGCAAGACCATTCCTCTAAGTGCGAAAGGCCAATATCAAGTGCGCAAGTATATCTGATTTTTCTGAAATTTGACTAAGTGTTCACCATGTCGAATCTTCAGAACCTTGGAAACCTTTTAAACTATGATAATGAGATCGGTACTCCTCAGAACCTTGACAACTCTAAGGATCTTTGGAAGGCACTAGAGAAAAGATTCGAGGGGAATAGTGATATCAAGAAGAGTAAACGGGATCAACTCAGGAAGCAGTATGAATGCTTCAGATTTTTGAAGAATGAGTCTTTGGATGACCTCATCTCTAGATTCTATCATCTGTAGACAGAATTGAAAGCCTTTGAGCTGAAGTATCCCGATGAAGAGTTGGTGGAAAATTTTCTGGATGCTTTGCCACCCAGGTTTGAAATGTACACAACCCTGATGAGAGAGAATCCAAAATTCTATGAGATGACAGTGGAGGAGGCAATTGGAAAGGTTCAAGCTCATAACACGAACCTAAGAAAGAAGGAGAGCTCAGGAAGACCTCAGATACAAGACCCTTCTATGTATCATGGGACGTCTTCTACAACCAAGTCATCGGGCTCTGGAATTGCCCTTTTCTCTAGAAACTCTACTGAAGAAGACCACTCAACTAGTTGTGGTGGTCACGCATGCTTTGCATCTGGATCAGGTTCTGGATCTCATCAACAACATACCTCAAGAAATCCTCCCGCTACAACTTCAGCTAACCAATCAGCTATAGCCAAAATAGCTGAAGATCATGTAGCACTATTTTCATCTTGTATGCTGGCATACGAGAACTTCATAGGTGGCAAGCTTACAGATCCCAAGACGATTGAAGAAGATTTTAATCAAGTGGATCCTGATGACATGGAGGACATGGATATTCAGTGGAATATGGCCATGATACTGAGGAGAGCCAAGCGTTTCCTGAACAGAACAGGAAGAAAGTTCATTGGCGGGCATTCTAATGCCAAGGTTGGTTTTGACAAATCCAAGGCCAAATGCTATAAGTGTCTAAACTTTGGACACTTTGCTCGTGAATGTCAGAAAGACAGAGCACCGGCTTTGGGTTTCACCAGACCTAGCCAAGGAAACAGCCATGGTTACAACAACACAAACAACCACAATCAAAGTCACGGTGGCTCATCCAATGCACTGGTAGCTCAACAGGACGACAGCTTTGATTGGGGTGTTCATCTGGAAGATGCCATCATTGCACAAACTCAGGTTGGTCTCATGGCTGAGATCATGGAGTTGATGGAAGCTGAGAAAAAGGAAGCTGAGGAGAAGGAAGTTGAAGAAAAGGAAGCTTCTGTAGCTGATCAAGAGGAATCTACTACTGCTGTTGCTCTCATGGCTATTAGAGAGGCAACTAGTTCATCAACTGAGGTAGATTCTAATCCTTTTTCTGTTATTTCTTGTTCTAAATGTCTATGCTTAAAACTTGAAAATTCCAAGCTACAAGACAAGGTCGAACCCCTTCGCATTGCAGCTCTAAGTTACAAAGAAAATGAAAAATGTTTTAAAGATTCAATTGAAACGTTGAAAAAGGAAAAACGTGAGTATTCACTGAAAATGAGCGATCAACAGCTTCACTTGGATATTGCATACAAGGGGTTGGAGAAAAGGAACAATGAAATTAACAAGCTGCAAAATGAAATATTGCTGTTGAAATGTTCTAATGAGAAGTTGAAAAACTTTCATTTTGTGGTGGAACACTACGAATCTGTAGTGAGGCAAATGAATGGCTTAGGGTTGGGTACTAATGCCATTCCTCCACCAGTTAGCGGGAAGTTTGTCAACAACTTAGTAGACATTGATCTAACTTGTCTTGATGAGTCCTCAGGAAAGGATGATTTCTCTAAAAGGGATGATTCCTCAAGTAAGGCCAACTCCACATCTGATGAGGAGTTCTTTAATGCTTCTAATGATGGGTCGGTTAACACCAGCCCTGAAGGAGTAGTATCTGAGGAGTTGTTATCTGAGCAGAAAGTCAAGAAAAACATTATCACTAATAGTGATAATTGTATTTTAACTAAACCCAATATCATTGAATCTAATGATAAATTAAAGGTAATGCTTTATGGGGGCTATAAAAATCTCAATCAAGTAAAAAAAGAGGCTTTTTCAGCTCACTCTGGGCTTGGTTACAAAGAAAATTTGCAAAAATACTATACTCCCAAGAACCAATCTGTATCGGGTAAGACTCTTGTTCACAAACAAACTCCTCCTTCTCATCATGCTGAGTCATCTAATGCCATATCTAATGAGCCTTACAGGAGAACTTATACAGACAAGAGAACTTGTTTTCACTGTGGTATGGTTGGTCACATTTTTGTGAACTGCCCTTCTAAGAACCAAGGGAAACGGCCTATTGTTTCACAACCGACTGTCATCCGTAAGTCACCACAAGTGATCCATCCCAAAAGTCCAAAAGCAAATGTGGTGAAACCACCAGTAAAACCGATGGTAAAGCCAAAGATAACCTCTAAGGCTAAACCATTTGTTTCAAGGAAGGGAAAGCAACCCCTACACCTTGTGTATCTACCTCTGGTAGTATACCTACTGGTGAGAAACCTGTGGTGAAACTCTCTAAGCCACAGAGGAGGAGAAGGAATAAGAGGTTGAGAAAGCTAGAACAGCTGACTGCAGTTCAATCAGGTGAAGCTTCCACTAGTTCACCTGCTGTTGTTGAACATAAGTCTACTGTTCCAGTTAAGAAACAGAAGAGGTCCTGGACTAACAAATTCAAAAATTCTCAATCTCCTAGTCCTAATCCTTTTAAAGATTCATCCATTTCGAACAGTCATCACGACTGTGAGTTAAAAGAGGTAGTTTATTTTGAAAAGGATGGACGACCCAAGACCACTTTGGCTTGGGTCTCCAAAACTAACTAATTCTTTTTGTGACTCGTGCAGGGATGTCCGAAGGGTACTATGTCTAAAAGCTGGTATAGATAGTGGAAGCTCCCAGCACTTGACAGGAAACATGGCCTTGCTTCAAGACGTGAAACCATTCAGAGGCGGCTATGTTGCCTTTGATGGAGAGAAAGGCGGTAGTGTCAAGGCGTGGTATCAAATGGTTGTGTCAGTTTTGACAGTGTCAGTTTTTGCGAGCAGCTGAAGCATAACCTGCTGAGTGTCTCCCAAATGTGCGACAAGGAGTACTCGGTGATGTTTGATAAGAATGAATGCTTGATTCTCAAGCCTGGTTTTGAAGTTCCTGAAGACTGGATTATGATAAGAGCGCCAAGGACAAACGACACCTATCAGATTGATATGAGCGTGGCAACAACCACCGAATCAGTTGCTACTTGTTTGCTTACCAAAGCGACAGAGCTTGACTCTATCTTGTGGCATAGGAAACTCGGACATATTTCTTATCGTAAAATGAATCATCTAGTCCGAAACGATTAGGTAACCGGGGTTCCTAAGCTGAGATTTACCATTGCAGATGACTGTATGCCTTGTAAAAAGGGCAAACAGCAGCGGAAGTCTCATAAGCCCAAGCTCCAAAACTCCAGTGATACCCCTTTGGAGCTATTACACATGGATCTGTTTGGCCCCATAAGAATCAGGAGTATTGGAGGTAAGGACGAGACTGCTGATATTTCTCACATTTTTCTTGGGTGAATTTTTTAGGTACTAAGGACGAGACTGCTGATATTCTTCAATAGTTGATCCTGAGCTTGGAATCTCTTTGCAAGCTGAAAGTTAGAAGAATAAGGAGTGACAACGGAACTGAGTTCAAGAATAATTTGAAGGAACTTTTCTATCTCAAGAAGGGGATCCGTCACGAATTCAGCGCCTCGTACACACCACAGCAGAATGGAGTTGCAGAACGGAAGAACAGAACACTGAATGAGACTGCAAGGACTATGCTGTCGGATGCAAAGCTTCCTGTCACTTTCTGGGCAGAAGCAGTTAATACAGCTTGTCACGTCTTAAACAGAGTTCTGGTTGTGAAAAGACACAACAAGACTTGTTACGAGTTGATCAACAATCGACTTCCCAATCTTGATTACCTAGTTCCTTTTTGGTAGTCCCTGTTCCTTGTTGCTATAGTACAAAGACCGCCAGTCTAAGTTTCATGCAAAAGCGGTGGAAGGCATCTTCTTAGGATACGTTGCCAACTCGCCTTGCAAGAGAGTGTACAATATAGGAACTCGTACTGTAGAGGAATGGTTTGAAGTGGATTGCAGTAAACACAGCATTCCACCAGAACCAACAGGTCTAGCTTGGGGTTTTGATTATGATGCGATATTCAAGTCATTCAATCTTCCTGATCTATCTGCAGTTGACGCCGCAAATGTTTTTGAATTATTGGGTGACGGCGATGACTCCAGTTTCTCTACTCGTGCTACTGTACCGATTGTAACTCCGGATTCCAATGCTGCATCTGCATCTGGAACTCTTAATGGTGATAACAGGGAAGATGTTCATGTTAATGGAGATGACTCTCAAGCTATTCCTAACACAACTGTAGGAAATGAAGCTCCAGCTGATCCAATTAACATTGAATCCTCTTCTTCTGGAACACAAGAAATGGGGGAGTTAAGCACAAATCTCGATTCAGAAATTCAAGAACCGAATGTACCGTAGACGAGAGTGCATAGGAATCATACAATCGACAACATTATTGGTGATCCTTATGCCGGTGTTCAGACTCGTCATCGAACTATCACTGAGAACACTAGTCTTTACTCAGAGATACTTGACACTGGTGTCATGGAAACATGTCTGCATGCTGCATTCGTGTCCCAGTTAGAGCCGAAGAATGTGAAGGAGGCTCTCACTAACAACTGTTGGATTGAGGCGATGCAAGATGAATTGTCTCAATTCCAAAAGTTGCACGTGTGGGATTTGGTTGACTTGCCAAAAGGCTTTCAGCCAATTGGAACCAGATGGGTGTTCAAATGCAAGACGGATGATCGTCATGTGGTTGTGAAGAACAAAGCAAGATTGGTTGTTCAGAGTTTTTACCAATAAGAGGTCTTGGATTACACGGAAGTATATGCCCCAGTTGCTAGAATTGAGGCCATTCGACTGTTCTTGGCTTATGCCACATATGTCGGCTTCAAGGTCTATCAACTTGATGTGAAGAGTGCTTTCCTATATAGAAAAGTTCATGAAGAGGTCTATGTCACTCAACCTCCCGGATTTGAAGATCCGCATAATATCAATAAAGTGTATAAGCTCGACAAAGCACTTTATGGTCTTCATCAAGCACCGCGGGCATGGTATGAGACATTATCTAAGCATCTATTGTCTAATGGTTTCGACCATGGACAGATTGACTCGACCCTCTTCATTAGGAAAGCAGGAGGTGACATTATTCTTGTACAAGTCTACGTCGACGACATTATTTTTGGATCTACCAATGAAGGGATGTGTAGGGAATTCGAATAGGTGATGAAGTCCAAGTTTGAAATGAGTAACATGGGTGAATTGTCATTCTTCCTGGGTCTGCAAGTCAGTCAAAGAGAGGATGGGATTTATCTACATCAAACAAAGTATGTGCAGGACATCTTGTCAAAATAGAAGATGAATGATAGCAGTACTTATGGCACACCAATCCTAGTCAATCATGGTCTGCATCCTAACAAAGATGGAAAGGATGTGGATTGCAGATTATACAGTGGGATGATCGGATCACTTATGTATCTCACAGCTTCAAAACCCGATATAATGTTTGCTGTGTGCTTGTGCTCAAGGTTTCAGTCTCAACCAAAGGAGTCACATATGATAGCCGTGAAGAGAATTTTCAGATACTTGAAAGGGAAACCTCGATTGGGTCTTTGGTACTCTAAGCAGCAGTCATTTGACTTCAAAGCCTATACTGATTCAGACTATGGCGGTTGTAACCTTGATAGAAAGTCAACTTCTGGCGGATGTCAATTCTTAGGAGACAGACGGGTTTCCTGGCAGTGTAAGAAGCAGTCAACGGTTTCTGTCTCAACTTGTGAAGCAGAATACATTGCTGCGGCGAGCGGTTGCTCTCAGATATTGTGGATTCAATAGCAATTGGGAGACTACGGCTTAAACTTCTGAGATTATAAAGTTATGCGTATTTGCTAATTTGAATGCCTATGATTGCGTACTTATCTCCTGTCAACCATTCCTATTCATTATCACCTATATAACTTCGCTTGAACTCCTTTTATGTATATTCATGCATTTATTTGAGTTCTTTATCATCATACAAGAACCTATATATCTTAAAATTATTGTGTTATAATCATGGACATGCATCATTTAGTCTAAAATAAAAGAACGTGGAACTTTAGTAAACCCGATAAAATACCGTTAGCACCCGGAACTAAACGACTATATTTTTGGAAAGTTGGTTACTAAAATAAACATAAACATAAGTCATACGTTAAGTACTAATAAATGGATAACCTAGTGGGAAAATATAAGTTTCAAAGGCCAAGCCAAGTGTCTAAACCGGTTAAACCGTCCACATTTATGCAAAAAAGGTATAAAAATGCATAATACAAGTCTACTTATTTAATTACCAAAACATTATTATTTTCTCTTTAAGAGTGTTAAACCTATCACATATAATAATACTAAAATGATTTCGAACGATAAAACGTTCCCTAAATTATTTTAAATTAGTTACGACGTAAAAACGTCGAATTATTTATTTTTTGACGACAAATCTTAATTATTTATTACCAAAGTTTTCTTTCAAAAAGCATAGTATAAATATGACTTACTTATATTAGAAATAGTACGTTTATTCAAAAATGAGATATTTTATACGACGTGTCTTAGTCAAATTTGTGACACCCGACAAATTCAGGTTAATATCCGTACCCGACTAAAACATAGGTTATAGTATATGACATGCATAACACTTAATTTTATAGTAATTAAGTCCACTTCACACTTAGCGAGTCAATCCGTTCACACGTGTCGGTAATCAAGAACATTACCGGGTCAAACACTCGTCCTACAGCACAACCGTTGGTGATAATTTGAAACAAATACCTACACATATAATCTGTGCATGTAAATTATATGTCACACTGTGATATAATTAATCATGCCTACATGAATTTTTCGATAATTTATAGAAATACTTTTATTTTCGGCACGGTCTTGTAGACACGCAGTGTGCACTAGCTAGGTGAATAATTCTAAGCAGACACTTAGACGTATATTTGGTGTACACAAATTTCATGTAATATTGTGATATGTTATTTTAAGTCTCTATGAATTTTTCTGGAATTTTTTGAGAAACTTTCTGTTTTAACACAGTCTAACCAGTCTGGAGTATGTACCGACAGTATCAAATAAAAATCTGAAAATTTTACATGTTAAACATACCAACATGAGTCAAAATATTTTTAAATAATTTCGTTCATACCAATTCGGGAATTACGTCAATAAATCGGTGACTATTCGTTTTCCACCACTTGGTATCCCAAGACCGTATAAATACCCCTTCCCCCTATTTCACTCTTTCACTCTCTTCTCTCCCTCTCCTTGGTCGAGAACAACCACACCACCACCATCTTCACCATTTTTCCATTCTTTGACCTTGTTTTCTCCAAATTCAAGCATTCAACATCAAGAATCAAGCATTTGCAAGAAGATTCATCCACCATTCCATCCATTTTCATGTTTGGTAAGATAAAAACCCACCTTTTTCTCCATTTCATCTTCATGTTCTTATGAACATGCATCCAAAGAAAATTTGTTTTCATGAAAGTTTAACCATGGATTCTTGATTAAAAAGAGTTTTATAACTAAAATGGTGCATATTGTTGGTGGTTTTGGACTCGGGTTTTGTTCTTAGGCTCGGTTTTCATATAAGAAAACTTTATTGTATGAGTATATGTTAAATGATCTGTTCTTGATGATTTTATGATGGTTTATGTTGTAGTAATAGTTGTAGATGAATAATATATGCAAACCTTGTTGTAAAAAGTGTTGCATGATACATGCATGTTCGATTTTGCAACTTTAGGAAACTTTAATTTTGGGTTTCATGTTAGATGCCATGTTAGGGTGATTTGATGATGGAAAATGGTTGGATATGCATAAAGAATGGATAATATGTGTAGATTTGCTAGCTAGAACTTTTGGTCATATGAGATTTCGTGCTCGGTTCTATTTATAATAAATTTAATTTTTGGGTTTTCGTTAGAAGTGGTTATGATGTGATTTGTTTGGTGGAAATGAGGCATAAACACTAGATATAGAGATTGTATGATTTTTTTTTTTGGTAAAATCACTTGTCCAATATGCTTTTAGGCTCGTTTTCTATTTTTAGAAACGATATTTCTTGACATGTATGAAAACTTGATGTTTGGGTGTATTCAAAGCATGAAACTAGTGTATTGAACATTATGGAAGAATGATTGACAGAAATGATAAGTTAAAATGCATGTGTAGGAGTTCTATTTTTCATTGTTCGGTTTCTAAATAAGCAAACTTTAATTGTCCAAAAGATGTGTTTACAAGTTGTTAATATGATTAAAAGGTTTAAATGGCCTACTAAATCTTAATTAAGTGCGTTGTGTGGTAATATATGATGTTTATCCATAAGCTTGACAATTTGACATGATCTTGCTATAATAGGAAACTTTAATAATCTGAAACTCGCATGTTTGTCTATTTTTAGCAAGTAAACATTGAAAAGTTCTATATGTGTTATAACATGCCTAATTGCACGTGTGAACTTTAACTTTGCATAGTTGCCATGTTTAGGACTCAAACACATGACTTTCCAATTAAGGAAACTTTTATGTATCAAAAGTTGTGTTTCAAGTTCTAAATACCAATCAAATGTGCTAATGTGTTTATTAGAATGATAATAGACTATTTCAAAGGAGGTTTAAATTCTATGTTAGGATTTGTGTAGGTCCCCTGGTGTTAGATCGATTGACGTATAGGAGATGAAACCAATCAACAGAGTGCGGAATCCTCTGTGATTAGCTTGAACAAGATGACTAGATACGATGAGAACAAACACAAGTATATAAAACTTTGTCTATTAGCATCAAACAACTGATTACAAAGGGTTTTCTCTCAAGAACTTGTTCAGACCTCTTTTCTACAAGAACCCTAACAGCTATTTATACTCACAGACTCAGGTTGCGTACTTGCTAAGTACGCAGGACAAACTCTCCCTGCGTACTTGCTAAGTACGCATCCACTAAAACAACCGAAAACACACATGAACAAAGACTCGAATATACAGTTCGATCAGATACAAACGACTCTCATAAACTACAAACAATCTTCAAGCTGCTTGTCACAAAACATGCTCCAACAAACTCCCCCTTGACAACAGCTCTGAAGATGTTTGTCACATGCTTCCAAATAAGCTCTAACAGACTCCCCCTTGACAACAGCTTCAGAAGTCTTCAGAAGTTGTCTTCAAGTCTGCTCACATCATGAAGTCCAGTCTGTATCTTCAGTCCTTGCCTAGTATATCTGCACTTAATCTCGAACAAGACATAAGAAAGAGAACTATTTGTCTACATTCAAGGATTCTCAAACACTTAATTTCCCAAGTCATAAAAAATGTGAACTTCATGGAAGTTTAGAATATATATATATATATATATATATATATATATATATATATATATATATATATTTAAATAAATGAGAAAGAGATTAGAATATACAGGAAAATAACAAAGTTATTTACAGAAAGCTATTTACCAAGCAACTTCTTTTTGTTCAAGAGTCGCGAGAAAGGGGATCATACCAGATACAAATTGAATGACACACACATTGAACTAACTTCTATGGGTTCTAGTATCAATTTCAGCCTTAATCATGAACTGCAAACAGTTAGATAATTCATTATATTTCATTATTTCAAGATTAAATAGCAATGATACTATAGACATCATAGAAAATGGGATCATATCATGAATTTCCAAGGTGTTGCAATTTAAACCCCATAGCATATAATTTAAGTTGCCGATATTATAAGACTTGAAACTAAAATCATGTTTAGTCCCTAATTTCGTGTGATTATGGTACTTTTAGTAGATATCATCGTGTTACCCACAATCTAAGTCTTTATCTATCCTCAAGACAAGCTAGACTTCATTCAGACATTCAATCTTTACAGTGATGAAGCTGTTTTAGCACAGGAAAATATCCAAGTGGATGACACTTTAATATATGTATTTTTTTTTATCTTTCAAATACTTTGCATTTGCAAAGATTGACTCATGTTTTGATCACTTGATCAACACATTTATTTAGGTGAGATGAACACTCCAGGTCATTGCGTAAACAAAGCAGAGGAGGTCATCTCTGAATTAAATTCCAATTCTATGCTTGTGGCATATGCATGAAATCAATCCAATTGTGCTAAAACTTCTTCATGACGGTAATCTCATAAAATATCTAAGATTCATCACACAATCTATATCTGATAGAGCTCACCATAGATGTTAAACATACTTAGACGCGGGTTTACGTCACAGATGATTCATGTTAATTATATTTTCACACTACTCAAGTTATAAACACGCTTATAGCCTATCAACAATCCAAATTACACACCTTTATTCTATTTTTGTAATTTTCTAATAAATCAGGTAATCATGAGACAATCATTTCCCATTTGTGCAGTCTTAGATGTCTAGATCAACATAAACTTCAATTAAACACTTAAATTACCATTTCAGTCAAATCCTATGGTCTAGTGTGTCAAACAATCACCTGATGTACTATCATTTCCCCTAAAACTTCAAACAACCTTGATTTTTCAAAATTTTCTATATATATGTATATATATATATATATATATTTTTTTTATAGATTTTTGTTTTAAGATCTGTACAAAATTAAAAGAAATGTACCAAATAAAAGGAACTGTAAATGTGAAAGTGAATTAAATTAAAAAGACCTTAAATGAAAGAAAAATAAAAAATAAATACTTCCATGAAAAACTTTTTTTTTATATATTTTTTTTTAACTTGGGCAAAATGTTCAAGATGAGATAGAAGATATCATCAGAAGTTACCAATAACAGTGATATGTCAACACAATAAAAATTAAAATTTTATCACCTGAGTGATAGACTCCCCCTGTTCAGATGACTCCCCTTGAACACTAGAACTAGGTACAACATCAAAAGCTTGATGCCCACTCATCTACTTCTTGTGTCAAGATTCATTGTCATCTTAGACTCATCTACTGTGTGACCTCAAAATCCAGATACCTTCTTCAACTTCTCCCTCTAAGCATCAAGTCATTGAAATATCTCAACAACTCATTTAGCGCAATGGTTATGCCATGTCGCCACATCCAACTGATTTTCGAAATTTTGTAGAAGTGTGACATGCCTATTATGTGCCATGAAACAACCACTATCGACCTACATCAAATCAATGTTAATAAATAAAAATTTCAGGTAATAGTTCTCTTTGGTTGACCCTACACATACAACAACAAACACATTAGTTTGAAATAGAAACCCAAGCCATAGTTGTCTTGGGTCGTCCATCTTTACCAATATAACTCACTTCTCTAAGTTCACAATCAAGCCCATCATCAAGTTGTGGTGATTGTAAAGTAGAGTTAGAATCAGAATCGGAGACTGGATCTTTTCTTTTCCAAACCTTCTTGTTTTGAACCTCTTTCTTTTGAAAACTTTGGTGTTTTGAAAACTCAGGTACAACCGTTTTGTGGCTATACTCTGTAAAATCAGGTTTTGAAAAATTTGGTCTTTCACCAGTTAGCTTTCCAGAAACAGGTTTTTGATCAAACTTACCCTCAAGAAATTCTCTTTCTAATTTTCTCAAACGTTTGTTCAGTCTCCGTTTTTGTGGTTTAGAAAGCTTCACCACAGGTGTCTCAAAATGTTGTTCACCAACTGATTTGGGCACATTTAGACTAGCCTTTGGTATTCTACCAGGCTGTCTTTTTGAGATACCTTTCTTCTGAACTGGTGGTCTTTTATCTTTCTGAACCCGTGGAGCAACAAATCTGTCCACTAGTTTGACCGGTGGCTTCACAGATGATTTAACTTGTTGTGGATCAACTGGTTTCTTACTCTGGTTCTTGTGAGGACACTTCACCACAATGTGTCCTACAATACCACAATGAAAACAAGCTCTCTTCTCTTTGTAAGTCCTCCTGTAAGGCTCATTTGATTTGCTATTTGAGGACTCGACATGATGAACAGGAGAATTTGTTTGGTGAACATTTGGTTTACCCGATGGTAATTGGCTTTTGGGAGTGTAGTATTTTTGCAAATTTTCTTTATAGCCAAGCCCGTAGTGAGCTGAAAAAGCTTCCTTTTTAACTTGATTAATGTTTTTATAACCCCCGTAAAGCATTACCTTAAGTTTTATCATTTGTTTCAATGATATCAGGTTCAGTTAAAATGCAGTTATCACCATTAGTGATAATGTTTTTGTGGACTTTCTGTTCAGTCAGCAACTCCTCAGAGACTACTCCTTCAGGGCAAGTGTCAACCGACCCATCTTCAGAGGCAGTAACATACTCCTCACTAGATGTGGAGTTAGCCTTACTTGAGGATTCATCCTTTTTAGGGGAATCATCCTTATCAGAGGACTCATTTAGACAAGTGAGATCAATGTCTATCAAGCTATTGACAAACTTCCCACTTATTGGTGGAGGAATGGCATTGGTACCAAGACCTATACCCTTCATTTTCCTCACTACTGATTCGTAGTGCTCCACCACAAAGCGAGAGTTTTTCAACTTCTCATTTGTACATTTTAACTGCAGGATCTCATTTTGCAGTTTGTTAATTTCATTGTTCTTCTTTTCCAAAGCCCTATACGCAATGTCCAAATGAACCTGTTGGTCGCTTATTTTTAAAGAATAGTCTTGTTTTTCTTTCTGTAGCATTTCAACTGATTCTTTAAAACGTGATTCATTCGTTTTGTAATTTTTAGCTGCCAACTTTAGGGGTTCGATTATGTCTTGGAGCTTAGAAATTTCAAGCTTTAGCCCTAGACATTTAGAACAAGAAATAACAGAGAAAGGGTTAGAATCTACCTCAGATGATGAACTCTGTGCTTCTCCAATGGCCATGAGAGCAACGGCAGTGGTAGATTCTTCTAGGTCAGCTACAGAAGCTTCCCTTTCTTCTTCAAGAGGAATTTCACATTCATTTTTTTTATCCTTTTGACCAACCGAAGATTTTGGTGAATCCACATAATTCACCGTCTTTTCTTTCTCGTTCAAGCATCCTTCACACTTCATTTGAACTGCTTCCCATAAGCATTTTGAAGTGTAGTAACTGCTAAATTTATAGTTGAATTCTTGTGAAAAAGCCATTTCAAGAACCTCTCTAGTCTTCTTTTCTCTATCAAATTCTTTCTTTTCTTTCACCGTGAACTTTGATGGAGGTTTTGGAGTATTCGGATCACCCAAGAAAGTGTAAGTAGGAGGGGTATATTCTTCCTCTATTGGTTTCCAAAAACCTTCATCGGTCAAAGAAACGTACTTAGAAAGCCGAGCTTTCCAAGTAGTATAATCATTTAGAGATACGAGTCTAGGAGGCGGGGGCCATGTTCCAAACTCATTCTTGTAACACAACATCATTGTAACACTTAAACTTAGTAAAATTTTTTTTTTTTTTTTTTTTTAATTAATTTTTTTTTTTTACTAAGTATGCAGGAACAAAATTAAGTACTCAGGAACAAAATTAAGTACGCAGGAACAAATATAAGTACGTAAAACTTTGTCTATTAGCTTCAAACAACTGATTACAAAGGGTTTTCTCTCAAGAACTTGTTCAGACCTCTTTTCTACAAGAACCCTAACAGCTATTTATACTCACAGACTCAGGTTGCGTACTTGCTAAGTACGCAGGACAAACTCTCCCTGCGTACTTGCTAAGTACGCATCCACTAAAACAACCGAAAACACACATGAACAAAGACTCGAATATACAGCTCGATCAGATACAAACGACTCTCATAAACTACAAACAATCTTCAAGCTGCTTGTCACAAAACATGCTCCAACAATTTGAATGTGTAAGTCCAACGTGTCACCAACGGGTCGTCAAGTCTAAACATCTTTGAAACGTCAAAGTCACTTTTCAAACAACTCATTTGGATGCATAGGGTTCAAAGTCAAACATTTACAATACTTAGACCTTAAAGTCCTAAATGTTCCTATGGCACAAGTAGGTCGTCTCATTTAGCCAAATTTGCTAAGACCTCATTTACCGCTTTATCAGGTGAGTTCTCACAACCCCGTTTTACTCATTTTCCTTTTGGGGTGAGATACATGCTCAAGGATACATTTTCAAAAATCATATTTTTCCATGCTTACATAGTTACATTAATTATATACGTTGTACTGGTGTGTACAAAGTCCTCTCAGAGTCAACCGTTAATTTTTCCACAAGCTAGGTGATCATGAATAGTACTATTGGGTTTAACAACCCCTACCCGGGTTAGTAGCACTAATTTCGACTGGGGGTCGAACGGGCACATTATTGACCAAATCCATTCATGGGCAAGGCACAAATAGGCGAACCACATCGTTTTCCTTTTTAAGTGGCTACAGTTGAGCGTCGGTTGATGGACTTATGATAATTTTTGGTTTTGTCTGATCAGCAATGATTGTGTAGAGTACATAAGCTTTTCCATGCATTTTTCAATATATGATTTGCAATTACATTTAACCTGTGAACTCACATTTTAGCATGTTTATCTCAGGTCATTGATTGCTTAGCATATGTGGCTAGGATGCACTCACTTGAGTCACACACTATTCATGCATGGGCATCCTATTTTGGACAAACAACATTTTATCATTTTATTCCAAAAGTTGTAAACTTTTAAACATTTCTTACGCACTTTTACTTTGAACTATGTCAAACTTATTTTAGGCTCGTTCGGGCCATGCATTAAAACATTTATTTTGAAAACCATTTAGTGGTCGTTCAAAGTAATTCAATGGCAAAGATCCTCTCGGGTCACGCCCCACGGGTATAGCCCGAAGTGGGAATTTGGGAATGTGACAGACTGGTATCAGAGCCTTTACTTGCAGCGAACTAGGTTGCACGTAGTGAACTTAGATTGTAACCAATGTCTCATTTGCATTTCACATCCATACGTACACTTAGTATCCGCACATACAATTAGAATGCTCGCGTAAGATAGAAATTGGTGGTTAACTTGTTACAAGATCATGTCGTCTGCCAACCCGGATGACGAGGACGTTCAGGAAGAGCCAGACCAAGTCTCAGAATCGGAACATGAGGAAGAATCGAAAGAGGAACTAGTGGGAGGCACGGAAGGAGCGAACTCCGACACCAACTCAGGGGAGTCTGTGCCATATTCAGTCATGCACGGGGAGGACACTAGCAGTGAAGAGGTGCGACCACATACAACTTCCCCTCCACGGTCCCCCAACACTATACCGCTACGCAATGAGTGGGTTAACTTCATGGGACTTGCGCGCCACAGGAACGCTCGTAAGACCGCATTGCCGCCTAAGAAGCGGGCCCGTTCTTCTACTGACGCCAAACCGTTACCCAAGAGGCACTGCCTTTTGAATCAGCTAGAGATTGGAGAGTCATCCCACCGGATTAGACCAAAGGATGTACGGCCTATTGAGCAGACTAGACCGCCTATCCCCAGGATGAGCAAGCCACAACCCGTTCCAAAAGCACAGCTGAGCGAGGACGCCAGCGAGGATTCAGATGATATCATAGAGGCGCTTAATGATCGCTTGGTTCAGCTTTAGGGCGTAGTAGACCTTAATGACTCAGCATTGGGGAGACTACACGGACTAGTTACCACAGGAGAGACCAGAATGACAATGGTGGAGCAGGGAGTCGTTGCAGCGGGACAGCGGAACGCACGGACCGGCGAGCGACTGGATTCATTTGCAGCTCTCGCCATCGTTAACACGATGTTGCTTGCATTTATCCTTTTTAGTGGATGGTTCTCTTAGATTCCCTATTCAGCCTATTGTGGGGGGGTTGTGCCCACATGATATTTGAAGTTTTAAACTTGTTCTCTTTTTTGAAGGAGCGGGGACTCCTAGAATATTTTGTACTTCATACAATCTATTTTATCAAGTTTATTATCTTTTTTATATTTTGTGGCTGATTGGTGATGTGATGTGTTATTTTGTGTACATGTGTTGGGTGTATGTTACATATAATCTAACTCTTGCTAACATTATGATATGAAGAGACATGCCGCCCCGCCAAGCAATAATGAAGGCAGCATAGATGGAGGCCCTGATTAATCAAAGAGTAGATGCAGCTGTTGCAGCCTTGCCAAACAATCAGAGTGCAGGAGGATTAGGACAAAATCCCCCAGTATCCACATACAGGCCTTTCCTCGACTGCAAACCGCTCTCTTTCAATGGGCGGGATGGAGCAGTTAACCTAGTACGGTGGATCGAGAAAGTAGAGTCTACTTTCAAGATGTGCAACTGTCCAGAAACTTCAAAGGTAAAATTTTCTACTGGAACATTTGAGGGACAAGCCCACACCTGGTGGAAATCCAATGTCCAAGCGATGGGTTTTGAAGCATCGAATGCTATGCCATGGGCAGACTTCAAGAACCTGTTGAGGGATGAGTACTATACATTAAACGAGATCCAGGATCTTGAGGACAAGTTTAGGAACCTGAAAATGAATGGATCAGATGTGGTGGATTACACATCAAAATTTCATAATTTGGCAGGATTGTGTCCTCAGATGGTGACACCTGAAGAGAAGCGTATTGAACGTTATTTATGGGGACTGGCCCCGCAAGTCCAGGGCATGGTATCATGTTCGAAACCTACAACAATCCAGCAAGCAATCCGATTGGTACACAACCTGACGTCCTAGGTCGTTCGTCAGGGACTCTTTGACAAACCTGCTGACAACAAGAGAAAGTGTGAATGTAGTTCTTCAAGGTCATTTAATCCGCCACCACCACCGAAAAGGCAAGAGGCTACCCGAGCCTACACCATAGGTCAAGCTGACAATAATCCATGGAAAGTTTACACGGGAAACCTACCAAAGTGCAATCGATCCAATTTTCACCACAATGGCACGTGCGAAGAGGAGAGGTGCCAAAAGTGCAAGAGGATTGGCCATGCTGCCAAGGATTGTAGGATGAGAGGACCAGGGCCGAACAATAGAGCAACCCATGCTTGTTACACTTGTGGGCAGAATGGACATTTTTCTAAGGATTTCCCAAAGAACAGGAAGCCTGGAAACAAAAACAACAACGCCAAAGGGCGAGCCTTTGTGATTAGAGCAGGAGAAGCCAAACAGAACCCTGAAACCGTCACGGGTACGTTTATTCTAAACAACCATTATGCATCTATCATTTTTGATACTGGTGCTGAAAGAAGTTTCGTGTCTAGTGAGTTTAGTCCATTACTTGGTATCGAACCAACTATGCTAAATAATGAGTATACCGTAGAACTAGCTGACTGTAAACCAATCAAAACCAACCACATTATTCTGAGCTGTGTCCTAGAATTAGCCAATCATTCATTCGAAAATAGATCTACCACCTGTTAAACTAGGAAGTTTTGACGTGATTATCGGTATGGACTGGATGTCCAAGAATGGAGCGGAGATTGTATGCCGCGAAAAGATAGTCAGATTACCCCAAGCAAATGGAGAAGCACATGCAATTCAAGGAAAAAAGAGCGGGATTACTCTGAATATCATATCATGTATGAAAGCCCAGAAGTATCTACGGAAAGGATACTATGCTATCTTAGCTCATGTAACGAAGAACCGGACATAAGAAAGGAAGGTCGAGGACATACCAGTTGTTCATGATTTTTCTGAAATATTTCTCGAAGACTTGCCCAGACTTCCACCACTACGACAATTAGAGTTCCGAATCGACCTTACCCCATGAGCTACACCGATAGCGCGGTCACCGTACCGACTGGCGCCATCAGAAATGCAAGAATTATCGAACCAACTACAGGAGTTGCTAGATAAAGGATTTATCTGACCAAGTCATTCGCCTTGGGAGCTCCTGTCTTATTCGTCAAAAAGAAAGACGGATCATTTCGTATGTGCATCGAATACAGGGAATTAAACAAGGTAACCATCAAGAACCGATATCCACTACCTAGAATTGATGATTTGTTCGACAAACTACAGGGATAAAGTTATTATTCCAAGATCGACTTGCGACAAGGATATCATCAGCTGAGAATCCAAGAGGAGGACATACACAAGACGGCATTCCGAACTCGATATAGACAATACGAGTTTTTGGTTATGCCATTCGGTTTAACCAATGCACCCGCTGTGTTTATGGATCTTATGAACCGTGTGTGTCAACCTAATCTAGACAAGTTTGTCATTGTGTTCATTGATTACATCTTTATCTATTCTCGTAGCGAGGAGGTACAAACTGAATATCTAAGGCTTATTCTAGAGTTATTGAAAACCGAGAAGCTGTATGCTAAGTTTTCCTAGTGCGACTTCGGGATCAGAGAAGTGCAATTCCTAGGTCACGTGGTAAACGAGATGGGTTTACACATTGACCCAACCAAGATTGAAGCAATCGGAAAAACTGGCGAACATCCAAAACCGCAACCGAAATACGCCAACTTTTGGGTGTTGCCAGATATTACAGACGGTTTATCAGAAACTTCTCAAAAATTGCGAAACCATTGACTACTTTGACACAAAAGGATGTGAAGTATAATTGAGATGAATGGATGGAAGAAGCATTTCAATTACTCAAGCAAAGACTTTGCAGTGCATCGATCCTAGCACTACATGTAGGAAACGAAGACTTCGTAGTCTATTGTGATGCGTGACACCAAGGACTTGGTTGTGTACTGATGCAAAGAGAGAAGGTTATCGCATATGCTTCACGACAACTTAAAGTACACGAGAAGAACTACACTACCCATGACCTGGAATTGGGAGCTTTTGTTTTTGCACTCAAAATTTAGAGACATTATTTGTACGGTACCAAGTGTACGATTTTCACTGACCACAAAAGTGTCCAGCACATATTTGATCAAAATGAGTTAAATATGCACCAGCGCAGATGGGTTGAATTGCTTAATAATTACGACAGCGCAAGCTGCTACCATCCGGGAAAGGCAAACATCGTTGCTGATGCCTTGAGTAGGAAAGAGCAACTCAAACCGCATCGAGTTTGAGTGTTAACCTTGACAATCCACACGAATCTACCTATCTAGATACGTGACGACCGACTGGAGGCTCTCAAGGAGGAAAATTTGGAAAATGAAGGCCTACGAGGCATGGAGAAACCGTTTGATATTAAATCCGATGATGTGCGTTACTACATGGATCGGATATGGGTACCGAACTATGGGAACTTACGAGGCTTAGTGATGAATGAGGCACATTAGTCAAGATACTCTATTCACCATATCCTGACAAAATGTATCAAGACCACAAGACAAATTACTGGTGGCCAAACATGAAAGCTGAAATTGCCACATACGTCGGTAAATGTTTAACCTGCGCCAAGGTTAAGACGGAATACTAGAAACCATCAGGGTTATTACAGCATCTGGAAATTCCAAAATGAAAGTGGGAACAAATTTCAGTGGACTTCGTCACGAAGCTACCCAAAACCCCGAGTGGATACAACACCACTTGGGTGATCGTTGATTGTTTAACTAAATCCGCACACTTCCTTCTAATCAAATAAAAAGACAAAATGGAGAAGTTGACCCGGCTTTATCATTCTGGCAATCACTACAAAAAGCGTTGGGAACACGCTTAGATTTGAGCACTGCCTATCACCCACAAACAGATGGTCAAAATGAACGAACCATCCAAACTCTGGAAGATCTACTAAGAGATTGTGTGATAGATTTTGGAAACAATTGGGATACTCACTTGCCATTGGGCGAGTTTTCGTACAACAATAGTTACCACACGCGTATTAATGCAGCACCGTTTGAAGCACTTTATGGTAGAAAGTGCAGGTCACCACTTTGTTGGGCTGAAGTAGGAGATAGTAAGCTCAATGGATGAGAGCTTGTCCACGAGACCACCGAGAAAATTTTCAAAATCCGAGTTAGACTGAAATCCACTCAAGAACGACAGAAAAGCTACGCAAACAAAAAGCGTAAACCAGTGGAGTTCCAGGTAGGTGACAAAGTGTTACTGAATGTTACGCCTTGGAAAGGTGTAATCCATTTTTGAAAACGAGGGAAACTGAACCCCTGCTACATAGGACCATTTGAGATCTTGCAAAGGATTGGTCTTGTTGCCCACTAACTCAACGTACCGGTGGAAATGTAAAATATCCGTAATGTATTCCATGTGTCCAACCTAAAGAAGTATCTACACAATGAGACACTAACGGTACCAATTGAGGAGGTACAAATCAACGAACAGCTACATTTCGTCAAAGAACCCGTGGAAATAATGGACCGCGAGGTTAAGCAACTGAAGCAAAGTCGCATTTCAATAGTTAAGGTCCGATGGAATTCCAGACGCGGACCAGAATGCACATCGTAGCGAAAAGATCAGATGAAGTGTAAGTGCCCACACTTACTTGAGACCACACCATCCGCTATTACCGCAAGCTGAATTTCGGGACGAAATTCCTTTCAACCCGGGGATAATGTGACACCCGACAAATTCAGGTTAATATCTGTACCCGGCTAAAACATAGGTTATAGTATATGACATTCATCACACATAATTTTATAGTAATTAAGTCCATTTCACACTTAGCAAGTCAATCCGTTTACACGTGTCGGTAATTCAGAAGATTACTAGGTCAAACACGCGTCCTACAGCACGACAGTTGGTGATAATCTAAAACAAATACCTAGACATATAATCTGTGCGTGTAAATTATATGTAACACTATGATTTAATTAATCATGACTATATGAAATTTTTGATGATTTTTAGAAAACACTTTTATTTTCAGCACAGTCCGGTAGACACCCAGTGTGCACTAGCTAGGTGAATAATTCTAAGCAGACACTTAGACGAATGTTTGGTGTGCACAAATTTCATGTAATACTACGATATGTTATTTTAAGTCTATGAATTTATCGGGAATTTTCGGAAAAAAACATTTTTTTAACGCAGTCCAGCCAGTCCGGATTATGTACCGATAGTTTCAAATAAAAATCTGAAAATTTTATATGTTAAACATACCAACATGAGTCACAATGTTTTTAAATAATTCCGTTCATACCAGTTTGGGAATTCCGTCAATAGATCGATAACTATTCGTTTTCCACCACCGGTATCCCAAGACCCTATAAATACCCCATTTCCCCCATTTCACTCTTTCACTCTCTTCTCTCCCTCTCCTTGGCCGAGAACCACCACACCACCACCATCTTCACCATTATTCCATTCTTTGATCTTGGTTTCTCCAAATTCAATCATCAAACATCAAGAATCAAGCATTTGCAAGAAGATTCATCCACCATTCCATCCATTTTCAAGTTTTTTTTTGTTGTTTTTTTAAACATTTGCAAGAAGATTCATCCACCATTCCATTCATTTTCATGTTTGGTAAGATCAAAACCCACCTTTTTCTCCATTTTCATCTCCATGTTCTTATGAACATGCATCCATAGAAAACTTAATTTTATGAAAGTTTAACCATGGATTCTTGATTAAAAAGAGTTTTATAACTAAAATGGTACATATTGTTGGTGGTTTTGGACCCGGGTTTTGTTCTTAGGCTCGGTTTCCATATAAGGAAACTTTATTGTATGAGCATATGTTAGATGATGTGTTCTTGATGATTTGATTATGGATTATGTTGTAGTAATAGTTGTAGATGAATAATATGTGCAAACCTTGATGTCAAAAGTTTTGGATGATACATGCATGCTCGGTTTGTTATTTTAGAAAACTTTAATTTTGGGTTTCATGTTAGATGCCATGTTTAGGGTGATTTGATGATGGAAAATGGTTGGATATGCCTAAAGAATGGATAATATGTGTAGATTTGCTAGCTAGAACTTTTGGTCATATGAGATTTCATGCTCGGTTCTATTTATAGTAACTTTAATTTTTGGGTTTTTGTTAGAAGAAGTTATGATGTGATTTGTTTGGTGGAAATGATGCACAAACCCTAGATATAGAGATTGTATGGTTGATTTTCGGTAAAATCACTTGTCCATGATGCTTTTAGGCCCGTTTTCTATTTTTAGAAACTTTATTTCTTGACATGTATGAAAACTTGATGTTTGGGTGTATTCAAAGCATGAAACTAGTGTAGTGAACATTGTGGAAGAATGATTGACATAAATGATGAGTTAAAATGCATGTGTATGAGTTCTAGAGCCCGATTTCTAAACAAGGAAACTTTAACTGTCCAAAAGATGTGTTTAAAAGTTGTTAATATGATTAGAAGGTTTAAATGACCTAGTAACACTTAATAAGTGCATTGTGTGATAATATATGATGTTTATCCATAAGCTTGACAATTTGACATAATCTTTCTATAATAGGAAACTTTAATTATCCGAAACTCGCATGTTTGTCTATTTTAAGCAAGTAAATATTGAAATGTTCTATATGTGTTATAACATGCTTAATTTCGTGTGTCAACATTAACTTTGCATAGTTGCCATGTTTATGACTCAAAACACGACTTTCCAATTAAAGAAACTTTTATGTATCAAAAGTTGTGTTTCAAGTTCTAAATACCAATCGAATGTGCTAATGTGTTTACTAGAATGGTAATAGACTATTTCAAAGGAGGTTTGAATTCTATGTTAGGATTTGAATGTTTAAGTCCAACGTGTCACTAACGGGTTGTCAAGTCAAAACATCTTTGAAACGTCAAAGTCACTTTTTAAACAACTCATTTGGATGCATAGAGTTCATAGTCACAAATTTACAATACTTAGACCTTAAAGTCCTAAATGTTTCCTAGGGCACGGGTAGGTCGTCTCATTTAGCCGGATTTGCTAAGACTTGCATAACATTTACCGCTTTATCAGGTGAGTTCTCACAGCCCCGTTTTACTCATTTTCCTTTTGGGGTGAGATACATGCTCAAGTATACATTTTCAAAAATCATATTTTTCCATGCTTACACAGTTGCATTAATTATATAAATTGTGTACAAAGTTCTCTCAAAGTCAACTGTTAATTTTTTCACAAGTGAGGTGATCATGAACAGTATTGTTGGGTTTAACAACCCCTACCCGGGTTAGTAGCGCTAACTTCGACTTGGGTCCGAGTGGGTACATTATTGACCTAATCCATTCATGTGCAAGGCACAAAGAGGCGAACCACATCCTTTTCCTTTTTAAGTGGCTATAGTTGAGTGTCGGTTGATGGACTTATGATAATTTTTGGTTTTGTCTGATCAGCAATGATTGTGTAGAGTACATAAGCTTTTCCATGCATTTTTCAAGTAGTATTTATTTACTTGTAGCACTCAAGTAGGACGATCTCATACAAACTTATGTTCATTATCACATCACTTAAGATCAAGGCGAGTATTCGTAGCCCCATTTTTCATTTTACATTTTGGGGGAAATACATGTTTAAAATATATTATCTTCCATTTTATTAAACTATAAAAACTTGTTTACCTTATAATGCATATCGAATACATTACATGTGGTCGAATTATCACATAAATAAAGTCCCCATAATCGCTATACCCAATTAAGTCATGAAATGAGCCAATGGATTAATATAGATAGTACTATCGGAGTCTGACAAACTCCCATTCATCCTTTGTTGAACGCGTAAATCAACAGAGACCTTTGTTTTATGAATGTTTATTTCCACTGTTTACTTTAATGTTTTGTGATAAGGCATTAACCGACGGGGCATATCCGGTCGATAGGTTTGGTTATAACCCATGTAGATGGTACAAACATGCTCAAATGCATATTATGTTATTTTTAATCATTTATTCCAGTCGCAAAACCTGCAAACTCACCAACCATTTTGGTTGACACTTTTTAGCATGTTTTTCTTGCAAGAAATAGTCAAGCCGACGAACGCATTGCAGAAATAAGAGTACCCTAGAAGATCTATGCATATAGTCGACATGTTAGGGCTGTTTAAAATAGAACTTCAACTTGTACTCAGTTTTAATTTCCGTAAAAACATCTCAGGCATTTGGATGATGTAATTTTATTTCAGTAAGTACAGTATGTGTTCGTGATATCCAGTTTTTCGTTTCATTCCCGTGTTTCTTATTTAGCGGGGGTGGGACAGATTGGTATCATAGCCGTTAGTTGTAGTGAATTAGGCTTTACTTTGTGAAGTCTAGACTATAACTTACGCTCGAAAAACTGAGACTTAAAAATAAAACGAGTAGGAAACATTCATGTAGGAATACATACTGATCCATGCATATATATAACTGATATACTCATGTATGAAATAAATTCATCGAAATGTTGTCCGCCCAATCTCAACGAGGAACCTTCGGAACACTCCAGTTGCAGCCGAGGAACGTCAGCGTCTAGGAGTTTGAGCATTCGCGTAAGCATGGAACCTAGAACCGTCGTGTCTCCTTCGAACTTAAGATCCCGACCAGTCGCTCGAAGGACTTGGCCACAAGGAATGTCGCGGCCTCGTGTAACACCCCAATTTTAAAGGAATATAAAGTCCATGGGTTAAGATGTAATTACCCTAAAGTTGGAGTACTGAAAATGTAAAAATACAAAAACTGGACCAGTAGCAGACCGCTACCGAGTTCCATAGCGGTCCGTTATGTGTGGACAACGCAGTCATGGAGAGAATGACACATAGCTGGTGGCGTGTCTGATGACTCAGCCCTATGGCGGACCGCCACAAGGGAATTTATCCATCCATCGAAGTGCGTAAACTTGGTGGAGATGATTGATTAGACTCGAGAGCGCGAGACTGAGCTCAAGAGACAGACATAGAGAGATGGAAAGAGGAAAGAGGAAAGGAGAGAGTTATCCCTCTTCTATGCCTCTTAAGAGGTTCAAATTTAGTAAACCTAGAGGTGTTTCGTCCCAAAGGAAAAATATGAAAAATTGCAAGGCTTGTGGAAAGAGGCACCTGGGAGAGTGTCGATTCAAGTCTGTAACTTGTAACAAATGTGGAAGGACTTGACACACTGCATTGCAGTGTATGAGTAGGACTAAATTGTGTTACAATTGTTACAAACCAAGAAATTTTAGCAGGGAATGTCCTGAACTAAAATTGCATACTTAGAAGACAGGAGAAGGGTCGAGAGTAGCAGACAATGAAGTCAAGCGGATCGAGGTTCCGAAGACAAGGGGTAGGGCTTTTCAGATAACTACAGAGGAAGCAAAAGATGTTCATGACGTTGTATCAGGTACATTCCTCTTGAATTCCCTACGTACTTGTGTTTTATTCGTTACCGGAGCTAGTCGATAGTTTATTTCATTAAAGTATGCAAACTCTAGAAACTTCAGTAGAAGTAAGTTGGCTAAGGCATTAGAGGTTGAAATCGCGAGTGATCGAAACTGCGCAGTAACTGAATATGCCGAGATTTCAGAATACTGATAGAAGAAGTATATTTCGTCAACTTAATTCCGATGCCGATGCAAGAATTCGACGTGATCAATGGAATGGACTGGTTATCTTCGCATGCTGCAGAGATTATATGCAATCAGAAGATTGTGCGATTCACGACATCTTATGGAAAAGAAGTTAGTGTCATTAGTGAACGACGTAACCAGATCACGTTATGTACAATGGCTAAGATAAACAACTACGTGAGACAAGGTCACCAAGCTTTCTTAGCCTACGTAGCAGACGTAAAATTGAAAGGGAGGGAAACGGAACAAGTTCCGGTGGCAAAAGAATTCCCAGAAGTATTTGTGACACCCAATATTTTAGGTCATTATCTATATCCATTTAAAACTCGTTCATATTGCAAAGATGACTTTTAGGACTTATTACGGTCACTACGAGTTTCTAGTTATGTCGTTTGGTTTGACAAATGCACCGGCAGTTTTCATGGATTTCATGAACCGCGTATGCAAGCCATACTTGGATAACTTCGTGATAGTGTTTATTTATGATATACTAATATATTCACGAACTAAAGAGGATCATGAGCATCACTTGAAACTAATTTTGGAATTGCTCCGGAATGAGAAGTCATATGCCAAATTCACTAAGTGTGAGTTTTGGATCAGAGAAGTTCATTTTCTTGGACATGTCATCAATAAGAAGGGTATTCACGCGTCTAAAATTGAAGTTTTCAAAAACTGGGAAGCACCAAGAACTTCGACTGAGGTGCATCAATTTCTGGGTTTGGCAGGCTACTACAGGCGATTTATCGAGAATTTTTCAAAAATAGCTCTACCTTTAACCCAGAAAGACAAAAGGTTTGATTGGACTGATAAACAAGAATTAGCTTTTCAATTGATAAAGCAGAAGCTTTGCAGTGCATCAATCCTGTCCCTTCCCGAGGGAACCGAAAAATTCGTCGTGTACAGTGACGCATCACATCAAGGACTGGGAGGTGTGCGGATGTAGAAGGATAAATTCATATCATATGCATCCAGACAGTTGAAGGTCCACGAGAAAAATTATATGACTCACAATTTGGAATTGGGTGCGGTCGCGTTTGCACTCAAGATTTGGAGACATTAATTACATGGTACAAAATGTACTATATTTATAGATCATAAGAGTCTCCAGCACATCTTTAATCAGAAAGAACTCAACATGAGACAACGATATCAAGTATCACCCTGGTAAGGCAAATCTCGTAGCAAACGCCTTGAGTCCTAAGGAACGAGTTAAAACTCTTCATGTTCGTGCCCTAGGAATGACAATTCATACGAGTCTCACTACTCAAATCTGAATGACATAACTAGAGGCACTTAAGGAAGAGAACGTTCAAAATGAGGGTCTACGAGGCATGATCAAACCGTTGGTGCATAAGTCAGATAATACTTTATACTTCGCGGATTGAATTTGGGTACCATGTACCGGTAACCTACGAGAGTTGGTCATGGACGAAGCTCACAAGTCCAGATACTCCATTCATCCGGGATCGGATAAAATGTATAAGGATATTAAGGAACTATATTAGTGGCCAAACATGAAAGGAGAAATTGCTATCTATGTTGGCAAGTGTCTGATATGTTCAAAAGTAAAGGCAGAACATCAGAAGCCATCTGGGTTATTAAAACAACTTGATATTCCTCAATGGAAATGGGAGCACATTTCCATGGATTTCCTTGATACTTTATGGGCAATCGTCGATCGTTTGGCGAAATCCTCTCATTTTCTGCCCATCAAAGAAGCGGATAAAACTGAGAAACTTGCAAGGCTATATATCAAGGAAATTGTGTCTAGGCATGGTGTACCAATTTAAGTTATCTCTGATAGAGATAGCCGATTCGTGTCAAGAATCTGGCCATCAATACAAGAAGCCTTGGGCACACGCCTAGACATGAGCAGAACATATCACCCACAAACAGACGGTCAAAGTGAAAGGACCATTCAAATTTAGAAGATATGCTCTGTGCGTGTGTAATCGATTTCGGAGGAAATTGGGATACTCAATTACCGTTGGCTGAGTTTTTGTATAATAACAGATACCATACTAGCATTAAAGCCGCTCCATTTGAGGCTTTATATGGTCGTAAATGTCGTTAACTGCTATGTTGGGCGGAGGTTGGCGACAAGCACTTAACTAGTCCTAATATTATTCAGGAAACCACTGGCAAGATTTTCAAAATCAATGATCGTCTGAAAGCCGCCCGGGACAGACAAAAGAGTTATGTGGATAACAGACGAAGACATCTAGAATTCCAAGTTGGAGACCGAGTTATCTTAAAAGTCTCACCTTAGAAGGGAGTTGCAAGATTTGGCAACCGTGACAAGCTTAACCCAAGGTACATTGGACCATTTGAAAATTTTGGCTATGGTTGGTCCCGTAGCCTACAAACTTAAGTTGCCACAAGAATTGAACAATGTACATGATACATTTCGTGTATCCAATCTCAAGAAGTGTTTATCAGATGAGACGTTGATTATACCGTCTCATGAGATCCACATAGATGACAAACTACACTTCATTGAGGAACCTATTGAGGTCACTGATTGGAAAGTCCAGAGAACAAGGCGTACCCATGTTAAATTGGTTAAGGTACGTTGGAACTCGAAGCGTGGCCCTGAGTAGAACGCGAGGATCAAATGAAATCCAAGTACCCATCCTTGTTCAAGAATACACCGATTCGAGATGACATTGACTGAATTTCAAGATGAAATTCTATTTAACATAGGGAGAATGTGACTCCCAGTATTTCAGGTCATTATCTATATCCATTTAAAACCCGTTCATATTGGATCCTGATACATTTATGTTTGACAAAGTATTGTCATAAGGCTAGCAAGGGAAAAACAAGTTGTGCCAAAACAATTTAGTAATTTTGGGAATTACTGGACTATAAAAAACTTATTTAACCCGTAGTGTACGGTCATTAATGATTTACAATTTAAATACACGTGATGTCTAGAAGCACGTTTTGATATAAAATATATATTAGTGATAATAATCTATATGGATTGATACAAAAATAATTGGTTCACATAGTCCATGATTAATCTTTATATTTAGACATGGATAAACGTTGTAAATTGTTAACTATGTTGGACTACAACTAGTAATTGTCTACACTAGTGAAAACAACACAAAATATACAAGGATTTTGATCATTAAAAGTTCCTGCACCGAGAATGATATCACCGGAGCACCTATCGGGATGACACCACCTTAAAATTTACTAACTAACAATTGAATTGTAACTAGTGATTAGACAACAGCTAATCCCCCCCATTGTACCCTTTTCGGCCGAGAAAGAGGGGTTGATCAACCACCCCACCACCAACTTGTCATACACCACCTCTCTTGTCATAGGATTACCATACCAATTCAATTGTTGTTACAAGTAAATATCCCATATATCATCATTAGTAATCATGATAATTTCTAACACACTCAAACTCTCACTCTCTCCCTTGATATATACGGCCAACACGCACACATACACATATTTCATAATTCAAAGTTCAACCTACTACAGAGATTAGATAGAGAATTAGAGAAGATTCAAGGAGTCTTGGAGGTTTAAAGCAGTCGGTTTCACTAGCAACTCAAGCCATTACCATCTTCTACTCGTGTTCTTTCCAAGCTTGTCTAGCAGTATGAAACCGATACCAAACTCTAGTTTCCATTTATAAAAACTAGTTGTTCACCCTAAAAACAAAAGTGTTATAAAAGTTCCATGATTTTTATAAAGATTAAACTTAAAATAACTTGAAAGTTCAAGGATGGTGATAAAATTTATATATAGGCCGAATTCTTGTAAGAATATATATAGTTATATTTGTTGTTTTGATCTCGTAATATGATGGTTATAAAGTGAGTTTGTTGCTTTAAAAAAGTATGAATATTGTTTTACAAAGTAAATATTAGTGACATAAAAGTCTAAGATTTGTTTATGTATATACATGCTAGGTCGAAAATTGCAAGATGTATAGTTTGTAGTTTAAAACATGTTTTGTGATATTGGTAGAGAAATATGCATGATTATTAATTGATAAAGTTAAGTTGTATGTGTGTATATATATATATATATACATGCATATGGAAACCGTGATATACGTGTATGTATATATATGTATTTAGTTGTCAAGTTGTTGATTTAGAAACATGATCAAATGTATATATAGTATATATACATTAAATAATGAAATTTATTCATACCTTGAAAATAGATCACGTAAAATATTAGATGAAACTTTTAAAGGATTTGGAACATGCAATTTATAGTTATGTGTTGAACATGAAACTTGTTATGATGGAAATGTTTAGAACATTTGGTAAATATAAAAAGAATATATGCATGATATAAACCGTATGTGAGTCTATATGCATGAAACCTGAAAACGTTCGTTTAAAAAAACATATCCGTGACACATCGAAAAACATATTTAAGCATATGTAGAAATGTTGAAATACTTGTTGCATGTATTGGTAAAAATAAATGCATGATGAACATAAACGAATTAATAAATGTTGTTCGGAATTTACGTGTTTGCATGTAAACGTAGAAACATGATGTATACGTATGTGGAACAATAATCATGCATAAGGTGCACTTGAACAATATTTATGAGTTTATATAATTATTTTTGAGAGTATTTATGAAATATAATTTCATAACGTGAACCATTGTGTGAAACAAATATATGCTTAGACAAAAATAATATTTATTTTTGAGAACGTAATATGAGAACACATTATTTTCTTGGAAAATATACAAACAACTAGACTGGAATAATAAATCATTAATGAGTCATAACATGAAAACACTGTTTTTACTAAGAAAAGAAGTACTTAACGGGATTCATTGAGTCGTGTGAACAACTTGCATTTAAGACGGGTAGTCTTAACACATAAGTACCCTTGTGTGATTAGGGTAATGATAGGTGGGAACTATATTGGCACACCAATATTTGCTAGCAAGCATCGTTAACGAGGGAGTTTCAGTGTCCCCTTTTTACTGTTTTGAAATGTTTTTGAGGAAGAAACATACTTGGTATCAGTGGCATTGATTATAGTGAACTAGGAGTCTAAAACTGAACCTTGTCTATAATTTATATGACTCACTAAAACGTTTTCATTGCATAAGCATTACATAACCCTTCATCATGTTATATGGATATTGTAGTCACATCATGTTAACCCCACTCTAACTTTAGTCAACTACACCGGGACAACCGAGCACCATTTAGATTCCGTAGTAGTCCGCGAGATGGCTGAGCCTACAGACATGCCCGTGCCCAAAGGACCTCGAGTGGATATTTCATATTGGGATTGGTTATCTCAAGCGATCCAGATGTGCAGAGTGGAAGAGGACCTTCCACGACTTGTGACCCCACTGGACTATCATGCGTATCATGAACCGTACCGCTCATGGGGGAGTGCGTGGAATGCACCATCCTCATACTAGTGACCCGTAGCAATACACACGGGGAACAGATCCGCTATCTATGTGACACCCAGCATTTCAGGTCAATATCCACATTTCATAAACGCACGTTCATGATTATTATTTCCTGATATTTTATTTTGACTAAGTAAAGTCAAGAGGTCTATCAAAGAAGTTTGTTCCAAGTCTAGTAAACCGTAAAGAGTTACTAGAAAAAGTAAGCAGGATAACCCGACTTAATGCGAACGTAAATGGTTAAATAAAATAACCAGAAAAATATATATATATATATATATATTATACAAAATTTACGTTGAGCCAAGATTCTAATATTTTCATCAACGAGCCATAAAATGGTTAAAAATTATAATATCGTGAAGAATCGAAACTGAATTAAATTACCCCTTAAAACTCTAATTGATACTAATACCATAATAAATTAATATTTAAAAAAATTGGTTATCATTAACCCCTAAACTACTTCTTGACTTTCTTGGCCGAGAGTCAGGGGAGCCATGCTCCCACTTGCCTGATTCACTTTGATTCAGATGAAAACCATACCCTTCAGACGAAACTTCACCATCCCTTTCAAACCTTCTCTTTTCTTACGGCAAATTCCCAATTCCCTTTCAAATCGAAGTCCAGTTTTAAAGCGAAAATCACCATAATTCGGTGTCATAAGGAGAATTTCAAGTGTTCTTGAAGAAAGCTTAGCAAAAGATTCAAGACTACTTCTATGTTTTTCTCTAAAGATCGCCATTCTCGGTTTGAGGTAAAAACTCGATACCATCCATATTATTTGCTTTAAAACCGTAACTAAACATACAAATCGTTCAAACGCAAGTAAGATAACAAGAAAACTGTGTCAAACTCAAGATTTGAACATAAAAATATGCAGAGTGAATTCTGTAAATCAAAGTGCAGATATCGAAACTATAGTTTCGATACCTGTTAGTCAATCGAAACTGGGAGTTTCGATACCTATTGATCGAAACTAGGAGTTTCGATACCAGTTATTCAATCGAAACTAGGAGTTTCGATACCAGTTATTCAATCGAAACTAGGAGTTTCGATACCGGTTGTTCTATCGAAACTAGGAGTTTCGATATCTATTTACTCAATCGAAACTAGGAAGTTTCGATACCTGTGTACAATCGAAACTAGGTAGTTTCGATACTATTCTTGCCAATCGAAACTAGGTAGTTTCGATACCTATTTCACTCAGTCGAAACTAGGAAGTTTCGACATCTGTTCTGTTCAATCGAAACTAAGAAAGCATAGATACCTGTTCATCAGCCCCATAAGGCAGTAACTCAGAACTATTTTCATAACAAAACAAGGTTGGAAAAACTAAAAAGATAATTAAAACAAAAGTAATCAGATCGGCTAAGTCAAGTGAACAAATTGCGTTTAAGACGAGTAGTCTTAACGTGTATGTTATCCTTGTGTAAATAGGATACGGATAGGCGAATCTGCCGTCATTCAAATATTTGCTAGCATTCATACTGTCGAGGTGAGTTTCACTAATTCCCCTTTTTCTAAGTTTTTGAAATGATTTGGGGTGGAAACATACTTGTAAAAGACTTTTGTGTATAAATGAATGGAACTAATGATCTGACCGTATGTATGTATTGAGGGAACAATAAAGCGCTTAAAGTCCTCGTAATAAATTAGTAACCATTAGCTATGGATTTAGCCCGGGATTATATGAATAGTACTATTGGGGGTGACGCCTCCGGTCATGGTTAGTAGCGCTAACCAGGGGTCAAAATGGCCGAATGACCGCATATTGTCTTACTCGCAGAAAGGCGAGGGGAGGCACAGAAAGTTGGGGTTTGGTTACGGTCTCGTACATTACATACTATTTTGTATTCCTTGCAAGCTTACAAATGGGGTCAATAGATCGGATTAGTAATCATATTCATTGGTAATACATACAAAAGAGTTCTGATCAGGTTAAAATGATCAGGTTTTACACAAAAGGGTTCTGATCAGGTTAAAGTGATCAGGTTTTACACAAAAAGGTTCTGATCAGGTTAAAATGATCAGGTTTTACACAAAAGAGTTCTGATCAGGTTAAAATGATCAGGTTTTACACAAAAGAGTTCTGATCAGGGTAAAGTGATCAGGTTTATCAAAAGAGTTCTGATCAGGTTAAAGTGATCAGGTTTTACACAAAAGAGTTCTGATCAGGGTAAAGTGATCAGGTTTATCAAAAGAGTTCTGATCAGGTTAAAATGATCAGGTTTTACACAAAAGAGTTCTGATCAGGGTAAAGTGATCAGGTTTAAAGTAAAGATTTCTGATCAGGTTAAAGTGATCAGGTTTAAACGAAAGAGTACTGATCAGGTTAAAATGATCAGGTTTAACAAAGAGTTTTGATCGGCAAAAAGATCAGATTTAAACATTGGGTTTATGATAACTCTTTATAATAACTTGTGAACTCACCAACCTCGTGTTGACAGTTTTAAGTATGTTTTCAGGAAATTTAACGTGGTCATCAGGTTAGCAATGTAGGTTACATGCATGCACGTGGATACGGCTTTTGGGAGGATTTCTCTTGTATAACTCATGGTCTTGAGTCATATTTGCGAAATCTTAAACATTTGTAAACTCAACTTGATATTTTGTAATGTAAATATTTTAAATTCAGTTATGTATCCAATTACATGTATGTGTTTGCGGTAATCATATGCTTTGGAAACCAGTGAAAGTCGCGCCTCGCGTTTCCGCCCTGGCGGGGTGTGACAGAACTTGGTATCAGAGCCATTGATTATAGCGAACTAGGTGTCTAAAACGGAACCTAGTCTATAATTAGAATGACTCACTAAAATGTTTTCATTGCATAAGCATTGCATAACCAGTCATCATGTCATGTGGATATTGTAGTCACAAGTATGTCGTCACATTCACACTCTGACCCCGTCTCTGACTCTGAATCCAACGAGGAACTTTCCGCCTCACGCCCTAAAAATCGAGTACAAGTTCGCAGCTCGACACCACCCAATGTCGCTCTGGGAGAACCGCCCATCGTCTACCGAAAGAAAAGCGGAGGACCAGTTAAGGTGCAAAGTGCTAGGAAGAAGGTTCGACTTCCGCGCAAGAGAAACGTGGCAGCCCGTGAACCGAAAGACTTGGAGACCGATGAGGAACCACCGAGGCAACGACCCTGCTACCACCCTACCGTGGGAACCATCCGTTGGATGCCTCGTACCCTGGCACGTTGGATGGAGATGGAGAGCATCCCATCTACCTTTGAGCTTGGAGAGTCTTCTAACTCCCCAACACCCCTACCCCACACTGGGGAAGCCATAGAGCTCACTGTGCCTACCTTGGTAGCTCGCGTTCGTACGCATGAGGAGCGTCTTGATGATCTCCTAGATGACATCCAGGCACTGGGGGATGCAGCCACGCGACTTCGTCAAGGGCTTGGATCTCGAGTTCAGACTCTGGAAGACCACACCCGAGACATACAAGGTGCCACAAACTATCTAGAGTTAAGAGCTGACATGGACTGGCAGTTCACTGTCACGGTCCGAGACATGGTGGAGGCGCTGGAGGAGAGGACTTTGGCTGCAGAATTTGTGGCATGAGCTAGCTTTGTCATGGCAGGACTTGCCATGATGATTGGGTTGTACTCCCACTTCTTCTTTTAAACCTATTATGGGCGGGTTGTGCCCATAGTACATTATGTAGTTTAAAATGTTAGTACTGATGAGGTCATGTGAACCCATCCTTTTGTATCCTTATCTTTTGGGAACAATGTACTATGTATGTTTTGACTATGTATGTAATGGTTTATGTTGTAATGATAGTTGTTCATGTTTGATGTGGTGGTATCCTTATGTCATGATCTATCATTATTGATATATGATATTGTTTCTTTTTTAATTGACATGTTAGAAAGAATGTCATGGCACCTAAGCGTGGGACACCCCGTAACACTACTGGTGACAACAACGAGACAATTTCCCCAAACATGGAACAACTAATAGCACAGCGAGTAGCTGCCGCTATAGAGCAGTATGAAGCAAACCGAAATAGCGGAGGAGGTGCAGGAGGTAGCGGTACCGTAGGGGGTAGCGGTACAGCAGGAGGTTCCGGAGGTAATAAAAAAAAATAAATAAGCCATAACACATAGTCATGATCCGAATTAATGACGTTATGACTTGTGATCCTGCAGATGCTCCAAATAGGAAGTGTACCTACAAGGCCTTCCTATCCTGCAAACCCCGCAGTTTTAATGGCACCGAGGGTGCAGTAGGACTAATGAGATGGATAGAACATATGGAGTCGGTGATTGATATAAGTGAATGCACCGCTGATTGCGTAGTGAAGTATTCTACCTGCACGCTCACTGATAAAGCTTTAACTTGGTGGAATACTCAAATGAAGACTTTGGGGAGAGAGACAGCGTACCAATTGTCTTGGGAAGATTTGAAAAACATGATGATTGAGGAATACTGTCCTCGGAACGAATTGCAAAAGATTGAAACTGAGATGTGGAACCTACAGATGATAGGAGATGATGTAGCGGGATACACCGACCGCTTCAATGAATTGGCACTTCTGGTACCGCATATGGTCACACCAGAACATAAGCGTGTTGAAAGGTATCTGTGGGGCCTTGCGCCTCAAATTCGTAGCATGGTAACATCATCTAATCCAATAGATGCCAAGAGTGCTATAACTTTAGAATTCAAACTAAAGGATGATGCAGTACGTAATGAATTGTTTGTGAGGAAGGAGAATGAGGAGGGTAGATCTAGGGAGAAAAGGAAATGGATGGGAAATTCAAGTAACAAATCTGGAAAACAAGAGTTTAAGAAACAAGGAACTGTGAAGGCTTTTGCAGCCAACACAGTGGAAAGAAAGGAGTATGATAGGGGCCTACCGAGATGTAAGAGGTGTGGAAATCATCATGCCGGTGTTTGCATCAAGTGTGGAAAATGCGACAAATTTGGTCACACCACTCAAGCTTGTCGAACTAACAACCGATTGGGGAAAATCAAACCGGGATGTTTTGTATGTGGTGATCTAAAACACTTCAAGAAGGATTGTCCCAAGTGGAAGAATCAGAACAACGCTCATGCACCAGGGAGGGCATTTGTGATGGGTGCAAGGGACGCACGCCAGGACCCGAACATCGTCACTGGTACGTTCCCGATAAATAATCACTATGCCTCTGTACTTTTTGATTCGGGTGCGGATATGAGCTTTGTGTCGAATGATTTTAAATCCTTACTCGGTATTAAGGCCAGCAAACTAGATCAACGTTATACAATTGAATTAGCAAATGGGAAATTAATAGAAACCGGAGAGGTCTTTAGGGGTTGTACTTTATGTTTAGAAAACCGTACATTCAGTATAGACCTTCTACCCGTCGAGTTAGGGAGTTTTGATATTGTTATTGGTATGGATTGGTTAACCAAGAATCGTGCCGAGATAGTATGCTTCGAGAAGATTGTACGTATTCCCCTACCAAGCGGAGAAATTCTTTCAATTCAAGGCGAAAGGTGTATAACCATGTTAAAAACGATAAACTGCATGAGAACTTATAAGTATCTACGCAAGGGTTATTGTGCATTCCTGGCTCACATCGTCGAGAAGAAACCCGAAGAACGTCGACTTGAGGACATACCAATCGTCAGAGATTATTCGGAAGTATTTCCCGAAGACTTACCAGGAATACCACCATCAAGACAAGTCGAGTTTCGGATCGACCTAGTACCAGGAGCCGCACCAGTTTCACGATCTCCGTATCGTCTAGCCCCTTCCGAGATGCAGGAACTGTCGAGCCAACTACAAGAATTACTTGACAAAGGTTTCATAAGACCGAGTTTCTCACCATGGGGAGCTCCGGTCCTATTTGTAAAGAAAAAGGATGGAACCTTTAGAATGTGCATTGATTATCGAGAGTTGAACAAACTGACAATCAAAAATCGGTATCCTCTTCCTCGAATAGACGATTTGTTTGATCAACTTCAAGGTTCCAGTTTCTATTCTAAAATTGATCTACGATCAGGGTATCATCAACTGAAAATTCAGGAAGAAGACATACAAAAAACGGCTTTTAGGACTCGTTACGGTCACTACGAATTCCTAGTTATGCCATTTGGCTTGACTAATGCACCAGCTGTTTTCATGGATCTCATGAACCGCGTGTGCAAGCCGTACTTGGATAAATTCGTGATTGTGTTTATCGATGACATATTGATATATTCATGAACCAAGGAGGAACATGAATATCATTTGAAATTAATCTTGGAACTACTCAGGAATGAGAAGCTTTATGCTAAATTCTCTAAGTGTGAGTTTTGGATCCAAGAGGTTCACTTTCTCGGACATGTCATTAATAAGAAGGGTATCCATGTGGATCCATCTAAGATTGAAGCTATCAAAAACTGGGAAGCACCAAGAACTCCGACTGAGGTGCGTCAATTTCTGGGTTTGGCAGGATATTACAGGCGATTCATCGAGAATTTTTCAAAGATAGCCTTGCCTTTGACCACGTTAACCCAGAAGGACAAAAAGTTTGATTGGACTGTTAAACAAGAATCATCTTTTCAATTGCTGAAGCAAAAACTTTGCAGTGCACCAATCCTATCCCTTCCCGAAGGGACTGACAATTTCATTGTGTACTGTGACGCATCACACCAAGGTATGGGATGTGTGTTGATGCAGAAAGAAAAAGTCATAGCATATGCATCCAGACAACTAAAAGTGCACGAAAAGAATTATACGACCCACGACTTGGAATTGGGTGCAGTTGTGTTTGCACTCAAGATTTGGAGACATTACTTATACGGTACAAAATGTACTATCTTTACAGACCACAAGAGTCTCCAGCACATCTTTAATCAGAAAGAACTTAACATGAGGCAACGTCGTTGGGTAGAACTACTGAATGATTACGACTGTGATATCAAGTATCACCCTGGCAAAGCAAACGTCGTAGCAGATGCCTTAAGTCGTAAAGAACGAGTTAAAACACTCCGTGTTCGTGCCCTAGAATTGACAATTCATACGAGTCTCACGACTCAAATTCGGATGGCACAACAAGAAGCAATCAAAGAAGAAAACAGTCAGAACGAAGCTTTACGAGGAATGATAAAGCAGTTGGAACCAAAGTCAGATGACACTTTATACTTCATGAATAGAATTTTGGTGCCATGTTTTGGTAACATACGGGAGTTGGTTATGGACGAAGCCCACAAGTCCAGGTACTCCATTCACCCAGGTTCGGATAAAATGTATAAGGATCTGAAGGAATTCTACTGGTGGCCGAACATGAAAGGAGAAATTGCTATTTATGTCGGTAAATGCCTGACATGTTCAAAAGTAAAAGCAGAACATCAGAAACCGTCGGGATTGTTACAACAACCCGAGATACCTCAATGGAAATGGGAACAGATTTCCATGGATTTCATTACAAAGTTACCCAAGACGTCGAGCGGGTATGACACTATATGGGTAATCGTCGATCGTTTGACGAAATCAGGTCATTTTCTACCCATCAAAGAAACGGATAAAACCGAGAAACTTGCAAAGCTTTATATCAAGGAAATTGTGGCTAGGCATGGAGTACCAATTTCTATTATCTCTGATAGAGACAGCAGATTCGTGTCTAGAATCTGGAAATCATTACAAGAAGCCATGGGCACACGTCTTGACATGAGCACGGCATATCACCCACAAACAGATGGTCAAAGTGAAAGAACCATTCAAACCTTAGAGGATATGCTCCGTGCGTGTGCAATTGACTTCGGTGGAAATTGGGATACTCATTTGCCACTAGCTGAGTTTTCATACAATAACAGTTACCACACCAGCATCAAAGCCGCTCCGTTTGAGGCTTTGTATAGTCGAAAATGTCGTTCACCGCTATGTTGGGCAGAGGTTGGCGACAAACATTTAACCGGTCCTGAAGTTATTCAAGAGACCACAGATAAGATTTTCAAAATCAAGGATCGTCTGAAGGCCGCCCGTGACAGACAAAAGAGTTACGCGGATAACAGACGAAGACCTTTAGAATTTCAAGTAGGAGACAAAGTCATGTTAAAGGTCTCACCTTGGAAAGGAGTTGCAAGATTTGGCAACCGTGGCAAGCTTAACCCTAGGTACGTTGGACCGTTTGAAATATTGGCTAGGGTTGGCCCATTAGCTTACAAGCTCAAGTTGCCACAAGAACTAAGCAATGTACATGATACGTTCCATGTATCAAATCTCAAGAAGTGTTTATCAGACGAGACATTAATAATACCGCCTGATGAGATTCACATAGACGACAAGTTGCACTTCATTGAGGAACCTATGGAAGTCACAGATTGGAAGGTTCAGAGAACAAGGCGCAGCCGTGTTAAGCTGGTCAAGTTACGTTGGAATTCAAAGCGCGGCCCCGAGTATACGTGGGAGCGGGAAGATAAAATGAAATCCAAGTACCCGTCATTGTTTACAAAAACACCAAGTCAGAGTGACAAGAACTGAATTTCGGGACGAAATTCTCTGTAACATGGGGAGAATGTGACACCCAGCATTTCATGTCAATATCCACATTTCATAAACGCACGTTCATGATTATTATTTCCTGATATTTTATTTTGACTAAGTAAAGTCAAGAAGTCTAGCAAAGAAGTTTGTTCCAAGTCTAGTAAACCGTAAAGAGTTACTAGAAAAAGTAAGCAGGATAACCCGACTTAATGCGAACGTAAATGGTTAAATAAAATAACCAGAAATATATATATATATATATATATATATATATATATATATATTACACAAAATTTACGTTGAGCCAAGATTCTAATATTTTCTTCAACGAGCCATAAAATGGTTAAAAATTATAATACCGTGAAGAATCGAAACTGAATTAAATTACCCCTTAAAACTCTAATTGATACTAATACCATAAAAAATTAATATTTAAAAAAATTGGTTATCATTAACCCCTAAACTACTTCTTGACTTTCTTGGCCGAGAGTCAGGGGAGCCATGCTCCCACTTGCCTGATTCACTTTGATTCAGATGAAAACCATACCCTTCAGACGAAACTTCACCATCCCTTTCAAACCTTCTCTTTTCTTACGGCAAATTCCCAATTCCCTTTCAAATCGATGTCCAGTTTTAAAGCGAAAATCACCATAATTCGGTGTCATAAGGAGAATTTCAAGTGTTCTTGAAGAAAGCTTAGCAAAAGATTCAAGACTACTTCTCTGTTTTTCTCTAAAGATCGCCATTCTCGGTTTGAGGTAAAAACTCGATACCATCCATATTATTTGCTTTAAAACCGTAACTAAACATACAAATCGTTCAAACGCAAGTAAGATAACAAGAAAACTGTGTCAAACTCAAGATTTGAACATAAAAATATGCAGAGTGAATTCTGTAAATCAAAGTGCAGATATCGAAACTATAGTTTCGATACCTGTTAGTCAATCGAAACTGGGAGTTTCGATACCTATTGATCGAAACTATGAGTTTCGATACCAGTTATTCAATCGAAACTAGGAGTTTCGATACTGGTTGTTCTATCGAAACTAGGAGTTTCGATATCTATTTACTCAATCGAAACTAGGAAGTTTCGATACCTGTGTACAATTGAAACTAGGTAGTTTCGATACTAATCTTGCCAATCGAAACTAGGTAGTTTCGATACCTATTTCACTCAGTCGAAACTAGGAAGTTTCGACATCTGTTCTGTTCAATCGAAACTAAGAAAGCTTAGATACCTGTTCATCAGCCCCATAAGGCAGTAACTCAGAACTATTTTCATAACAAAACAAGGTTGGAAAAACTAAAAAGATAATTAAAACAAAAGTAATCAGATCGGCTAAGTCAAGTGAACAAATTGCGTTTAAGACGAGTAGTCTTAACGTGTATGTTATCCTTGTGTAAATAGGATACGGATAGGCGAATCTGCCGTCATTCAAATATTTGCTAGCATTCATACTGTTGAGGTGAGTTTCACTAATTCCCCTTTTTCTAAGTTTTTGAAATGATTTGGGGTGGAAACATACTTGTAAAAGACTTTTGTGTATAAATGAATGGAACTAATGATCTGACCGTATGTATGTATTGAGGGAACAATAAAGCGCTTAAAGTCCTCGTAATAAATTAGTAACCATTAGCTATGGATTTAGCCCGGGATTATATGAATAGTACTATTGGGGGTGACGCCTCCGGTCATGGTTAGTCGCGCTAACCAGGGGTCAAAATGGCCGAATGACCGCATATTGTCTTACTCGCAGAAAGGCGAGGGGAGGCACAGAAAGTTGGGGTTTGGTTACGGTCTCGTACATTACATACTATTTTGTATTCCTTGCAAGCTTACAAATGGGGTCAATAGATCGGATTAGTAATCATATTCATTGGTAATACAAACAAAAGAGTTCTGATCAGGTTAAAATGATCAGGTTTTACACAAAAGGGTTCTGATCAGGTTAAAGTGATCAGGTTTTACACAAAAGGGTTCTGATCAGGTTAAAATGATCAGGTTTTACACAAAAGAGTTCTGATCAGGTTAAAATGATCAGGTTTTACACAAAAGAGTTCTGATCAGGGTAAAGTGATCAGGTTTATCAAAAGAGTTCTGATCAGGTTTTACACAAAAGAGTTCTGATCAGGGTAAAGTGGTCAGGTTTATCAAAAGAGTTCTGATCAGGTTAAAATGATCAGGTTTTACACAAAAGAGTTCTGATGAGGGTAAAGTGATCAGGTTTAAAGTAAAGATTTCTGATCAGGTTAAAGTGATCAGGTTTAAACGAAAGAGTACTGATCAGGTTAAAATGATCAGGTTTAACAAAGAGCTTTGATCGGCAAAAAGATCAGATTTAAACATTGGGTTTATGATAACTCTTTATAATAACTTGTGAACTCACCAACCTCGTGTTGACAATTTTAAGTATGTTTTCAGGAAATTGAACGTGGTCATCAGGTTAGCAATGTAGGTTACATGCATGCACGTGGATACGGCTTTTGGGAGGATTTCTCTTGTATAACTCATGGTCTTGAGTCATATTTGCGAAATCTTAAACATTTGTAAACTCAACTTGATATTTTGTAATGTAAATATTTTAAATTCAGTTATGTATCCAATTACATGTATATGTTTGCGGTAATCATATGCTTTGGAAACCAGTGAAAGTCGCGCCTCGCGTTTCCGCCCTGGCGGGGTGTGACAATCTAGAGTCTGATGTAGGATGCATCCTGGAGGACATGGCAACTATACAAACCCTGAAAGAGAACGTTCTATAGGTGATGGAGGATCAAGAGCTGTATGACCACTCCCTTCATAACGTAGCTAACCGATTGGTGGAGGTCGAGAGGAGACTAGCAGAGACGGAGCTGAGGACTACCGCCGCTGAGCGAAGAGCAGAGGCAGCCGAGCGGAGGGCAATTGTGGCTGAGCTCCTAGCTACTTTAGCTGAGGCACACGTGGAGGCTATGATGACCTCAGTTACCGTTCCGCTAGGAACGATTTCCTATTTCTAGACCTATTACGTGCGGGTTGTGCTCGTAACACACTATGTCGTTTGAAACTTTGGTACTGATGCGGTCATAGGAACCCATCTATTTTGTATCCTTTTCTTTTGTAACAATGTACTATGTATATTATAACTATGTATGTTTTATATATGATGGTTGTTTTGTGTTTGATGTTTTTGCATACTTTGTGTCATGTTATATCATTATTATTATATAATGTTGTTTCTTTTTAAATTACATGTTAGAAAGAACACCATGACACCTAAGCGAAAGATGGCCCGTGACACCACCGGTGAAAACAACACGACGGTTTTCGTAGACGTGGAGCAACTCATATCACAACGTGTAGCTGCCGCCACGGAGATGTAGGAAGCCAATCAGAATAACGGTGGGGGGGAATGTGTAACATTTCTGATTTTTAGTATCCGTATTTTCAATTCAATGTAATGCATTTCAAACTCAATTCTAGTGCACTGTTTTGTTCTATTCGTACCATCAATTAAATACTACACTTCAATGCAAATCCACAAATTTTACTCGGTTATATTCTATTAAAACACTACATAAGTATCTATTTATACAAATACGTCAAAGACTAAAGTTACAAGGTCTGATGTTGAAAAATAGCAAGAAACCCTAATAGGCACGGTCGCGCCTCGTTCTGGCACGGTCGCGCCAAGTTCTTTGGCACGGTCGCGCGACTTGCTTTGGAACGATCGCGCCCGGTGCCTTGGCACGGTCGCGCCTAGTACCAGTTGAAACGTAAAATCAGTTTTAAACGCGAGATCGTTGATTGTCGTAACCGTTATACGTTTCACTTCGTTATCAAATACAATAATATTATCAATTGTAACCATTAACAACAGAAAACCGATTCAAGAAAAGCAAAACCTCCTCATTTGAAAATCCTCTCCTTTGAACATCGATCCTCCTATTCTGGAGTGAATTTCCCCCTAACCAAACGCTACACGATTCTCCCAGAAGCTACTGAACCATTTGAAGCAGCCAGAATGGTAGCAGAGGACGCCGGAAGCCAAGCTCACCGACGCCGGAACTCCTTTCTACCGTTCTCTATCAATTCGCTACTCTTCCAGGTAATTGAAACCTTTTCCTCACTCGTTTCAGTTCATGGATCAAAAGCCCCATATTAATTTGGGCTTTCATTATGGAAATCATCTCGAACTCGAAGCCACATTTACATTCAAAATAGTTTAATCGAATCCGGTCCTAAACACGTTTTAAATTCAATTAATCTATACAAAAAGACTCGTAATAATCTATTGGGCGAAAGCCCTATGATTTCCAACCCTGTTATTATAAAAATTAGTCAAATCGTTCCTGATTTGGAACAGACGTGGTCGCGCTAATAATCTAGCGCGGTCGTGCCTCATAAGACACGGACGTGCCGGCTTCCAGCGCGGTCGTGCCTCCTGCTCAGACCCAATCATGCCCTTTGGCTAATCTCAGTCGTGTCTTAGAATCATAGACATGATCGTGCCTGGCCAAGGCGCGGTCGTGCCTAATGATTTAGTTAGTTAAGCCCTCTGTTTGATCAATACGGTCGCGCCCTGACTAGCGCGGTCGCGCCCGTGGTTCGAGTGTGAGTTAATTTTTTTGACAGAATTATAATTTTATATATTTTTCAAACAATAAATATTTCTGATTAAATTACAAAATAAAAATAGTTGATTTTTATAAAAATGCATTTAATTCTATTTAGAAAGATCAAATATTTAATCTTGGAATAAATAGAAAATTATTTATTTAAAGTTTATAAAAAAATTAAATTTACAATTATTGCTAAACCTTTCATTTAAAAAGTATTTAAATGGTTAAGTTATATTTTATAAATAAATAAATAAAATAATGATTATTTATTTACTTTATATTTAAACAAAGACATTTATTTATTTACACTTAATTGCATTTAACACTTACAATATTTTTACAAACGATAATTATTTAATTTACTTAATTAATTATTCAAACTCAAACCTTAATCAAAATGCTTCAAAAATGTTTATTTCAAAACCTTATATTTTATTCAATACTTTTAAGTACAAATCAATGACCTTATACACAAATTCAAATTCAACTTTAGACTTAAACTTTTGTGCACACTATTGATACAATACGCATTACACACTAGGTTAACTTGTGCATTTCAAGGATCCTTATTCTATCTAGTATCTTTGTTAGCTACGCCTTCAAACCAAGTGAGTATTTCATAGCCCCTTTTACTTTTTTACACTTTTGGGGTGAAACATGAACTCTATCAAATTACATGTTTATATTTACACAAACAACACAAATACAAATCCTATTTACATTCATGTATGCAATTTGAGCTTTATGCCCGAGTGTATGTGTGCTAACTTTTGTGAACACTTATGTGCAATCTTTAACTATTCAAGCCGAAGGTTTTCAATGATAGATCTATTGAGTCTGACAAACCCACCCAGGTAGGGTGATTGATACCGACAACACAATTTTGCATGCTAGTTACAAAGGTTTGATTGTACTTGGTTACACAATAGCTGCTCCCCATAAATGCCTTATTTATCATGTTATGTAAGGATTTAGTTTACAAACTATATGCTACCTATATACAAACCTGTGTTATACTCACCAACTTTTTAGTTGACTTTATTTTATTCATGTTTCAGGTTCTAATGTGTGAGATTGGTCAAGATGTGCTACACATAGGCTTGGACTTAGTTAATTTAAATAAAAGAACTCTATGTATTTCAATTTTGTTCTATCTTGGATTTGGTTGTGTTTGGATTACTTGCAATGAAATTTGACGTTTAATATATTCAATTTAGTCAACCTTGTGCTTATGAACAGTCTACATGTCCCGCCCCGATGATTCCGCCATCGGTCGGGGTGTGACAGATTGGTATCAGAGCCTTGGTTATAGGGAATTAGGTTATTAGACACCTTGACCTAGACTATAACTTTAGGACACCCACTTATGCTATGCTTCATGATTATGTGTTATGTGCTACATGCTTACTATGATTAAATATTATTTCATTTTTTGATGCATTACTTGTTAAAAATTCATGACTTATTAGAATATATATAAATAATAAGTAAATAAACAATATCCCTACCTATACCCTAAACCTCATAATACTCTTATCTCCTTCTCTATCTATATCTTTCTTAACATGTGGAATCTTCATGAAGCTAAATCCATAAAATTTTCCTTATTTCCTCGTTAAGGTCTTTAAACTTTGTTAATTATTTGAGGACACGTGCAATCTGGAAGAGTGACACCTGTATTTTGGGTTTTCTGTCTAGGAAAGCATTTCGCATAAATCCCAATCAACCGAGGGACCCGTATGCTTTCCTGGGAATTCCCGAGATGAGTGTTTACTTATAAGCTAAAGCATGTCTCCTTGAAAATTATATGAGTTTAATTAACCTTAATGTGTCATAGTATTCAAGTGATTATATCACTATTTGAGTACAATCTAAACTATGATTAACTATTTTATTTCATTATCTTGTCCTTTTAATCCAAGCAATTCTCATAAGTTCTTACATCTTTTCTTGTCTTGTGAAAATCTGTAGATTGCCTCCTCGTCGTGCTCCCGTGGCCAACACCAATACCGACATTGCTGCCATTCTTGCACAACTCGTGACACAACTCACTCAAGCTAATGGTGCCACCAATGGCAACCGTGGTGGAAATGGTGGTAATGGTGGCAATGGTGGTATCAACCCATCTCAATGCACCTTCAAGCATTTCAACTCGTGTAATCCCCTCAAGTTCTATGGTACCGAAGGAGCTACAGGACTCCTTCAATGGTTCGAAAGCATCGAGAATACCTTTCTCAATAGTGACTGCCCCGACAACCTTCGTGTTCGTCATGCCACAAGTGTCCTACAAAAACGGGCACTCACGTGGTGGAATGGGGAGAAAAGAAACAGAGGGGTGGATGTAGCAATGGCCTTACCTTGGGATGAGGTTAAAAGGCTAATGACCGAGGAATTTTGTCCTCGAAATGAAGTGAAGAAACTCGAAGCTGAATTTTGGGATCTTGCCCAAGATAGTGGTGAAAGCTTGGCATATACGACTCGGTTCCATGAGTTAAGTCTTCTTGTGCCTCACATGGTCACTCCTTTGTCCCGCTGCGTTGAAAAGTATATTGGGGGACTACCTAGGCAAATTCAAGATACTGTCCTAGGAAGGAATCCCGCAACACTTGAGGATGCTATCCGTTTGTCTGCTACCTTAACTGATAATCATGTGAAGGCGGGGACTCTTACTAAAAAGGGCACCAAGAAAGTTTCTGACACGATAACCCCTCCTACCCACAGCAAAGAAGCCACAACTGATCCCTCCCGGCACAATAAGAAGAGAAAGGCTAGGAATTTTGCTGTGGTCACTCCTGCTATTCCTGTTAATCAAGCTACACCTATGGATCAAGCACCAGCCAAAAAGCCATATGTTGGGATTTACCCGCTTTGTGCCACATGCAACTATCATCACCCTCAAAGCATCCCATGTCGCCTTTGCACTTATTGTGGGAAATATGGCCATACGATCAATGTTTGTAGGGCCAAAGCTCTTGCGGGCCAAGTCAACCCACCAAACCGAACCAACCCGCAAGTGGCTCATCAAGGTGTTCCTGCTATTGCAAATGGGCGTGCTTGTTATGAATGTGGCAACCCGAACCATTTCCGTGACCAATGCCCAAGATTGGCCAATGCTAGACATGGTGGAGCTCGTGGGCGTGCTTTCAACATAAACGCCAACGAAGCTCAAGCCAACAATGACGTGGTCAATGGTACGTTTCTTATTAATAGTCAATATGCCTCCATTTTATTTGATACCGGTGCCGATAAAAGCTTTGTGTCACTTAACTTTGAAGTTTTACTTGCAAAGACACGATCCCAATTAGAGAAAACCTTTAACGTCGAAATAGCAAATGGTGACTCTCTTACAATCGACTCCATCATCTATGATTGCTCCCTAGAACTTAATGATCATGCGTTTCTAATCAACCTTGTACCAATGCCACTAGGAACTTTTGATATTGTCACAACCCCAAATTTATTTACTTAATAAATAAATACAGGTTGCAACAATTGGTTCATTACACGATAGCGGAAGCGGTAATTGTGATTTCTAAGACTTGATTACATATACAATTACTAAACTCCAGAAGCAAGGCATGAAGCAAGGCGGTTGCCAAGGAATTGACAACCTCCAGAAGTGGATTTGCGGTCTAAGTTGCAACCCCCGTAGTCTGAATCTGAATAAGCCACAAATCAAACAAGTCAGTTTTAGGATACCACAGACCCAATTTTGGCTTATATTTTAAATATCTCAAAATACGTTTTACAGCAGATAAATGAGAGAGTTTAGGATTAGCCTGAAAACGTGCACATAAGCACACTGCAAACATGATGTCGGGTCTGCTGGCCGTGAGATACATGAGAGATCCTATCATGGAGCGATATAGATGCGGATCAACGCTTTCACCATCCACATCAGGGGTCAAACAATGACGAACTTCCACAGGAGTTTTTACAAGGTGGGAATCAGCCATTTTGAACTTGGTCAAGATTTCTTTTACGTATTTTTCTTGATGGATAAGGATTCCTGACTCAGACTGATCAACTTGTAGTCCCAAAAAGAACTTCATTTCCCCCATGGAGCTCATCTCAAACTTAGATCGCATCACTTCTTCAAATTCTTTGCAGAGACGGGGATTTGTAGATCCAAAAATGATATCATCTACATAAATTTGCACCATGATTGTATCATTTTCCTCCTTCCGTTTGAACAAAGTTTGGTCAATTGCTCCTCGTGTGAAACCATTCTCAATCAAATGCTTTGATAAAGTTTCATACCACGCACGAGGTGCTTGGTGAAGACCGTACAATGCTTTGTCTAACTTGTAAACACGGTCTGGAAAATTAGGATCAATGAAACCCGGCGGCTGCTTGACATATACTTCTTCTTGAACTTTGCCATACAAAAATGCGCTTTTGACATCCATTTAATGGACGGTGAAGTCCATGTAGGCTGCATAGGCGAGAAACATTCTGATGGCTTCCAGACGAGCCACTGGTGCAAATACTTCCTCATAGTCAATCCCTTCTTCTTGATAGAAACCTTGAACCACCAGACGAGCTTTATTACGAATCACAGTGCCGCCTTCATCCTTTTTGTTGCGAAAGACCCAACGAGTACCGATTGGAACTTTGTTCTTGGGTAGATCCACCAAATTCCACACATGTAACTTAGAGAATTGTTGTAGCTCTTCCTGCATTGCTTCCACCCAGCAGTTTTCTAGTAGTGCTACTTTAATGTTCTTTGGTTCAGTTTGAGAGATGAAGCAGGAAAACATGCTGTTTTCAAATGCTTCACAGGCACTTCGGGTACTAACACCCACATTGAGTGGTCCAATGATGTTATTGGTGGGATGAATCTTATGAATTCGCAGTTGAGGAATTGCATCTTCTTCCACGACTTCTTCCAAGTTGGTAAGATTTTCAGCAGGAGGATCGGCAATGTCATTATTAGGATCTTCAGCAGATGATTGTGTGCAACATCTACTATTGGAATGGAGTTGTCTTCAACAGTTTCACTTGTTGCACCAGAACCGGAATACTCCATATTAGATTCAGCATTTACAGCAACAAGAATTTCAACCTGAGCAGATGAGGAAGAACCTTGATCATTAAAGTTCCCTAAATTGTTCACAGAAAAATAAGGATTAGCATGAGTTGAGTCAATTGAGAAATCAGGAAGATTAAATGATTTAAAAACTGAATCGACGTCAAATAGCCAATTGGGACCGTCTCCTGCGTCCGTGTGATTATTTTCATGCCAATTGATATCAATGGACTCCAGAACTATTCTTTTCTGCTTATGATAGACACGAAAAGCACATTGATTGGAGGAATAACCAACAAAATAACATTCATCAGCTTTGGCTTCAAACTTGTTGAGCTGATCTGAAGTGTTCAGCATCGTGCACACACACCCAAATTTTCTAAAGAAATCAATAACTGGCTTGCACTTGTACATGATCTCATATGGTGTCTTGTTGCAACTTTTAGTGATAAGAACCCGATTTTGCACGAAACATGCAGTGTTGACCGCCTCAGCCCAGAAAGTCACGGGAAGCTTAGAGTCAACAATCATAGTTCGTGCAGCTTCAATTAAGGTGCGGTTTCTCCTTTCAGCTACACCGTTTTGTTGAGGAGTACGAGGTGCACTAAATTGACGAGAAATTCCTTTGCTTTCACAGAAGGAATCAAGAGTTGCATTCTTAAATTCTGTTCCATGATCGTTGCGGATAGTCTTCACACTTAAACTGAAGAGGTTTTCAATTTGAAGCAGATAGGTCTTTAAAATCTCTGGCATCTCATCCTTCTTAGCTAAGAAAAACACCCAAGTGAATCGAGAAAAATCATCTGTTACCACCAGACAGTATGACTTTCGTCCAAGACTCATGACACTCACTGGACCAAAGAGATCCATGTGAAGCAATTGGAGAGGAGAGTCAATGGAATTGGTGGTTTTAGGTTTATGTGAAGATTTGTGCTGTTTTCCCTTGGAACATGAAATACAGTGTTCCATAGGAGTGAAATCTTTGAGAGGTAATCCAGTGACTAGGTTGCCTCGAACCAGTCGATTCATTGTTTTGAAATTTACATGTCCCAACCTCTTATGCCACAGGAAAGATTCATTTTCGGAAGCCTTTGAGAGAAAACACGATTCAATTCCCGATGGGTTGTTCATATCCAAGCTATATGTGTTGTATCTTCTGGGAGCACGCATGAGAATAAGTTCTTCCGGAATCACCACTCCCGGCTTTAAGATAAGACATTCTTTTGAATTGAATAAAGCACAAAAGTCCTTGTCACAAATCTGTGAAACACTCATCAGATTGTATTTTAACTGAGGAACATAGTTGACAAATTCCAGACTATTTACTCCATTTGATACTGTTCCTTGTCCTTCAATCTTTCCTCCTCTTGGGTTTCCAGCAAAAGCAACATACTCTCCATCAATTTGATGATAATCTTGCAGCAAGTTAAAGTGCCCAGTCATATGCCTTGAACATCCACTATCTACATGCCAGATGTTATCGCCGGTTCTTCTTGATTGACCCTATACACAACGAACCATTTATACGTTTTGACCAAAAAATGTTTCAATCAAGAGATTTTAGTGTCAGGATATGACATCTCATTGGAATCAGAAGTACAACCATCCTTTGATGAAGTACGGTCATCAAATAGAACATTATTTTTAATTTTCCAAGTTCGTTTTAAATAATTTTTAGCATTTTTAATTCTTTTACGCCTAGATTTCCTACTGTGAGAAGAATTAGGCAACACATATGAATTTAATGAACTTTGGGAAGGTGATTCTTCATTAAAATTTGCTGTTGTCAATTTACAACTCTTTGAAACATGATTTGAGGCACCACAACTAAAATAAACGTTTTTACAAAATATCTTAGCGTGATAATAATCATCACAAGATGAAGATGATTGTGATGTTGAGGAATCTGAACATGAGACGGTTCTCTCATCAATAACTTTGTCTTGAAGACGATGTGCTTCCTTTAATCTGAAAAATTCCATGTTGCTCATGGTTTCACGTGGTACATCATTCACAATAATTCCTGCACTTTTAAATTTTGTAACACATGGCATAACATTCAAAGATTTAGGAACAAAAGGCAAGGCATTTTGAAATTTAGAAACATCACATCCCAAACCCGTATGCTCAGCAGGCATAGAATCAAAATACAAGTTTTTAACGTGTTCACAAATATTTGGTTTTGACACGGACATATTATTACATTCATCCGACTCAAGTTCTTTTAAAATAGTTCTATCATTAGCACTCTTATCACAATCATCTTCGGACTTTACACAATTTGACTCTGCACAAGAAGCAAAACTGTCAGAATCAGAGGATGTAATATAATCATCAGGAGATAATGTGCAAACAAAAGGTGTGAAAACATGTGGAGTAGGCATATCAGCAAATTTCCCTGATTTAGAATAAGGAGGTGAATGAGAGTTATACCCAAGACCTTCTGTGTCTTTTCTATTAAATTGTTTATCAATTATTCCAAACAGAATTTTCTGATCCATATCCATGTGATCAACCTGTAATTTGGCTTTTTCTGCCTTTTGGACTCTTTCTGTTAAAATTGTATTATTAATGGTTTGAGTATTGAGTTGCACAATTAAAGAACGATTTTCACCAGAAATATCATGAATTTTTTTTAAGTAAAGTTTCTCATTTTTGGCCACAGAGTCATACATCACCTTAATGTGATTTCGTTCATCAATCAAGGCTTGATTGATGAATCTGTATTTTTGAATTTCATTTAAACAAGATCTAGAATCACAAAGTTTAGAAATAACCTTAGCAGGCACAGCAGTGAGATCCTCAGCTGGTTCAATCATGACACACTTGCCATTTTCCTCCACATCAGCCATCAAGGCTTTATCAGCAGCTTCCTCAGCTTGTTCTCCCCAATGAAAATGTCCATCAGCTTGGCACACAAGAGCTGTGGAACTTGAAGTTGTGTTTGTCTTTGGAGGATTGGCAGCTTGTTTACTAGAGGAAATCTTCTTATCTTGCTGATCTTTGGAGGACGGCTCCTTGCAGTTTCTGGCAAAGTGACCCAGCTGATCACAATTGTAGCATCTCACCTTCTTGATATCAAACCCAAGCGTCTTTCCTTGCTTGAATCTGTCTATCCCAGTTCTTTTGATGAATCTTTTGGCTCTTAAGGTCAACATGGCCATGCACCAGTCAATGTCCATTTTCTCCAAATCATCAGGATTAATCTGCTCCAAGTTATCAGGTTAAAAGCTAACCGGTGTTAGATTTCCAGAGATCAGTGCATCATAGCATGACATGAAAGCAGTCATGATTGGGACATATTCAGCAGGAATCATGGTGATAGTCTTTTGAGGAGTAGAGGAGCTGGTAGACTTAATTGCAGCAGCTGAAGGAGGAACATCAGTCTGAAAGTATGGGCAACCGGATGAGCTTGATCCAGCAATGAGAGCTGTGTTTCCAGACTGATTAGATGGGGTGACTGCTCCCTTCTTAATCTCAATTTCATATGATTCAAGAATGCTATAGACTTCCTGTTGAGACAGAGCACTCAGATTCTCAGTCTTTTTGATCATGATTCGATACATATTCCATTCCTCAGGAAGAGAATCTAGGAGTTTCTTGTTTAAATCAAGAGTAGGGTACTCAACTCCGATTACCTTCAACCTTGATACAATGCTTGAGAAACGGTTGATCAAATCAGATATTGATTCTCCCCTTACACTGCTGAGCATCGCATATTGTTTCTTGATCAGATCTCTTTTGCTTTCCCTGACATCCTCACTTCCCTCATATCTTGTGCACAGTGCAGCCCATAAGTCTTTGGCAGTTGTGTACTCAGCAAATATGTTGAAAATATCCATAGGAAGAGCCATGGCAATAGTCACGTAGGCCTTGTTGTCTCGGGCAATCAAGGCAAGATCTTTCTCATCATACTCAGACACTAACTTAGGACGTTGAACATCAGCAGTGGTAGTTACGGGCTTGTGGGGACCATCGGTGATAGAATTCAACAGTGTATAATCGTGAAATTGAAAGAAAAGCTTCATTTTTTTAGTCCAGTCATCAAAATCTCTTGTGGACACAAGAACAGGTAGTCTATTTCCCCCAGAATGTTCTGTTGAACTTGAAGTGGCCATAATGTTGAATCGAAACTAAAACAGTAACTAGTTTCGATAGGACTAGTTTCGATAGACCAACTATTATCGAAACAACTAGTTTCGATAGGACTAGTTTCGATAGAACAAATTTTATCGAAACAACTTTTATCGAAAAAAATAGTTTCGGTACTGAAAATTTCACAAACTAGTTTCGATAACCACAGTTTCTATAAGAGACAAAAATCTAGTTTCGACAGTACCTTCTCCCGACAAAACGTAGACAAGAAGTTTCGATGATCAACAGAAATCAGAAATTGTTCCCCGTAGTTTCGATGCCTTCTTCTCCAAAACAGAAATACTCCATTGATGAAAAGCTCCAGAAATCAAAGGTGCAGAAACAACAAACCAATCCAGCGAAAACCTTCGTCTAACTGTCCTGATCACGAATCCAACCTCCGATTCCGAAAATACGAGCAAAAACCCTTAAAAAATGATGAAACAGTACCTCGAGAATAAATGTGCAAAAACCCAAAATAAGCAACGAAAACCCTTGATAATCACCTAGAATCGATCAATAACCTGATAACACTAAAAAATACTAGAGCATAAAGCTCTGATACCAATTGTAGGTCCAGATTTCAGTCGAATCACACTGATATGATCGATTGAACACACACACAGGCAGAAACTGTGTATATGTAGGTGAAACAGATAATAGAAACAGTATTGGTGAAGATAACCAGCTAACCACACTATGAATCAGCAATCAAAAGGTATGAAAATGTATGAACACAGTGAATAAACAACTGCAGATTGTATTGATTCAAGCAAAATGTGAAAGAGAAGGTTCAGGGTTACAGCCGCTACTCACACCCTAAACAATCTCAAACTAGGCTATTTATAGTAGTGACAGGTATCGAAACTATGGTCAATCGAAACTACTAGTTTCGATTGACCATTTACAATTGATACAGAGACTGTCGAAACTACCATCTATCGAAACTACTAGTTTCGATTGAACAGACTCAATCGAAACTAAGTAGTTTCGATGGCCCAGACTTAACTAATTACAGAAAACTGAAATTACAATAATGAAATGACAGAAAGTAAACTAGTCTAAAATTGTTTAAACATACAATAAATGACAACAGCTTATACAAAATATATGACTCTACAACCTCTTTGATCAGCTCCAAGGTTCTACTTGCTTCTCGAAGATTGATCTTCGATCTGGTTATCACCAACTCCGTGTGTAAGAGGATGATATTCCAAAGACTGCCTTCCGAACAAGGTATGGACACTATAAGTTCCTGGTAATGCCTTTTGGGCTAACCAATGCACCCGCAGTTTTCAAGGACATCATGAATCGTGTGTGCAAACCGTACCTTGATAAATTCGTGATCGTCTTCATTGATGATATCTTAATCTATTCCAAGACTAAATCCGACCATGAGCAACATCTTAGTTTGGTTTGGATCTCTTGAGAAAGGAACAACTATATGCCAAGTTCTCCAAATGTGAATTCTGGCTAAAGGAAGATCAATTTCTTGGTCATATCGTCAACGACAAGGGTATTCATGTTGACCCTGCTAAGATCGAAACGGTTAAGAATTGGAATGCCCCGAAGACTCCCACTAAGTTCGTTCATTTCTTGGTCTTGCGGGATATTACCGTCGTTTCATCTCAAACTTCTCTAAGATTGCTGTCCCCCTTACCGCTTTGACCCACAAGGGTAAGACTTATGAATGAGGACCAAAACAAGAAGAAGCTTTCCTAACCCTCAAGCAAAAGTTGTGTAATGCTCCTATTTTGACTCTCCCTGATGGGAATGATGATCTAGTTGTCTACTGTGATGCTTCTAACCAAGGTCTTGGTTGTGTCCTCATGCAACGAGGCAAAGTAATTGCTTATGCATCAAGGCAACTTAAAATTCATGAGAAGAATTATACGACGCACGATCTCGAATTGGGTGCGGTCGTATTCGCATTGAAGATTTGGAGACATTATCTCTATGGCACAAAATGTGTGGTGTTCACCGACCACAAAAGCCTTCAACACATCTTCAATCAAAAGGAACTCAATATGAGGCAACGACGTTGGGTTGAACTCCTTAACGACTATGGCTGCGAGATTCGTTACCATCCCGGCAAAGCGGATGTTGTAGCCGACGCTTTGAGTCGAAAGGGCCATGTTATGCTTCATTGTGCCCGAATTCAAACCGATATTCAAATCCGCATCTTAGAAGCTCAACACATCTCAGTCACCGAGGGTAACATGTACGAAGAAATGTCGTGTGGTGTTGAACTTCTGCTTGAATCAAAACCCAATGGCTTACTCTATTACTTGAACCGTATTTGGGTTCCCAATCGCGATGATCTCCGTGTAATTCTCATGAACGAGGCTCATAAGACTCGTTATTCTATTCACCCTGGTGCGGATAAAATGTACCAAGATCTTCGCCAACAATATTGGTGGCCCGGTATGAAGAAAGACATTGCTCTCCATGTTGCTAAATGTTTAACTTGCTCCAAAGTCAAAGCCGAACATCAACGTCCTTCTGGTTTGCTTGAACAACCGGAAATTCCCGTGTGAAAATGGGATAACTTAGCTATGGATTTCATTACCAAACTCCCTCGCACCTTGAGTGGCTATGATAGCATTTGGGTGATCATTGATCGTCTCACCAAATCTGCCCATTTCTTGCCTATCCGTGAAGACTATCGGGTTGAGAAACTAGCCCGAATTTACATCGAAGAAATTGTGAGTCGTCATGGTGTTCCCTTGAACATAATATCCGATCGAGATGCCCGGTTCACTTCTCGATTTTGGCAATCTCTCCAAACTGCTCTTGGTACATGAATGGATTTGAGCATGGCTTACCATCCTCAAACTGATGGTCAAACCGAGCGAACAATCCAAACTCTTGAAGACATGCTTAGAGCTTGTGTAATCGATTTTGGTGGCAATTGGGATTCACATTTATCCCTCATTGAGTTCTCTTACAATAATAGCTACCACACAAGTATCAACATGGCTCCATTCGAAGCTCTTTATGGTCGCAAGTGTCGTTCTCCTATCTGTTGGAACGAGATTGGTGAAGCACAAATCACCGGTCCCGAGCTAATTCAAGAAACATCCGATAAGATCATTCAAATCCGTGACAATATTCGAGTGGCGAGGAGTCGACAAAAGAGTTATGCCGACAAAAGTCGAAAACCCTTGGAATTCCAAGTCGGTGACCTTGTTCTTCTTAAGGTGTCTCCGTGGAAGGGTGTGATCCATTTTGGAAAGAAAGGCAAGTTAGCACCTCGCTATGTTGTTCCATTCAAAATCCTTGAAAGGATTGGGAAAGTGGCTTACAAACTCGAGTTACCTCCATCTCTTGGCAATGTGCATCCTACATTTCATGTGTCTAATCTGAAGAAATGCCTCGCTGATGAGAATCTCCATATACCACTTGATGACGTGCGCATTGATGAAACGATGCACTAGGTTGAGACACCGGTAGAAATCATGGATCGTGAAATCAAGCAGCTCAAGAGAAGTCATATTCCTATTATCAAAGTTCGTTGGGAATCTAAGCGTGGTCCTGAATTTACTTGGGAACGAGAGGAACAAATGAAGCTCAAGTACCCCCATCTTTTTACTAATGCCGTAGCTTCCTCTAGCTAAATTTCGGGACGAAATTCCCTCAACATAGGGAGACTGTAACATTTATGATTTTTAGTATCCGTATTTTCAATTCAATGTAATGCATTTCAAACTCAATTCTAGTGCACTGTTTTGTTCTATTCGTACCATCAATTAAATACTATACTTCAATGCAAATCCACAAATTTTACTCGGTTATATTCTATTAAAACACTACATAAGTATCTATTTATACAAATACGTCAAAGACTAAAGTTACAAGGTCTGATGTTGAAAACTAGCAAGAAACCCTAATAGGCACGGTCGCGCCTCGTTCTGGCACGGTCGCGCCAAGTACTTTGGCATGGTTGCGCGACTTGGTTTGGAACGATCGCGCCCGGTTCCTTGGCACGGTCTCGCCTCGTTTGGGCACGGTCGCGCCTTGTACCAGTTGAAACGTAAAATCAGTTTTAAATGCGAGATCGTTGATTGTCGTAACCGTTATACATTTCACTTCGTTATCAAATACAATAATATTATCAATTGTAACCATTAACAACAGAAAACCGATTAAAGAAAAGCAAAACCTCCTCATTTGAAAATCCTCTCCTTTGAACGTCGATCCTCCTATTCTGGAATGAATTTCCCCCCCAACCAAATGCTACACGATTCTCCCAGAAGCTACTGAACCATTTGAAGCAGCCAGAATCGTAGCAGAGGACGCCGGAAGCCAAGCTCACCGACGCCGGAACTCCTTTCTACCGTTCTCTATCAATTCGCTACTCTTCCAGGTAATTGAAACCTTTTCCTCACTCGTTTCAGTTCATGGATCAAAAGCCCCATATTAATTTGGTCTTTCATTATGGAAATCATCTCGAACTCGAAGCCACATTTACATTCAAAATAGTTTAATCGAATCCGGTCCTAAACACGTTTTAAATTCAATTAATCTATACAAAAAGACTCGTAATAATCTATTAGGCGAAAGCCCTATGATTTCCAACCATGTTATTATAAAAATTAGTCAAATCGTTCCTGATTTGGAACAGACGCGGTCGCGCTAATCATCTAGCGCGGTCGTGCCACATGAGACACGGACGTGCCGGCTTCCAGCGTGGTCGTGCCTCCTGCTCAGACCCAATCATGCCCTTTGGCAAATCTCAGTCGTGTCTTAGAATCATAGACACGATCGTGCCTGGCCAAGGCACGGTAGTGCCTAATGATTTAGTTAGTTAAGCCCTCTGTTTGATCAACACGGTCGCGCCCTGACAAGCGCGGTCGCGCCCGTGGTTCGAGCACGATCGTGCCCTTCCCAGGCACGGTCGTGTGTGAGTTAATTTTTTTGACATAATTATAATTTTATATATTTTTCAAACAATAAATATTTCTGATTAAACTATAAAATAAAAATAGTTTATTTTTATAAAAATGCATTTAATTCTATTTAGAAAGATCAAATATTTAATCGTGGAATAAATAGAAAATTATTTATTTAAAGTTTATAAAAAAATTAAATTTACAATTATTGCTAAACCTTTCATTTAAAAAGTATTTAAATGGTTAAGTTACATTTTATAAATAAATAAATAAAATAATGATTATTTATTTACTTTATATTTAAACAAAGACATTTATTTATTTACACTTAATTACATTTAACACTTACAATATTTTTACAAACGATAATTATTTAATTTACTTAATTAATTATTCAAACTCAAACCTTAAACAAAATGCTTCAAAAATGTTTATTTCAAAACCTTATATTTTATTCAATACTTTTAAGTACAAATCAATAGCCTTATACACAAATTCAAATTCAACTTTAAACTTAAACTTTTGTGCACACTATTGATACAATACGCATTACACACTAGGTTAACTTGTGCATTTCAAGGATCCTTATTCTATCTAGTATCTTTGTTAGCTACGCCTTCAAACCAAGTGAGTATTTCATAGCCCCTTTTACTCTTTTACACTTTTGGGGTGAAACATGAACTCTATCAAATTACATGTTTACATTTACACAAACAACGCAAATAAAATCCTATTTATATTCATGTGTGCAATTTAAGCTTTATGCCCGAGTGCTATGTGTGCTAACTTTTGTGAACACTTATGTGCAATCATTAACTATTCAAGCCGAAGGTTTTCAATGATAGATCTATTGAGTCTGACAAACCCACCCAGGTAGGGTGATTGATACCGACAACACAATTTTGCATGCTAGTTACAAAGGTTTGATTGTACTTGGTTACACAATAGCTGCTCCCCATAAATGCCTTATTTATTATGTTATGTAAGGATTTAGTTTACAAACTATATGCTACCTATATACAAACCTGTGTTATACTCACCAACTTTTTAGTTGACTTTATTTTATTCATGTTTCAGGTTCTAATGTGTGAGATTGGTCAAGATGTGCTACACATAGGCTTGGACTTAGTTAATTTAAATAAAAGAACTCTATGTATTTCAATTTTGTTCTATCTTGGATTTGTTTGTGTTTGGATTACTTGCAATGAAATTTGACGTTTAATATATTCAATTTAGTCAACCTTGTGCTTATGAACAGTCTACATGTCCCGCCCCGATGATTCCGCCATCGGTCGGGGTATGACAGAATGGAAGTGGTACCGGCGGAAGAGGTGCAGGAAGCAGTGGCACATCCAGAGGTTCTGGAGGTAATAGAACGAGTAATCACCTCCGTAACACATAATCATGATCTAAATTAATTACATTATTAAAATAGTGACGTGTGACCCTACATATGCTTCGAGCAAGAAGTGCACCTCTAAGGCCTTCCTATCCTGTAATCCTCGCAGCATCAATGACACCGAGTGTGTAGTAGGCCTGATGAGGTGGATTGAGAATATGGAATCGGTGATTGATCCCAGTTAATGCATCGCTGACTGCATAGTGAAATATTCTACTTGCACGCTCACTGATAAGGCATTGACCAAGTGGAACTCTCAGGTAAAGACATTGGGGAGGCAGACAGCCTACCAACTTTCTTCGGAAGACCTAAAAAGTATGATGATCGACGAATACTGTCCTTGAAACGAGTTACAAAAGATTGAGGTTGAGATGTGGAATTTGCAAATGATCAGAGATGACGTGGCTGGTTACACTGAACGGTTTAGTGAACTGGCGATTCTAGTGCCACACATGGTCACAACAGAACATAAGCGTGTTGAGAGGTGTTTGTGGGGCCTTGCGCCTCAAATCCGTAGTATGGTCACTTCATCAAATCCTATGGATGGCAAGAGTGCTATAACTCTAGCTTTCATGTTAAGAGATGATGCTGTGCGTAATGGATTATTTGGGAAGAAAGAGTTTGAAGAAAGTAAATCTGGGGAAAAGAGGAAATGGCTGGGAAAGCCGAGTAACAAATCTGGAAAGCAAGAGTTCAAGAAACAGGAAACTGTGAAGGCTTTTGCAGCGAATACTATGGAAAGAAAGGAATACCATGGAACGCTGCCGAGGTGTACTAAGTGTGGGTATCATCATGGGGAAGGATGCTTCAAATGTGGGAAGTGTGGAAGCTTTGGACATACCACACAAATTTGTCGAATCAACACCAATCCCACAGGTAAAGCTAAGCAGGGATGTTTTAAATGTGGTGGTCCAAAGCACCTCAAGAAGGACTGTCCCAAGTTGAAGAATCAGAAAACGCTCAGGCACCGGGGAGAGCATTTGTGATGGGTGCCGGAGACGCACGCCAGGACCCGAACATTGTCACTGGTATGTTCCCGATAAATAATCACTATGCCTCTGTAATTTTTGATTCGGGTGTTGATATGAGCTTTGTGTCAAATGATTTTAAATCGTTACTCGGTATTAAGGCCAGCAAACTAGATCAAGGTTATACAATTGAATTAGCAAATGGCAAATTAATTAAAATAGGAGAGGTCATTCAAGGTTGTACTTTATGTCTACAAAACCATACATTTAGTATAGACCTCCTACCTGTTGATCTGGGGAGTTTTGACATCGTCATTGGCATGGATTGGTTATCGAAAAATCATGCCGAGATCGTATGTTTTGAAAAGATTGTACGTATCCCACTTCTAAGTGGAGAAATTCTTTCAAATCAAGGCGAAAAGAGTGGAACAATTTTAAGAATGATAAACTGCATGAGAGTCCGTAAGTATCTACGCAAGGGTTATTGCGCATTTTTGGATCACGTCGTCGAGAAGAAACCCGAGGAACGTCGACCTGAGGACATACCGATTGTTAGGGATTACCCTGAGGTATTTCCGGAGGACTTACCTGTATTACCGCCACCGAGACGAGTCGAATTCTGAATCGACGTAGTACCAGGAGCTGCACCAGTTGCCAGATCGCCGTATCGTCTAGCACCTTCCGATATGCAAGAATTATCAAGCCAACTCCAAGAGTTACTTGATAAAGGTTTCATAAGACCGAGTTTCTCACTGTGGGGATCTCCGGTACTGTGTGTAAAGAAAAAGGATGGAACCTTTAGAATGTGTATTGATTACCGGGAGTTGAACAAACTTACAATTAAAAACCGGTATCCGCTTCCTCGAATAAATGATTTATTCGATCAACTTCAAGGTTCCAGCTTCTATTCTAAGATCGATTTAAGATCGGGGTATCGTCAACTGAGAATCCTAGAGGAAGATATATCAAAGATGAAATTTAGGACTCGTTACAGTCACTACGAGTTTCTAGTTATTCCGGTTGGTTTGACAAATGCACCGGCAGTTTTCATGGATCTCATGAACCGCGTGCGCAAGTCATACTTGGATAAGTTCGTGATAGTGGTTATTAATGATATATTAATATATTCACGAACCAAATAGGATCATGAGTATCACTTGAAACTAATTTTGGAATTGCTCAGGAATGAGAAGTCATATGCCAAATTCACTAAATGTGAGTTTTGGATCCGAGAAGTTCATTTTCTTGGACATGTCATCAATAAGAAGGGTATTCACGTGGACCCATCCAAAATTGAAGCTATGAAAAACTTGGAAGTACCAAGAACTCCGACTGAGTTGCATCAATTTCTGGGTTTGGCAGGCTACTACAGGCGATTTATCAAGAATTTTTCAAAAAATAGCTCTACCTTTAACCACGTTAACCCAGAAAGACAAAAGGTTTGATTGGACTGATAAACAAGAATCAGTTTTTCAATTGCTAAAGTAGAAGCTTTGCAGTGCACTAATCCTGTCCCTTCACGAGGGAACCGACAAATTCGTCGTGTACTGTGACGCATCACTTCAAGGACTGGGATGTGTGCTGATGCAGACGGATAAAGTCATAGCATATGCATCCAGACAGTTGCAGGTCCACGAGAAAAATTATATGGCTCACGATTTGGAATTGGGTGCTGTCGTGTTTGCACTCAATATTTGGAGACATTACTTATATGGTACAAAATATACCATCTTTACAGATCATAAGAGTCTCCTGCACATCTTTAATCAGAAAGAACTCAACATAAGGTAGCGCCGTTGGGTGGAACTACTGAATGATTACGACTACGATAGTAAGGCAAATGTCATAGTAGACACCTTGAGTCCTAATGAATGAGTTAAAACTTTTCGTGTTCGTGCCCTAGGATTGGCAATTCATACGAATCTCACTACTTAAATCCGAATGGCACAACAAGAGGCACTTAAGGAAGAGAACGTTCAAATTGAGGCTCTACGAAGTCAGACAATACTTTATACTTCATGGATAGAATTTGGGTATCATGTACTGGTATCCTACGAGAGTTGGTCATGGACGAAGCTCACAAGTCCAGATACTCCATTTATCCGGGATCGGATAAAATGTATAAGGATCTCATGGAACTCTATTGGTGGCCAAACATGAAAGGAGAAATTGCTATCTACGTTGGCAAGTGTCTGACATGTTCAAAAGTAAAGGCAGAACATCAGAAGCCATCTGGGTTATTAAAACAACCTGAGATTCCTCAATGGAAATGGGAGCAGATTTCCATGGATTTCATCACAAAGCTACCGAGGACGTCTAGCGGCTATGAAACTATATGGGCAATCGTCGATCGTTTGACAAAATCCGCTCATTTTCTGCACATCAAAGAAACAGATAAAACCGAGAAACCTGGAAGGCTATATATGTAGGAAATTGTGTCTAGGCATGGAGTACCAATTTCTATTATCTTTGATAGAGACAGCCGATTCGTGTAAAGAATCTGGCAATCATTACAAGAAGCCTTGGGCACACGCCTAGACATGAGCACGTCATATCACCCACAAACAGACGGTCAAAGTGAAAGGACCATTCAAACTTTAGAAGATATGCTTCGTGCGTGTTTAATCGATTTCGAAGGAAATTGGGATACTCATTTACCGTTGGCTGAGTTTTCGTATAATAACAGTTACCATACCAGAATTAAAGCCTCTCCATTTTAGGATTTTTTTATGGTCGTAAATGTCGTTCACCGCTATGTAGGGCGGAGGTTGACGACAAACACTTAACTCGTCCGGAGATTATTCAGGAAACTACTGACAAGATTTTCAAAATCAAAGATCGTCTAAAAGCCGCCCGGGACAGACAAAAGAGTTACGTGGATAATAGACGAAGACAACTAGAATTCCAAGTTGGAGACCGAGTTATGTTGAAAGTCTCACCTTGGAAGGGAGTTGCAAGATTTGGCAACCGTGACAAGCTTAACCCTAGGTACATTGGACCATTTGAAATTTTGGTTAGGGTTGGTCCCGTAGCCTATAAACTTAAATTGCCACAAGAATTGAACAATGTACATGATACATTTCATGTGTCCAATCTCAAGAAGTGTTTATCAGACGAGACGTTGATTATACCGTCTGATGAGATCTACATAGAGGACAAACTACACTTCGTTGAGGAACCTATTGAGGTCACTGATTGAAAAGTCTAGAGAATGAGGCGTAGCCGTGTTAAATTGGTTAAGGTACGTTGGAACTCGAAGCGTGGCCCTGAGTATACATAGGAAGGCGAGGATCAAATGAAAGCCAAGTACCTGTCCTTGTTCAAGAATACACCGATTCGAGATGACACTGACTGAATATCAGGACAAAATTCTTTTTAACATGGGGAGAATGTGACACCCAGTATTTCAGGTCATTATCTATATGTATTTAAAAAACGTTCATATTACATATTTTCTGATACATTTATGTTTGACAAAGTATTGTCGTAAGGGTAGCAAGGGAAAAACAAGTTGTGCCAAAAACAATTTAGTAATTTTTGGAATTACTGGATCATAAACTTATTTAACCCGTAGTGTACGGTCATTAATGATTTACAATTTAAAAACACGTGAAGTCTAGAAACACGTTTTCATATAAAATATATATTGGTGATAATAATCTATATGGATTCATACGAAAATAATTGGTTCACACAGTCCATGATTAATCTTTATAGTTGGACATGCATAAACGTAGAAAATTGTTAACTATGTCGGAGTACAACTAGTAATTATCTAGACTAGTGAAAAACACACAAAATAAATAAGGATTTTGATCACTAAAAGTTCCTACAACGAGAATGATATCATGGGAGCACCTACCAGGATGACACCACCTTAAAATTTACTAACAATTGAATTGTAACTAGTGATTAGACAACAGTTAATCCCCCCCCATTGTACCCTTTTCGGCCGAGAAAGAGGGGTGGATCAACCACCCCACCACCAACTTGTCATACACCACCTCTCTTGTCATAGGATTACCATACCACTTCAAGTGTTGTAACAAGTAAAGATCACGTTTATCATCAATAGTAATCATGATGATTACTAACACACTCAAACTCTCATTCTCTCCCTTGATATATACGGCTAACACGCACACATACACACACTTCACAATTCAAAGTTCAACCTACTAGAGAGCTTAGATAGAGATTTAGAGAAGATTCAAGGAGTCTTGGAGGTTTAAAGGAGTCGGTTTCACTAGAAACTCAAGCCATCACCATCTTCTACTCGTGTTCTTCTCCTAGCTTTTCTAGCGGTATGAAACCGACACCAAACTCTAGTTTCCATATATAAAAAGTAGTTGTTCATCCTAAAAACAAAAGTGTTATAAAAGTTCTATGATTTTTATAAAGATTAAACTTAAAATAACTTGAAAGTTCAAGGATGGTGATAAAATTTATATATAGGCCGAATTCTTGTATGAATATATATAGTTATATTTTATTGTTTTGATCTCGTAATATGATGGTTATAAAGTGAGTTTGTTGCTATAAAAAGTACTGTTATTGTTTTACAAAGTAAACATTAGTGACATAAAAGTGGAAGATTTGTTTATGTATATACATGCTAGGCCGAAAATTGCAAGATGTATACGATGATGTAAAGTTTGTAGTTTAAAACATGTTTTTTGATATTTGTAGAGAAATATGTGTTGGATCGGGATCTATCTTGATCCAATGATTCAACACATTAACCGAACCAAATCGTGCGGAATCCGATTTGATTGGCAATCCAATCTATGACACGGATCGGGTCGTAAGAAACGAGCGGATTAGATGTCGAAACGAAGGTTTCTTTCGACCCTTTGGTGTAGAGAAGTTGGATACAAGACCTGGAAACTCTCAACGGACAGAGATTCGACAATACAGGTGCAAAGAGTTTGTGTGTTTTGTTGCTTAGTCTGGTTCTGCTCTGGTTAGTCTCTTCTATCTTGTATATGTGTTGTCTATGTGCTCATGAAGTGAAAGTTCTATATATAGTGCTGAGGCCATTCGTACGAATGAGCCATGTGAATGGACTCATTCGTGCGAATGAATCAGCAGAATGGTTCATTCGTAAGAATGAATCATTAGAATGGTTCATTCGTACGAATGAATCATTCTCATGACTTATTCTAGCGAATGAATCATTCTCATGATCTATTCGCGCGAATGGATCATTCTCATGATCCATTTGTGCGAATGGGCCTTTCAATAGCACGATTGATCAACGTTATCGATATTTATCAGATCGTTTAATACACAGTCGCTATATATGAGTAAACATTAAGGATAAACATGTAATTTCATTAATACATCAAATAATTACATTAAACATAGATGAAATACATATTACAAGGGATTAGGGACATATTATGCATCTACATACTCCCCCTTGGACCTAGATCCCTTCAAAATGACCTAACTAACATTAGTTGGTCTTCAACATCTCTTTTGTACGAGTTTTCCAGTTAACTCCGGCGTGTATGTCAAAAGCAAAGCATATACGTATCACTTTCACATACTGCAACGCCTGGTCTATATCTGCAACTTCAAAAAACGGCTGACACTTGTATAAAGTTGTAACATCTTGCTCAGACAAGTTGGTCAACCACAAGGGATCAAAGACCCTGATGGTCTCCCATGACCCTTCTTTACAAAGCACTATAACAGCTTCACCAGTACGCCTATCATAGTACCACCATTTGAACTGATCTGAGAAGTCCTGGATCATTTTCCTTAAAGGAATCTTCTTCATGATCGTTGGAGGTTTCCACTTTAAGACAATTAGGGGCTTCTTGGTGATTGGATGAACCTTTTCCTTATGAATGTAACGTGTAGGCATTTGTGGCTTGAAGTTCACCCACTTCTTCCGGTATTCGTATTGTAATTGACGTTCAAACCATTCGGATAGACCGGAAGATTCGCTGTATAGAAGCTTTAGACGCGCCAATTGATTTACTTCAAATACGGGCAGCGTCTTGAAGTCATGAGGGTACCTGAAATACTGTATGCCCTTCTCTCTTTTTATAGCATAGCAGCTTAAGTCGTTGAAGTATGCCCAACTGATTATACGACCATCAGACTTGTGTCCTTTGAGTCGATAAACTTTAGTGTACTTGGTTGGAGGAGAGGGCTTTGAGTTCTTCTTTAATTCGGCCATGTATTCCATCCACTGAATTTTACGTTCATTCAGCTCGTCAATGTCAATAGTGGAGGGACCGGCTTCATCTCCTTTGTTGTCAATAATGCGGTTGACCTCCTCGTCGGACTGCTGAGTGAATAAGTCTGCGAAGGAGGGAAGATCATCACCATCTACTGATGTGTACTTTGGATATTCTTGATTAGTGATGTCTTCGACTTCAACCTCATCAACGTCTTCTAGTTCGTCAGAGGAGGGATAATCAGTTGTAGGATTAGATGCCTCTTCAGTGATGACTTCGTCAGGATTCATTTGAAATAGCTCGGCAATCTGTTCTTTTGACAAGCAGTGTACGATTTCCCCTTCCTTTTTGTCATAAATAACTGAATGTTGGATGATCCCTTGCATGTCAAGCACATAAGTTAACTTTGAAGGTTGTTGCTTGAGAGGCATCACATCCAAAACTATTTACATAAACAATCATAAAATAAACATGTGAGAATAAGAAATTTCATTGATTTAATCAAAATAAAACTGATATTATTTACATAATAATCTAATATTTACAATAAGACAACTTAAAACACTTAAAACAAAAACTATCAACCTTCAGTGCCCTTTTGTTTATCTGATGATGGGCCTTCTGATTTGTCTGATTTTTGCTTTGTTCGCGCCTCTGCTTCTGCTGTCTTTGCAGCACTTGATGCAGCATCAGCATTGGCACCATCATCCTTATCTTTGTCATTATTGTCATCATCATCACCACTATCATCATCATCATCATCATCATCATCGTCGTCATCATCATCATCCTCATCGTCATCATCATCATCATCATCACCATCATCACCATCATTGCGAGCACCCTCAATTCTGGGTGTCGGGTTTCTTCTACTTTCTAAGTCTTCCAATAGTCTCTTATTATCCTCCTCAAGCCTTTGTATCCTCTGAGCATGTGCATCAACAGTTTTAGACAACTGTTGATTCTGGTTTGTAGCAGTGAGAAGGAGGGCTTGTTGATCATTACACCTAGTGGAAAGACTTGTGATGGCTTGGGCTTGTTCAGTATTTTGCAGAGTCAACTGACTGATCTGCGAGCCCTGTTGGTCAATACGCTTTGATTGCTCTTCATTCTGAGCCAGTAAACGAAGTACCAAACTGTTTAAAGTACTGATCTGGTCGTGTAGAGAGACAGTCGGCAGTGACATTGAAGATTCAGCTCGAATAGTTGATGGCTGTGATGTAGGAGCAGTCGTGTAGATGGGAGGAGGCACAGTTTGTGTCTGAGGCATAGATGTTGGCATTGGAGCCTCATACCTGGTGGCAGTTGCTGTAGTGGCAGAGGTGCTCTCCGTCCTCCTAACAAGCTTAAACTTTTGCCGTTTGGCCATTCTCTTTCCTCTTCCTCTCTTGACTGGGGTAGATTGGGAAGAAGGAGCAGCAGATACTTGTGGACAGTCAGGGACAAAGTCAGCATCCCTGACGTCATCATCAACCCTTGAGCTTCCTTGATCTGCTCCCCTTTTTCGTTTTGTTGCGACCAATCTTGCCCCTTGTTGACTGATTTCAAAATCATCTTCAGTGTCCTCAGAATCAGTAAACAGGACGGTGTCCAGGTTAACGTCTTCTGGGTTAGTTGGAAGGGAAGGATCGATAGCAGTAACAGTGGGGGTGGTGGTAGCGGTAGATGGAACATTAGGAGCATTGCCACCATCTCCCTGACCATCTTGGTCGTCATCATCTTGGTCGTCAGCTGGAGGTACAACAATATCCTCCCTGTCAGAATCACTGTTATCATGACGCCATTTTCTGTTTGCTGGTGCCACATAATCTGGATTTGCCAGATGTCCAATGAGTCGTTTGTGAGGTGGCTTTGTTGGTCTTCCCCTGTAGGTCTGTACCCTGTTTAGAGTGACGTCCGTCATGTGTTCTAACTTGATTATGTCGACGTCTGACCTTGGTAGAAGAGGAAGTTGGTCATCTATTATCATTTGTAAGAATCTGGGGTACATAAGATACGCATTGTCCCCTTTAAGATAGATGTTTTCCTTAAGGTGCGTGAACACCATCTCGGAAAAGTTGAACGGAATGTTCAACACCAGTGCAACGAATGCGCTCTGAATTGTTTCGCGCATGTCGTCGAAACCGCCACGACGGGAACTGAGGCAATGCAGAAGAACATGTCCTAGATACTTGTACTGCGGACAGAGGTTCGCTTTGTTTAAAACTCCCTCGGCGACATTCCCGTCGTACTTTATCCTCATGAAGCATCCGCGGACCAGATATTTATCCAGTGTCACTGGATCTTCAGGATGATCACCGAATTGACACAATTGGCGAATGTGAGCTGCCGATACAACCACATCTTGACCTGCGATCTTCCCTCGTATGACCGGTGGAGATACCTCGCAGTCAATCTCGGCAGAGGCCAAGAACTCCCTTTGATGCGACGTATATGGAGTCCGGTGATGGGATATAGCATGAGCAATCCTTGATCTTAATAAAAACTCGATCATGCCGACAAACGGACGTGCATTCTTTGATGTAGGAATCATGTACGCACATATGTTGCTTTTTATTGAAGCCTTAAGAACAACTGGAGCTCTGTGTGCCATAACGATCAGTCTGCAAACACAAAAACATGAAGCACATCAGATCAGTACATGCAAGATTTTCGAAATATGAACTTTTGGACCATTTTCCCTTTGTACGAATGAACCCTAAGAGTTGGTTCATTCGTGCGAATGGATCATTCTGCCTATTCATTCATGCGAATGAGTATTCATTCGTGTGAATGAGTTCTCATTCGTGTGAATGAGTTCTCATTCGTGTTAATGAGCGTTCATTCGTACGAATGAACATGAAGAGTGTGTCCATTCGTATGACAGACGGGTCGCGATCCAATTTGTCCAAAAATCAACCAACACTTGAAAAGATTTGCCGAAAAAGACACCAACACACTCGACTATGGTTTTCAACCAATATTTAGCATTTTAATTGGTTTATTAAGTCACTTTTTACATTTTTAGTTTGTTTTTCGATTTTGAATCCTAAATCTAATCGAACATCTGCAAATCGGTATACAATCGATGAATACTTGTGGGGTTATACCTGTAAAATGAAAACGAATGATTAGATTACAGATTTGACGGAGTTTTGGGTAACTTTCAGATTATGATGAAACAGACGTGCGAATGATTTCTGATTTGTGCGAATGATTCTGCACATGCGAATGAATGGCCTATTTATAGGATGGCCTGGTTCATTCGTACGAATGGACTTTCATTCGTGCGAGTGACCCAGACTTGATTCATTCTACCACTCATTCGTACGAGTGGACCATTCTGGTCAGTCCATTCGTGTGAATGACCTATTCTCATCATCCATGCGTACGAGTGAGCCATTCTGCTCATCCATTCATACGAATGGATAACCTCTTTTAGTAAATTAAACTTTTCAGGTTAAATGGGGTATCCGACCACATTGGTTTTAACAAAAATTTAATTATGAAGTAAGGGATCAATTATGAAGTTTTGGAATAGTTTATGAAGTAAAGGAACGATTTGATCAATCAGGAAGTCAAGCGGTTTTCAAATTTTGATTTTCTGACAGTCGTTCGAGTCTTATCAGATAATCTAAAATTCAGGAAAAGTAAAATCTTTTTGGATTTTTGAATATGTAATGCTGAAAATAATATCAACAAGATATATACACGCATGTCTTAGTAAGAATGATCCTTATGAGAAATCATACAGACTTAGTGACCAATGATCTGAGACATTTTGAATTTTGTAGATACAACTATACAAGGCAATATGGCACGTATGCAGCTAACGGTGTTTGTGTTCATCCTATCCCATGGATGGCTTCAACCAAGCTGCAACCCGGTAATATGGCACATATACGGATTCGGATTCATACTTTTATTTTATTCTTAATCGCATGGACGGCTTCAGCCAGGTATTTACAAGGCAATATGGCACGTATATGACTTCGGAATCTAATTTTTAATTTTATAACTACTTTCTGATATCTCATTAAACCGATGATAACTGGTGTGCACAGAATGAGAAACACCTTCAGTTTCTATTGTTGATTTTTGTCAATCCTTTCATCATTATGTGACTCACAAGACAATATCTAATATGGTATAGATTGATCATCAATGGTCGAGATTCAGTAAGATAAGCCTATCAATGCATCACATGTCGACTTAGTGTGACTATTCACTATGACATTAAATGCAATGTGCTTCATACATATGGTTAGTGTGCCATCACTTCCCAAAGGTTGGATACGATTTCTCATTTTTGAGTTTTTCAGATGTTTTTGTGTTTTAGACTGTACAAAAATGGAAAATCTTTTTTTTTTTTTTTTAAACAAACTGTATACAAATAACTGTACACAATTAACTGTACACAAATAACTGTACACAATTAACTATACACAATTAAGAAAATCTTTTTGGAGTCTCAGATAACTAGCGTCTGTGTACTATCATTTTTCTCAGCGAGAGATCATTTTCTTACTAACATTTTCTCCCCCTAAAATTTTAAAATGAAAAATATTTTTGAGTTTTTGAGATTTTTAATAAACGGAAGAAAGAAAATATATACAGGAACGTAATTGATAAAAATGATTATTGACTCGACTCTTGGTCCGGAACAACGTCATCCTTCTTTTTCATGCCGTTTACCTCTAACAAGAATAAAAATCTTGGTTTGTCAAAGGCTTTTGTATAGAGGTCGGCCTTTTGGAAATCAATGTTAATTTGAACCACATCAATCAGTTTCTTTTCAAAACAATCACGAATGAAGTGAAATTTTATGCCGATGTGTTTGGTTTTTGAATGCTGAACCGGATTCTTAGTGATAGCTATGGCAACAGAATTATCTACATAAATAGGAGTGTTAGAGAATTGCAAACCGTAGTCCCGAAGTTGCTGTTGAATCCAGATAATCTGAGAACAGCAACTGGCAGCAGCGATGTATTCAGCTTCACATGTAGATGTAGCCACTGAAGTCTTCTTTTTGAATTGCCATGTCACAAGACGGTTTCCAAAGAACTGACACCCTGCAGATGTAGACTTGAAGTCTGTTTTGCAACCACCATAATCAGAATCACTATATGCAGTAAGCTCAAAGTTATCATCATTAGAGTACCATAATCCAAGATCAGGAGTACCCTTCAGATAACGAAAAATCCTTTTGACAGTAATTAAGTGGGAGACTTTTGCTTTTGACTGATATCGGGCACAGAGACACGTGGCGAACATGATGTCTGGTCGACATGCCGTGAGATACATGAGAGATCCGATCATGGCTCGATAGAGAGTAGCATCAATATACTCCTCCTTGTCATCAGGCGAAATCCCGTGATTGATCGCCAATGGAGTACCAGCAGGTTTAGCATCAGTCATACTGAATCGGCTCAGTATGTCTCCAACATAATTTGTTTGATGAAGGAAAATCCCTGTCTCAGATTGATCTACTTGTAGCCCTAGAAAGAACTTCATCTCTCCCATGGAACTCATCTCGAACTTGTCCTGCATAACTCTTTCAAATTCTTTGCACAGAACATCATTCGTCGATCCGAAAATAATGTCATCCACGTATACCTGTACCATTAAAAGTTCTCCACCCTTTTCTCTAATGAACAACGTGCAGTCGATGACACCTCTTCTAAAACCATTGTTCAGAAGATAAGTGGAAAGTGTCTCGTACCACGCTCACGGAGCTTGGTGCAATCCGTACAGTGCCTTGTCCAATTTGTAGACACGGTCACGATGCATAGGATCTTCAAACCCGGGAGGTTGACTGACGTATACGACTTCACTGATTTCTCCATGAAGGAAAGCACTCTTTACATCCATTTGATAGACTTTGAACCTTTTGTAGGATGCATAAGCAAGAAAAATTCGAATTGCTTCCAGACGAGCAACCGGTGCAAACACTTCATTGTAATCTATACCTTCAATTTGCCTAAATCCCTGAACGACCAAACGAGCCTTATTTCTTATGACTATTCCTTGATCATCCCTTTTGCAACGAAGAACCCATCGAGTACCAATCTTCTTAGCTCCTTTTGGTAAATCAACTAACTTCCAAACTCTGAGTTTCTGAAATTGGAGTAGTTCTTCCTGCATTGCATTTACCCAAGATTCTTCTTTTAAAGCATCTGTTATAGACTGTGGTTCGATTTGCGAGACGAAACATGAATGCGCACAATCGTTGACTACACCAGATTCCATGATTTCTGAGTAGACTCCAGAGTTGATCTGACCCCTAGTTTTAACACTAGATGTGGGATCACCAATAATGTTCTGTTGAGGATGAATTCTATCAATCCTACCCATAGGATGAGCAAGAACCTCAACAGTTTGATCAAGGTTTGTGATACTCTGTTCAATTGCCACAGAATGTGAAACATCATCACTCAATTGTACAACATCATGGGAAGGATCTTCAATCACCTGGTCTATTTCTTGTCGAGAACCCTCATACTCTGAAGAAGAAGAAGAGTCATCATCCTGTGTGACTTGTGTGTTATTGGAGGACTCAGGAATGTCAGATGATGAGGGAGTAGGTTGCACATGTTCATCAGGTGCGTTTTGAGCATCATACATCATTTGAACAACAACCTCCTCATCTGAACATTCTGGAGGAAGATTAAACGAGGCAAAAAGTTCTTCATAATCAAACATCCAAGGAAGACCTTTTCCAGCAGCAGGAGAGGTATACTTTTGAACATAAACATTGTACCATTCTTCTACATTCCCAGAAGCTTTGTTGTAAACTCTTTTATTGGGAGTGCTGTACCATAAGAAGTAACCTTCCTCTACTTTCTCGTTAAACTTGCCATGAGCATCCTTTTTCAACATGGTACATGGAGCGCCGAACGGTTCAAGATACTGTAAGTTCGGTTTCCTTCGATGCAACAATTCAAAGCAAGTTTTATCGTGACGCTTGACAACTAGAACCCGGTTGAGCGTGTAACACGCATTAGCAATAGCTTCATTCCAGAACTGCACGGGTAAGTTTGAGTCAGCGAGCATAGTCCTTGCAGCTTCTATCAAGGTCCGATTCTTCCTCTCAGCAACACCGTTCATTTGTGGAACATATGGCGCACTGAATTCATGGTGAATACCAAGTTTTTGACAGAAAGTTTCCATAAGGTGATTTTTAAATTCAGTACCATTGTCCGAACGGATCCTCCTAACCTTTAACTTATACAGAGACTCCAATTTGGTAATCAGAATCTCCACATATTCAAAAGTTTCAGATTTTTCTTTTAAGAACATCACCCAAGAATATCTTGAATACTCATCCGTCACAACCAAACAATATAAGTCTCCAGCAATGCTCTTCCGGTTGATAGGACCAAACAAGTCCATGTGTAAGAGCTCTAGTGGTATAGTGATGGAATGTTGAGATTTGTGTTTATGAGATTTCTTGGTTTGTTTGCCTTTATTGCAAGAAACACACACGTCAGGAAGATGAAAACTTTTCACAGTGACTCCTTCAATAAGATTTTTGTGCACCAAATCATTCATTTTTCTGAGACTGAGATGTCCCATTCTTTTGTGCCATAAAATAGAATCCTTCTCAGTGGCTTTTGAAACAAAACATGATGCTGTGGACACTGAGGATGATGCTTGTGACATGTCAAGAATATAAAGATCATTCACTCTTGGAGCAGACATAACCACCATGTCTTCTAGAATCATAAACTCCTTTTTCAAGATATAACAATGCTTGTCATCAAAAAGAACCTTGAACTCCTTATCACAGATTTGAGAAACAGAAAGTAAGTTGTTATCCAACTGTTTGACAAAGTTGACCTTCTCAAAGCTGACAGCTCCATTAGACAGTGTTCCCTGAGCTGAGATAAAACCACCTTTATCGCCTGCAAATGAAACATAGCCCCCTTTGATATTTCTGACGTCGAAAAGGAGAGCTAAGTTCCCAGTCATGTGCCTGGATGCCCCATTATCAATAATCCAATTATTGCTAATAGGATTATAAAGGACAACCTGCACAAGAAGGAAAATAATTAGTTTAGGTTAGGAACCCAAGCCTTTACGGTCTTGGGTTTCCCAGTCTCATCTACAACAGTACAATCCATCCACTGTCCTTGTGGATTTTTGGAACAACCATTTAACTTTGAAGTACAGTCGTCAGAAGCATCATCTGATTTTGCTTTCCACACATGTTGTTTGTGCAACGACTGTTTGTGGTAAACAGTGGATTGCTTAACGATTTGTACAGGTGTGTAACTCGAATCAGAGACCAACAAGTCATGCATCTTTTGTTTAACTTTCTTTTGATGACTTGTTGTTGGGTAAAAGAGTTAGATTTTGACTTTAAAAACTTTTGTTTATTTTCTGGAAAATGGTTAACTCTTTTACTTAGCTTCTGAAGATAAGTACTGTTGACAACAACGTGTCCTTTTGTACCGCACTCAAAACAGTATCTCCGCTCAACCAACCTCGGAGATCTGTATTGATTTTCACTTTGGTGAGTTTTTGAACCACCAGCCTTAGCTTCTTTTTGTTCAGCTGAAGAGAGTGACTTGTTTGATTGAACAGACTCTCCAGCTTTAACAAAATTAACCTTTTTGATTGAGGCTTTGGTTACTTGACTCTTCTGATCAGAAGTAGTGGGATAAGATGGACGGCAATTGGTTGGTTTAATTTTAAAAACATTTTTAGAAGCAGATTTTGAAATACCAATGCTGTCATTCTGTGGAGCAGACGAGTTTTTGTGTCCCAAACCACGAGTAGGACACTCATCGTCGTCTTCATCCCACTCTTCTACCATTCCATCAACACACTGGGACTTCGAGGTTGAAGCACCATTATCGTCAACCTTTGGTTGAGAAATTTTGTTTTCGGTTGGATCAACGACAAGTGGCGTTTTGACCTTAAAGTCAATGATTGGGTTATCATCCGGTGTGTTTACCATAGTATTCAACACCGGTGGAGGATAATTTTTATACCCAAACCCAGCATTTTTCTTTCCTGTACGCCGTGAAATCATGTAATCAAGAAGGTAAGAAGAATTTGAATAACTTTTCAGCTTTTGATTTAAAGTTTCATATTCATATTCGACAAGCGCCAGCTTTTTCTTTGTTTCATCAATCGTGTTTAAATAAAAAGTGATGGCATTTTGTTTGTTGATAACACATATTTCTAATTCATGAACTTGCATGTTTAAAAGATCAATTTTGTTTTTGAAGGCAAGTTCGTTTCCCTTTAGAACACGGTTTGCTTCAAGACAATTAGTTAAATCAGCAATTAAGTCTGTGTTGTGACTTTTAAGTGTCTCAACTTTCTTCTCAAGTTCATCACAAATTAAACACGGTTGAGATTCAGACTCACTTTCAAAACTGTCAGAATTTACCTGAATGCCTGTGGATGTTTTTACCATAAAAGCACAGCTACCGGTAGATTCAGAAGAGGAATTGTTATCATCCACATCAGCTGTCGATTGACTTGAAGAGACGACAGATGATTTTTCTTCATTCTCAGCTGTGAAGCCAGAACTGTTTGAAGATGTGTCGTCTTCAGCTGATGAACTTTCTGAAGCAATCTCTCTCTCAGCATCAGAATCTGATTCTTCATTGATTTCTACAGCCTTTGCCATGTAAGCTCTATCCCCTGAACTGCCATCAGCTCCAAATTTAAAAGACCAATCAACAGTCTCATCTGTTTGAACAACCATAGCTTTTGTTCCACTTGAAGTGTCCTTATCTTGTGCAAGAGTAACTGGAACAAGGTTTGTTTCTGTATTTTGATTTTGTGGCTTCGGTTGGCTTTGACGGTTGTTGAAAGGGTTGCGGTTTCCAGTCTGTTTAGGCTTTTCACATTGCGTAGCAAAATGCCCTTTCTCACCACAGTTAAAACAAACAACAGCAGACAGATCAAAACCATAAGTAGTGTCTTTGTTCCCTTTGAGAGTTTTTCCTGTCCTTTTTACATAATCTCTCGCTCTTCTGACTGCACTTGCAAGAGCCCACATTATATCAATTCGATCCATTTCATCCTTATCAATCTGAGCATAGTCTTCTGCTGTCAGATGACTGTTTCCAACCTATCCAGCAACAAGACTGTCATATGAATTGACAACGGTAGACAACAGTGCCATGTGTTCCTTGGCCACTTCGATAGTAACCTTGTCGAAGTTGTCTGTTTGCAATTTAATGGGGCTTGGTGGAGGAGTACTAGCAGTATTTCCCTGCTGTGGAACCGAGCTTGATGAAACTGAAGCATGAGCTATTGAAGACTGGCTGGCTGAAACATTTGACATGTTTGATACAAACGCAGTCTGCAAAGGAGCATTTTGTTGAGTTGATGTGGAATAGTACAATGAAGGATCCTGAGCTTGTACACCTCTCTTTAACTTCCACTTATTCATCACCTCTTGTTCTCTCAATTTCTGAAGAAATTCATTGATATCAATGGTTTCAAGAGTATTGTTCTGTTTGAGAACCATCAAGAATGAATCCCATTTTGGTGGTAGCGCATCTGCCATGCATTGAACCTTTTCTTCTTTCGTTGTTTTGATCTCATGGGCATGCAATTCACTCATCAAGTGATAGAATCTCTCAAATAGATCATCTAAGGACTCATTCCCAATATACATGAAATTATCAAATTCCTTCTTAATGGCCTTAGCATTGATAGCTTTCAATGAAGCATTTCCTTCGTGACGTTGTTCTAAGGCAACCCACAGAGATTTTGAAGATGTAAACTGCCTGAATTGATGAAATATTTCTCTTGATATGGCCTGAGATAAGATAGCATATGCCTTCTTTTCTAAGTCATAATCTTTTCTTTGTTGTTCGCTTAAAAGGGAAGCCAAAACAGGAGTTCCATCCTCACTCAACACTTTTTGATATCCATTCTCTATCATCATCCATAAGTTTGTATCAACTCCATTAATGTGTATCTCAAACCTGTTTTTCTAGTGATGATATTCGTCCATTGTCATGAGTTTTGGAGCCTTGTTAGCATTTCCAGCTTCATTATCGATTAATAACAAGTTTTGGATTTTACTGTTCTGACTGGCAACAAAGGCTAAGTCCGACATGGTAAAAAACGAAGTTTTTCGACATAAAAAAAATTCAGAAGAGATTTATGCGAATGGGTCTATTCGTGCGAATGGAATTTTCTATTCGTGCGAATGGAATTTTCTATTCGTGCGATTGGAATTTTCTATTCGTGCGATTGGAAGTTTGAACAAATGAGCGGGAGACTTGATCTATTCGTGCGAATGGTAGGAGCCATTCGTGCGAATGAAGTTCATCATAGTAGCCATTCGTACGACAGAGGGCTGTTTGAATTTTTTGCACCAAAAAGCACCAATGATTGAGCCTATTATCAGATCTGGAAACTGAAACGATCAGATCACTCAGAAGCAATAATCACAAGTTTTGAACGTGGCTAAACAACGATCAAGTGATCTTTATAACATTCAAGTAGCTAGAAAAAGCAAGATTAGATTTTCTATGTTGAATCTAGAGCACAATGGCTCTGATACCACTTTGTTGGATCGGGATCTATCTTGATCCAATGATTCAACACATTAACCGAACCAAATCGTGCGGAATCCGATTTGATTGGCAATCCAATCTATGACACGGATCGGGTCGTAAGAAACGAGAGGATTAGATGTCGAAACGAAGGTTTCTATCGACCCTTTGGTGTAGAGAAGTTGGATACAAGACCTGGAAACTCTCAACGGACAGAGATTCGACAATACAGGTGCAAAGAGTTTGTGTGTTCTGTTGCTTAGTCTGGTTCTGCTCTGGTTAGTCTCTTCTATCTTGTATATGTGTTGTCTATGTGCTCATGAAGTGAAAGTTCTATATATAGTGCTGAGGCCATTCGTACGAATGAGCCATGTGAATGGACTCATTCGTGCGAATGAATCAGCAGAATGGTTCATTCATAAGAATGAATCATTAGAATGGTTCATTCGTACGAATGAATCATTCTCATGACTTATTCTAGCGAATGAATCATTCTCATGATCTATTCGCGCGAATGGATCATTCTCATGATCCATTCGTGCGAATGGGCCTTTCAATAGCACGATTGATCAACGTTATCGATATTTATCAGATCGTTTAATACACAGTCGTTATATATGAGTAAACATTAAGGATAAACATGTAATTTCATTAATACATCAAATAATTACATTAAACATAGATGAAATACATATTACAAGGGATTAGGGACATATTATGCATGTACAATATGCATGATCATTAATTGATAAAGTTAAGTTGTATATATATATATATATATATATGGAAACCGTGATATATGTGTATGTATATATATGTATGTATTTGTCAAGTTGTTGATTTAGAAACATGAACAAATGTATATATATATGAAATAATGAAATGTATTCATACCTTGAAAACAGATCATGGAAAATATTATATGAAACAATTAAAGGATTTGGAACTTGCAAATTATAGTTAAGTGTTGAACATGAAATTTGTTATGATGGAAATGTTTAGAAAATTTGGTAAATATAAAAAGCATATATGTATGATATAAACCATATGTGAGTCTATATGCATGAAACCTAAAAACGTTCGGTTAAAAATAAATATTTGTGACACATTGAAAAACATATTTAAGCATATGTAGAAATGTTGAAATACATGTGTGCAAGTATTGGTAAAAATAAATGCATGATAAATGTAAACGAAATAATAAATGTTTTTCGGAATTTATGTGTTTGCATTTAAATGTAGAAACATGATGTATATGTATGTGGAACAATAAACATGCATAAGGTGCACTTGAACAATATTTATGAGTTTATATAATTATTTTTGAGAGATAAATATGTATATACGTGATAGTATTTATGAAATATAATTTCATAACGTGAACCAATGTGTGAAACAAATATATGCTTAGACAAAAATAATATTTATTTTTGTGAACGTAATATGAGAACACATTATTTTCTTCGAAAATAAACAAACATCTAGACTGGAATAATAAATCATCAATGAGTCGTAACATGAAAACATTGTTTTTACTAAACAAAGAGTCGGGTGAATAACGTGCATTTAAGACAGGTAGTCGTAACACATAAGTACCCTTGTGTGATTAGGGTAAGGATAGGTGGGGCCTGTATTTGCACACCAATATTTTCTAGCATACACCGTTAACGAGGTTAGTTTCATTGTCCCCTTTTTACTGTTTTGAAATGCTTTTGGGGAGGAAACATACTTGTAACTGTTTTTCATACATTAGTGAAAGAACAAAGACTAGACCGTTATGTTTACATGGGGAATATACAGAGCGCTAAAATTCCCCTGAACATCACCATCATTTGTAACCATTAGCTATGGACACAGCCAAGGATTCTATGAATAGTACTATTGGGGGTGACGCCCCCGATCATGGTTAGTCGCGCTAACCGACGAACTGCAGGGTCAAATGGCCGTATATTGTCTTATTCTGTTCTCGTGGTAAAGCGAGGGAGGGGCATTCACCAGTTATGGTTTGGTTACGGTCTCATGTATTAACATATTATTTGTATTCCTAGCTAGTTTACAAATGGGGTCAGTCGGTCATTCATTTATTGTTCAATTCATTGGTTATTAAATTACTAATCGATCTAATAACTATATACACAATGAACGTTTAGTGAACGTTTGATTTACAAGAACATTTGAACAAAACATGTGAACTCACCAACCTCGTGCTTACACTTTTTAAGTATGTTTTTTAGGAAATTGAACGTGGTCTCAAGGTTAGCAATGTAGATTACGTGCATGCATGATGGATACGGATTTTGGAGGATTTCTCTTGTATAACTCATTACATATGGGTCATATTTGCGAAATCTTAACTTTTTATAAACTCAATTGATATTTTGGGATGTAAAACATTAAACTTGTTTATGTATCCATTTTATCATGTATGTGTTTGCGGTAATCATATGCTTTGGAAACCATGAACGTTATGCCTCGCATTTCCACCTTGGCGGGGTGTGACAGTATTCCCAGACGATCTTCCAAGTGCTCCACCTGAAAGTGAGATCGAGTTCAAAATCGGTTTAATTCCTAAAGCTAAGGCTCCGTATCGATTAGCACCAACTGAAATGAAGGAAATTGATGTCACAACTGCAAGAGTTGTTAGACAACGGATTTATATGTCCAAGTGTATCCCCTTAGGGTGCACCAATTATGTTCGTTAAGAAGAAATACAGTAATATGAGAATGTGTACAGACTACCATGAATTAAACAAATTGACTATCAAGAATAGGTATCATTTACCTAGGATTGATGATTTGTTTGATTAGTTACATGGATCAAGTTGGTTTTCTAAGATTGACTTAAGATCCGATTATCATCAAGTCAAGGTACAAGAAGAATATGTACCTAAAACGGAATTCAGAACTTGTTATGGACACTATGAATTTGTGGTGATGCCGTTTGGAGTGACGAATGCCCCTGTAGACTTCATGGACCTTATGAATAGAGTATGCCGGCCAATGTTAGAAAAATTTATAATTGTCTTCATTGATGACATTCTGATTTAATCAAAGAATGAAGAAGGACATGCACAACATCTTCATGAAGTACTTTGTACTTTACGAAAGGAGAAATTGTATGCAAAATTATCAAAATGTGCATTCTGGTTGAAAGAAGTTCAATTTCTAGGCCATGTTGTAAATGAAGAAGGCATTTCAGTAGACTTAGCAAAGGTAGAGGTTGTAATTAAATGGTCTCCAACTAAGCTAACTCGAAATAACTTGAAATACGAATGGAATGCGGCATAAGAGAAGGAATTCCATATTTTTAAAGAAAGACTGACACAAGCTCCGGTTCCGCATTACCAGTTGGAGTGGAAGATTTTGTGGTATATTCTGATGCCTCGAAACTTAGGTTAGGATGTGTTCTGATGCAAAGAGGAAATGTGATAGTCTATGCCTCTTGACAGCTAAAGACACATGAAGTAAACTATTCAACCCATGATCTGGAATTAGCTCCGGTAGTGTTCGCACTAAAGATATAGAGGCATTATCTGTATGGAACGAAGTGTAAGATTTACACAGACCACAAAAGTCTTAAGTATTTCTTTGATCATAAGGACTTAAACATGAGGCAACAACGATGGTTAGAACTGGTCAAAGAGTATAACTATGAAATCTTATATCGTCCCGGAACGGCTAACGTGGTAGCTGATGCTCTAAGTCGTAAGGAAGAGCATCATACTATTCGGGTGAAAGCATATAAGTTGGTAATAACTCCTGACTTCATGAGCCAGCTTCGAGATGCACAAATCTAAACATTAAAAGACGAGAATGTTACGAAAGAAAAAATGGCTGGTCAGGAGAAATTTCTAGAGTAGAATGAATATAAAGTCAAGACTCGATTTGGTCGTATGTGGATACCACGATCAGGTGAGTTTAGACTTAATGAAGCTCATGAATCACGATATTCTATTCATTCTGATACTACAAAAATGTACCAATATCTGCATAGAGATTATTGGTGCCCCGGAATGAAGTTTGATATCATGAAATATGTGGCAAAATGCTTGACTTATTTACAAGTTAAAGCAGAACATCAGAAACCGTATGGAAGATTACAACCATTAGAAATCCCGGAATCGAAGTGGGAACATCTCACTATGGATTTCATAACCTTGCAACCAAAAACAGCTAAAGGTTATGATATAATTTGGGTGGTTGTAGATCGGTTAACTAAGAGTGCTCATTTTCTAGAAATACGTGACACAGACTCTTCAGAAAAGTTAGTCGATCTGTTCATTAAAGAAATCGTTTCTAGACATGGAGTGTCGTGTCAATTGTCTCTGATCGAGATACTAGTTTCACTTCATATTTCTGGAAGACGTTCCACGAAGAGATGGGAACTAAATTACTAATCAGCATGGCATATCATCCTCAACTGACAGAAAAAGTGAGAGGACAATACAAACCCTCGAAGATATGATGCGTGCTTGTATAATTAATTTCGACGGAAGTTGGGATAATCGTCTGCCATTAGCCGAGTTCTCATATAATAACAACTACCATTCCAGTATTGGTATGCCACCATATGATATGCTATACGGTAGAAGATGTCGAACTCCAGTATGTTGGGGAGAAGTCGGTCAGAAGGAGTTAGGCATCAAAGAAATAGTTCAAGCCAAATCAGAAAAAACTTGACTTAATAAAGGCACGTTTGAAAACTGCACAAGATAGACATAAGTCATACGCAGACAAGAGACGTAGACCAATAGAATTCCAAGAAGGATATTACGTTTTGTTAAAGGTATATCCTTCGAAAGATCTAATCACATTGAAGAAACATGGGAAGCTAAGACCACGGTTCATTGGTCCTTTCAGGATTCTTAAATGAGTCGGAAGGGTAGCTTATCAGCTAGAACTACCTGAAGAATTCAATAAGATACACAACACATTTCATGTATCTTATTTAAGAAAATGTTTCCCTATGGTATATCAAAGAAAATAAGGTGGTTATATTTCCAGAGTATTATCTCAAAAATAAATGTACCTAGGAAAGAATGAAGGGTCTAGGAGGGATTTATACACCACTCTTTCCTTAGATACAACATTTTGTTTTTTAGATAACTACATACCGGTCGGATGGTTACCTAATACTTCTTTGATATCTCATGAATACTCCGTTACTTGGTTTTAAGATTTAGACATCTTTTATATATAACTTCATGCAACACATGAACGTTATCCCAAATATTTTAATCAAAGGTATATAGGATTTATGTAAATCTTTCTACATGCATACCGGCCCAAAACATTTAAAAAGGGCCTCATAGAACTCATCTCTAACTTCCTTCTCTTTCAAACTATCTTTACATTCTAATATAAATAGCACAATGACTTGGATCAGGATCCTAAGTCATTATAACATTACTTAATCATAAGTCCCTAGCTTAGTGAAATAACCAAGTCATTAGGAACTAGTTAGAACCTTACCTCGGAACTATCTACTGTGTATTGGGGCGAAAGACTGGAAACCGAACTTCTCTACACGAACCGGGGCTTTTGGGCACGCGTACCGAAGCTAAATGTGTGTTTTAGGATGTGTATTTGAGTTTGGAAGTGCCTAAAACCCATCTCATGGTCCATCTATTTATAGGTTCCCGATGGTTCCATAACGGACGACTATACATATGGGTGGTGGTCCGCCACCCATTTGAGGCGGCTTATTGGCTTGGCCAGCGCATAGGAAATCGCTATGTTCATGGGTGCCGGGTCGTTAAGCTGCCATGGGGCACAACAGACCGTTATGACCTTCGTCACGGCCTGTTATCTAGTATACACATGTTAGACTTCGACGATTAGTCAACTGACACGTGACATTTCCCGGATGAATCCTTGCGCCCTACATAGCGGACCGTTATCCTTCCTGATGGCGGTCCGCCGTCGTCCCCTTTTCAAAAGTTCATTTTCAGTCCCTTGACTTAAACTTATTTACTTTCTAACCCCTTAGGGTTTTCCTTAATAACCATTTTCGTCCCTATACTTACATTCCTTTATAAAAACTGGGGTGTTACACAACCCTATTGACTTGATACCCTATAATAGGTCGGCAACCGCCAAACCGTGTTATGTGTCGGATTTCGATCATCCATCGCCCAAATCCGGGTGATAGATGGGTATGTCACACCTATGGATCCACCATCGTACTACCGTTTGCTTATAAAAGTTAATGGTTGTGTGTGTTTTGCGAGAAGTACTTTTGTGATATTGCTTTTTGAGCAACTGGTGTTATCGTTTAACATATTCAAGTATGAAAACAATGTTAAGTTTGTGTTTGTGCAAAAAGAGTTTTGTGTGTAACGCGTGCATGTGACATGTTTTCACCACTAAAATATTGTAAAAGAGAGGGGCTATGAGTACACACCTTGTTGAGCAAAGGACCGTGGGTAATCAACCTTTATTTAAGAGCCCTATAATAATTAGGTACGATTAATACGTGATACAAAAGATATAGCAAACTTTGAATGAAAGGGTGTGACACCCGACATTTCAGGTTAATATCCATACACGATATAAACGAGTTTATATTATATTAGTTTTCGTCATTCACCTAAATACATAAATAAGGACATTAAAGTCTATCAAAAGCCGTACATTATCTCATTTCATATTTGGTAATTCTAGGAGTTACCGGTTCACGTACCAGGATAACCCGACTAAATACGAACACTAGTGGTTAAATTAAATAACCAGAAAAATATATATATATATATATATATTACACAAAATTTACGTTGAATTATAATTTATTTTAAGACTAAATCATATAATATAAGTAAAAGTAAAATAATGGACTTTTCGAAGACGTTACTATGTAGCGCCACCTTTAGGTACTCATACCTACAAATAATCACCTCAACAAATTATACAATTCAAGATTTCAATATTTTTCTTTAACGAGCCATAAACTTGATAAATTTGTAATACCGTGAAGAACTCAAACCGAATTTATTTACCATTTAAAAACTCTAATCAATATTAAGTTACACTTAAATCTAATTATTTTATTTAATTAACCCAACCCAACCCCTTGACTTTCTCGACCAAAATCCCAGGGAATGCTCCATTCCCACTTCCTGCGACCCATACCTCATGCCTTGGAGAATTAGATAAAAACCATACCACTTCAATCAAAAATCTCACAAACCATTTTTATCTCCATTTTCTTCTACTGCCAACAACAAGAATAGCTATCTTCACTCTCTTTTGGTGATCTTCCATAATCGAAGACTCGAATCCTTTATTTCGGTATTATAAGGAGAGTTCCAAGTGTTTTTCTCAAGAATCAAGCCAATGAGCTCAAGATCATTCTCTGTTTCTCTCAAAAATCATCATCTCTGTTTGGAGGTAAAAACTCGATACCCTCCATATTATTTTCTTTAAAACCGTAGCTAAACAGCCAGTTTACTCGAACGTAAGAAAAATAACCAGAAAAGTGTGTCGAATTCAAGATTAAAACATGAATATATGCGTATATGTATGAATAAAGTTTTGAAACTGATTCTGTCAATCAAAATTTCAGAGTTTCGATACCTATTACTCAATCGAAACTAGGTAGTTTCGATACCTGTTGTTCAATCGAAACTAGGTAGTTTCGATACCTATTACTCAATCGAAACTAGGTAGTTTCGATACCTTTTACTTAATCGAAACTAGGTAGTTTCGATACATGTTTTGCTCAATCGAAACTAGGAAGTTTCGACATCTGTTCTGTTCAATCGAAACTAAGAAAGTTTCGATACCTGTTCATCAGTCACATGGGGCAGTAACTTAGAACTATTTTATAACGAAACAAGTGTTGAAAAACTAAAAAGATATTTAAACAAAAGCAATCAGATTTCCTAAGTCGGTGAACAATTTGCATATGAGACATTCGGTCATAACACGAATTACCCTTTTTGTAATTAGGGTACGAATAGTCAAGTTTGACTAGAACAATTATCATTGCAAGCATACACAAACTCAAGGTGAGTTCACGGCCCCTCTTTTAGCTTTTTAATGTTTTATAAACATCGGGGGAGAAACATACTTACATAACATATTTGAAAATATGAAACATATTTGCTTACATGTTTGACAACACGAACATTTTGGTTTAACTTTTGTGACACAATTACTTACAATATCTGAAAGCATGAAAAATAAATGTTTGATACATTTGAGAAAACATGAAACACATTTACAAACATTTTCATATGATAACAAGAGAACAAGACCCGACCTTTATGTTTGCATGAGTTAACACATATAGAGCGCTGAAAGTCCCCTGACCATCATATTTATAACCATTAGCTATAGGTTAGCCTGGGATTCTATGGATAGTACTATTGGGATTGACACCCCCGGTCATGGTTAGTCGCGCTAACCATGGGTCCCTCTGGCCAAATGACCGCATAGTGTTCAAACATTGCTCGTGAGGTATGAGCGAGGGGCAAAACACCTGTGTCATGGTTTGGTTATGCCTCATGTATGTACATATTATTTGTATTCCTAGCTAGTCTACAAATGGGTCAACATTACTTGTTTTGTTTATCATATTCATTAAAACGTTTTCGTGCAGATGGATCTGCCAATCACTTATACACCAATGGTTTTGCCATTCGTTTACATGGAAATGTTTTCAAGAAAAATGACTTATTTTATGACTATGAAGTCATCATATGTTTTCATTGGGAAAACTACTCGTTTTATGACTATGAAGTCATCACATGTTTTCATTGGGAAAACTACTCGTTTTATGACTATGAAGTCATCACATGTTTTCGAGGAAAACAACCTTACATTAAACCCATGTACATATTTTTAATGTTTTCAAGGAAAACAGTTTCGTATCATGGCTATGTACACAATATCAATGTTTTCAAGGAAAATCACTTTACATTGCAATAATCAAACCTGTGAACTCACCAACCTTTGTGTTGACATGGCACAGTTGGAATAGGCTAGCTATGTTGGATCAATTCCTAGTAGCTGGAAGGACGTAGAATATCAAGTCTCAAGTCTAATGTTGATCTAGAAGAACTTAGATCATAGTATTACTTAGTTTTAGTAATTGTATATGTAATCAAGTCTTAGAAATCACTATTACAGCTTCCGCTACCGTGTAATGAACCAATCGTTGCAACCTGTATTTATTTAATAAGTAAATAAATTTGGGGGTGTGACAGATTGGTATGAGAGCAATGGTTTTAGCGAATTAGGTTTCCTTAGTGACACCTAGGCTCTAACCGGACTCATTTAGGGACCAAGATTTCTAAGACTTGCATCACACTAAGAACACCCAATACTTGAGTATAGGAATTCCAACCGTTGCTGAACAATTTGTGTAGACTATTAGTGTATGGAGTTACACTAGGGTACCATTAGCTACACTAATACAATTACATGGCACATGTAGTGAACACTTAAACACATACAATAATGTGGAAATAATAAACACTCATAACATGTTACTGTTCGGATTACGAGTCAAGAATAACGGGTACTCGGCATACTGCAACCTTATAAGATCGAGTTACGAGCTGAGGTTGAATGACGACGGCGGCGATCGTCAGTGACCGATCTTGGTATCACAACAGGCTGAACCCGTACCAGAATCTGTACCTATGCCTGCACCACAACTACTCCAGCCATGGAGGCAACTATCTTTCTAACGTATTTGCGGTATAAATACTCTCCTTCATAAGTTGTCGGATCGGATGCCTAGACTCTCGCCATGATATATGGCAGGCATGATTGCCCAGACAGAAGGAATTCAAGGTGAATAAGCAGGACTAAATGGGAGAGAACTCCAAGGGTTAGGAGACCCAGACATACATCAGGATCATGTGGATCTATGCATATATACAGACTTGGAGCATGAGTTGCTCGACACTTGTTTGAGGATCTCTGCCCAACACATAGTGCCTGAATTTCACCATGCACATTTTTTTAAGAGACACTGGTGGTGCCTCTCTACCATTAGCCTCATCCGACAACTGCCATATTCGGCAGATTCATGAGTATTGGTACACATAATTAAGAGTAATCCGATAAAACAATACACACTCCTGTACAAATGTGTAAACACAATCTAATGATCATTTCAAATCCTTTTTGATTAAAAGCTAGGGATAGAAGAAACACTATAGGGATCAGGCAAGGCAAATTATCATTACGGGTGCACACGTAATCATAATTTGCATTGCATGGGAACTTTAGTGAGTCTTGTTGTCTAAGCTAATGATCAAACCATGTTCTCAATCACTTGATTAAGGATTCTTAACAAATCAGACTTCTCAATTAGGTGCTCACAAAACATTCTCCTAGTTGTGGAGGAACGAGAGAAATTCAAATTGAATTCAACCAATCCTTAGTGAATCTTAAACGACGAAGGAATTCGCACATCCATTCTTTGAGATTCTACTTGTTAGGAATGCTTCAAATTGGGTGTTACCACAACTAACACTTACAATAATTGCACAATTATTGTGGGAGATTATAGCGTAATCTCAGGATCCATCATACAGTTCAATCTCACAATTGCTTGAAAGTTACGCCAAGAGTGATATGCACTAACTTCAGTAATGGAGCAGAATATTATTCTGACCCGCATACACATGGCACCTATGGATATTATGGAGGCTCGATATGAGACAAGTAGGTAATCTGACATTTCGGGATATTGGTCAAACAGGGTTGTTCTCACAACCTTTGACATTCAGTACACCTTTAAGTCTGACTATTCTTTTGGTGATAAATAAGTCGTGATTTATACTCAAGCGAATGCCAAAGAAACCTAGGTATGGACTAATGACTATTGATGCAATAACATGAAGACGGGGTACAAAACTTTTAAAGGGGTCCCAAAAGCGGAAATTCGTGCTAATCTCATTAGTTCATGATATGCATAAGGGGCGTAAGCTCGAGCTGTTCACAACAGATCACTGTTCACAACAGACCCCTGTCCACAAGGATTAGTGAAGGATAATTTTATGCTCTTTTGTACCCGCATTTCCCCAAAGATCATCTTGTTGAATGGATCCCAGATTTCAGCCTAGAGGAGAGGCGTGATCACATATTCTGCTTCTAATTTTCTATAATTAGGAAGCTCTAGATCACCTATTGTTAAGAAATGACCTCTTAACGCAGGCGTAGTAAGAATATAAAGTTTTCGATGTTTAACACTCATTACCTCAATCTTATCCTTGTGCTAAGGATTTTGAGGCTATAACCTATATGAATGGAATACGTAACAGTAAGTCACCAAAGCACCATTCAAACACTAAGGAAGTGCATACACACTGTATGACTAATAGTTGGCTATCCACCCTTTCTGCCAACTTAATGGGTTGACAAACCCATAGCCCATTTTGGGGAAGCACTAATTCGATGAGACCATATTCACAGTATCACTGTTCATTTCCTCACCTAGATGAAATATGAATATTCCAAACAAACATAGAACTTTGTATAGCTTACATACTTCGAGAGTATGGTCATCAAGTCATGAGTTTACATATCAGGACGTTACAAACCAAAGGCTGGTCTGCCTCAGAAGGGTGGTACAAGCAAAGGGTAAAGTGGTGATTAGACTCGAACTTTGCTAGTGAGAGCACACAAGGAATCTTAAAATATTAAATCAATTATGACCCATTTAAAAGGAAGATCATAGATAACACGAAACCTGAATTAAGAATAAAGTCTTAGTCCGAGAAAATGCTTTCGAAAAGTTAAGAGGGACAAACATAAAGTTTCATTTCCGTACTGTGTCATTACTACCCAGTATTCAACTAAAACCTAGACACCTCGTCGAGTAATTCTTTCCTAAGATCTATAGAGATCTGCTTTTGTGACAAAGTGCGTAGACGAATAGAGGGTATGTGTCAACATACGCTCAAGATTCGCAGGCACCATTCTTTTCATTACCAGGAATGAGCATCACATAACCCTACCATATTTATGGTAATCAAATAAAGGGGTCCCTGCACGTTCAATATCGTTAGTCGGAGAAGTATTCGCTTTGCTTTCGATTACCGACTACCCAGTAAATGGAATCAAACAATTGTAGCCTAAGTTGGATGATACAGATAGAATTTGAGTACCAGGTATCGATAGCATATGTGGGAGGTTATGGATGAAGTCCATAAGCCCAAGTACTCCGTTCATCCAGAATCGAATAAAATGTATAAGGATCCCGAGGAACACCATTATGTGCCGAAACATGAAAGAAGAAATTGTTATCTATGTTGGGAGATACCCGACAGTAAAAGCAGAATGTTAGGAATCACCTGAGTGAACACAAAAACTGTAGATTCCTCAATGGAAATGGGAGGAGAATTCCATAGATTTCATTACAAATCTACCCAGAACACCTAGCGGCTATGATACTATATGGGTAATCGTCAGTCGTTTGACGAAATCCGCTCACTCCCTACCAATAAAAGAGACAGACAAAAGTAAGAAGCGTGCGAGGCTAAATATTAAGGAAATTGAGGCTAGGCATGGTATGCCAGTTTCCATTTCCTCTAATAGGGACATACGATTCATGTTAAGAATCTGGCAGTCTGTACAAGAAGCCTTGGGCACACGCCTTGACATGAGCACTACATATCATCCCCAGATGAACGGTCAAGGTAAAAGGACCATCCAAACATTAAAAGATGTGCTCCGTGAGTGTGTAATCGATTTCAGAGGAAACAGGGGTACTCATTGCTGTTGGCTGAGTTTTCATATAATAACAACTACCATACCAGCATTAAAGCCGCTTCGTTGAGGCTTTGTATAGTTGTAAGTGTCGTTCATCACTATGTTGGGCGAAGGTTGGCGAAAAGCATTTTACTAGTCTTGAAATTGGCTAGGAAACCATTGACAAGATCGTCGCAATCAAAGATTGTCTGAAAGCCACTCAAGACAGACGAAAGAGAGTTGTGCTAGCAACAGACGAAAGCCATTAGAATTCCAATTGGGAGACAAAGTCATGTTGAAAGTCTCACCTTGGAAAGGAGTTGCAAGATTTGGCAACCGTGGCAAGCTTAACCCTAGGTACGTTGAATCATTTAAAATTTTGGCTAGAGTTGGCCCTGTAGCATACAAGCTCAAGTTGCCACAAGAACTAAGCAATGTACATGATACGTTTCACGTATCAAATCTCAAGAAGTGTTTATCAGACGAGACATTAATTATACCGCCTGATGAGATTCACATAGATAACAAGCTACACTTTATCAAGGAAACCCATTGAAAAATTCTCCGTCTGATCCAAGAACGAACTAAGAATACGGGACTCTCATCTGGATATAGTAAATCAGTCCTAAAGGCTAACTTAAACTAAGTTTCGAGGACGAAACTTCCTTAACGGGGGGAGAATGTGACACCCGACATTTCAGGTTAATATCCGTACACGATATAAACGAGTTTATATTATATTAGTTTTCGTCATTCACCTAAATACATAAATAAGGACATTAAATTCTATCAAAAGCCGTACATTATCTCATTTCATATTTGGTAATTCTAGGAGTTACCGGTTCACGTACCAGGATAACCCGACTAAATACGAACACTAGTGGTTAAATTAAATAACCAGAAAAAAAAAATATATATATATATATATATATATATATTACACAAAATTTACGTTGAACTATAATTTATTTTAAGACTAAATCATATAATATACGTTAAAGTAAAATAATGGACTTTTCGAAGACGTTACTATGTAGCGCCACCTTTAGGTACTCATACCTACAAATAATCACCTCTTTTGGTGATCTTCCATAATCGAAGACTCGAATCCTTTATTTCGGTATTATAAGGAGAGTTCCAAGTGTTTTCTCAATGGTTTTTAGCAGGAGAAGTCAAGATCATTCTCTGTTTCTCTCAAAAATCATCATCTCTGTTTGGAGGTAAAAACTCGATACCCTCCATATTATTTTCTTTAAAACTGTAGCTAAACAGCCAGTTTACTCGAACGTAAGAAAAATAACCAGAAAAGTGTGTCAATTTCAAGATTAAAACATGAATATATGCGTATATGTATGAATAAAGTTTTGAAACTGATTCTGTCAATCAAAATTTCAGTAATCGAAACTATAGTTTCGATACCTATTACTCAATCGAAACTAGGTAGTTTCGATACCTGTTGTTCAATCGAAACTAGGTAGTTTCGATACCTATTACTCAATCGAAACTAGGTAGTTTCGATACCTATTACTTAATCGAAACTAGGTAGTTTCGATACCTGTTTTGCTGTAGGTCCCTTCGTGTGTGTCGGATCGTCACATGCAAGTGGTCTACTCGTCGGCCCGGGTTGCGGAATACCCGTGACTAGGTGGAGAGTCTTACAAAACAAAGTAAACCAAACACGAGAGTCACAATAAACGTTCTTTGTATTATAAACACTCGACGGTTACAGAGAGAATACAAGCTGCGTACTTAGCAAAACTGAGTTCGTCTGAACAAAATGGTTCTGCGTACTTAGCTTTTGTGAACCTATCCTATTTTTACAGACCTGATGCCTGCGCACTTAGCAAGTGCGCAGGACCAATTGCTCTTGCGTACTTAACAAGTACGCAAAGGTGTTCTTGCGTACTTGCTAAGTACGCAGGAGCTTTCTCTTGCGCACATGTAAGTGCCCAAAACACTTGGCAGAAAAACAACATACATTATGTAAAAGTAAATACAACTCGATAAACTATTACATAATGACTCATACATACAAAGACAAATTACAGACATTAGACATACAAACTAAGACTCTATCCAGAGTGTTGTCACAGGAAAGTGCATCAACAAACTCCCCCTTGACAACAGCTCGGGATCTTCATCGTCTTCAGTCTTCGGTCTTCAGTCTTCACAGCATCTGCTCCTTAGCTTCCATCTTCTTTTTGTAATCAAGACAGAACTTGATCAACTTGTCGTATTTGGCAGAGAGAAGCTTCGTCCATTCGTCAGTGTGGATGCAGTACTTGTCGGCTAGTACATCCAGATCGTTCAAAGAAAAGTTGATGAAGCAGACTTCATCAAATATCCTGATCACTTCCTTTGGCACAATATTTCCACTTGCTGACTTACCTTTACTCATTACCACAGCCTCGCCTGTTTTTGGATCAACGTACCAGTACCACATGTCACCAAGAATATCCTGAGGTAACTTGCTCAGGGGAATCTTAGTTTCACATCGCACTGGCTTGTATACCAATCTCTTTATGGGCTTCTTAGTCACAGGATGCACAGCGTGCTTATCCTTGACTCTTCTGGGCACCTGAGGCTTGAGGTATTCAAATTTCCCTGATCTTTCTTCACGCTGTAGTGTTACCCACAAACCCATTGCTACTGCATTATTCGAGTGACTTAGCAGATCGCGGTTTGCGAGGTTGACTAGGTCGTACTTGGGCAAAGAGTTGAACGCCTCACTGGTGGGTTTCAAGTATTGAACCCCCCCAGATCTTTTGATGGCGAACAGCTGCTTCTCCTCCTCGTACCTAACAGCTAAGATCATACCTGTCGCTCTGTGCTTGTCTGTGATAGACGTCTTTTGCCACATGGGAGCTGGACCCTTTGTAGATGCAGAAGACATGTCTTTCTCCTTTTTTGCCTCGGGATCCACAGGTATAGGGTCGACCGGGGAGGCTTCAATTGTAGTTTCAACATTACTTGCCGTGTCAACTGAGCCTGTTTCGAGCATAGAGTCGAACGATGGTACTTCAAAGATCTCACCATCTTCTAACTCATACTTACCTTCCCCGTCGCCCTTGGGAATCTCAATCACCACATCATCGTCATCCTCATTCCAGTCATCACCAAATTCGATCTCTCCTTCTTCCAGATTAAGGAGAGCATCGATCTATGCCTCTTTAGAATAGTCAGGCTCTAAATAGAGGATCTCATCATCAGATAAGTCCTTGAGCACATCAGCCGCTGACTTCCCTTTATCTCCGCCACCACCACCTGAGGTATCACCACCCTCTTGCTGAGTAGACTCCCCCTCAGCCAATGGAACATAAGAGATGGGCACAATCGCCAAAGCTAGGTGCTCACCTCCACTAGGACCGACTTCAGGATCCTTGTCTTTATCATCATCCTTAGTCAGATCGACTGGATGACAAGACTCGGCACCGGTGGATTTCTTTTCTTTGTCTTTCTCTGTCTCCTTCTCTGTCTCCTTCTCCCCTAGAGCACCTAGCTTCACGGTCAGTTCACCAACTAATTTGACCATAGCTGCGTGCTCCTTCCTTTGCAGATCCAACCTTAGCTCAAGTGAAGTTCTGTGGCCTAGAATCATTTCATTGGTTTTCATCAGTAGCTCGTTCTGTGCCATTACATTCTTCAGTTGCTCATTTGTCCCTATTCTCTGGCTGTGGAGAATCCTATCTTCATCGGCCAGGGAATTAATCTATGCTTGTTGAGCATCAGACTCCTCCTTTGACTTTTGAATAGTCTTCAACAAGCCAGCAACTTGGGTTTCTAGCACATCGATCCTAGCTTCATTTGGATCCGGATGCCTAGATGATGAGGCTTCGGTGTTGTGGATGGGGAAGAGAAGATTATGTCAAAGTCGAACCCCTGTGAGAAATCACCATAGTTAAAGGGTTGACCTGACGGCTCTTTGTTGGGTGTTGGGATGGGGGATGTAATGATGGGAGTTATGGTTGGGGTGATGGAGACTTACTCCGTGAGAAGTGGAGCAGTCACCGTCACCTGGACGGTTGGAGTAGGGAGGGTCACGGTCACAGGAATCACCTCTGTGACCGCCGTGACTGCCACATCTGCTTGTACCAGTGGACTTCTCCTCCTTCTAAACAGTTGCCGTGCTGGCTTCTGACTCTGGACGGGCAGCTTCAACTTGTACTGGCTGCACAGTCGGAATCTCTTCAACCCTGGGGATTGCAACCTCTTTCCTATCGCCCCTTTTCTTGTTGGCTTTCTCTCGCCTTTGTCTTTGTAGAGCAGCGTCAGAGTCGGAAGCCGGCTCGTATTCGCTGCTCGAGCTTTGTCGTTTTCTTTTTTAAGACGACACAGGCAGGGTTACCTGTGCCGACCTTCTCGGATGTGCCTGTGATGGTGCGTCATCAGAATCAGAAGAATCTGATTCTGTTGCCTCCGAATCGGATTCCTGAGCACCACCAACATCACCTTCATCATCATCATGCTCTTCCTCTTGCTCGTCACCAGAGTCATCACTCATCTCTGGTGCTGAGTTGGGACTATACCAGTTCCAATCTTCAGGAGCGACGTATGCTTCATTCAGTAGGTGGCCAAAGAGTTCAGTGTGCGCAGGGGTAGGTTCTACACTGCCTGGCTTTAGAAACTGAGCAAAGACTCTCTTGTCCACCCTTTTTACCTGCAGTCTCTCCCCGATAGCACGTAGGTTTGGCAATGCAACATCGATCAGGAACTGCACAAACCTCGGGTACAAAAGGAACCTGAACCTCTCTGCTGTATTTATCTGGTCATTGAGTGCTTTAAAGATATAGCGAGAGAAGTTGTAGCCCCGATTGAGAGACAGGCCCACCATGGCCGCTGCAAGGTCATGACCCATGGCATCTTTCCCCGCTTTCCTGGATGAGATGCATACGATCATGATGTGGGCAAAGTAACGCCATTGATCCAATACCCACATCTTCTTGTAAGAAGCATAGTCCCTTGCCCCGACATATCCCATTCTGTGCCTCCAACACCCATCCACGTAGTAATCTGGATAGGATGTCGGGTCGGTGGCTAGGTCTCCGAACTGCATTACTCTCCTTATTGTATCCTCAGAGATAGCAATAGCCCGACCGTCAACAGTAGCCCTTATGACATTCGGGGATACCGTGCAATCGTGCTCTGCAGTCTCCCAGAATTGCTCCAGGTAAGGTCTTGAGACTGTTTGGTTTGCTGAGATTGCATAACTTATTTTTGATCTGTTCAGAAAATCCACAATCTCCCTGTATTGCAAGGCTGCGCCTTTCCATTCTGGTTCGGTGTTAGCCAATAGGTTGAATTCGTCAATGAATGCACGAGCCATAGCCTGCAAACACACACAGAAAACATATTCAGAACATCTTATAAGACTGGAAGTAGACACACATGACATAGTATAGTAGTTACACATTGAAAAAATTTTCAGACTTAGGAAAACTTTCTAAGTGTTGGTCCTGCGCACTTAGCAAGTGCGCAGGATTTTCCTCTTGCGTACTTAACAAGTACGCAAGAAGTATTTCTTGCGTACTTGCTAAGTGCGCAAGAACAACCCTTAGCAAAAATTTCTGAAACTTGTAATTCGTTCAAAACGTGGGTTGATTAGGTCGCCACTAGGTCGGAATCAAGGATTCTAACCTATGGTACCATTATCAACACCATACACTGCTTAACCATGTTCAATTTTTGACCTAGACCAGTCGCCGACCCACTATCGGTTCAACTTCAACCGACGGATCAATCGAGGACCAGGAGATAATCAGGGAATCGATTAAAGCTTCCTATTCTCTTGTTACAGATAATAAGTTACCCAAACAACCCCATATTACCCCAAATTTTGTCGGCATTAACCTAAAAACATTCTAGGTCAGAAATACGGTCCAAAGTCACTATTAAACGGATGAAATCGGCCAAGATTCTCACCACTGTGATGAAATAAGATGATGAAAGTATGGACGGGACGAAAAGATGGTTTAGACACTATCGATTTTGAGAGTAAAATTGCAGAGGGAAACTTTGAGTTTTGAATGCGTGAAACTGAGAACAATTCTAAGTGTCACATATATACCCCTCACTTACTGCTCGTGCGTACTTGTTAAGTGCGCACGAATTAACTCTTGCGTACTTAACAAGTGCGCAAGGCTTAACTCTTGCGTACTTGTTAAGTGTGCAAGTGTTACTTCGTGCGTACTTGACAAGTGCGCACAACCCTTAAGTGCGCAATTTTCAACTCAGAATTTATGAAGATTTTCAAGTCAAATAACGAACAAGATAAAAATATTCAACCAAGAGGATTAAAATGCAATTCATGAAGATTAAACATAAAATATTTTTGTCCTTTTTCTGATTTAAACTTGAACTATGCATAAACTTAAAAACTTAAAATCTTTTTGTTCTTTTCAAGATAGATATATACAATCATTTACACAAGCTATTTTTGATCAAAGACACGAGCAAAGGATCATATCAGGCTATCTTTTAGCAAAAACGATACAAAATAAACATCAAAGAATATGGGATCATGTCATATATTACTCTTTATTCATACGTAATAAGCACATAAACAAGTAATTCAAGTTGACAATATTATAAGATATGAAACTATAAGCATCTTTGTATCATGTTCTTGTGTATTAAGGTATTAATTATAAGATATACAATGTGTACCCCACTGATATGCTATGATATTTTGCACTATCTTCAAGGCATCTAAGATTATTTTCAATTATTTTCTTAATTTTCAGAATAAAGTTACATCTATTAGCACAGAAAAATCAAGCAGAATCCATAAGAATTATCAGGAATCATAAGATTCAGAATCGAGTGATTCATTTGTCTTGTTTTCATGTGATTTTCTTCTTTGAATATCGGTATGATGATTCGGGATAATGAACATGGTGTTTGATTATAGGGTAAGGGGATCCAACTTTTATCTGGATTTTATTTCAATGAATCAGGAGTGATTCAAGGGTGAATACATGCTCAACGGTTAATGTAGAGACATGTCTTGATTCAATCTCTCCTTGCATACTTGTGAGTATGGGCAGTGAGATGAACCGCATTAATTGTGCTAACAACATAACCCGAAACTGATCTCAAAAGAAAATTATTGTCAAAATCTAACATCCTTTATCTGATAGTGATCTTTTCTAATCTTTTACTCACACACGCTTGCAAACATGGGTTCAAATCACAGTTGTAATCTTGATTTAGTTTCCACACTACTAGTGATTCAAAGATGCATACAGCCTACTGACAATTCAAATTACTTGTAAATAAACAGATTAAAAGCATAATAATTTAAACAATTAAGTAAACATGACGCAATCATTTCCCATATGAGCAGTCTGTGGTGTTTAGATCATTTCTGATGTACTATCATTTCCTCTTTTCTCAAGTTAACATTGAAATTTTCTCCATTTTCTATTTTGTTTTTGGTTTTTGTAAAATATTTTAAAGACTAAAAGAACTATACAGAAAATTTTAAAGAATTAAAAATTTAACTTTCATGAATTGAATTGAGTTAAGAAAACTTAGTTTTCACTCAGGATTGAACATTCCTATCAAGTTGACAAGATGCTCAAAACGGGATCAATCAAATGCCTTTGTGAAAAGGTCAGCAAGATTGTCATCCGTGTGAACTTTTACAAGTTCAATTAAATGTTTTTCAGCACAGTCACGGATGAAATGATGGCGAATCTCTATATGTTTAGTTTTGGAATGTTTCACCGGGTTATTTGTGATGGACATGGTGGCATTGTTGTCAATGAATAGAAGAGTTCTAGTGAAGTTCATGTCACACCCCGATTGTTGACTAAATTGAAATATATTAAAGTTAAATTTCCATTACAAATAATCCAAGTACAAACCAAATTCAAACAAGAAACATAAAACAATTCATAAAGTTCTTGATTTAAATTGCTAAGTCCAAATCCTATGTTGAACACGTCTTGAATCAATCTCACATATTGGGGCCTGAAACATAAATAAAATAAAGTCAACTAAAAGTTGGTGAGTATAACACAGTTGTATGTAGATAGCATATAGTTGAAAACAAATCCTTTACAAAACATGATAAAATAAGGCATTTATGGGGAGCATCTATTGTGTAACCATGTACAACCAAACCTTGTGACTAGCATGCAAAAATTTTGATGTCGGTTTCAATCACCGCGCACCATGGGTGGGTTTGTCAGACTCAATAGATCTATTATTGAAAACCGTCGGCTTGTATAGTTAATGATTGCACATAAGAGCATACAAAGGTTAGCACACCTAGCACTCGGGCACAAAGCTCAAATTTTGCACACATGTATGTAAATAGGATTTTTGCACTTGTGTTGTTTGTGTAAATGTAAATGTGTAATGTGTAATGTCTATAGAGTTCATGTTCCACCCCAAAAGTGTATAAGAGTAAAAAGGGGTTGTGAATACTCACTTGGTATGGAAGTGTAGCTAACAAGGATTATAGATAGCAAATATGATCCTCGAAATGCACAATTTAACCTAAAGAGTAATGTGTATTGAATCAAATAGATGCATAAAGTTTAAGTCTAAATGAAAGTTGAATTTGTGTATAAAACTATTGATTTGTATTTAAAAGTATTGAATAAAATATATAGAGTTTGAAGTAAAAATATTTTTGAAACAATTTGATTAGGTTTGAATTGGATAATTGAATAAATATATAATTATAGTTTATGAAATAATGTAAATATTAATTGTAATTAAGTATAAATAAAAAAATTATTTTGATTTAAAACGTAAATTAAATCAATAATCATTATCTTAATTATTTATAAATTTTGTAACTTAATTATTTAAAGTATCATTTAAGTGTAAGATAATAAATATAAATTTAATTTTTAATAAATTATATTTATGCCAAGATTAAACTTTTAATCCATTTTTAAATACAGAAAACATATTTTTATAAAATCGAAACATTTATTGATCGAAAAATATAAAATTATAATTATGTTACAATTTCTGAGTCACACACGACCGTGCCTCGGAAGGGCACGATCGTGCTCAAGCCAGGGGCGCGACCGCGCTAGTCGGGGCACGACCGGGTTGATCAACAGAGGGCACAATCTAGACAAGTCAACAGGCACGATCGTGCCTTTGCCCGGCATGGTCGTGTCAACGATCTTTAGACACAACAGAGACTAGCCCAGAGGGCATGACAAGGTCTGGACAGGAGGACACGACCGCGCTGCTAATCGGCACGACCGCGTTTCATGAGGCACGGCCGCGCTAGATGATTAGCGCGACCGTGTCTCTTCCAAATCAGACACGAATTGATAAATTCTAGCATTTTAAACGCTGGAATTGTTAGGGCTTTTGATTAATGGGTTATTACGAGTCTTTTAATATAATTTAATTGTATGGAAATCGTGTTTAAGTTTGGATTCGATTAAATTATTTTTATTAAAACATGATTTCTGATTTAGACAGATTTACGAATTGAAAACCCAATTTAATAAAGGGCTTTTGATTCAGATGCTGGAATGAATAAATTAGAGGATTCAATTAACCTAAATAGAAACGAATCGATAGAGAACGATAGAGAGGGAGTTCCGGTGACGGCGGGATTGAGCCCCGGCGTCTTCTGATGTGATCCCGACTGTTTCAACGGTTCCGTAGCTTCAGGAGAGATCGGATGGCGTGACGATGATGCTGGATTTGAGAGAACTTGGATCGAATTGCTTGAGAGAGTTTCCTTGGAAATATTTGAGAGAGAATCCTTTGAGTTGAACGAATTTTGGTTATTTGGTCGAAAAAGAAATGATTGGTAGTATTATTTTGAAAGTATAACGTAAAATGGTTATGAATTCGAACAATCGGACGATTAAAATTGTAGTTACGCTTCAGCTGTTTAACAGGCGCGACCGTGCCTAAATATGGCACGACCGTGCCTAGGCACCGGGCGTGATCGTTCCAAAGCAGGTCGCGCGAACGTGCCAAAGCACTTGGAGCGACCGTGCTAGGACGAAGCACGACCGTGCTAGACTAGGGTTTCTTGACATTTTTCAACTTTAGTCCTTGATTTTTCAGGTTCGATGAGTTTGAATAAAATAGTTTCTTGTATAGTGTTTAAATGTATATAATCGAGTAAAACTTGCGAATTTGTATAGAATCATTGCATTTAATTTACGGCGAGAAAATAATGAGACATTGCACGAGTATTGAGTTTGAAATTGCATTACATTGAATTGAAATATGAATACAAAAAAAATCAGAAATGTTACAGTTCAAGACGTAGTCTCGCAATTACTGCTGAATCCACAATATCTGAGAACAACCGCTAGCTGCAGCAATGTACTCTGCTTCACAAGTTGAGACAGAAACCGTTGACTGCTTCTTACACTGCCAGGAGACCAGTCTGTCTCCTAAGAATTGACATCCACCAGAAGTTAACTTTCTGTCAAGGTTACAACCGTCATAATCTGAATCAGTGTAGGCTTTGAAGTCGAATGACTGCTGCTTATAGTACCAAAGACCTAATCGGGGTTTCCCTTTCAGGTATCTGAAAATTCTCTTCACGGCTATCATATGTGACTCCTTCGGTTGAGACTGAAACCTTGAGCACAAACATACAGCAAACATTATATCGGGTCTTGAAGCTGTGAGATACATAAGTGATCCGATCATCCCAGGGTACAACCTGCTGTCCACATCCTTTCCATCTCTGTCGGGATGCAAACCATGATTGACTGGGATTGGTGTGCCATAAGTAGTGCTATCACTCATCTTGTACTTTGACAAGATGTCCTGCATGTACTTAGTTTGATGTAGATAAATATCATTCTCTCTTTAACTGACTTGCAGACCTAGAAAGAATGACAGTTCACCCATATTGCTCATTTCAAACTTGGACTTCATCACCTTCTCGAATTCCCTACACATCCATTCATTGGTCGACCCAAAGATAATGTCGTCGACATATACTTGCTGTAACATCTCTGATTTTTAGTATTCATATTTCAATTCAATGTAATGCAATTTCGAATTCAATACTCGTGCAACGTCTCATTATTTTCTCGCCGTAAATTAAAAGCAATGATTCTATACAAATTCGCAAGTCTTACTCGGTTATATACATTTAGACACTATACAAGAAACTATTTTATTCAAACTTATCAAATCTAAAAAGTCAAGAAATAAAATTGAAAAATGTCAACAAACCCTAGTCTAGCACGGTCGTGCTTCGTCCTAGCACGGTCGCGCCAGGTGCTTTGGCACGGTCGCGCGACCTGCTTTGGAACGATCGCGCCCGGTGCCTAGGCACGGTCGCGCCTATCTTGGCACGGTCGCGCCTGCGTAACAGTTGAATCGTAATTGTGACTTTAATCATCCGATCGTTCAAATTTGTAACATCAACACACTTTATTCACATTAACAAACACAATAAACATTTCCATTACTCGAAATCACTTCGGTTTTATTCTACCAAATTCCAAACGCTTGGACATTTCAAGGAAAACCCAAATTCTCTCAATTTTCTCAAAGCAATCCAGTCAAGCATTTCCAGACCATCTCTGAATCATCCGAAGCCGCTGAAACATTCGGAACCGCAGCATAGGTCGCCGGAAACCAAGCTTGCCGCCGACAGAATTCCTTCCTACCATTCTCTAACGATTCGCTTCTATTCCGGGTAATTGAATCTTCTTTTTCATTCTCTTCTGTATCAGTATCGAAAGCCCCTATTCAATTTGGGCTTCCATTATAGAAATCGATCCGAATCAGAACTCATATTTTATTGAAAATGATTTAATCGAATCCCTAATTAAACGCGATGTTCATACAATTAAGTTATATGAAAAGACTCGTAATAACCCATTAATCAAAAGCCCTAACAAATCCAGCGTTTAAAATACAAGAAATTGTCAATTCGTGTCTGATTTGGAAGAGACACGGTCGCGCTAATCATCTAGCACGGCCGTGCCTCATGTAGCGCGGTCGTGCCGAATATCAGCGCGGTCGTGTCCTCCTGTCCAGACCTTGTTATGCCCTCTGGGCTAGTCTTTGTTGTGTCTAAAGATCATAGACACGACCGTGCCGGGACAAGGCACGGTCATGCCTGTTGACTGGTCTAGATTGTGCTTCTGTTGATCAACCCGGTCGCGCCCCGACTAGCGCGGTCGCGCCCGTGGCTCGAGCACGATCATGTCCTCCCGAGGCACGGTCGTGTGAGACTCAGAATTTTTATCAGAAATATAATTTTTATATTTTAATCAGTAAATGTTGCAGATTTTATAAAAATATGTTTTCTGTATTTAAAAATGGATTAAAAGTTTAATCTTGGCATAAATATAATTTATTGAAAAGTTTATAAAAAATTAAATTTATATTTATTATCTTACACTTAAATGGTATTTAAATAATTAAGTTACAAAATTTATAAATAATGATTATTTATTTAATTTACACTTTAAATCAAAATCATTTATTTATTTATACTTAATTACAATTAATATTTACATTATTTCATAAACTATAATTATATATTTATTTATTCAATTCAAACCTAATCAAATTGTTTTAAATATATTTTACTTCAAACTCTATATAATTTATTCAATACTTTTTTTAATACAACTCAATAGTTTTATACCCAAATTCAACTTTCATTTTAGACTTAAACTTTATGCATCTATTTGATTCAATACACATTTACCCTTTAGGTTAATTTATGCATTTCGAGGATCATATTTGCTATCTATAATCTTTGTTAGCTTCACTTCCATACCAAGTGAGTATTCACAACCCCTTTTTACTCTTTTACACTTTTGGGGTGGAACATGAACTTTATACACATTACACATTTCACATTTACATTTACTCAAACAACACAAGTGCAAAATCCTACTTACATACATGTGTGCAAAATTTGAGCTTTGTGCCCGAGTGCTAGTTGTGCTAGTCTTTGTGAAAACTATGTGCATTCATTAACTATACAAGCCGACGGTTTTCAATGATAGATCTATTGAGTCTGACAAACCCACCCAAGTGGAGGTGATTGATACCGACAACACAATTTGCATACTAGTTACAAAGGTTTGGTTGTACTTGATTACCCAATAGCTGCTCCCCATAAATGCCTTATTTTTCATGTCTTGTAAAGGATTTGTTTTCAACTATATGCTATCTATATACAACTGTGTTATACTCACCAACTTTTTAGTTGACTTTATTTTAGTCATGTTTCAGGCCCTAATATGTGAGAATGATTCAAGACGTGATCAATATAGGATTTGGACTTAGCAATATTAAATCAAGAAGTTTATGAGTTGTTTATTGTTTCTTTGTTTGGATTTGGTTTGTACTTGGATTATGTGAAATGGAAATTTGACTTTAATATATTTCAATTTAGTCAACCTTGTGCTATGAACAGTCTACATGTCCCGCCCCGATGATTCCGCCATCGGTCGGGGTGTGACAGATTGGTATCAGAGCCTTGGTTATAGGGATTTAGGTTATTAGACATCTTGACCTAGACTATAACTTTAGGACACCCACTTATACTATGCTTCATGATTTTGTGCTATGTGTTACATGCTATGTGCAACCTGCTTACCATGATAAATTGTTATTATATTTGATACCTTACTTGTTAGAAATTCATGACTTATTAGGATCTTCTTAAATAATAATTTAATAAATAATATCCTTTCCTATATCCTAAAACCCCATGATATTTCTACTTTCTTTTCTATCTTTATCCTTTCTAAGCATGTGGAAAATTCTTGAAGCAAAAATCTAAAAAAAAAAAAATAAATAAAATTATTTCTTCGTTAAGGTTTTTAAACTTGTTAAATTATTTGAGGACACGTGCAATCTGGAAGGGTGACACCTGTATTTTGGGTTTTCTGTCTAGGAAAGCATTTCGCATAAATCCCAATCAACCGAGGGACCCGTATGCTTTCCTGGGAATTCCTGAGATGAGTGTTTACTTATAGGCTAAAGCATCTCTCTTTGAAAATTATATGAGTTTAAATTAACCTTAATGTGCCCCACATGGTCACTCCGTTATCTCGTTGTATCGAAAAGTACATTGGTGGGCTACCAAGACAAATCCAAGATACTGTCTTAGGTAGAAATCCTGCTACTTTGGAAGATGCCATCCGCCTGTCTGCTACCCTGACTGATAATCATGTGAAAGCTGGGACTCTTAGTAAAAAGGGTTCTAAAAAAATTGCTGAAACCGTAACCCCTCCTGCCCACAACAAACAATCCACAACTGAACCCTCTCGCAATAACAAAAAGAGGAAAGTTAGAAACTTTGTTGTGGTTACTCCTACTGTGCCCGTTAATCAAGTTGCACCCGTAGTTCAAGCACCGGCTAAAAAGCCATATGTTGGGATCTACCCTCTTTGTGCCACCTGCAATTTTCATCATCCTCAAAATATCCCATGTCGCCTTTGTACTCATTGTGGGATATATGGTCACACTATCAATGTTTGTAGGGCCAAAGCTTTTGAGGGCCAAGTCAACCCACCGAACCAACCCAACCCGCGAGTGGCTAATCAAGGTGTTCCCGCCATTGCTAATAGGCGTGCTTGTTATGAGTGTGGTGACCCGAACCATTTTCGAAATCTATGTCCAAGACTTGCAAATGCTAGACAAGGTGGAGCTCGTGGGCGTGCGTTCAACATAAACGCCAACGAAGCTCAAGCCAACAACGACGTGGTTAATGGTACGTTCCTTGTAAATAGTCAATATGCCTCCATTTTGTTCGATACCGGTGCCGATAAAAGTTTTATGTCACTTAATTTTGAGCCTTTACTTGCAAATACACGATCCCAATTAGAGAAAACCTTCACCATTGAAATAGCAAATGGTGACTCCCTTACAATTGAGTCTATCATCTATGATTGCTCCCCAATCAACCTTATTCCAATGCCACTAGGAAGCTTTGATATTATCATAGGTATGGATTGGCTATCAAATCATCATGCCGAAGTCATTTGCTTTGAAAAGTGTATTTGAATTCCGCTACCATCGGGAGAAACCTTAAGAGTTTTTGGTGAAAAGCCTTGCAAGGGTCTTAAATTGATGCCTTGTACTACCGCTCAAAAGTACTTACGAAAGAAGTACATTGCCTTCTTAGCTCATATTGTTCAAAAGGATGTCAAGGAGAAGAGTATCCAAGACATTCCGATCATTCGGGATTTCCCCGAAGTTTTTCCTAAGGATTTATCCGGTCTTCCTCCCGTCCGTCAAGTAGAGTTCCGCATTGATCTTATACATGGAGCTAACCCCGTTGCTAGAGCTCCTTATCGTCTTGCACCTTCCGAAATGCAAGAGCTCGCAAGTCAACTTCAAGAACTCTTTCGACAAGGGATTCATCCGTCCGAGTCATTCACCGTGGGGTGCACCCGTCTTATTTGTTAAGAAGAAGGATGGATCATTTCGCATGTGTATTGACTACCGCGAACTCAACAAGCTTACTATCAAAAATCGTTATCCTTTGCCTAGAATCGATGATCTCTTTGATCAACTTCAAGGTTCTACTTGCTTCTCGAAGATTGATCTTCAATCCGGTTATCATCAGCTCCGTGTTCAAGAAGATGACATTCCTAAGACTGCTTTTCGAACAAGGTATGGTCATTACGAGTTCATGGTTATGCCTTTCGGGTTAACCAATGCACCCGCAGTTTTCATGGATCTCATGAACCGTGTGTGCAAACCGTACCTTGATAAATTCGTGATCGTTTTCATTGACGATATCTTAATCTATTCCAAGACTAAAGCCGACCATGAAGAACACCTTAGATTGGTTTTGGACCTTTTAAAGAAAGAACAACTATATGCCAAGTTCTCCAAATGTGAATTTTGGTTAAAAGAAGTTCAATTTCTTGGTCACATCGTCAACGACAAGGGTATTCATGTTGATCCTGCTACGATTGAAATGGTTAAGAATTGGAATGCCCCGAAGACTCCTACCGAAGTTCGTTCATTTCTTGGTCTTGTGGGTTATTATCGTCATTTCATCTCAAACTTCTCAAAGATTGCTGTCCCTCTTACCGCTTTGACCCATAAGGGTAAAACTTATGAGTGGGGACCGAAACAAGAAGAAGCTTTCCAAACCCTCAAGCAAAAGTTGTGCAATGCTCCTATATTGACTCTCCCCGATGGAAATGATGATTTAGTTGTCTATTGTGATGCTTCTAACCAAGGTCTTGGTTGTGTTCTCATGCAACGAGGCAAAGTAATCGCTTATGCATCAAGGCAACTCAAAGTTCATGAGAAGAATTATACGACGCACGATCTCGAGTTGGGTGCGGTCGTATTCACGTTAAAGATTTGGAGACATTACCTATATGGCACGAAATGTGTGGTATTCACCGACCACAAAAGTCTTCAACATATCTTCAACCAAAAAGAACTCAATATGAGGCAACGATGTTGGGTCGAACTCCTTAACGACTACGACTGCGAAATTCGTTACCATCCTGGCAAAGCGAATGTGGTAGCCGATGCTTTGAGTCGAAAGGACCATGTTACGCTTCATTGTGCCCGTATTCAAACCAATATTCAAACCCGTATCTTAGAAGCTCAACACGTCTCGGTAACCGAGGGTAACATGTATGAAGAAATGTCGTGTGGTGTTGAACTTCTTCTGGAATCAAAACCCAATGGCTTACTATATTACTTGAACCGTATTTGGGTTCCCGATCGCGATGATCTCCGTGCATTTCTCACGAACGAGGCTCATAAGACTCGTTATTCTATTCATCCTGGTGCGGATAAAATGTACCAAGATCTTAGCCAACTTTATTGGTGGCCCGGTATGAAGAAAGACATTGCTCTTTATGTGGCCAAATGCTTAACTTGCTCCAAAGTCAAAGCCGAACATCAACGTCCTTCTGGTTTACTCGAACAACCAGAAATTCCCATGTGGAAGTGGGAGAAATTAGCTATGGATTTCATTACCAAGCTCCCTCGCACTTCGAGTGGTTATGATAGTATTTGGGTGATCATTGATCGACTCACCAAATCTGCCCACTTCTTGCCTATTTGTGAAGACTTCAAAGTGGGAAATTAGCTCGAATTTACATTGATGAAATTGTGAGCCGTCATGGTGTTCCATTGAACAAAATATCCGATAGAGACGCTCGGTTCACTTCTCAATTTTGGCAATCTCTCCAAAAGGCTCTTGGTACTCGATTGGATTTGAGGACGGCTTACCATCCGCAAACTGATGGTCAAATCGAGCAAACAATCCAAACTCTTGATGACATGCTTAGAGCTTGTGTAATCGATTTTGGTGGCAATTGGGATTCACATTTATCCCTTATTGAGTTTCTTACAACAATAGCTACCACACAAGTATCAACATGGCTCCATTCGAAGCTCTCTATGGTCGTAAGTGTCGTTCTCCTATCTGTTGGAACGAGATTAGTGAAGCACAAATCACCGGTCCCGAGTTAATTCAAGAAACATCCGACAAGATTATTCAAATCCGTGACAATATTCGAGTAGCGAGGAGTCGGCAAAAGAGTTATGCCGACAAACGTCGAAAACCCTTGGAATTCCAAGTCGGTGACCTTGTTCTTCTAAAGGTGTCTCCATGGAAGGGTGTGGTCCGTTTTGGAAAGAAAGGCAAGTTAGCACCTCGTTATGTTGGTCCGTTCAAAATCCTTGAAAGGATTGGGAAAGTGGCTTACAAGCTCGAGTTACCTCCATCTCTTGGCAATGTACATCCTACATTTCATATATCTAATCTAAAAAAGTGTCTCGCCGATGAAAATCTCCATATACCGCTCGACGACGTGCACATTGATGAAACGATGCACTTCGTTGAGAAGCCGGTAGAAATTATGGATCGGGAAGTCAAGCAGCTCAAGCGAAGTCGCATTCCTATCGTTAAAGTTCGTTGGGAATCTAAGCTAAATTATGGATCGGTCCTGAGTTCACTTGGGAACGAGAAGACCAAATGAAGCTCAAGTACCCTCATCTTTTTACTAATAATGTTGTTTCCTCTAGCTAAATTTCGAGACGAAATTCTCTCAACATGGGGAGACTGTAACATCTCTGATTTTTAGTATTCATATTTCAATTCAATGTAATGCAATTTCGAATTCAATACTCGTGCAACGTCTCATTATTTTCTCGCCGTAAATTAAAAGCAATGATTCTATACATTTAGACACTATACAAGAAACTATTTTATTCAAACTTATCAAATCTGAAAAGTCAAGGACTAAAATTGAAAAATGTCAACAAACCCTAGTCTAGCACGGTCGTGCTTCGTCCTAGCACGGTCGCGCCAGGTGCTTTGGCACGGTCGCGCGACCTGCTTTGGAACGATCGCGCCCGGTGCCTAGGCACGGTCGCGCCTGCGTAACAGTTGAATCGTAATTGTGACTTTAATCATCCGATCGTTCAAATTCGTAACATCAACACACTTTATTCACATTAACAAACACAATAAACATTTCCATTACTTGAAATCACTTCGGTTTTATTCTACCAAATTCCAAACGGTTGGACATTTCATGGAGTACCCAAATTCTCTCAATTTTCTCAAAGCAATCCAGTCAAGCATGTCCAGACCATCTCTGAATCATCCGAAGCCGCTGAAACATTCGGAACCGCAGCATAGGTCGCCGGAAACCAAGCTTGCCGCCGACAGAATTCCTTCCTACCATTCTCTAACGATTCGCTACTATTCTGGGTAATTGAATCTTCTATTTCATTCTCTTCTGTATCAGTATCGAAAGCCCCTATTCAATTTGGGCTTCCATTATAGAAATCGATCCGAATCAGAACTCATATTTTATTGAAAATGATTTAATCGAATCCCTACTTAAACGCGATGTTCATACAACTAAGTTATATGAAAAGACTCGTAATAACCCATTAATCAAAAGCCCCAACAAATCCAGCGTTTAAAATACAAGAAATTGTCAATTCGTGTCTGATTTGGAAGAGACACGGTCGCGCTAATCATCTAGCGTGGCCGTGCCTCATGTAGCGCGGTCGTGCCGAATATCAGCGCGGTCGTGTCCTCCTGTCCAGACCTTGTCATGCCCTCTGGGCTAGTCTCTGTTGTGTCTAAAGATCATAGACACGACCGTGCCGGGACAAGGCACGGTCGTGCCTGTTGACTGGTCTAGATTGTGCTTCTGTTGATCAACCCGGTCGCGCCCCGACTAGCGCGGTCGCGCCCGTGGCTTGAGCACGATCGTGTCCTCCCGAGGCACGGTCGTGTGAGACTCAGAATTTTTAACAGAAATATAATTTTTATATTTTAATCAGTAAATGTTGCAGATTTTATAAAAATATGTTTTCTGTATTTAAAAATGGATTAAAAGTTTAATCTTGGCATAAATATAATTTATTGAAAAGTTTATAAAAAATTAAATTTATATTTATTATCTTACTCTTAAATGGTATTTAAATAATTAAGTTACAAAATTTATAAATAATGATTATTTATTTAATTTGCACTTTAAATCAAAATCATTTATTTATTTATACTTAATTACAATTAATATTTACATTATTTCATAAACTATAATTATATATTTATTTATTCAATTCAAACCTAATCAAATTGTTTCAAATATATTTTACTTCAAACTCTATATAATTTATTCAATACTTTTTTTTAATACAAATCAATAGTTTTATACCCAAATTCAACTTTCATTTTAGACTTAAACTTTATGCATCTATTTGATTCAATACACATTTACCCTTTAGGTTAATTTGTGCATTTCGAGGATCATATTTGCTATCTATAATCTTTGTTAGCTTCACTTCCATACCAAGTGAGTATTCACAACCCCTTTTTACTCTTTTACACTTTTGGGGTGGAACATGAACTTTATACACATTACACATTTCACATTTACATTTACTCAAACAACACAAGTGCAAAATCCTACTTACATACATGTGTGCAAAATTTGAGCTTTGTGCCCGAGTGCTAGTTGTGCTTGTCTTTGTGAAAACTATGTGCAATCATTAACTATACAAGCCGACGGTTTTCAATGATAGATCTATTGAGTCTGACAAACCCACCCAAGTGGAGGTGATTGATACCGACAACACAATTTGCATACTAGTTACAAAGGTTTGGTTGTACTTGATTACACAATAGCTGCTCCCCATAAATGCCTTATTTTTCATGTCTTGTAAAGGATTTGTTTTCAACTATATGCTATCTATATACAACTGTGTTATACTCACCAACTTTTTAGTTGACTTTATTTTATTCATGTTTCAGGCCCTAATATGTGAGAATGATTCAAGACGTGCTCAATATAGGATTTGGACTTAGCAATATTAAATCAAGAAGTTTATGAGTTGTTTATTGTTTCTTTGTTTGGATTTGGTTTGTACTTGGATTATGTGAAATGGAAATTTGACTTTAATATATTTCAATTTAGTCAACCTTGTGCTATGAACAATCTACATGTCCCGCCCCGATGATTCCGCCATCGGTCGGGGTGTGACACTTGCACAAGAAGAATGTCACCTCCTGCTTTCCGTATGAAGAGAGTCGAGTCAATCTGTCCACGGTCGAAACCATTAGACAGTAAACCATTTACAATAGATGCTTAGATAATGTCTCATACCATGCCCGCGGTGCTTGATGAAGACCATAAAGTGCTTTGTCGAGTTTGTACACTTTATTGATATTATGCGGATCTTCAAAACCGGGAGGTTGAGTGACATAGACTTCTTCATGCACCTTACCATAAAGGAAAGCACTATTCACATCAAGTTGATAGACCTTGAAGCCGACATATGTGGCATAAGCCAAGAATAGTCGAATGGCCTCAATTCTAGCAACTAGGGCATATACTTCATTGTAATCCAAGCCCTCTTGTTGATAAAAACCCTGAACAACCAATCTTGCTTTGTTCTTCACAACTACACGACGATCATCCGTCTTGCATTTGAACACCCATCTGGTACCAATTGGCTGAAAGCCTTTTGGCAAGTCAACTAAATCCCACACGTGCAACTTTTGGAATTGAGACAGTTCATCTTGCATTGCCTCAATCCAGCAGTTGTCAGTGAGAGCCTCCTTCACATTCTTCGGCTCTAACTGGGACACAAATGCAGCATGCAGACATGTTTCGATGACACCAGTGTCAAATATCTCTGTGTAAAGACTGGTGTTCTCAGTGATGGTTCTATGACGAATCTGAACACCGGCATAAGGATCACCAATAATGTTGTCAATTGGATGATTCCTATGCACCCTCGTCTCCAGTACAATCGGTTCTTGAATTTCTGGATCTAGATTCGTGCTTAACTCCCCCATTTCCTGTGTTCCAGAGGAAGAAGATTCAATGTTTATTGGATCTGCTGGAGCTTCATTTCCTACAGTTGTGTTAGGATTAGCTGGAGCGTCATCTCCATCAACAAGAACATCTTCACTGTCGTCACTGTCATGAGTTCCAGATGCAGATGCAGCATTGTAATCAGGAGTTATAATTGGTACAGTAGCACGAGTAATAAAACTGGAGTCATTGTCGCCACGCAATAAATCATAGACATTTGCGGCGTCTTCATCAGATAAGTCAGGAAGATTGAAGTACTTGAATAGCGCATCATAATCAAAACCCCAAGCTGGACCTTTTGGTTCTGGTGGAGTGCTGTGTTTACTACAGTCCACTTCAAACCATTCCTCGACAGTACGAGTTCCTATGTTGTACACTCTCTTGCAGGGCGAATTGGCAACATATCCTAAGAAGATGCCTTCCACCGCTTTCGCATGAAATTTAAACAGACGGTCTTTATACTGTAGAAACAAGGAACAAGGACTACCAAAAGGAACTAGGTAATCAAGATTGGGAAGTCGATTGTTGATCAACTCATAACATGTCTTGTTGTGCCTTTTCACAACCAGAACCCTGTTTAAGACGTGACAAGTTGTATTAACTGCTTCTGCCCAGAAGGTGAAAGGAAGCTTTGCATCTGACAGCATAGTCCTTGCAGTCTCGATCTGTGTTCTGTTCTTCCGTTCAGCAACTCCATTCTGCTGAGGTGTGTACCGCGCCCTGAATTCGTGACGGATCCCTCTCTTGAGACAGAAAAGTTCCATCAAATTATTCTTGAACTCAGTTCCGTTGTCACTCCTTATTCTTCTAACTTTCAGCTTGCAAAGAGATTCCAAGCTCAGGATCAGGTATTGAAGAATATCAGCAGTTTCGTCTTTTGTACCTAAAAAATGAACCCAAGAAAAACGTGAGAAATCATCAGTTACAACTAGACAGAACGACTTACCTCCAATACTCTTGATACTTATGGGGCCAAACAGATCCATGTGTAATAGCTCCAAAGGGGTATCGATAGAGTTTTGGAGCTTGGGCTTGTGAGACTTCCGTTGCTGTTTACCCTTTTTACAAGGCATACAGTCATCTGCAACGGTAAACCTCAGCTTAGAAACCCCGGTTACCAAACCGTTTCGGACAAGATGAATCATTTTACGATAAGAAATATGTCCGAGTTTCCTATGCCACAAGATGGTGTCAAGTTCCGTCGCTTTTGTAAGCAAACAAGTTGCAACTGATGAGGTGGTTGTTGCCACGATCATATCGATCTGATAACGTTTGATCTTGGTGCTCTCATCAGAATCTAGTCTTCGGGAACCTTAAAACCGGGTTTGAGAATCAGACATTCTGACTTGTCAAACATCACCGAGTACTCCTTGTCACACATTTGGGAGACACTCAACAGGTTATGCTTCAGCTGCTCGCAAAAGTTGACATTGTCAAAGCTAACACAACCGTTTGAAACCACGCCTTGACACGTGATGCTGCCGCCTTTTTCTCCGGCAAAGCCCACATAGCCGCCTCTGAATGGTTTAACATCTTGAAGCAAGGCCATGTTTCCTGTCATGTGCCGGGAGCATCCACTATCTACATACCAACGGTAAGAGATATTACCCTTCGGACGTCCCTGCACTAGTAACAAAAGAATTAGTTAGATTTGGAGACCCAAGCCATTGTGGTCTTGGGTCGTCCTTCCTTCTCAAAATAAACTACTTCTTTCAACTCACAGTCATGATGACTGTTCAAAATTGGTGAATCTTTGGATGAATTTGGAACAGGAGATTGAGAACCTTTAACTTTCTTGTTCCAGGATCTCTTTTGATTCTTAACCAGAACAGTAGACTTTGGCTCAACCACAGCCGGTGAACTTGTGGAAGCTTCACCTGATTGAGTCTTAGTCAGCTGTTCCAGCTTTCTCAACCACTTATTCCTTCTTCTTTTTTGTGGCTTAGAGAGTCTAGCCACAGATTTCTCACCAGTGCGTGTACTACCAGATGTAGACACACGAGGTACAGCAGGTTACTTTACCTTTCTTGCAACAGATGGTTTGGCCTCAGATTTAAGCTTAGGTTTTCCCATAGGTTGTACTGGTGGTTTCACCACATTCTGCTTTGGACTTCTGGGAGGTTTCACTATTGGCGACTTAGGGATAACGGCTGGCTGTGAGACAACATGCTGTTTCCCTTGGTTCTTTGATGGACAGTTCACAAGAATGTGACCAACCATGCCACAATGAAAACACTTCCTCTTGTCCACATGAGTTCTCTTGTAAGGCTCATTAGATCTGGCCTTAGATAACTCTCCATTATGAGCAGGAGGAGTTGGTTTATAAACAGAAGTCTGACCTTTTTCAGTTTGGTTTTTGGGGGTATAATACTTTTGCAAATTCTCTTTGTAACCAAGTCCATAATGAGCTGAAAAAGCCTCTTTCTTAACTTGGTTAATATTTTTATAACCCCCGTAAAGCATTACCTTAAGTTTATCATTTGTTTCAATGATATCAGGTTTACTTAAAATGCAGTTATCACCATTAGTGATAATGTTTTTGTGGATTTTCTGTTCAATCAACAACTCCTCAGAGACTACTCCTTCAGGGCAAGTATTATCCGACCCATCTTCAGAAGCAGTAACATACTCCTCACTAGATGTGGAGTTAGCCTTACTTGAGGATTCATCCTTTTTAGGGGAATCATCCTTATCAGAGGACTCATCTAGACAGGTGAGATCAATGTCTATCAAGCTATTGACAAACTTCCCACTTATAGGTGGAGGAATGGCATTGGTACCAAGACCTAGGCCCTTCAATTTCCTCACTACTGATTCGTAGTGCTCCACCACAAAGCGAGAGTTTTTCAACTTCTCATTTGTACATTTTAACTGCAGGATCTCATTTTGCAGTTTGTTGATTTCATTGTAACGTTTTTCTAACCCCCTATACGCAATATCCAAGTGAACTTGTTGCTCACTTATTTGTAAAGAATATTCACCTTTTTCCTTTTTTAACGTTTCAACAGACTCTTTAAAACGTTTTTCGTTTTCTTTGTAATTATGAGCTGCCATAGTTAGGGGTTCGAGTTTGTCTAGGAGCTTAGAAATTTCAAGCTTTAGTCCTAGACATTTAGAACAAGAAATAACAGAGAAAGGGTTAGAATCTACCTCAGATGATGAACTATGTGCTTCTCCAATGGCCATGAGAGCAACGGCAGTGGTAGACTCCTTCTCAACAGCTACAGAAGCTTCCATCTCCTCAGCTTCTTTTCTCTCAGCCTCCATCAGCTCCATGATCTCAGCCATGAGACCAACATGTGTTTGAGCAATGATGGCGTCCTCTAGATGAACACCCCAATCAAAGTTTTCGTCATGCTGAGCTACCAGTGCATTTGACGAACCACCTTGGTGTTGATTGTGGTGGCTAGTGTTGTTGTGGCCGTGGCTGTTTCCCTGGCTAGGTCTGGTGAAACCAGAGGCCGGTGCTCGGTCTTTTTGACACTCACGAGCAAAGTGTCCATAGTTCAGACACTTGTAGCATTTGGCCTTGGATTTATCAAATCCTACCTTGGCATTAGAATGTCCACCAATGAACTTTCTTCTTGTTCTGTTCAGGAAACGCTTGGCCATCCTTAAAAGCATGGCCATATTCCATTGAATATCCATGTCCTCAATATCATCAGGATCCACTTGGTTAAAGTCTTGTTCAATAGCTTGTGAAATTCTCATACGCAAGCATACATGATGAAAACAAAGCTACATGATCTTCAGCTATTTTGACTATTGCAGAATGGTTAGCTGAAGACGTAGCTAGAGGATTTCTTGAGGTGTGTTGATGATTAGTTCCCAACCCTGATCCGGATGCATAACAAGCATGACCACCACACCCATTTGAGTGGTCTTCTTCATTGGAGTGTCTAGTAAAGAGGGCAATTCCAGAGCCCGATGATTTTGAAGTGGAAGTCGTCCCATGATACATGGAAGGGTCCTGTATCTGAGGTCTTCCCGAGCTCTCCTTCTTCATAAGATTCATGTTATGAGCTTGAATCTTACCAATAGCCTCATCTACTGTTAACTCATAGAATTTAGGATTTTCCCTCATCAGGGTTGTATACATCTCAAACTTTGGTGGCAAAGCATCAAGAAATTTTTCCACCAGTTCTTCATCGGGATATTTCAGTTCAAAAGCTTTCAACTCCGTTTGTAAATGATAGAATCTAGAGATGAGATCATCTAACGATTCATTTTCCATGAAATTGAAGCATTCATACTGCTTCCGGAGAAGATCCCGCTTACTCTTCTTAATGTCATTGTTCCCCTCAAATCTTTTCTGAAGTGCTTTCCAAAGATCCTTGGAGGTGTCATAGCCTCGAAACTGTGAAACAATTCCTGAGTTAATGACATAGTGATTGAGCCAAGAGCCTTCTTTTCTCGATCATAAGCATTCTTTTGTTCTTCATCAAGCTTAGAGATGGGCTTTGGCACCTCTTCATCAAGATAGATGTGTGTGGGATGTTTATATCCCTCAATGATTGGTATCCATAATGAAGAGTCGGTGTATGAAATGTAGTGCTCAAAACGCGCCTTCCAATTGGAATAATCGTTTACATTTAATAGTTTAGGCGGTTTCTAAGGTGTACCGATCTCATTATCATAATTTAACATGTTTCCAAGATTCTGAAGGTTCGACATAGTGAATTACGTGGTAAAAAAATCAGAAAAATCAGACACTGTTGCGTACTTGGCTTTGGCTTTGCGCACTTGAGAAATGGTCTCGCGTAGTTAAGACTTGCTCTTGCGTACTTGTAAGTACGCAGGAGGAAATATTAAGTACGCAGGATATAACTTAAGTTCGCACAAGTTCAGTCTTGCGCACTTGTAAGTACGCAGGAGATAACTCTTGCGTAGTTAGTAAGTACGCAGAAGACTGTACTTTTTACCAAAAATGGTAAGTACGCAGGACACCTTTTCAGCAACTCTCACCAAACTTTTTCGGTCACCTGAAAATCGCCTGAGATAGTGAAAAGTAGGCTGATGATCAATGCAATCGAGCCAAAGGATCAAAAACAAGTTTCTAACAAACCTTTGATGCTCAAAACACACAAATACACAACAAAAATCGGTTTTTGAGAGATTTTTGCTTCTAAAAAAGTGCTCAAGAGCTACCTCTTTTTTATCACAAAAATACCTCTTTTTGCTTGTAAAACTCAGTAAAACGTCTCCAAACTCACTTACAACACTCGAATTCAAGAGCAATGCTCTGATACCACTTGTAAGTCCCTTCGTGTGTGTCGGATCGTCACATGCAAGTGGTCTACTAGTCGGCCTGGGTTGCGGAATACCCGTGACTAGGTGGAGAGTCTTACAAAACAAAGTAAACCAAACACGAGAGTCACAATAAACGTTCTTTGTATTATAAACACTCGACGGTTATAGAGAGAATACAAGCTACGTACTTAGCAAAACTGAGTTCGTCTGAACAAAATGGTTCTGCGTACTTAGCTTCTGTGAACCTATCCTATTTATACAGACCTGATGCCTGCGCACTTAGCAAGTGCGCAGGACCAATTGCTCTTGCGTACTTAACAAGTACGCAAAGGTGTTCTTGCGTACTTGCTAAGTACGCAGGAGCTTTCTCCTGCGCACATGTAAGTGCGCAAAACACTTGGCAGAAAAACAACATACATTATGTAAAAGTAAATACAACTCGATAAACTATTACATAATGACTCATACATACAAAGACAAATTACAGACATTAGACATACAAACTAAGACTCTATCCAGAGTGTTGTCACAGGAAAGTGCATCAACATTTGCTCAATCGAAACTAGGAAGTTTCGACATCTGTTCTGTTCAATCGAAACTAAGAAAGTTTCGATACCTGTTCATCAGTCCCATGGGGCAGTAACTTAGAACTATTTTATAACGAAAAAAGTGTTGAAAAACTAAAAAGATATTTAAACAAAAGCAATCAGATTTGCTAAGTCGGTGAACAATTTGCATATGAGACATTCGGTCATAACACAAATTACCCTTTTTGTAATTAGGGTACGAATAGTCAAGTTTGACTAGAACAATTATCATTGCAAGCATACACAAACTCAAGGTGAGTTCACGGCCCCTCTTTTAGCTTTTTAATGTTTTATAAACATCTGGGGAGAAACATACTTACATAACATATTTGAAAATATGAAACATATTTGCTTACATGTTTGACAACACGAACATTTTGGTTTAACTTTTGTGACACAATTACTTACAATATCTGAAAGCATGAAAAATAAATGTTTGATACATTTGAGAAAACATGAAACACATTTACAAACATTTTCATATGATAACAAGAGAACAAGACCCGACCTTTATGTTTGCATGAGTTAACACATATAGAGCGCTGGAAGTCCCCTGACCATCATATTTATAACCATTAGCTATAGGTTAGCCTGGGATTCTATGGATAGTACTATTGGGATTGACACCCCCGGTCATGGTTAGTCGCGCTAACCATGGGTCCCTCTGGCCAAATGATCGCATAGTGTTCAAACATTGCTCGTGAGGTATGAGCGAGGGGCAAAACACCTGTGTCATGGTTTGGTTATGCCTCATGTATGTACATATTATTTGTATTCCTAGCTAGTCTACAAATGGGTCAACATTACTTGTTTTGTTTATCATATTCATTGAAACGTTTTCGTGCAGATGGATCTGCCAATCACTTATACACCAATGGTTTTGCCATTCGTTTACGTGGAAATGTTTTCAAGAAAAATGACTTATTTTATGACTATGAAGTCATCACATGTTTTCATTGGGAAAACTACTCGTTTTATGACTATGAAGTCATCACATGTTTTCATTAGGAAAACTACTCGTTTTATGACTATGAAGTCATCACATGTTTTCGAGGAAAACAACCTTACATTAAACCCGTGTTCATATTTTTAATGTTTTCAATGAAAACAGTTTCGTATAATGGCCATGTACACAATATCAATGTTTTTAAGGAAAATCACTTTACATTGCAACAATCAAACCTGTGAACTCACCAACCTTTGTGTTAACATTTTTAAGTATGTTTTTCAGGTAATTCATAGCCATGGCATAGTTAGAATAGGCTAGCTATGTTGGATCAATTCCTAGTAGCTGGAAGGACGTAGAATATCAAGTCTCAAGTCTATCGTTGATCTAGAAGAACTTAGATCATAGTATTACTTAGTTTTAGTAATTGTATATGTAATCAAGTCTTAAAAATCACTATTACAGCTTCCGCTACCGTGTAATGAACCAATCGTTGCAACCTGTATTTATTTAATAAGTAAATAAATTTGGGGGTGTGACAAAGGGTGATTAGATGATTAGGGTTTTGAAAGGAGGAGGAGTCAATAAGATTGGAAGTTTTAAAAATGAGTTTTAAGATGTTTTAAAATGGTTTTAAAAGTTGTACCGTTAAAGAAATGAATTAAGTTAAGGTTTTGGGCAAAAAGGTGAAAAACAGTTTTAGGACAGAATTCAGTAGCAAAGGAAAACGAGTTTTTATGTAAGCAAATAATTTTTAAAATGTCTAATATTTTCCAGAAACTTTATTTACCCTTTTTGAAACAACTTTTATTTAGAAACCTTTTTTATTTGGGCATTATAATCATGCCAAAATCGTGACATAAGATCATAGGTCCAGAATGGACCTTTGTGTCTTGTTTCGTCATTTTAGAGAGTTTTACAAAGTGTTAGAGTGTCAATCTTATATGGTTAGAGCCATAACTCAGAGAAGTACAATCTAAAAAAAAGAAGTCATTCATTTGGACATAAAATAAGAATATTATGGCCTGATTAAAAGTGTAAAAGTTTCTGTCTCGAAAATCAGATTTGACCAATAATCTTACAAAGTTCATTTGGATGTCTTAAACTTATCGATAATTTACGCGTTTTGATTCTTTGGAAAGTAGATTCATCAAAATTAATTTTAGACTCAGAACACAAGTGATTTGGATTAGTTATGAAAGTGTTTTGGTCGAAACAAGTTGACCATATGTTGTTGTCCAAATCAGGGGTTGTACTTACGTGTCCCCAAGAATGTCTTAAAGTTAGTTTCCGGACAAGATAAGTTAAGACGGGCTTATATAAGTTTTATAACAAAAGAATAAATTATGATTATGTTAACAAGAACGTTCTAAAGCATCGGCAGAGCCACTGTTGCAATAAAACATCTTGAGGATTCACGGAATGCAGCGACATAGCCACTTTGGCAAACGAGATCCTATAGTTGTTTGATTATGTTAAGGTTTTTTTAAGATGAAATAGATATTAAGAGATAGAGGGTTAGTGATCAAATGATCATAAAAGAAAAAAGAGAGATTAGAGGGAAGAAAGAATAACAACAAAAGAAAAGAACGATATTTGAACTTTTAAATAGAGATGGAGACTTACCTTGAGTTCTTGCAAAATTAGAGAGGGAGAGGGTTGTGTATGTCGCCAATAATGGAGAGAATGAGAGGGAGTTGAGGTGAATTAGCAAAGAATGAAGCATCCCAAGGCCTCTATCTATACAAGGATGTGAAGGGGTGTAATTATGGTAAGACTTGGAGAAGAGGGTGAAGGGTGGAAGCCCTAATATTGCTGCCACCACCTTAAATCCCCCTCCCCCTTGCGTTTTCAACTATTAAGAGTGGACATCTAGGTCCCTCAAGTTCAAGTGGTATACGAGTGCACAAAACGTTCGGTTTTTGAAGTACGGACTTTTAAAGCGGCGATTCCTAAAAGTGAAATGTTTGATTGCTTGAATGAGTTGAATTACAATCTTAGGAAATTAAGGTTGATAAATTGGTCTTGATTTAGTAGTAGGTGAGTGTTGGGTATCGGTAACGTGTTGTATCTGTTTGAACGGTACGAGTCATAAAATTTAGCAAAGATAAGTGTTGTTGTCATTATGCGATCATGTAGTAAGTATAATAAACATGAGATGTATATGATGTGATGTGAGTAGCATAATGTGCACATATGATAATATAATAATTCCAAGTATTATTAATTCATGAATACGGTAAGCGTTATAAGCACGTGAAAATCAGAAATGTTACAAAACGAAACAATTTATATACAATTAAACATGTGAACTCACCAACATTATGTTGACTGTTTTAAGCATGTATTTCTTATGAAACTGTAGATCTTTGGGGTAAATTTTTGGGATGTATTGCATGGAGTCACACAACACTTAGGAATTTTAAGGATTTTCCATGCATAGCTTATTGATTTAGGCCATGTTTGTAAAATCTTAGATAATTCATTTGTGTGAACTCAAAACAATGGTTTTTTTGGTGTTTAAAACCAATTTTAAACTTTTGGTTTGAATCATTTAGATGTCGTTCAATATAGAGAATATATGATTGTAATCCATGACGTACACACCCCACTAATATCTGCTACGGTGGGGTGTGACAGATTGGTATTAGATCCATTGGTTATAGTGAACTAGGTTGCATTAGTGGGCCAAGACTATAGGTGTAGGGACATAACATGATCATTTGCATTACATGTACCCTTGCATGGATCATATTATACTTAGTACGAATGTTGTGTTGTTACAGCCATGTCATCCGATTCGCATCCTATATACATTACTGACTTGGAGGACGAGCATGAGTACGAGCCGGCGACACTGGTATCATCTGTGGCATCATCTCTAGTGCCATCCGCATCTCTGCTATCACACGTCTCTGATGATGACAGCGTTCCGCTGGGGGACCCTGTGGAGGATTCTGAGACAGACCCCGTGGAGGAGCCCGAGGCTCTTGAGGGAAAGGACGACATCATACTCGACCAGACACCCCAGCCACCGCTGCACCTGAGGTGACGCGCGAGGAGGTGCCACGTTCTACTCATCCTATCACACCCCCGTACCATTTAGGTGGAGGCTCCCTTCTACGTCGGACTCCGTGAAATAGAGTCCCATTGCCCCATTTGAGGCCGACCCTTTCAACACTAGTGACGTGTGACCCTACACCCTACCCCGTGCCTAAGCCCAAGAGGCTCAGAACCTTCATGAGGAGGTGGGCGTGGATGCCTAGCACTTTACGGAAGTGGGAGGAGGAGGAGGTGATACCCTCTACATACGAGATTGGCGATTCTTCAAGAGTGTCGCCACCACTACCACTCATGGGGTAACTCGTCGAGTGCACCATTCATACACTGGTGGCTCGATGTAGCCGACATTATCAACGGATTGGATCGCTAATGGTCGACATGGAGGACCTGAAGGCCTTATAGGAGCAGGTGACTAGGATCGATGAGGATCGCCACTTGGAGGTTCAGGGACTTGTCGCCCTGCATGATTGACTCACCGAGATGGAGGGATGGATGTCTGCCATGGGCCATAGAGTCACCTATGCTAGGGGTGTTGTTCGGGTAATTTAATCGGGTTTCGGGTAAATCGGTTCGGGTTAATCGGTTTTTTCGTTAGTGTAAATTTATTTGATAACCGATCCGAATAACATTCGGGTAGATCGGGTTCGGGTTAATCAGTTTTCGGTTTAATCGGATCGGGTTTCGGGTAGGGACACATTGTTGAAAATAATAAATGAATCAAGTTTATAAACATAAAATAAAAGGTGTATGTGAAACAAAAATAAGCATATTTCCAAGAGATTAAAGCTTCAAATAACAAGTGTTTTATCCTAGTCTAACAATAATCAATCAAAGGTATACTTGAGAAAAAAAATATTAAGAAATAGATTAATGAACAAGTATTAGATTATGCGAACCGATGTTGTTATCATTGTTTCTTCAACTTCATGAAAAACTAAATGTTCGGCCATAGTAATAAGATTATAATTTGTAAATAGAAAGGTAAGAACAATTCTATAATAATGATCTATTAATTTAGTGATATAGTAATAAGATTGTAATTTATAAACCATGTTTATAAATGTTCAGTTTATTCGGGTTAATCGGTTCGGGTTATTTGGGTTTTTGATGTTTGAAAGTCTAACCGAAACCCGACCCGAATAACAATCGGTTTAAACGGTTTTCGGGTTAATCGGTTACGGGTTATTCGGGTACGGGTTTAATCGGTTCGGGTGAAGGTTATTCGGGTCGGGTTAATCGGGTACGGGTAAAATCAATGGGCCTAACCTATGCTGAGCAAAGAGCCACTTTGGCGGTGCAGAGGGTAGTGATAGCAGAACAACGGGCAGCTTCCGTGGAGGAGCAGTTTGAGTCTGTAAGAGCACTTGCGGCATTTTGTGCTATTCTGGTCTCAGTCGTCATGCAAATCGTAAGCGGGTTGTGCTCACATAGTTTTGTAGGATGAAAACTTGTTTAGATGAGGGTATGTAACATCATCCATTTTGTATCTTTTTGAAAACTATGTGACAAGTTTCGTTCATCTATGTATTACGTGATTGTTGTGGTTATTATGGTTATTCATGCTTGGGGCACGTGTGTTGACATTATTGTATATATTGTCTTATTTCTTTTGACGTTGTCCTTAGAAGAAAACCATGGCGCCAAAAAGAAGACCTACCTCTAACAACGCAGAATGTCACACCCCCAAATTTCACTTCTAGGCTATACCCGAGGGGCGTGACTCGAGATGATCTTTACCATTGAATTACTTTAAACGACCACTAAATGGTTTTCAAAATACCTATTTTATGCTTGACTCGAACGAGTCCAAAATAAAGTTTGACATAGTCCAAAGTAAAAGTGCGGAAGCAATGTTTAAAGGTTTACAACATTTGAAAATAAGGATGATAAAATATTGTTTATCAAAATAGGATGCCATGCATGATGATTGTGTGACTCTAGTGGGTGTATCCTAGCCACACATCCTATGCATTCAACGACCTAAGATAAACATGCTAAAATGGGTCAACATAAAGTTCGCAGGTTATATGTAATGGAAAACATATCATGAAATATTTTGGAAAATCATATATTGAAAATGCATGGAAAAGCATATGTTGAAAATGCATGGAAAAGCATATGTTGAAAATGCATGGAAAAGCATATGTACTATACACAATCATTGTTGATCAGACAAAACCAAAAATTATCATAAGTCCCGCCAACCGAAGCTCAACTGTAGCCACTGAAAAAAGGAAAAGGATGTGGTTCGCCTCTTTGTGCCTTGCACATGAATGGATTACGTCAATTATGTACCCGTTCCACCTCCAGTCTAAGTTAGCGCTGCTAACCCGGGCAGGGTTTGTTAAACCCAACAGTATTGTTCATGATCACCTCGCTTGTGGAAAAGTTAACGGTTGACTCTGAGAGGACTTTGTACACACCATGTACAACTTATATAATTGATGAAACTGTGTAAGTATGGAAAATGTGACAATTGGAAATGTCTACTTGAGCATGTATCTCATCCCAAAAGGAAAATGAGAAAAACAGGGCTGTGAGAACTCATCTGATAAAGCGGTAATGATTAGCAAGTCTTAGCAAATCCGGATAAACGAGACGACCTACTCGTGCCCTAGGAAACATTTAGGACTTTAAGGTCTAAGTATTGTAAATGTTTGACTATGAACTCTATGCATCCAAAGAGCTGTTTGAAAAGTGACTATGATGTTTCAAAGATGTTTTGACTCGACGACCCGTTGGTGACACATTGGACTTAAGCATTCAAATCCTAACATAGAATTCAAACCTACATTGAAATAGTCTATTATCGTATAATAAACACATTGGCACATTCGATTGAAATTTAGAACTTGAAACACAACTTTTGATACATTAAAGTTATTGATGCACTTTCCTGTGACAACACTCTGGATAGAGTCTTAGTTTGTATTTCTAATGTCTGTAATTTGTATTTGTATTTATGAGTCATTATGTAATAGTTTATCGAGTTGTATTTACTTTTACATAATGTATGTTGTTTTTCTACCAAGTTTTTTGCGCACTTACATGTGCGCAGGAGAAAGCTTTGCGTACTTGTTAAGTACGCAAGAGCAATTGGTCCTGCGCACTTGTTAAGTGCACAGACATCAGGTCTGTATAAATAGGATAGGTTCACAGAGGCTAAGTACGCAGAACCATTTGTTTAGACGAACTCAGTTCTGCTAAGTACGCAGCTTGTATTCTCTCTGTAACCGTCGAGTGTTTATAATACAAAGAACGTTTATTGTGACTCTCGTGTTTGGTTTACTTTGTTTAGTAAGACTCTCAACCTAGTCACGGGTATTCCGCAACCCGGTGCGACTAGTAGACCACTTGCATGTGACGATCCGACACACACGAAGGGACCTACAAGTGGTATCAGAGCATTGCTCTTGAATTCGAGTGTTGTAAGTGAGTTTGGAGACATTTTACTGAGTTTTACAAGAAAAAAGAGGTATTTTTGTGATAAAAAAGGGGTAGCTCTTGAGCACTTTTTTAGAAGCAAAAATCTCTCAAAAACCGATTTTTGTTGTGTATTTGTGTGTTTTGAGCATCAAAGGTTGGTTAGAAACTTGTTTCAAAAATTGCATTGATCATCAGCCTACTTTTCACTATCTCCGGCGATTTTCAGGTGACCGAAAAAGTTTGGTGAGAGTTGCTGAAAAGGTGTCCTGCATAATTACCATTTTTGGTAAAAAGTACAGTTTTCTGCGTACTTACTAACTACGCAAGAGTTATCTCCTGCGTACTTACAAGTGCGCAAGACTGAACTTGTGCGAACTTAAGTTATATCCTGCGTACTTAATATTTCCTCCTGCGTACTTACAAGTACGCAAGAGCAAGTCTTAACTACGCAAGACCATTTCTCAAGTGCGCAAGGCCAAAACCAAGTGCGCAACAGTGTCTGATTTTTTCTGATTTTTTGACCAAGTAATTCACTATGTCGAACCTTCAGAATCTTGGAAACATGTTAAATTATGATAATGAGATCGGTACACCTCAGAAACCGCCTAAACTATTAAATGTAAACGATTTTTCCTATTGGAATCCGCGTTATGAGCACTACATTTCATACACCGACTCATCATTATGGATACCAATCATTGAGGGATATAAGCATCCCACACACATCTATTTTGATGAAGAGGTGCCAAAGCCCATCTCTAAGCTTGATAAAGAACAAAAGAAAGTTTATGATCGGGAAAAGAAGGCTCTTGGCTCAATCACTATGTCATTAACTCGGGAATTGTTTCACAGTTTCCGAGGCTATGACACCTCCAAGGATCTTTGGAAAGCACTTCAGAAAAGATTTGAGGGGAACAGTGACATTAAGAAGGGTAAGCGGGATCTTCTCCGGAAGCAGTATGAATGCTTCAATTTCATGGAAAATGAATCGTTAGATGATCTCATCTCTAGATTCTATCATTTACAAACGGAGTTGAAAGCTTTTGAACTGAAATATCCCGATGAAGAACTGGTGGAAAAATTTCTTGATGCTTTGCCACCAAAGTTTGAGATGTATACAACCCTGATGAGGGAAAATCCTAAATTCTATGAGTTAACAGTAGATGAGGCTATTGGTAAGATTCAAGCTCATAACATGAATCTTATGAAGAAGGAGAGCTCGGGAAGACCTCAGATACAGGACCCTTCCATGTATCATGGGACGACTTCCACTTCAAAATCATCGGACTCTGGAATTGCCCTCTTTACTGGACACTCCAATGAAGAAGACCACTCAAATGGGTGTGGTGGTCATGCTTGTTATGCATCCGGATCAGGGTTGGGAACTAATCATCAACACACCTCAAGAAATCCTCCAGCTACGTCTTCAGCTAACCATTATGCAATAGTCAAAATAGCTGAAGATCATGTAGCATTGTTTTCATCATGTATGCTTGCGTATGAGAATTTCATAGGCGGCAAGCTAACGGATCCCGAAACTATTGAAGAAGACATTAACCAAGTGGATCCTGATGATATTGAGGACATGGATATTCAATGGAATATGACCATGCTTTTGAGGAGGGCCAAGCGTTTCCTGAACAGAACAAGAAGAAAGTTCATTGGTGGACATTCTAATGCCAAGATTGGATTTGATAAATCCAAGGCCAAATGCTACAAGTGTCTGAAATATGGACACTTTGCTCGTGAGTGTCAAAAAGACCGAGCACCGGCCTCTGGTTTCACCAGACCTAGCCAGGGAAACAGCCACGGCCACAACAACACTAGCCACCACAATCAACACCAGGGTGGTTCGTCAAATGCACTGGTAGCTCAGCATAACGAAAACTTTGATTGGGGTGTTCATCTAGAGGACGCCATCATTGCTCAAACACAGGTTGGTCTCATGAATGAGATCATGGAGCTGATGGAGGCTGAGAGAAAAGAAGCTGAGGAGATGGAAGCTTCTGTAGCTGTAGAAAAGGAGTCTACCACTACCGTTGCTCTCATGGCCATTGGAGAAGCACAGAGTTCATCATCTAAGGTAGATTCTAACCCTTTCTCTGTTATTTCTTGTTCTAAATGTCTAGGGCTAAAACTTGAAATTTCTAAGCTCCAAGACAAACTCGAACCCCTAACTATGGCAGCTCATAATTACAAAGAAAATGAAAAACATTTTAAAGAGTCTGTTGAAACGTTGAAAAAAGAAAAATGTGAATATTCTTTACAAATAAGTGAGCAACAAGTTCACTTGGATATTGCGTATAGGGGGTTAGAAAAACGGAACTATGAAATCAACAAACTGCAAAAAGAGATCCTGCAGTTAAAATGTACAAATGAGAAGTTGAAAAACTCTCGCTTTGTGGTGGAGCACTACGAATCAGTAGTGAGGAAATTGAAGGGCCTAGGTCTTGGTACCAATGCCATTCCTCCACCAATAAGTGGGAAGTTTGTCAATAGCTTGATAGACATTGATCTCACCTGTCTAGATGAGTCCTCTGATAAGGATGATTCCCCTAAAAAGGATGAATCCTCAAGTAAGGCTAACTTCACATCTAGTGAGGATTATGTTACTGCTTCTGATGATGGGTCGGTTAACACTTGCCCTGAAGGAGTAGTCTCTGAGGAGTTGTTGACTGAACAGAAAGTCCACAAAAACATTATCACTAATGGTGATAACTGTATTTTAACTGAACCTGATATCATTGAAACAAATGATAAACTTAAGGTAATGCTTTACGGGGGTTATAAAAATATTAACCGAGTTAAGAAAGAGGCTTTTTCAGCTCATTATGGGCTTGGTTACAAAGAGAATTTGCAAAAGTATTATACCCGCAAAAACCAAACTGAAAAAGGTTAGACTCCTGCATAAACCAACTCCTCCTGCTCATAATGGAGAGTTATCTAAGGCCAGATCTAATGAGCCTTACAAGAGAACTCATGTAGACAAGAGGATGTGTTTTCATTGTGGCATGGTTGGTCACATTCTTGTGAACTGTCCATCAAAGAACCAAGGGAAACAGCATGTTGTCTCACAGCCAGCCGTTATCCCTAAGTCGCCAATAGTGAAACCTCCCAGAAGTCCAAAGCAGAATGTGGTGAAACCACCAGTACAACCTACGGGAAAACCTAAGATTAAATCTGAGGGCAAACCATCTGTTGCAAGAAAGGTAAAGCAACCTGCTGTACCTCGTGTGTCTACATCTGGTAGTACACGCACTGGTGAGAAATCTGTGGCTAGACTCTCTAAGCCACAAAGAAGAAGAAGGAATAAGAGGTTGAGAAAGCTGGGACAGCTGACTAAGACTCAATCAGGTGAAGCTTCCACAAGTTCACCGGCTGTGGTTGAGCTAAAGTCTACTATTCTGGTTAAGAATCAAAAGAGATACTGGAACAAGAAAGTTAAAGGTTCTCAATCTCCTGTTCCAAATTCATCCAAAGATTCACCAATTTTGAACAGTCATCATGACTGTGAGTTGAAAGAAGTAGTTTATTTTGAGAAGGATGGACGACCCAAGACCACAATGGCTTGGGTCTCCAAATCTAACTAATTCTTTTGTTACTCGTGCAGGGACGTCCGAAGGGTACTATCTCTAACCGTTGGTATGTAGATAGTGGATGCTCCCGGCACATGACAGGAAACATGGCCTTGCTTCAAGATGTTAAACCATTCAAAGGCGGCTATGTGGCCTTTGCCGGAGAAAAAGGCGGCAGCATCACGTGTCAAGGCGTGGTTTCAAACGGTAATGTTAGCTTTGACAATGTCAACTTTTGCGAGCAGCTGAAGCATAACCTGTTGAGTGTCTCCCAAATGTGTGACAAGGAGTACTCGGTGATGTTTGACAAGTCAGAATGTATGATTCTCAAACCCGGTTTTGAGGTTCCCGAAGACTGGATTCTGATGAGAGCACCAAGATCAAACGACACTTATCAGATCGATATGAGCGTGGCAAAAACCACCTCATCAGTTGCTACTTGTTTGCTTACAAAAGCGACAGAACTTGACTCCATCTTGTGGCATAGGAAACTCGGACATATTTCTTATCGTAAAATGAATCATCTTGTCCGAAACGGTTTGGTAACCGGGGTTACTAAATTGAGGTTTACCGTTGCAGATGTCTGTATGCCGTGTAAAAAGGGCAAACAGCAACGGAAGTCTCACAAGCCCATGCTCCAAAACTCTATCGATACCCCTTTGGAGCTATTACACATGGATCTGTTTGGCCCCATAAGTATCAGGAGTATTGGAGGTAAGTCGTTCTGTCTAGTTGTAACTGATGATTTCTCACGTTTTTCTTGGGTGCATTTTTTAGGTACAAAAGACGAGACTGCTGATATTCTTCAATACCTGATCCTGAGCTTGGAATCTCTTTGCAAGCTGAAAGTTAGAAGAATAAGGAGTGACAACGGAACTGAGTTCAAGAATAATTTGATGGAACTTTTCTGTCTCAAGAGAGGGATCCGTCACGAATTCAGCGCGCCGTACACACCTCAGCAGAATGGAGTTGCCGAAAGGAAGAACAGGACACTGATTGAGACTGCAAGGACTATGCTGTCGGATGCAAAGCTTCCTGTCACTTTCTGGGCAGAAGCCGTTAATACAGCTTGTCACGTCTTAAACAGGGTTCTGGTTGTGAAAAGGCACAACAAGACATGTTATGAGTTGATCAACAATCGACTTCCCAATCTTGATTACCTAGTTCCTTTTGGTAGTCCTTGTTCCTTGTTGCTACAGTATAAAGACCGTCAGTCTAAATTTCATGCGAAAGCGGTGGAAGGCATCTTCTTAGGATATGTTGCTAATTCGCCATGCAAGAGAGTGTACAACATAGGAACTCATACTGTCGAGGAATGGTTTGAAGTGGACTGTAGTAAACACAGCACTCCACCAGAACCAAAAGGACCAGCTTGGGGTTTTGATTATGATGTGCTATTCAACTCCTTCAATCTTCCTGACTTATCTGCAGAAGACGCCGTAAATGTTTATGATTTATTGCATGGCGACAATGACTCCAGTTTTTCTACTCGTGCTACTTCACCAATTATAACTCCTGATTCCAATGCTGCATCTGCATCTGGAACTCATGACCGTGATGACAGTGAAGATGTTCTTGTTGATGGAAATGACGCTCCAGCCAATCCTAACACAACTGTAGGAAATGAAGCTCCAGCTGATCCAATAAACATTGAATCTTCTTCCTCTGTAACACAGGAAATGGGGAGTTAAGCACGAATCTAGATCCATAAATTCAAGAACCAATTGTACCGGAGACGAGGGTGCATAGGAATCATCCAATCGACAACATTATTGGTGATCCTTATGCCGGTGTTCAGACTCGTCATAGAACCATCACTGAGAACACCAGTCTTTATACAGAGATATTTGACACTGGTGTCATGGAAACATGTCTGCATGCTGCATTTGTGTCCCAGTTAGAGCCGAAGAATGTGAAGGAGGCTCTCGCTGACAACTGCTGGATTGAGGCGATGCAAGATGAACTGTCTCAATTCCAAAAGTTGCAAGTGTGGGATTTAGTTGACTTGCCAAAAGGCTTTCAGCCAATTGGTACCAGATGGGTGTTCAAATGCAAGACGGATGATCGTCATGTAGTTGTGAAGAACAAAGCAAGATTGGTTGTTCAGGGTTTTTATCAACAAGAGGGCTTAGATTACAATGAAGTATATGCCCCAGTTGCTAGAATTGAGGCCATTCGACTGTTCTTGGCTTATGCCACATATGTCGGCTTCAAGGTCTATCAACTTCATGTGAAGAGTGCTTTCCTTTATGGTAAGGTGCATGAAGAAGTCTATGTCACTCAACCTCCCGGTTTTGAAGATCCGCATAATATCAATAAAGTGTACAAGCTCGACAAAGCACTTTATGGTCTTCATCAAGCACCGCGGGCATGGTATGAGACATTATCTAAGCATTTACTGTCTAATGGTTTCGACCGTGGACAGATTGACTCGACTCTCTTCATACGGAAAGCAGGAGGTGACATTCTTCTTGTGCAAGTATATGTCGACGACATTATCATTGGGTCGACCAATGAAGGGATGTGTAGGGAATTCGAGAAGGTGATGAAGTCTAAGTTTGAAATGAGCAATATGGGTGAACTGTCATTCTTTCTAGGTCTGCAAGTCAGTCAAAGAGAGAATGGTATTTATCTACATCAAACTAAGTACGTGTAGGACATCTTGTCAAAATACAAGATGAGTGATAGCACTACTTATGGCACACCAATTCCAGTCAATCATGGTTTGCATCCCGACAGAGATGGAAAGGATGTGGACAGCAGGTTGTACCAGGGGATGATCGGATCACTTATGTATCTCACAGATTCAAGACCCGATATAATGTTTGCTGTATGTTTGTGCTAAAGGTTTCAGTCTCAACCGAAGGAGTCACATATGATAGCCGTGAAGAGAATTTTCAAATACCTGAAAGGGAAACCCCGATTAGGTCTTTGGTACTCTAAGCAGCAGTCATTCGACTTCAAAGCCTACACTGATTCAGATTATGGCGGTTGTTACCTTGATAGAAAGTCAACTTCTGGTGGATGTCAATTCTTAGGAGACAGACTGGTCTCCTGGCAGTGTAAGAAGCAGTCAACAGTTTCTGTCTCAACTTGTGAAGCAGAGTACATTGCTGCAGCTAGCGGTTGTTCTCAGATATTGTGGATTCAGCAGCAATGGCGAGACTACGGCTTGAACTTCACTGGAACTCCTCTATTCATTGACAACAATGCCACCATGTCCATCACAAATAACCCGGTGAAACATTCCAAAACTAAACATATAGAGATTCGCCATCATTTCATCCGTGATTGTGCTGAAAAGCATTTAATTAAACTTGTAAAAGTTCACACGGATGACAATCTTGCTGACCTTTTCACAAAGGCATTTGATCGATCCCGTTTTGAGCATCTTGTCAACTTGATAGGAATGTTCAATCCTGAGTGAAAACTAAGTTTTCTTAACTCAATTCAATTCATGGAAGTTAAATTTTTAATTCCTTTAAATTTTCTGTATAGTTCTTTTAGTTTTAAAATATTTTACAAAATTCAAAAACAAAATAGAAAATGGAGAAAATTTCAAAGTTAACTTGAGAAAAGAGGAAATGATAGTACATCAGAAATGATCTAAACTTCATAGACTGCTCATATGGGAAATGATTGCGTCGTGCTTACTTAACTGTTTAAAATTATTATGTTTTTAATCTGTTTATTTACAAGTAATTTGAATTGTCAGTAGGCTGTATGCGTCTTTGAATCACTAGTAGTGTGGAAACTAAATCTAAATTACAACTGTGATTTGAACCCATATTTGCAAGTGTGTGTGAGTAAAAGATTAGAAAAGATCACTATCAGATAAAGGATGTTAGATTTTGACAATAATTTTCTTTTGAGATCAGTTTCGGGTTATATTGATTAGCACAATTAATGCGGTTCATCTCACTGCCCATACTCACAAGTATGTAAGGAGAGATTGAATCAAGACATGTCTCTACATTAACCGTTGAGCATGTATTCACCCTTGAATCATTCCTGGTTCCTTCAAATCAAATCCAGATAAAAGTTGGATCCCCTTACCTTATAATCAAACACCATGTTCATTATCCCGAATCATCATACCGATATTCAAAGAAGAAAATCACATGAAACCAAGACAAAAGAATCACTCGATTCTGAATCTTATGATTCCTGATAATCCTTATGGATTCTGCTTGATTTTTCTGTGCTAATTGATGTAACTTCATTCTGAAAATTAAGAAAATAATTGAAAATAATCTTAGATGCCTTGAAGATAGTGCAAAATATAATAGCATCTCAGTGGGGTACACGTTGTATATCTTATAATTAATACCTTAATACACAAGAACATGATACAAAGATGCGTATAGTTTCAAATCTTATAATATTGTCAACTTGAATTACTTGTTTATGTGCTTATTACGTATGAATAAAGAGTAATACATGACATGATCCCATATTCTTTGATGTTTATATTGTATCGTTTTTGCAATAAGTTAGCCTGATATGATCCTCTGCTCGTGTCTTTGATCAAAAATAGCTTGTATAAATGATTGTATATATCTATCTTGAAAAGAACAAAAAGATTTTAAGTTTTTAAATTTATGCATAGTTCAAGTTTAAATCAGAAAAAGGCCAAAAAATATTTTATGTTTAATCTTCATGAATTGCATTTGAATCCTCTTGGTTGAATATTTTTATCTTGTTCGTTATTTGACTTGAAAATCTTCATAAATTCTGAGTTAAAAAAAATTGCGCACTTAAGGGTTGTGCGCACTTGTCAAGTACGCACGAAGTAACACTTGCGCACTTAACAAGTACGCAAGAGTTAAGCCTTGCGTACTTGTAAGTACGCAAGAGTTAACTCGTGCGCACTTAACAAGTACGCACGAGCAGTAAGTGAGGGGTATATATGTGACACGTAGAATTGTTCTCAGTTTCACGCATTCAACACTCAAAATTAAAATTTCCCTCTGCAAATTTTTCGCTCAAAATCGATAGTGTCTAAACCATTTTTTCATCCCGTCCATACTTTCATCATCTTATTTCATCTCATAGGTGAGAATCTTGGCCGATTTCATCCGTTTAATCGTGACTATTGACCGATTTTTGACTTAGAAAATGTTAGGTTAAATCCGATATATTTTGGGGTAAAATGGGGTTGTTTGGGTAACTTATTATCTGTAACAAGCGAATAGGAAGCTTTAATCGTTTCCCTAATCATCTCCTGGTCCTCGATTGATCCGTCGGTTGAAGTTGAACCGACAGTGGGTCGGCGACTGGTCTAGGTCAAAAATTAAACGAGGTTAAGCAGTGTGTGGTGTTGATAATGGTACCATAGGTTAGAATCCTTCATTCCGACCTAGTGGCAACCTAATCAACTCACGTTTTGAACGAATTTCAAATTTTCTGGAATTTTTGCTAAGTGTGAATCTTGCGCACTTAGCAAGTACGCAAGAAGCAATTCCTGTGTACTTGTTAAGTACGCAAGAGGAAAATCCTGCGCACTTGCTAAGTGCGCACGACCAACACATAGAAATTTTTCCTAAGTCTGAAATTTTTTTCAAAGTGTAACTACTATACTATGTCATGTGTGTCTACTTCCAGTGTTATAAGTTATTCTGAATATGTTTTCTGTGTGTGTTTGCAGGCTATGGCTCATGCATTCACTGACGAATTCAACCTATTGGCTAACACCGAACCAGAATGGAAAGGCGCAGCCTTGCAATACAGGGAGATTGTGGATTTCCTGAACAGATGAAGAATAAGTTATGCAATCTTAGCAAACCCAACAGTCTCAAGACCTTACCTGGAGCAATTCTGGGAGACTGCAGAGCACGACTACACGGTATCCCCGAATCTCATAAGGGCTACCGTTGACGGTCGGGCTATTGCTATCTCTGAGGATACAATAAGGAGAGTATTGCAGTTCAGAGACCTTGCCACCGACCCAACATCCTATCCAGATTACTACGTGGATGGGTGTTAGAGGCACAGAATGGGATATGTCGGGGCAAGGGACTATGCTTCTTACAAGAAGATGTGGGTATTGGATCAATGGCGTTACTTTGTCCACATCATGATCGTGTGCAACTCATCCAGGAAAGCGGGGAAAGATGCCATGGGTCATGACCTTGCAGCGGCCATGGTGTGCCTGTCTCTCAATCGGGGCTACAACTTCTCTCGCTATATCTTCAAAGCACTCATTGACCAGATAAATACAGCAGAGAGGTTCAGGTTCCTTTTGTACCTGAGGTTTATACAGCTCCTGATCGATGATGCATTGCCAAACCTACGTGTTATCGGGGAGAGACTGCAGGTAAAAAGGGTGGACAAGAGAGTCTTTGCTCAGTTTCTAAAGCCAGGCAGTGTAGAACCTACCCCTGCGCACACTGAACTCTTTGGCCACCTACTGAATGAAGCATACGTCGCTCCTGAAGATTGGAACTGGTATAGTCCCAACTCAGCACCAGAGATGAGTGATGACTCTGGTGAAGAGCAATAGGAAGAGCATGATGATGATGAAGGTGATGATGAAGGTGATGTTGGTGGTGCTGAGGAATCCGATTCGGAGGCAACAGAATCAGATTCTTCTGATTTCGATGATGCACCATCACAGGCACATGCGAGAAGGTCGGCACAGGTAACCCTGCCTGCGTCGTCTTCCAAAAGAAAACGACAAAGCTCGAGCAGCGAATACGAGCCGGATTCTGACTCTGACGCTGCTATACAAAGACAAAGGCGTGAGAGGGCCAACAAGAAAAGGGGCGATAGGCAAGAGGTTGCTATCCCCAAGGTTGAAGAGATTCCGACTGTGCAGCCAGTACAAGTTGAAGCTGCCCGTCGAGAGTCAGAATCTACCCCGCCAGATGTGGCAACTGTTTAGATGGAGAAGAAGGCCACTGGTACAAGCAGATGTGGCAGTCACGGCGGTCACAGAGGAGATTCCTGTGACGGTGACCCTCCCTACTCCAACCGTCCCAGTGACGGTGACTACTCCACTTCTCATAGAGTCAGTCACCATCACCCCAACCATAACACCCACTACCCTCATTACATCCCCCATCCCAACACCCACCAAAGAGCCGTCAGGTCAATCCTTTAACTACGGTGATTTCTCACAGGGGTTCGACTTTGACACAATCTTCTCTTCCCACATCCACAACGCCGAAGCCTCATCATCTAGGCATCCGGATCCAAATGAAGCTAGGATCGATGTGCTAGAAACCCAAGTTGCTGGCTTGTTGAAGACTATTCAAAAGTCAAAAGAGGATTCTGATGCTCAACAAGCACAGATAAACTCTCTGGCGGATGAAGTTAGGATTCTGCGTAGCCAGAGAACGGGGACTGATGAACGGTTGAAGAATGTCATGGCACAGAATGAACTGTTAATGAAGACTAATGAAATGATTCTAGGCCACAGAACTTCACTTGAGCTAAGGATGGATTTGCAGAGAAAAGAGCACGAAGCTATGGTCAAATTAGTTGGTGAACTGACCGCGAAGCTAGGTGCTCATAGGGAGAAGAAGACAGAGAAGGAGACAGAGAAAGAGAAAGAGAAATACAAAGAAAAGAAATCCACCGGTGCCGAGTCTTGTCATCCAGTCGATCTGACTAAGGATGATGATAAAGACAAGGATCCTGAAGTCGGTCCTAGTGGAGGTGAGCACCTAGCTTTGGCGATTGTGCCCATCTCTTCTGTTCCATTGGCTGAGGGGGAGTCTACTTAGCAAGAGGGTGGTGATACCTCAGGTGGTGGTGGCGGAGATAAAGGGAAGTCAGCGGCTGACGTGCTCAAGGACTTATCTGATGATGAGATCCTCTATTTAGAGCCTGACTATTCCAAAGAGGCACAGATCGATGCTCTCCTTAATCTGGAAGAAGGAGAGATCGACTCTGGTGATGACTGGAATGAGGATGACGATGATGTGGTGATAGAGATTCCCAAGGGCGACGGGGAAGGAGAGTACGAGTTAGAGGATGGTGAGATCTTTCAAGTACCATCGCTCGAATCTCTGCTCGACACAGGCTCAGTTGACATGGCAAGTAATGTTGAAGCTACAACTGAAGCCTCCCCGGTCGACCCTATACCTGTCGACCCCGAGGCACAAAAAGAGAAAGACATGCCTTCTGCATCTACAAAGGGTCCAGCTCCCGTGTGGCAAAAGACGTCTATCACAGACAAGCACGGAGCTACAGGTATGATCTTGGCTGTTAGGTTCGAGGAGGACAAACAGTTGTTCGTCATCAAAAGATCTGGGGGGGTTCAATACTTGAAACCCACCAGTGAGGCGTTCAACTCTTTGCCCAAGTACGACCTAGTTAACCTCACAAACCGCGATCTGCTAAGTCACTCGAATAATGCAGTAGCAATGGGTTTGTGGGTAACACTACAGCGGGAAGCAAGATCTGGGAAATTTGAATATTTCAAGCCTCAAGTGCCCAAGAGAGTCAAGGATAAGCACGCTGTGCATCCTGTGACTAAGAAGCACCTAAAGAAATTGGTATACAAGCCAGTGCGATGTGAAACTAAGATTCCCCTGAGCAAGTTATCTCAGGATATTCTTTGTGACATGTGGTACTGGTACGTAGATCCAAAGACGGGCGAAGCTGTGATCATGGGTAAAGGACGTTCAGAGAGCGGGAACATAGTGCCAAAGGAACTGATCAGAATCTTCGATGAAGTCTATTTCATCAACTTTTCTGTGAAAGATCTGGAGGTACTAGCAGAACGCTACTGCGTCTACACGGATGAGTGGACGAAGCTCTATGTTTCTAAATATGACAAGGTGATTAAGTTCTGCCTTGATTACAAGAAGAAGATGGAAGCTAAGGAACAAGTGCTGTGAAGACTAAAGAATGAAGACTGAAGACGATGAAGATCCCGAGCTGTTGTCAAGGGGGAGTTTGTTGATGCACTTTCCTGTAACAACACTCTGGATAGAGTCTTAGTTTGTATTTCTAATGTCTGTAATTTGTCTTTGTATTTATGAGTCATTATGTAATAGTTTATCGAGTTGTATTTACTTTTACATAATGTATGTTGTTTTTCTGCCAAGTGTTTTGCGCACTTACATGTGCGCAGGAGAAAGCTCCTGCGTACTTAGCAAGTACGCAAGAACACCTTTGCGTACTTGTTAAGTACGCAAGAGCAATTGGTCCTGCACACTTGTTAAGTGCGCAGGCATCAGGTCTGTATAAATAGGATAGGTTCACAGAGGCTAAGCACGCAGAACCATTTGTTTAGACGAACTCAGTTCTGCTACGTACGCAGCTTGTATTCTCTCTGTAACCGTCGAGTGTTTATAATACAAAGAACGTTTATTGTGACTCTCGTGTTTGGTTTACTTTGTTTAGTAAGACTCTCCACCTAGTCACGGGTATTCCGCAACCCGGTGCGACTAGTAGACCACTTGCATGTGACGATCCGACACACACGAAGGGACCTACAAAAGTTTCTCTAATTGGAAAGTCAAGTTTTTGAGTCCTTGTTGGAACCTAGTAGTCCATCGAATTCAAGTTTCTAATTTGATATGTGCTCAAGTGTAAAGTTTTCGACCGAAAACTTTATCGATCGAAAAAAATTTCTATCGAAATCTTTTTCGGACGATTAGAGTTTTCGGACGAAATCTTAACTTTATCGAAATCTTTTTTGGACGATCAGAGTTTTCGGTCGAAATCTTATTACTATATATAAGTCTTGTATTTGAAATCTAGATAGAACTTGAACTTGTATCTGATCTGTATCTCTGATTCATAGTAGTGTATTACTGATTGTACTGATTCTCAAAGCGAATACAAGATGATGTTTTGTGATTATCTCAGTTTGATGGTGAATTATCTTAGATTCGTTGTTTGATTCATCGGTTTTCGATCTTAGAGTCTCTTGGATTGATTTCGCCTTTCTATGAGATTGTTCGTTATTGTGTTGCTTGGAATATTGCAGATCAAGGGGAATCACAAGTGGTATCAGAGCTTTTGGTTGAAGCTCTAGATATTTCAAGCTTTTTCAAGTATTTTCTTTGATTGAAGATCGATTAGAGTGTATTTTACTGCTATTATTGAGTTTTCTGATCAAATTTTAATGGAGATGACTAATGGTATTGAGTTTGGAGGTTGATTTCATAGTCGGATCAGTTGCAGGTGCGGGTTGAAAGTGCCGAGTTTGAAGTGTTCGAAATCTCTGTTGAAGGAGCCGAAATTAGTTTTCGTCTGAAATCTCATCCGAAAAGTTGAGTTGGTCTGAAATCTCTTTATCAGAAATCTGTTGTCCGAAATATCAAAGTTTTCGATCGAAAATTCTGATCGAAAAAGATTTCGATCAAAATCTCCAGAGTTGTGAAAATTTCAGATTTTGATACTTTGTTTTTGTTCAATGGCTGGTATGGTTTACGATACTGAGAGAGTTGTGCGAAAGTCACCACCGATGTTGAAGTCAATATCAGAGTTTTCCAACTGGAAAATTATGATGAAAGCATATTTCAAGTTCACTGAGCATACTCTATGGGAGTCAATTGCGAAAGATCCTCATATACCGAAAACTGCGAATGCCGATGGGTTAGTTCCTATTGTAGATCCTAATTTGTATTCCGATGAAGACAAGAAGCTGATTGAGAGAGATAACAGAGCTTTGGGATCAATCATCTTGGCTCTTCCGATTGAATTGTATCTCAATTTTGAACAACATGAGACCGCTCAAGGATTGTGGAATGCATTGTGTCTAGGGTTTGAAGGAAATGAAGCACTGCAAGAGAGCCGAACTGATCTTCTGTTGAAGCAGTATAATATGTTTAGTTACAAAAAGAATGAAATCCCGAGTGAACAGGTCACAAGGTTCACTACAATGATTAACAGACTAAGGAAAATGGGTGTCAAGTTTAAGGAGTATGATTTGGGAAAGAAGCTGCTGGATTCACTACCAGATTGCTGGAGCATACCATGTATGTTGATCAAAAATACTACACCAGATTTGAAGAACAAGTCACTTGATGATATTCTCTGCTTGCTTGAGTCATATGAGGTGGATGCAAAGAAACGTGAGTTGAATAATCTAGACAAGCCAAATGGTTCTGGTTCAGGCAATGCAGCTCTGTTTTCTGGAACAAGTGATGGAAGCAGTGGTTCTAAGTCTGAAAAGGGTAAGGGTTGTTGTGAGCATTCCTCAGGAAAAAAGGTTAAGACAACTGGTTAGATTCCTAAGGATCAAATTGCCTTATTTGGAGCCTTTATGAGTAGCTATGATGCCTTTGTAACTGGCAAGCTTCAACCGGCTATGCATGATGTCGAATATCTTGTACAAATAAATCCAGACGATCTTAAATAAATGGATTTACAATGGCAAATGGCCATGATTGCTGTTAGAGCAAAGAAGTATCTTCAAAAAGTCGGAAAAGACAACCTCTAGTTTGATAAGAGAGATGGTTTTGACAAAGCAAAACTCCGATGTTATAACTCCCAACAACTTGGACACTTTGCTCGTGAGTGTATAAAAGATAAGAAGAAGAAAGTTTAAGGTAGTGGAGTGAAGCTTGTAGAGATGATTGAGGAGAATGAGAAGTCTAAGAAAGCTCCAACTGCTCTTATGTCATAACAACTAAGTAATTGTGAGTGGGATGAGGAAATTGAAAATGCTGAGAATGAGTTTGATGAAGCCCTGATAGCAGAAATTGAAGTCTCGAAGAAAACAGGTGAAGTTGCAAGTGATTGTGCTTTGAAATATGATGACAAAGGAAAAGCAGCAGTTTCTACTTCTGAGAAAAATTCATCTGATTGTGAGGTAACTTCTGATGATGATTCATTCATATATTCTTCTGATTGTATTGAGAAAATGCAGAATTATCATGCAGCAAACACATTCTTGATTGCTGAAAATGATAAATTAAAAAGGGTAAGTAAGGAGTTAAAACAAAATGAGGTCACCTACACTAGAAAAATCAATGCTTTGTTAAAAGATAACATGAACTTTAAATAATACTTAAACAAAAGGGATGTGTTAATCAAGGATCTAACAGACAAACTTATTGCTGCCTAATCCGATCTTATAAAAGAAAGGGTTTTGATTTCTAGACAAGGTGGAGCTCGTGGGCGTGCGTTCAACATAAACGCCAACGAAGCTCAAGCCAACAATGACGTGGTCAATGGTACGTTTCTTGTTAATAGTCAATATGCCTCCATTTTATTCGATACCGGAGCCGATAAAAGTTTTGTGTCACTTACTTTTGAACCTTTACTTGCAAAGACTCGATCCCAATTAGAGAAAACCTTCACCGTTGAAATAGCGAATGGTGACTCCCTTACAATTGACTCCATTATTTATGATTGCTCCTTAGAACTAAATGACCATTCATTCCCAATCAACCTTGTTCCAATGCCACTAGGAAGCTTTGATATTATCATAGGTATGGATTGGCTATCAAATCATCATGCCGAAGTCATTTGCTTTGAAAAGTATATCCAAATTCCGCTACCATCGGGAGAAACCTTAATGGTTTTTGGTGAAAAGCCTTGTAAAGGGCTTAAATTAATGTCATGCACTACTGCTCAAAAGTACTTATGAAAGAAGTACGTGGCCTTTTTGGCCCATATCGTTCAAAAGGATGTTAAGAAGAAGAGTATTCAAGATATCCCCATTATCCGAGATTTTCCTGAAGTATTCCCTGAAGACTTATCCGGTCTTCCACCTGTTCGTCAAGTAGAATTTCGTATTGATCTTGTGCCGGAGCTAACCCCGTGGCTAGAGCCCCTTATCGTCTTGCACATTCTGAAATGCAAGAACTTGCAAGTCAACTTCAAGAGCTCTCCGACAAGGGATTCATTCGTCCGAGTCATTCACCGTGGGGTGCACCCGTCTTATTCGTTAAGAAGAAGGATGGATCATTTCGCATGTGTATTGACTACCGCGAACTTAACAAGCTTACTATCAAGAACCGTTATCCTTTGCCTAGAATCGATGATCTCTTTGATCAACTTCAAGGTTCTACTTGCTTCTCGAAGATTGATCTTCGATCCGGTTATCATCAGCTTCGCGTTCAAGAAGATGACATTCCTAAGACTGCTTTTCGAACAAGGTATGGTCATTACTAGTTCATGGTTATGCCTTTTGGGTTAACCAATGCACCCGCAGTTTTCATGGATCTCATGAATCGTGTGTGCAAACCGTACCTTGATAAATTCGTGATCGTTTTCATTGATGATATCTTAATCTATTCCAAGACTAAAGCCGACCATGAAGAACATCTTAGACTAGTTTTGGATCTCTTGAGAAAAGAACAACTTTACGCCAAATTCTCCAAATGTGAATTTTGGCTAAAGGAAGTTCAATTTCTTGGTCATATTGTCAATGACAAGGGAATTCATGTTGATCCTGCAAAGATCTAAGCGGTTAAGAATTGGAATGCCCCGAAGACTCCTACCGAAGTTCGTTCATTTCTTGGTCTTGCGGGTTATTATCGTCGTTTCATCTCAAACTTCTCAAAGATTGTTGTCCCTCTTACCGCTCTGACCCACAAGGGTAAGACTTATGAATGGGGACCGAAACAAAAAGAAGCTTTCCAAACCCTCAAGCAAAAGTTGTGCAATGCTCCTATATTGACTATCCCCGATGGAATCGATGATTTAGTTGTCTATTGTGATGCTTCTAACCAAGGTCTTGGTTGTGTCCTCATGCAACGAGGCAAGGTAATCGCCTACGCATCACGACAACTCAAGATTCACGAGAAGAATTATACGACGCATGATCTTGAGCTGGGTGCGGTCGTATTCGCGTTAAAGATTTGGAGACATTATCTCTATGGTACAAAATGTGTGGTGTTCACAGACCACAAAAGTCTTCAGCATATCTTTAACCAAAAAGAACTCAATATGAGGTAACGACGTTGGGTCGAACTCCTTAACGACTACGACTGCGAGATTCGTTACCATCCCGGCAAAGCGAATGTTGTAGCCGATGCTTTGAGTCGAAAGGACCATATTATGCTTCATTGTGCCCGTATTCAAACCGATATTCAAACCCGTATCTTAGAAACTCAACACGTCTCGGTAACCGAGGGTAACATGTATGAAGAAATGTCGTGTGGTGTTGAACTTCTTCTTGAATCAAAACCCAATGGCTTACTATATTACTTGAACCGTATTTGGGTTCCCGATCGCGTTGATCTCCGTACATTTCTCATGAACGAGGCTCACAAGACTCGTTATTCTATTCATCTTGGTGCGGATAAAATGTACCAAGATCTTCGCCAACAATATTGGTGGCCCGGTATGAAAAAGGACATTGCTCTCTATGTTGCCAAATGTTTAACCTGCTCCAAAGTCAAAGCCGAACATCAACGTCCTTCTGGTTTGCTTGAACATCCGAAAATTCCCGTGTGGAAATGGGAGAACTTAGCCATGGATTTTATTACCAAGCTCCCTCGCACCTCGAGTGGATATGATAGTATTTGGGTGATCATTGATCGTCTCACTAAATCCGCTCATTTCTTGCCTATCCGCGAAGACTTCAAAGTGGAGAAACTAGCCCGAATTTACATTGATGAAATTGTGAGCCGTCATGGTGTTCCCGTGAACATAATATCCGATAGAGACGCTCGGTTCACCTCTCGATTTTGGCAATCTCTCCAAAAGGCTCTTGGTACTCGATTGGATTTGAGTACGGCTTACCATCCGCAAACTGATGGTCAAACCGAGCGAACAATCCAAACTCTTGAAGACATGCTTAGAGCTTGTGTAATCGATTTTGGTGGCAATTGGGATTCACATCTATCCCTCATTGAGTTTTCTTACAACAATAGCTACCACACAAGTATCAACATGGCTCCATTCGAAGCTCTCTATGGTCGCAAGTGTCGTTCTCCTATCTGTTGGAACGAGATTGGTGAAGCACAAATCACTGGTCCCGAGTTAATTCAAGAAACATCCGACAAGATTATTCAAATCCGTGACAATATTCGAGTAGCGAGGAGTCGGCAAAAGAGTTATGCCGACAAACATCGAAAACCCTTGGAATTCCAAGTCGGTGACCTTGTTCTTCTAAAGGTGTCTCCATGGAAGGGCGTGATCCGTTTTGGAAAGAAAGGCAAGTTAGCACCTCGTTATGTTGGTCCATTCAAGATCCTTGAAAAGATTGGGAAAGTGGCCTACAAGCTCGAGTTACCTCCATCTCTTGGCAATGTGCATCCTACATTTCATATATCTAACCTGAAGAAGTGTCTCGCTGATCAAAATCTCCATATACCGCTTGACGACGTACGCATTGATGAAACGATGCACTTCGTTGAGAAGACGGTAGAAATTATGGATCGTGAAGTCAAACAGCTCAAGCGAAGTCGCATTACTATTGTAAAAGTTCGTTGGGAATCTAAGCGTGGTCCTGAGTTCACTTGGGAACGAGAAGACCAAATGAAGCTCAAGTACCCTCATCTTTTTATTGATACTGTTGTTTCCTCTAGCTAAATTTCGGGACGAAATTCTCTCAACATGGGGAGACTGTAACATTTCTGATTTTTAGTATTCATATTTCAATTCAATGTAATGCAATTTTGAATTCAATACTCGTGCACTGTCTTATTATTTTTCTCACCGTAAACTAAACGCAATGATTCGATACAAATTCGCAAGTTTTACGCAATTATATACATTAAACACTATGCAAGAAACTATTTAATTCAAACATATCAAACCTGAAAAGTCAAGGACTAAAGTTGAAAAATGTCAAGAAACCCTAGTCTAGCACGGTCGTGCTTCGTCCTGGCACGGTCGCGCCAAGTGCCTCGGCACGATCGCGTGACTGGTCCTGGAACGATCGCGCTCGGTGCCTAAGAACGGTCGCGCCTGCGTAACAGTCGAAACGTAAATGCAGTTTCAAAACGCTCGATCGTTCGAATTCAAATCCGATTTACGTTTAAATTTTGTTATCAAGGAAAATGTCTCCGTCAATTATCATTATCATTTGCAAAATACAAATTACTCTCAAAAGAAACCGTCCAAATTATCTCCCAAGCCTCAAATCTCTATTTTCGATCCAATTGCTACCAAATAATCAAGGAACTCGATCCTCCGATCATCTCTACGGTTTCTGAAGGGGTTGAATCAGCCGGAATCGCAGCAGAAGTCGCCGGAAGCCAATCTTGACGTCACCGGAACTCCCTTCTACCGATCGCTATCAATTCCATTCTGTTTTAGGTAATTGAATCATCCCTCTCATTCGTTTCGATCCATATATCAAAAGCCCCCTATTAATCAGAATTTTCATTACAGAAATCTTCCAGAACCGAAAACTATCGTTTTAATAAAAATGATTTAATCGATTCTACTCTTAAACACGATTTACATACAATTAAGTTATATGAATAGACCCGTAACAACTCAGTAATCAAAAGCCCTAACAATTCCAACGCTATAAATACAAGATTTGTTCAATTCGTGTCTGATTTGGAAGAGACACGGTCGCGCTAATCATCTAGCGCGGCCGTGCCTCATGTAGCACGGTCGTGCCGACTATCTGCGCGGTCGTGTCCTCCTGTCCAGACCTAGTCATGCCCTTTGGGCTAGCCTCTGTTGTGTCTAAAAATCGTAGACACGACCGTGCCGATCCAAGGCACGGTCGTGCCTGTTGACTGGTCTAGTTTGTGCCCTCTGTTGATCAACCCGGTCGCGCCCGTGGCTTGAGCACGATCGTGCCCTTCCGAGGCACGGTCGTGTGTGACTCAGAAATTTTAACAGAATTATAATTTTATATTTTTCAATCAATAAATGTTTCAAATTTTATAAAAATATTTTTCTGTATTTGAAGAGATTTAAAGATTAATCTGGAGATAAATATTATTTATTTAAAAGTTTATTTATCTTACACTTAAATGATGTTTTAAATGATTAAGTTACAAAGTTTATAAATAAATAAGACAATAATTATTTATTTAATATTTAAACAAAAATCATTTATTTATTTATACTTAATTACAATCAATATTTACATTATTTCATAAACTATAATCATTTATTTATTTTTTAATTTACATTTAACACATGCGTTATTTTCATAATCAACAATTTTATAAAAATTCTATTTTATTATTTAAATTCCAAACTTTAATCAAATGTTCCAAAAAAATGGTTACTACAACTTTATATATTTTTTACACACAAATTCAACCTTCAATGTTAGACTTAAACTTTGTACACTGATTTGATTCAATATACATTACTATCTAGGTTAACCCGTGCGTATCAAGAACCCTTTTTTTTATCTATACTCTTTGTTAGCTACATCTCCATACCAAGTGAGTATTCACAACCCCTTTTACTCTTTTACACTTTTAGGGTGAAACATGAACATTATTAAAATTACACATTACATTTATACAAACAACACAAAGTACAAATCCTATTTACATCCATGTGTGCAATTTGAGCTTTATGCCCGAGTGCTAGGTGTGCTAACCTTTGTATGCGATTATGTGCAATAATTAACTATACAAGCCGACGGTTTTCAATGATGGATCTATTGATTCTGACAAACCCACCCAGGTGCGCGGTGATTGAAACCGACAACACAATTTTTGCATGCTAGTTACAAGGTTTGATTGTACATGGTTACACAAGAGCTGCTCCCCATAAATGCCTTATTTATCATGATATGTAAAGGATTTGTTTTCAAATATATGCTATCTATATACAACTGTGTTATACTCACCAACTTTTTAGTTGACTTTATTTTATTCATGTTTCAGGCCCTAATATGTGAGAATGATTCAAGACGTGCTCAATATAGGATTTGGACTTAGCAATTTAAATCAAGACTTCTATGAGTTGTTTTATGTTTCTTGTTTGAATTTGGTTTGTACTTGGATTATTTGTAATGGAAAGTGACTTTAATATATTTCAATCTAGTCAACCATGTGCTATGAACAGTCTTACATGTCCCGCCCCGATGATTCCGCCATCGGTCGGGGTGTGACATTCGTGTCACGTAAAGTTTTGTGTTGTTTGTCGGGGTCAATGTTTGTGAAATCATATATCCACTGACAATTCCTGAACATATTAGATTACATCTTAAATAAGTTTTGACCATCTATTCTCATCGTTCTAATTTCAAGTAATGCAATATTATCCTTAGAGTCCAGAACACTCTTCGACGGTTTTCTCCTTAACCCTCTTCAAACTAAATCCACTACCACCATCAATGCGTGACATGATGACCTGGTCTGACCTTGAGTATCAATCTGAACCATGTCAGCAGTTATACTCCTCAAACTGATAATCAAAGCTTGTTGAGAACCCAAACTCACCTCTTCCCTCATATGGTATCCACATCTCTATCCTGTTTCGGTAGCCTCCACTAGTTCAATTTCGGGCCGAAATTCCCCCAACATGGGGATACTGTAACATCCATGATTTTTCAGACCATAATTTTTCCTTATTCATTTTATTATGTACAATAATGGCACTTCATTTCAATCCCGTACTTGCTCAACATAATACATTACATTAACTATTATTTCAATGTGTATCGATCCAAAGTTTCAACCTTACATTAACATATTATTTTCTGTTATATATATAACGTATATGTGTATATTATTATACACACATACACATATATATATACACACACCTTATTATAATAAATATATCAAAAATAAAACTTGTGAATTTTAATCATATAATTACATTCTTTTTATACACACACACACACACACACATATATATATATATGTGTGTGTGTGTGTGTATTTATTTATAAGTATATATGCAAGTATACATAGTTGTTTATATTGAATAAATCAAATACAGTTGTAATTTTATTAAAAAAAGGGAACTCTTCCTTTCAAATAAATTAAATAAACATATAATGTTCAAGTTTTATAAATTTATAAAAACTTTTTTTATGAATAAATAAAGAGGTTTTAAATTATTTAAATTGAACCATGAACCCTCTTAAACCCAATTAAACCCCCCCCCCCTAATTCCTTTGAACCACCTTTTAGCCTTGAACCCTTTCCTATTGCCCTTTAAACCCCCCCTATGTGTGCCCTAAAAACATTCAAACGCATGTTTGACTTCTAAAAGTCAAACCGCGTAAAACATCCTCTAATCCCTTTAAATCCGCAAGTAAAACTTTCCAATCTTGATTCAAATCATTCATAAACGATTATTAACCACATTTGAAGCTTCAATTCAAAGGCTATGAGCCGGATTCGTTGGGATTGGACCCATTTAGGAACGTCGCTAGAATGGTTTAAAACTTGCGATTTTATGGAGTAGTCCCGCAAATATCGTAAATCATAGTTGTTAAACGCGTTATCTCATCATTCTACACGTACCTTAACTGTTTACAAGCGAGAGCACCATGAAAAAAAAATCCATATTTTTCCCCATTGTTCTTCCGATCGGCTCTAGGTGTCAACGGATTGCTTATCGTACGAATTCGAGTCCAGGTATCCTCATTTCCTGTTAATCGCTCTTATCCTTATTCTATTTTCCTCCTGGAAATCGATTTGGTATAGGGATTTGGTAACTGGGTTTTGATCTGAGTGAGATGATTTGGGGAAGAAGAAAGGTAGGAAACTTCACTTTTTAAATGTTGCTTTCTGAATTGTTAAACAAATATGAAACTGGTCTGATGGTTAACAGCATGTAGCGCAAGCAGGGAGGTCACGGGTTCGACCCTTGCACCCTCCCTGCGCAGTCTATATTTTTTTTTTGGTGTTTCTTTGTTCAACTCACTAACATACACACAAACTTATATTTATTATTATTATTATTATTTTTCATATTATGGTTAATAAACCAATTCCATTATAGATTTACAAGGGTTTATAATTGATAATCTTTTAAATAGAAAGACTATTCATAATTATGTTTAATCATTTTCTAAAAACGTTTTGACCACTATATACATCTCAAAACATGGCAAACATTGTTGTGTGATCTTGCTGTGTAACACCATTAATTTACTTAAAACGAAAAGGTTATATATATATTTAATCTAAAACTTTATAAACGACATGATATTAGTAGGATTAATAATAATATAAATTTTAATGCTTGTTTTATTAGTGTATTTATCATATTCCTATATTATGATTTACTAAATTGGATTCTTCATAAATTGAAATATTACAAATTCACACCACTAACTTATTTATTTCAAATTATATCCTTATGAATATTATTATAAAATGACGATTATTTTAGCCTAATTTAAGTACAATTGGCATCATCTTAATAATACAAAAAATAGTATTGCAACAATTAATATATTTAATAGTACTTATTGTTGACGTCGGGTTTTCTTTTATAAATCAAATTTATAAAAACATTACTTATAAACTTTTGCCATATTCGCGATCACTCGTCCATTCCAAAAATCCTAAATCCTAAATCATTCCATTGTTGTTTCCCAAACGTTTCTACATTATATTAATGTATCTTATTTAACTTAGGCATCCTTAATTCTTGTTACTACAAGTTACAGTTCCAACCCTCTACTACTCAAGGTGAGTTTACATAACCCATTTTTTCTTTTGTACATTTTTGGGGTGAAACATGATTACTCAACAAATACTATTTGCAATTACACACGTACAATTCTACAGTATGATAATATGTGTTTATTTATGCTTTATGCTTGAATGCTATTGGTTAAGGCTAAATATACATAATACACTCGTGCAATCATTAACACATTACATCAGGATAACATTTGTTGTTATGCCCTACATTTACATCAGGATAACATGTGTTGTTATGCCTTACATTTACATCGGGATAACATGTGTTGTTATGCCCTACATTAGGATAACATGTGTTGTTACGCCCTTCAGTTACAAGGTTTCATTTGTGCAACTAGCTTAACTTAGATTCTCCATAAATGCTTTATAAACCATGTATCATATTAATTGTACACAAAACATTTAAACTTTACTTGTGGTGTCAAAACCTATGTATTCTCACCAAATATTTATAGTTGACCCTCTCATTTTATCATGTTTCAGGTACAGATGTTTGAGTTAAAATTCAAGCTACTTCACTTAGGGTTGAGGGCCTAGTCTTAAATTTTAATATGGAGATTTATGTATTCTTTAATTCTTGTAAATAATGTAATTGATTACTTGAGTTATGAAATGAAATTTATTACTTAATTATTACAACTTTAGCATACCATGAGCTTATGAACAGTCTACATGTCCCGCCCGACGATTCCGCCGTCGGTTGGGGTGTGACACATTACCCGTTTGATTAGCTTTACGGATTTTCGGGATGTTAAAGTTAAATGTCGTCATGGGACCTAAATTCCGCGCTGTTTTAAAAGTTTAAATCGGTTTGAATTTTTGGGTGTTACAACTTGGTATCATAGCAATGGTTTGAGGGATTTGGTGTGTGAGACACCGAACTCAAACCTATAATGCTCTTGATATGGTAGGAGAAATGAGAATCCAATGATGGCATGACCAAGACAAGGAGCTTAAAGGGCGAGGTTAGTATTGATTAATGTGTTGCTTGTTTTAATTGGTGACCAATGTGAACTAAATGTACCAAAAGTTGTTAAGGGATTCGTTATATATAGATAGTGAATGTAATTGGGTATACTACATTATTAGTCATGCCTGGCCAGTATGATTCTTAATGTAACATGTGCGAATACCTTCATGATAACCATATGATGATGAACACCGACAATGAGTAAGTGAAGTTGGTTATATGTGTATATGTATATATTACATGTTTGTGCATAGATGATTATGCGGGGGAAATTAATATACACATAGAAAGAGGTAGTGCCTTATAGAGTAACACTATAGGCCTATAAGTAAGTCGGACACCTTCAAACTTGTTACTACACTGTCAGGGATGACTGGAGGAAAACACATCTTAGTGGGCAGAATTTATGGATGGAAGTTTATTTAAAGACTCACGTATGAAAGAGTCAATAGTGGAGGATGACTAAAGCTTTCTGTGATGTCATGACAATTTTCCTTCAAGGAAGATAGGAGCTCATTGAGGCGGTACTTTGAAGAACCGCATGAAGCCTTATGGGCGGGAGGATCAAACATAGTCGAATACGTGGAGGAAGGAAACCTTGTCTTCACAAGGGGTTCGTGGTGGGAGAGCCAAAGGAGTAAATTGGTGGGAGTTTAATTTGTTGATTAATCAACAATACATGACTATAATGTTATTGGCTTTGAAGCAATCCATTGTGATTGGCGGATGGAGTACTACACGCAGAGAGTCGACTCCGGAAATGGCGGCTAATTAGGTTGGGAGTTCTCCATATGGAGAAAGGCTTAAAGGCGTGAAGGTAATGCATCATGGTGAACTTAAGAGATGTTATTGAGTTATTTTTGTCCACAAGCCGTTTTGGATCTTCCAACTGGGAATTTCTTCATGTGCGTTAGACCAGGTGAGATAATCAAAGGTTTATGGGAATGTCGTATGACTATGTGTGGTCTTGCCCAAATATTGGAGTATCGAAAACAATGAAGATAGATCGACTTTCTCGATGCTATCGGTTGACTTCTAGAGTGCTTGCTCCTTCATGGTGTACATCTCGGATGGAGTTGATTATTATGTGATGTAAGGAGATCAAACTCGGGAAGCTAGTGGGGTGTGAAGATGAATTAGTGGTGGCTTCAAGTAAGCCAAATATTCTAGCCGAGCTAGAAATCCCTTTGGGGAGGCAATACATGTTGTTGCTATATATGTGGGAATGATGGGACACACTATACCATAGTGTTCTATTCCTAATAATGTGTGCTATGGTGGTTATAAATCAGGACACATTCGAATTGAATGTCCCTAGTTAAAGTACACGAATGGAAGGGGGGGAAGAAATTGAAATTTTAAGGCTGTCGAGCCGAACATTTCTAACTACCATAGACGGGACTGAGGTCTTCTAGTATATTGTCAGATGAGGTTATATCTGAATCGGTGGATTCGGAGGCGATCAACATTGCGGGTTTCATAATGTTGATAATTATGTGAATTATTAATTGAAGGATGTGGGTGAAACAATCACATGGAATGGAGTCCTACGATTGTAGATAAAGTTTTGTTGCTACTTAGTAACCATACCAATGTCGTGTATGACTGAAGGGTGACATGTCAATCTGAATTCGCCTACAGATAGTGAAACACGTGGCGCATGAATTGGTGTATGCTTGGCTCGTGCTATTGACACCAACTGGAGCAATGGAATACTTGATGTTTCAGTTGTGAAGAAGTTCATAAGGGTTCTATACCCGAATGTATCTTCTTGGGGTGTAACCGTTCTCTTGAGGAAAAGAAGTATGGAAGAATGTATACGTAGATTTGTCGGATTTGAACAGGTGTCTAAGTCCTAGTTCAACAATCAAGGTAGAGGAGGACGTTATCCCATGAATGGTATCATTTCCATTATGTATACTATGGGATTGTGGAGGTACCTTTCTGGCTCATTAGAAGTTACGCAGTTTATGTGGATCATCGTGAAAGGTGTGTAGACCCATGTATGCTAATACGGTGGTCATTTATTCGATGATAGTAATTTTATCTTGGAAGTAAAGTCATTCAAGCTCATTATCTTCATGAGTTTCTTGAAATTCCCTGAAGGGATAGGCCTTTCTTCGGAATGATTTAGTGTGCCACTATAGCTTTGGTGGAAATCCATAGTTGGATGAGGCGGTGAATACTGAAGACATATATATGTTGACCCGTCAATGATTGAATTACTCAAGGGGTATATGGTGTTGGAGTCCTATAACTTAATAGGTGGCATTTGAAGTCTTATAATTTCACAGCCGATAATTGAAAATGAAGTCGTCGAGCTTCATTGGTGTTCTTGAAGTCCTCAAACTTCATGGGTGATGAATGAGACTTAAATGTCTCATGGGTTGTTGTATGTTTGTCTTGGGGTTTAACTTGTGGTGGCTAGGGATAAAAGGAGACACAATCAAATATGTTGTTAATAGTGTCACACTTGCCTACAGGTTAAGGCCGAATACCAAAAAGGGAACCTACTCTTCCGAGTGGTTAGAGAACTTTGGTTTAAGAAGTGTGTGATACGACATGGTGCATCTATACCTGTTGAGTCGGATTGAGGTGTTAGTTTCTTCTTCGATTTGGAGAAACCAGGTGACTAATTACCATTAGTTGAAAGATGGTGTCATCTTAACTGACATTTGAGTATCCATATGTCGATAATTGAATTACTAAATGGTGAACGGTGTCGAATCCCAGTTGGTTGGGTGCTATTAATTGTCGTGAACTATTACTCGTGGTGTGATTCGAGACTTAGCGTGAAAGATCTTGTTTATTGAGTGTGATTGAAAAATCCACTCAAGGTGTATAGTAAACCCTAAGTAGATTTAGGGAGGAGGAGTATTGAAATTCAAGTGGGAACTTTGGTGATATAAAATTTTTCCTTAAATAAGAAGGTATATCGGGTTCGAAAACATGGGAGGCGAAGTCCCCGTTTTGTTGGACCGTTCAGACTTCACTTTAGCTTGTTAAGTGGTATGCCGTTAGGAGTTACTCAGGGAATCATGTAGACTCCATAATACATTCCTTGTGGTTCATCCACGGGAAAGTGTGGCGAGAGAAGTTGATGTTGCTTCTCATATCGGTATTGATGCGATAGATAATGGATGTTTCATCTAGAGGAACCGGTGGTTATCTTAGATAATAAAAGGTGAAACGTTTGTGGCGTAGCGGATTAACCAAGTGTTGGTTCAGTGGGATCATTAGATTAGGGCCGAAAACTACTCAGAAATATGAGGATAGACACTCGAGTGTTACCTTAATCCTTTGGTGGATCGGGTTTCGGGGACGATACCCAAAATTAGGGGGTGTGATTTGTAACGAACCAATTTTCAGGTTTATAAATAAAATATGGAAATCATATTATATGGGGTGTATTTAAATAAAAGAAAGTTAGAGGATCTTATTTAAATGTGAATTACCTAGTTTTTGGTTAAAGGAGTTAAAAGGGTGAATGCAGGGGCCATTCTTGCCAAATCATAAAATTGGATTTGGGGGTTTTAGTGGGTTGCGACACACACACTTCATCAGAGGGGTGTGTGTCGCAAGAAAGAGAGGAGCAAGAGGGGGAGGTCCTTGATGCTCAATTATAGCAATTCCATGTGTGGATTGGAAGTTTTGGCCTACATAATTCAACCTAATCATCTAGTAAGTGTTTTTATCCATTAAATATCCTTCATTATTCTTTTTCTTGATGGGTTTGGGTGGATGAACCCTAATGGATGAAAATTGGGGGTTGTAGTGGAATTATTGTTGGGTAGGATTGATAATCTAGCATTACTAAAGCTAGAGGAGTAACCAAATCATGTTAATTTCATCAACTGGGAGTTTTGAAAAATAGGGTTCTTGAGAAGCCAATTTGGGGGTTTTTCAATTGAGGTGTTTAAATGGTGATTTGGTTGTTGTTAAGTGTTTATGGTGTAATCTAAACACGATTTCATGTTGAAAACCCAATTGATTTGGTGACTCACAAATTGGATGAAATTGTGGAAATTGGGTGAAATCCTTAACTGGTCAACATGGGTTGATTTTGATTAGGAAGGATAAAAGCTTGTGTAAATCTAAATAACCTCGATTATATGATAGGTGAGGATCATAAGATACTGGGTGGGTGTTAAACTCCAATTAATGTATGTATTGGGGTAATTTAGATTACTAAAACATGTGGGATGTTTTGGTGCTCAAGGCGATAAAGGTGTTAGCTTTGAAGACCCACGGGAATCTTCATTAGCCAAGGTAAGTGCTTTGCACTTACTTAGTAGTGGGTAAGTAGTTTTTTTTTATATAAGTGGATAATGTGGTAACTTCTATTTACATGTTGTATGTTGATTTTGACTTATGTGGTAAATGGTCAAAGTAAGGTGTGAATTTGGTAGGATTGTTGTAGTTGACATAATGAGAAAATTAGTCAAACAAATGAATGACACTTGGTAAAATTGGTGTAGTTGAACTATGTGGAATGTAGTCTAACTAAATGTGGTAAATTGATGTAGTTGACTAGTGTGGCATATAGTCAAACTAAAATATAGAATTTGGTGATTTGTTGTAAATTGACTTAGCATGGTATAAGTCAAACCATTGTGGATAATGGTGAAGTTGATATAATATTGGCTTAATATGGTATAAGTCAAACCATTGTGGATATTGGTGAAATTGTTGTAATTTGACCTTAGTGGTATAGGGTCAAACTATTATGTTGAAATTCTTGTAATTAAACTATGTATTTAATTGTCAAATTTGATTGTGCATATGTGGTAAATGGGTGTAATTTGACTTATGTGGTAAATAGTCAAACTAAAGTGTGAATGTGGTGTATTGGTGTATTTGAGTTAGGTGGTAAAGAGTCCAACCATAATGTGGTATGTGGTGTATTGGTATATTTGACTTAGGTGGTAAATAATCAAACCATAATGTGGTATCTGGTGTATTGGTATATTTGACTTAGGTGGTAAAGAGTCAAACCGTAATGTGCTATGTGATGTATTGGTATATTTGACTTAGGTGGTAAAGAGTCAAACTATAATGTGGTATGTGGTGTATTGGCGTATTTGACTTAGGTGGTAAAGACTCAAACTAAAATTGTGTAATATGGAGTATTGGTGTATTTTGACTTACGTGGTAAAGAGTCAAACTATAATGTGGTATGCGGATTTATGGTATTAAAAAGTAGGTGTTTAAAGTCATGAGCCTCACAATGGTGATTGAGGCCTTCCGTTGTGTGCGAGTTGATGTTTATAATTACGTGTACACCGTAATTACTCGAATCGTCGCATGGTCCATATAGATCCTTCCGTTGTGTGCGGGTCAAGAGAGGACACAAAATTACTTAGTTCATATATATTGTTTTCACGTAGGAGTTGTTAATAAATAACGGTGCCCCTAGATAGTAAGGTCAATCAGAAAAAAACTAAAGAGCAATAATGTGGCATAACTTAGAGTTCCATAGCTTCCTCATGTTTGAACAAGAATACGTCAAACCCCGAGTAGCTTTAAAGTTTTATAGCTTTCAACGTTCATGGATAAAGTGAATAATCATGCCTTGTGTATGATGTACTCAATCAATTGCAACAATGTAAGCAATCAAGTTTCATAACAAATCTAGTATCATGCATATTGTATACAACCATGTATCATGTATTGTGTGAACAACCCAGTACCATGTATATTGTAAACAACTAAGTTTTCATGTATCATGTGATCAATCTAGTATCATATATATTGTGAACATCTAAGTTTCATGTGTAATGTGATCAACCTAGTATTATGTATATTGCAAACAACTATGTTTTGTGTATCATGTGATCACTCTAGTATCATGTATATTGTGAAAAGCTAAGTTTCATGTATCTTGTGATCAATCCAGTATCATGTATATTGTGAACAACTAAGTTTCATGTATCATTTGATCAATCTAGTATTATGTATAATGCAAAACAACTATGTTTTGTGTATCATGTGATCAATCTAGTATTATGTATATTGCAAACAACTATGTTTTGTGTATCATGTGATCACTCTAGTATCATGTATATTGTGAAAAACTAAGTTTCACGTATCTTGTGATCAATCCAGTATCATGTATATTGTAAACAACTAAGTTTCATGTATCATGTATATTGTGAATGTTCATATGTAAGTTATTGAATCTCATGAGTAAGGTAAACTATCGAAATTTGTAGGTGGTCGAGTGCTGCGGACAAGCGTGTTGCTTGTAGTTCATGTATAATGCAGGTAGTTGGGTTTCAAGCTCTACAATCCTGTTGAGGTTTATATAGATGGTTAACGCCTACACGAAATAATTCTTCTCCTTGAAATGCATAGTATGCTCATACACTTACGAAGGTGCAAGATAACGAGAAGGTTTTGCAAATTTTTGGAGTAATGTGCTTACGGATAACTGATTTGTGCTCTATGTTTGTAACTAAACAAGTAATTGTAATTTATCTTATTTGTAAATTGATAAAATAGTGAAAATAATAATTTGAATAACTAGATAGATTGATAAATAAATGAAAAGCCCTTTATTACATTTTAATTATTATAAAGAGAATATTTCAAGAGAAAATAATGGCTAAATGACTTAAACCAAGACTTATAATGGCTAAACACCTAATTGTAAATTAATTTAGCCAAGATTTAATAATAACTAATTTAACGGAGTAAAAGTCATAATTAATTAAGATAAGGTTTTATAAGACGGGTTGTATTAATTTTCTTTACAAGGTAAAAAGGTTTATTGGAAATTTTTTTTGCGAATAATATATATAAACTAAGAGTTTGCTAAATGCTTTGTTTGTACAAAATAATGATGTTGTTTAAATTAAATAATAAAATGATTAGTTTGCAAAGAAGACTTAGGTACGTGTACTAAATTATAACGAGTGAAAAGATGATATTTGGGTGATCTTAATGAAGATGTGATGGTATTCTTAAATCAACGAATAATGACATTTAAGTTGTAATATATAAACTTAGCATTAAATGATAAAATGTCCAAAACTTAATCCAGACATAAAGTAGTGGTTTCAAATGGGAAATTAAAGACAAAAATAGAAAATCCAGCTAGCGTCTCAGGTAGCTCTCTACGAGGAAGTAGAGGAGTACTAAGATGAACATCGTTATGGTTACTCGGATAGCAAATCGGGCCTCAAATCTAGCTGCCTCCGTACGTGCGTCAAATATCTCACGGTCTCCTTCCATCATGTCAATGTGGGTACCTAGGTTTAGAATCAGGTCCTCCTGGTACAACACTTGACCCAAAAGGCTGTCTATTCTCTGACCTATCAGGTCATGCCTTATCCCGTGTTCCATCCCTTGCCTCATAACCTTTGTGGTCCTCACATATTGGTGAGTGGCATGCGCGGGGACTCCTATAGCACTGGTGGGTGCCATGGTTTACCTTGCTCCTGGGTTTGGGTGGTATGGGTCAGGTACTAAGTAGGGGTCTCTTAGAGGGAATGGTAGCTGGTTGTGTAGGTGAGGTGCTTGATAAGGATTTCTTGATGGAGGTAATCCAGTTGTTCAAAGTCTTGGGTCAGTGCTCCTAACCCAATCTACTCTTATCTCAAACATTGATCTAGCAGCTAGGGGTGTTGGTGACTGATGGTCTGGTGACCCGATGTCTTCTTCCTGTTCAGACTCTGTTCCGGGATAGTATACCGGGGAGGGAGGAGAGTAGGAGTCCATGTCTGGTGGAAAAAGGGAAGAGATTGTAAGTGGTAATAAAACACTAGATGTTTAATATAGGAGTTTTCATGGGTTCAGAGTTTGACTGATCATAACACCGAGTCTTCACAATTGTATGTTAGAAGTAACACTTGACCTATAAGTAACACTAGATGTACTCTTTCCTTAGACTTGTCATGCTCTTTAGCCTTGAAATATTGGTAGTTAGTTTGTTTGTTGCGTTAAAAAAAAAAAAAGTTTGGTGTGTTTTGAGCGATCTTTCTCTTCAAAGCCATACATTGGGGACAATGTATCCTAAGTGTGGGGATGGGGGAAATTTTTTGAAAAATTATGAAATCAAGCGAAAAATGGTCTAAATTTGAAAAGTTAAAGTATTGAAACCGCATAACACTCCGGCAACCCCGTATACCCTTTTTCTTGGTGAGAGTTTGAGCCATCTATTTGAATTGTTAGAAATATTTTCTTTGATGAGAGTGGCAATGGGTGGGGGTGCATTAGAACTTGTGCTTGAATTCGGTTTGAGGCCTTAGCTTGATATGTATGTGAAAAGGATAAGGGCATTTAGGTAGCCTCGTCACGATGTGTGTGAGTGTGGGATTCGGGGGTTGGGCCTCATAAATTACACATATGAGCATGGTAGCGAGAGGGGCGGGCGTTTGGTCCATTAGTAACCATATTTGAGCTTATTGCCTATAATTTGATAACCCATGCTTACCGCCCAAAATATCTTACCTGTTTGAGAAGACCCGGTTTAGTAGTTTAGTAGTTTTAGTACGTAGTGTTTGATGTTTTTGTTTTGTTTAAAAAAAATGAAAAAAAAGAGAATAAAAAAAATTAAAAAAAATAATCTGAGAAAAATACAAAAAGAATGAGAATAAATGTGGTAGTAGTTTGAAAGAAAAAAAATGCGAGGCTTTGTAGTTAGTTAATTAGTTGAGTTTATTTAGATGTAATAATAAGACCGGGTCGGATCATTAGCTACTACATATATATTTCCATGTCCTACCCATATGCCTAGCCACGTTCCAACCCTTAAGTCCCTTTGATTCATGTGCGCATTTTAGTAAATTCTTTAGGCAAAGGACCGATTTAAGTACAAGCCTATTATTGTGCAATCACCCATTTGTTTTAAGTGTGTTCTAGCTCATTCTTGCTAGTTATTATTTGTCGCCGAGAGGAGAGTCATTGTGAGGGGTGTCACACCCCGCCAAGGCGGAAACGCGAGGCGTAACGTTCACTGGTTTCCAAAGCATATGATTACCGCAAACACATACATGATAAATGGATACATAAACAAGATTAAGATTATACATTACACAAAAAAAATAATAATCTGAGTTTACATAAAGTTAAGATTTCACAAATATGACTCAATTCAATGAGTTATACAAGGGAAATCCTCCTTGAGTAGTATCCATCGTGCATGCATGTAATCTACATTGCTAACCTTGCAGTCATCATTCAATTTCCTGAAAAACATACTTGAAAACGTCAACACGAGGTTGGTGAGTTCACAGGTTTAATCAAATAGTTCTTTGCAAAATTTCATTGTTCGTAAATAGTTTCAGTTGTATGTGATAAACAGAATAAGAATTGTTGACCCATTTGTAAACTAGCTGGGAATACAAATAATATGTTCATACATGAGGCGTAACCAAACCATGACATGTGTGAGCCCCTATTAAGCGTTATCAGATTCTATGCGGCCATAAATCCTCCAGATTGTGGTTAGCGCGACTAACCATGACCGGGAGACGTCACTCTCCATAGTACTATTCATAGGACCCTAGGCTACAGTTAATGGTTACTATGTTGTTCCAGGGGACTTTAGCGGCCTCCAATGTTGTTCTCATCCCATGTAAACATAAAGTCGTATCTTATTCTCTTGTTATCCCATAAAATAGTTGTAAGTATGTTTCTCCCCCAAATATTTGAAAACAGTAAAAAGAAAGGGGCCGTGAAACTCACCTTGAGTTTGTGTATATACTTGTAATAATACTTGTTGTAGTCAACCTTGACTATTTGTACCCTAGATACCAAGGGTAAATTGTTTTTAAGACCAACGTCTTAATTGTAAATTGTTCACCGACCTTGTAAATCTGATTGTGTTTGTTTAAATATCGTTTTAGTTTTCCAACACATGTTTTGTTATAAAATAGTTTTGAGTTACTGCCCAACTGGGACTGTTATACAGGTGTCGAAACTTCTTAGTTTCGATTGGGCATATGTGTGTCGAAACTACTTAGTTTTGATGGAGCATATGTGTGTCGAAACTACTTAGTTTCGATGGAGTGGTCAGGAGTCGAAACAACCTAGTTTTGATTGAGAAAAGGTATCGAAACTACCTAGTTTCGATTGAGTATTTGCTATCGAAACTACCTAGTTTCGATTGAGTAAAAGGCATCAAAACTCCTAGTTTCGATGGATCAACAGGTATCGAAACTCCTAGTTTCGATTGAGTTAACTGGTATCGAAACTCCTAGTTTCGATTACTGGACTTCTGTTTGACAGAATCAGTCCTGCATATTTTTATGTTTTAAACTTGAATTCGACACACTCTTCTTGTTATCTTTCTTGCGTTTAAATAAGATGTAGGTTTAGCTACGGTTTTAAAGAACATAATATGAAAAATATCGAGTTTTTACCTTAAAACCGAGATGAAAATGATGAAGAAAACAGAGAAGTGATCTTGAATCTTTTGCTAAACTCTTTTCAGAAACACTTGAAATTCTTCTTAAAACAGCAAATTATGGAGGATTTCGCCTTGAAACTGGACTTCGAATTGAAGAGAATTGGAATGTTTGCCGTATGAAAATGAGAGATAAATGGGAATTGTGAGAAAAATGATTGAGGGGGTATGGTTTTGTTTGAATTTCGAAGGTATGAGGTATGGTCCTTCTCTGAAGATTGGTTGAGAAAGTCAAGGATTAGAGAGGGGGGTTTCTTCTCTGATTTCGGCCGATTAAATATGTGGGTTGGGTTAATTTTCAAACAATTAGTTTTAAGTGTATTAATATTACTTAGTGTTTCAAATGGTAAATAAATTCGGTTGAGGTCCTCCACGGTATTATAAATTTATTCCAAAATAATTTACTGCTCCACGTAAAGTTTGTGTAAAATAATATATATATGTATATATATATTTTTCTGGTTATTTATTTTAACCACTAGTGTTCGAATTTAGTCGGGTTATAAGTGTATGTGAACCGGTAACTCCTAGAATTACCAAATGTGAATTGAGACCATGTACGGTCTTTGTTAGACCTTAATGTCTTTGTTTGTGAAATTAAATAAATCACAAAAATAATTATAACGTAAACTTGTTTATAATGTGTACGGATATTGACCTGAAATGTCGGGTTGTCACATTCTCCCCATGTTAACAGAATTTCGTCCCGAAATTCAATTTGTGTCCTATTGAACTGGTGCATCCTCAAACAAGGATGGGTATTTTGTTTTCATTTGGTCCTCTCATTCCCATGTATACTCAGGACCACGCTTTGAGTTCCAACGCACTTTAACCAACTTGATCCGACTACGTCTCAGCTTTTGAACTTTCCAATCCGAAATCTCAATCGATTCCTCGATGAAATGAAGTTTATCGTCAATGTGAATTTCATCAGGCGGTATAATTAAAGTCTCGTCTGATAAACACTTTTTGAGATTTGACACATGAAATGTATCGTGTACGTTGCATAGTTCTTGTGGCAACTTGAGCTTGTTAGCTACAGGGCCAACCCTAGTCAGTATTTCAAAAGGTCCAACGTATCTAGGGTTGAGCTTACCACGGTTACCAAACCTTGCAACGCCTTTCCATGGTGAGACTTTTAACATTACTCGGTCACCAATTTGAAATTCTAATGGTTTCCGTCGGTTATCAGCATAGCTCTTTTGTCTATCTCGGGCCGCTTTCAAACGGTCCTTAATTTTGAAGATCTTATCAGTGGTTTCCTGGACAATCTCAGGGCCTGTCAAATGTTTTTCACCAACTTCCGCCCAACATAGCGGTGAGCGGCATTTACGACCATATAAAGCTTCAAACGGTGCTGCTTTAATGCTCGTATGGTAGCTGTTATTGTAGGAAAACTCCGCTAACGGTAAGTGAGTATCCCAATTTCCTCCGAAATCAATTACACACGCACGGAGCATATCTTCTAGTGTCTGGATAGTCCGTTCACTTTGACCATCTGTTTGTGGGTGATATGCCGTGCTCATGTCAAGACGTGTGCCCATGGCTTCTTGTAATGATTTCCAGATTCTAGACACGAATCTGCTATCTCTATCCGAGATAATAGAAATTGGCACTCCATGCCTAGCCACAATTTCCTTGATATAAAGCTTTGCAAGTTTCTCGGTTTTATCCGTCTCTTTGATAGGTAGGAAATGAGCTGATTTTGTCAATCGGTCGACAATTACCCATATGGTATCATAACCACTGGATGTGTTGGGTAATTTCGTGATAAAATCCATAGAAATTTGTTCCCATTTCCATTGGGGAATTTCAGGTTGTTGTAACAAACCAGACAGTTTCTGATGTTCGGCTTTTACTTTTGAACACGTTAAGCATTTACTGACATATGTGGCAATATCTCCTTTCATATTGGGCCACCAATATAATTCTTTTAGATCCTTATACATTTTATCTGAACCTGGGTGAATGGAGTACCTAGACTTGTGGGCTTCGTCCATAACTAACTCCCGTAAGTTACCAAAACGTGTCACCCAATTCTATTCATGAAGTATAAAGTGTCATCTGACTTTGACTCCAATTGTTTGATCATCCCACGTAGTGCTTCATTTTGGATGTTATTTTCTTTAAGTGCTTCTTGTTGTGCCAATCGAATTTGAGTAGTAAGATTCGTATGAATTGTTAATCCTAAGGCACGAACACGAAGAGTTTTCACTCGTTCTTTGCGACTTAAGGCGTCTGCTACGACATTGGCTTTTCCGGGATGGTACTTGATATCACAATCATAGTCGTTTAGTAGTTCTACCCAACGACGTTGTCTCATGTTAAGTTCCTTTTGATCGAAGATATGTTGAAGACTCTTGTGATCAGTAAAGATAGTACATCTTGTACCGTAAAGATAATGTCTCCAAATCTTGAGCGCAAACACAACTGCACCCAACTCCAAGTCATGGGTCGTATAATTCTTTTCGTGCACTTTTAGTTGTCGTGAGGCATATGCGATGACTTTGTCTCTTTGCATTAACACACAACCAAGTCCTTGGTGTGATGCATCGCAGTATACGACAAAATTGTCGATTCCCTCAGGAAGGGATAGGATTGGTGCACTACACAGCTTCTGCTTTAGTAATTGGAAAGCTGACTCTTGCTTGTCATTCTAATCATACTTCTTTTCTTTCTGGGTTAATGTGGTTAAAGGCAAGGCTATTTTTGAAAAATTCTCGATGAATCGTCTGTAATATCCGGCCAAACCTAAAAATTGACGTACTTCTGTCGGAGTCTTTGGTGCTTCCCAGTTTTTGATTGCTTCAATTTTTGATGGATCAACGTGAATTCCTTCCTTGTTGATGACATGTCCAAGAAAATGCACTTCTCGGATCCAAAATTCACACTTAGAGAATTTAGCGTAAAGTTTCTCGTTTCTGAGTAGTTCTAAGATTAATTTAAGATGATGTTCATGATCCTCCTTGGTTCGTGAATATATTAATATGTCATCGATAAACACAATCACGAATTTATCCAAGTATGGTTTGCACACGCGGTTCATGAGATCCATGAAAACAGCTGGTGCGTTTGTCAAACCAAATGGCATAACTAGGAACTCGTAGTGACCGTAACGAGTCCTAAATGCCGTTTTTGGTACATCTTCTTCTTGGATTCTTAGTTGATGATACCCTGACCGTAGATCGATCTTAGAGTAGAAGCTAGAACCTTGTAGTTGATCGAACAAATCGTCTATTCGAGGAAGTGGGTATCGGTTTTTGATTGTAAGCTTGTTCAATTCTCGGTAATCAATACACATTCTAAAGGTTCCATCCTTTTTCTTTACGAATAGGACCGGAGCTCCCCAAGGTGAGAAACTCGGTCTTATGAAACCTTTATCAAGCAACTCTTGTAGTTGATTTGATAATTCTTGCATTTCAGAAGGTGCTAATCGATATGGTGATCGCGCAATTGGTGCGGATCCTGGTACCAAATCGATTCGGAATTCGACTTGCCTCGGTGGTGGTAATCCAGGTAAGTCTTCAGGAAAAACTTCGGGGTAATCCCTAACGATTGGAATATCTTCAAGTCGACGTTCCTTGGGGCGCCTGTTCAATTCCCTCCGCAAATTTCCTCAAAAAATTTTTGAGTGTTCCAACAGATTTTTTGTCCCGTTACTAGTATCTTCTTTGTACTACAATCCATTGGTGAGAATCTAGACTCAATCCATCCACAAATTCGTGATTTTGGACCGATTCAAAAACTTAAAAAATTTAGGGTTTAATTCGTGATTTTAAACAAATTATTGGTTGTTTTGTTAATTCATGATAACTAAAACTTGCCTAAAATCATTAATCGACCCTTAATCGTCCATTTAATCCTTTGATTACGACTTTGGGCTTGGATTTGACCGTCGGTTCGAATGGTCATCGTTTATGTCAAAATTGGACCAATGTAGGAGTGATTTTGTGTTGATGTTGTAGGTCCTCATGGCACTTCTACAGATCGTTCTCTTGATAAGACGTGTCGTTAACTCGGAGTGCGGAATCCAACGAATCAACGATTGCATACACAAAAGACAATAGAGACAATCAAGTAAATAAACTTCACACTTGTATTCCACTTCTCAATAGAGTTTACAGACTCAATCGTTCACCTCTGTTATCGATTCTGTTCACTCTCACAAACTGACTCTGTAAACATATATATATAGACTACTGACCTGCATTAGGCGAACTTAACAAGTTCGCCTCTAACAGACTAAGCGAACTTATTAAGTTCGCCTCAGATAGACTTAAGCGAACTTAACAAGTTCGCCTCTGTTAGACTAGGCGAACTTAACAAGTTCGCCTCTAGCAACTTTCATAAAAACACTTAGAACATTAATACATTACAAAAACATAAAGACATAAGATCTAAACTATTACAAAGCTTTTGTCATTACAATCTATGTCCTAACAGACTCCCCCTTGACAATAGCTTGATCTTCAGTCTTCATGATGAGCTCTTCCAATTATCCGGTAATCTGTTGCCTGCATGCACTCCATATCTTCTACATATCTCCAACACTCGCTTGTACTGCAATCCTTGTTCTTTCCATTCATCAGTGAACATGATTTCATTCTTTCTCAGTGTTCTCTGATCTTTCTTTGAAAAATTGATAAGATTCATTGCATCATAGAAACATACAATGACCTTATTCTCTTTTGAGGCTTTAGCCTTTCATACTTCCCCGAACCACCTTCTCTTTTGTTCAAATTTGCTATCACATCAGATAATCCCAACTTAGATCTATTAATAAGTGGCTTTGAAGCTAGACCATTAATTTCACACCTTGGCAAGGTATTGAAATACTTGATCCTCAGCTTTAAGTACTGAACACCATCAGATCTTTTAATAGAAAATAGTTTTATGTCATAATCATAAAACCAACTTATGATTTTTCCTACACACCTCTCTTTATTCACATAGTTTTCTTTCTGAGCAGGTTGTGCTTGAGACTTGGGTAGCACCTTCATCCAGCTATTCACTACTTCTCTCCACTGTTCTCTGGTCATACATGTATTTCTGTACATCACAGGTTCTTCATTCACCTTTGGAGACTCAGTGTGAGTAGTATCAGCTTCAACATCTTTAATGAATTGAATGTTTTCATCATCAGTATCAATCTTAGAATCAGCAGTATCTTCAGGCAGTGTGATGTCTTCAAATGAGTCCATAGAATTTGTTGCTCCTTCATAATTAAACTCAGGAATAACATCATCTTGGATGAAGTTATAAGGGACATTAAGACCATCACAGCCTTCATAAATCACTCTATCTTGACTTTTCTCTATCTCTATCTCCACTATCTCTCCTTCTTCTATTTCAGTATCTGACACATCATCTTCTATGTCATTGAATAGTTCATCTATGTCATCAAGACATGTTATCTTTTCAGCATCGTCCTCCTCAGACTCAGCAAAGAACTCCAATAATAAGATTTCTTCGTCATTAACTCCAGAAGTATCTTTGTTTACATCAATTGATTGTGATGTTGACTCCCCCTGAACTTTAGAAATAGGATCAACGTCAGCGTATTGACGATCACCCTCAATATTACCCGAAGGATCATTGTCTTCATCATCGTGTCGTTGAATAGACTCAGTATGACATGCATCACGTATCCTTAACTCCCCCTGAGCATCAAGATGCTCAACAAGCTTGGATACTAATGCCTGCATAGCAGCAATTTGCGTAGCTTGAGTCTGAATCATCAGCTGTCGTTGAGTATCAGTAGATACAAGAGTATCCACCTGGGTTTGTAAAGCAAGCACTTGCGATTCAAGGAAAGTAATCCTTTTAGAATCAGAAGGCTTAGAAGGACCAGTTGAAGATTGAGGAACGGAAGTACTGGGAGTAGGAATCACTGGAGGAACAGGAGTGAGAACAGGATATTGTTCTTTAGAGCTTGGAGGTGTGACAATCAATGAAGCAACAAAAGTAGCATCCTCCACACCTTGTGAAGATTGAGCAGCAGCAATTGAAGCAGCCATAAGCTTTGGAGCTTTAGGATCCGGATTAAAATCACTATCCGAACTCTCATCCACTAATGTTCTCTTTCCAAGTACTGATCCGAAAGGAGGATCCCAAACAGACTTTCGTCATTGTCGTTTGGCTGCAGATTTAAGGCGTTTACCAGGATTAGCCAAAGGTATACGAGCCAACCGTTCATAATGATCTGAAGAGAAATCTCTAGACTCATCAGAATCTGTATCTTCAGAAATAGGTAAGATTGTATCACTTGAGCTAGAACTCGACTCATTCTCTGTCACCACATTCACTTCAGCTTCATGAATGGGCGAGTTCACAGCGTCATCAACAAAGTCATCCATATCCATCCTTAGATCTTGTTCATGTTCATGAACGACCTCTTCTAGAACAGGCTCATTAACAGGTATATCAACCTGAGCTTGTGGAATTGGAACTTGTTCTTGAATAGGAATTTGTGGTTGTACGGAACTTGTTGTTGTACGGGAACTTGTTGTTGTTGTTGAGCTTGTTGTTGTGGAACTTGTACTTGTGGAATAAGTTGTTGTTGTGGTGGTTGTTGTTGTGGTTGAACATTCTGACCTTGCCCTTGAGTTATTTCATTAGGATGAAACCAATTGTCATTTGGTGGTTCAACATAATCAGGATTGATTAAGTGACCAAACAATGGAGCATTAACATGAATCAACGCTTGATTCTGTTGTTTCACTTTAGTACAATCCGTAAAGATACGCTTAGACATCGGCGTCAAAGTCAATCTAATCTGATGCTGTGGGAGATCAGGAAGAATATGATTTAGAATCATCTGGATAAACCTTTGATACATCAAAAATCCTTGACCTTCAGCAGGTGTAATTTGCATAACCATCTCCCTATAGATATATCTTGCAAAATTAAATCATTTGTTCAATGTCAAAGCTACCATTGCAGCTTGAAGAGCAGTCTTTAAGCCATCAGTACCAGCTTTACGAGGAGAGAGACACTGAATAATCACATGCATGAAGTATCTCCATTCACCCACCAAACCACCTTTACGTGCCTGTGTGTCATTTGGTTTTCCACAATAACCCATCCTCTGAAAGCAACCCATGATCAAAGGATTAGGATAGGATATAGGATCTTCAGCAGCACCACCTAATGCAAGAGCATCATGAATAGTGTCTTCAGATATAGCAATCTTAGTATTGTTGACTGTGGCACGAAGAACATGAGGTTCTACGTCAGTATCTGAATGAACTGTGTCCCAAAACTGTTAAATATACACCAGACTGATGTATGGATCAGCAGATAAGGCAACACGTAGTCGTGAGCGATTCATAAATCCTATAATCCCTTGAAAGTGTATGGCCTCTGACATGTTAGGATCTAACAATGCCACCTGGTTGTGCTTGTATTCGACACGACGAGCCATCTGAAAAATATTTTGATAACAAACACATATTATACAAATAACAAAACACAAACAATATGACAAACAAATTTAAAACAAAAAAACAAAACAAAAAAATTTTAAAAAAAATTCAAACACAAAAAATTTTCACAAGTCCAAAACTCCTCTGACCCCTAGGCGAACTTAATAAGTTCGCTTAGTGTTTCAAGAGGTGAACTTATTAAGTTCGCCTAGACAAGTTCACTTGAACAAGTTCGCTTAAACAAGTTCGCTTGAACAAGTTCGCCTGAACTGTCTGTCGTTTCGAATTCAAACCAGAAATCACAAATCCTTTCAATCCGTGTAGAAATCATGAATTAACCATTGTAAAACACTCGATTAGTATTACTAAGTCATTATCAATGATCAATTTTACGATTTAAAACTTGAATATCCTCAATTTGGGCAAAAACAATCTCGGGATAAAAACCGAGACAAAAACTTCGATTTACTCTCAATTTAACGGATAAAAACTGATGAAAATGCCTTGGTTAGATTCGCAATCCAATTTCGATTCAAAATGTATCGATTAACAACACAACCACCACTGAATTTGAAATTTCAAAAAAAAAATTTACAAGTTGGACAAGTTCGCCTAAACTGGAAGTAAGATGAAGTGAATAAGTTCGCCTGGACAACCCTTATTCAGATTAAGTGCGCTTAATTAGGCGAACTTGTTAAGTTCGCTTAACAAGCCCTAGGCGAACATAATAAGTTTGCTTCACACATTTCAGGCGAACATATTAAGTTCGCTTCACTAGAAGGAGGCGAACTTAATGCCTTCAACATTTCCCTTGAACAACTTTTTACCTACTTTCAATCCGTCACGTCTTGAACTTCCGTCAGCAGCATGCATTTGATCCAATCTCGAACAATTTAATAAAAGATTAAAATTTTCATGGAAAATAAAAAAAATCTTTTTGAATTTTATCTATACAAACGGAATCACATATTTTTGGATTTTTATCTGTACACACGGAAACACATATTTTTGGATTTTTATCTGTACACACGGAAACACATATTTCTGGATTTTTATCTGTATAAGCTGAAATCACATATTTTTTAATGAACATCATGAGTAAGAAGATCATATCAGTATCCGAGTAGTTCATCATACATTTTAGCAATAACAAAGGGTAACCTATGATATGAAACTATCCAACTCATCTTATAATTTATGTATCTTTTTCAGTATTTGTAAATCATTCAATTTGCATAATATTTGAAATGATACGCAATAAATTTCAATGTAAGTAAGATCAGAATATGAAATGCTCTTTTATTTATACCGAATTTGAAATATAAAGCATGAATTCTTAAATTTGTCAATATTATATTATTTGAAACTATAAGCGTTTATTCTCCAAATTCATGTGATTTAGTACCATTTAGATGAAAAACATCGTGTACCCCACATATATGCCAAACAGAAATATAATTTGCACTATCTTCAAGAGATATACAGTTTATTTTAAGATTAGATCAATTTCCAAGATGAAATTATCTCTATTAGCACAAGAATAGAAGCAGACCCCAAAGGATATAAGAATCATGATGATTCAGAATCCGAAGATTCTAATGAATTGGCTGTATAATGTGAATCAACAGATTCAGGTATGAGGATCCAACTATTATCTGGACAAGTTTCAATGGAGTCAGACTAGATGATGTATCTAACTGATCCATGGGCGAATATATGTTTTAACAGATTTTGAAAGCATATCTTAGTTCAACAAAACATTGCATGTTTTTCGGGGAATGGGCAGTAATGTGAACTGAAATAGATTTGTGCTAAAGATATAATTCGATATTGGTCTCATGAAATTATTTAAAACCATATATTCTTTATCTGATAATGATCTTTTACACACACACCCAGGCATATAATGGATTCAAATCACAGATGTAATCATATCATATTTAATTTTCACACTACTATTAGTTTCAAAACGCTTTTAGTCTATTGAAAATTCAAGTTTCAAAACTCATACACAAATTTGAAAACAAATTATCAAGATTAGAGCATTCACAATACTATCATTTCTCATTTATGCAGACTTTGGAATTTAGATCAAATCAACTCAGTTTAATCAATAATATATCAAAGGTCTACTAAGGTCGTGTGAAATGAACTAATCACTGATGTACTATCATTTCTTCTCTAACTTCAAATGATGTCAAATTTTATATTTTTCAATTTGTTTTGACTTTTTATAAATTAAGAACTTTTTGACTGAAAATTTAAAATGCAGAAATGTAATAAAGCAATAAAAGAAATTTTAAAAAAAAAATTCCATGAAAATCTGATTTTGAAAAACTTTTATTCGGGATTGATCATACCTATCATTTTGATTAAGAATTCAAACCTGATACGATCAAATGCCTTGGTAAACAAACCAGCAAAATTATCATTAGTGTGAACCTTTACCAGCTCAATCAACCTTTTCTCTGCACAATCACGAATAAAATGATATCTAATCTCAATGTGCTTTGTTTTACTGTACTTAACAGGATTATTAGTTATAGACATTGTAGCATTATTATCAATAAGCATAGGGGTTCCTGTGAAATTCAAACCGTAATCTCTTAATTGCTGTTGTATCCACAGGATCTGTAAACAACAACTTGTAGCAGCGATGTATTCTGCTTCGCATGTAGATATGGAGACTGTGGTTTGCTTTTTGCATTGCCAGTAAACAAGTCGATTACCCAATTACTGGAAACCACATGTTGTAGATTTCCTATCCAAACAAAAACCACCAAAATCAGAATCAGTATATGCATTGAAATCAAAGTTAGAACCATGTGGATACCATAGTCCCAATCTTTGTTTTCCTTTCAAATAACGAAAGATTCTTTTTACAGCTATTAAGTGAGATTCTTTTGGTTTTGCCTGGAATCTGGAACAGATGTACACAGCGAACATTATATCTGGCCTTGAAGCGGTTAAGTACATGAGAGATCCAATCATTGCTCTGTAAAGTCGACAATCCACATCTTTTCCATCCGGGTCAGAATTCAGCTTATGATTGACCGGAATCGGAGTATCATATGGGGTACAGTCCTCCATCTTGAACCGGCTTAACATGTCTTTGACATACTTGGACTGATGAATAAAGAAACCATCTTCCTTTTGATTTACTTGTAAACCTAAGAAAAACGATAACTCTCCCATAGTAGACATTTCAATCTTCGACTTCATTACACTCTCAAAATCTTTGCATAACCCTTCATTTGTTGATCCAAAAATAATATCGTCCACATATATCTGCACCAGTAGGTAATCTCCCCCTTATTTCTTTATGAATAAGGTCGAGTCAATCTTGCCACGAACAAAATCATTTGCCAAAAGATGTGCGGACAATGTTTCATACCATGCTCGAGGAGCCTGATGAAGACCATAGAGGGCCTTATCAAGCATGAAAACCATATTCGGATTAAGTGGATCTTCAAACCCCGGCGGCTGACAAACATAAACTTCCTCCTTGACCTTACCATATAAAAATGCACTTTTCACATCCAATTGAAACACCTTAAAACCTTTATAAGAAACAAAAGCTAGAAACAGTCGTATAGCTTCAAGCCTCGCAACAGGCGCATAAACCTCGGTGTAATCAGTTCCCTCTTGTTGATTGAAGCCCTGGACAACTAATATTGCCTTATTTCTTACCACGACACCTCGATCGTCTTTCTTACATTTAAACACCCATTTAGTACCAATTGGATGTACACCCTTTGGAAGATCTACAAGACTCCAAACCTTAAGTTTGTCAAACTGAGCAAGTTCTTCCTGCATAGCCTCTATCCAATTGTTATCATTTAAAGCCATTTCAACATTTTTTGGTTCGACCTGTGAAATAAAACAAGAATGTGAGCAATCATCAAGAACACCAAAATCTTTAATACATGTATACAAACAAGTATTGTCAACAATAGAACGTGTTTTCACTCCATCCTGCAAATTTCCGATTATATTTGTCACGGGACGATCTTTGAGTTCCTTGATGGAAGCAACCTCAGGAACCGGCAACACTTCAACATGAGTTGTATCAGATTGATAAGACAAATCATGATTAATAGGAATTTCTGAGTCTAAATTTGTAGGAAACTCCCCCAAATCCTATGTCAAAGGTAATGGATCATCACCCAACAAAGGATCAGCAGAATAATCTTGAAAAATATCACTGTCCTCCTCACTCTCTGAATCTTGTGGTCCCGAACAAGAAGCAACATTAGTATCGGGAGCAGAAGTAGATGGAACTGATGAATTTGGAACTGTATTTGGTAGAAAGCCATTGTGCTGTGCATCCTGACAAGAATCATAGAGAACAATAGCTTCATCAGGAGAAATATCAGAAGGTAAATGAAACGACTTGAATAAGTTTTCATAATCAAATGCCCAATCTTGTCCAATCGCCATTTGAGGTAAAGACCGATTTGAACAGTCAATATGGAACCATTCTTCAACTTGGCGCGTCTCTTTGTTATAAACCCTCTTGGTAGTCGAATTTGCAACAAACCCCAGAAAAATCCCTTCAATAGCTTTAGCACTGAATTTTGTTGGGACATCATGAACTTTCAACAGGGTGCAAGGATTACCAAAAGGTAGTAAATAATCCAGATTCGGCTTTCGATTATTTAACAATTCGTAGCAAGTCTTGTTGTGTCGCTTGACGGTCAAGACCCTGTTTAAAATGTGACACGCAGTATTCACAGCTTCAGCCCAAAAAGTAACTGGAAGCTTAGAATCTGCAAGCATCGTGCGTGCCATTTCAACCAACGTCCTGTTCTTTCATTCAGCAACACCGTTTTGTTGAGGAACATATGGCGCACTGAATTCATGATGAATTCCCTTTTGTAAACAGAATAAGCCCATCTTGCTATTCTTAAACTCGCTGCCATTGTCACTCCTAATTCTTTTGACCTTCAGATTGAACAAATTCTCCAAACCCAGGATTAAGTATTGTACCAACTCAGTGGTTTCAGCTTTAGAAGAAAGAAACTTAACCCATGAAAATCTAGAGAAATCATCCGTTACTACCAAACAGTATGATTTTCCACTAATGCTCCTGATACTAATCGGACCGAACAAATCCATATGCAGCAGCTCCAAAGGAGTTACGATAGAATTCTTCGATTTAGATTTGTGTGATTTCTTCCGTTGTTTCCTCTTCTCGCAAGAAATACAATCATCAAGAACTGAGAACTTCATCTTCGGAATACCAAGAACCAGATCATTCTTAACAATATAGTTCATCTTCCGATAGTTGATGTGAGCTAGCTTCCTGTGCCACAAAATAGAATCTGATTCCGACGCCTTGGAGAGTAAACATGTAGGAATTGAATCCGTTGTAGTAGCGACACTCATGTCAAGGACATACATGTCATTTCTCCTCGAGGCCTTCATGAGAATCCATTCGTCAGGAATAATAAAACCAGGTTTCAAGATATAACACTCAGCATCATTAAAATGAAACGAAAACTTCTTGTCACAAACTTGTGATACACTCAAAAGATTGTGTTCCAGCTGCTCCACATAATTCACCTTCTCAAATTTAAATTTATCATTCTTTAAAGTTCCCTGTCCAGTTATGTACCTGCCTTTATTCCCCGCAAAAGCGACATAACCTCCATCAATCTTTTTAACATCTTCAAGCAATCTGATATTCCCTGTCATATGTCGAGAGCAACCACTATCCACATACCATGTATTGTAGATAGTCCTCCTTGGTTATCCCTACATAAACAACGAAAATCAGTTAGAAATAGGAACCCAAGCCATTGTGGTCTTGGGTCGTCCAGATTGATCAAAATAAACAACTTCTAGTAATTCACAATCAATGTTATCATTAACTTTTGGAATAGAAGTTTTACCAACATCCTTTTTCAAAGGAGACAATTTTTGAGTATTTTGAAAAACATTATTTGATATTTTATTATCAGATTCAGATGTTTCCAAAATTTTCTTCAATTTTCTGTTTCGTCTTCTCCTTTGTGGTCTAGACAATTTAATTTCAGATTGAGAATCTTTTGAAATTCTAACATGAGGAATCTCAAGTTTCTCTTGACACACAAATGATTTAGAATTCAATTTATCCTGTTGTTTAAATCTAGAAGATTTAACAAAAGATCGACAGGACGTATTTTTCTCCAAACATGATGACTTTCTCTCATCTATTCTTTTCAGAATCTTCACCACTTTTGGTTGTGAAGGAACAGTCTTCAATTTTCCCTTGTTCTTATAAGGACAATTGATCAAAATGTGACCAACTTCGTTGCAATGAAAACAAACTCTTCTCTCTTTAAAAGTTCTAAAGTAAGAAGAATTCTTTGAATTTGAGGAGCCATCAGAAGAATAAGCTTCAGAAGATTTTCCAGAACAGTTTACTGTCTTCTTTGGAACATAAACTTGTGTAGGCACCTTTGATGAATGTACCTTTTGATGACTAGCAGCAACAAACCCACTTGACTGTAAAATTGGGGACAGCTTAGGTGTAACAATCTTCACCTCATCAGGTTCAGTCAGAATGCATCTATCACGGGTAACAGCTTTTACAACTGTTGGATCATCAATTTTCACCTCTTTTGGAATACTTCAACCTTTTTCTCATCAAATTCCTCATCCTCAGAATCAGATTCATACACCATATCCTCACCAGTTACCGGGTTCACTTTCAAAACTGTTTTTGGATCTATTTCCTCTTCATGTATAATTTCAGGTTCAACCACATAATTTGCATTAAATGGCGGAGGAACAAACCCAATACCAGCCACCCGTTTAGTAGGATCAGCATTTGAATTAAAATAATCCAAAACAACCAAAGAATTTGTAAAACTTTCCAATTTTCTATAAAGTTTGATCACCTCAGACTCTTTGTCAGAAATTTCTTTATTCTTTTGAGCAACAAATTCAGTTCATTTTTCTATTTAAGCATAAGCCATATCCAGATGATAAGCTTGTTCTTTATATTTCAACCCTAGAGAATTTAAGTCTCTTTTCAAAGACTCAATTCTATCGATGCACAATTTATCGTTATCTTTCAGTTTCTGATTAACAGAATGCATCGATTTCATATCACAAATCAAGTTTGTGTTATCATCCATGACCTTTTGCAATTTATCTTTAACAGTAATGTAGTTAGAACAGTAAATAGGACAAACAGAGTCTTTTACCTTTGACGGATTAGACATGTCTGCCATGAAAACTTTGGCAATGGGAATATTCTCTGAATCAGCACCATCTGAAGCATTTTGTGTTAGAACAATATCATCTTCAGCAACACCTGATGCAACATCAGAATCAATATTCTGCTCTTGTTCTATCTCTTCATCAATAATCTGCACACTTTCACCATCACTCGAACCATTACTTGAACTCTCACTCGAACCATCACTTGTACCATCATCATCCACCTCTTCTGATTTTTCAGAATGAATATCTGCTACAAAGGCTTGACTTACAGCACCCACTAAATCTTCCAAATGAATACCCCAGTCATAGTTCTCATCGTTCTGTGCAACCAATGCCGATGATGCAGATGCATGATTTGAATTTCCAGATGAACCATGTGACTGATTACGATTATTCTGAAAATTATTCTGTTTCTTCTGAGAATCAAACTCAACCTTTTGCTTCACACACTCTTTAGCAAAGTGACCATACTCTTGACAGTTATAACAACGCACTTTGGTTTTATCAAATCCCATGCGTGATCGACTATTTGATCCAATATACTTTCTGCCAGTTTTCTTCAAGAAATCCTTTGCTTGACGCATTAACATAGCCATATTCCATTGGATGTTCATTTCTTCCAGATCAACAGGGTCAATCTGTCTGAAATCTTCTTCAATAACCTCATGATCATGAATTTTCCCTCCAATAAAATTCTCATATGAAGCCATGAATGAGGAAAACATAGCTAGATAATCATCAGCAAACTTTTGATTTACATGAGATCCAGAAGATGTGGAAGCTGTTGTTGCAGAAAAACCAGAATGACCAGAATGAATTGGAACTCCAGAACACTGATCTTTAGAAGAATCTTGAGCATCTCCAGAAAAGAATGCAACTCCTGTACCAGTTTTACCAGTAGTCTTGGCAAAATACATTGAAGGATCCTGAATGTGCTCCATGTTAGTCTCCTTCTTCTTCATATTCAGGTCATGCGATTGAATTTTCCCAAGAACTTCTTCAAGAGACATGGTTTTGTACTTGATATTTTCTTTGATTAAAACCGTGTACACATCAAATTTTGATGGTAATGCCTACAAGAACTTTTCATTAATTTCTTCAGTTTCATACACCACAGAAGCACTTGACAGTTCACTAAGCAGATGATAGAATCTGGTAGCAAGATCATCCAAGGATTCATTTTGAAAATGTTTGAAGACCAAGAATTGCTTCTTCAATAGCTCTTTTCTACTCTTCTTTACATCCAAACTGCCTTCACATCTTTTCTGTAATGCTTCCCACAGTTGGGAAGACTTGAATTGTTTGAAACTGTGATATATTTCCTTCGGAAGAGACATCGAAATACTTGCCATCGCTTTCTTTTCCCTATCAAGCAACACCTTTTCTTCATTTGTTAACGCAGATACCGGCTTTGGAACATTATCCTGTCCCATCCATGAATAAGTCGGATGCGTATAACCTTCTAAAATAGGAATCCAGAGACTGGTGTTGGTAAAAGATACAAACTGATCAAACCTAACTTTCCAATTTGAATAATCAGCAAGATTCAACAACTTCGATGGTTTTTGAGATGTACCTATCTCATTATCATAATTGAACATATTTGTTACTTGAACCATATTTGCCATTTTCCTGAAAAATTTCCAAGTGTTTAACCTTCACTACCCTTAGGCGAAGATAATAAGTTCGCTTCTGTGATACCCAAGCGAACTTAATATGTAAGTTCGCTTAAACCAAAAACCTGAAAATCTGATTAAGTTCGCCTAAAAATAAGTTCGCTTAAATTATGAGAAGCGAACTTGACAAGTTCGCCTGCTAAGTTCGCCTGTACAAGAAATCAGCAAGTTCGCTTGCTTCAGCAGATTCAAACTCAAGAACAGTTCAAACAGAAACCACGAACCAAGAATCACCAAAAATCTTCATAATTCACTGATTTGAAGGAATTAATCAAAATTGAACCGTAGGATTGTATAATTTTGCAATTAGAACCTTTCTATCGAATCAGTTTCTTCAAAATCCTCTTCAAAAACACTAAATCAGAATCAAATTAAGCTTGAAAACTCCATGGAAATGAAAATGTCAAAGATGATGAATTTCTTGTCAATTTGCATGCAAAACCGTCTCAAATCACCAAGAATCACGAGCAATAGCTCTGATACCACTTGTAGGTCCTCATGGCACTTCTACAGATCGTTCTCGTGATAAGACGTGTCGTTAACTCGGAGTGCGGAATCCAACGAATCAATGATTGCATACACAAAAGAAAATAGAGACAATCAAGTAAATAAACTTCTCACTTGTATTCCACTTATCAATAGAGTTTACAGACTCAGATTCTGTTCACTCTCACAAACTGACTCTGTAAACATAAGCGAACTTATTGCCTCAGATAGACTTAAGCGAACTTAACAAGTTCGCCGCTAGCAACTTGCATAAAAACACTTAGAACATTAATACATTACAAAAACATAAAGACATAAGTTCTAAACTATTACAAAGCTTTTGTCATTACAATCTATGTCCTAACAGATGTTGGTTCCACGGGTCGTAATCACTGATTCCGACCTTGTGGTGAACTAATCTACTCAATTTTTGAACATCTGTTGATTTTTAAAACTTCTGGAATTTTGAACGAGTATGTTTCTTGCGCACTTAGCAAGTATGCAAGAGGAAATTCCTGCATACTTGCTAAGTACGCAGGACCAACACTTAGGAAAAATTTCTAACTCTGAAAATTCAGTTTAAAGAGTAACTGCTATACTGAGTCATGTTTATTCAATTCCAATGAAACTTGTTGTTCTGATTATGTTTTATGTGTGTTTTTGCAGATTATGGCTCGTGCGTTTACGAATGAGTTCAATCTTCTAGCTCACACTCAACCGGAATGGAAGGGTGCAGCACTTCAGTATCGAGAGATAGTTGATTTCTAGAACCGTTCAAGAATCAGCTATGCTATTTCAGCTGACCCTATCGTTTCAAGACCTTATCTAGAGCAATTCTGGGAGACCGCGGAGAATGATCGCACGGTAACCCCCAATGTTATAAGAGCTACCATTGTTTGTCATGATATCACCTTCTCTGAAGACACTATTAGACGGGTCTTGCAATTCAAAAATCTTTCCACCGACCCGACAGCCTATCCTGACTACTTTGTGTATGGCTGTTGGAGGTAACGAATGGGGTATGTCGGTGCGAGAGACTATGCTTCTTATGAGAAAATGTGGGTGCTCGATCAATGGAAATATTTTGCCGACATCATGATCATGTGCATCTCCTCAAGAAAAGCTGGAAAGGATGCAATGGGTCATGACCTTGCTGCTGCCATGGTTAGCTTGTCTCTCAATAAGGGGTACAACTTCTCATGATACATATTCAAAGCCATCAATGATCAGATTAACATGGCTGAGAGGTTCAGGTTCTTATTATACCCAAGGTTTGTGCAACTTCTGTTAAACGATGCATTGCCAAACCTACCTGCAATTGGGGAGAGACTGCAAGTGAAGAGGGTGGACAAGAGGGTGTTCGCACAATTCCTTAAGCCATGCAGTGTAGAACCTACCCCTGAGCATACAAGACTCTTTGGGCACCTAATAAATGAAGCATATGTGGCACCGGCTGACTGGAGATGGTATAGTCATGATTCGGAGCCAGAGTTGAGTGAACCGGCAGTGTAGAACCTACCCCTGAGCATACAGGACTCTTTTTTTTCTTTTCTTTTTTTTTGAATCCCAGAAGCTAGTTCATGCTTACTTAGTAAATACGCACATAAAGGGTGCTAATGCGTATTTAGTAAATACGCAAAGCCAAGTGCTCATGCGTATTTGAAAAGTTCGCAAAATGCCCATACGTTCGCAAAATACTCATGCGTACTTAACAAGTACGCAGGACAACTACTCTTGCGTACTTAGTAAGTACGTAGGACAAAACTCATGCGTACTTAGTAAGTACGCAGAAAAGCTGAATTTGCGTACTTATCAAAAAGTAACAGCGTTCTTGACGGATCTTGAGGAGAATACTCGAAAAGTGATGGATCTGAGAAATTGATGCTTCCAAAAGCTTAGAAATCATCATCTAACAAACCCTTAGCCTTCCAAACACCAAATGAAGTGATAACAAACTCAGACTTGAGGATTTTTGCAAGAAAAAGTAGGGAACTTTTATAACTCAGATCTGCTCAAAAAACCCTAAAACCCGAAACTGAAACACAAATCAATGAACACCGAGGCTCTGATACCACTTGTAGGTCCCGGAAGCCTCGTAGCGCAGTGGATAAACACGGACCTGTTCTGTGATTTGTGTGGGAACCAAGAAACGAGACAGAGAAAACACGAACAAAGACAAAAGATAATGAAACGACACGTAATCCATAACATAGAAGTCATCCCGTATTACAGACTACATAACGAAGGAGTACACATCTCTCATCTAAGATCACGGTCCAGGGGTCGGGAGAGCTCGTCCCGACCCGGACACCTCTCGACCTAGTTCTAGAGTTCCACCTACAAATGAAGACAAGTCTTCTATTTATAGGGGAAGGAACATTACCTGCGTACTTGACAAGTATGCAAGGCAAAAGCCTTGCGTACTTACTAAGTACGCATGGTTTGGTGATGCGTACTTGACAAGCCTTGCGTACTTACTAAGTACGCAGAACCAAAATGGTGTGCATGCTAAGTACTCAGGAACACCCTCCTGCATACTAGCCACGTACACCGATACATAGAATTTAATCTATAGTTACAAAAACATGCTTCTACAGAATTCATAAACGAAAATAGTTTATTAAAATGATCTGTCAAAGTGTGTTGAACACAGTTCTGGGGTTCCACTCCCGCTCATAGACAACTATGAGTAATCATTCAGTCTATATATAACCAAAGACCGTTCCACGGGTCCTGTCCAACATACCGTTCCACGGGCAAGTGAAACACAATAAGATCTTAGAATGCGTTATATATAAACAATGGGTTCAATCGTTTCAAGATACTCAAAATGTTTTCATAAATCAATCATGCCAGACAAGGTCATGAATGGGTTCATGCATCACAGTTTAGGAACTCACCTCAGCAGTATTTCGGCTTATCAATCTGCAATATGGCGAACACTTCGGACAAACATTACATAATTACATAATTCTAGCTTAACGGTATATAACCAAAGCTAAACAGTAGGTCGGAACGTTACCTCGGCACTATCTACAACAGTTTGGAGTCGAAACGCTAGAAACCGGACTTTCGTACGTGAACCGAAGCTTAGGATCAGAACTTCAGAGAGTGTGTGTGTTTTTGAGTAGGTGTGGATGTTGTGAGAATGGCTGAGATCGTGAAGCTATTTATAGGGCCAAATGTGTACCTATAGTGGACCGTTATCATGGGGGATGTCGGTCCGCTATGGCCTTCAACCACAATTTTGCCTTTGGGCCTACGTAACAGACTGTTATAGGTTACTTATCGGACCGTTTAGGACCATCTGTCCATAGCGGACCGCTATGGTCTGGATATCGGTCTGATATAGGGTTTTAGAAAATGCGAGTCAGCTTGACATGTGGTAGATCATCATTACTTACTTCTTGCCCACATAGCGGACCTCTGGGGTCCTGGATAGCATTCCGCCATGCTCTTGATTTTCAAAATTTTCACTTTTAGTCCTTGTTCTTTAAATAATTACATACTAATCCTTCAACTTTGAATTGTGGAAAGCTTGGTCCTTTATTTTCTTAGGGAATTTTCGAGGTGTTACAAATCTCCCATCCTTTAGGAAATTTCGTCCTCAAAATTAAAATGTGAATAAATGAGAGTACTTGACTCTCATTTGTTCCTCTAATTCCCATGTCTTGTCGGCTCCGATCCGACCTTGCCATTGAACCAACACCATTGGTATAACTTTCTTTCTTAATTTCTATTCTTGTGTATCTAGAATCTTGATTGGTTATTCGGTAAAATGAAGTTTGTTATCCACATCTACATCATCCAGTGTAATAGCCTGAGTTAGATCAGCTAAACACATGCGTAAGCAAGATACATTAAATGTATTGTGAATCCCTTGTAAAGTTTCAGGTAGTTTAGGCTACTGCTCCGATCCTTTCAATTATTTTGAAAGGTCCGATATATCTTGGTCCTAACTTTCCATATTTTCTGAACCTTACAACACCTGTCACACCCCAACCGACAGCGAAACACGTCAGGACGGGACATATAGACTGTTCAAAAGCTCATGATCAAACTAAATTACATAGTTTATTAAAATGATTTAAACGTACAAATACATATTAATCAGACAATCAAAAACTAACAACAAAGTCTAGTTTATTTATCACTAGGTCCATACGCTCCTAAGTGTTGAACTTAAACTTCAAACAATTCCACCTGAAACATGTTTAAAATGAGAGGGTAAACTATAAATAGTTGGTGAGCATACATAGGTTTAGATATCTCATGCAGTTTATGGTTTATACAATTCATATGACACATGGTAAATAAGACATTTTATGGAGAATTTATAGTCGAAACTAGGTGTATAATCGAACCTTGTGACCGAGGCATAACACGCAGGTTACCCTAATGTAGAGTCGATAACAATCACCCTACCTGGGTGGGTTTGTCAGACACAATAGATTTATCAATGTTACCGTTGGCTTGTCCTGAGTTAATGATTGTACGAGTGTGTCATGTATATGTAGTTCAACTCATAACATTCAAGCACAAATTACACAAATAGTCATAATGTAGAATTGTATATGTTGTAATTGCAAATTTTTTCATTGAAAGTCATGTTTCACCCCAAAGTATGTAAAAATGAAAAAGGGGCTATGTAAACTCACATTGCAAGTTTAGAGGGTTGAACTTGAACTTGTAGTAACTTGGATTGAATGCCTTAAGGAATGCCTAAGTTAAGTTTGTTATGTTAGAAACATGTTAAGGATAGTCGAGGGGTTGACGGTGTAAATAGTTGAAAGTGGTTTTTGTACACTAGAGTGGTTATCATTCCAGAGTAGTACCTCCAATAGAAAAGTTACCTAGAAAGATTTGCCCAGATCAGAACCCCGTCTTTTCCTAGCCAGAACTTTAATGTTTGTAAGATAACTACATACAGGTTTGAAAGTTTCTCTATTCGCATACTTAACCAAGTTTAGGGTGTGTTTGGTAAGCTTGGAAAGTATAAGGGATATAGTGAAAATATGAGTTTAGTAAAGATACAAATAAATTTAATTGAATATTAAAGGGGTTTAATTTGAAAATAAGGAGTTTTTTGTAAAAAACATAATTTTCAAAATTGAAAGGAACAAGAAAGATCAAAACCAAGTTTTTAAATTGAAGTTTGAACTAGTTCAATTAAAATAGGGCTTTTGATCTTGAATAGGTCTATGATTATAACATAAACGTGTTAGGTATCATAGATCTAGCTAGTTATGAGGAAGTTTTGAAAGGAAAAGTATAAACAAGCAAGAACATAAGAAAAACTTATTAAGTATGGAAGGATTTAAGCTATAATCTTACAAAGGATGAGAAGAACGACCTTTAGTAGCTAGAGAACCTTAGATGATCGTTGAGGTGCAAGAATAAAGGAAGTTTTGAAAGAAAAAGTATAAACAAGCAAGAACATAAGAAAAACTTATTTAGAATGGTAAGATTAGGGACTTATTCGCAAAATTTAATTAAAGATGAGGACTTTAATTTGCAAATTATTTAAGGTAGTTTGTTATATTTAATGAAATTTAATAAAAAATTTGAAAATATCTATACTTAGCAAATACAAATTACAAAAACTAGACATAAATTCTTTCATTATAAATAATTTATAAAGGAATAAATTCTATTTTTATAAAACTATAAATTTTATAAATGGTTTAATTAATGTAATTAATATATACGTTTGCATACATATTTTTTTATAAAATAAATATATTTATATATATGAAAAGATGTAAATGTATGACCTAATATTCATAAGTTCTATTTTTACTTTATTATATCAAGGTATATATGTGTATGTACAAATAATATATCTATACTACCTAATAAATAAAAATAATTTACGGACACTTGGCAGCCTATGAGAGTATCTAGAATTGTGGTTTCCCGCCTAAACCAACTCCTTATTTTTTTACATGCGGATCTTCTTTTGGGTAGGCCTAACAGTCTTAACACAAAATACCTTTTCATTGAAACCCTAATTTTAATCTCCAGCCATTCTTGTCGGCTCCCTCCTTCCCCACCACCACCTTCGATTCTCTCTCTAGCCGGTCAAAAAATTGATCAGTGTTCACCTATAAACCGGTTTCTCGTCGATATTGACTTCCGGATTTCAATCTGGAGGAGTGATTTTCAACAAGTGAGTTTAAAGAACGGATACGCACTATCCATGTTACATTTGTGCTGTTGTTGGATATTACAGCGTTTAACCGGTTGAATCTTCCGATCTCTTCGTCTGGTGGTTATTATAAGGGAATGTGCCGGAGATAATGACCGAGATCGTGATTTAGGTAGTTTGTTATATTTAATGAAATTTAATAAAAAAATTTGAAAATATCTATAATTAGCAAATAGCAATTTGGAAAGTTTTGAAATTGAAAAGTCAAATGAATTCTTCCTTTGTAAAATTTACAAAAACTAGACATAAATTCTTTCATTATAAATAACTAGTTTAGATCTCGTGTCTACACACGAGATGAAAAATATCAATATATAAATTTTTTAAATATTTATGTATATATTTTACAACTTTAAAATATACTACATATACTTAAGATAGTAAACAAATTCAAAATATGTAAAAATTATATATAATTGGGTTTCGAAAATACGTTAACTACTATTTAATTTAATTTGACTTTCATTTACTATTTGATTGGAAATAGAAGTTACATAATTAAATTTCAAAGTTTCTTATAATAAGGGATAATTTAAAATAAATGTTTTTTATTAGTATAATTAGTATTTTTTTCTTTAAATATATATTATTAGTTAAAGATAGAAATGCATTAAATAAGAGAGAGAGGCTGGAAAAAAATAGTGAGGAAGAATATGGAGGCGACACGTGGCATGAAAAAACCTTTATTTATTATATAGTATAGATTTATAAAGAAATAAATTCTATTTTTATAAAACTATAAATTTTATAAATGGTTTAATTAATGTAATTAATATATACATTTGCATATGTAATTTTTATAAAATAAATACATTTATATATATGAAAAGATGTAAATGTATGATCTAATATTCATAAGTTCTATTTTTACTTTATTATATCAAGGTATATATGTGTATGTACACATAATATATATATATATATATGTGTGTGTGTGTGTATTTTTATAATGATCCATACATATGTCATATATATAATATAGAAATAGTATGTTTAATGAAAGGTTAAAATTTTTGGATTGGTACGCGTTTAAATAAATATTAACGTGGCATAATGTTTTGAACAAGTACGATATTTGAAATGTAATGTCGTTTGTATAAAATGAAATAAAATGATGTTGGAAAATCATGAATGTTACAGTATCTCTAAGTTGAAGGAATTTCATCCCGAAATTTAACTACTAAGAACTGCTGGATCAGGAAAAAGATGAGGGTTTACATTTTCAACGAGTTTTGGCTGTCGGTTTGAGGAGTATAATTGATGACAAGATTCAGGTCTGATACTCAAGGTCAGGCGTGAATGATTTTTGTGGGTTAGAATCATGGGAATTAAGGAGAAAACCGTCGAAGAATATTTTGGACTCCAAAGATGAAATGCATCACTCGAAATAAGTACAATGATAATTGATGATCAAAACTTGTTTAAGATGTAATCTAATATGTTCAAGATACGTTACTGAACATGAGATTTCACAGACATTGGTCATGGTCAGAATAACATAAAACTTCTCGTGATACGAACAACGCTACTTCTAACAATATGACAGGAACACTTATATATAGGAAGTACTAGTGACGTATCCACCATGTCCTTATTATATCACATCAGTTACGTTATTATATATCACGATATGTTTCATGTCATAACACACGAAAAAACTTACTATGTTTTCCATGCGCTAATTTTTATAATTACGTGTGCACCCGTAATTACTCGAATCGTCGCATGGTCCATATAGATCCTTCCCTTGTGTGCGGGTCAAGAGAGGATACAAAGTTACTTAGTTCATATCTATTATTTTCACGTATGAGTTGCTAATAACTAAATGTGCCCCCTAGATAGTAAGGTCAATAAGAAAACTAAAGAGTAATAATGTGGCATAACTAAGAGTTCCATAGTTTGCTCGTGTTTGAGCAAGAATACATCAAACCCCGAGTAGTTTTAAAGTTTTGCAGCTTCCTTGTGTTTGAACAAGAATACGTCAAACCCCGAGTAGCTTTGAAGTTTATAGCTTTCAACTTTCGTGGATAAAGTGAATGATCATGCCTTGTGTATAACGTAATCAATCAATTGCAATAATTGTAAACAATCTAGTTCCATGTATAAGGTAAACACTCAAGTTTCATGTATATGATCTAGTGTCATGTACATTGTAAACAAATAGGCTTCATGTATAATGCGAACAATTTTATGTATATTGTAAGCAAATAAGTCTTCATGTATAATGTAAACAACTTAGTATCATGTATTTTGTAAATAAATAAGTTTCATGTATAATGTAAACAATTTAGTATCGTGTATTTTGAAAATAAATAAGTTTCATGTATAATACGAACAATTTAATATCAAGTATTTTGTAAACAAATAAGTTTTCATGTATAATGTAAACAATTTAGTATCATGTATTTTGTAAATAAGTTTTCATGTATAATGTAAACAATTTAGTATCGTGTATTTGGTAACTAAATAAGTTTTCATGTATAATGTAAACAATTTAGTATCATGTATTTTGTAAATAAATAAGTTTCATGTATAATACGAACAATTTAGTATTATGTATTTTGTAAACAAATAAGTTTTCATGTATAATGTAAACATTTTAGTATCGTGTATTTTATAAATAAATAAGTTTCATGTATAATACGAATAAATTTATTATCATATATTTTGTAAATAAATAAGTTTCTTGTATAATGCGAAAAAGTTAGTATCATGTATTTTGTAAACAAATAAGTTTTCATGTATAATGTAAACAATTTAATATCACGTATTTTGTAATTAAATAAGTTTTCATTTATAATATAAGGAATTTAGTATCATGTATTTAGTTTGTATAATGTAAACAATTTAGTTTCATGTATATTGTAAACAACCAAGTTTCATGTATCATGTGATCAATCTAGTATCATGTATATTGCAACAACCACGTTTCATGTATCATGTGATCATTGTAGTGTCATGTATATTGTAACAACCAGGTTTCATGCATCATGTAATCAATATAGTATCATGTATATTGCAACAAACAAGTTTCATGTATCATGTGATCAATATAGTATCATGTATATTGTGACTGTTCATTTGTAAGTTATTGAATCTCATGAGTAACGTAAACTATAGAATTTTGTAGATGGTCGAGTGTTGCGGACAAGCGTGTTGCTTGACGTTTATGTATAATGCGGGTAGTTGGGTTTTACATTATCAATCTTGTTGAGGTTTATATGGATGGTTAATGCCTACGCGAAAAAGAATCATCTCTTTGAAGTGCCTACTATGCTCATACATTTCCGAAGGTGCAAGATAACGAGAAAGTTTTGTAGATATTTAGAGTGATGTGCTTACGAATAACTGATTTGTGCTCTGTGTTTGTAAATAAACAAGTAGTTGTAATTTATTATTGTTTGTAAATTAATAAAATAGTGAAAATAATAAGTTGGATAACTAGATAAATGGATGAATAAATAAAACAAAACCTTTTGTTTAATTTTAATTCTTATAAAGAGAATGTTTCAAAGGAAAATAACGGTTATATTATTTAATAATTAGGTCAAGGTTTAATAATAATTAATTTGACGAAATAAAAGTCATAATTAATTAAGATAATGTATTATAAAACAAGTTGTATTAAGTTTTCTTACAAGGTGAAAAGGTTTATAGAAAGTTTATTTTTTAGATAATATCTATAAACTAAAGGTTTGACAAAATCTTTGTTTGAACAAAATAACGATGTTGTTTAAATCCGGTAATAAAATGATTAGTTTACAAAGAAGACTTATCTATGTGTACTAGATTACAATAAACAAAATGATGGTGTTAAGATTGTACTCATTTGGTATCATAACCAAATAGGTACGTTGACAAATCAAAGTAATTCAAATTCTTATACTTTCAAGAAGATATGCTTTAGCCTATAGGTGAACACTTAATTCGAGAATTCCCAAGAAAACATACGGATCATTCGGTTGATTTGGATTTATATAAAACGCTTTCCTAGACAGAAGATGTCACACCCCCAAATTTATTCACTTAATAAATAAATAAATAAATTAGGGTTGCAACGATTGGTAACATTTCACAACAGCGAAAGCTAAAATAAAGAATTCTAAGGTGTCGAACACCATTACAGGAACTAAATGAATACATAGACCTAAATACATAACAAGTCTAAATGGATTTGGTGTTAAACGACCATGTGTCTTCGTTTTCTAAGGTCTTAATCCAAATGCTTAACCTATTCCAACCGTGTTGTAGCTATGTATATTACCTGAAAAACATGCTAAAAAATGTCAACGAAATGTTGGTGAGTTCACAGATTTTAAATGAATACAATTGGCAAAACCATTTGTTTGAAATCATTTGACAACACTGTTTGTACGGGTACTATTGGCAAAATCCTTTGCTCGAAATTTACCGGTGAAACCATTAGTACGTATACCATTGGCAAAACCTTTCTCGAAATTGTCTTGCAAAACCCTTTGCTCGAAATTTACTTTATGCATATGATAAACAAAACAAGTTAGCGGTTGATTCATCGATATCTAGCTAGCACAAATGAATTATTTGATGCACAAGCCTATAACCAAACCTTTAACGAATTCTCGATTTTTACCCCAGCCCATTGTCCCTTTAAACAATGAGAAACAAAAAGACCTAATACGCAATCATTTGACCCTGCTGGTCCTGGTAAGCGCGACTAACCATGATTGGGGGTGTCAACCCGAATAGTACTATTCATATAGATCTACGGCTAAGTCCATAGCTAATGGTTATAGTTCGAAATACCGAGGACTTTTATGTGTTAACTCATGCACACAAGTGAATCAGATGCTTGTTTCTCGTTTTCTAGTTATCATACCATTTGAATTTAACATGTTTTTCCCCCAAGTATAGAAAACAGCAAAAAGGGGCCGTGAAACTCACCTGGTAATTGTGCGGTAAAAATCGTATTCCTTGAATAAGTGACAATGCGGGGTATGTCTCCTACTTGAGTCCCACGATACACTTAGGCACTATAAGATTTATGGGCTACCCTATGTTCCAAATAAATGAATCAATATGCTGATCAATGCCTAAGTATAATTATGTCCTAATTCTATATGCGCTTTGACTAGTTACATGTCGTCGTCACGTCTCTCAAGTTCTAGTTATTAATGCTCGTGAGAAAAATTTACATTTAGTGACAAATTGGATAAGTTCGATTTATTGCAAATAATAGTGGGTTTGTGTGTAGAAAATACTCCCCATTTCCTTTAAAATATAGTACGTGTATGTATTTATATTTTGTTAGAAGGATAACCAAGTATAAAATGTTTAAATTTACTTCCGAATGTCAATTATGTGCGTTAGTTATAAAATACTTATTTTAAATGTATCCAATGATTCGTATAATTGGCCGTATTCAAAATATTCATATATTGATAAAAGGAGAAATGATGCCGTAATTAGCAATATAATGGTACGGGCGGTATTGTATGATGAAAACGTAAAGTATTATTGTTAATACAAATAATATTGTTAATCATCATATATTTTAATATTTCCAACCAAAATAATAATATTAGGTTACTAATACTCACGATAACATTTTAATATTATAAGATAACATATATTTATTGAATTTATCGCTTGATATTTCTATTAAAAAGTTTATATTAAGACTAAATGTGTATGTATATATATAATAAGTTTTGCAAACTCGTTGCGAGAAATATATACATCTACATGTTTTATATCGAGACGTAATCGTTGTCTAGTGCAAACAAAGTTGTGTAACTATATGTAAAACGACTATGTGTATATATGGAGATATATACATATATTTTATAAGAAAATACGAGTGTTGGCCATTGTAATTATACGAGTATATTTCATTGTAAAGTCCGTTATTAGTATTGTATGAAATTTGTTTCGAAAATATTAATTTGTTCCAAGAATCAACGTATTTTGATGCGTAGACCGAGTTCTAACTTAAGTTAACGGGGATATGTATTATCATTAATAGTCACGGTTCGGATGCCAAATATATAATTATGCATATTTCCAAAGCTTCATATAACACGTATTAACATTATCGGGTTGGTGGTCTAAATAATTATGCACGTTTTTATTAGCCTGAGTCTCGATAAATGTATTTTTAATTTCTTTTTCGTACTAACGCCTCATTAATCACTTCCGTTTCATTTTTATCCCACACGCGTATATTTTAGTATTTTACATGATGCATAAAAATTTATATAATTAAAATTTTTAGCACGCGTTTATACCTTCCACATTTTCCGTTCGCAAAACGACACGTTCTAAATCTCACGATTTACGGGTTTAATCATGACCGACCGTCGTTGACCCAAGTTTGACTGAGTTTGACTTGTTTGACAAGGGTTGACCAGGTTTGACCGAGACCCGTGACGTCATTTTCTGTTCAAAAACGCATATTAACACCCGGGAACAAAACCCGACCACCAAATCACTAGTTTTATCACATAAATAAACAGATCTGGAGGTCTCAAGAGTTTAATCAACAATAAAAGGTTTCGGGTTTGAGTTTTCAGAGCGTCGGATAAACGAAAGGGACGAACGAGAAACGAACCCACACCTTAACTTAGCCACTTGTATGACGAGATTCTAGTCCAACGGGTCAAGATCCGGAAATACGGACCCAGTCGGAATCTTAGTCGACTTCGCCTGATAAACGGTTCTCGCCGGAACATTTGTTACACAGTCGGACTTGCCGGAAAATGCTTCTAAACGTTGATATAATGCCAAACATAAATTTAACGTTAGAAGTGAGTAGATCTGAACTTTAATGGAAGCAAAACGAGAGAGGAACTCACCTAGAACCGTCTGACCTCGTCGAAACCCTGGCGCCACTACTTGAGTTCGCCGGAATGGCGTTTTCAGTTGGTAACAAAGAAAAGGGGAAGGAGGAAGTCGGAACCCTACCAGATCCGTCGTCGTTCGCCGTCGGGTGGAGGTGGGACACCACCATTTCTGTCAATGCGGCTAGAAGCCATACATGCTGCCGCCGCTTGCCATCGCCTGAGGTGGTCCCTGCCACCATTGCCATCGCAGGCCCGTCGTGGGACGGCCGGAGTCCACCGGAGAAGAGGCTGGCCACCTCTTTCTCTCATATACCATTTCCCTTTCTCTCTCTAAGTGTGCTAGGGTTTGGGGAAAAAATGAGAGGAAAGAAGAAGATAAGGTATTTTTATAGTCCGGGTTTTCTAAAGGGTTTACTCCGCGTAACGAACCCGTCTCGTCATGTTCTTGCGTTAATTAATTCCTTGTTTTTTATATTTTAAAATTCTTAGAATTTTGAAACGTCATTAATAATATTATTTACGTATTTTAAGCCATGAGATTTACATTTCAGTTGATGTATGAACCGGTACGCGTTGGTTCCGCGTTTTCACGGATTCGTTCTTTTTAAATGTTTCTCGCTCCGAGTTTAAAGTTTATTATTTTACTAATAATATTAAAACGATTGTTTATCATATTCATCGTATCAAATACGTATTGGTCACAACCGCACCGATATCATTAATCTTACGAGTATCTTGTTAGGACATGTTTTGTAACTGTTGATAAAATTCTATGTAAGTTCTGCTAGAGGCGAACTTAATAAGTTCGCCTAGCCTATCAGAGGCAAACTTAATAAGTTCGCCTGGTTTATCAGAGGAGAACTTAATAAGTTCGCTTAGTCTATCAGAGGAGAATTTAATAAGTTCGCTTAGTCTATCTGAGGCGAACTTAATAAGTTCGCTTAGCCTATTAGAGGCGAACTTGTTAAGTTCGCCTGGTGCAGAACAGTTGCTTATATATAGAGTTTCAGAGTCTGTGAAACTAAGAGGTTCGACGATATCAGAGTAGACGAGAGAGAAATCTTGTAACCTGATATCTTGGTGGAAATACAAAGAGTTTATTTACACCATTGTTGTTGATTGAGTTACACGAGCACGTTGATCATGGATTCCGCACGTTATCACCGTGTCGTACCGCGAGTCTAGAGATTCGTCACGCACCGAATTAGGGACCTACAAGTGGTATCAGATCTATTGCTCTTGATTAGCAAAAGATTCATGGTGTTTTCGTGTCCAATCAACATCAAAGTTCAGAGATTTTGAAGATTTTTGATGAATTCGTGTTCTTGATAAAAATGGAAGAATTTTGACAAATTTGGATTGATTTTGAATTGTTTTGATGAAATTGATCCGATAGAAGTGTTCCAAATCAGTTTCTACACATTCCTACGGTTCAATTTTATCAAATTCCATCAATTAAGCAAGAAATAATGAATTTCGGAAGTTTTGGTTCGCGAATATGGTTCTGAGCTGTTCTTGAGTTGATTCTGTTGGAGCAAGCGAACTTGCTGAAATCTGTGCAGGCGAACTTAGCTTCAAGCGAACTTGTCAAGTTCGCTTCTCACAGGATTAAGCGAACTTAGCAGCAAGCGAACTTGTTTTAGGCGAACTTAATCAGATTTCAAGTTTCCGGTTCAAGCGAACTTATTAAGTTCGCTTCTCATTAAGTTCGCTTGGGTGTCTCAGTCAGGCGAACTTATTAAATTCGCTTGTACAGTATCAGGGGAACTTATCTGGTTGCTAGTGTTCATAAAAAAAAATAAATAAAAAATAAAAAAAAAATAAAAAAAGTATTTTGACGAGAAATTTTTTCCGGATATTTTCGCAAAAATTTCAAAATGTCAATTTCATGTGATGATATTGAGATTGGAACTATGCCACCGAGACTTTTATGCATATCAGATTTTCATAGCTGGAAAGTCCGGTTCAAACAGTTCGTATCAGAAACTAATGAAAACTTTTGGACATCCATATTTGAAGGATATGTGCATCCTACTTATGAGTTCATGGGATATTATGATGTTCCTAAACCAGTGACAGCTCTTACTAAAGTAAAAAAGCAGAAGTTTGATCAAGAGATGAAGACGCGTGAAACTTTAACGATGTCTTTACCTAAAGAAATCATTCATAGTCTCGGGAAGTGTACAACTTCAAGAGATCTATGGGAAGCATTGACGAAAAAGGGTGAAGAAACTTCTCAAGCGTTTGTGGTCTTGATCAAAGAAGTATTGGAGAAGCAGGGTGATTCTCAAAGTGATTCTTCTGCAGATTTAACTGATAGTGAGAGTATTCGTTCTGGTGAAAGTACTCAGTCTACTGAGACTGATGTGATGAGTGAAGAAAGTTTTCAGACAGTTGAAGATGATCTGAGTGAATTAGAAACTGATGCAAAGCCTGTCATTGTTGATCAAAATAGTGAAGCTGATGATAACGTATTCATGGCTCCTGGTGCATCTTCTTCAGAAGTAAAACCTGAGGTATTTTCTAACTCTGAAATGTTTTGTTCTAACTGTATTTCAGTTAAGGATAAAATGATGAGGGTTATGGATGACAACGTAAACCTCATTTGTAATATGAAATCGATGCACACGGTGAATCAGAAATTAAAAGATAATGAGAATGTGTGTATTGAAAGAATAGAATCACTGAAGAGGGGTATAAATTCTCTGACTTTGAAGATCAAAGAGCAGGCATATCACCTGGATATGTCCTTTGCAGAAAGTGAGAAAAGAAATAATGATCTTACTGAGAAATATAAGGAACTAGCTGAATCTAAAGCAGAGGTGATTAGATTACATAGAAAATTAGAAAGCTTTGCAAATTCATCATTCTTATTAGAACATTATCATAATAATACTGAAGAGGGGAAGGGAACTAGTGGTATTGGCTATGTTCCTCCACCATTCAACGAAAATTATTCTGTTACACCTGAGATTATAAATGATGAGGATTTAGATCCTAAGACTGTGTTGAAGGTGAATCCAGTCACAGGTGAAGATATGGTGTATTCTGATGAGAGTGATGATGAATATTTTGATGAAGCTAAGGTAGAAGGGATACCGAAAGCTGTTAAGAAAGAAGACTCAAAGGTTGATTCTAACTCATCTGGAAATTCTACATTTGGAAGTTCTTCAAATTCAAGGAGAGTTCCATATGTCAGAGATTATACAGACAGGCGTACATGTTTTCATTGTAATGAGATGGGACACATTGTGGTGAACTGTCCTTACAAAAATAAAGGAAAGAAGCATGTAGTTCCTGAGAAGGTGAAGACTGAATCAAGACCTATTGAGAAAAAGTTTGTTCCGTCTCAAATTCCAAAAGAAGTTCATGTAGGAGAATCTTCTTCAAATGCATCTAATCGTGTGAAGATTCCTTATATGAGAGATTATCGTGAGACGAGATCTTGCTTTTCTTGTGGTATTGTTGGTCATATTCGGATTGCTTGTCCTCACAAAGCCAAAGGTAACCGACATGTTACTCCAGAAAAGGTAAGAACTCCTCGTAAGCCTTATGTTAACCCAAATGTGGTTAAACCTCGTGATACACCAAAGGGTAATTCAAAATCTGAGGTTAGGCTTTCTAGACCTCAAAGACGGAGGAGAAACAGAAGATTGAGAAAACTTTTAGAACAACAAGAGTTTTCACAGTCTAAACATTTTTCAAATGAACATGATTGTTCAAACACTTCAAATTTTAAGCAAAAAGAACTTAATGAAAAGAAGTATGTTTGGATATCTAAACTTTCTGTTTCGGACTCGTCGGAGCAATCACCGAAAATTGATGAGAGATTTGATTGTGAATGGAGTGAGGTTTATTATTTTGATACAGATGGGCGACCCATGACTACCATGGCTTGGGTCCCAATTTCAAATTAATGTTTCTGTTAGATGTGCAGGATTAACCAAGAGGGACTATTAATACCATTTTGGTTGTTGATAGTGGTGGTTCTAAGCACATGACAGGGAATGACATCTGCATGAGTAACGAGTTGTTGATAACTGAGTAATCTATTTGATTCAACGACTTGATGCTCAAGGGGGAGAATATGTCACACACAATGTTTTGGAAACAGTTTTACAAAGTCCAAAAGATAACCTGAAACTTAGAATGACGATGGTGAGCATAAAATCGTTGATGCAACCATCTGACTAGTTGGGGGAAAGTCTACAGGACAGGGGGAGTATAGAACTGTGTTGATGACAAAAGGCAAAGGCATTCAATTACATTACATTGGTTTGAGTTTTTAATTGATTGAATTGCTTAATCTTGAGTAACCAAGTAAAAGGTTTTTCATAAAATGTTTTCATGGAAGGTTTATTTTTGTTTGTTTTAGTTTCTTTGAAAAAGATTTTGAAAAAGCCAAACAAATTGAAAAAGATAAACTCGACATTACTTGAAGTTAAAGAAGAGATGATAGTACATCAGTAGATGTTCTTTCACACATGACCGTAGATGTTCTTTCACACATGACCTTAGATTGACTGGTTGGTGCTTTATGTTAATATATCTGAATTTTATGTTTTGATCTAAACTTCAGAGACTGTACAAATAGGAAATGATAGTGTTGGGTATGCATATAATTTGAATTGTCAGTAGACTAAAAGCGTCACTGAACCATTAGTAGTGTGAAAACATAATTGCATATGTTACAACTGTGATTTTAACCCATTTTATGCCTGGGTGTGTGAGTAAAAGATCACTATCAGATAAAGAATATTAGATTTTAATAAAGATTTTCCTATGAGATCAGTTTCGGGTTATGTCCTTAGCACTATTCATTCGATTTGCTTCAGTGCCCATGTCCCGAAAAGCATGCAATTTGAAGTATAATCAAGATATGTACTTGACAACATCTGTCAAACATATAATAGCCCTTGGATCATATTGATACATCATCTTTACTGATTCCATTGAATTCATAATCCAGATAACAGTTGGAACCACGTACCTGAATCTTATGATTCCACATATATAAGCCAAAATATTGAATCATTCGATTCTGAATCTCATTGATTCCGATACAATCCAATTTGGATTTTTCTATTCATGTGCTAAGTGATGTCTCCTCATTCTGGAAATTCGGATAATCTTTAGTAAAATCTCATATGTCTTGAAGATAGTGCATTTACTTTCTGTTGGCATACTAGTGGGGTACACGTTGTATTTCATACTTAAATGGTATCTTAACTCACAAGAAAGTGGGAATGAGATGCTTTAGTTTCAAATCTTATAATATTGACAATTTGAATTTGTGTGTCATAGCCTGATCCTATTTTCTTTGAATGTTTATCGCGTATCATAACATGCAATATGAAAGTCTTGAAAAGATAGAGTGTGATAATCTTGAAAGATATTGGCTTTATTGGTCAAGGCTTGAAAGAATGACATAGGATACCATTTGATATTATATGGATTTTATATCCAAGATGTGTGATTTATATATCATATACACTGATATGATCTTCTTACTCGTGATGTTTGACCAAAAAGAAGTGATTTTGTATTTTACATTTCAGTTTATATAGAGAAAAACCAAAAAGATTTTGTGTTTCTTATGTTTCTTATGTTTGAAAAACCAAAAAGATTTTATTTTTCCAGCTTCCATGAAAATCTTAATTGTTGGTTATTTTTGGTTGTTCTCCTTTACAAAAACTGAATTTTGCAGACAGAAGTTGACAAGGGGTCCTTCTCCCAAGTTTTCTTCTAGAAATAAAGAGAGTGTGTGCAGATGAACAAGACGAAGACTACAATGTGTTTGATGATATATGAAGACGGATGACAATCTTCTGAAGCTGTTGTCAAGGGGGAGTCTGTTGGAGCATATTCTGGTGACAACGAGCTTGAAGATATTATGTCTTAGTCTTAGAGTCTTTGACTTGTAATTGATAGAATTGTTAGCAACAGTTAAAGGGGAGTCTGTTAGGACATGTTTTGTAACTGTTGATAAAATTCTATGTAAGTTCTGCTAGAGGCGAACTTAATAAGTTCGCCTAGCCTATCAGAGGCTAACTTAATAAGTTCGCCTGGTTTATTAGAGGCGAACTTAATAAGTTCGCTTAGTCTATCAGAGGCGAACTTAATAAGTTCGCTTAGTCTATCTGAGGCGAACTTAATAAGTTCGCTTAGCCTATCTGAGGCGAACTTGTTAAGTTCGCCTGGTGCAGATCAGTTGCTTATATATAGAGTTTCAGAGTCTGTGAAACTAAGAGGTGAGACGATATCAGAGTAGACGAGAGAGAAATCTTGTAACCTGATATCTTGGTGGAAATACTAAGAGTTTATTTACACCATTGTTCTTGATTGAGTTACACGAGCACGTTGATCATGGATTCCGCACGTTATCACCGTGTCGTACCGCGAGTCTAGAGATCCGTCACGCACCGAATTAGGGACCTACATATCTAACACAATTTAACGTTTTAAAATGTTGAACCGCATACATACTTCTATCGTTTCATAAGTTCTTTGAATAGCGTAACAAGTTGTTAGACGGAAAGGAGTGACTAGTTTGATATTTGGTTACGTAATTGGGCATCTAATGGGCTTGGATCACTATTGGGTCTAGATGGGTTTAGCCCAACAATTAGGTTTTAGAATTTTTGCAGGTGTCACATTCTCCCCTTTTTAAAGAAATTTCGTCCTCGAAATTGGTTATCCTTGATTGGATTAGGATTTCGTATCCTTACACCATTTTCGAATTCTTAGGGAGAATGTTGACTAATTCCAGATAGTAGTTGGTATATGAAGATAAAGTGAATATCTCGTCATTTAATGATATTGGATGTGTAAGGATTTGAGGTATCATCGTATCATGTAACGGTGCAACAGTATCATTGAACATTTATTATATCACGAGTGGATTTAGGAAAACTCTTTTGACCATGTCGTTACGTGTACGACGTTGACTATGTCACGGTGTGATACAGTCATCACTAGAGTCCCATAAACAAATGGGATCACAGTCAGTGAGTTCACATTCATGTGATGAGTAAATCATTAAGAGAATTCGTCTAGTCGATGTGAATTATAATAATGACTCTTCACAAACCGAGTGAACAATTCACATACCAAGGTAATTACCTAAGGACTAGATGTTGAAAGATTTCCTTATGTGATCATTATCATGAGAGTGGAACTACAAGAGAATTATCATTTGTAATGAAAGATAAATGTGCATTCATGCACATGAACTCTGGAGGTATATAGGCACATACTCTTTATTCGTACCCGATTTTCTATCATGAAAGCTGAATCATGATAGAATCTAAAGGAAACTTATCGACAGTTCAGTGAAGCTATGTCATAGTTTGATGAGATGTTCAGGTCTTAGTTCAAAATCAGGCACCTGATAGTTTCATGCAGCAAGTCAATGCCTTGATGCATTCAAATCTTTCTAGAACAAAAGATTCTAACTGATATTTCATCTGTCTAATCAGTGTGCAGGTTAAACGAATTCGATTGAGTTCCAGGATATAATATCTACGTGTCCACTTGCCCATAGAAGAAAATGAACTGAACTGGTTTGGAGGAATGTTAATAGTTGTCTAGGTAGTAAATTTGGCAGCTATGATATGGAGTAAGATTTTGATGGGTACTTGATCCTATGTGATTGATTCTGGTGTTATCCAATTGTATTACTAGTAACACCATCACATGTGTCATTCTTAACCTGGTTTAAATAGAGATCTTAACAAAATAGGTGTCGAGCAATAAGCTCGAAGCAATAAAAATTTCCTAGTAACATTGAATCACCCGGATTTTTTTTATTATTTTTTGTAATCGTCAAGATTTCTATGATTCATCTAAAGATGGAGGTGAAATCGATGATGAAAGAGAATGTCAAAGTATTTAGGAATAGACTAGTTGATTTGGCTCAACAAATACTAAAGATAAATGAATTTTCACGGGGTGCAAATAAAAGCGTTTGAGAATAGTTTAGCTTTCTTAAAAAAAATCACAGTTCGTCGAGATGAGGAAATAAACAACGGGACCGCGGAAATAGTCTTATAGGAACAATGTCCCCCGAAATTGATTATGGGTTTGCCAACCCATTAAGTTGGTAGACTGTGATGTGATAACATTCTCAATTTAGTATGGGGCTTGAGACCCTTAAATTAGATGTCAGGAAGTAGATGAAAAGCACGCATAACTTTAGGAACTAGTCGAATGTGAGGGCGTCATGTCCTTAGATTCGTTAAGAATAACGCGTAGGCATTCCAAAAGGTATTGGAGATGAGTGAATACGGAAATTTGAGAAGGCGAAAGAAATGTATAATTGTAAACCTCCAAAAGAGCAAGGTCAGATAAGATTCATCCTTTGTTCACTTTCCTGGTAGCATACAGCTTAGAACGGTTAACAATCGTAGAACTTTGCACTAAATTCTTAAAGTTGCATTCTATGATAATAGGACGCATCTTTCAAATGATAAAGGTCTAAACTTTCAACTTGGTCCTTAATTTCCCACTAAAGTTAGTTAGAAAGGATCAGGAGTTTTCAGAACTTGTCAACAACTGATATTACAGTATGTCTGCAACTTCCCCGACATTCGGATGGTATTATCGTGACTTACCATTACGTATTTCACTCATATCGTTATAGCCTTAAAGTTCTCAGCACAAGGGCTTAAGCCATAAAATTGAGGTACTGAGTGTTAAGTGTTAGAGATTTGTATTTTCTCTGAGCACGTTTAAGAGTTTGTATATCAACCTCATGCTTTGATAGATAAGTAAAGAAATAGAAAAAAAGGAAATCTATAGCTGAATCTCAAAAATTGAAGTAGTACTTTACAGAGGATTTTCAGATTCGTTTCAAATACCGAGGTCAAATCAACGAAGACTAGACATTTTCAGTGTTTTGGTCAAAACTGTCATGTCAATAATGTCTCAATAAGAGTTTTAGATCTATTAGAATTTGAAGATGAAGGAGATGATGTACATTTCCAATAGCCCATAGCATCACCCAATTCCCTTTTGGATCAACTCTTTGGTTATTGTAATTTGATCATTAATCGAGTGACTGGAATTGAGATTAGGAATACATATTAATCATGCATATTAGCTCGGACAGTAAGACCCTCCAGAGTTCTCATGCACTGCAAATTATGATTGCGTGTACACCCATAATGATAATTTACTTTGCATGGTCCCTGTAGTGTTTCTCCTATCACAAGCACTCAGTTAAAAGGGATCTGAAATGTTCATTAGATCGTGTCGACGTGTCACACTCTTGCGTAAGAGTGTGTATGTTCTATCGGATTACTCTTAGTCATGCGTACCAATACCCATGAATTTTCCGACTAAGGCTGTTGCTGGATGAGGTTAATGGTAGAGAGACACAACTAGTGTCTTCTAATAACAGGACGTAAGCGACAGAAGTCAGGTACTATGTTAGGGCAGAGATTCTCAAATCCATGTCGAGCAAATCAGGCTCCAGTTTGTTGTACATATGGATCAACATGATCCCGATGAGTCTCCTGACCCATGGAGTTCTCTCCTGTTTAGTCATGCTTATCAACCTCGGGTACCCTTCTGATTAGGCAGTCCCGTCTGCCATATCTCATGGTGAAGGTTTTTGTCATCTAATCCAGCAAATCGTGAAAGAGAGTATATATACCACAACAAATGAAGACAACATATGTTGGAAAAGAAAACAGATTCCACAGCTGGAGTAGATGTAGGTGTGGCGTAGGTACAAGTACAAGTTCAGGTACGGGTTCAGCCTGTTGCGATACCAAGATCGATAACTGGCGACTACTACCGGTGTCGCCCAAGCTCAGCTCGTAACTCGATCTTCTAAGGCTACAGTGTGCTGAGTGCCGGTCATCCTTGACAAGTAATCCGACAGTATTACTCTGTTAGGTCGTATTATACGTGTTTATTGTTTTCACATCGTTATACATATTAGATACTAGTTACGTATGCCACGTATTTGTATTTAGTATTAGTATAGCTAATGACACAAAAGTGTAAAAACATACCCCAATGATCAACTTAAGTCGTTCGACAACGGTTGGAATTTCTATAGTAAGGTTTTGGGTGTTCTTAGAGAGATGTCCGTCTTAGAAATCTTGGTCCCTAAATGAGTCTGGTTAGAGCCTAGGTGACACTAAACAAACCTAATTTGCTAAAACCATTGGCTCTGATACCAATCTTTCACACCCCCAAATTTATTCACTTAATAAATAAATAAATTAGGGTTGTAATGATTGGTAACATTTCACAACAGCGGAAGCTAAAATAAAGAATTCTAAGGTCTCGAACACCATTACAGGAACTAAATGAATACATACAAGTCTAAATGGATTTGGTGTTAAACGACCATGCGTCTTCGTTTTCTAAGGTCTTAATCCAAATGTTTAACCTATTCCAACCGTGTCATAGCTATGTATATTACGTGAAAAACATGCTAACAAAATGTCAATGCAATGTTGGTGAGTTCACAGGTTTTAAATGAATACAATTGGCAAAACCATTTGTATGAAATCGTTTGACAACACTGTTTGTACGGGTACTATTGGCAAAATCCCTTGCTCAAAATTTACCGGTGAAACCATTAGTACGTATACCATTGGCAAATTCCCTTTCTCGAAATTGTCTGGCAAAACCCTTTGCTCGAAATTTACTTTATGCATATGATAAACCAAACAAGTTAGCGGTTGATTCATCCATATCTAGCTAGCACAAACGAATTATGTGATGCATAAGCCTATAACCAAACCTTTAACGAATTCTCGATTTTTGCCCCAGCCCATTGTCCCTTTAAACAATAAGAAACAACAAGACCTAATATGCAATCATTTGACCCTGCTTGTCCTGGTTAGCGCGACTAACCATGATTGGGGGTGTCAACCTGAATAGTACTATTCATATAGATCTACGGCTAAGTCCATAGCTAATAGTTATAGTTCGAAATACCGAGGACTTTTATGTGTTAACTCATGCACACAAGTGAATCAGATGCTTGTTTCTCGTTTGCTAGTTATCATACCATTTTAATTTAACATGTTTTTCCCCCAAGTATAGAAAACAGCAAAAAGGGGCCGTGAAACTCACCTGGTAATTGTGCGGTAAAAATCGTATTCCTCGAATAAGTGACAATGCGGGGTATGTCTCCTACTTGAGTCCCACGATACACGTAGGCACTATAAGATTTATGGGCTACCCTATGTTCCATATAAATGAGTCAATATGCTGATCAATGCCTAAGTATAATTATGTCCTAATTCTATATGCGCTTTGACTAGTTACATGTCGTCGTCACGTCTCTCAAGTTCTAGTTATTAATGCTCGTGAGAAAAATTTACATTTAGTGACAAATTGGATAAGTTCGATTTATTGCAAATAATAGTGGGTTTGTGTGTAGAAAATACTCCCCATTTCCTTTAAAATATAGTACGTGTATGTATTTATATTTTGTTAGAAGGATAACCAAGTATAAAATGTTTAAATTTACTTCCGAATGTCAATTATGTGCGTTAGTTATAAAATACTTATTTTAAATGTATCCAATGATTCGTATAATTGGCCGTATTCAAAATATTCATATATTGATAAAAGGAGAAATGATGCCGTAATTAGCAATATAATGGTACGGGCGGTATTGTATGATGAAAACGTAAAGTTTTATTGTTAATACAAATAATATTGTTAATCATCATATATTTTAATATTTCCAACCAAAATAATAATATTAGGTTACTAATACTCACGATAACATTTTAATATTATAAGATAACATATATTTATTGAATTTATCGCTTGATATTTCTATTAAAAAGTTTATATTAAGACTAAATGTGTATGTATATATATAATAAGTTTTGCAAACTCGTTGCGAGAAATATATACATCTACATGTTTTATATCGAGACGTAATCGTTGTCTAGTGCAAACAAAGTTGTGTAACTATATGTAAAACGACTATGTGTATATATGGAGATATATACATATATTTTATAAGAAAATACGAGTGTTGGCCATTGTAATTATACGACTATGTCATTGTAAAGTCCGTTATTAGTATTGTATGAAATTTATTTCGAAAATATTAAGTTGTTCCAAGAATCAACGTATTTGATGCGTAGACCGAGTTCTAACTTAAGTTAGCGGGGATATGTATTATCATTAATAGTCATGGTTCGTATGCCAAATATATAATTATGCATATTCCCAAAGCTTCATATGACACGTATTAACATTATCGGGTTGGTGGTCTAAATAATTATGCACGTTTTTATTAGCCTGAGTCTCGGTAAATGTATTTTTAATTTCTTGTTCGTACTAACGCCTCATTAATCACTTCCGTTTCATTTTTATCCCACACGCGTATATTTTAGTATTTTACATGATGCATAATAATTTATATAATTAAACTTTTTAGCGCGCGTTTATACCTTCCATATTTTCCGTTCGCAAAACGACACGTTCTAAATCTCACGATTTACGGGTTTGATCATGACCGACCGTCGTTGACCCAAGTTTGACTGAGTTTGACTCGTTTGACAAGGGTTGACCAGGTTTGACCGAGACCCGTGGCGTCATTTCCTGTTCAAAAACGCATATTAACACCCGGGAACAAAACCCGACCACCAAATCACTAGTTTTATCACATAAATAAACAGATCTGGAGGTCTCAAGAGTTTAATCAACAATAAACGGTTTCGGGTTCGATTTATACCTCAGATCGTCGGATAAACAAAAGGGACGAACGAGAAACGAACCCACACCTTAACTTAGCCACTTGTATGACGAGATTCTAGTCCAACGGGTCAAGATCCGGAAATACGGACCCAGTCGGAATCCTAGTCGACTTCGCCGGAAAAACGGTTCTCGCCGGAACATTTGTTCCACAGTCGGACTTGGAGGAAAATGCTTCTAAACGCTAATATAATGTCAAATATAAATTTAACGTTAGAAGTAAGTAGATCTGAACTTGAATGGAAGGAAAACGAGAGAGGAACTCACCTAGAACCGTCTGACCTCGTCGGAACCCTAGCGCCACCACCGGAGTTCGCCGGAATGGCGTTTTCAGTTGGTAACAAAGAAAAGGGGAAGGAGGAAGTCGGAACCCTACCAGATCCGTCGTCGTTCGCCGTCGGGTGGAGGTGGGACACCACCATTTCCGTCGATGCGGCTAGAAGCCATACATGCCGCCGCCGCTTGCCATCGCATGAGGTGGTCCCTGCCACCATTGCCCTCGCAGGCCCGTCGTGGGACGACCGGAGTTCGCCGGAGAAGAGGCTGGCCACCTCTTTCTCTCTCATACCCTCTCCCTTTATTTCTCTAAGTGTGCTAGGGTTTGGGAAAAAAACGAGAGGAAAGAAGAAGATAAGGTATTTTTATAGTCCAGGTTTTCTAAAGGGTTTACTCCGCGTAACGAACCCGTCTCGTCATGTTCTTGCGTTAATTAATTCCTCGTTTTTTTTTTTTTTTAAATTCTTAGAATTTTGAAACGTCATTAATAATATTATTTACGTATTTTAAGCCATGAGATTTACATTTCAGTTGATGTATGAACCGGTACGCGTTGGTTCCGCGTTTTCACGCCTTCGTTCTTTTTAAACGTTTCTCGCTCCGAGTTTAAAGTTTATTATTTTACTAATAATATTAAAACGATTGTTTATCATATTCATCGTATCAAATACGTATTAGTCACAACCGCACCGATATCATTAATCTTACGAGTATCTAACACATTTTAACGTTTTAAAATGTTGAACCGCGTACATACTTCTATCGTTTCGTAAGTTCTTTGAATAGCGTAACAAGTTGTTAGACAGAAACGAGTGACTAGTTTGATATTTGGTTATGTAATTGGGAAACTAATGGGATTGGATCACTATTGGGCCTAGTTGGGTTTAGCGCAACAACTAGGTTTTGGAATTTTTGCAGGTGTCACAGAAGACCTAGAGTACAAGCATTCACCCTTCCGGATTGCTCATGTTCTTTACTAATTTTCAGAACTCAAAACTTTAATAGGATTTTTTTTATTTTTTTATTATTTTTTTAAATTAATAGGCTTTAGGCCTAAGAGTTTAAACTTTGTTCACAAATTATGATGGTGACATAATTCTCAAAAGAGTGAAGGTGTATAAAGACTTAGATATGAATAAGCGTGTGGTAAAACTTAGGATAACATTAAGTGGGATCAAATAGGTAGCATGTAATCAAACAATGTGATAAAGAAAGTATTACATAGATAGCAATGTTTATAAGCATGTGAGTTATCAAGTAGTGTAGCACATAAACTATCATGTATTGTATCATTCGATGTAATACTTAGAATAACATGTAAGATAATCACAAAAAGTAGTTAACATGTAGCACCTAGCAATGTGGCAAATATCATACAATATAGAGTATGGCATAAGATGGATGTCCTAAGGTTATAGTCCAGGTCATGGGTGTCTAATAACCTAATTCCCTATAACCATGGCTCTGATACCAATTTGTCACACCCTAACCGACGGCGGAATACGTCGGGGCGGGACATGTAGACTGTTTAAAAGCTCATGATCAAACTAAATTACATAATTTTATTAAAATGATTTAAATGTACAAATACATATTGAGACAATAAAAAACTAACAACAAATTCTAGATTATTTTTCACTAGGTCCATATGCCCATAAGTGATAAACTTGTACTTCAAACAATTCCAACTGAAACATGTTTAAAATGAAATGGTCAACTATAAATAGTTGTTGAGCATACATAGGTTTAGATATCTCATGCAGTTTTCAAATGGTTTATACAATTCATATGACACATGGTAAATAAAGCATTTTATGGAGAATGTATAGTCGAAACTAGGTGTACAATTAAACCTTGTGACTAAGGCATAACACGCAAGTTACCCTAATGTAGAGTCGGTAGCAATCACCCTACCTGGGTGGGATTGTCAGACACAATAGATTAATCAATGTTACCGTTTGCTTGTACTGAGTTAATGATTGTACGAGTGTGTCATGTATATGTAGTTCAACTCATATCATTCAATCACAAAAGCACAAATTACACAAATAGTCATAATATAGAATTGTATATGTTGTAATTGCAAATTGTTTCAATAAAAGTCATGTTTCACCCCAAAGTTTGTAAAAATGAAAATGGGGCTATGTGAACTCACCTTGCAAGTTTAGAGGGTTGAACTTGAACTTGTAGTAACTTGGATTGAATGCCTTAAGGATTGCCAAAGTTAAGTTTGTTACGTTAGAAACAAGTTAAGGATAGTCGAGGGGTTGACAGTGTAATTAGTTGAAAGTGGTTGTTGTACACTAGAGTGGTTATCATTCCAGAGTAGTACCTCCAACAGAAAAGTTCCTAGGAAAGAGTTGGCTGGATGAGAACCCCGTCTTTTCCTAGCCAGAACTTTAATGTTTGTTAGATAACTATATACTGGTTTGAAAGTTGCTCTATTTGCATACTTAACCAAGTTTAGGGTGTGTTTGGTAAGCTTGGAAAGTATAAGGGCTGTAGTGAAAATATAAGTTTAGTAAAGATAGAAATAAATTTAATTTAATATTAAAGGGGTTTAATTTGAAAATAAGGAGTTTTTTTGTAAAAAAACATAATTTTTGAAATTGAAAGGAACAAGAAAGATCAAAAACAAGTTTTTAAATAGAAGTTTGAACAAGTTTAATTAAAATAGGGCTTTTGATCTTGAATATGTCTATGATTATAACATAAACATGTTAGGTATCATAGATCTAGCTTGTTATGAGGAAGTTTTGAAAGGAAAAGTATAAACAAGCAAGAACATAAGAAAAACTTATTTAGAATGAAAGGATTTAAGCTAGAATCTTCCAAAAGATGAGAAGAACGACCTTTAGTAGCTAGAGAACCTTAGAGGATCGTTGATGTGCAAGAATAAATGAGAAATAAGGGCTCTCTTTATAGGGTGATATTAGGGACTTATTCGTAAAATTTAATTAAAGAGGAAGACTTTAATTTGCAAATTATTTAAGTTACTTTGTTATATTTAATGAAATTTAATAAAAAAATTTGATAATATCTATAATTAGCAACTACAAATTAGGAAAGTTTTGAAATTGAAAAGTCAAATGAATTCTCCTTTTATAAAGTTTACAAAAACTAGACATAAATTCTTTCATTATAAATAATTTATAAAGGAATAAATTCTATTTTTATAAAACTATAAATTTTATAAATGGTTTAATTAATATAAACGTTTGCATACATATTTTTTTATAAAATAAATATATTTATATATATGAAAAGATGTAAATGTATGACCTAATATTCATAAGTTCTATTTTTACTTTATTATATCAAGGTATATATGTGTATGTACACATAATATATCTATACTACCTAATAAATAAAAATAATTTACGGACACTTGGCAGCCTATGAGAGTATCTAGAATTGTGGTTTCCCGCCTAAACCAACTCCTTATTTTTTTACACGCGGATCTTCTTTTGGGTAGGCCTAACAGTCTTAACACAAAAAACCTTTTCATTGAAACCCTAATTTTAATCTCTAGCCATTCTCGTCGGCTCCCTCCTTCCCCACCACCACCTTCGATTCTCTCTCTAGCCGGTCGAAAAATTGATCAGTGTTCACCTGTAAACCGGTTTCTCGTCGATATTGACTTCCGGATTTCAATCTGGAGGAGTGATTTTCAACAAGTGAGTTTAAAGAACGGATACGCACTATCCATGTTACATTTGTGCTGTTGTTGGATATTACAGCGTTTAACCGGTTGAATCTTCCGATCTCTTCGTCTGGTGGTTATTATAAGGGAATGTGCTGGAGATAATGACCGAGATCGTGATTTAGGTCGAGGTTTCGGGTACTTGTGTTTCTTATTCTCTTTGTTTATATGATTTGGTGAAGTAAGAGAAGACGGATGGTTCCGGCGACAAACTTTGGAATGAGAAGGTAAATTACGATACTGAAATTTTCTGAATGTATTTTATATGCTTAGTTCTGTGTTTATCTCCGGAGAATAATCGTTCTCCTGAAATTGATAGCATTATGTACTTTTTGTGTTAATATTCCAATTTCGTTAATCGTTTTTTTCCTGAAGCCATTCGTAATTTTATGATTTAACTTTACGTCTATTTTTTCATGAATTAACAAGACGTAAAAAGTTGGTTCAGGCATCACTTTGTCTTTTTATACCTGTAAATTTTACACCATAATTTTCTATTCCTGATGATTTTGTTGACTTTGTAGAATTTTATAATCAATTTTTTTACCCTTGATATTCAGTTGGCAGATTTGTTAGTTTCCGTTAAATAGTTACTTTATAAACAAACACATAGAAAATGTTATTACTAAAACTTACAAATTTCAAGACTTAATTTATAAATTGAGCACTGACTTTATGTGATTCTGGTGGCAGCTTATGGTAATCAATTTTAATTTCTACATATGCCTCTTGCTCTCTCAATCGTTTTTTTTTGCCGTCGTGCAATGGGATGAAGATACAAGATGGATTGTTCCCTCGTGAGATAGGAAGGCCAGTGCTAGGTGTGAAACTCCTTGGGGGCGCCGTTAGCAGAGATGCAGGGTTCATCAGTAATTTGGCTGTGAAAAGGGCTTCTTGTGCGGTGGAACTGATGAGCTGTCTCCCACGTTTGCGGGACCCTCAATGCGAGCTCCTTTTGCTCCGCTCGTGTATGGGAGTTGCAAAGCTATTATTCGGCCTTAGAACATGCCAGCCTATGTATGTGGGGGAAGCTGTTTTAATTTTTGACAAGGGCCTCCGGGATGCGATCGAGGATATCGTGGTTTGTGGTGATGCTTTTTTTGGGGATTTTCAATGGAGGTTGGCATCACTTCCAAACCGTTTCGGGGGTTTGGGTTTATGTGCGGCTCATGATGTATCTACTTATGCATTTGTGGCCTCGAGGACACAATCTTTGAGTTTACAGGACCACATTCTTCGGGGTTGTGATATTGATGGGTTAGACTCTGATTATGGGTGTGCGATGGATCGCTTGCGCATGTCCCTTCCTGATTTCGATCTTAGCGGTTTCTCTAATAAGGACACCGCCCCCCCCCCCCCTAAAGCCCAACATGCTTTGGCGAATGCCTTATTTAGCAGAATCGTCCAGAATTTGGAAGTAAAGTTTGATTTATCACCTCGTCAAAAAGCGGTGTTTGAATGTCTCCGGGCTCCTCGGGCTCAAGATTTTCTAACAGTTGTCCCCATTGAAGGACTAGGTCAGCATATGTCGACTGTGGAGTACCGGGCTATCCTCAAGTATCGGCTAATGATCCCCTTGTTTCCGACTGATGAGCCCTGCCCAGTTTGTCGCAAGGCTTGTTTGGATCTTTTTGGCGAGCATGCGGTCCATTGCAAAGAGTTACCCGGGTTTAAATACATGCATGATTTGGTTAGGGATGTTCTTTGTGATGTTCTCAAACGGGCAGGAATTTCTGCTAAAAAAGAGGCTCCCGTGAACTTTCTGACAGATCCGCTTGAAGGGAGGTCTACTCTGAGACCGGCTGATATTCTGGTGTTTGGTTGGGCAGGGGGAAACAAGCTTGTGTGGACCTTACAGGAGTGTCCCCCTCTTGTGGGGCTTAGGGACAATGGGGTTGTGGCGGGTCATGCTGCTTTAAAGGCGGAATCAGGCAAAGTTGCTAAACACGAGAAAGCTTGTTTAGAGAACCAACACGTGTTTATCCCTTTTGCTTTTGATACTTTTGGGTTCCTAGCACCGGAGGCAGTGAAATTCTTAAACAGGGTTCAACGAGTCGTGCATAGTAATATTTCGGCCTCTAAAACCCAAAACTTTGTTTTTAGTAGGATCGGTTTTGCTATTCAAAAGGGGGTTGCAGCGCAACTTGTTGCCCGTTTACCTGCCACTGTATTGTAATCGCCCTATTTTAATTCCATTATCGGTCATTAAAAAAAAAAAAAAAAAAAAAAAAAGAAATCTTAAGTCTTAAGTGCATATTGTAATAATACATAATATCCCAAATTTGGTCATTATCTATTTAAAGAAATATGTTGGAAAGAATGATAATCATATCTTTAAAATATAATGGTGGCACTTACATAACTTGCTGAAATTATCCAACCCAATAGGAGAGTTGTATGAAACTTGATTTTGCTACAACACTGATGACACTCTCTTTGTTAATTTTATATCATAGGGAGCACGTATGTGGGAATGCTTTATTGTTTGTATATGAAAGTGGAAATAAGGAAAAAGACTGAGAATGGAGAATCATTTATTAAAGTTTCTGAAGTAGATGAAATGCTTCGCTTGCTCCATGATTGTGGGATGCAATGTTGTATTTTCTAGGTATGCATTGTTATGGAACAAATGCTTCGCTTGCTCCATGATTGTGGGATGTCTATGGATGATGTCGATTTCATCAATTCTGATGGGAAAACAATGAACAAGCTACTTCTAGAGGTTGGCTTTTGTGGTTTCACTTTTGGATAATTCGTTGGAGGGAATTCTATTTTAACAAATAGTATACATTGGAGTTTAAAACATTAGTAATTGTAGTATATTTGTAATGATATTTGTTTGCTTTTTTTATGGTCTATAAACTATAAATGCCATATTCAGGCAAAACCATGGATGACGCTCTTCATTGGTAGCTCTAGAGTAGCATACAAGTTGGCATATAACTTAAATAGTAGAATCAAGTTAGATGTTGGATTTGACTGGAAAATCCTTGGCCCTGATGTTCATGAGGTACATAAATGTTAAGAGGTGGCAAAATGGATTGATTGAATGGGTTTGGTAATGGGTCAAAACAAGCTTGGGTCAAAACGGCTAAAATTCTGGTATGGGTTGAAATGGGTTAAGCATGTGAATCGAAATGGAAATGTACATCGAGCTTGGGTCAAAATGGTTAAAAGTTTGGTATGGGCTGAAATGGGTTAAGCATGTGAATCGCAATGGAAATGTACATCAACTGATTCCCACATTCAACAATCTTTGGGTAACTTCGTTTCTTTATATAATTACAGTTTCAAACTTAAATTTGTTAGTGAATTTTTATAGATAATTGTTATTGATTTACACCATATTTTCATTACTCAGTTGAAATGATAGTTTTGTTCTACTACAAGAGAGTAGTTTTTTTTATCGAATTTTGATGTGCATAACTTTTATAATGTGTCAATGATTTGGATGATTAGGGCAGAAATTTAGCTGTCAAAGATAACATCTTCTCTTGTGTTTTTCATAATGAAGGTACGCCTTACTATTTTGCTGACCCACTCTGTGATTGAAGTAGTTAAATGCTAAATATTATGACCCACTTTCAAACACCCTTCATATTACAAACCCGTGTAGTACACGAGTCTCTAACTTAGTATATATATATATATATATATATATATATATATATATATGTATATATTTTTATAATGATCCATACATATGTCATATATATAATATAGAAATAGTATGCTTAATGAAAGGTTAAAATTTTTGGATTGGTACGCGTTTAAATAAAAGTTAACGTGGCATAATGTTTTGAAGAAGTACGGGATTTGAAATGGAGTGTCGTTTGTATAAAATGAAATAAAATGATGTTGGAAAATCATGAATGTTACAACACCTTTCCAGGGTGAAACCTAGCATAACAAAATCTCCAACTTGGAATTTTAAGGGCTACGTCGTCTGTCAGCATAACTCTTCTGTCGCTCTTGAGCAGCTTTTAATCGTTGTTTAATCTGGACTATCTTATCTGTCGTTTCCAGTATAATTTCAGGTCCAGATAATTCACTCTCTCCTATTTCAGTTCAACAGATTGGAGTTCTGCACTTCCTTCCGTATAGTTCTTTAAACGGTACAGCTTTAATACTTGAATGATAACTATTATTGTAGGAGAATTCGATTAACGGTAGGTGATTATCCCAATTACCAGTGAAATCGATAACGCATGCTCTCAGCATATCTTCCAAAGTTTGAATTATACGTTCACTTTGTCCATCTGATTGAGGATGATATACACTACTCATGGTAAGTCGAGTTCCCAATTATTTCTAAAAACTCGTCCAGAATCTAAATGTGAACCGACTGTCTCTATCAGAAATAATAGGCATTGGTATGCCATGGTGGCTCACAATTTCATTGATATAGATTCTGGCCAACTTATCCATAGATTATGTTTTATTGATAGGTATAAAAAGGGCTGACTTAGTCAGTCTATCGACCACGACCCATATTGCATTATGCCCTTTCTGAGTTATGGGTAGTTTGGTAATGAAATCCATTGTAATGCGATCCATTTCCAGACAGGTATTTCTAATTGTTGTAATCAACCTGCTGGTTTCTAGTGCTTAATCTTAACTTGAAGACAAGTTAAGCATTTGTCTATGTACTGGGCTATCGATCTCTTCATATTGGACCACCAGTAATGTGTCTTGAAATCTTTTGTACATCTTGTTTGCACCCGGATGCATAGAATATCTTGACTTGTGTGCTTCATCTAACACTTTCTCTTGAATATTTCCAAACTTTGGAATCCAGATTCTTTACTCGAATCTCATGACTCCATCATCTCCTTTGGATAGCAATTTCTGCTTGCCAACCATACATTCTTTCTTGATATTCTCTTTTTCCAAGGCTTTTGGTTGGATTTCTTTGATTTGTTCTATTAAATCTAACTTTAGATCTAATCGTAGTGCTTTTACTTTATTCGGTTGGGTTCGTTCCTTCCGACTTAAAGCATCTGCCACTACATTTGCCTTCCCGGGATGGTATTTGATTTAAGTTCCATCCACCTCCTTTGTCTCATATTTAAATCCTTCTGATTAAAAATATGTTGGAGGCTTTTGTGGTTTGAATATATCACGCATTTGGTACCTTACAGATAGTGTCTCCAGATCTTTAGAACAAATACTATGGCAGCAAGTTCTAGGTCATGCATGGTATAGTTCTTCTCATGAACCTTAAGTTGGCATGATTTGTTGGCAATAACCTTGTCTCCCTGCATCAACACACAAATTAGACCAGTTGGGGAAGCGTCACAATAGATCACAAAATCATCATTTCCTTCGGGTAATGCTAGGATCGGTGCATGACTGAGTTTATCTTTGAGAATGTTGAATGCTTCTTCTTGTTTCGTACCCCCATTTAGACTTGACTGCTTTATGAGTCAAAGCGGTTATAGGTGTAGTAATTTTGGAGAAGTCTTTAAGGAACCTTCGGTAATATCCGGTTAATCCCAGAAAGCTTCTGATTTCTATTGGAGTCTTTGGGGCTTCCCATTTCATAACTGCGTCAATCTTGCTTAGGTCTACTTGTATTCCACGCCCGTTCACAACATGTCCAAGAAATTGTACTTCTTGTTTCCAAAACTCGCATTTGGAAAACTTAGCATACAATCTTTCTTTTCTCAGAGTTTCCAGAATGATTTTAATATGTTCAACATGTTCTTCTTGGCTTTGGGAATAGATAAGAATATCATCGATAAAGATGATGACAAATTTATCAAGGAAAGGCTTACAAACTCGATTTATTAGGTCCACAAATACTATAGGGGCATTTGTTAGACCAAATGACATGACTAGGAATTCATAGTGACCATATCGGGTCTCGAAAGAAGTCTTAGGAACATCTTCTTCTTGTACCTTTAACTGATGATATCCTGATATAATATCGATCTTCGAGAAATACTTGGCTCCTTGTAGTTGATCGAATAGATATGACACCTGCCAAAATTCCGATCTCAATTACTATTAGGAACTATTATAAGAAAGGACAAGAAATTACGGAATCTTGCAAGATATAAAAAATAATTAAGAATTCTGGAAGTTAGGAGATATCGGACCAACATACGCTTAGATATCGGTTCGATATAGAAGGACAATGGATGTCGGGCCGACATGTGCTAGGCCAACGGTCCGAAACACAAACCCCTAGGAACCCTATACACCAGACACGTGTCGTGACACGTGTAGGGCATGCGTTAGTGTAGGTCCCAGAGGGTCTACGGATCGATTTCAGACGTATAACACACTACGTGAACTCGTAGTGCGGAATCTTAACGCATACACGCGTTACGAACTCATACGAATACAATATAGAACACACAAGACAAGATTCTCAAAACGCTCCTTGTATTGCTCTAATAAATTTGCTTACAACTTGTGAATCACAGAAGTACAATTGAAAGCATACTTAGAACTATTTATAGGCAAGACACTGATACAGGCAAACTTACTAAGTTCGCCACACCCATGGCTTAGGCGAACTTGTTAAGTTCGCCAATTACAAAACTTAACAACAAAGGACCTAATCTATTACACAAAGCTAAATGTCACATAAAATGCTCTAACAAACTCCCCCTTGACATTAGCTTGGTCTCTTAATCTTCACGTCTCCTTCTGAATCTCTAACAGCTTGCTCCCAACATGTAGTCCTTGACTTATGCACACATGTAATACCCTCTTGTACCGCATCTCCTTCTCTCTTCACTCAATTGTATACATTATCTCTTTACGTTTCAAAGTCATCTGATCCTTCTTCGAGAAATTGATTAGATTCATTGCATCGTAGAAACGAAACAAAATCTGTCCTTTTATTTCTTCTATCACAGCCTCCCCAGTATCCACATCCATAAACCACCACTTGATATTTCCAATAAAATCTTGCGGTACTTTCTTCAGTGGAATCTTTTTCAAGGCTTTCATTGGCTTAAACTTGTATTTCCATATTTTCTTTTTTGTCACCGGATCTCTAACTTTAAACCTTAATCCCTTCTGAGGTTTCAAACATTCATACTTACCAGCAGTACCTTCTTTTCTTATCAGCCTAGCAATTACATATGTTTTAGTTGACAAGCCATTAACTTCACATCTTGGCAATGAATTCAAGTACTTCAGTCTTGGTTACTGAACGCCGTCAGTTCTCTTAATCACAATCAACTTAAACTCATCTTCATAAAACTAACCGAGTATTCTACCACTACAGTGAACTTTATTCATATAGCTCTATCTTTGAATAGGTGACAATGGAGTCACTAGTAATACTCTTTTCCACCTTCTCACACCCTCTAACCACTTTTCCTTTTCCGGTTCCGTATCTTTATTTTGATCAACACCAGCAGTACATGGGGTATCAGGTTTGGTGACTTCAGGCTCTTTATCTAAAGATTCAGTAATACCTTCATATTTGTCTTCGGGAATTACATTGTCTTGAATAAAATCAAAAGTAACTTTAAGTCCATCACACCCTTCATATGTCACATCAGTCACATCTTTCTCAATTTCCACATCAACTATCTCTCCTTCTTCTATATCAGATAACACATCCTCATCATCAAGTAGATCATCTAAATCAGACAGACCTTCAAGCTTGTTGGCATTCTCTAGATCAGAATCTTCATAAAAAGAATCATCTAACATATCAGTAATAACTTGCATGTGACATCCGTCAATTTTCCGTTAGTTCCGTTAATCCAAATCCAGTTATCTAGTAATCCTGTTAACTCAATCTTGAACCTTAGGGACCATTCTGGCCAATGTTTAATCTTAAACTACAGGGGCTAATCATGGAAATATGTAAAACCAAATCTGTTGACCTGAAAAGTCAAAATCATTTGGTTTTGCTTCAGTTGACTTTTAAAAGTTAAACTGTGATGGTTCTTAACTCAAATTCACGAGATATATCCGAAATTCGTTCGAATTCCTAACCGAAATGGATGTAAATATCAGCTGCGACATCATTGAATCAATTAACACAATCATTATCGCGAATTAATCCCATTTATCACCTAAAACCCGTAACCGTCGACGTCATCCTCAATGCTCACAAATTCGATCAATTCGATCAGGATCCTCACAATCAAACACCTGCAAACTCTAGTCGCACTCCTCTGAGTCTTTTGCACATCCCAATATGATCGGAGACGAGGCCGGAGTCACCAGAGATCAAGCACGCGAAGTCGGAACTCGGTTCTAGCCGAGCACCATCAATTGGATCCCCATTTTGGTAATGAAACACCTCCTCAGTTTCGATTTAAATCTAGAATCAAAAGCCCTTTGATAATGCGGTCATATAACATCAAATTGGTGATGAACCGATTCTAGGGTTCATCACGAATTCGGTTTAATCGAACTACACCCTAGACCAGATCTCAATCCAATTAATTTATACGGTTAGATTCGCAATGCAATTCTTATTAAAAGCCCTATGATTACAACTTCTTTTATCGTCGAATTTGTTCAATTGAATTCTTGATCAAACCTAGGGTTTTTTTTGGGTTCTTAATCAGGAATTAAAACATCTTAAACTCAACGATTTTTGCAATTGATTACACCTATTGACTCGTAATCGACTGATGAACAAAAGCCCCATGAATTCTTGTCCTGTCACGATTGAATGGAGGGGTTATGGGACTGGTTTTGGTTTCGTTTTACTAGGGAAGAGGATCACAAGGTACTTGCGTATTAAAAGAAATTGAATCCGGGTTTAGTTGCGAAGCCTTAGCGGGTGGGACTGGTTAAGGTGTTGTTGCTTGGGGGAGGAGACCCGGGTTCGAACCTCACCAACAGCTTTTATTTTTGTAGCCACTTTTTGAGTATTTTTTTAAAACAAAATCATTTCCTATATTATTATATTAATACGTTTTAGCCTCGGAAACCACCCGTAGGCTCGGGATTGATTTTATAACCCATTTTTAATATTATTTCACACTTTTATAATAATATCTTTATATTATTATTTAACCTATAACCCCGAACAAAATAATATATTCATATTATTCTCAAACCGTAATTCAAATTAAAAATAATATATTTATATATTATTTTCGCCACATTGTGTAACGTTTTAAACAAATAAATAATGTATTTATTTATATAATTATCCACGTTATTATGATCCGGATACAATAATAGTTTTACTGCTTTTCCCACAAAATTTAATTATCGTGTTATATCTCTAAGTTTAAGATAATATAATAACTTATATTATTTTCCTAAACCATTATTGAATGGTACAAACGCACGGATATATTTAATTATTATTATATTCGTAATTGAGAAACCTTCGACACAAAACGTATTTATCTTAATAATTATATTAAGAAACCCTATATTCCCGTAGACACGTTCGTCTACTCATTGATCCTTAGAATACGTTAAGACGTTCTAACCTTCCGTGTCGTCGTCACAATTCCCATTTTATCCCTAATCTATGTGTTTATAATTTTAGGGCATCCGTAAGTCATTTGAGACTTACACACGTGGTTCCAACTTGTCCTTTGTGTGATACTACCTACAACGCAACGCAGGTGAGTTTCACTGCCCCTTTTTACCTGTTTTATTATTGGGGGAGAAACATGCTTACACACAAACGTATTTTACTTGTTTTCCTGTTGAGGAAGAAACAAACATGAAACACCAATTATCATACTTTTACTTGTTTTCCGCGTGGGGGAGAAACAGGTACGCAAGCAAATATTGTTTTTCCCGCCAGGGGAGAAAACATGACGTAACTATTTGATTATGGTACTTTATATGATATCACTGTTGAGACTAAGCGTAACATGCTATCACAGAAAGTCCTCATCTTATTTCGAACCGTTAATATGGATCTTAGCGAGGTAATGTTTAGTAGTACTACTGGGTTTGACAAATCCCACCCGCGTTAGTCGCGCTAACTCGATTGGATATCGAACGGGTGAAATGTTAGCCTACTCACATGTGCCAGAGTTGATAGACCTGGCAGGAGGCATACAAACACAGTCAGCTTCGGTTGCGAGCGCTTTAGTAAAACATGAACATAGGTTAGCTACCTATAGATATGCATATTGAAAGTACATAATCTAGCAAACACACTCTTATTGTAAACTTGAAACCTGTGAACTCACCAACCTCGTGTTGACACTTTTTCTTACATGTTTCTCAGGTCGCTTTGGCACAGGTTGCGCACTAGGACATGCATGGAGTCCTACTGTTATTTCCTTCATATGCAAACATTTGAGACAATTCACTTGTTTTTATTAAATTACACTTAAGCGTAATTGTTTTGCGCAACATCTATTTTGTTTAAACGCTTCCGCATTAACTCTGAACTTTTATGTTGTGACATTTCAAGTCCCATTTAGTGTCGTTTGATGTAACTAATGACTGAGATCCTGGTGTGTCACCTTCCAAACGGTAAAACTCCGTTAGTGGAATTTGGGGGTGTGACAGATTGGTATCAGAGCCATTGGTTATAGAGAACTAGGATTGCATACTAGACTATAACCTCACACATTAGTTACACGGCACAGACACTTATACGCGATACATATAGCAACTATACATTGCAGTGCAAGCATGTAACACCATCCGTATCACCCTCAGTTGGCAAGGGACACATCCTTTGCATTACATCATCATTCCTAGTGACGACACTCGGGGAATCCCCGGAACATCATCCACTCCCGTTCGAGGGCAGCGAGACGGAGCCTTCGGAGGAGTCACTTACATCACCATCACCCATTGGGTATGGTGGGATTTCTCAGGTCCATGTTATGGACGACACTCAGCACTAACGCATATCTCTTTGGGAATTGGGATCGTCGGAGGCGAGTCCCTACTGTACCCGCTAGCAACAATACGCCGACTAAAGGCAGACCGTTACACGCATTATTGCAGAATCTATTGAGACATAGATGTCAGCACTTTCCCGAGCCATGGACTCGCGTCTTTGGTCGATATTCTGTTGAGAATAGATCGAACACAATTCTGAGAACGCATTGCTCAATGCATACTCAAACCCTATCTTGACTAAGTTGAAAGGACAGCTACCTTACTGCTTTCTGTAACTTGTATTCAGGAAATCAGTTTCATTTTTTGAAGTCGCATTTCATGTACATGTTTGTTACATGTTCTCATTTACAATCCGCTGGACTGGACTCTTGTATTGCGTTTCAACTCGAGTGAATACTCGGATCAAACGATTTCTGACTACTCATCCTGATATGAGTCCTAGTTGATCAACTTATGATTAATGACTAAACTTTCCGATAACTTATCATCTCTAACAATACTCTGTATTCGGAAATACAAACTAAAGGACATTATGACACATGACAGGGAGAACTAGGGTGAGCATGCAAAACAAATTATCATTACGGGTGCACAAGTAATAATAATTTGAGGTGCATGTAAGTCCTGGTGAAACCTAGTGTGTGGATAAATGGTCCTAATCAGTGATCTACAAACTTAAACTTCCACTGTCAGTAGAAGTTCTTGCAACCTACTCAACGACTAGTTGGTATCGTTAAACTCGGTCAACAGTTGACAGACGCGACTATCAGGTTGAAGATGTCTATGGACACATAGAACTATCATTAATGAAATCCATCAATGTTATTCTCACTCATGTAAGAGTCTTAGTGAAATTAAGACACTCATCTAAACGTGATCATAGAAACCATCTTGATTGAAACTCTAATAGAATCTCATAGCAAACATATCGATTCCAACTATGTACACCGAATTTGAGAAATTCTTTCTATGCTAACACGTTATTCCTTACACTCCAACAATAGATCGCATTTGACCTTATTACCTCATCTTGTGACTAATCCTTAGTCTAACTTCGAATTTTACCCCAGCATATTCAATCCTGTAAACGGATTTCTTTCTTCACGAAATGATCCTGTTGATCCAATGACATTAGGAAACGAAGATTTAACCTAACCAACCATCAGTTGAACGCAACTACTTAGACATACATCCTATATCTTATGCTACTGGAATCTATATCTCATTAGACTTTTCAATCTTACATGTGAACCTATTCCCTTAGCCTATGCATTGACTGACACTTGCTTTATAAGCACGGGTCTCATTAGTAGCCTCAGTATGACTTCACAAACCCCATATTAGTGTGTAGTGCTCCAACTCTGTTAAAAGCCAAGTATACTATTGAGATAGCAGACGCACAGAAAATCGAAACAACTCGCATTCTTACAGATGTAAACTAGTATTGGTTAGTCATAAACTTGACATTGACCTTCTGCCAGTTACACTTGGCAGTTTCGACCTTATTGTCGGTATGAATTGGTTATCCAAGAATCGACCTGAGGCCAACTGTTGTGACAAAAATATTTGCCTTCCTCTCCTTAGAGGGGAAATCCTTTTTGTCTAAGGCAAAAGGAGTGGTGCAGTCAAAAGCATCATATCCTTCATGAAAGCGCAGAAATGTCTACTTAAAGGTCATACTGACATTCTGGCTCTCGTCGCCGAGCAGCCATATGAGGAGAAGAAGATTGACGACATACCGATCATTCGTGATTATCCGGAATAATTTCTCGAAGATCTGCCTAGTCTTCCGCCGCATCGTCAAGTCGAATTCCAAATTGATCTAGCACCCGGAGCAACACCTATTGCTCAGGCACCCTGTAGACTTGCACCTAGTGAATTTCTAGAACTATCCATACAACTGCAAGATTTGTTGGATAAAGATTTCATCCGACCTAGTTCATCGCCATGGGGAGCTCCAGTCCTATTTGTCAACAAAGAAGGATGAGACTTTCCGCATGTGCATCGACTATCGTGAGCTGAACAAAGTAACGACCCATAATCGTTACCCTTTACCTCACATAGATGACCTCTTTGATCAACTCCAAGGATCAAGTTTCTATTCCAAGATAGATCTTAGATCCGGTTACCATCAATTGAGAGTCCGGGACGAGGACAATCTCTAAAACTGCATTTAGAACCCGGTACGGTCATTCCGAGTGTTTGGTCATGCCATTCGAACTAACCAACGCACCCGCGGGATTCATGGACTTCATGAACCGTGTGTGTAAGCCCTACTTTGATCAGTTCGTCATCATCTTCATTGATGACACCCTCATCTGTTCTAAGGACAAAGAAGAACATGAGGAACATCTGCGTTTAATCCTTGAGTTGCTAAAGCAGGAGCAATTGTATGCCAAATTTTCAAAATGAGAATTCTGGATTCGCGAAGATTCAACTTCTAGGACATGTAGTCAACGAGAAAGGAATACATGTAGATCCATCTAAAGTAGAAACCATCAAGGATCAGACAGCACTGATGACTCCAACAGCGGTGCGACAACTTCTAGGGTTGACTGGCCGCTACCGTCAATTCATTGAGGAAATCTCAAAATATTGCTCAACCTCTCACTACTCTAACTCAAAAAGGGTAAACCCTATAACTGGAGCGAAACTCAGGAATCCGTGTTTCAACTGTTGAAACAGAAACTCTGTAGTGCACCTATCCTAGTCTTTCCTGAAGGAACGGATGACTTCGTAGTGTATTACAATACCTCTATTCGAGGTCTTGGTTGTGTGTTGATGCAACGCGAAAAGGTTATCGCATACGCTTCCCGTCAATTGAAAGCTTATGAGAAAAACTACACTACCCATGACCTAGAATTGGGAGATGTAGTGTTTGCTTTGAAAATCTGTAGACACTACTTGGACGATACCATGTGCACGATTTACACCGATCACAAGAGTCTTCAACGCATATTCGAACATAAGGAGTTGGACATCCGACAACGCCGTTGGATCAAACCTTTGAACGACCATAGTTGTGCTATCAAGTATCATCCGGGCAAGGCTAACGTAGTAGCCGGTGCCCTAAGCCATAAGGACACCAAACCTAAACGAGTTCGAGTATTACAACTTACTATTCACCCCCGGGTTACCTGACCAAAATCCGAAGTGCTCAACTCGAAGCTCTTAAAGAGGAAAACCTACCGTTAGAAGCTACACGCGGTATGGAAGGACAACTGGTAGTCAAATCAGATGGCATTCGCTATCTTGCAGAGCGAATATGGGTTCCAGTGTATAGGAACTTAAGAGGACTGGTTATGGATGAAGCTCACAAATCTTGATACTCTATTCATCCAGGTTCCAACAAGGTGTACCATGACCTAAAGGTGCTATATTGGTGGCCAAAGATGAAGGCTGATATTGCTACCTATGTGAGCAAGTGTCTGACTTGCGCAAAGGTCAAAGTGGAATACCAAAAGCCTCCTGGTCTACTTCAACAACCAGAGATCCCAATGTGGAAATGGGAACAAATTCCTATGGACTTCATAACCAAACTACCCCGAACCCCTACCGGATGTGATACCATATGGGTGATCGTTGATCAATTAACAAAGTCCGCTCACTTGTTAGCAATCAAAGAGACCGACAAAATGGATAAACTTACTCGTACTTACCTGAAAGAAATAGTCTCTCGGCACGGGGTGCCAATCTCCATTATTTCAGATCGTGATGCATGATTCACTTCTCGTTTCTGACAGTCGTTACATAAATCTTTAGGCACGTGTCTAGATATGAGCACAACGTACCATCCTCATACTGATGGCCAAACAGAACGTAATATCCAAACTCTGGAGAACATGCTACGAGCTTGTGTGATCGATTTCGATAACACTTGGGAGTCTCACCTACCGTTGGTGGAGTTCTCCTACAACAACATTTATCACACTAGCATCAAGGCAGCCCCATTTGAAGCACTTTATGGACGGAAATGTCGTTCTCCTATCTGTTGGGCCGAAGTTGGGGATAGTCAACTTACAGGTCCGGAACTCGTACTTGAAACTTCTGAAATGATCGTTCAAATCAGAAATCGTATGGCAGCAGCTCGTGATCGTCAAAAGAACTATGCCGATAAACGTCGTAAACCGTTAGAAATTCAAGTAGGGGATATAGTCTTATTAAAAGTCTCACCTTGGAAGGGTGTCATTCGTTTCGGGGAACGAGGCAAACTGAATCCTCATTATGTTGGACCATTCAAGATCAGGAAGAGAATCGGACCAGTAGCGTATCAACTGGACTTACCTGAAGGACTTAGTGGTGTACACAACGTCTTTCACATCTTAAATTGAAGAAAAGTCTAGCAGACGAGTCTCTCGCGATTCCTCTTGAGGAACTACACATTGATGAACAGCTGCGTTTCATCGACGAACCTGTGGAAATCATGGATAGGGAAGTTAAATTGTAACATCTCTGAATTTAGTATTCATATTTCAATTCAATGTAATGCAATTTCAAATTCAATGTAATGCAATTTCAAATTCAATACTTGTGCACTGCCTTATTATTTTGCTTACCTTAAACGAAATGCAATGATTCAATACAAATTTACAAGTTTTGCTCGATTATATACATTTAAACACTATGCAAGAAACTATTTAATTCAAACACATTAAACCTTAAAAGTCAAGGACTAAAGTTGAAAAATGTCAAGAAACCCTAGTCTGCACGGTCGTGCTTCGTTATGGCACGGTCGCGCGACTGGTCCTGGAACGATCGCGCCCGGTGCCTAGGCACGGTCGCGCCATATTTGGGCACGGTCGCGCCTGCGTAACCGTCGAAACGTAAATGAGATTCCAAAACGCTCGATCGTTCAAATTCAAATCCGATTACGTTTCATTTTCATTAACAAAGAAAATAACTCAGTTGATTACAATTATTATTATCAAAACTCTCTCAAAACCGTCGATCTTTTCCTCAAGGCTCAATCCTAAAATTCGATCAAATTCCTCTCAAGCAATCAAGAAATTCTATTCAGCAATCTTCCCTGTTATTATTGGACTCTCTGGCCTAGCCGGAATTGCAGCCGAAGTCGCCGGAAGCCGTTATCGCCGTCGCCGGAACTCCCTTCTACCGATCGCTATCGATTCCATTCTGTTTGAGGTAATTGAATCATCCCTCCCTTTCGTTTCGGTCCATATATCAAAAGCCCCCTATCAATCTGGGCTTTCATTACAGAAATCGTCCGAATCAGAACTTATAATTTTAGTAAAAAGGATTTAATCGATTTCACTCTTAAACACGAGTTACATACAATTAATTTATACTAACAGACTCGTAATAACCCATTAATCTAAAGCCCTAACAATTCCAGCGTTTAAAATACAAGCATTTGTCAATTCGTGTCTGATTTGGAAGAGACACGGTCACGCTAATCGTCTAGCGTGGCCGTGCCTCATAGAGCGCGGTCGTGCCGATTAGCAGCGCGATCGTGTCCTCTTGTCCAGACCTTGTTATGCCCTCTGGGATAGTCTCTGTTGTGTCTAAAGATCATAGACACGACCGTGCAGGGCCAAGGCACGGTCGTGCCTGTTGACTTGTCTAGATTGTGCTCCTGTTGATCAACCAGGTCGCGCCCCGACTAGCGCGGTCGCGCCCGTGGTTTGAGCACGATCGTGCCCTTCCGAGGCACGGTCGTGTGAGATTCAGAACATTTAACAGAATAATAATTTTATATATTTTAATCAGTAAATGTTTTTATAAAAATATGATTCCTGTATTAAAAAATGAATTAAAAGTTTAATCTTGGCATAAATATAATTTATTTAAAAGTTTATGAAAATTAAATTCATATTTACCATCTTACACTTAAATGATATTTTAAATAATTAAGTTACAAAATTTATAAATAAATAAGATAATGATTATCTATTTAATTTACAATTTAAATCAAACTCATTTATTTATTTATACTTAATTACAATTAATATTTACATTATTTCATAAACTTTAATTATATATTTATTCAATTATTTAATTCAAACCTAATCAAATTGTTTCAAAAATATTTTACTTCAAACTCTATATATTTTATTCAATACTTTTTAAATACAAATCAATAGTTTTATACACAAATTCAACTTTCATTTTAGACTTAAACTTTATGCATCTATTTGATTCAATACACATTACTCTTTAGGTTAAATTGTGCATTTCGAGGATCATAATTGCTATCTATAATCTTTGTTAGCTACACTTCCATACAAAGTGAGTATTCACAACCCCTTTTACTCTTTTACACTTTTGGGGTGGAACATGAACTCTATACACATTACACATTACACATTTACATTTACACAAATAACGCAAGTGCAAAAATACTATTTACATACATGTGTGCAAAATTTGAGCTTTGTGCCCGAGTGCTAGGTATGCTAACCTTTGTATGCTCTTATGTGCAATCATTAACTATACAAGCCGACGGTTTTCAATGATAGATCTATTGAGTTTGACAAACCCACCCATGGTGCGCGGTGATTGAAACCGACAACACAATTTTTGCATGCTAGTTACAAGGTTTAGTTGTACATGGTTACACAATAGCTGCTCCCCATAAATGCCTTATTTTATCATGTTTTGTAAAGGATTTGTTTTCAACTATATGCTATCTACATACAACTGTGTTATACTCACCAACTTTTTAGTTGACTTTATTTTATTCATGTTTCAGGCCCCAATATGTGAGATTGATTCAAGACGTGTTCAACATAGGATTTGGACTTAGCAATTTAAATCAAGAATTTTGTGAGTTGTTTTATGTTTCTTGTTTGGATTTGGTTTGTACTTGGATTATTTGTAATGGAAATTTGACTTTAATATATTTCAATTTAGTCAACCTTGTGCTATGAACAGTCTACATGTCCCGCCCCGATGATTCCGCCATCGGTCGGGGTGTGACAGATTGGTATCAGAGCCAAGTTATAGGGAATTAGGTTATTAGACACCTTGACCTAGACTATAACTTTAGGACACCCACTTATACTATGCTTCATGATTTTTGTGCTATGTGTTACATGCTATGTGCTATATGTTATATGTTACATGTTTAGTATGATTACTTATTATTGCATTATGATGACTTATGTGTTTTAAATCCATGACTTATTCGGATACTCTTAATAATTAAATAAATAATATTCATTCCTCTATTCTAAAACCTCATAATATTTCTATCTTCTTCCTATCTTTATCCTTCTTAGCATGTGGAAAATTCTTGAAGCAAAAATCTTTAAAATTTTTATTTCTTCGTTAAGGTTTTTAAATTTGTGAAATTATTTGAGGACACGTGCAATCTGGAAGGCTGACACCTGTATTTTGGGTTTTCTGTCTAGGAAAGCATTTCGCATAAATCCCAATCAACCGAGGGACCCGTATGCTTTCCTGGGAATTCCCGAGATGAGTGTTTACTTATAGGCTAAAGCATGTCTCCTTGAAAAATTATATAAGTTTAATTAACCTTAATGTGTCATGGTATTCAAGTGATTTTGTCACTTTTGAGTACAATCCAAACTGAGAATATCTATTTTATTTTGCTATCTCATTCTATTAAATCCTATCAAATCTCATAAGTTCTTACAATTGTTCTTGTCTTGTGAAAATATGTAGAATGCCTCCTCGTCGTGCTCTCGCAACCAACGCCAACACCGACATTGCTGCTATTCTCACCCAATTGGTTACACAACTCACCCAAGCCAATGGTGCCACCAATGGCAACAATGGTGGAAATGGAAGCAATAGTGGTAATAATGGTGGAAATGGTGGAAATGGTGGTAACAATCCATCTCAATGCACCTTCAAGCACTTCAACTCGTGCAATCCCCTAAAGTTCTATGGTACCGAAGGAGCTACTGGACTCCTTCAGTTGTTCGAAAGCATTGAGAATACCTTTCTCAATAGTGACTGTCCCGACAACCTCCGTGTTCGTCATGCTACAAGTGTCCTACAAAAACGGGCACTTACATGGTGGAATGGGGAGAAAAGGAATAGGGGTGTCGACATAGCTATGGCCTTACCTTGGGATGAGGTCAAAAGGCTTATGACCGAGGAGTTCTGTCCTCAAAATGAAGTGAAAAAGTTAGAAGCTGAATTTTGGGATCTTGCCCAAGATAGTGGGGAAAGCTTAGCTTATACAACTCGGTTCCATGAGTTGAGTCTTCTTGTGCCCCACATGGTCACTCCTTTGTCCCGATGTATCGAGAAGTATATTGGTGGGCTACCAAGACAAATCCAAGATACTGTCTTAGGTAGAAATCCTGCTACTCTGGAGGATGCTATTCGTCTAGCCGCTACCTTAACTGATAATCATGTGAAAGCTGGAACTCTTACCAAAAAGGGTTCTAAGAAAGTTTCTGAAACCGTAACCCCTCCTACCCACAACAAAGAAGCCACAACTGAACCCTCTCGCAATAACAAAAAGAGGAAAGTTAGAAATTTTGCTGTGGTTACTCCTACTGTTCCCGTTAATCAAGTTGCACCCGTAGTTCAAGCGCCGGCCAAAAAGCCATATGTTGGGATCTACCCTCTTTGTGCCACCTGCAATTTTCATCATCCTCAAAACATCCCATGTCGCCTTTGTACTTATTGTGGGAGATATGGTCATACGGTTAGTGTTTGTAGGACCAAAGCTCTTACGGGCCAAGTCAACCCTGCAAACCGAACCGTACCTCAAGTGGCTAACCAAGGTGCTCCCGCCATTGCTAATGGGCGTGCTTGCTATGAGTGTGGTGACCTGAACCATTTTCATGATCAATGTCCAAGACTTGCAAATGCTAGACAAGGTGGAGCTCGTGGGCGTGCGTTCAACATAAACGCCAACGAAGCTCAAGCCAACAACGACGTGGTTAATGGTACGTTCCTTGTTAATAGTCAATATGCCTCCATTTTGTTCGATACCGGTGCCGATAAAAGTTTTGTGTCACTTAATTTTGAGCCTTTACTTGCAAAGACACGATCCCAATTAGAGAAAACCTTCATCGTTGAAATAGCAAATGGTGACTCCCTTACAATCGACTCCATTATTTATGATTGCTCCTTAGAACTAAATGACCATTCATTCTCAATCAACCTTGTTCCAATGTCACTAGGAAGCTTTGATATTATCATAGGTATGGATTGGCTATCAAATCATCATGCCGAAGTCATTTGCTTTGAAAAGTGTATCCGAATTCCGCTACCATCGGGAGAAACCTTAAGGGGCTTTGGTGAAAAGCCTTGCAAGGGACTTAAGTTGATGTCATGCACTACCGCTCAAAAGTACTTACGTAAGAAGTACATTGCTTTTTTAGCTCATATTGTTCAAAAGGATGTCAAGGAGAAGAGTATCCAAGACATTCCCATCATTCGGGATTTCCCCGAAGTTTTTCCTAAGGATTTATCCGGTCTTCCTCCCGTTCGTCAAGTAGAGTTCCGCATTGATCTTATACCTGGAGCTAACCCCGTTGCTAGAGCTCCTTATCGTCTTGCACCTTCCGAAATGCAAGAGCTTGCAAGTCAACTTCAAGAACTCTCCGACAAGGGATTCATCCGTCCAAGTCATTCACCGTGGGGTGCACCCGTCTTATTTGTTAAGAAGAAGGATGGATCATTTCGCATGTGTATTGACTACCGCAAACTTAACAAGCTTACTATCAAGAACCGTTATCCCTTACCTAGAATTGATGATCTCTTTGATCAACTTCAAGGTTCTACTTGCTTCTCGAAGATTGATCTTCGATCCGGTTATCATCAGCTTCGTGTTCAAGAAGATGACATTCCTAAGACTGCTTTTCGAACAAGGTATGGTCATTACGAGTTCATGGTTATGCCTTTCGGGTTAACCAATGCACCCGCAGTTTTCATGGATCTCATGAATCGTGTGTGCAAACCGTACCTCGATAAATTTGTGATCGTATTCATTGATGATATCTTAATCTATTCCAAGACTAAAGCCGACCATGAAGAACATCTTAGACTGGTTTTGGATCTCTTGAGAAAAGAACAACTATATGCCAAATTCTCCAAATGTGAATTTTGGCTAAAGGAAGTTCAATTTCTTCGTCACATCGTCAACGACAAGGGTATTCATGTTGATCCTGCTAAGATTGAAACGGTTAAGAATTGGAATGCCCCGAAGACTCCTACCGAAGTTCGTTCATTTCTTGGTCTTGCGGGTCATTATCGTCGTTTCATCTCAAACTTCTCAAAGATTGCTGTCCCTCTTACCGCTCTGACCCACAAGGGTAAGACTTATGAATGGGGACCGAAACAAGAAGAATCTTTTCAAACCCTCAAGCAAAAGCTGTGCAATGCTCCCATATTGACTCTCCCCGATGGAAATGATGATTTAGTTGTCTATTGTGATGCTTCTAACCAAGGTCTTGGTTGTGTCCTCATGCAACGAGGCAAAGTAATCGCTTATGCATCTAGGCAACTCAAAGTTCATGAGAAGAATTATACGACGCACGATCTCGAGTTGGGTGCGGTCGTATTCGCGTTAAAGATTTGGAGACATTACCTATATGGCACGAAATGTGTGGTGTTCACCGACCACAAAAGTCTTCAACATATCTTCAACCAAAAAGAACTTAATATGAGGCAACGACGTTGGGTCGAACTCCTTAACGACTACGACTGCGAGATTCGTTACCATCCCGGCAAAGCGAATGTTGTAGCCGATGCTTTGAGTCGAAAGGACCATGTTATGCTTCATTGTGCCAGTATTCAAACCGATATTCAAAACCGTATCTTAGAAGCTCAACACGTCTCGGTAACCGAGGGTAACATGTATGAATAAATGTCGTGTGGTGTTGAACTTCTTCTTGAATCAAAACCCAATGGCTTATTATTTTACTTGAACCGTATTTGGGTTCCCGATCGTGACGATCTCCGTACATTTCTCATGAGCGAGGCTCATAAGACTCGTTATTCTATTCATCCTGGTGCGGATAAAATGTACCAAGATCTTCGCCAACTTTATTGGTGGCCCGGTATGAAGAAAGACATTGCTCTTTATGTGGCCAAATGCTTAACCTATTCCAAAGTCAAAGCCGAACATCAACGTCCATCTGGTTTACTCGAACAACCCGAAATTCCCGTGTGGAAATGGGAGAATCTAGCTATGGATTTTATTACCAAACTCCCTCGCACCTTGAGTGGATATGATAGTATTTGGGTGATCATTGATCGTCTCACTAAATCCGCTCATTTCTTGCCTATCCGCGAAGACTTCAAAGTGGAGAAACTAGCCCGAATCTACATTGACGAAATTGTGAGCCGTCATGGTGTTCCCGTGAACATAATATCCGATAGAGACGTTCGGTTCACCTCTCGATTTTGGCAATCTCTCCAAAAGGCTCTTGGTACTCGATTGGATTTGAGCACGGCTTACCATCCGCAAACTGATGGTCAAACCGAGCGAACAATCCAAACTCTTGAAGACATGCTTAGAGCTTGTGTAATCGATTTTGGTGGCAATTGGGATTCACATTTATCCCTTATTGAGTTTTCGTACAACAATAGCTATCACACAAGTATCAACATGGCTCCATTCGAAGCTCTCTATGGTCGCAAGTGTCGTTCTCCTATCTGTTGGAACAAGATTTTTGAAGCACAAATCATCAGTCCCGAGTTAATTCAAGAAACATCCGACAAGATTATTCAAATCCGTGACAATATTCGAGTAGCGAGGAGTCGGCAAAAGAGTTATGCCGACAAACGTCGAAAACCCTTGGAATTCCAAGTCGGTGATCTTGTTCTTCTTAAGGTGTCTCCATGGAAGGGCGTGATCCGTTTTGGAAAGAAAGGCAAGTTAGCACCTCGTTATGTTGGTCCATTCAAAATCCTTGAAAGGATTGGGAAAGTGGCTTACAAGCTCGACTTACCTCCATCTCTTGGAAATGTGCATCCTACATTTCATGTATCTAATCTGAAGAAGTGTCTCGCCGATGAAAATCTCCATATACCGCTTGACGACGTGCGCATTGATGAAGCGATGCATTTCGTTGAGAAGCCGGTGGAAATTATGGATCGTGAAGTCAAACAGCTCAAGCGAAGTCGCATTCCTATTGTCAAAGTTCGTTGGGAATCTAATCGTGGTCCTGAGTTCACTTGGGAGCGAGAGGACCAAATAAAGCTCAAGTACCCTCATCTTTTTACTAATACTGTTGTATCCTCTAGCTAAATTTCGGGACAAAATTCTCTCAACATGGGGAGACTGTAACATCTCTGAATTTAGTATTCATATTTCAATTCAATGTAATGCAATTTCAAATTCAATACTTGTGCACTACCTTATTATTTTGCTTACCTTAAACGAAATGCAATGATTCAATACAAATTTACAAGTTTTGGTCGATTATATACATTTAAATACTATGCAAGAAACTATTTAATTCAAACACATTAAACCTGAAAAGTCAAGGACTAAAGTTGAAAAATGTCAAGAAACCCTAGTCTAGCACGGTCGTACTTCGTTATGGCACGGTTGCGCCAAGTGCCTCGTCACGATCGCGCGACTGGTCCTGGAACAATCGCGCGCGGTGCCTAGGCACGGTCGCGCCATATTTGGGCACGGTCGCGCCTGCGTAACCGTCGAAACGTAAATGAGATTCCAAAATGCTCGATCGTTCAAATTCAAATCCGATTACGTTTCATTTTCATTAACAAAGAAAATAACTCTGTTGATTACAATTATTATTATCAAAACTCTCTCAAAACCGTCGATCTTTTCCTCAAGGCTCAATCCTAAAATTCGATCAAATTCCTCTCAAGCAATCAAGAAATTCTATTCAGCAATCTTCCCTGTTATTATTGGACTCTCTGGCCTAGCCGGAATTGCAGCCGAAGTCGCCGGAAGCCGTTATCGCCGTCGCCGGAAATCCCTTCTACCGATCGCTATCGATTCCATTCTGTTTAAGGTAATTGAATCATCCTCCCTTTCGTTTCGGTCCATATATCAAAAGCCCCCTATCAATGTGGGCTTTCATTACAGAAATCGTCCGAATCAGAACTTATATTTTTAATAAAAAGGATTTAATCGATTTCACTCTTAAACACGAGTTACATACAATTAATTTATACTAACAGACTCGTAATAACACATTAATCAAAAACCCTAACAATTCCAGCGTTTAAAATACAAGCATTTGTCAATTCGTGTCTGATTTGGAAGAGACACGGTCGCGCTAATCGTCTAGCGCGGCCGTGCCTCATAGAGCCCGGTCGTGCCGATTAGCAGCGCGGTCGTGTCCTCCTGTCCAGACCTTGTCATGCCCTATGGGCTAGTCTCTGTTGTGTCTAAAGATCATAGACACGACCGTGCCGGGCCAAGGCACGGTCGTGCCTGTTGACTTGTCTAGATTGTTCTCCTGTTGATCAACCCGGTCGCGCCCCGACTAGCGCGGTCGCGCCCGTGGTTTGAGCACGATCATGCCCTTCCGAGGCACGGTCGTGTGAGATTCAGAACCTTTAACAGAATTATAATTTTTTATATTTTAATCAGTAAATGTTTTTATAAAAATATGATTCATGTATTCAAAAATGAATTAAAAGTTTAATTTTGGCATAAATATAATTTATTTAAAAGTTTATGAAAATTAAATTCATATTTACTATCTTACACTTAAATGATATTTTAAATAATTAAGTTATAAAATTTATAAATAAATAAGATAATGATTATCTATTTAATTTACAATTTAAATCAAACTCATTTATTTATTTATACTTAATTACAATTAATATTTACATTATTTCAGAAACTATAATTATATATTTATTCAATTATTCAATTCAAACCTAATCAAATTGAATCAAAAATATTTTACTTCAAACTCTATATATTTTATTCAATACTTTTTAAATACAAATCAATAGTTTTATACAAAAATTTAACTTTCATTTTAGACTTAAACTTTATGCATCTATTTGATTCAATACACATTACTCTTTAGGTTAAATTGTGCATTTCGAGGATCATAATTGCTATCTATAATCTTTGTTAGCTACACTTCCATACCAAGTGAGTATTCACAACCCCTTTTACTCTTTTACACTTTTGGGGTGGAACATGAACTCTATACACATTACACATTTACATTTACACAAACAACGCAAGTGCAAAAATCTTATTTACATACATGTGTGTAAAATTTGAGCTTTGTGCCCGAGTGCTAGGTGTGCTAACCTTTGTATGCTCTTATGTGCAATCATTAACTATACAAGCCGACGGTTTTCAATGATAGATCTATTGAGTCTGACAAACCCACCCATGGTGCGCGGTGATTGAAACCGACAACACAATTTTTGCATGCTAGTTACAAGGTTTGGTTGTACATGGTTACACAATAGCTGCTCCCCATAAATGCCTTATTTTATCATGTTTTGTAAAGGATTTGTTTTCAACTATATGCTATCTACATACAACTGTGTTATACTCACCAACTTTTTAGTTGACTTTATTTTATTCATGTTTCAGGCCCCAATATGTGAGATTGATTCAAGACGTGTTCAACATAGGGTTTGGACTTAGCAATTTAAATCAAGAATTTTATGAGTTGTTTTATGTTTCTTGTTTGGATTTGGTTTGTACTTGGATTATTTGTAATGGAAATTTGACTTTAATATATTTCAATTTAGTCAACCTTGTGCTATGAACAGTCTACATGTCCCGCCCCGATGATTCCGCCATCGGTCGGGGTGTGACACAAATCGTTAAAGCACAGTAAAATCCCTATTGTTAGAGTCCGTTGGAACTTGAAACGCGGACCGGAATTCACTTGGAAGCGCGAAGATCAGTTGATGCGCAAATATCCTAATTTGTTCTAGCACTCCGCGTTAATCTCTTATGGTACTATTTAATTTTCGGGACGAAAATTCTTTCAACTAAGGGATGATGTGACACCCCAGAACTTTTTATTTATTTATTTTATTTTAATTTTCGGGACGAAAATTCTTTCAACTAGGGGATGATGTGACATCCGTCAATTTTCCGTTAGTTCCGTTAATCCAAATCCAGTTATCTAGTAATCCTGTTAACTAAATCTTGAACCTCAGGGACTATTCCGGCCAATGTTTAATCTTAAACTACAGGGGCTAATCATGGAAATATGTAAAACCAAATCTGTTGACCTGAAAAGTCAAAATTATTTGGTTTTGCTTCAGTTGACTTTTAAAAGTCAAACTGTGATGGTTCTTAACTCAAATTCACGAGTTATATCCGAAATTCGTTCGAATTCCTATCCGAAATGGATGTAAATATCAGCTGCGACATCATTGAATCAATTAACACAATCATTATCGCGAATTAATCCCATTTATCACCTAAAACCCGTAACCGTCGACGTCATCCTCAATGCTCACAAATTCGATCAGGATCCTCACAATCAAACACCGGCAAACTCTAGTCGCACTCCTCTGAGTCTTTTGCACATCCCAATATGATCGAAGACGAGGCCGGAGTCACCAGAGATCAAGCACGCGAAGTCGGAACTCGGTTCTAGCCGAGCACCATCAATTGGATCCCCATTTTGGTAATGAAACACCTCCTCAGTTTCGATTTAATTCTAGAATCAAAAGCCCTTTGATAATGCGGTCATATAACATCAAATTGGTGATGAACCGATTCTAGGGTTCATCACGAATTCGGTTTAATCGAACTACACCCTAGACCAGATCTCAATCCAATTAATTTATACGGTTAGATTCGCAATGCAATTCTTATTAAAAGCCCTGTGATTACAACTTCTTTTATCGTCGAATTTGTTCAATTGAATTCTTGATCAAACCTAGGGTTTTTTTCGGGTTCTTAATCAGGAATTAAAACATCTTAAACTCAATGATTTTTGCAATTGATTACACCTATTGACTCGTAATCGACTGATGAACAAAAGCCCCATGAATTCTTGTCCTGTCACGATCGAATGGAGGGGTTATGGGACTGGTTTTGGTTTCGTTTTACTAGGGAAGAGGATCACAAGGTACTTGCGTATTAAAAGAAATTGAATCCGAGTTTAGTTGCGAAGCCCTAGCGGGTGGGACTGGTTAAGGTGTTGTTGCTTGGGGGAGGAGACCCGGGTTCGAACCTCACCAACAGCTTTTATTTTTGTAGCCACTTTTTGAGTATTTTTTTAAAACAAAATCATTTCCTATATTATTATATTAATATATTAATACGTTTTAGCCTCGGAAACCACCCGTAGGCTCGGGATTGATTTTATAACCCATTTTTAATATTATTTAACACTTTTAAAATAATATGTTTATATTATTATTTAACCTATAACCCCGAACAAAATAATATATTCATATTATTCTCAAACCGTAATTCAAATTAAAAATAATATATTTATATATTATTTTCGCCACATTGTGTAACATTTCAAACAAATAAATAATGTATTTATTTATATAATTATCCACGTTATTATGATCCGGATACAATAATAGTTTTACTGTTTTTCCCACAAAATTTAATTATCGTGTTATATCTATAAGTTTAAGATAATATAACAACTTATATTATTTTCCTAAACCATTATTGAATGGTACAAACGCACGGATATATTTAATTATTATTATATTCGTAATTGAGAAACCTTCGACACAAAACGTATTTATCTTAATAATTATATTAAGAAACCCTATATTCCCGTAGACACGTTCGTCTACTCATTGATCCTTAGAATACGTTAAGACGTTCTAACCTTCCGTGTCGTCGTCACAATTCCAATTTTATCCCTAATCTATGTGTTTATAATTTTAGGGCATCCGTAAGTCGTTTGAGACTTACACACATGGTTCCAACTTGTCCTTTGTGTGATACTACCTACAACGCAACGCAGGTGAGTTTCACGGCCCCTTTTTACCTGTTTTATTATTGGGGGAGAAACATGCTTACACACAAACGTATTTTACTTGTTTTCCTATTGAGGAAGAAACAAACATGAAACACCAAATATCATACTTTTACTTGTTTTCCCCATGGGGGAGAAACAGGTACGCAAGCAAATATTGTTTTTCCCGCCAGGGGAGAAAACATGACGCAACTATTTGATTATGGTACTTTATATGATATCACTGTTGAGACTAAGCGTAACATGCTATCACAGAAAGTCCTCATCTTATTTCGAACCGTTAATATGGATCTTAGCGAGGTAATGTTTAGTAGTACTACTGGGTTTGACAAATCCCACCCGCGTTAGTCGCGCTAACTCGATTGGATATCGAACGGGTGAAATGTTAGCCTACTCACATGTGCCAGAGTTGATAGACCTGGCAGGAGGCATACAAACACAGTCAGCTTCGGTTACGAGCGCTTTAGTAAAACATGAACATAGGTTAGCTACCTATAGATATGCATATTGAAAGTACATAATGTGGCAAACACACTCTTATTGTAAACTTGAAACCTGTGAACTCACCAACCTCGTGTTGACACTTTTTCTTACATGTTTCTCAGGTCGCTTTGGCACAGGTTGCGCACTTAGGACATGCATGGAGTCCTACTGTCATTTCCTTCATATACAAACATTTGAGACAATTCACTTGTTTTTATTAAATTAAACTTAAGCGTAATTGTTTTGCGCAACATCTATTTTGTTTAAACGCTTCCGCATTAACTCTGAACTTTTATGTTGTGACATTTCAAGTCCCATATAGTGTCGTTTGATGTAACTAATGACTGAGATCCTGGTGTGTCACCTTCCAAACGGTAAAACTCCGTTAGTGGAATTTGGGGGTGGACATTGCACATCCTTATCTTGTTCAGCTTCCCCTGACGGTATGTTCTCACTAGATCCAGACTCCCCATGAGTCATAGACTTAAGATTCACATCAATAGCATCAGTAGCGTCTTGACGTTCACCCTGATCATCTGCGGGATCATCATCTTCATCATTGTTCTTTTGTACCTCAGGTGAATGACAAGTGTCCTTCCCAGGCTTCTCCCCCTGAGTGACAAGGCGCTCAATTAACTATGATACAAGAATTTGCATCTCAGCTATTTGCCTGTTTTGAAAATTAATCTGTTGTTGATACTAGAAGTCACTTGCTTGTAATACATCAATCTGGCCTTGAAGACTTACTACCTGAGCTTCCAAGGTAGCAACCTTAGTCTCCAGAACTTTAATATTTTTGACTTTGGTACTTGATGATGGTTCTGCCTATTTTGTAGAAGTAAGAGGGATGGATGGAGTAGCACCAGGAGTAGTAGTATGAGATGGAGTTGGAGTTATAATCAACGAATCCACAAACTCAACATCTTCATCCACTGGAGTACTAGCTGTAGCTTTTGATTTCATCGATTTCGAAGATTCAGGAACATAATCAGTATCTGAAGATTCATTTCGTAATTGTCTCTTGCCAAGTACAGCACCAGGAGGAGGACCCCAGGCTGACTTCCTTCTAGCCTTACCTTCTTCTTCTTGCTCCGGGATTTCTTTCTCTTGGGAAAACATGTAGTAGGTAAAATGTTACGACAAGGAGCATTAGCCAACTGAGCATAGTTCTCAGGGCTAAAGTCCTGTAAACCTTCACCATCATTTCCATTCCCATCACTTTCAGTTTCACTTGAATCTTTACTTGAGCTGGAACTAGAACTTGATCTTGTGGTAGTCTCTTCAACTTGCACATTTTCACCTTGAGATGGTAATGGTACATTAAGTTCAACAATGTCTACGTGCTCAACATTCTCAACATGTTCCACATTTTCAACATTCTCCACATTCATCTCAACTTCTTGTTCTATCACATTCTCAGCATCTTGTTCATTCTGTTGTGCTTGAACTTGTTATGTTTGAACTTGTTGTGCTTGAGGTTGTTGTTGTTGATCTAGTTGTGCTTGAGGTTGTTCTAAATCTTCATCTGCATGTATCTAATTATCATTTGGTGGAGCCACATAATTCAGATTAATTATGTGCCCGAATAAAGCAGTAGGCACATGAATCAAAGCCAGATTCTGTTGCTTCACATTGTTACAGTCTGTGAAAATTCTCTTGGTCATTGGAGTTAAAGAAAGTCTTGGATTTAACGGCTATAGATTTGGAATGAGATGGCTGATAATGACTTGTAAAAACCTAGGGTATATGATAAATCCTTGACCCTCAGGTGGTGTTATTTGAGCAACAAACTCCTTGTATATGTATAAAGCAAAATTGAATGGTCTGTTCAATGTCAAGTCCACCATGGTTGCTTGTAATGAAAATTTAAGACCATATGTTCCCGCTTTCCTTGGAGACAAACATTGTATGATGACATGCATCAAGTACGTTCATTGTCCAACTAAACCTCCCTTTCTCGCTTGTGAATCATTTGCTCTTCCTTTGTAACCCATTCTATTAAAACAACATGTGATTAGAGTTGTAGGCAGCATCAAAGGATATGTAGGATCGTAAGATTACAAGGTGATTCTGTTCTAGTTGATATTGGCGGAAACAATAGCAACCAACAAAGTAAACAAGTAAACAACAAGAATACTGATAAATGCACTGTTGTATTAGACTTCTGAGATTACAAGTTTACAAGTAAAACACTATCAAGAAGCACTATCAAGGCACACAAGCACACTTACAATGAAGTGTTTACACAGTATTTATACTAACTTAGAATCAAGACAGACCCTTGATTTTAAGGATCAGATCGAACACAAGCCGTTGATCTTGTTTATTAATGTAAATTACACGTAAAGGCTAATCTAGTTAACTTTACTGAAACGTCTTCTTAGGCATCATTGTTTGCATTCTTGGAGAAGAGCATTGTCATCCATCATTGGTTGCACCATTGAGGTTCCTTCTGCTTTGAGTGTGTCAGTTGCTTTTGAAGAAAGTTGTCAGTGACGCTTGGCATGGATAGTCAGCTGCAACGATTTGTCTTCAAGGAACATAGCTATCAGCAGCAAGAAAGAGAATAATGCTGCTGATAAGCCTATCCGCAGCAACTTGTGTTGAACGCTGCTGATAAACCTATCAGCAGCAACAAGTGTTGAATGCTGCTGATAAGCCTATCAGCAGCAATATGTGCTGAATGCTGCTGATAAGCCTATCAGCAGTCATATGTGATGAATGCTGCTGATAAGCCTATCAGCAGCATTTGTACTTAGAATAATTTGGTAGCAATCAGTCTTTGGTTCTACAAACTCCCCCAAGACTGATGCAACCAAAATTCTTCTAATTACTTTGCTGTTGAAGCTTTTGCATGTGGCTGACTATCCTTTCAACCTCATAGCCTCTTGGATCCTTGCTGGGATTGTTCAGTGGAAGTTCAGACAGAGTCTTGAAGTCTTTGTGTGGCATTTTGTAGATTGCTTTGCTTGAACATCTCATTTGCTGCTTCTTTACATCAATCAGAGTGAACTCATCCAAATCTACATTGTAGGACTAAGATACAAATGGAGAGTGGGACTTTAGTGGTTTGATATCCATGACCACATCTTTGCTAGGGTTGAGGTAATGTCTGATTGCTAGCTTAAGATGTTTCCCACTCTCATTTGCAGGCTCATGAGCTTCACCCAGCTCCAAAATTCTTCTTAGGTCTGAGTCTGGTAGTTGCAGAACCTCATCAACAGATCTGTAGTTAGATCTTCTTCTTTCAGTTCTCCCCCTTAAGATCTCAAACCTTTGATCCTGTGGATTATAGACCCAATCAACTATGTCTCTTGAGTCTTCTGATTTAGGTGTGGGTTTGGATTTCTTCAAGGGAGGCTGTTGATGAGTGGGGGCTTGGTGAGATGGTTTGGACTTTTTGGGTGGAGGAGTGGATGTTTTGGGGAGGAGAGTGGAAGGTTGTTGGACTGAGGAAGAGGTAGGTGAGGGAGAAGGCTTGGGTTTCTTTGATTTTGTTTCTCCTTCTTCTTTGATAAGTACCCTTTTCTTGGAGCCCTTCTTCCCTAGTCTTTATTCCTCATCCTTTTTAACTTTGAAGTAGAGGGCTTGAAGGTTCATGAAATTCATGGGACCTAGCCTCTTTCCACTATCTCCTCTAGTCTTAAGGAAGTCAATCATGACCTTCCTTTCTTCATGGGTTCTTTTATTCAGTGCAATGGTCTTCTTGGACTGTAGCTTGGCTTTTTCTTCTTCTTCTTCAGCCTTTTTCTTGCTAGCCAATTGACCCTGCTGACCCATGAAGGCTCTGTAAATCTCTTTGTTTGAAAGTTTCTCAAGGTAGTCTGCATCCTCACCTTGAGAGATCAGAGCTTCAGTCTACTCCTTCCTTAATTCTTTTGCTAGTTCAGAATCAGTTATTCTGAACTTAGCTTCTACTTTCTTCTTCTTCTCCAATTCTTCCTCTTCTCTATTGAATTGTTCCTGCAGTTGAAGAGTAAGAGCTGCATCTTCTTCAATCCGGTCAACTGCGGGAATCTTTCTTTTCAGTTCATCCAGCTGTTTAGCATACAGCTGGATGGTTTGTTCTCTTAGGAGAATGGCTGTTTTTCTTTCTTGAGCCTTTTTCATGTCAGCCATCTCCTCTTCTTCTCTTCTTCTTCTTTTCTCTTCCCTATCTCTTTTCTCTTTTAGCAACCTCTCTTCATCTTCATCTGTCATGATTCCCTTTCCTTTGTTTACATTGGATGCCTCTGCTTCAACTTCACTGATCACAACAGCAGATGATGATGCTGCTATTGGGATCTCTACCTCAGCTTCATTGGCAATTTGGGATGTGAACATGGGAAGGTCATTGGCCTCGTTCGATTTACTCAGGACTTGTGACTTCTTTCAGCATTTCTTTGATAGTTGATCTTGACCCATATGCTGCAGTGCAGATGTCTACTCGAGGGGAAGCTGAGTCAGTGTCAGTGTCAGAGTTTGACACATATACTGCCTCAGTAATTCTTCCTACTTGTTCAAGTTTGGCTCTGACAGTAGCTATCATTTCCTGGCTTTCAAGTGAGTTGACATTGCAGATGTTTGCCCTGAGTTGAAAGATCTTGTAGAGAAAGTCTGTAGGAAGTGACAAGATGTTCCTGGTGTTGATGGTGAGAGAGGTGCCGTTGCTTAGAAGGAAGGTATGGTCAAGAGACTTAGTGCTTATCCATCCCAGCACATCTAAGTCTTTGACGATGAGGCAGTACAGAAATCTTCTTAGGCAGCAAATTTCTTCTTTAGTGAGAAGACTGCTCCTTATAATGTCAAGTCTTCTAGGAGACAGTCTTCTTGCTGCTGCTGCCGAAGATTCAGGATAAGCTACCTGTTTTGCTTTTTGAATTAGTCTTTCAAAGTGGGGTAGATTATCCTCCATCAAGTCATGGAACCTGCCAATGGCAAGTTCTGCTGAGAGATCTGATGAAGTGTTGATGCAGTTAGTTAAATGCAGTTGTAGGACTTGGAGGGCATTGAGAGAGTTCCAGTTTAGCTCTTTTACACCACTAAACTCCCATCCAATCCAAAATCTCTCAGCTGATCCATCATACCCCCAAGCTAGAATGGAGTCAAATTCTAGCTTATGTGTAGTTTGAAAGAGTTGGGGGGGTAGTGGATTGACTTATGATGGCTGCTGCTTCAGGAAAGATGCTGAATGGTGTTTTTGTTTGTTCTGTGTCTTCAGTACCATTCAGCATTTCATCGACAACCCTGACGACCAACTTCCAGTCTTCAGATATCTCTTCTTCTTCGTTATCTGAGACTGGCAAGTCATGAATTTGTACAAAAGCCGGCTTAAATAGTAAGCTTTGAAGTACAACCTGCTCTTGAATCCAGTCGTCAAGACTGTCTGTATCTTCTTCCATAGAGACCATCTCCCCCTTTTTGGTTGCATCAGTAGACAGGTAAGCATCAGTTTGGGTGCCTACTGATACAAGAGAGGGAGTGGCTAAAGTTGGGCATTGATGGGCTTCATGCATAGAGACTTGGTGTCTTAGTTTGGACACTTCAGCCTCTAGCATAGCCACCCTGGCCGTCAATTCCAAGTTATGAAGTTTCAGTCTGTCCTCATCCACAGTTGTGGAATCCTTGGACCCAGATGCGGCCGTAGACCGAGCCTCAGCATCCCCATCACCCGTGGTTTCTTGGCGCCTGGGATTCCTCTCAGTGAGGGGAGTTTCCAAGGAAACACCCTCACCATGAGTTGCCGTGGTTGAGGTCTTAAAGATGTTGTCACTGTCCTCCTGGTCATTTGATGGACCAGCAGTAGTGACAGCCTCTTCCACATCCACTCTTTCATTACTCCTAGAGTGGACCTTCAAGGGTGAAGAACTTGGGTTGGGTGTTTCGGAAGCAAGACCAATCAGTACCTCCTTGATAGTGGTAGTTGGAGAAGGTACATCACTTTGATCAGGTTCCTCAACACTTAAGTCCAAAGAAGATAGGAATGGCTCAAAGGGCTGTTCTATGGATCCGGGAAGTGATCCTAATCCTAATAGAGAGACTTTCGAAGGAGTCTCCCTAACAGTGTGGCTTTCCCTTATGATATTCTCACTAGAATGTTGTGATTCTGAGTGAGGGATGTTGGCTTGGGTTTGGGCCTTGGAGGCAAGAGAAGAAGGAGTTCTCTTGCCCCTCTTCCTTGTATATTTGGCTGCAATCGGGGCCCTGTGTTCCGGTTGAGCAATCAAACTGTGGGTGAGTAAAGTATGTGCCTGTACATCCTCAGTAGAATGCACAGGGGTTCGATCAAGGGAAGCAGCAATTTGAGTTTATGCCAGTGAGGTGGAGGGTGTGGGATCAGTATCAGCTGGGTTTGCTGAACTGTCACCCTGGGCACTTTGCGTGTTCAACATTGTAGACAACAATGGAACATCGGCCCCTGAGAACTTTGATGAAACTGTTCTCATGCTTTGAAAAATGTTGTTCTTATGTCCCAGCATTACGTAGATTCTTGTAGTTTTTGAAAGATCTTGGTGCTCAATGTTGAACACTTCCTGCAAGAATCTTGGGTACATGAAGAACTGTGATTTCACCCCTTCTTGAAGGTTGTATCTCAAACCTTCAAGAATGAGGTGGGAAAAATTGAAACCCGCCCCAGTTATCATACCATGAATTGCCGACGCAAGTCCGGAGCTAAGTTGGTTCCAGCCACTCCTCTTCTGGGATATGCATTGGAGAAGAGTGTGGCAGAGATACTTCCATTTGGGACCCATGAGTGCCTTCTCTATCGTATACTATGTTTGATTCCCAGTGTACCCTATGGATACAAAGGTCCTCATGTATACGTCTCTTGGGTAAGAGATGGCGTCCCCTTCATCTTGAAGCTTGAGGTGTTGGCGGAGCTTTGCTTCAGTGATAATCATCTCCTTGCCGTCTACTGTGCCTCTGATTTGGGGAGTGCCCTGGTCAGTAGAATACACGGCTGAGCTCCAAAACTCTTCCATGTGGGAAGTATAGATGGTTGGGTTGACTGTTAGGGCATGGTGGATTTTGGACCGACAAAGGAAGTCGATCATATCATCGAAACCTTCGGATTTCTTGCCCTTCATTAGGTATGCAGTGAGGTTGTGATATGGGGAAAACTTGTCGTTGGGGTTGTTTATGTCTGCGCCTGCCATTGTTATGGATTTGGAGGGAAGAGAGAAGGGTGTTTGAATGGTGGTTAATTATGGAGGGTTTTGAATGCTGTGGGGACGGGAGAGAAAGTGATGGGAGATAGGTTTGAAATTGAATATGAAGAGGTTGTGGGAATGTTTGAGATTGTGATATAACGACAGACGAAGAAAAAGCAACTTTACTTGTACAGTACAACCTGTTTCACTTTTCATTGTTACAGCTGTAAAGCACCGAGGCAGTCATGGTAAAGACTGACGAGATTTTCTTTTACAGCGGGTAAAAGTTAATTTTTGAATTAAGTTTACCCATCAGCAGCAAACTTGGTTGCTGTGGATGAGAAAGCCTGTCCGCAGCAACTCTGGTTGCTGCGGATGGTTAAGTCTGTCAGCAGTAAACTCGTTTGCTGCTGATGGATACAATGATCAGCAGCAAGGATGTTGATGCTGACAGCCTTAAAGCTATAAGCAGGAAACTTGTACCTGCTGATAACTTAAAGCAGTCAGTGGCAAATTCGTTGCTGCTGAAGATTAGACCTGTTAGCAGCCAAAAAGGTGCTGCTGACTATAACTTTTATTTACAACAAGATACCAACACATTTACAGAATCTGATTTTGGAGAAAGATTTTAAACAAAGTTCATCATACCAATAGATTCAGTTAGTGGGAGAAATCCAAGAGCTTGCGTCCTTGCAGAAAAGGGTTCTTGGATTATTAGTGTCAGCATGTGCACATTCAACGGAACCAATGATGATGCTTGGTGGTATCTTCACCTTCCATTGCTGAGGTATAGGTTTTCCAGTTTTCTTTGACCTATGAGCAGCTGGTGTGAATGCTGATGACTTTGGCATAGCTGCAGCTGCTGGTGTTGCTGCTGATGGTTTTGATTGAGCAGCTGCAGACTTTGTTGCTGTTGAAGGCTTTCTCTTAGATCTTCCCTTATCAGCAGTGGACACTTTAGCTGCTGATGTTTTTGCCTTATCAGTAGCAGATTTTGCTACGGACTTTGTTAACTTATCAGCAGCAGATTTGGTTGCTGTTGAAAGCTTCTGCTTTGTTTTCTTAGGCTTAACTGGACTAACAACCGATGTATGTTGATCCTTCTTTACCTGTTATACACACTGGTTAGTGACTCACCTTCATTGCAGACAAAGTTTTCGTATTGCTGCTTCAGGATGTCTTCAAGCCCGTTGCTTTGTGCCATTTTTTTTTGTTCTTGGTGACTTTTTGAAGAATAGAGTTTTGAATAGAATCAGAAAGTGATTAAACAAATGTTAGTTTGTTTAATCTTGAGCCAAAGCTCTGATACCACTTGTAGGATCGTAAGATTACAAGGTGATTCTGTTCTAGTTGATATTGGCGGAAACAATAGCAACCAACAAAGTAAACAAGTAAACAACAAGAATACTAATAAATGCACTGTTGTATTAGACTTCTGAGATTACAAGTTTACAAGTAAAACACTATCAAGAAGCACTATCAAGGCACACAAGCACACTTACAATGAAGTGTTTACACAGTATTTATACTAACTTAGAAACAAGACAGACCCTTGATTCTAAGGATCAGATCGAATACAAGCCGTTGATCTTGTTTATTAATGTAAATTACACGTAAAGGCTAATCTAGTTAACTTTACTGAAACATCTTCTTAAGCATCATTGTTTGCATGCTTGGAGAAGAGCATTGTCGTCCATCATTGGTTGCACCATTGAGGTTCCTTCTGCTTTGAGTGTGTCAGTTGCTTTTGAAGAAAGTTATCAGTGACGCTTGGCATGGATAGTCAGCTGCAACGATTTGTCTTCAAGGAACAAAGCTATCAGCAGCAAGAAAGAGAATAATGTTGCTGATAAGCCTATCAGCTGCAACTTGTGTTGAACGCTGCTGATAAACCTATCAGCAGCAACAAGTGTTGAATGCTGCTGATAAGCCTATCAGCAGCAATATGTGCTGAATGCTGCTGATAAGCCTATCAGCAGCCATATGTGATGAATGCTGCTGATAAGCCTATCAGCAGCATTTGTACTTAGAATAATTTGGTAGCAATCAGTCTTTGGTTCTACAGGATATGTGTCAGCACCACCTAAACACAAAGCTTCTCTTATAGTTTCCACATAAATCTCTATCTTTTGATTATTCACAGTAGCTCCAATGGTCAATTGTACAGTCATGGACGACAGTATCCCAAAACTGTTGGATATATTTTAGACTAATCACCGGGTTAGCAGACAAGGAAACTTTTAACCTTGACCTGTTCAAGAATGTAATTATCTCACAGTAATTAACTGCTTCTGCCAAATCCGGATCAAGCAACGCCACCCTATTATGTTTATACTCAACCCGTCTATCCATGACCTACACAAGATATATGATCAGACTTTGGAATGAATAAAACAAATAAGAAATAACAATCAAAACAAAAACAAAGTTAAAAAAATTAAAAAAATTTGCTAAGTCTGAATTCAGTAGCAACCCCTGAAGCGAACATTCTAAGTTCGCTAAGAGTCCCTGTGGCGAACTTATTAAGTTCGCCTGAGCAAGTTCGCTAGACTCTCAAGCAACTCAGACTTTTGATTTTCTCCAATCAACTGATAAACAAGTGATCCAATGTACCAATCTAACTCGCAATCACTCGAATATGACAATTATACCATCAATTTCACATTACCAATTCAAACACAACCACACAAGCAATCAACAGATATAATGTAAACCCTAAGACTAAGAACAGTCAAATCAAGCTAATAACTGTATGAAAAAGGTTGATTCTACCTTCAATGTACTCGCAAATGAAAATCAAACAAGATTCAAGCACAAAAACACCAAGGTAACACAGAGATTGATCACCACAGATAAGTTCGCTAGATTCTAAACAAGTTCGCTTGCAAAGAGTTCGCTCAAGTCAGACAAGGGTAAAACCATAAGTTCGCTACATTGTGCATTAAGTACCCTTTCTAATAAGTTCGCCAACCAAGCGAACTTATTAAGTTCGCCACCCAGGCGAACTTAAACAAACTAAAACAACAAGTTCGCTAGTTCTAAGCACTTAGTGAAAATTTGATCTTTTTCAAATTCCAACTCAGATTCTCAACTCAGTCAACTTTCCAAACTTCACCTTGCAAAAATGCAAACCCTATAAATTATGATTTCATGGAAGTCAGAAATAAAATCTTTTTGGAATTTTCAATATTAGCAAGCTAAACAATACTAAACATATTTTTGATTTTTCAAATTTTATGCCAAAACACACTTAAAATGTTTTTTATTTTTTCTAAATGAAATAAAGAAGTAAAAAACAATAATAGCAAATCATTTTGGTTTTTATCTGTACATACAAAAACATATGTTTTTGGTCGAACACTGTTTTTGGTCGAACACTGCGAGTAAGAAGATCATATCAATATCTTTGATGATTCATACACACATTCTGTATATAAATCCCTAGCAGATATAAGGGTGACCTATGGAATTCTGTGTACAAAAATATTCTTAAGTCATCAAATCATGTATCTTGTTCAACACTTCAAAATGATATCATAACTTTCTTTTTGACATACTTTATTGCTCAAATATTCAGACATCATGAAATGATACGCGATAAACTTCAAAGTAAACAAGATCAGATCATGACATGTTACCTTATTCATACTGAATTTGCAATATACTGCGTGTCAATTCAAGTTTTCAGCATTATAAGATTTGAAACCAAAAGTGTGTTTATCCCACGTTCTTGTGAGTTAGTACCATTTATATGAACACAACGTGTACCCCACAAATATGCCAACAGAAAAAAATTTACATTATCTTCAAAACATATAAGACTTTATGCAAAAGAATATGTATATCAATCTCTAGTTTGAAATTATCTCAATTAGCACAGAAAAAATCAAGCAGAATCCTGAAGGATTATAAAGAGGAATCAAAATGATTCAGAATCGAATTATTCATATGGCTTGGCTTGATTTTAATGATATAAAGTAATAGATGAAATCTTTAGAATATAATTAAATAAGGAATCGACTGATTCAAGGGTAAAGTTATCCAACTGTTATCTGGATTTCTTTGTAACATCCCAAAAATAAAACGACACTAAAAATAGTAACGGGTCTAAAGCGGGACGAACGGAATAAACGAATAAATACATGCGGGCCGGGGATGGGTCTAGGTTGGTAGCGAATGGGCATGGGGTGGGAGGCCTCTCCCATAAATACCCCTACACACACACCCTTTCTCTCTTTTGCAAGTTTTAGAGAGAGAAACCGTAGAGAGAGAAAGTGAAGGATGGCCCTGCGTACTTGTTAAGTACGCAAGAGCAAGGCCCTGCGTACTTGTTAAGTACGCAAGAGCAAGGTCTTGCGCACTTGCTAAGTGCGCATGTATCAGGACTATGGGGATAAATAGCTGGTTAGTAAAGTCAGTATGTTCGCCTAATTCATTATGATTAAAACATTAGAGTCAGGATTAGGTTTGATGTGTATTTAACTAATCAATTCAGATCGGATGTGACGTTGTTGGACCTTTGTTTAGGACAACCGAGACTAGCTTATCAGGTGAGTGCTAGAGCCCTCTTTTAAATGTTTTAATAATGTTTTGGGCTGGTGTGCATACATACAGAACGAGGTTTATGAAATGATGTTTACAAAACGAGGTTTATGAAATGTTGTTTACAAAACAAGGTTTATGAAATGATGTTTACAAAACGAGGTTTATGAACGATGCTTTCGAAAGGGGAAGTTAAAAGGTGTTAATGAAATGATTACGAAACGATGCTTCTGAAAAAGGAAGTTGAAATATGTTAATAAATTATTTACTAAACGATTATTCCGAAAGGGGAAGATGAAACGAGTTAATGAAGTGTTTTGCCAAATAAAGTTTACAAAAGTTTTACGGATGAAATGTTATTTAATAAAAAGTACGAATGCTTTAACTAAAACGAGGTAAAGGATTTCATGAAAGTCATGACAATGAATGAATTTGCCACGAGTTCCTACGGGAGCTAGGGTATGTATGTATGTATGTATGTATGTATGTATGTATTGGCCTTACCCTTACGGGGGGCCTATGTGGCTGGCTAGCGGTTGAACAACTGGCTGAGTAAAGGGTGACGAAGGTCCCCTATGGGAATACCGGGATCCCTTAATGGGAGGCATTATTCCCCGCGAGGGAACAGTGCCTAAAACGCTGTTTGGTCTGCCTTGAGTTCACTAGCCTCAGGAAACGATGTTTGGTTTGCCTTGAGGTAACTAGCCTCAGGAGACGATGTTTGGACTGCCTTAAGGTAACTAGGCTTAGGATACCTTGTTAACGGATGGCCTAGATGTAACGAGACTTAGGTTCTTCCGTCAGAATATGATGTATGGAATTGGCGGTTACGAGAAGGCGCATATTAGGTTCATGTTGACTTGTGTTATGATGCTATGTTACGATGTTTTAATGATGTTAAGTTATTGCATGATTTAAGTACGCTTTTGTTAAATAAATGAATGTTATGTTTTTGGCAAATGTTTATGGTTAACGTTTTATAAAAAGCTAGAACTCACCAACATAGCTGACTTTTAGTATGCATTTTCAGGCCAAGGACAGGTACGGGAGTTGGATGGTGATGCTTGGCAAGCAAGAAGAGTTACTCGGCTGATAATGAAGTCTGGGATCCCGTTATGTTTTATTTATGCTATGTTTTATGTTTAAGACAATGTTACGCTTCCGGCACGTTGAACAATGTTATGTTATGTTTGCAATGAAATTTTTGGCTGTGTTATTTGATAGTGAAGTTTAAGAACTGTTTGTGAATGAGTAAATCCAACAAGTGAGGCCTCCTGGGTTTGGGGCCTTACAATTTGGTATCAGAGCAATAGTTTGTGAGATTCGGACACTCCCAGTGTCTGAACTTAAACTGTGAATGGGACCAAAAGAGGATGCCAGTACGGGAAACTCGAGCCACATCATCAGGTATGAAGGTAGTATATATATTTACATATATAGTATGCCTTAGAAAGTGTTAGGTAAGGACTTGTGTTCTGATGGAATCACAAAGGTGGTCAAATAGAAATCAAAAGGTAGTGTAATGGTTAATTGCAGATGGCAAGTGTATATTAACATCTTACAGTACTTGTTGAATTCTATTTGTTAACTAGCGTGATAACATTGGATTCCTTGTCTTATAGAACAAAATGGTGGGACGAAAGAGCGGAAGGCGTGGTGGGGTCCGTACCGACGGTCGTACCGGTGGTCGTAATAGCACTCCTTCTCGTAAGGAGTACAGTGAAGAGGGAAGTGTCCACATGGAGCCAGAAATCATCATGCATGGAACTGAACGGACTCCCGTGGAAGAACAACACTTCACTTTCGAACCGAGTGTGAAGGCGGCCCTAGCACGCGAGTTTACTGAGCTGATTAAGGCTACCCTGCCAGATCTACTGGCAGAAGCATTGAAGAAGGCTAATGAGGCGGGCGGGTCCAACATGGAAACTGATGCCCCGATCATTGAGGCAGTTAACGCACCGCCTACTCGCGGTTGTGACTATAAGTCCTTCAAGGCACATGATCCGCCGGTTCTCACTGGAAAGAAGGACGCGGTGGCTACGTTTGATTGGGTGATTCGTATGGAGGCTGTCATTCGTCTGAGCGAATGCCGAGCGAGTCAAGTTGTGAAGTTTGCTGCTAACTCCTTAAGGGAGGAAGCATCCCACTGGTGGGAATGTGTACGTCAGGCTAAGGGGGACGATGTTTTTGACTCGATGATGTGGAATGACTTGAAAACTCTTGTAATCAAGAATTTCTGCCCGAGGAACGAGATTGAGAAGGTAGAGAGGCAATTTCTGGGTTTGAAGGCCGGGAGTATGACGCACCGACAGTACACAACCCGGTTTAATGAATTGGCACGTCTGGTGCCACACCTGGTGATGAGAGGGTGTTTGTTTGTGCTTATACGTGTTTAATATTGCATTATTATTGAGTTTTATGTGTTGAATGCAATGAATTTGAGTGCGTTATTGTTCACAGGTGTTTGGAGCTAAAGTACGTGTTTTGGAAGTAATTGGGAAGAATGGATCTGGAATTATGCAACAGATAGAGAAAGTACAAAAGCTTAAAACTTGTTTGGAGCATATCAGGAGCTAGAAAATGAGCCACGAGGCCCATAATATATCGATTTGGGATAGCTCGACGAGCCGGATGTGAAAATGATGTTAGAATATGGATTTTGGCGTAACATATAGTCATTTGGGCGTACGGTACGGTCGTTCGTACCAAAGCACCGTATAGGAAAGTCATTTATAGAAGGTTGAGCGTACCAGGAGCAGTACCAGCGTACGGTATGGTGGGACCACCATACGGTACGGTCAAATTATGGGCAAGTGCGAATTATTAGGGATTTTGGCCATATTTAAGGACACCTTTAGGGTTACGGAAACAATTGATTCCCAGCCGTTTTGGCGTTTTGGGGGTTTTGAGGACGATTTTGAGGGCAATTTTGGAGTATTTTCATCTTAGGTTTACGATTTTGATGTTTACCTTTAATTATTGTGATCGTATGACTACCATGAGCGGCTAGTCTTTTCGTGATTGCTTCCGGGTGAAGGATTCTTGTAAGTAATACATTAGTTTGGGTTTTTACTTTTGTTAATTTGTACCTCCTTGCGCTTGTGAATTGGTATTTGGGTGGACGAACGAGTTTTAAAAGATTGTCTCACATCTATCACTTTAATCAAAATATAACAAGCCACACTTTGTGGATTCTAACTAGTTGAACCTAAACTTTTGTTGATCTTTTGAATCTGAATCCTGGAAGTAATTACCTTTTCTCCAACTGTTTTACAACTAATTCAAGTTTGTTCTGCTAGTACACGCTTTCTAATTAATAAAGTTTCAATCTTTAGAAGTATCGTTTAAGTAAATTTTTTAATAGCATTCTCCACGAATTCGCTGTGGATTTGACAACCCTACTTTCCTGTCTACAGTCTAAGGTAGCTAAGTAGTAGTTTTAAAAGTGTTTTTGATTGACCTTGACACCACGATCAAAATGGCGCCGTTGCCAGGGAATTTGTGTGCAAAGTGCTATTTTTGATTTAATTTATTTAGTGCGGTGCTACTAATTGTGTGCTTACGTGTGTAGTGACAGCTTTATGCATACTAGAAGCTCAGGAAGAAATTCACCCTTGTTATTTTACTCTGAAATTGAGAAAACAGCGAGAACAAACAGGAAATTGCAAGGAACAGTTCAAAATATTCTAGAAAAGCTTGACAGTCCAATGGTAAGGATGTCACAGATCAACCTGCAAATCAAGATCCAAACCAAGGTGGAGGACCAAACCCACCTATTCCACCACTACCAGATCTTCTATTCCCACACCACCAACAACAACCTCAACAACATCAACCCCTTCCGCAACAACCACCACCAAATCAAACTTTTCCACCAAATCAACCTTTTCCACCAAACCACCAACCCCTTTTCCATGATCACCAATACCACCCATATAACAGCTTCCCGAGCTACTCTGAGTGTGAGGGTAATAAGCCTTTGTCACCAGAACGCAGGCCTCGCCCGGAGCATGGTTCTCAACATGAGAACTGGAACGAGGAAGAAGAGTGGTATGACCTAAACCATCAGGAGGCATTCCCTCCTAGAAATGAAAGAGTTGATAGAGTAGACGGTTAGGTGCAGTCACCACCGGGGGCAGAGTATGGGCATTATCAGAGGAATAACAGTCAAGGTAATGTGGTAAATTTTGAGAGAGAGAACAGATATAGGCAGCCTCAAAGGAACCGTCAGAATTATAGAGAGGAACCGCCTTGGAACAGGAACCTCGCCAGGCACGATCAGGGGGTGGATAGTCACTTCCCCCTGCTTTAGCTTTAAATGCTTCTCCGGTTATACCACCAGTTCATCGAGGGAATGCATTTGAGATCCGACCCGGGTGTTTAGGGATCCTCCCACACTTCTATAGGAAAGCCACTGAGGAACCCTATTCACATCTTTCAGAGTATGAGGCTACATGTGGGACCATAGGTGGTTAGGGATTCACCACAAACGAGGTGAAACTGGTGCTCTTCCAGTTTTCACTAAAGGACCGTGCAAAACAATGGTTCCTTTCTCTACCGTCTGCTAGTAATGCCACCTGGGGGAATTCATTTGAGATCCGACCTGGGTGTTTAAGGATCCTCCCACACTTCTATAAGAAAACCACTGAGGAACCCTATTCACATCTTTCAGAGTATGAGGCTACATGTGGGACCATAGGTGCTTAGGGATTCACCACAAAGGAGGTGAAACTGGTGCTCTTCCAGTTTTCACTAAAGGACCGTGCAAAAAAATGGTTCCTTTCTCTACCGTCTGCTAGTATTGCCACCTGGGCAGAGCTACAACAGCAGTTCCTTGATGAGTACTTCTCGCCTCATAAAACCAATGAGGCCAGAGCTGCAATTCGGGATTTCAAGCAACAATCAGGTGAGCCTTTCTATGAGGCATTTAAGCGGTTCGAGTTATTGAGAAATTGCCCGCACCATGGTATTGAGAAGTGGGAATTGATTCAGCATTTTATAACGGTCTATTGCCTGAAGATATGAGGGATGTCAACTCAACCAGTAACGGGTCCTTCTTTTCAAATCATGTGGACGACAACTGGGATATTTTGGAAAGGAAGGCAGTGACATCAAAAGGGCAAGCACATGCCAGTCGGAGAGCAAAGAATGGGGCATCTTCCAAGGCAGTTGATTATGAGACTCAAAAGCGTCTAGATGTCATGGAAATATAAATGGCAAGGCTTGGCAGGTCTGGAGCTAAAGATGTGGCTAATGTGTCACAAACATATCCGGTCTATGAATGATGCAATGAACCGGGCCACACTATGGCATACTGCTTGAGAGACCAGGGCAAGGCAGAAAAAGTTAACAAAGTTGGGGGAGATAGGAAGCAGGACCTGGATGCAACCCACTACCATCCGGGACTCCAGAATCATCCAAATCTAAGGTATGGTAATGCATCAAATCAATTAAATCCTAACTTTCAGGATTTTGATGTGCAGGGTGGAAGTCAACAACACTACAAAAGCCACTAACAAGGCTATAATCAAGGCGGGTATCAAGGGTATGAAATAAACTAGAGCAATCAAGGCTATTAGCAGAGAAACTATAAACAAAATCAAGCCCCACTTTTCCAGCAACAGGGAAATCAGCAGAACAAACCTGCAGCCGATGGTGACGCGCAGCTCACAGCCATACTGGAGTCCCTGAAAAGGATTGAGCAGGATAGAGAGATCCAAATCAAAACCAATGAAGCCTTTAATAGACAACTGGCGGAAAAAGTTAGCTAAAGTGGCAGGGAGACCACAAAGGCAACTACCGAGTGATACAAAACTAAACCCGCAACATCAAGGAGCAAGCTCCTCGAGTTCAAAGAATGCATATGTTAGTGCGGTAAGTACCCACAAAGATAGTGAAGAGAGTGAGTCGGAAGATGAAAGTGAGCAAGGAGAACCCATTATTCAAGTTAAAATTGGGGGATTGAAGATATTTCAAGCGTTATTGGATTACGGGTCAAGTGTCTGCATACTGCCAGGAAGCTTATATGATCAGTCTGAATTTGGCCCGCTGCAACAAGTTGACACCACCGTGGTGTTAACCGACTTGACACGAAAACGTGCTCGGGGGATGATTAGAGGTGTTGCGGTGCAAGTGGGTGAATTATATTACCCCCGAATATTTTATGGTGCTTGATTACCCACCGAATGTGAAAGACAAGCAAGAGAGGGTCATCCTGGGAAGACCATTTTTGGCAACTTCAAACGCTCAGATCAACTGCAGGGACAATACAGTAAGAATGACATTTAGCAACCGTGAGTTTAATTTAGATTTCAAATTCTTTTTCATATTTTAATAAAATTAAACATTCAAAAGCAGGTGCTACTAATAAGTGTCCTCCTCGTTCCACAGTGGATGATGGTGGTGCAAACGATAATGGTTTTGTTTTTGACAGGTCTGAGTTGAGGAATGAGAAGCAGAAGGTAGTGGTTGCAGCGCCACTCAAGTGTGGGGATGGTGCAATACATATGGGAAAGCCACCATGGAAGCATCAGGTGGACAATTCATATGATTAAGTCAAATCGGGAACAGGATCATCAGGATCACCAGCTGGATCAAAGAAACCGTCCAAGTTTATGAGGCATTAATATGAAACTGGTGAGTCTTGGGTAATGCGAGATGAAGAATAAGAGTTCCGTGCTGTGGAACATACGAGGACGCTCAAGTTGAATGGAATGGATGGTCAAGCAGGTGAGGTAGCATTTGGAAAGGAATTTGTGTTCCAACCACCATAAGAGCTAAATCAGGTACGGTCTAGCTGAAGACCTTAAAAACTTAGCGCTAAACGGGAGGCAACCCGGTTGTTTGCATTCATTTTTGTTTTTTTTTTCTTTTTGTTTTTGTTTTTGTTTCAGTTCATTGTCAATATAGCAAGACCCAAGTGTGGGGAAGGCTTATGGAGGCAATCAGGGAACTTTGTGGGTGTGTTCACTAAAAACCCTCACGAGACTTCACTCGTCCACTTGGGCTACCGAGGGGTAAAAGACTTGTTGCATATGCAAAATACAATCGTGATTCCTACGAAAGTGAGTATAGGAGTTTGGTATACGCACATGAAGACCCTACCATAAAGACATAATCAGGTCATGTACTCTTTCTTAGTTTTAATTATTTTAATTTATTTGGTTTGTTTGATTTGGGTTATTTAGTTTGCTGTTTTTTAGTTTTTGTTGTTTGTAATTGAGTCTTATTACCCGGGGGTAGTTGAGGTTTGCATGATGAATGTTGGAAATTGGATGGTTTGTACCCTTGAACCGCACAAAGTTTTCATTTTAAATATACATTGGGGACAATGTAAAGTTTAAGTGTGGGGATGATGGGGAGAAAGTCGAAAGCAATAGAAAATTGAGAAAAATTGAAATTTTTAAAAAATTTTGCAAAATGTCTCAAGTAAGTTTAATTGTGTTTGAAAACCGGATTTTCAATGTAAGTCACCAACATTTTACCTACCGGAACATAGGTCGAGGTCCTTAGTCATGGTTATACTATTTAAGTTGCATGATAAAGTAGCCTAGCAAGCTGTTTTCAGAAATTTGGTAAAAATGTCTAACCAGGGGTAATATGGTAGATAGTGGACCTTCATGCATGCTTTCGCATCCGTAACCCTTTACCACCATTTTTGTGAGATTTTTAGCCTTGATATCGAGCATAGAACATATTTAGGATTATTTGCTCATTTTCGTTTCATGTGTGTTTACCATAATGTTGCATCATTTTAGAACTTGCGTATATGATACATTTCAAGATCATGAACCGAACCGTTGCATGAATATGATAGAGGCAGTAGAATGAACCCCTTTGTTTAAACCTTTTCTTTTGTTTTCCCTACCCGAACAAGATCCCTTAGAAGCCAAGTTTGAGCCTATATCCTTTCATGAGTTGGAAAGGATATAGGTTAGAGTTTTAGTAGATTGTTTTGGTATTTTTAATTGTTATTGAGATATATCTAAAAAAAATAGAAATAGAAAGAAAAGAAAAAAAGAGAAAAATGAGAGAAAAAAATACAAAAAAAATATGTGATTGGTTCAACATTTACCCAAAGTTCAAGTGTTAGTCGAATAATAAGAGCTTAATTGTGTAATGGGTCATGTTTACCCAAAGTAGAGAGTTGATGATGTGTAGTTGGTTGATTGAATAAGTAACTTAATTGGATTCCGCTCACCCAAGCCACTTTTAAATTCCTTATCCATACCCTTAACCTAAGCCCAACGTTACAACCCATTAAAGACCTCTCGATCTGTGCACAATTTGTGTTATTTGGTGGAGTTATGATTGATATGCAAGCTTACAACCCCTAAGCCCAACGTTACAACCCATTAATGGTTTGAGTGTTCCATATATATACTAGCACAACTTTTGCTAGTCTAGATACAAACTGAGTGGAGTGAATATTGTGAGAGGTGTGATTGCATGTATGAGGAAAACCTGAAGCATGTTAGGCTTGGTTAGATATTTGGGTTTTAAATTGCGTATAATCTTTTTACTTGCTAGGTGTAAATCTATTGATTGTGGTAAGTCTTGTGAGTTGGGTATGACTTTAGACCTTAGCTGAAAACTGTTCAGGGATTTGTGAAGTGTAACTGTTAATGATGGTTGGACAATAACGAGTGAGCTTTGCTTGAGGGCAAGCAAAAGACAAGTGTGGGGATGTGATGAGAGGGTGTTTGTTTGTGCTTATAAGTGTTTAATATTGCATTATTATTGAGTTGTATGTGTTGAATGCAATGACTTTGAGTGTGTTATTGTTCACAGGTGTTTGGAGCTAAAGTACGTGTTTTGGAAGTAATTGGGAAGAATGGATCTGGAATTATGCAGCAGATAGAGAAAGTACAAAAGTCCAAAACTTGTTTGGAGCATATCAGTAGCTAGAAAATGAGCCACGGGGCCCATAATATATCGATTTGGGGTAGCTCAACGAGCCGGATGTGAAAATGAAGTTAGAATATGGATTTCGACGTACCATATGGTCATTTGGGTGTACGGTACGGTCGGTCGTACCAAAGCACCGTATTGGAAAGTCATTTATAGAAGGTTGAGCGTACCAGGAGCAATACCAACGTAAGGTACGATGGGACCACTGTACGGTACGGTCAAAGGACTTGCAATTGTGGATTTTTAGGGATTTTGGCTATATTTAAAGGACACATTTAGGGATAAGGAAACAATTGATTCCCAGCCGTTTTTGGGGGTTTTGAGGACAATTTTGAGGGCGATTTTGGAGTATTTTCATCTTAGCTTTACGATTTTGATGTTTACCTTTAATTATTGTGATCGTATAACTACCATGAGCGGCTAGTCTTTTCGTGATTGCTTCCGGGTGAAGGATTCTTGTAAGTAATACATTAGTTTGGGTTTTTACTTGAATTGAATTCTAGTGTGACTGACCTGAATACACTTGTTTTCGATTAATTTAAACTGTTTATATGTGTTGAGGTTGTCTGAATTGCCATCCGATTTCGGTTTTCTTGCGTCGTTAGCTATTTGGTTAATTTGTACCTCCTTGCACTTGTGAGTTGGTATTTGGGTGGACGAACGAGTCTTAAAAGATTGTCTCACATCTATCACTTTAATCAAAATATAACAAGCCACACTTAGTAGATTATAACTAGTTGAACCTAAACTTTTGTTGATCTTTTGAATCTGAATCCTGGAAGTAATTACCTTTTCTCCAACTGTTTTACAACTAATTCAAGTTTGTTCTGCTAGTACACGTTTTCTAATTAATAAAGTTTCAATCTTTAGAAGTATCGGTTAAGTAAATTTTCTAATAGCATTCTCCACGAATTCCCTGTGGATTCGACAACCCTACTTTCCTGTCTATAGTCTAAGGTAGCTAAGTAGTAGTTTTTATAAGTGTTTTTGATTGACATTGACACCGCGATCACCTGGTCACTACAGAGGAAAGGAAAATTGCCTGCTACATTCAGGGATTGCCGGACAAGGTCCGCACCTATGTTAAAGCAAACGCTCCTACCACCTACGTTTCAGTAGTAGAACTGAGTGGCCTGGTGTTTGATGAACTGGCCTTAAACGTGGTCGCCATCGAAGAGCCCAAAAGGAAGTCGATCTTCCAGAACAAACGAGCAGGTGGGAATATGTCTGGGGTTCGTGATAAGAGAGCTAGTTGATTGTGTGTAAGACGTGTGGGAAGGAGCATGTGGGTGAGTGCAGACTGGGATTGAATCTATGTTTCAAGTGTGGCAAGACTGGGCACTACTCCCGGGAATGCCTGAACGGTATCAAATGCTATAACTGTGGACACATGAGCCGGGAATGCGCTAGGCCAAGAAAGGGTGAAGCTAAAAAAGGGAAAGGCCTTGAAGAGAAAGGGGACAAGCCCCGAGCAAAGACTCGTGCGTACGCGCTGACGCAAGAGCAGGCCAGGGTGGACCCCGACGTGGCGTCATGTACGTTCATCCATGACAACACTTTTGTATCTGTGCTATTTGATTCGGGTGCTAGTAAGAGTTTTATATCTGCATCCTTTTGTAAACGAGTGAAGTACAGTGTAAGTAATATAGAAAGGGCCTTTAGCGTAGAAACCGCTGAGGGTAGAACTGCGAGAGTTACTGATGTAGTTGACCATTGCACGATAAAAATAGAATGCCATAGATTCCCCGTCAGGCTGTTCGTTATGGTTTTGGGTGGGTTTGATGTAGTTTTGGGTATGGATTGGCTAACTACCAATGAAGCAAAAATTATATGCAAACGGAAGATAATCCGACTCAAGGCCCCGGATGGTAGCGAAGTCGAGATTTTGGAGATCGTGACGCCCCAATGCCTAATGTCATCTCGATGATTAAGGCAGCAGATTACATGAGGCGCGGATTCGAGGCTTATCTGGTGTACGTGATTGATAAGTGTAAGGAAGTGAAGGAACTAGACAATGTACCCGTGGTACGCGAGTACCCGGAGGTGTTTCCAGAGGACTTGCCTCGGATACCACCCGACAGAGAAATTGAGTTCCGAAGTGACGTAGTACCAGATGCCCAGCCCGTGGCTAAGGCTCCATATCGACTAGCACCAGTGGAGATGAAAGAGCTAATGACACAACTAGACGAGTTACTTGAGCAAGGATTTATCCAACTAAGCATCTCGCCATGGGGTGCTCCGGTTTTGTTTGTAAAGAAAAATGATGGTTCGATGCGAATGTGTATTGATTATCTCGAGTTGAACAAACGTACCGTGAAGAACAAGTACCCCCTAGCGAGGATCGACGACCTGTTCGATCAATTGAAGGACGCCAGTTGGTTCTCAAAGATCAACCTTCGATCCGGGTACCATCAATTGTAGGTAAGGGAAGAAGACATACCAAAAACCGCGTTTCGCACGCGCTATGGACATTTCGAGTTACGCGTAATGTCTTTCAGATTGACGAACGCCCCCGCAACGTTCATGGATTTGATGAATAGGGTGTGTCGACCGATGCTGGACCGATCGGTAATCGTGTTCATCGATTTTATCCTCATCTACTCCAAGAATGAGGGTGATCATGCATGTCACTTAAAGGAGGTGTTGGAGGCTCTGAAGAACGAACGACATTATGGTTGACCCAGCAAAGATAATGACGGTAAGGGAATGGAATATTCCTAAGACGCCAACTGAAATCCACGGTTTCTTGGGATTTGCAGGCTACTATCAGAGATTCATCCAGGATTTCTCGAAAATAGCTTCGCCGTTGACAAAGTTGACTTGAAAGGAGGTAAAGTACGAATGGGGTTCGACCTAGGATGAGGCGTTTAAGGAATTGAAGGAGAAGCTAACTCAAGCTCCAGTCTTGGCCCTTCCCGAGGGCAATGGAGACTTGGTGGTATACTCTGACGCTTCGGGTCAGGGATTGGGGTGCGTGCTGATGCAACGCGGAAGATTGATCGCGTATGCATCACGACAGTTGAAGGTTCAAGAAGTCAATTATCCGACTCACGATTTGGAACTTGCTACTGTCGTATTCGCATTGAAAAATCTGGAGGCACTATCTTTATGGAGTGAAGTTTACTATTTACTCCGACCACAAAAGTTTGAAGTACTTGTTCGAACAAAGGGAGCTTAATATGAGGCAGAGATGATGGTTGGAACTCCTGAAAGATTATGACTGTGAAATCATATACCATCCTGGAAAGGCAAACGTGGTGGCTGACGCTCTAAGTCGAAAGGATGTGCTTGCTCATATTAGAGTGAAAGCTTGCCAGCTGGTGGTAACATCGGATGTGACGAGGGAAATTGAAAAGGCTCAATATGAGGCACTTAAAGAGGAAAACATAAAGAAGGAAAGGATGGTTGGCCAACATGAAAAGTTGGAATATAACACCCTTGGTGTTAGGACACGTTTTGGATGGGTATAGATACCTATGGGTGGTGAGCTTAGAACCAAAATCTTGGATGAGACTCATAAGTCTCGTTACTCTATCCATCCCGGTACCAACAAAATGTACCAAGGTCTGAGGAAGGAATACTGGTGGCCTGGGATGAAATATGAGGTTACGAAATACATAAGCAAGTGTCTGACTTGCTCGCAAGTAAAGGCCAAACACAAGAAACCGTATGGAAAGATTCAACCTCTTGATATACCGGAATGGAAATGGGAACACATTACAATGGACTTCATAACCAAGCTACCTCGCACAGCTAAAGGTCATGACACCATCTGGGTAATTGTGGACCGTTTAATGAAGAGTGCTCATTTCTTACCTATTCACGAGACGTTCTCGTCGGAAAGGTTAGTGGAGGTATTTATTAACAAAGTAGTAGCACGGAATGGGATGCCTTTGACGATCGTATATGACTGGGACACACGTTTCACATCGAGGTTCTGGAAAAGATATCACGAGGCGATGGGCACGAGACTCAATGTTAGTACGGCATACGACCCACAAACGGATGGTCAGTCCGAAAGGACCATTCATACATTGGAGGATATGCTTTGTGCTTGTATTATCGATTTTGGCGGCAGTTGGGATAGTCATAAGCTGTTAGCTGAATTCTCCTACAACAACAATTATCACATGACGATAGGCATGCCACCTTACGAAATGTTGTATAGGAGAAGATGCAGGACCCCGGTTTGTTGGGGTGAGATTGGACAGAAGGAATTAGGAAGTCTTGAAGTCTGACGACAAATGTCGGAGAGGTTTGATCAAATCAAGGCACGAATGAAGGCCGCACAAGATCGTCAAAAATCCTACGCGGTTAAACGACGAAGGCCTATTGAGTTTGATGTTGGGGACAGATTAATGTTGAAAGTTTCACCTTGGAAGGGAATCATACGATTCAGAAAGAGAGGAAAGTTAAGTCTGAGGTTTGTCGGACCATTCTGGATAATGGCACGGATTAGTGAAATCGCTTATCGGTTAGAGTTTCCTCATGAGTTAAGTGGGATTCATCCTACCTTCCATGTATCACACTTGCGAAAGTGTTTGGCAGATGAATCGGCTCACGTGCCACATACTGACATCGAGGTCGACAACAGCCTTAACTACATCGAAGAACCCGTGGCCATCTTAGACAGAAAGGAGAAGAGTTTTCGTAATAAGGTTATTCAATTGGTTAAAGTCCATTGGAAGCACCGAAAGGGATCGAAATCTACTTGGGAAACAAAGACGGAAATGAGGGAGTCGTACCCTCAACTATTTGACTTATGATAGGTTTCGGGGACGAAACCTATTGTAAGGGGGGGGTAGGCTTGTAACATTCCAAAAATAAAACGACATTAAAAATAGTAACGGGTCTTAAGCGGGACGAACCTAATAAACGAACAAAGACACGCGGGCCGGTGATGGGCCAAGGTTGGTCGCGAATGGGCCTGGGGCGGGAGGCCTCTCCCATAAATACCCCTACACACACACCTTTCTCTCATTTGCAAGTTTTAGAGAAAGAAACCGTAGAGAGAGAAAGTGAAGGATCGACTCGAGATTGCAAGGGAAGGATTCTCTAGTGCTCGTGTAGATAACCTCTGAATCAGAAGCTCGATACAGGTAACGGTTTCGCCTAGATCTGAGTTTTTGTTAACTTTGGGGTTTTCGGGTGTTGGGAGAAAAGGTAACATTTTTACGTATGAAACTTGAAAATAAACATAGATCTAGCATCTAGAAGGAAAAACGAACGTTTTGAACGTAGAAAGTTGGGATCTTGATGTAATCAGATTCACATGCAAGAACTTAGGGTTCTTGGGGAAGAAGACTGCCCGCAGGCCTTGCGTACTTGTTAAGTACGCAAGAGCAAGGCCTTACATACGTGTTAAGTACGCAAGAACAAGGCCTTGCATACTTGTTAAGTACGCAAGAGCAAGGCCATGTGTACTTGTTAAGTACGTAAAAGCAAGGTCATGCGTACTTGTTAAGTACGCAAGAGCAAGGTCCTACCCACTTGCTAAGTGCGCATGCATCGAGACTATGGGGATAAATAGCTGGTTAGTAAAGTCAATATGTTCGCCTAATTCATTATGAATAAACCGTTAGAGTCGGGATTAGGTCTGATGTGTATTTAACTAATCAATTCAGATCGGAAGTGACTTTGTCAGACCTTTGTTTAGGAAATCCGATACTAGCTTATCAGGTGAGTGCTAGAGCCCTTTTTTAAATGTTTTATAAATGTTTTGGGCTGGTGTGCATACATACAAAACGAGGTTTATGAAATGATGTTTACAAAATGAGGTTTATGAAATGATGTTTACAAAACGAGGTTTATGAAATGATGTTTACAAAACGAGGTTTATGAAATGATGTTTACAAAACGAGGTTTATGAACGATGCTTCCGAAAGGGGAAGTTAAAAGGTGTTAATGAAATGATTACGAAACGATGCTTCTGAAAGGGGAAGTTGAAATATGTTAATGAATTGTTTACGAAACGATGCTTCCGAAAGAGGAAGATGAAACGAGTTAATGAAGTGTTTTGCCAAATAAAGATTACAAAAGATTTACGGATGAAATGTTATTTAATAAAACGTACGAATGCTTTAACTAAAACGAGGTAAAGGATTTCATGAAACTCATGACAATGAACGAATCTGCCATGAGTTCCTACAGGAGCTAGGGTATGTATGTATGTATTGGCCTTACCCTTACGGGGGGCCTATGTGGCTGGCTAACGGTTTTACAACTGGTTGAGTAACGGGTGACGACGGTCCCCTAGGGATTACCGGGATCCCTTAACGGGAGGCATTATTCTCCGCGAGGGAACAGTGCCTAAAACGATGTTTGGTCTGCCTTGAGGTAACTAGCCTCAGGAGACGATAACTAGCCTCAGGAGACGATGTTTGGTCTGCCTTAAGGTAACTAGCCTTAGGAGACCTGGTTTACGGATGGCCTAGCGGTAACGAACATTAGGTTCTTCAGTCAGAATACGATGTATGGAATTGACGGTTACGAGAAGGCGCAGATTCGGTTCATGTTGTCTTGTGTTATGATGCTATGTTACGATGTTTTTACGATGTTAAGTTATTGCATGCTTTACGTACGCTTTTGTTAAATAAATGAATGTTATGTTTTTGGCATATGTTTATGGTTAATGTTTTATAAAAAGCTAGAACTCACCAGCGTAGCTGACTTTTAGTATGCACATTCAGGTTAAGGACAGGTACGGGCGATGGATGGTGATGCTTGGCAAACGAGAAGAGTTACCCGACTGAAAATGAAGTCTGGCATCCCGTTATGTTTTATTTATGTTATGTTTTATGTTTAAGACAATGTTACGCTTCCGTACGTTGAACAATGTTATGTTATGTTTGAAATGAAATTTTCCACTGCGTTATTTGATAGTCAAGTTTAAGAACTGTTTGTGAATGAGTAAATCCAACAAGTGAGGCCTCCCGGGTTTAGGGCCTTACAATCTTTGATGAATCCGGATAATCAAGTGATTTTGATTCAAGGGCTAGGATATGCTTGACATATGTTATCAAGACATATCTTAGTTCAACAACACCTTGCATGTTTTTCGGGGCATGGGCAGTGAAGTGAACTGAAAAATTGTGCTAATCAATATAATTCGACACTTGTCTCATGAAATTCTTAAAGTCTCATATTCTATATCTGATAACGATCTTTTAACACACACCCGGCATACCATGGGTTCAAATCATAGTTGTGACATAGATCATTATGTTTTCACGCTACTAATGGTCTAAAAACATTTTCAGCCTACTGACAATTTAAATTACATGCATATATTCAAATTAAAAGATTATATACATGCATTGGTAAGTCATGAAGCAATAATTTCCTCTTTGTGCAAACTAAGAAGTTTAGATCAAATCATATAAGCATAAACTTCAATCATAAATATAGAAACCAGGTAGTCATTCTATGGTCATATGTGTATGATCACCTACTGATGTACTATCATTTCTTCTATAACTTCAAGGAGTGCTGATTTTATCTTTTTCAATTTGTTTAGGTTTTCTAAAAGAAATTCAATGAAGGAAAATAAATTAATATAAACTATATGAAAACAAAAATAAAAACTTCCATCAAAAACATTTTGAAAACCTTTTTCAAGCAGGATTATACATCCCAATCATTTTAGTAAGAAATTCAAAACGTGAGCGATCAAACGCTTTGGTAAACAGGTCAGCAAAGTTGTCATCAGTGTGGACTTTCACCAACTCAATCAATCTATTTTTTGCACAATCTCGAATAAAATGATGACGTATCTCAATATGCTTTGTTTTCGAGTGCTTCACTAGATTGTTTGTGATGGACATCGTGGCGGTGTTGTCATTGAACATTGGTGTCTCTGTGAAGTTCAGACCATAATCCCTTAATTGTTGTTGGATCCAAAGGATTTGGGAACAACAGCTGGCTGTAGCAATATATTCTGCCTCGCACGTTGAAATTGCAACCAAGTTTGTTTCCTAAGAATTGACAACCACCAGATGTCGACTTTCTATCCAAACCGCAACCTCCATAATCTGAATTTGTAAAAGCTTTGAAATCAAAGCCATAATTAATAAGATAACATAATCCCAACCTTGGTTTACCCTTTAAGAATCGAAAGATCCGCTTTACAGCAATCAGATGAGATTCCTTCGGTTTAGACTGAAATCTCAAAAACAAGCATACCGCGAACATAATTTTAGGCCTGGACGCAGTTAAATACAATAAAGAACCAATCATTCCTCTGTATAACCTGCAATCCACTTCTTTCCCTTTCGAGTCAGAATCAAGCCTGTTATTTACAGGGATTTGAGTATTGAACGTTGAGGTATCTGACATTTCAAATTTCTTCAAAATATCTGACACATACTTTGTTTGATGAATATAAAAGCCATCTTCTTTCTGATCAACTTGAACACCCAAAAAGAAAGATAACTCTCCCATGCTGCTCATCTCAAACTTCAATTTCATCACTCTCTCAAAATCTTTAGACATATCAACATTCGTCGACCCGAAAATTAAGTCGTCCACATAGACCTGAACTAGTAGGATATCTCCCCCTGCTTTTCGTATGAATAGAGTGGAGTCGATCCGACCACGCTCAAATCCATTCTTGAGTAAGTGCACGGAGAAGTTTCATACCGGGCAAGAGGAGCCTGATGAAGACCATATAACGCCTTATCAAGTTTAAACACTTTGTCTGGTAACTTGCAGTCTTCAAAACCAGGTGGCTGTTTCACGTATACCTCTTCATTTACCTTTCCATACAGAAAAGCACTTTTCACATTTAGCTGGAATACCTTGAACCCCTTGAAAGATGCGTAAGAAATAAATAGACGGGTCTGCTCAATCCTCGCAACCGGAGCATAAACTTCTGTGTCGTCAACACCTTCTTGTTGGTTAAATCCTTGAACAACAAGCCTCGCCTTATTGCGTACCACCACGCCGCAATCATCCGTTTGTACTTAAACACCCATTTCGTGCCAATTGATCTATAACCTTTGGGCAAGTCAACTAAATCCCAAACATGTAGTTTGTCAAATTGAGCTAGCTCCTCTTGCATAGCCTCGATCCAACAATCATCATCAAGTGCTTCAGCCACATTCTTTGGCTCTATTTGAGAAATAAAGCAAGCATGCAAACATGTCTCCCTAACACATGTAACCACAATTTATGCATATGAACATGATGTTTCAGCAAGTGTACGATGTCTAGTTTGAACACCTGCATTCAAATCACCAATAATGTTTTCAGTCGGATGATGTTTATGCACACGAGTTTGAGGAATATCAGAAGTTTGAATCATAACATCAAGATTAGAAGGCATCTTCCCCTCAGTCTGTGCCGGTGTAGATGAATCATCACCTATCTTCTGGATACTATTAGAAGTCTCCTGAAACATAGTTTCATCATCATCACTGTTACTGTCTTGTGTTGTACCCGAGGTCGAAGCTACATTCGGATCAACGGGAGGAGTAACCACAATTGGAATAACCGATCGTGGCTCGACAATTTAATCATCGTTACAGCAGGACTGATACAAAATTTCAACTTCAACATGAGACACTTCAGGAGTAACATTGAATGATCTGAAAAAAGCATCATCATTAAAAGCCCATGACGGTCCTTTGGCATCCTGAGGAACCGAACGATTATTACAATCAATGTGAAACCACTCCTCAATCTGTCTGCTCTCTTTATTGAACACCCGCTTGTTGTGAGAATTGGCAACATATCCGAAGAAAATTCCTTCTATTGCCTTCGCACTGAACTTAGTTGGAACATCTCGAGTCTTCAATGAAGTGCACGGATTCCCAAAGGGCAACATATAATCTTGATTCGGCTTCCGATTGTTCAGAAATTCATAACACGTTTTGTTATGTTTCTTCACGTTCAAAACACAATTAAGAACGTGACACGCCGTGTTCACCGCCTCTGCCCAAAATGTCACTGGCAACTGCGAGTCTGATAACATTGTGCGAGTCGTCTCAATCAGCGTTCGATTCTTCCATTCAGCCTCACCATTCTATTAAGGAACACAAGGAGAACTGAATTCATGATGGAAGCCTTTTTGTAGACAAAATAAACCCATATTTCCATTCTTGAATTTCGTTCCATTGTCACTACGAATCCTCCTGACCTTCTGTTTGAATAAGCTCTCAAGCCCCACGATTAAGAACTTAAGAATATAAGTTGTCTCATCCTTCGAAACAAGAAATTTTACCCCAGGGAATCTTGAATAATCATCAGTCACTACCAAACAGTATGATTTGCCGCCTTCACTCTTGACACTTATAGGTCCGAATAAATCCATATGCAACAACTCGAGAGAAGTCACAATTGAATTAATCAACTTAGTTTTGTGAGATTTCATGTGCTGCTTCCCCTTCTTGCATGGATTACAGTCTTCATTAACATGAAATCTCATGGCAGGGACACCAGGAACTAGCGCATTATTCACTAAATAGTTCATTTTCCTGAAAGTTATGTGAGACATATTCCGATGCCACAAAGTTGATTCGGATTCAGAAGCTTTAGAAAGAAGACACGTCGGGACAGACGAAGCTGTCGTCGTCGTTTTCATATGGAGCATGTATGTATCATTCTTCCTTGGAGCTCGCATTAGCATCCAATCTTCAAGTATCTCAAAATCAGGCTTCAACACCAAACATTCTGACTTGTTAAAATGAAATGAGAATTCTTTGTCATAGACTTGCGAAACAGATAACAGATTATGTTCAAGCTGCTCCACATAGTTGACTTTCTCAAAGTTCAATCTTGCATTTAACACAGTTCCTTGACCGGAAATATTGCCACCTTTCTTTCCTGCAAAAGCTACATAACCACCTTGAATCTCTTTCACATTGTAGAAGCATATTTTAGTAACTATAGATAAAATTCTATGTATCGGTGTACTCAGTTAGTACGCAGGAGAATGTTCCTGCGTACTTAGCAAGTTCACCATTTGGTCCTGCGAACTTAACAAGTACGCATGGCTTTTTTGCCTTGCGTACTTAACAAGTGCGCAAGGCAAGTGTGCAAGGCTTTTGCCTTGCGTACTTAACAAGTACTTAACAAGTACGCATGACCAAATGTATTTCATACTTAGACAAGTTCACATGATGGGTTGTTCCTGCCCCTATAAATAGAGGTGTTGGGCTCATTTGTAGAAGAGGAACATAATGTGAGAATTGAGAGAGGTCTGGTCGGGATGAGCTCTCCCGGACCCTGGACCATGAGCGTAAACGAGAGATGTGTACTCCTTCGGTATGTAATCTGTAATGACATTGTTGTTATGGATTATGTTTGTTGATTCTCCTGTTTATGCTTTTGTGTTTGGTCACTGTCGTCTCCTCCTCTGTTCCCACACAAATCACGAGCAGGTCTACATTGCATGATCTCAGTCTTTCGCTGTGCTCGACCGAGGCCCCCGGGACCTACACACATTCTCTAATAAGTTAATGTTTCCTGTCATGTGTCGAGAACATCCACTGTCGACATACCAATGGTTGCCTACAGTCCTCCTTGGAGTTCCCTACACACAAAAAGAAAGATTTAGTTAGCAATTGAGACCCAAGCCATTGTGGTCTTGGGTCGTGCTGACTCTTTTTTAAAACACAATCAAATCTCTCCTCAATTTTAGGAGATTGTTCAATAGAATCGGACACTAGAACTTTTGGTTTCCACTTTGATTACTACTCTCATTAGGCTTGGAGCTCTCTGACGTTTCACCTACTTCTTTCACAACAGATTGTTATTTGCGGTCTTGACAATTTAATCTTTTCTTTTGTATCTCCATTTGATGATACACTAGGTTTAACTCCAGATGAGTTAACCTTGTCAACCTATGTCTTAACCAGGACCTCTGAAACTTTAACAACTGGTTTAACTTCAAAAGGTTTCATCACTGAGTTGACTGTAGCTGGTTTCATCACAGGTTTAACCACAACTGGTTCAACAAATGGTCTTCCCAATCTAGGATCTTCCAGATGCTTTCCAAGATTTTTATCTCGACAGTTCATCAAAATGTGACCCACCAACCCGCAATGAAAACATGCACGTCTTTCCATGTACACACAAACATACTTCTCTTTCTGAACACCTCTTGAACTAGATTATTCACACTAAGAGATAATGTTAGACGATTGAGCAACCTTGGGTTTATCAAATTTGTGAATCCCTTTGGTCTTGTGATAATCAAGTATCTAACACTCTGTAACACTCCTGGAAAGGCGGAATCAATCCTAGATCAACAATACCCAAGCAAATTGAATCAAATAAGAATAAGAATGAAAACCGCCACATAAACGATAAACATAATCAAACGAATAGATTCCATTGATAATAGATGTAATTACACTTGGCTAAACAGAGAAACTTGTGATTACAACTAATCTGATCAAAGAACACAATTACATGAAAATGGTAATCCCCTCTTACAAGTTCAAGCAACAAACTATATATAGTAAAAAGATTTCGATCGAAATCTTTGTCCGAAAACATTTTCGACCGAAAGACTTTTCGACCGAAAACTTTGAACTTGTACACTTTTAAGCTAACACTTGATTTATATGGACTACTATGTTCCAATAATCTCCCCCTAGTCCATTGAACATCAAGGCTTCAGTTGTTGTCTGCATCAGGCATGGCTTGAACTTTGACTCTTTTAGACTCCAGATCTGCAAGTCATTTCTTGATTATCTTAGCTTCATAACGCATTGACAGACATCTTGCAATAACCCTCATGAACAGCTTTGCTTCATTTTTGATCATCAAACTCATGTCACATTGGATAGGATTTTGGTACAAAATATTCAAGTCTTCATCAGAAAAACTAGAGATCCATAGGATCGAAGACTCCGACCTCTGGAAAATCTTGTTGTGTGATCACTGCTTCATGAGTCTTACTGTCATACTCCCATATTGTAAAAGCTTTAATAAAGACTTCTTTTCGAGCCGGAATGTATACAGTAGAAACAATATCTGCTGGCTTGAAAATATACTTGAACTGCCTCTTCCTATCTTTATCTGTCTTCTTCAGTTTAATACACTTAGGGACTCGTGGCTGAAAACTATCAAACTTGTCTAGTGCACATTGATTTCTCAGATACGTCTCAAAGTTTGCAGCATTAGAGTTCCTTGACGGATTAATCAAGTCTAGATGACTTAACTCTCTAATATCCCACGTAGGTAGTGTCTTAAACTTTTCACTTCCTTCAAAATACTGAATATCACCCTCAACCCGCTTAATCGCATACATTTTCTTTTCATGATCAAACTTCCATCCAAGTATTTGAACTGTTAAAGCTTTCTTCAGAATTCTGATCTTCTTAGTAATCTTCTCCATGATCGACACTTTCTCTGTATTTTTCCACCATAAGCTTTTATCAATGACATTCTGTTTCGGTGTAGTAGTTGATTGATCTTCTTCTTCATCAGGAACTTCAAAGGGTATTCTATTATCTACTATTTTATCCATCTTTCCAATCACAGACCCATCGCCTACAACATATGTTTGCTTCTGCTCATGCTCATACTTTTCATAGACTTTATTCGACTCACCTTCATCACTTGACTCTTGTTCATTATAACCACCACCAATAATACCAGTACCATCACTACTTCTATGCTCATCATAAGAAGGCTTGTCATCATCTTTTCTTTCACTAGTAATAACCACTTCCTCATCTTCCTCTTTCTCTTTCTCTTTATCTTCTTCTTTGTCTTTCTCTGTGTCATAAGTAATCTTCATTCCCTCACCTTGATTAATAAGCAAACAATCAACATCAAACATATCTTGAGAGCCATAAAAACTTGCTTCAATTATAGGAGATGGAACACTGCGTGGTTCTGCTGTAGATGGTCCTTCCTGATTCACATTACTTTGATTCACAGGGTTGTTGGAGGGATGACATTGTCATAATGAGTTTGCAGCCCAAGATGCTTTGTAACACTTCTAGTTTTAAATTAAACAATTAAACATGCGAAAACAATCATTCCAAGAATTATATATATATATATATATATATATTATATTCTTCGAGTGTCGCGAAGATCGGGCCTCCTGCCTTCGTGTGGCGCGAGGGAGTCCAAAAAGACAAATCCGGGAAACCAGGTCTTCGCGTGTCGCTAAGACCAGACTCTGGTTTTTCGCGTGTCGCGAAGACCAGACTCTGGTTTTTCGCGTGGCGCGTAGATCACTTTTTCACATAAAGTTTATGCACAACTGCAGATTTCAACACTTAGCCATTTTTCCAACTTTTTCCATCTTGACATAAAAATCTCCCAACACTTGGGTTTGGGTATAAACTTTCAAAAACACCATAACTTTACACCAAAAGGACACAAATTCATGTATTCGTTTACACCCATAAATAAACTTAATTATAACCCAAAACCATCAAAAACGCGTACGAGATCCCATCTTTTGCCATGGACTTGACATAGACTACGCCGGAGCTTTCCCTACATGCGACCACATATAATCACCATTAGTAATGAAGATAAAACATACAACAAGGTAAAAATCATTCTAATTTCACCCATTCATCTATTTGACCCGTTTCCACCATGTTGGAGCATATTTTTGTGACAACGAGTTTGAAGATTTTATGTCTTAGTCTTAGAGTCTTTGACTTGTAATTTATAGCATTGTTAGCAACAGTTAAAGGGGAGTCTGTTAGGACATGTTTTGTAACTGTTGATAAAATTCTGTGTAAGTTCATAGAGGCATCTTTAGGAGCGAACTTGTTAAGTTCGCCTACGGATTATTGTACAAGTTCATAGAGAAGTTCGCCTAAGCATCTTTAGAAGCGAACTTGTTAAGTTCGCCTATAGCAGGTTTGTGTCTATAATTAGGAGTTAACAGTTTCAGTGAGAGTAGTAGCAGAGGGGCTTGAACGAGTGTATTCTGTGAATCTGTAAACTCCGTGTTTGGTGATATACAAAGAGAAAGTTTATTTACCTGCTGTTTCTATTATCAATTAGTATACATACGTTAACACGAAGGATTCCGCATGTCACACCCCAACCGACGGCGGAATCATCGGGGCGGGACATGTAGACTGTTCATGAGCACAAGGTTGACTAAATTGAAATATATTAATCATTCAAATTCATTCCAAGTATTCAAGATACAACCAAATCAAACCAAGTACATAAAATGAAATACATAATCCTTTATTTAAAATTATCTAGGTCCAAAACTTAAGTGTAGCAAGTCTTGATCAAAATCACACATTAGTACCTGAAACATGAATAAAATAAGGTCAACTAAAAAGTTGGTGAGCATACATAGGTTTGTATACAGATAGCATATAGATTATGAATAAACAAATCCTTACATAACATGATAAAATAAGGCATTTATGGAGAGCAACTATTGTGTAACCAAAGTACAATCAAACCTTTGTAACTAGCATGCAAAATTGTGTTGTCGGTAACAATTACCCCAATCTGGGTGGGTTTGTCAGACTCAATAGAACTTTCATTGTTTACCGTCGGCTTGAATAGTTAATGATTGCACATAAATTGCACACAAAAGTTAGCACAACTAGCACTCAGGCATAAAGCTCAAATTGCACACATGAATGTAAAGAGGATTTGTATTTGTGTAGTTTGTGTAAATGTAAGCAATAGTTTGTATAGTGTTCATGTTTCACCCCAAAAGTGTAAAAGATTAAAGGGGCTATGTAATACTCACTTGATTCGAAGGCGTAGCTAACACGAGATACTAGATAGTAATATGATCCTCGTAATGCACAACGTTAACCTAGGGTGGAATATATATTGCATTAATAGTGTGCATAATAGTCTATGTCTAAGTCTAGGGTTGGATTGGATGTGTGTATAAAGTTAGTGATTTGTACTTTGAAAAGTATTGTATAAAATGAAGGATTTGAAATGGATATTTTTAGAACATTTTGATTAAGGTTTGAGTTTGAATAACTAAATAAGTAAGTTATATAATTATTATTTATTTAGTTATGGAAATAATGTAGATGTTTAGATGTAATTAAGTATAAATTAAATAAATATTTTTGATCAAATATAAATTAAATAAATAATCATTACCTTAATTATTTATTTATAAAATATGTAACTTAGTCATTAAATATACTATTTAAGTGTAGGGTTTAACAATAAGTATAAATTTCATTTTGTAAATGATTTCTATTTATTTTAAGATTAAGTAGTTGAAAATAAAGTTAATACAAATTTTTATAAAATCAACTATTTTTATTTGAAGATTAATCTGAAATACTTATTGTTTTTAAAATAGAAAAATTAATTATTCTGCCAAGATTTTCTCTCACACACGACCGTGTCTGGCACCAGGCACGATCGTGCTAGGACCACGGGCGCGACCGTGCTAGTCAGGGTGCGACCGTGTTGATCAAACAGAAGGCATAACAAGGCTGTTTACTAGGCACGACCGTGTCTAGGGTTCTGAGGCACGACCAAGTCTAGCCAAGTGGCAAGACCGGGTCTGAGTGTGTGATGCACGACCGCGCTGGTATTGGCGCGACCGTGTCTCATGAAGCACGACCGCGCTAGAAGACTAGCGCGACTGTGTCTGTTCCAAAACAGGAACGAATTACTTAAATCTTATATTGTAAATGTTGGGATTTATAGGGCTTTCATCTATAAGGTTATTACGAGTCTATTGAAATAATTTAATTGTATTTAAAACACGTTCAAAGCAGTGTTCGATTAAATTCATTTTGAACTAAAAATAGATTCGGGTTCGTGATGATTCCCATATTGTAAGCCCAAATTAGATTAGGGCTTTTGATCTATAGAATAAAACGTTGATGTGGAATGATACAATTACCCGGAATGGTGATGAATCGATGGCGTGCGGGTAGAACGAGTTTCGGCGGTGACGGGTTTGGTTTCCGGTGTCCTTTGCTGCAGCTCCGGCTAATTCACGTGTTTAGAAGTCTTAGAGAGGATCGAGTAGGGGGTATCGTGTGTTTGCTTGAGAGGATTTGGGTTGAAGTGGTGGGATCGGTGGTTGCAATGAAGGTAATCGACAGTTATGAGAGGGATCGATAAAATTGGGTTAATACGTCGTAAAGATAATGATTAAAATCTTAATTGGGTTTGTTAAAGTGTGAAACGGTTACGAAATCGAATGGTCCTGCGATTAAAGGCTGCATTTACGTTTCAACTTACGCGAGGCGCGACTGTGTTTTTATGAGGCGCGACCGTGCCAAGGTACCGGGCGCGACCGTTCCAAAGCAAGGCGCGCGACCGTGCCAAGGCACTTGGCGTGACTGTGCCAGAACGAGGCGCGACCGTGCCTATTAGGGTTTCTGGTTATTTATTTATAAATTCAGTCCTTGCAAATTTCAGTATTGACGGATTTGTATAAATATGAACTTATGTAGAATTTAATAGGATATTGTAGGATCGTAAGATTACAAGGTGATTCTATTCTAGTTGATATTGGCGGAAACAATAACATCCAACAAAGTAGACAAGTAAACAGCAAGAATACTGATAAATGCACTGTTGTATAAAACTTCTGAGATTACAAGTTTACAAGTAAAACACTATCAAGAAGCACTATGAAAGCACAGCAAGCACACTTACAATGAAGTGTTTACACAGTATTTATAGTAACTTAGAATCAAGACAGACCCTTGATTCTAAGGATCAGATCTAACACAAGCCGTTGATCTTGTTTATTAATCTAAATTACACGCAAAGGCTAATCTAGATAACTTTGCTGAAACGTCTTCTTAGGCATCATTGTTTGCATGCTTGGAGACGCGCGTCATTGTCCTTTATTGGTTGCACCACTGAGGTTCCTTCTGCTTGGAGTGTGGCAGTTGCTTTTGCAGAAAGGTGTCAGAGGCGCTTCACATGGGTATTCAGCTGCAACGTTTGGTCTTCAGTGAATAAAGCTATCAGCAGCAGAGATGAGAATAATGCTGCTGATACGACTATCAGCAGCAACAAGTGTTGGATGCTGCTGATAAGCCTATCAGCAGCAACAAGTGTTGAATGCTGCTGATAAGCCTATTAGCAGCAACAAGTGTTGGATGCTGTTGATAAGCCTATCAGCAGCAACAAGTGTTGGATGCTGCTGATAAGCCTATCAGCAGCATTTGTACTTAGAATAATTTGGTAGCAATCAGTCTTTGGTTCTACAAACTACCCCTAGACTGATGCAACCAAAATTCTTCTAATTACTTTGCTGCTGAAGCCTTTGCATGTGGCTGACTATCCTTTCAACCTCATAGCCTCTTGGATCCTTGCTGGGATTGTTCAGTGGAAGTTCAGACAGAGTCTTGATGTCTTTGTGAGGCATTTTGTAGATTGCTTTGCTTGAACATCTCATCTGCTGCTTCTTTACATCAATCAGAGTGAACTCATCCAAATCAGCATTGTAGGACCAAGATACAAATGGAGAGTGGGACTTGAGTGGTTTGACATCCACGACCACATCTTTGCTAGGGTTGAAGTAATGTCTGATTGCTAGCATAAGATGTTTAAATCTGGCTTCATCAAAAGGTTTTGTAAACAAATCAGCATATTGTTCATTCGTATGAACTTTTGTTAAAATAAATCTCTTTTTCTCAGCTTGATCTCTTATGAAATGATACCTGATGTCAATGTGCTTTGTCTTTGAGTGCGGCACCGGATTGTTTGTGATTGAGATAGCACTCATGTTGTCAATGTGAATTGGAGTTGCCATGAAAGTCATCCCATAATCCACCATTTGATTTTGTATCCAGATGACTTGTGCACAGCAACTTGAAGCTGCAATGTATTCTGCTTCAACTGTAGAAGTTGAAACACATGTTTGCTTCTTGCACTGCCATGAAATCAATCTCCCTCCCAGAAACTGACATCCCCCTGAAGTGGATTTTTTGTCCAGGTTGCATCCCCCATAGTCACTGTCAGTGTATGCATACAGATTAAACATGTCATTTTTAGAGTACCATAGCCCAAGGCTTGAGGCACCCTTTAGGTATCTAAAGATTCTCTTGACAGCCTGAAGATGTGAAACTTTTGGAGCTGCTTGAAATCTTGCACAGAGACATACTGCGAACATGATATCTGGCCTTGAGGCGGTGAGATACATGAGAGACCCTATCATTGCACGGTACTGATGTAGATCAGTGACTTGGCCATCTTTGTCTGGAGTCAATTGATGATGCACTTGCATAGGGGTTCTTGCAGCAGAGCAGTCAGCCATTTTGAATCTTTCCAAAATGCTCTTTACATATTTGGATTGGCTGATGAAGATTCCATTTGGGACATGTTTGACTTGTAGACCCAAGAAGAAATTTAGTTCACCCATTTCATACTTTGAGTGCATCAGAATCTCAAAGTCTTTGCATAGCTGTTTCCTTGTTGATCCAAAGATGATATCATCAACATAAATTTGAACTAGTAAGATTTCTCCCCCTTCATCTTTGATAAACAAGGTCTGGTCTATGGCACCTCTTCTGAAGTTGTTGCTTAGTAGATATCCTGACAAGGTTTCATACCAGGCTCTTGGTGCCTGATGTAGGCCATACAGAGCTTTGTCTAGTTTGAAAACTTGAGTAGGATGTGCATGATCTATAAAGCCTGGAGGCTGTTTGACGTAGACTTCCTCACCAATCTTCCCATACAGAAATGAACTTTTTACATCCATTTGATAGACAGTTAAATTCTTGGATGCAGCATATGCCAGGAAGATTCTGATGGCCTCCAGTCTGGCAACAGGACCAAAGACTTCATCATAGTCAATTTCTTCTTCTTGAGTGTAGCCTTGAGCTACAAGTCTGGCTTTGTTCTTGACTACAATGCCTCTCTCGTCTTGCTTGTTCCTGAAAACCCATCGTGTGCCAATAGCATATTTACCTGGTGGAAGATCAACAAGTTGCCAGACATCCTGCCTCTTGAATTGCAGCAATTCTTCCTGCATTGCTTCAATCCAGCTGCTGTGTTTGAGTGCTTCATCTATCTTCTTGGGTTCCACATGAGATAGGAAACATGAAAACAAGCATATATTGGCCTCGTGAAATTTGCTTCTTGTGAGAACTCCTTGGTGTATTTGGCCAATAATATTCTCTTGAGGATGTTCTTTGTGGATCCTTTGTGCTGGTACCACCTCCAGTTGTATCCCTTGCTCCAGATTGCTTTGATTTTGATCAGGGGTCTCTTCATTTATGGTGGAAGAGTCTTCAACAGCATTATCCATATCAATATTTTCATCAATAGCATCATCAACCTCTACAGCATTTACCGAAGAGTCTTCATTTAGATTTTCAGTTTCAGATAGGCTGCTGCTGGTTACATTAGATAGTCTTGTTCCTGCTTCACTTGCTTCAATTGCTTCCATAACTAATGGAGGATCAATTTATGGTCTTCTCACACTGATAGAGGATTTAGGAAAATCAAGTCTGTAGTCAGTGGATGAAGTGGAGGCAGGTGATTATGTAGACGTAGACTCCATATTTGAGAAGGTGAGAGGCTCAAATATTTGGGAGAAGGAGTCTATGTCAAAGAGCTAGTTTGGACCTTTTCCCTACTCACAGACAATGTGTTCTCTGCATTCCACATTTGCTGATTCTTCTATAATTCTTGTTCTTGAATTGAATACTCTATAGACCTTTGATTGAGAGGAATAGCCTATGAAATATCCTTCATCAGATTTGGCACCAAACTTTGGAAGAACCCCATGTGTGATGAGAATGGTGCATGGACACCCAAAAGGTTTTAGGAACCCAATGTAGGGATATCTTTGAAACCAACGTTCATAAGGTGTCTTGTTGAAGGGTTTGACAATTAGAACTCGGTTTTGCACATAACAGGCTGTGCTCACTGCTTCTGCCCAGAATGTGAGTGGCAATTTTGAGTCAGCCAACATAGATCTTGCTGACTCAATAAGAGTTCTGTTTCTTCTTTCAGCCACTCCATTTTGTTGAGGAGTTCTTGGAGCACTGTATTGTCTTTCTCTCCCTTTGCTTTCGCAGAAATAGTTCAAGGTGTGGTTCTTGAACTCTGTGCCCTGATCGCACCTTATGATCTTCACCTTTTGATTGCTTTAATTTTCTACCCTAAGAATGTAGGATTTGAGAATTTCAGCAGTTTCATCTTTAGTTCTCAGGAAGAATACCCATGAGAATCTTGTGTAGTCATCTGTTATCACCAGATAATATGACTTTTTGCCCATTGACATGACATTTGTAGGACCGAAAGCAGTTGCAGTGGAGTGTCATTTGAATTCAAGGTCTTGGTCTTGTGAGAACTCTTGTGTTGCTTCCCCTTTAGTCACGCAATGCAGTGGTCTTCCAGCTGAAATTCTTTGTCAGGAATCCATCTGACAAGATTATTCTTCACCAATTTGTTAATGGTTTTGATATTAACATGGCTTAATCTCCTGTGCCAGAGAGCTGATTCATCAACTGAGGCTTTTGATAAAAACCACGAGACACTCCCAAATGGAGTGACTTCATTCATGTCCATTACATAGAGATTTTCTTTTCTCTGAGCAGTTAGTAAAATGCTTTCTGGAGGAGGTGTGGATAGGCCTGGAGACAGTACAAAGCATTCTTTATCTGTGAAGAGCATCCAATGCTCTTGATCACAGACCTGGGAAACACTCATGAGATTGAAATCCAATTCTTTGACATAGTTAACCTTATCAATGCTCATTATTTCGTTGGACACAGTTCCTTGTCTAGTAATGGATCCTCCCTTTGAATCACTTCCAAAGGCAACATATCCTCCATTGAAATGTCTGAAGTTGGAGAGGATGGATCTGTTGCCTATCGTGTGCCTGGAACAACCACTGTCTACCACCCAGATGTTATTCTTGTGACCTGACTGTCCCTGCACATGATAGAATTTTTTTAATTAGTAGGAGGAACCCAAGAGTCTGCAGACTTGAAAAAGATGGTTGTTAGTTTATCCTTTTCAGTATGTTTACAGTCAATGGAACCAATGACAATGCTTGGAGATGGTTTGGCTTTCCATTTCCTTGTTGGTGATTTTCTAGTTTTCCTCACATTGTCAGCAACAGATTTTGCTACTGATGTTTCTGGCTTGTCAACAGTAGATCCTGCTACTGATGGCTTTGTTGAAGTGGCAGCATTCTTTGCTGTTGAAGGTTTTGCCTTGGATTTTACTCGATCAGCAGCTGTTTTGTTGGCTACTGATGATTTTGCCTTATAAGCAACAGATTTTGCTGCGGAGGATTTTAGCTTATCAGCAGCAGACTTGGCTGCTGCTGAAGGCTTCTGCTTTGTAATCTTGGGCTTAACTTGACTAACAGCTGATGTATGCCGATTCTTTTTTATCTCTTGTCTTTGAGGGGCTTGATGAAGGATCTGGTTGAAGGGGTTAAACTTACAGTTTGCAGCAAAGTGGTCTGATTCACCACAAATGATGCAAGTTTGTTGAGATTTAGGCAACTTCACTCTTGGGGGAGATAGAGACTCCCTGAACTTCGTTGCCTTGACCTCGTAGCTTCTTACCTTCTTGTTTTTGTTAGTCTTTTCAAAGGCATGTTGTTTTGAATTTCTTTGGTATTCCAGGTAATGAAAGCAGGTGCTGGCAGTGTGGTTATATCTGCCACTCACAAAGCATGATCTTGCTAGTTTGTCTCTTGAAAGGTAGACATAGTCCTTTCTTTGGAACAAATCCTTGAAGTTCCATGGATGAGCTTTGTTATGTTCAAAAGTGGCTTCTTCTAGGGTCTTTTGAACATATGGACCTTTTTCTTCAGGCTTACGACATATATCAAATACCTTCCTCTTTGTGATCGGCTTTGACTGAGGCTTGGGGTTTGTGGGTCCTGATGTCTGTTCCTTTTCAATGTTTAGCTTTCTTCCATCAGGAGGATAGCTGATCTTGATCTGTTTGAATGGTACAGGGGCTGGAACAGTTGGAAGAACAGCAGGAACTTCAACTCTATTCAGAACAGCTTTAGATGGGGCTGCACTGGTTTCATCATGGTCTGAGTAGGTTGACTCAGATTCCGATGAGGTAGTGCAGTCTTCGACAAAAGGTTCATCCATTGAAGGATCAAGGTTTCGGTTTGCAGTGTCAAGATTTGCAACATTGAAGCTTGGTTCGTAAATGGCAATATAGTCAGGAGGAGGAGGAAGAGATTTGTACTGATCATTGTTATACCCAAGTCCAGTCTTTACCTTCTCATGGACTTGAATATCTAAAAGTCTTTGTAACTTTTTGGAGGAAAATTCATATTTTTCAACATGAACTTTTTGTTCTGCCAGTTCAGCTCTGGTAGCTTTTAGTTTGACTAGTAAATCATCAATCTGAGTTTCAAGATTAGTTTGTTCGTGTTTTAGTGATGAAATCTCTTTCTTAAGGCAGTTAATCTTTTCTTTATAAGTATTTTCAACCTTTTTGAACTCAGATTTCATCTGATGAAACTCTTCATTTTGATCTATAAGGTTTTGGTTATGCTTTCTATAACCCAAAACTTTATCAATACAGGCTTGAGAGCAAAGATGTTCAAATACCTGAGGTGGTATCTCTGTAGCGTCTGCCATAAGAGCTTGATTGTTGACAGGCAGTTCTTCATACTGGAAGCTCCAGTCAAACTCAGAGGTTCCAACAGTTGCACAGGCTGTAGTTTGAACTGGAGGAGTAGCTTGTTGTTGTTGTTGTCTGGGTTGAGCTTGGTGAGCTTGTCTTGACTGAGGAGTAGCTGTATTTGCTCTTGCTGCCGTGCATTCTCTGGCAAAGTGACCCAGTAGGTTACAGTTGTAACATCTTAGTTTGCTTTTATCCAAGCCAACTCTGGCGTTGGAGTTGTTACATGGAATGGGTCTTCGGTTCTAGAGTAGAACCTTTTTGCTCTTATAGAGAGCATGGCATACGAATTCTGTATTTCCATTTCTTCTAAATCATCTAGATGAAAGCATTCCAGATCCTCTTTGATAAAGAACATGTTGCTTGAGTCTGCAGAAACAAAAGCAGCAGAGGTTGATGTTTGAGGAGGGGCTTCTAGGAGGAATGGAGATGTGTTTGTTTGAGAGGTTGGAGTTTGAGGATGAGTGATGATGGGAGGATAATAGTTGCTTGAACTAGGACCTGAGTGCTCAGAATGGAGAGCAGAGGAGGTGGTGGATGTTGACGCTGTTTGGTAGCTTGAGCTTCTTTCTTTTGCCTGAAACATCTCTAGCTCATAGGTTTTAGCATTCCAAAGAGCTCAGTCATCTGGAGAGTCTTCAGATTCTCAGTTCTTCTGATTGACACTGTGTAAAGTGTCCAACAGCTTGGGAGAGATCTGATAAACTTTTTGAGAATATCTTCATTCTCTAGCTTTACTTTGGAGCACTGCAGTTCTCCCACCAGGTAAGTGTACCTATTATACAAAACGGTTAGTGACTCACCTTCCTTCCATACGAAGTATTCGTATTGCTGTTTCAGGACGTCTCTTCTGTTTTCTTTGACTTCCTCAGAGCCAGCAAACATCTTCTCAAGAGCCTCCCAGAGCTCTTTAGCAGTTTTGTAACTTCTAAAGTTATGAAAAACTTCATTTGGAAGGCACATTTGGATAGCTCCTAGTGCCTTGAAGTCCACCTCCATCTTCTTTATGTCTTCTTCTGAGTACTTGGAGGGCTCCTTTGGAACTGATGGTCCTCCAGAGTCAGCAGAGGCCACCATAGGAGTGTAGGGTCCATCCCTAATGGATTTCCACATTCCGTATTCCTGATAACAGAAAAAGCTTTCCATGCGATTCTTCCACATGTCGTAGTCTTCCCCAGATACCAATCTTGGTGGTCGGTTGATGCTGTAGATGTCTTCAAATCCATTGCTCTGTGCCATCTTTGTTTTTGGTGACTTGATGAAAGAGAGAGTTTAGAATAGAACCAGAAGTGATTAAACAAGTGTGAGCTTGTTTAATCTGAGCCAAAGCTCTGATACCACTTGTAGGATCGTGAAATTACAAGATGGTTCTGTTCTTAGTTGAAATTGGCGGAAACAATAGCAACTACACAAGTATAATTGAGTAAATAGAAAGAATACTAATAAGAACACTGTTGTATTAAGCTTTTGCAGATAAACGATTACAAATGAAACTCAATCAAAAAAGCACACTTACAATGAAGTGTTTACACAGTATTTATACTCACTTAGAATTAAGACAGACCCTTGATTCTATGGATCAGATCTAACACAGACCGTTGATCTGTTGTATATAGCTAACTATTACACGTTTAGTCTAACACTAGTTAACTTTATTGAAGCGTGTTCTTGATTCATTATTGCTTGCATGCTTGGAGAAGAGCATTGTTGTCTGTCATTGGTTGTGCCATTGAGGTTCCTTCTGCTTTAAGTGTGTCAGATGCTTTTGCAGAAAGTTGTCAGTGACGCTTGGCATGGATAGTCAGCTGCAACGATTTGTCTTCAAGGCATAAGGCTGTCAGCAGCAAACATGAGGATCAGCATCAAGACTGATCTGTTGAACGCTGCTGATAAGCCTATCAGCAACAACAAGTGTTGAACGCTGCTGATAAGCCTATCAATAGCATTTGTACTTAGAAGAATCTTGTTGCAATCAGTCTTTGGTTCTACAAGTATCTTGAATTTGCCTACGTAATCCACCAATATACTTCTCAATGCAGCGGGATAAAGGTGAGACCATATGGGGCACAAGGAGACTCAACTCATGGAACCGAGTTGTATAAGCTAGACTTTCACCACCATCTTGGGCAAGATCCCAAAACTCGGCTGCCAGTGTCTTTACCTCATTTCGAGGACAAAATTCTTCGGTCATTAGCCTTTTAACCTCATCCCAAGGTAAGGCCATTGCTACTTCCACCCCTCTAGTTCTCTTTTCCCCATTCCACCACGTGAGTGCCCATTTTTTGTAAGACACTTGTGGCATGACGAACACGAAGGTTATCGGGGCAGTCACTATTGAGGAAGGTATTCTCAATACTTTCGAACCATTGAAGAAGTCCCGTAGCTCCTTCGGTACCATAGAACTTAAGTGGATTACATGAGTTGAAATGCTTGAAGGTCCATTGTGATGGGTTGGCACCACCATTACCATTAGCCACATGGTTACCATTTGTGGCACCATTAGCTTGAGTGAGTTGGGTTACAAGTTGTGTAAGGATAGCAGCGATGTCGGTATTGTTGTTGGTCACGGGAGCACGACGGGGAGGCATTCTACAGAATTGCACAACACAAGAAAAGATGTAAGAACTTATGAATGTCGTTTGGATTTAAAAGAATAAGATAACAAATAAAATAGTTAATCATGGTTTGGATTGTACTCAAATAGAGACATAATCACTTGAATACTATGACACATTAAGGTTAATTAAACTCATATAATTTTTCAAGGAGATATGCTTTAGCCTATAAGTAAACACTCATCCCGGGAATTCCCAGGAAAGCATATGGGTCCTCGGTTGATTGGGATTTATGTAAAATGCTTTCCTAGACAGAAAACCCAGAATACAGGTGTCACTCTTCCATATTGCACGTGTCCTCAAATAATTAACAAAGTTTAAAAGCCTTAACGAGGAAACAAATAAATTTTATAGATTTAGATCCATGGAGTCTCCACATGCTAAGAAGATGATGATAGGGGAGTAGGTAAGAATATTATGAGGTTTTAGGGTATAGGTAGGGATATTGTTTATTTAATTTTTATTTAAGTATATCTTAATAAGTCATGAATTTTTTATTTTTTTATTTTTAACAAGGCATCAAAACTAAATAATAACTAATCATAGTAAGTATGTAACACATAGCATGTAACACATAGCATGTAGCACATATCACATAATAATGAAGCATGGCATAAGTGGGTGTCCTAAAGTTATAGTCTAGGTCAAGGGTGTCTAATAACCTAGTTCCCCAACGCTCTGATACCAATCTGTCACACCCCAACCGACGGCGGAATCATCGGGGCGGGACATGTAGACTGTTCATGATCACAAAGTTGACTAAATTGAAATATATTAATCATTCAAATTCATTCCAAGTATTCAAGATACAACCAAATCAAATCAAGTACATAAAATGAAATACATAATCCTTTATTTAAAATTATCTAGGTCCAAAACTTAAGTGTAGCAAGTCTTGATCAAAATCACACATTAGTACCTGAAACATGAATAAAATAAGGTCAACTAAAAAGTTGGTGAGCCTACACAGGTTTGTATATAGATAGCATATAGATTATGAATAAACAAATCCTTACATAACATGATAAAATAAGGCATTTATGGAGAGCAGCTATTGTGTAACCAAAGTACAATCAAACCTTTGTAACTAGCATGCAAAATTGTGTTGTCGGTAACAATCACCCCAATCTGGGTGGGTTTGTCAGACTCAATAGAACTATCATTGTTTACCTTCGGCTTGAATAGTTAATGATTGCACATAATTTGCACACAAAAGTTAGCACAACTAGCACTCAGGCATAAAGCTCAAATTGCACACATGAATGTAAAGAGGATTTGTATTTGTGTAGTTTGTGTAAATGTAAGCAATAGTTTGTATAGTGTTCATGTTTCACCCCAAAAGTGTAAAAGACTAAAAAGGGCTATGTAATACTCACTTGATTCGAAGGCGTAGCTAACACGAGATACTAGATAGTAATATGATCCTCGTAATGCACAACGTTAACCTAGGGTGGAATTTATATTGCATTAATAGTGTGCACAATAGTCTATGTCTAAGTCTAGGGTTGGATTGGATGTGTGTATAAAGTTAGTGGTTTGTACTTTGAAAAGTATTGTATAAAATGAAGGATTTGAAATGGATATTTTTAGAACATTTTGGTTAAGGTTTGAGTTTGAATAACTAAATAAGTAAGTTATATAATTATTATTTATTTAGTTATGGAAATAATGTAGATGTTTAGATGTAATTAAATATAAATTAAATAAATAATCATTACCTTATTTATTTATTTATAAAATATGTAACTTAGTCATAAAAAATACTATTTAAGTGTAGGGTTTAACAATAAGTATAAATTTTATTTTGTAAATGATTTCTATTTATTTTAAGATTAAGTAGTTGAAAATAAAGTTAATACAATTTTTTATAAAATCAACTATTTTTATTTGAAGATTAATCTGAAATACTTATTGTTTTTAAAATAGAAAAATTAATTATTCTGCCAAGATTTTCTCTCACACACGACCGTGTCTGGCACCAGGCACGATCGTGCTAGGACCACGGGCGTGACCGTGCTAGTCAGGGTGCGACCGTGTTGGTCAAACAGAAGGCATAACAAAGTTGTTTACTAGGCACAACCGTGTGTGAGCCATGCACGACCGTGTCTAGGGTTCTGAGGCACGACCAAGTCTAGCCAAGAGGCATGACCGGGTCTGAGTGTGTGAGGCACGACCGCGCTGGTATTGGCGCGACCATGTCTCATGAAGCACGACCGCGCTAGAAGACTAGCGCGACCGTGTCTGTTCCAAAACAGGAACGAATTGCTTAAATCTTATATTGTAAATGTTGGGATTCATAGGGCTTTCATCTATAAGGTTATTACGAGTCTATTGAAATAATTTAATTGTATTTAAAACGCGTTCAAAGCAATGTTCGATTAAATCCATTTTGAACGAAAAATAGATTCGGGTTAGTGATGATTCCCATATTGTAAGCCCAAATTAGATTAGGGCTTTTGATCTATAGACTAAAACGTAGATGTGGAATGATCCAATTACCCGGAATGGTGATGAATCGATGGCGTGCGGGTAGAACGAGTTCCGGCGACGACGGGTTTGGTTTCCGGTGTCCTTTGCTGCAGCTCCGGCTAATTCAAGTGTTTAGAAGCCTTAGAGAGGATCGAGTAGGGGGTATCGTGTGTTTGCTTGAGAGGATTTGGGTTGAAGTGGTGGGATCGGTGGTTGCAATGAAGGTAATCCACAGTTATGAGAGGGATCAATAAAATTGGGTTAATACGTCGTAAAGATAATGATTAAAATCTTAATTGGGTTTGTTAAAGTGTGAAACGGTTACAAAATCGAATGGTCCTGCGATTAAAGGCTGCATTTACGTTTCAACAGACGCGAGGCGCGACCGTGTTTTTATGAGGCGCGACCGTGCCAAGGCACCGGGCGCGACCGTTCCAAAGCAAGGCGCGCGACCGTGCCAAGGCATTTGGCGCGACCGTGCCTATTAGGGTTTCTGGTTATTTATTTATAAATTCAGTCCTTGCAAATTTCAGTATTGACGGATTTGTATAAATATGAACTTATGTAGAATTTAATAGGATATACTCGTGTAAAATTTGCGGATTTGCATTGAAACAGAGTATTTCATTGTTGGTACGAATAGAACAAGTCAGTGTACTAGAATTTGGTTTGAAATGTATCACATTGAATTGAAATATAGATAATGAAAATCAGAAATGTTACATCGCACTCCGTGTTATCAAGACGTCTTGTCACGAGATCGATCTGTAGATGAGTCATGTGGACCTACAAGTGGTATCAGAGCTTTTGCTCGTGATTTGTGTTTGATTCTTGGTTATTAGAGATGTTTTTGTGTACAATTTGACAAGAAATTGATCATTTTTAGAAGTTTTTGTATCCATGGAGTTTTCAAGTTCTTGAAGCTGATTTTACTGCTGAATTCGTGGATTTTGGTGAAATTAATCCGATAGAAGTGTTCCAATTCATAAAATACTAAATCCTACGGTCCAATTTCTTCCAATTCGTTCAAATCTCTGAGAAATGATGATTTTCGGCGCTTTGAGTTCGTGTATGGGTTGCTGAGTTTGTTACAGCTGAAGCAAGCGAACTTGCTGATATTTGTTGCAGGCGAACTTAGCAAGCGAACTTATTATGTTCACTTCTCTCAGTTTAAACGAACTTAGCAGGCGAACTTATCAAGCTCGCTTCACTCAGTTCAGGCGAACTTATTAAGTTCGCTCAGGCATTATCAGGCGAACTAAGTTCATGCGAACTTATCTAGTTCGCTTGTGTTCTTAAAAAAAAAATTAAAAATAAAAATAAAATAAAAAATTGTAGATTTTTAAGTCTACAAATTGCCAAAGAATACGCGGGAAATTTCTTTTAGTCCAAATTTTTTAGGGGAAACTTATATAGTTGTTTTGAATCATTTTTGAAATATTGAATTTTTTTGAAATTTAAAAAAAAAGTATTTTGGCGGGAAATTTTTTTTTTCCGGATATTTTCGCAAAAATTTCAAAATGTCAACTTCATGTGATGATAATGAGATTGAAATTATGCCACCGAAGTTTTTGTAAATATCAGATTACCGTAGCTGGAATGTCCGGTTCGAACAGTTCGTATCAAAAACTGATGAAAATTTTTTGAGACCAATAACAGAAGGATATGTGCATCCTACTTTTGACTTTCCTAAATTTCGTGTTGTTCCTAAACCAGTAACAGCTCTTACTAAAGTAGAAAAGCAGAAGTTTGATCATGAGATGAAAACGTGTGAAACTTTAACGATGTCTTTACCAAAAGAAATCATTCTTAGTCTCTGGAATTGTCCAACTTCAAGAGATCTATGGGAAACATTGAAGAAAAAGGGTGAAGCAACTTCTCAAGCGTTTGTGGTCTTGATCAAAGAAGTATTGGAAAAGCAGGGAGATTCTCAAAGTGATTCTTCTGCAGATTTAACTGAAGTGAGAGTATTCGTTCTAGTGAAAGTACTCAATCTACTGAGACTGATGTGATGACTGAAGAAAGCTTTCAGACAGTTGAAGATGATCTGAGTGAATTTGAAACTGATGCAGACCCTGTCATTGTTGATAAAAAAATGTGTAGCTCATAATGAAGTATTCATGGCTCCTGGTGCATCTTCTTTAGAAGAAAAGGATACGATTGTTTCTAACTCTGAAACGTTTTGTTCTAACTATATTTCAGTGGATAAAATGATGAGGGTTATGGATGACAACGTAAACCTCATTTGTGTTATGAAATCGATGCACACGGTAAATCAGAAACTAAAGGATAATGAGAATGTGTGTATTGAGAGGATAGAATCACTGAAGAGGGATATAAGTTCTCTGACTTTGAAGATCAAAGAGCAGGCATATCACCTGGATATGTCCTTTCAGAAATTGAGAAAAGAAATAATGATCTTGCTGAGAAAGATAAGGAACTAGCTGAATCTAAAGCAGAAGTAATTAGATTACATAGAAAGCTAGAAAGCTTTGGAAATTCATCATTCTTATTAGGACATTATCATGATAATACTAAAGAGGGGAAGGGAACTAGTGGTATTGGTTATGTTCCTCCACCATTCAACGGAAATTATTCTGTTACACCTGAGATTATAAAAGATGAGGATTTAGATCCGAAGACTATGTTGAAAGTGAATCCAGTCACAGGTGAAGATATGGTGTATTCTGATGAGAGTGATGATGAATATTTTGATGAAGCTAAGGTAGAGGGGATACCGAAAGAGGTTAAGAAAGAAGACTCAAAGGTTAATTCTAATTCATCTGGAAAATATACATTTGGAAGTTCTACAAATTCAAAGAGAGTTCCATATGTCATAGATTATAAAGACATGCGTACATGCTTTCATTGTAATGAGATGGGTCACATTGTGGTGACATGTCCTTACAAAAATAAAGGGAAGAAGTATGTAGTTCCTGAGAAGATGAAGCCTGAATCAAAACCTGTTGAGAAAAAGTTTGTTCCGTCTCAAACACAAAAAGAAGTTCATGTAGGAGAATCTTCTTCAAGTGCATTTTATCGTGTAAAGATTCCTTATATGAGAAAATATCATGAGAAGAGATCTTGCTTTTACTGTGGTCTTATGGGTCACATTCGGATGGATTGTCCTCACAAAGACAAAAGTAACCGACATGTTACTCCAGGAAATGTAAGAACTCTTGGTAAGCCTTATGTTAACCCAATTGTGGTTAAACCTCGTGATACACCAAAGGGTAATTCAAAATATGAGGATAGGCTTTCTAGACCTCAAAGACGGAGGAGAAACAGAAGATTGAGAAAACTTTTAGAAAAACAAGAGCTTTCACAATCTAAACATTTTTCAAATGAACAAGAGTGTTCTAACACTTTACATTTTAAGCAAAAAGAACTTAATGAACAGAAGTATGTTTGGAAATCTAAAGTTTCTGTTTCTGACTCGTCGGAACAATCTCCAAAAATCGATGAGGGATTCGATTGTGAATGGAGTGAGGTTTATTATTTTGATACATATGGACGACCCATGACTACCATGGCTTGGGTCCCAATTTCAAATTAATGTTTCTTGTTAGTTGTGCAGGATTTACCAAGAAGGACTATTAATATCATTTTGGTTGTTGATAGTGGTTGTTCTAAGCACATGACAGGGAATGACATCTGCAAGAGTAAAGATTTGTTGATAACTGAGAATCTATTTGATTCAACGACTTGATGCTCAAGGGGGAGAATATGTCACACACAATGTTTTGGAAAGAGTTTTACAAAGTCCAAATGATAACCTGAAACTTAGGATGACAATGGTGAGCATAAAGTCGTTGATGCAACCATTTGACTAGTTGAGGGGAAGTCTATAGGACAGGGGGAGTACAGAACTGTGTTGACAAAGGCAAAGGCATTCAATTACAGGATTACATCGGTTTGAGTTTTTATTTGATTGAATTGCTTAATTCTAAGTAACCAAGTAAAATGTTAACCAAGTAAAATGTTAACCAAGTAAAATGTTTTTCTTAAAATGTTTTCATGGAAGATTTTATTTTCTTTTGTTTTACTTTCTTTGAAAAAGATTTTGAAAAAGCCAAAAAAATTGAAAAAAGTTAAAATCGACATTACTTGAAGTTAAAGGAGAAATGATAGTACATCAGTAGATGTTCAGTCACACATGACCTTAGTTGGACTTTATGATGCTTATCTAATATATATGTGATAAATGTTTTGATTAGAACTTCTTAAACAACATAGTATGAGAAATGATAGCTTCATAACTGCTTATGCTTAACAAACATTGATGCTTGATGCGTATATTTTAATTTGGATACTAGTATGTAATCGGTTATGTTGTTAAACACAATTTTTTAGTTCACTTCACTGCCTATGCCCCAAAAAACATGCAACGTGAAGTTGGACTAAGATATGTTTCTGACAACATTTGTTGGAACATATACTAACCCTTGTATCAATATCCTGATTCCATTGAATATATCCAGATAACAGTTGGATCACGCTACCCTATGTCATTGAATCAATCGATTCCTTGATCAATCTTATGTTGAAGAATTATATTGGTACAATCTTTCTGTTACTATGAATCATGATACTTCATCCAAACCAAGACATTTGAATCATTCGATTCTAAATCATTCTGATTCTCTGCTTGATATTTTCCTGTGTTTATCGGTATAATTCATCCTGGAGATTGAATATTATCTTGCAATGATCTTATATGTCTTGAAGATAGTGCACATTTAAATTTATGTTGGCATATTTTGGGGTACACGTTGTATTACAAAATAAATGGTACCTTAATTCACAAGAACATGGGACAAAGATACTAATGGTTTAAATTCTTATAATATTGACAACTTAGATTTACATGTTATGTGTTGCAAATTCGTATGTAATAAGCATGTTATGATCTGATCTCATCTTCTTTGAAGTTCTTCGCGTATCATTACATGTTATGGTTGAAGCTTAAAAGATTTGATCTTATCTGATATAAAGAAATGATGTATCTGGATAGGATACCCTTAGAGTGCTTAGGGTTGTTTATCCAAAATGTGTGATTGATGCATTGTTTTTACTGATATGATATTCTTACTCGTGATGTTCGACCAAAAAGATGTGATTTTGTATTTTACATTTTAGTTTATATAGAGAAAAACCAAAAAGATTTTGTGTTTCTTATGTTTGAAAAACCAAAAAGATTTTATTTTTCCAGCTTCCATGGAAATCTTAATTGTTGGTTATTCTTGGTTGTTCTCCTTTGCAAAAACTGAATATTGCAGACAGAAGTTGACAAGGGGTCCTTCTCCCAAGTTTTCTTCTAGATAGAAAGAGAAAGTGTGCAAATGAACAAGACGAAGACTACAGTGTGTTTAATGATATATGAAGACGGATGACAATCTTCTAAAGCTGTTGTCAAGGGGGAGTCTGTTGGAGCATATTCTGGTGACAACGAGCTTGAAGATTTTATGTCTTAGTGTTAGAGTCTTTGACTTGTAATTGATAGAATTGTTAGCAACAGTTAAAGAGGAGTCTGTTAGGACATGTTTTGTAACTGTTGATAAAATTCTGTGTAAGTTCATAGAGAGGCGAACTTATCTTTAGGAGCGAACTTGTTAAGTTCGCCTAAGGATTATTGTACAAGTTCATAGAGAGGCGAACTTAACAAGTTCGCCTAAGAATATTTAGAAGCGAACTTTTTAAGTTCGCCTATAGCAGGTTTGTGTCTATAAATAGGAGTTTACAGTTTCAGTGAGAGTAGTAGCAGAGGGGCTTGAACGAGTGTATACTGTGAATCTATAAACTCTGTGTTTGGTGATATACAAAGAGAAAGTTTATTTACCTGCTGTTTCTATTGTCAATTAGTTTACATACGTTAACACGAAGGATTCCGCACTCCGTGTTATCGAGACGTCTTATCACGAGATCGATCTGTAGATGAGTCATGTGGACCTACACAGCCAATTTGTCAATATGCTACATATCACTTGTATATCACCTACAAGTTTAATTCATTTCATTTTATATTCATGATTAACACATTTCCATTTCCATTATGGCACATAGGCCATTACTTCATCACCACATTTCTATTATGGTTCTTAGATCATAACTTCATATCCACATATCCATTATGGTACTTAGACCATAACTCCATATCCACATATCCATTATAGTATTAATACTATAACTACAATCATTCACTTATTCGTACACCTCTATACACATTCATACCACATAACACATTATGCAACTTAACACATTATGCATACAACACCATTTATCATCAATTACTAAGTAAGTGCAAAAGCACTTACCTTGTGGATTTGAAGGTCCCGATTGCACTTCACGTTTTGCAATTTGATTACCTAATCACATTCATCTAGTTTAGTAATCCATCATACACCAAAATCACATTCTCATTGGGTTCACAACCCAATTTCCTATTTCCAACCCAAACTGACCCGTTTGAGTTATACTCATATCCAAACACCCTCTTTCACCCCAAACTCACCTACTTGAGTTTCATTATCCTTAGCTTAACACTAACTTTTCATTCAATTTTTATCATTAGGTTAATTTGGTTTTTGTTCAAATGTCTAACATCATATTAATACTTAATCATCATTAATTCATCATCTTATCATCATAATCCAAAAACCCCCAATTTTTGCATATGAACCTAACTACTCATAATCAAAATCAAAGGGTTATAGGATATTATTCACCATTATTTACCTTTAGTTTAGCTAGATTATCAACAATCTAACATAAATTAACCACATGCATCATAAATTCCGGATTTCTACAAAACCCATCTATGAACCCATCAATGGTGAACTAAAAAGGATGATAATCACTTACTTGATGTTAGAAGGATGATATGTAAGCCAACACCTTCTCAATTCAAGCTTTAATTGCAAGATTTAGCTTCAACACCCTTTTCTCTCTTTTTCTCTTGATAGCATCGACCCCCACTCCAACAAAAAATCTGAATTTTGACCTCATATTAGTCAAATATGGCAGATTTGCCATATCTGCAATTTCAGTTCCTCAACTTCCATTTCATCCATTTTGAAGCCAAAACATAGATAAAAACTAACATAACCCAAAAATTAACTTGAAACCTACTTGTTTCAACTTATTTCTAAAATATTATTTCCACCATAATATTAATTAGCAATATTTATTTAATTAAAACGAAACCCGGATTTTGGTTCATTACAAGTCACCTCCCCTTATTCGGGTTTCGTCCCAAAACCCGACTTCACATAAAGAGGTTCGGATAAAATTTGAGCATCTCTTCCTCGGTTTCCCAAGTCATTTCTAGTCCCTTTTTATGCTTGCACCTCACCAAAACTTGGCTAATCTCTTTATTGCGTAAACGCTTCACTTTTCTATCCAAGATTGCCACCGGTTCTTCAACATAATTCAACTTATCATCCAATTCGATATCATTCATTGGAACAAAAGTAGACTCGTCCGCTAAATATTTTCGCAAATGTGACACATGAAACGTGTTATCTTAGTCCCTCCGGTAGCTCCTAACGATAAGATACCGCACCTACCCTTGCTATTACCTTAAACGGTCCTATGAAACGTGGACTCAACTTCCACCGCTTCCTAAACCGTATCACCCCTTTCCAAGGAGAGACTTTCAAAAGCACAAAGTTTCAAACTTGGAATTCAATCGCCCGCTTCCTATTATCCGCATAGGATTTTTTGCGATCCTGGGCCGCCTTTAAGCGTGCCCTTATTTGGTCAATACTACTAATAGTTTCCTTGACCACCTCTTTGCAACCAAGTTCCCGTTGACAAATATCACCCCAACACTTGGGTGTTCGACATTTGCTCCCATACCAATGCTAGAATGGTAGCTATTGTTGTAAAAAAATTCTGCCAACGGTAAATGGTCGTCCCAATTACCCCCAAATTCCAAAGCACACGCTCGTAACATATCCTCGAGCGTTTGAATCGTTCGCTCACTTTGACCATCCGTTTGTGGATGATAAGCGGTGCTAAGATTCAATCTAGTCCCCATATCCTCATGGAATTTCTTCCAAAAACGAGAAGTAAACCTCGTATCCCGATCCGATACAATCGTCACCGGTACACCATGTCGTGACACTATTTCCTTCACATAGATTTCCGCCAATCTATCTGATGAATACGCTTCCTTTATAGGAAGGAAATGTGCACTCTTTGTCAACCGATCTACTATTACCCATATCCCATCATAACTCATTCGTGTCTTAGGTAGTTTAGTGATTAGATCCATGGTAATATTCTCCCATTTCCAAAACGGTATTTCATGCGGTTGAAGCTTCGCTTATGGCTTTTGATGCTCCGCTTTTGCCCTTAAGCATGTGAGACATCTTTCCACATACTTAACAATATCACGCCTCATACCCGGCCACCAAAAATGACACCTCAAGTCATAACACATCTTTGTGGCCCCGGGATGGATAGTATACTTGGATTTATGCGCTTCATCTAAAATAGTTGTCAAAATGCTTGACAACCTAGGAATCTAAATCCTATCAAAACATGTCTTTAACCCCGAACTATTTTCCCCAAGCTTGTCAGCATATGCAACCATCCGTTCTTTCTTCAAATCCCACCAAGTGCTAACACTTGTGGCTCCCGAATTTCATCAATAAGAGATGATGAAATTGTCATCTTGAATGACTTCACCTTGATAGGTGCATGACTCGTCTTCCAACTAAGTGCACCCGCCACTACATTCACTTTACCCGGATGATAGAGTATCTCTCACAGTCATAGTCCTTGACCAATTCAAGCCACCGTCTTTGCCTCATGTTGAGGTCCTTTTGGTCAAAGAAATACTTGAGGCTTTTGTGATCCGCGTAGATTGTACACTTAGCCCCATATAAATAATGCCTCCAAATTTTGAGTGTGAAAACCACGGCCGCAAGCTCTAAATCGTGAGTAGGGTAGTTCACCTCGTGAGTCTTCACTTGCCTAGACGCGTAAGCAATCACTTTCCCCCTTTGCATCAATACACACCCCACCCCCGAATGCGAAGCATCCGAATACATAACAAAATCTTCGGTCCCGTCCGGCAAGGATAGAATAGGTGCCTTAGTCAACTTTTCCTTCAAAAGTTGAAAGGCGTATTTTTGCTCGAAACCCCAAACAAACTTAGTCTCTTTACACGTCAACTTCATCATCGGAAAAGAAATCCAAGAGAAGTTTTCAATAAACCTTCGATAATAACCCGCCAACACCAAGAAACATCTAATTTCCCAAGGCGTTTTCGGCGATGACCAATCTTTAACCGCCACTATCTTGGATGGGTCGATAGTAATCCCTTTCTCATTAATCACATGACCCAAGAATTGGATTTCGCGCAACCAAAATGCGCACTTAGAAAATTTTGCATAAAGCTTTTCCCTTTGAAGAACTTAAAGAATCTCACGCAAATGACAAGCATGATGACCCTCGCTCCTTGAATAAATGAGAAGATCGTCAATAAACACAATGATCGAACAGTCGAGGAACGGTATACACACTCGGTTCATAAGATCCATGAAAACCGCGGGCTCGTTGGTTAAACCGAAAGGCATAACCGTAAACTCATAGTGACCGTAACGACTGCGGAAAGTCGTCTTAGGAATGTCATATTCTTTCTCTTTCAACTGATGATACCCAGACTTCAAATCAATTTTAGAGAACCATGACGCCCCGGGCAATTGGTCAAAGAGGTCGTCAATCCTAGGTAATGGGTACCGATTCTTCACCGTCAACCTGTTCAATTCTCGATAATCCATACACATCCTCATGCTTCCATCCTTCTTTTTAACTAAGAGAACGGGTATACCCAAGGCGAGACGCTTGGGCGTATGAAACCTTTATCAAGTAATTCTTGTAATTGCTCCATTAGCTCTTTTATTTTCGACGGTGCCAACCTACAAGGTGCTTTTGCTACCGGCTTAGCACCCGGTATCAAGTCAATCCCAAACTCTACCTCCCTCTCCGGAGTAACCCCCGGTAATTTATCTGGAAACACATCCTCAAACTGATTCATAACCGGAACATCGCGAATATCTTTCACTTTCTCGATCACACCCGCAACACAAGCCATGTATGCCTTGCACCCACGTGCCATGTACTTTGTTGCCTTCACATAAGAATACAATCTTACCTTACCTTTCACCTTCTATGTAAATGGACTCACCCGACGGGGAGTCGAGTTGTATCGCCTTAGGTACACATAAAATATCCGCTTTATTCCTTGACAACAAATCCATCCCCACAATAATATCAAAACCCCCCATGGTCAAAGGAATTAAATCAATAAGGAACGTTTCACCCCCCGCCCTTAACTTGCAATCCCTATAAATATCAAAAACTAGGAAACTCTTATCATTTGCCGCCTCGATTTGTAAGGGTTCATCTAACTTGCTACTCAGAAAAGGAGAATGCCTAACAAATTTCAAAGACACAAAGGAACGACTAGCCCCCGAATAAAAAAAACTAGTGCAGGTAAAGAGTTAATCTTGAATATACCCGACACCATCTCCCCGTTATTCTTTGCCTCTTCCGTCGAGATGTGGAAAGCTCTACCCTTTGGCTTTGGTATTTCAACCTTCCTTTCACTTCCACCTTGCTTCAGCTTGGGGCAATCCGCCCTATTATGCCCCGGCTTGTAACAATGGTAGCATATACGGATTTGGCTTGGACATTGATTAGCCTTATGTCCTGGATTCCCACATTTATAACAATTTGACGTACCCTTCCTACACTCCCCAAAGTGCTACTTTCCACAAACCTTGCATCCCCGTGGAGAAAACTTGATAAACGGCTTCTTGCTAGGGCTCCCGCCCTTTATCTTCTTCATAACTTGTTCGACAATTTCACGCTTTCTCTTTTCACCTCTTGCTTCATGCCTCCTCAACTCCACCTCCCTTTCCGGAAACCTGTTTATCAAGTCTACAAGTGTGGTAAAAGAAGATGGAGATATGCTATCTTTGAACTCCATAGTCAACATAGCATAAAATCTGTCAATCTTCGCCTTCTCAGTCGACACCACGTCCGGACAGAACTTGGCACGATCAAAGAAAGCCCCTTCCAATTCATCTATTGACTCAATCGTTTGCCTCATGAGGAGGAACTCCTCAGTCATCCTGTCAACTGCGGCTTGTGGGCAATGGTATTTCAGAAAAGCCGTCTTAAACTCCTCCCAAGTCATGGAGGTCACACCCATTTCACCCCTCCTTTCGGAGATTTAACAACCATTCTTTTACCCTCCCAGTTAACAATGGCACGCTAAACATTACCCTGTCCTTCGGTTTGCACTTTGTCGTCTCAAAATTCGATTCCATATCCACCACCCACCTGTGGCTAAGGATCGGGTCCACTTGTCCGTTATACTTCTTAGGCTTGATTACCATAAACTCTTTAAGAGTACAACCTTGTGGTTCCTTCTCCTTCTCTTTCGATACCTCTTCGAGAGTGAGTTTAATAGCCCCTCTCATTTCTTCCAACAATAATGATGTGGCTTGCTTAAAAGCCTTGGCCACTTCTTCCTTTATCGCTTCATGGATTCTTGGATCCAACGGCTCTTCATTCGCATATGTCATCTCTTAGCTGAGAATTTAGAATAAAATACCTTAATACCTTAGGTAACCATCTTACATTTACCCTTATATGTATTAAGTATATATACATATATCTTATTATATACCTACATATATATAATCACCTTCACCTAATCCTTGCAAATGTTCATTGTTAAATGGTTATCATAAGGACCCTTGCACATATTGTCTTATTAATCACATTGGCCAGCCATGTTTAATAATACAATATGCCCAATTGTAATTATCATATCCATACAATAAATCACAAGACAAGTTTCGACACACACAATCACCTTGTCATTTCATACATACATATACATATACACCATATGAAACAACACATTACTAACCTTTTACTTCCGAAAGCTCCGAGTCTCGATCAAGTCCTTCTTGAATTCTCGTATCATTCCCCCATATCAAGAGCTTCCGGTTTGAGTTTGGTGCCTCGCACACCAAATCCCTCAAACCTTTGCTCTGATACCAAGTTGTAACACTTCTAGTTTTAAATTAAACAATTAAACACGCTGAAGCAATCATCCGAAGAATTATATATATATATATATATATATATATATATTTTTATATTCTTCGCGTGTCCAAAGACCGGGCCTCCTCCCTTCGCGTGGCGCGAGGGAGTCCAAAAAGATAAATCCGGGAATCCAGTTTTTCACGTGGCGCGAAGATCACTTTTTTCACAGAAAGTTTCTACACAACTACAGATTTCAACACTTAGCAATTTTTTTTCAAATTTTTCCATCATCACATAAAAATGTCCCAACACTTGGGTTTGAGTTAAAACTTTCAAAAACACCATAACTTTACACCAAAAGGACACAAATTCATGTATTGGTTTACACCCATAAATAAACGTAATTACAACCCAAAACCGTCAAAAACGCGTACGAGATCCCATCTTTCGCCATGGACTTGGCATAGACTACGGCGGAGCTTTCCCTACATGCCACCACATATAATCACCATTAGTAATGAAGATAAAACATACAACAAGGTAAAAATCATTCTAATTTCAACCATTCACCCATTTGACCCGTTTCCACCCGATTTGTTAATAGGCTACATATCACTTACATATCACCTTCAAGTTTCATTCATTTCATTTTATATTCATGATTAACACATTTTCATTTCCATTATGGCACGTAGGCCATTACTTCATCATAACATTTCCATTATGATTCTTAGATCATAACTTCATATCCACATATCCATTATGGTACTTAGACCATAACTCAATATCCACATATCCATTATAGTATTAATACTATAACTACATTCATTCACTTATTCGTACACCTCTATACACATTCATACCATATAACACATTATGCATACAACATTGCATATAACACCATTTGTCATCAATTACTAAGTAAATGCAAAAGAACTTAACTTGTGGATTTGAAGGTCCCGATTCCACTTCACGTTTTGCAATTTGATTACCTAAACACATTCATCTACTTTAGTAATCCATCATACACCAAAATCACATTCTAATTGGGTTCACAACCAAATTTTCTATTTCCAACCCAAACTGACCCGTTTGAGTTATACTCATATCCAAACTCCCTCTTTCACCCCAAACTCACCTACTTAAGTTTCATTATCCTTACCTTAACACTAATTTTTCATTCAATTTTTATCATTAGGTCAATTTGGTGTTTGTTCAAATGTCTAACATCATATAAACAATTAATCATCATTAATTCATCATCTAATCATCATAATCCAAAAACCCCCAATTTTTCCCATATGAACCCTAATTTCTCATAATCAAAATCAAAGGGTTGTAGGATGTTATTCACCATTCTTTACCTTTAGTTTAGCTTGATTATCAACAATCTAACATCAATTAACCACATGCATCATAAATTCCGGATTTCTACAAAACCCATCTATGAACCCATCAATGGTGAACTAAAAAGGATGATAATCACTTACTTGATGTTAGAAGGATGATGTGTAAGCCAACACCTTCTCAATTCAAGCTTCAATTGCAAGATTTAGCTTCAACACCCTTTTATCTCTTTTTCTCTTGAAAGCATCGACCCCCACTCCAACTAAAAATCTGAAATTTGACTTCATATAAGTCAAATATGGCAGATTTGCCATATTTGCAATTTCAGTCCCTCAACTTCCATTTCATCCATTTTCAAGCCAAAACATAGATAAAAACTAACATAACCTAAAAATTAACTTGAAATCCACTTGTTTCAACTTATTTCTAAAATATTATTTCTACCATAATATTAAATAGAAATATTTATTTAATTAAAACGATAACCGGATTTTGGTTAATTACATGCTTCAGTAAATCTTGTACTATGCCTTGCAGTTTATTGATTTGAGCTTGTTGTTGATCAATAATTGTTTGCTGACGACTACTTTATGTACACAATTCTATTATTTCTCTTGAATTCATTGCTTCTTGACTTTGGAAGCTTGCAATCTGAGTCTTCAATTGACTCACAGTATCTGCAGTCTCTTTTATTGCAAAATTCAAGAATTCTTCATCTACCAAGTTGTACTCTCTCGATGGTTTAAAATTTTGCTTCTCTAGAATCTCTTTACCTTTACCTTTTCCTGACACTTCTCTTCTAGCCATATTCTTTAATCGTTTGCTTTTGGGAGTTTTGAACACAATACCCTTAGACGGAGGAGGTCTAGAAGGCACGGTCTTTTCAGTTTCTACTTATTTCCGTTTCTTTGTTGGTGGTGTTTCAGTTGCTTGTACTTCTAGAGTTTGCACATTGTCATCAATCAAATGATATTCATTCTAAACCTCTATCTCTACATTTTGTGGTTCAGCAGGTTTGTTGATAGTTTCAATCACTTCATCAATCGGTTGCTCAACATTTTCAGGCTCTTCTAGATTAGCTTGTTGATTAACCTCTAAATTTTGATTAGCCTGTTCAGCATTTCAAGCATCATTGTCATTGTTATCATTTCCATCGTCACCATCATCACCATCATCTTCACCTTCAACATTCTCCACATCACTATCCATTATATCATCAACTTCATCATCTATGTTGAAGTCTGGATCTGGATCTTCTACAATCATATTTGGAAATAACGGTGTTACGGTGCCACTGAACTTGCTTCTTTTCCTAACGTTGTTCATATTGCTGAAAATGACTTTTGAATTTGTTCCAAAGGTAACTCCATCCCATCATTACGTAAATCAGGCAATAAGGTGTTTATAATCATCTATACAAATCTGGGATACATCAAGAACTTGTAGTTTTGTCTTGGACCAACGAAGATGCTTATCATAGCCTCAAAGATCATTCTTGAAAAGTTGAATCTTTGATGAGTAGCTAGACAGACCAATGCATGACTAAAAACTTCTCTAATTTGATCAAAAGCGGCTGTTCTTGGACTCATGCAGTGAATAAGGACATGAAATAAATACCTCCATTGCTTACCAAGCATTGTCTTTGTAACCTGTCTTCTTTGAAAGTCTCCTTCGTACCCCATTGTCATAACAATCCTAGAAACTCTTGTATAGCTCATTTTGTATGGAAAATTTGGTGAATCTCTAAAATTAAGCACCTCCCTGATCACTTGCTCAGTAATTTTGATCGTTTTCCCTCCAACTATGCTTTCTATCCATATCTCTTTGTTGATATTATGGTAAAAAACATTGTTCCAGAACTCTCGAACATGATTTTCATATACTGGAACTTGAGTAGATATTGTTGTGTGAATCCTGAATCGATTCAAGAAGCTGACAATCTCCTCATATCCTCTTAACTTTCGTGTTGATGAAGTCAAACAAGCACAGATGTTATGCCTAGGCTCGAACTTTAACTGATTCATATCTGCAGTGACAAAAATCAAGTATTAGAAAAACATGAAAATTTCTGAAATTTTACAACTTCCAACATTTCGATCGAAAACTCTGAGTCGAAAACACTTTTCGATCGAAAACTCTAAACAAATCAAACCATAATACATGACATTTCAATCAAAAACTATATTTCGATCGAAAACTCTGAAATTCTGAAAAACATACAACTTTGAACTTTTCGACCGAAAACCCTTGAACACACCAGTTTTCGATCGAAAAATCAGATTTAATAAAATTTTCAAACTTAAAACTTTTCGATCAAAACATGGATCAAAAGCACTTTTCGATCAAAAACACATTTCGGACAGATCAGTGTCCCTTCATTTCCATCCGAAGATTTTGGTCCATTCAAACAACTTTTCGGTTGATTCAGCAGAGATTTCAGGCAATTCAAATACAATGTTAAACTACGGCTTTGGATCTATCCTAGATACCTTTATGAGTCACGAAAAACATACCTTGATGATCGAAAACATAGGAGAAACAAGATGACGTCACAACAACGGGATTTCGTTCAAAAACTTTGGACACGTGAGAATCGCGCTAAAAATAAATAGGAAACTGAGATTGAGGTGGTAAAGTGTTTTCGATTAAAATATACAATATATATAGCATACAAGATTTCGACCATAAACAATTTCGGACAAAGTCTTTTCGATCAGAAACTATTTCGATCAAAACTTTTCGGACAAAACAAGATTTCAACCAAAAACTTTGTACTTATGAAATTTTAATTTTTTTTTCTTTGTCCAATTCTTGACATCATTAAGACCTGTTCCAAAACTTTAATGCATTCAAATACAAACAACAACAAAGGAAAACAATTTATACTTCATATAAAAGACTTAAAAACACATTCATATTTTCAAAAAAAAAAAACCAGCTTTTTCACATGTTGATAAACTGAATTGACATAGAATCATAAATGCACACTGTCTTAATCACACTTCATATCAAATCAGGATCCACTCAGTTCAACATTGAATGCTAGTATATTTATCCACATAAACTCATGCATCATGTTTCAACGAATACTGTGTGACATTTAAGGTAAGATTAATCAATTCAATGTGTACCCTGTTGATGCACTTTCCTGTGACAACACTCTGGATAGAGTCTTAGGTAGTATGTCTAATGTCTGTAATTTGTCTTTGTATTTATGAGTCATTATGTAATGGTTTATCGAGTTGTATTTACTTTTACATAATCATGTTGTGTTTCTGTTAAGTGTTTTGCGCACTTACAAGTGCGCAAGAGAAAGCTCCTGCGTACTTAGCTAGTACGCAGGAAGGCCCATGCGTACTTGCTAAGTACGCAAGAGCAATTGGTCCTGCGCACTTGTTAAGTGCGCGGCATCAGGTCTGTATAAATAGGATAGGTTCACAGAGGCTAAGTACGCAGGAACATTTGTTTAGACGAACTCAGTTCTGCTAAGTACGCAGCTTGTATTCTCTTTGTAACCGTCGAGTGTTTATAATACAAAGAACATTTATTATGACTCTCGTGTTTAGGTTTACTTTGTTTAGTAAGACTCTCCACCTAGTCACGGGTATTCCGCAACCCGGTTTGACTAGTAGACCACTTGCATGTGACGATCCGACACACACGAAGGGACCTACAAGTGGTATCAGAGCAATTGCTCTTGAATTCGAGTGTTGTAAGTGAGTTTGGATACGTTTTACTGAGTTTTACAAGCAAAAAGAGGTATTTTTGTGATAAAAAGGGGTAGCTCTTGAGCACTTTTTTAGAAGCAAAAATCTCTCAAAAACCAATTTTTGTTATGTATTGTTGTTTTTTGAGCATCAAAGGTTGGTTAGAAACTTGTTTCTGATCCTTTGGCTCGATTGCATTGATCATCAGCCTACTTTTCACTATCTCCGGCGATTTTCAGGTGACCGGAAAAGGTTGGTGAGAGTTGCTGAAAGGGTGTCCTGCGTACTTACCATTTTTGGTAAAAAGTACAGTTTTCTGCGTACTTACTAACTGCGCAAGAGTTATATCCTGCGTACTTACAAGTGCGCAAGACTGAACTTGTGTGAACTTAAGATATATCCTGCGTACTTAATATTTCCTCCTGCGTACTTAACAAGTACGCAAGAGTAAGTCTTAACTACGCAAGACCATTTCTCAAGTGCGCAAGGCCAAAACCAAGTGTGCAACAGTGTCTGATTTTTCTGATTTTTGACCAAATAATTCACTATGTCGAACCTTCAGAATCTTGGAAACATGTTAAATTATGATAATGAGATCGGTACACCTCAGAAACCGCCTAAACTATTAAATGTAAACGATTATTCCAATTGGAAGGCGCGTTTTGAGCACTACATTTCATACACCGACTCATCATTATGGATACCAATCCTTGAGGGATATAAGCATCCCACTCACATCTATCTTGATGAAGAGGTGCCAAAGCCCATCTCTAAGCTTGATGAAGAACAAAAGAAAGCTTTTGATCGGGAAAAGAAGGCTCTTGGCTCAATCACTATGTCATTAACTCGGGAATTGTTTCACAGTTTCCGAGGCTATGACACCTCCAAGGATCTTTGGAAAGCACTTCAGAAAAGTTTTGAGGGGAACAGTGACATCAAGAAGAGTAAGCGGGATCTTCTCCGGAAGCAGTATGAATGCTTCAATTTCATGGAAAATGAATCGTTAGATGATCTCATCTCTAGATTCTATCATTTACAAACGGAGTTGAAAGCTTTTGAACTGAAATATCCTGATGAAGAACTGGTGGAAAAATTTCTTGATGCTTTGCCACTAAAGTTTGAGATGTACACAACCCTGATGAGGGAAAATCCTAAATTCTATGAGTTAACAGTAGATGAGGCTATTGGTAAGATTCAAACTCATAACATGAATCTTATGAAGAAGGAGAGCTCGGGAAGACCTCAGATACAGGACCCTTCCATGTATCATGGGACGACTTCCACTTCAAAATCATCGGTCTCTGGAATTGCCCTCTTTACTGGACACTCCAATGAAGAAGACCACTCAAATGGGTGTGGTGGTCATGCTTGTTATGCATCCGGATCAGGGTTGGGAACTAATCATCAACACACCTCAAGAAATCCTCCAGCTACGTCTTCAGCTAACCATTCTACAATAGTCAAAATAGCTGAAGATCATGTAGCATTGTTTTCATCATGTATGCTTGCGTATGAGAATTTCATAGGCGGCAAGCTAACGGATCCCGAAACTATTGAAGAAGACTTTAACCAAGTGGATCCTGATGATATTGAGGACATGGATATTCAATGGAATATGGCCATGCTTTTGAGGAGGGCCAAGCGTTTCCTGAACAGAACAGGAAGAAAGTTCATTGGTGGACATTCTAATGCAAAGGTTGGATTTGATAAATCCAAGGCCAAATGCTACAAGTGTCTGAACTATGGACACTTTGCTCGTGAGTGTTAAAAAGACCGAGCACCGGCCTCTGGTTTCACCAGACCTAGCCAGGGAAACAGCCACGGCCACAACAACACTAGCCACCACAATCAACATCAAGGTGGTTCGTCAAATGCACTGGTAGCTCAGCATGACAAAAACTTTGATTGGGGTGTTCATCTAGAGGACGCCATCATTGCTCAAACACAGGTTGGTCTCATGGCTGAGATCATGGAGCTGATGGAGGCTGAGAGAAAAGAAGCTGAGGAGAAGGAAGCTTCTGTAGCTGTTGAAAAGGAGTCTACCACTGTCGTTGCTCTCATGGCCATTGGAGAAGCACAGAGTTCATCATCTGAGGTAGATTCTAACCCTTTCTCTGTTATTTCTTGTTCTAAATGTCTAGGGCTAAAGCTTGAAATTTCTAAGCTCCAATACAAAATCGAACCCCTAACTATGGCAGCTCATAATTACAAAGCAAACGAGAAACGTTTAAAAGAGTCTGTTGAAACGTTGAAAAAAGAAAAATGTGAATATTCTTTACAAATAAGTGAGCAACAAGTTCACTTGGATATTGCGTATAGGGGGTTAGAAAAACGGAACAATGAAATCAACAAACTGCAAAATGAGATCCTGCAGTTAAAATATACAAATGAGAAGTTGAAAAACTCTCGCTTTGTGGTGGAGCACTACGAATCAGTAGTGAGGAAAATGAAGGGTATAGGTCTTGGTACCAATGCCATTCCTCCACCAATAAGTGGGAAGTTTGTCAATAGCTTGATAGACGTTGATCTCACCTGTCTAGATGAGTCCTCTGATAAGGATGATTCCCCTAAAAAGGATGAATCCTCAAGTAAGGCTAACTCCACATCTAGTGAGGAGTATGTTACTGCTTCTGAAGATGGGTCGGTTGACACTTGCCCTGAAGGAGTAGTCTCTGAGGAGTTGTTGACTGAACAGAAAGTCCACAAAAACATTATCACTAATGGTGATAACTGCATTTTAACTGAACCTGATATCATTGAAACAAATGATAAACTTAAGGTAATGCTTTACGGGGGTTATAAAAATATTAACCAAGTTAAGAAAGAGGCTTTTTCAACTCATTATGGGCTTGGTTACAAAGAGAATTTGCAAAAGTATTATACCCCCAAAAACCAAACTGAAAAAGGTCAGACTTCTATTCATAAACCAACTCCTCCTGCTCATAATGGAGAGTTATCTAAGGCCAGATCTAATGAGCCTTACAAGAGAACTTATGTAGACAAGAGGAACTGTTTTCACTGTGGCTTGGTTGGTCACATTGTTGTGAACTGTTCTTCTAAGAACCAAGGGAAACGGCATGTTGTTTCACAGCCTGCTGTTATCCCCAGGTCGCCACCAGTGAAACCATCTCCCAAAAGTCCAAAGCAGAATGTGGTGAAACCACCAGTACAACCTATGGGAAAACCTAAGATTAAATCTGAGGCCAAACCATCTGTTGCAAAGAAGGTAAAGCAACCTGCTGTACCTCGTGTGTCTACATCTGGTAGTACACGTACTGGTGAGAAATCTGTGGCTAGACTCTCTAAGCCACAAAGAAGAAGAAGGAATAAGAGGTTGAGAAAGCTGGAACAGCTGACTAAGACTCAATCAAGTGAAGCTTCCACAAGTTCACCGGCTGTGGTTGAGCCAAAGTCTACTGTTCTGGTTAAGAATCAAAAGAGATCCTGGAACAAGAAAGTTAAAGGTTCTCAATCTCCTGTTCCAACTTCATCCAAAGATTCACCAATTTTGAACAGTCATCATGACTGTGAGTTGAAAGAAGTAGTTTATTTTGAGAAGGATGGACGACCCAAGACCACAATGGCTTGGGTCTCCAAATCTAACTAATTATTTTGTTACTTGTGCAGGGACGTCCGAAGGGTACTATCTCTAACCGTTGGTATGTAGATAGTGGATGCTCCCGGCATATGACAGGAAACATGGCCTTGCTTCAAGACGTTAAACCATTCAGAGGCGGCTATGTGGCCTTTGCTGGAGAAAAAGGCGGCAGTATCACGTGTCAAGGCGTGGTTTCTAACGGTTGTGTCAGCTTTGACAATGTCAACTTCTGCGAGCAGCTGAAGCATAACCTGTTGAGTGTCTCCCAAATGTGCGATAAGGAGTACTCGGTGATGTTTGACAAATCAGAATGCCTGATTCTCAAACCCGGTTTTGAGGTTCCCGAAGACTGGATTCTGATGAGAGCACCAAGATCAAACGACACTTATCAAAGCGATATGAGCGTGGCAACAAACACCTCATCAGTTGCTACTTGTTTGCTTACAAAAGCGACAGAACTTGACTCAATCTTGTGGCATAGGAAACTCGGACATATTTCTTATCGTAAAATGAATCATCTTGTCCAAAACGGTTTGGTAATAGGGGTTCCTAAGTTGAGGTTTACCGTTGCAGATGACTGTATGCCGTGTAAAAAGGGCAAACAGCAACGGAAATCTCACAAGCCCAAGCTCCAAAACTCTATCGATACCCCTTTGGAGCTATTACACATGGATCTGTTTGGCCCCATAAGTATCAGGAGTATTGGAGGTAAGTCGTTCTGTCTAGTTGTAACTGATGATTTCTCATGTTTTTCTTGGGTGCATTTTTTAGGTACAAAAGACGAGACTGCTGATATTCTTCAATACCTGATCCTGAGCTTGGAATCTCTTTGCAAGCTGAAAGTTAGAAGAATAAGGAGTGACAACGGAACTGAGTTCAAGAATAATTTGATGGAACTTTTCTATCTCAAGAGAGGGATCCGTCACGAATTCAGCGCGCCGTACACATCTCAGCAGAATGGAGTTGCTGAACGGAAGAACAGAACACTGATCGAGACTGCAAGGACTATGCTATCAGATGCAAAGCTTCCTGTCACTTTCTGGGCAGAAGCAGTTAATACAGCTTGTCACGTCTTAAACAGGGTTCTGGTTGTGAAAAGGCACAACAAGACATGTTATGAGTTGATCAACAATCGACTTCCCAATCTTGATTACCTAGTTCCTTTTGGTAGTCCTTGTTCCTTGTTGCTACAGTAAAAAGACCGTCTGTCTAAATTTCATGCAAAAGCGGTGGAAGGCATCTTCTTAGGATATGTTGCCAATTCGCCCTGCAAGAGAGTGTACAACTTAGGAACTCGTACTGTAGAGGAATGGTTTGAAGTGGACTGTAGTAAACACAGCACTCCACCAGAACCAAAAGATCCAGCTTGGGGTTTTGATTATGATGCGCTATTCAAGTCTTTCAATCTTCCTGACTTATCTGCAGAAGACACCGCAAATGTTTATGATTTATTGTGTGGCGACAATGACTCCAGCTTTTCTACTCGTGCTACTGCACCAATTATAACTCCTGATTCCAATGCTGCATCTGTATCTGGAACTCATGACAGTAATGACAGTGAAGATGTTCTTGTTGATGGAGATGATGCTCCAGCCAATCCTAACGCAACTGTAGGAAATGAAGCTCCAGCTGATCCAATAAACATTGAATCTTCTTCCTCTGGAACACAGAAAATGGGGGAGTTAAGCACGAATCTAGATCCAAAAATTCAAGAACCGATTGTACCGGAGACGAGGGTGCATAGGAATCATCCAATCGACAACATTATTGGTGATCATTATGCTGGTGTTCAGACTCGTCATAGAACCATCACTGAGAACACCAGTCTTTACACAGAGATATTTGACACTGGTGTCATGGAAACATGTCTGCATGCTGCATTCGTGTCCCAGTTAGAGCCGAAGAATGTGAAGGAGGCTCTCACTGATAACTGCTGGATTGAGGCGATGCAAGATGAACTGTCTCAATTCCAAAAGTTGCACGTATGGGATTTAGTTGACTTGCCAAAAGGCTTTCAGCCAATTGGTACTAGATGGGTGTTCAAATGCAAGACGGATGATCGTCATGTAGTTGTGAAGAACAAAGCAAGGTTGGTTGTTCAGGGTTTTTATCAACAAGAGGGCTTGGATTACAATGAAGTATATGCCCCACTTGCTAGAATTAAGGCCATTCGACTGTTCTTGGCTTATGCCACATATGTCGGCTTCAAGGTCTATCAACTTCATGTGAAGAGTGCTTTCCTTTATGGTAAGGTGCATGAAGAAGTCTATGTCACTCAACCTCCCGGTTTTGAAGATCCGCATAATATCAATAAAGTGTACAAGCTCGACAAAGCACTTTACGGTCTTCATCATGCACCGCGGGCATGGTATGAGACATTATCTAAGCATTTACTGTCTAATGGTTTCGACCGTGCACAGATTGACTCGACTCTCTTCATACGGAAAGCAAGAGGTGACATTCTTCTTGTGCAAGTATATGTCGACGACATTATCTTTGGGTCGACCAATGAAGGGATGTGTAGGGAATTCGAGAAGGTGATGAAGTCCAAGTTTGAAATGAGCAATATGGGTGAACTGTCATTCTTTCTAGGTCTGCAAGTCAGTCAAAGAGAGAATGATATTTATCTACATTAAACTAAGTACGTGCAGGACATCTTGTCAAATTACAAGATGAGTGATAGCACTACTTATGGCACACCAATCCCAGTCAATCATGGTTTGCATCCCGACAGAGATGGAAAGGATGTGGACAGCAGGTTGTACCGTGGGATGATCGGATCACTTATGTATCTCACAGCTTCAAGACCCGATATAATGTTTGCTGTATGTTTGTGCTCACGGTTTCAGTCTCAACCAAAGGAGTCACATATGATAGCTGTGAAGAGAATTCAACTTCTGGCGGTTGTAACCTTGACAGAAAGTCAACTTCTGGTGGATGTCAATTCTTAGGGGACAGGCTGGTCTCCTGGCAGTGTAAGAAGCAGTCAACGGTTTCTGTCTCAACTTGTGAAGCAAAATACATTGCTGCAGCGAGCGGTTGTTCTCAGATACTGTGGATTCAGCAGCAGTTGAGAGACTACGGCTTAAACTTCACTGGAACTCCTCTATTCATTGACAACAATGCCACCATGTCCATCACAAATAACCCGATGAAACATTCCAAAACTAAACATATAGAGATTCGCCATCATTTCATCCGTGATTGTGCTGAAAAGCATTTAATTGAACTTGTAAAAGTTCACACAGATGACAATCTTGCTGACCTTTTCACAAAGGCATTTGATCGATCCCGTTTTGAGCATCTTGTCAACTTGATAGGAATGTTCAATCCTGAGTGAAAACTAAGTTTTCTTAAATCATTTCAATTCATGGAAGTTAAATTTTCAATTCTTTTAAATTTTCGGTATAGTTCTTTTAGTTTTAAAATATTTTACAAAAATAAAAAAAATATATATAGAAAATGGAGAAAATTTTAAAGTTAACTTGAGAAAAGAGGAAATGATAGTACATCAGAAATGATCTAAACTTCATAGACTGCTCATATGGAAAATGATTGCGTCATGCTTATTTATCTGTTTAAAAAATTGTTATGTTTTTAATCTGTTTATTTACAAGTAATTTGAATTGTCAGTAGGCTGTATGCGTCTTTGAATCACTAGTAGTGTGGAAACTAAATCTAAATTACAACTGTGATTTGAACCCATGTTTACAAGCGTGTGTGAGTAAAAGATTAGAAAAGATCACTATCAGATAAAGGATGTTAGATTTTGACAATAATCTTCTTTTGAGATCAGTTTCGGGTTATGTTGTTAGCACAATTAATGCGGTTCATCTCACTGCCCATACTCACAGGTATGCAAGGAGAGATTGAATCAAGACATGTCTCTACATTAACCGTTGAGCATGTATTCACCCTTGAATCATTCCTGGTTCATTGAAATCAAATCCAGATAAAAGTTGGATCCCCTTACCTTATAATCAAACACCATGTTCATTATCCCGAATCATCATACCGATATTCAAAGAAGAAAATCACATGAAACCAAGACAAAAGAATCACTCGATTCTGAATCTTATGATTCCTGATAATCCTTATGGATTTTGCTTTATTTTTCTGTGCTAATTGATGTAACTTCATTCTGAAAATTAAGAAAATCATTGGAAAAATCTTAGATGCCTTGAAGATAGTGCAAAATATCATAGCATATCAGTGGGGTACACGTTGTATATCTTATAATTAATACCTTAATACTCAAGAACGTGATACAAAGATGCTTATAGTTTCAAATCTTATAATATTGTCAACTTGAATTACATGTTTATGTGCTTATTACGTATGAATAAAGAGTAATACATGACATGATCCCATATTCTTTGATGTTTATATTGTATCGTTTTTGCTATAAGTTAGCCTGATATGATCCTCTGCTCGTACCTTTGATCAAAAATAGCTTGTGTAACTGATTGTATATATCTATCTTGAAAAGAACAAAAAGATTTTAAGTTTTTAAGTTTATGCATAGTTCAAGTTTAAATCAGAAAAAGGCCAAAAATATTTTATGTTTAATCTTCATGAATTGTATTTGAATCCTCTTGGTTGAATATTTTTATCTTGTTCGTTATTTGACTTAAAATCTTCATAATTTGAGTTGAATGTGTGCGCACATAAGAGTCTCTGCGTACTTGATAAGTGCGCATGAGGTAAACCCTGCGTACTTAACAAGTACGCAAGACTTAAGTCATGCGTACATAGTAAGTACGCAGAAGTTAAATCCTGCGCACTTAGTAAGTACGCACGACCAATATGTGTTGGGTATAAATGCAGGACTTAGACAATTTTTTAGGGTTTATCACTTTTCAATCGTTTTTCTCCTGTGCTATTCCCTCCGAGCATTTTTCTCAAAAATTTCGAGTGTTCCAACAGGATTTTTCATCCCAATCACATTGTCATCTTCGTATTTCATCTCATTGGTGAGATTATAGACCGATTCCAACCGTAGATTCATGACATTTGGACCGTATTTCTGACTTAGAATATTTTTTTTTGGTTAAATCCGACAAAAATTTGGGATAATCTGGGGTTGTTTGGGTAACTTATTGACATTAATTTGCTAATACACGCCTAATCGATCCTCTATTCATTCTCTTAGTCATCGTCTGATCCGTCGATTGAAGTTGAACAGTTAGTGGGTCGTTCGACTGACCTAGGTCAAAATTGCTCGTGGTGTAGTGTTTTTGTGGTGTTAATAATGGTACCATAGGTTGGAATCCCTGATTCCGACCTAGTGGCGACCTAATCAACCCACGCTTTGAACGATTTTAAAATTCTGAATTTTTTTGCTAAGGGTTATTCTTGCGCACTTAGCAAGTACGCAAGAAGTAATTCTTGCGTACTTGTTAAGTACGCAAGAGGAAAAACCTGCGCACTTGCTAAGTGCGCAGGACCAACACTTAGAAATTTTTTTTCTAAGTCTGAAAAATTTTTCAAAGTGTAACTACTATACTGTGTCATGTGTGTCTACTTCCAGTGTTATAAGTTGTTCTGAATATGTTTTCTGTGTATGTTTGCAGGCTATGGTTCGTGCATTCACTGACGAATTCAACCTAGTGGGTAACACCGAACCAGAATGGAAAGGCGCAGCCTTGCAATACAGGGAGATTGTGGATTTTCTCAACAGATCAAGAATAAGTTATGCAATCTCAGCAAACCCAACAGTCTCAAGACCTTACCTGGAGCAATTCTGGGAGACTGCAGAGCACGATTGCACGGTATCCCCGAATGTCATAAGGGCTACCGTTGACGGTCGGGCTATTGCTATCTCCGAGGATACAATAAGGAGAGTATTGCAGTTCGGAGACCTTGCCACCGACCTGTAACGAACCAAAATCCGGGTTTCGTCTTCAAATAATTAAATATTTATATTTAATATTATGGTGGAAATAATATTTTATAAATAAGTTGAAACAAGTGGGTTTCAAGTTTGTAATGGGATTATGTTAGTTTTAACTAACTATAGAACGAAATGGGTGAAATGGAAGTTGAAGGACTAAATGTGTAAAATGGCCAAAAGACTGCCATTTGACTTGGTGAAGTCAAAATTGGCTTCATTTACACATTTTGAGTCGTTCATATCAAGAGAGAAAAAGGAGAAAAGTGTGTTGAAGCCATTTTCGTGCAATTGAAGCTTGATTAGTGAAGGTTTTGGCTCACACAATACCTTCCTAACATCAAGTAAGTGATTCTCTTCCTCTTGATTTCACCATGTATGTGTTCTTGGTAGGTTTTGGGTGAAATCCGAAATTATGTATGCATGTGATGAAATGGTGTTAGATTATTGATAATCTAGCTAAACTAAAGTTAAAGAATGATGATTAACATCCTAGAACCCATTGATTTTGATTATGAGAAGTTAGGGTTCATATGGTGAAAATTGGGGGTGTTTGGGTCATAAGGCTTGAATGGTGAATTAATGAAGATTAAGTGTTTTTAAGATGTTAGACACTAGAACAAACACCAAATTAACTTAATAATAATTTTTGAAAGAAGAATTAGTGTTAAGATTAAGTTAATGAAACTCAAGTAGGTGAGTTTGTGGTGAAAGAGGGTGTTTGGTTATGAGGATAACCCAAACGGGTCAATTTGGGTTGGAATTGGGAAATTGAGTTGTGAACTCAATTGTAATGAAATTTTGGTATATGTTAGATTACTAAACTAGGCGAATGTGTTTAGGTAATCAAATTGCAGAGCTTGAAAGCGGTGCGGGATCTTCTAACCCGAAAGGTAAGTGCTTTTGCACTTACTTAGTTTTGATGATAAATGAGTTTTATGCAATGTTGTATGTATAATGTGTAAAGTTGCATAATTTGTTATGTGGTATGAATGAGTATAAAATGGTATGTTTAATTGAAGGAATGTAGTTATAGTATTTACACTATAATGGATATGTTGATATGGAGTTATGGTCTATGAACCATAATGGATAGAATGGATATGGAGTTATGGTGATATACAAGTGTATGAAATCCTTAATTGGCCAAATGGGTGTTAACGGGTCAAATGGGTGAAAGGTGTGAAAACAAGTTGTAAATACTTGTTGGTTGTGTTTATCTCATTACTAATGGTTATAAGTTTATGTGGTTATGCAGGGAAAGCTCCGAAATAGGTCAAGGTCAACGTCCAAGCTTGGAGGGTTCTCGTATGCATTTTTGGTATTTTGAGGATTTTCGTAAAATCCTTGCAAAGTGGTGTAATTTGGCACAAAAGTTATGTTTTGATGTAATCATATGTTGTCATGATGTTTTTGGTCAAAAATCTAAGTGTTGGTAAAGTTTTGATGTTAAGCAAAATGAAAAAGGTTGGAAAAATGGTTAAGTGTGAAAACTGCTGAAAATGGAAACTTTTTGGAAATTTGACTCCCTCGTGTATCGCGAGGGAGGGAGGGAGTTTTCTCGCGCTACGCGAGAGTGTAAAAAAAAAAAATTCCTGGGTTAAGACTTTCGCGCGTTAAAGTTTTGTTTTTAAAAAGTGGTGTGTTTCAACTTGGTATCAGAGCAATGGTTTGAGGGATTTGGTGTGCGAGACACTAAACTCAAACCGGATGCTCTTGATATGGGGGAAATGATACGAGAATCCACAAAGGACTTGACTAAGACTCGGAGCTTTCGGAAATGAAAGGTTAGTAATGTTATGATTAATGATAATTCCATATGGAGTTTATGTATATGTACGAATGATTGGCAAAGTGTTATGTGTGCCGAAACTTGTCTTGTGATTTGTTATATGAATATGATAATTGCAATTGGGCATAGCGCGTTATTAATCATGTCTGGCCAACATGATTAATATGACGAGATGTGCAAGGGCCTTTATAATAACCATATGACAATGAACATTTACAAGGATTAGGTGAAGGTGATTATATATGTATGTATGTATGTAAGTAGATAAGTATACATATACTTAATACATATAGGGGTGTAAGTGTGATAAGTATTTAAGGTATTGATAGTATAAGGGTGTTAAGGTGTTCGTTTCTAATTCTCAGTTAAGAGATGGCAAAAGAATCGGGCAATCGGGAACCGTTGGATCCACGGATCCAAGAGTTGATAAAAGAGGAGGTGGCCAAGGCCTTTGAGCAAGCCACAAATCTGTTGATGGAAGAAATGAGGGGGACAATTAAACTCTCTCTCGAGGAGATCATGAAAGAGAAAGATAAGGAACCTCGGAGTTGTACACTGAAGGATTTCATGGTGATCAAGCCCAAGGAATATAACGGGCAAGTGGACCCGATTCTGAGCCACAGGTGGGTGGAAGACATGGAGTCAAATTTTTAGACGACAAGGTGTAAGCCCGAGGATAGAGTGATGTTTAGCGTGCCACTTTTGATTGGGCGGGCTAAGGAGTGGCTGCTAAATCTCCGAAAGGAGAGGGGTGAAAGAGGGGTGACCTCCATGTCATGGGAGGAGTTTAAAGCGGCATTCCTAAAGTACCATTGCCCACAGGCCGCTATTGACAGGATGACCGAGGAGTTTCTCCTCATGAGGCAGACGACAGAGACTATTGATGAATTAGCTGGGACTTTCTTCGATCGGGCCAAGTTCTGTCCAGATGTGGTGTCGACCGAGAAAGCCAGGATTGACAGGTTCTATGCTATGCTGACGGTGGAGTTCAGGGATAGCATATCTCCATCCTCATTTACCACACTTGTAGACTTAATAAACAGGTGTCGAGAAAGAGAGGTGGAGTTGAAGAGGCAAGAAGCTAGAGGAGAGAAGAGGAAAAGGGAAATTGTGGATCAAGTGGTGAGCAAGATAAAGGGCGGGAGCCCTAGTAAGAAGCCTTTTACCAAGTTCTCTTCTCGAGGATGCAAAGTTTGTGGGAAGGAGCACTATGGGGATTGTAAGAAGGGAACGTCGAATTGTTACAAGTGTGGGAAGCCGGGGCATATGGCAAATCAGTGTCCAAGCCAGATTCGTATATGCTATAATTGTTACAAGCCAGGACACCTTAGGGCGGATTGCCCGGATTTGAAGCAAGGTGGAAGCGAGAGAAAAGTTGAGATACCCAGGCCTAAGGGTAGAGCTTTCCACATATCTGCGGAGGAAGCAAAGAACGACTCGGAGGTGGTGACAGGTACATTCAAGATTAACTCATTACCTGCACTAGTTCTATTTGATTCGGGGGCTAGCCGTTCTTTTGTTTCCTTGAAAATTGTTAAGCATTCCTCTTTTGTAAGTAGCAAGTTAGATGAACCCTTAGAAATCGAAGCGGCTAATGATAAGAGTTTCCTTGTCTTTGACGTTTTTAGAGATTGTAAGTTGAGAGCGGGGGGCGAAACTTTCTTTATTGATTTGATTCCTATGGCTATGGGAGATTTTGATGTTATTGTGGGGATGGATTGGTTGTCAAAGAATAAGGCGAGTATTTTATGTGGACCGAAGGCGATCCAACTTGTTTCCCCGTCGGGAGAGTCAATCTACATAGAAGGTGATAAAAAGGGTAAAGTAAGGTTATGCACTTATGTGAAGGCGACCAAGTACATGGCGCGTGGGTGCAAGGCGTTCATGGCTTGTGTCGCGGATGTGAATGAAAGAGTAAAGGAGATTCACGATGTACCGGTCGTGAACCAATTCGTAGATGTGTTTCCTGACGAGTTACCGGGGATTCCGCCGGATAGGGAGATAGAGTTTGGAATTGACTTGATGCCGGGTGCTAAACCGGTAGCTAAAGCGCCTTATAGATTGGCACCGCCAGAAATGAAAGAACTCATGGAGCAATTACAAGAGTTTCTTGACAAGGGTTTCATACGCCCAAGTGTTTCACCTTGGGGTGCGCCCGTTCTCTTCGTCAAAAAGAAGGATGGGAGCATGAGAATGTGTATGGATTACCGGGAGTTGAACAAGTTGACAGTGAAGAATAGGTACCCATTGCCTAGGATTGACGATCTTTTCGACCAATTGCAAGGGGCGTCATGGTTTTCTAAGATTGACTTGAAGTCCGGGTATCATCAGTTGAAAGTGAAGGAAGAGGATGTTCATAAGACAGCTTTTCGCACTCGTTACGATCACTATGAGTTTACGGTTATGCCTTTCGGTTTGACCAACGCACCTGCGGTTTTCATGGATCTCATGAACCGGGTGTGTAGACCGTTCCTTGATCGTTCGGTCATTGTGTTTATTGACGATCTTCTCTTCTATTCAAGGAGCGAGGGTGATCACGCTTGTCATTTGCGTGAGATTCTTGAAGTCTTGCAAAAGGAGAAGCTTTATGCTAAATTCTCCAAGTGCGCATTTTGGATGCGCGAGATCCAATTCTTGGGTCATGTGATTAATGAAAGAGGAATTACCGTTGACCCATCCAAGATTATGGCGGTTAAAGAATGGTCATCACCGAAGACGCCTTCGGAGATTAGAAGTTTCTTGGGGTTAGCGGGTTATTATCGGAGGTTCATCGAAAACTTCTCTCAGATTGCTTTGCCGATGACGAAGTTGACTCGTAAGGAGACAAAGTTTGTTTGGAGTCCCGAGCAAGAATCTGCCTTTCAACTCTTGAAAGAAAAGTTGACTAAGGCGCCTGTTTTATCCTTGCCGGACGGGACCGAGGATTTTGTTGTTTATTCGGATGCCTCGCATTCGGGGTTGGGGTGTGTTTTGATGCAAAGGGGGAAAGTGATTGCCTATGCATCTAGGCAATTAAAGACTCACGAGGTGAATTACCCAACCCATGATTTAGAGCTTGCAGCCGTGGTTTTCGCGCTCAAGATTTGGAGGCATTATTTGTATGGTGCTAAGTGTACGATCTACACGGATCACAAAAGTCTCAAATATTTCTTTGACCAAAAGGACCTCAATATGAGGCAAAGACGGTGGCTTGAATTGGTTAAAGATTATGATTGTGAGATACTTTACCATCCGGGTAAAGCGAATGTTGTGGCGGATGCGCTTACTAGAAAGTCAAGTCATTCACCTATCAAGGTGAAGTCATTTAAGATGACAATTTCATCATCTCTTATTGATGAAATCCGGGAGGCCCAAGTGTTAGCACTTGGTGATGACTTGAAGAAAGAACGGATGATTTCTTATGTTGATAAGCTTGGTGAAAATAGCATGGGTTTGAAGACATGCTTTGATAGAATTTGGATACCTAGGTTGTCAAGTGTCTTGACAACTATTCTTGACGAGGCACATAAATCCAAATATTCTATCCATCCGGGGGCCACGAAGATGTTTTATGATTTGAGGTGTCATTTTTGGTGGCCGGGTTTGAGGCGTGATATTGTTAAGTATGTGGAGAGGTGTCTCACATGCTTAAGGGTTAAGGCTGAGCATCAAAAGCCGTATGGAAAGCTTCAACCGCTTGAAATACCTCTTTGGAAATGGGAAAATATAACCATGGATTTGATCACTAAACTACCAAAGACTCGAAAGGGTTATGATGCGATATGGGTAGTAGTGGATTGGTTGACGAAGAGTGCACATTTCCTTCCTATAAAGGAAACGTATTCTTCGGATAGATTGGCGGAAATGTATGTGAAGGAAATTGTGTCACGTCATGGTGTGCCGGTGTCGATTATATCGGATCGTGATACGAGATTTACTTCTCGTTTTTGGAAGAAATTCCATGAGGATATGGGGACTAGATTGAATCTTAGCACCGCTTATCATCCACAAACGGATGGTCAAAGCGAGCGAACGATTCAAACGCTCGAGGATATGTTGCGAGCGTGTGCCTTGGATTTTGGTGGTAGTTGGGACGACCATTTACCGTTGACGAAATTCTCTTACAACAATTGTATGCCGCCTTTTGAGGCATTGTATGGGAGAAAGTGTCAAACACCCGTGTGTTGGGGTGAGATTGGTCAACGGGAGCTTGGTAGTGTCGAAGTGGTCAAGGAAACTAATGATAGTATTGACCAAATTAGAGCACGCTTGAAGGCGGCTCGGGATCGCCAAAAGTCTTATGCGGATAATAGGAAGCGGGCGATTGAATTTCAAGTGGGGGACTTTGTGCTTTTGAAAGTCTCTCCTTGGAAAGGGATGATAAGGTTTAGGAAACGGGGGAAGTTAAGCCCACGTTTCATTGGACCGTTTAAAGTGATGGCAAGGGTGGGTGCGGTAGCTTATAGATTGGAGTTACCGGAGGGACTAAGTAGACTTCATTACACGTTCCATGTGTCTCATTTGCGAAAATGTTTAGCGGATGAATCTACTTTTGTTCCATTGGATGATATAGAAATTGATGAAAAGTTGAACTATGTGGAAGAACCGATGGCAATCTTAGATAGGAAAGTGAAGCGGTTGCGTAATAAAGAGATTAGCTAAGTGTTGGTTCGATGGAAGCATAGAAAGGGCGCGGAAATGACTTGGGAAACCGAGGAAGAAATGCTCAAATTCTACCCAAACCTTTTTATGTGAAGTCGGGTTTCGGGGACGAAACCCAAATAAGGGGAGGTGATTTGTAACGAACCAAAATCCGGGTTTCGTCTTCAAATAATTAAATATTTATATTTAATATTATGGTGGAAATAATATTTTATAAATAAGTTGAAACAAGTGGGTTTCAAGTTTGTAATGGGATTATGTTAGTTTTAACTAACTATAGAACGAAATGGGTGAAATGGAAGTTGAAGGACTAAATGTGTAAAATGGCCAAAAGACTGCCATTTGACTTGGTGAAGTCAAAATTGGCTTCATTTACACATTTTGAGTCGTTCATATCAAGAGAGAAAAAGGAGAAAAGTGTGTTGAAGCCATTTTCGTGCAATTGAAGCTTGATTAGTGAAGGTTTTGGCTCACACAATACCTTCCTAACATCAAGTAAGTGATTCTCTTCCTCTTGATTTCACCATGTATGTGTTCTTGGTAGGTTTTGGGTGAAATCCGAAATTATGTATGCATGTGATGAAATGGTGTTAGATTATTGATAATCTAGCTAAACTAAAGTTAAAGAATGATGATTAACATCCTAGAACCCTTTGATTTTGATTATGAGAAGTTAGGGTGCATATGGTGAAAATTGGGGGTGTTTGGGTCATAAGGCTTGAATGGTGAATTAATGAAGATTAAGTGTTTTTAAGATGTTAGACACTAGAACAAACACCAAATTAACTTAATAATAATTTTTGAAAGAAGAATTAGTGTTAAGATTAAGTTAATGAAACTCAAGTAGGTGAGTTTGTGGTGAAAGAGGGTGTTTGGTTATGAGGATAACCCAAACGGGTCAATTTGGGTTGGAATTGGGAAATTGAGTTGTGAACTCAATTGTAATGAAATTTTTGTATATGTTAGATTACTAAACTAGGCGAATGTGTTTAGGTAACCAAATTGCAAAGCTTGAAAGCGGTGCGGGATCTTCTAAACCGAAAGGTAAGTGCTTTTGCACTTACTTAGTTTTGATGATAAATGAGTTTTATGCAATGTTGTATGTATAATGTGTAAAGTTGCATAATTTGTTATGTGGTATGAATGAGTATAAAATGGTATGTTTAATTGAAGGAATGTAGTTATAGTATTTACACTATAATGGATATGTTGATATGGAGTTATGGTCTATGAACCATAATGGATAGAATAGATATGGAGTTATGGTCTAAGTATCATAATGGATAGATTAGTTATGGAGTTATGATCTCGTATCCTTTGGGATATGAATTTATGGCCTACGTGTCATAATGGAAATGGAAAAGTGATAATGAAATGATGAAAGTAACTTGTAGGTGATATACAAGTGTATGAAATCCTTAATTGGCCAAATGGGTGTTAACGGGTCAAATGGGTGAAAGGTGTGAAAACAAGTTGTAAATACTTGTTGGTTGTGTTTATCTCATTACTAATGGTTATAAGTTTCTGTGGTTATGCAGGGAAAGCTCCGAAATAGGTAAAGGTCAACGTCCAAGCTTGGAGGGTTCTCGTATGCATTTTTGGTATTTTGAGGATTTTCGTAAAATCCTTGCAAAGTGGTGTAATTTGGCACAAAAGTTATGTTTTGATGTAATCATATGTTGTAATGATGTTTTTGGTCAAAAATCTAAGTGTTGGTAAAGTTTTGATGTTAAGCAAAATGAAAAAGGTTGGAAAAATGGTTAAGTGTGAAAACTGCTGAAAATGGAAACTTTCTGGAAATTTGACTCCCTCGCGTATCGCGAGGGAGGGAGGGAGTTTTCTCGCGCTACGCGAGAGTGTAAAAAAAATAAAAAATTTTCCTGGGTTAAGACTTCCGCGCGTTAAAGTTTTGTTTTTAAAAAGTGGTGTGTTTCACGACCCGACATCCTATCCAGATTACTACGTGCATGGGTGTTGGAGGCACAGAATGGGATATGTCGGGGCAAGGGACTATGCTTCCTACAAGAAGATGTGGGTATTGGATCAATGGTGTTACTTTTCCCACATCATGATCGTGTGCATCTCATCCAGGAAAGCGGGGAAAGATGCCATGGGTCATGACCTAGCAGCGGCCATGGTGGGCCTGTCTCTCAATCGGGGCTATAACTTCTCTCGCTATATCTTCAAAGCACTAAATGACCAGATAAATACAGCAGAGAGGTTCAGGTTCCTTTTGTACCCAAGGTTTGTGCAGCTACTGATCGATGACGCACTGCCAAACCTACGCGCTATCGGGGAGAGACTGCAGGTAAAACGGGTGGACAAGAGAGTTTTTGCTCAGTTTCTAAAGCCAGGCAGTGTAGAACCTACGCCTACGCACACTGACCTCTTTGGCCACCTACTGAATGAAGCATACGTCGCTCCTGAAGATTGGAACTGGTATAGTCCCAACTCAGCACCAGAGATGAGTGATGACTCTGGTGAAGAGCAAGAGGAAGAGCATGATGATGAAGGTGATGATGAAGGTGATGTTGGTGGTGCTGAGGAATCCGATTCGGAGGCAACAGAATCAGATTCTTCTGATTCAGATGACGCACCATCACAGGCACATCCGAGAAGGTCGGCACAGGTAACCCTGCCTGAGTCGTCTTCAAAACGAAAACGACAAAGCTCGAGCAGCGAATATGAGCCGGCTTCCGACTCTGACGCTGCTCTACAAAGACGAAGGCGAGAGAAAGCCAACAAGAAAAGGGGCGATAGGCAAGAGGTTGCTATCCCCAGGGTTGAAGAGATTTCGACTGTGCAGCCAGTACAAGTTGAAGCTGCCCGTCCAGAGTCAGAATCTACCACGCCAGCACGACAACTGTTTAGAAGGAGGAGAAGGCCACTGGTACAAGCAGATGTGGCAGTCACGGCGGTCACAGAGGTGATTCCTGTGACGGTGACCCTCCCTACTCCAACCGTCCAGGTGACGGTGACTGCTCCACTTCTCACGGAGTCAGTCACCATAACTCCCATCATTACATCCCCCATCCCAACACCCACCAAAGAGCCGTCAGGTAAACCCTTTAACTACGGTGATTTCTCACAGGGGTTCGACTTTGACACAATCTTCTCTTCCCCCATCCACAACGCCGAAGCCTCATAATCTAGGCATCCAGATCCAAATGAAGCTAGGATCGATGTGCTAGAAACCCAAGTTGCTGGCTTGTTGAAGACTATTCAAAAGTCAAAAGAGGATTCTGATGCTCAACAAGCACAGATAAACTCTCTGGCGGATGAAGTTAAGATTCTGCGTAGCCAGAGAACGGGGACTGATGAACAATTGAAGAATTTCATGGCACATAATGAACTGTTAATGAAGACTAACGAAATGATTCTAGGCCACAGAACTTCACTGGAGCTGAGGATGGCCTTGCAGAGAAAAGAGCACGCAGCGATGGTCAAATTAGTTGGTGAACTGACCGCGAAGCTAGGTGCTCAGGGGGAGAAGGAGACAGAGAAAGAGAAAGAGAAAGAGAAAGAGAAAGACAAAGAAAATAAATCCACCGATGCCGAGTCTTGTCATCCAGTCGATCTGACTAAGGATGATGATAAAGACAAGGATCCTGAAGTCGGTCCTAGTGGAGGTGAGCACCTAGCTTTGGCGATTGTGCCCATCTCTTCTATTCCATTGGCTGAGGGGGAGTCTACTCAGCAAGAGGGTGGTGATACCTCAGGTGGTGGTGGCGGAGATAAAGGGAAGTCAGCGGCTGACGTGCTCAAGGACTTATCTGATGATGAGATCCTCTATTTAGAGCCTGACTATTCCAAAGAGGCACAGATCGATGCTCTCCTTAATCTGGAAGAAGGAGAGATCGACTCTGCTGATGACTGGAATGAGGATGACGATGATGTGGTGATAGAGATTCCCAAGGGCGACGGGGAAGGAGAGTACGAGTTAGAGGATGGTGAGATCTTTGAAGTACCATCGCTCGAATCTCTGCTCGACACAGGCTCAGTTGACATGGCAAGTAATGTTGAAGCCACAACTGAAGCCTCCCCGGTCGACCCTATACCTGCGGACCCCGAGGCATAAAAAGAGAAAGACATGCCTTCTGCATCTACAAAGGGTCCAGCTCCCGTGTGGCAAAAGACGTTTATCACAGACAAGCACGGAGCGACAGGTGTGATCTTAGCTGTTAGGTACGAGGAGGACAAGCAGCTGTTCGCCATCAAAAGATCTGGGGGGGTTTAATACTTGAAACCCACCAGTGAGGCGTTCAACTCTTTGCCCAAGTACGACCTAGTTAACCTTGCAAACCGCGATCTGCTAAGTCACTCGAATAATGCAGTTGCAATGGGTTTGTGGGTAACACTACAACGGGAAGCAAGATCAGGGAACTTTGAATACCTCAAGCCTCAGGTGCCCAGAAGAGTCAAGGATAAGCACGCTGTGCATCCTGTGACTAAGAAGCCCATAAAGAGATTGGTATACAAGCCAGTGCGATGTGAAACTAAGATTTCCCTGAGCAAGTTACCTCAGGATATTATTGGTGACATGTGGTACTGGTACGTTGATCCAAAAACAGGCGAGGATGTGGTAATGAGTAAAGGTAAGTCAGAAAGTGGAAATATGGTGCCAAAGGAAGTGATCAGGATATTTGATGAAGTCTGCTTCATCAACTTTTCTGTGAACGATCTGGAGGTACTAGCCGACAAGTACTACATCCACACTAACGAATGGACGAAGCTTCTCTCTGCCAAATACGACAAGTTGATCAAGTTCTGTCTTGATTACAAAAAGAAGGTGGAAGCTAAGGAGCAGATGCTGTGAAGACTGAAGACCGAAGACTGAAGACGATGAAGATCCGGAGTTGTTGTCAAGGGGGAGTTTGTTGATGCACTTTCCCGTGACAACACTCTGGATAGAGTCTTAGGTAGTATGTCTAATGTCTGTAATTTGTCTTTGTATTTATGAGTCATTATGTAAGGGTTTATCGAGTTGTATTTACTTTTACATAATGCATGTTGTGTTTCTGTTAAGTGTTTTGCGCACTTACAAGTGCGCAGGAGAAAGCTCCAGCGTACTTAGCAAGTACGCAAGAAGACCCATGCGTACTTGCTAAGTACGCAAGAGCAATTAGTCCTGCGCACTTGTTAAGTGCGCAGGCATCTGGTCTGTATAAATAGGATAGGTTCACAGAGGCTAAGTACGCAGGAACATTTGTTTAGACGAACTCAGTTCTGCTAAGTACGCAGCTTGTATTCTCTCTGTAACCGTCGAGTGTTTATAATACAAAGAACGTTTATTGTGACTCTCGTGTTTAGGTTTACTTTGTTTAGTAAGACTCTCCACCTAGTCACGGGTATTCCGCAACCCGGTTTGACTAGTAGACCACTTGCATGTGACGATCCGACACACACGAAGGGACCTACATACCCCACAATCGAGATGGAAAAAACTGAGAATAAACCCAAAATTTCACCAGATCATCATCCAATCACCAGCATGAAGGTAGCGTTCTTAGCACAGGAAAAATAATCCAAGTGGATTTAACTGGAATCATATTGATTAAAAATCATTTTGATTCATTGTCTTGGTTTCTGAGATAGTAAGCATGGAATCGTATTGATTCATATGAGATGTGGAGAGTATATATGAAGAATCATGAATGATTCGGGTATGCGGATATCTGTAAGATATTGGATATGTCAATTGAAATCACGAATGATTCAAAGGGCTAAACAGACTAACTTCCTTGCTTCCATCCTACATTTCCACCAGAACCATCAGCTGTATAAAGGTGTTTAACTCTAAATCATATATTTGACGGATATAGTCAATAGAGCAAACAAATTGTGCTAAAAACTCATCAAGATCCTGATCTCGTGGTTTGACTAGATTCACTTTGCATTCGATTGATGAAAGTACTGATATTCGATGCGGGTAAAACACAAAGATTGCAATTTAGTTAATCACACAAATAACGCCTAATTTATACATGCAGAGCCAACCAACATATCAATAATCATAACCGATGTCACCATCATATACAATTCATGCGTAAGCTTAGTCTACAAATATACTATCATTTTCTATTTGCAAGTCAATCAGTCACATCATTTTTAGTTTATCACAGTTAACATCAAACTACAACAATTTCAAAAACACAATATATGCACATTTTTCTCATATTGTCTCTTTTTATTTTAATCTCCCCCTAAAATTGTGATGCAAATTATTCAAGCTTTGACAGAACAAACAAACATACACACCAACACAATTTTAAACACTAAAAGAAAATCTTTTTGAGGAACAATATGGTCTTTCAATCAAAATCAAACTTTATTTTAAAATATTGTACCTTTTTTTAACAAACCAAGATACTCAAAAAGATATCATCCCCAACATTTCTACCAGAGAGTTAAACCGATTAGTTGAAAATTCTTTTGTAAAAATGTCTTTTTTTGCTCTAAGATATCAACGTGGACCACCTTAATCAGACCATTATAAAAAAAATCATGAATAAAATGTAACCTGATGGCAATATGTTTTGTTTTTGAGTGCTGAATTGGATTCTTTACTATGCCCAGCACAGCTTCATTGTCACAGTAAATCGGGGTCTCCAAGAAGTTGATTCCAAAATCCATAAGTTGATGTTGAATCCAAATGACTTGTGAACAACAGCTTGAAGTAGTTGTGTATTCTGCCTCAACAGTTGAAGTTGATACATTTGTGTGTTTCTTGCATTGCCACGACACTAACCGCTCCCCCAAAAACTGACATCCGCCAGATGTGGATTTCCTGTCTAGATTGCAACCACCATAATCACTGTCAGCAGAAGCATAAAAGTTAAGCAACGAAACCACCATCAAAGCAACGAAACCATTTTTGTCTCGGGCAAAAGCAACGAAACCACCATCAAAGGATCGAAAATCGTTCAGAATCTCTCTTTGTCCCGTCATATGCCTTGAGCAACCGCTATCAACATGCCAAGCGTTATTAATAGTCCTCCCGGTTTGAGTCTGCACATTTTAAGACATTTTAATGAGAAACAGGTACCCGGATCATTTTTGACCCGGGCTGACTTTGACTTATTACAGTCTTAGTTATCACCACTTATTCCTTCAAATTCACAACATTCTTTGTCCCAACGATATGTGAAGTAAAATAATTTGGTTGGTTAGTTTTTTTCACATATCTCGAACAGTTTGGACCCCTTTGTCCACAAACTTTTGCAACATATAATGCATTTGAATAGAATTCACTATGATCCATATAAAGCATGTAATCACGACTGTAACAACGAATCACTCTGGACTCTGACACTTTGTCGTTTTCAGAAGCCTTCTTGTTGATATGACTTTTTGATCTTTCTTTGTTAACTTTAAACTTTGTGGCATTTGACTTGTGTTTGCAATTTCTAGCAAAATGTCCAACCTGACCATAAGTAAAACAGTTGTAGCTTTTAGTCTTTTGACTTTGTGTAAGTCCACATGACTCATCTTAGATCTATCTCGTGACAGGACGTCTCGATAACACGGAGTGTGGAATCCTACCGTATTAACGTTCGTATACTAATTGACAATAGAAACAACATGTAAATAAACTTTCTCTTTGTATATCACCAAAACATAGAGTTTACAGAATACAATCAATCAAGTCTTTCTACCTTTCTTACTGTTTCAGAACAGATTCTGTAAACTCCTATTTATAGACACAAACTCTGCAATAGGCGAACTTAACAAGTTCGCCTCAAAGATGCTTAGGCGAACTTAACAAGTGCGCCTCACATGAGACTAGTTCGCCTCTAATAGGCGAACTTAACAAGTTCGCCTCTAATAGGCTAGGCGAACTTGTAACTTAACAAGTTCGCCTCTAGCAGAGACTTGTTCTATCACTTAGACAAAATCTATACAATTACATAAAAACATAAAGACAATAAGACCTAAACTATTACATAGCTTTTGTCATACATTCTATGTCCTAACAGACACCCCCTTGAAAATAGCTTGATCTTCTGTCTTCAGTCTTTATGAGCTCTTCCAGTTATCTGGTAATCTGCTTCCTGCGTGCACTCCATATCTCTGACAGATCTCCAACACTCTTTTATACTGCAATCCTTGTTCTCTCCATTCATCAGTAAACATAATCTCATTCTTTCTTAACATCATCTGATCTTTCTTTGAGAAGTTAATAAGATTCATTGCATCATAGAAACTAACAATGACCTTATTATCTATATCATCAATCCTAGCTTCACTAGTATTCACATCTACGTACCACCATTTCATATTCCCTAGTAAATCTTGTGGTATTTTCTTCAATGGTATCTTCTATACAGCACGTACTGGCTTGAACATATACTTCTAAGTCACAATCTCAGTCTTTTGATCTACAATCTTCACTCTTTTTCCTTTCTGTGGCTTTAATCTTTCATACTTCCTTGATCCACCTTCTCTTTTAATCAGGTTAGCAATCACATTGGCTAATCCAAACTTTGATCTATTAATCAGTGGTTTTGTAGCTAGACCATTCATTTCACACCTTGGCATGGTATTTAAATACTTGATCCTAGGCTTTAAGTATTGAACACCATCAGATCTTTTAAGAGCAAACAACTTTGTGTCATCATCATAAAACCAACTGATGATTCTTCCAATACACCTCTCTTTATTCACATATCTTTCTTTCTGAGCTGGTTGTATAGGTGACTTTGGTAGTACTTTCATCCAACTGTTAACTACTTCTCTCCAGTGTTCTCTAGTCATTCCTGTCTTTCTATACATCACAGGTTCTTCATTCAGCTTAGGAGACACAGGATGAGTAGTATCAACATCAGAATCTATCTTGGATTGAGCAGTATCATCAGGTGTAGTGATATCTTCAACAGAGTCCATAGAATATGTTACCCCATCATAAGAAATCTCCGGAATAACATCATATTGGATGAAGTTATACGGTAAATTCAGACCATCACTTCCTTCATATGTAACTTTATCTTTACTCTTTTCTATCTCAATTTCTACAATCTCTCCTTCTTCAACTTCATCATCCATCACATCCTCTTCAACATCATCAAATAATTCATCAATTTCATCCAGACATTCTAACTTCTCAGCTTCTTCTTCTTCGGAATCAGCAAAGAATTCCAATAGTAAAATATCTTCATTCACTCGAGAATCATTCTTGGTTCCTTCAATATTACCTTATGTAGACTCCCCCTGAACTCTTGATATTGGATTCTCGTCAGCGTATTGACGATCACCCTCAATATTACCACTAGAATCATTGTCATCATCATTCTTTCTTTGAATTGAATCAACATGACAAGTATCATGTATCCTTAACTCCCCCTGAGCGTCAAGACGCTCAACAAGTTTGGACACCAATAACTGCATGTCAGCAATCTATGTAGCTTGAGCTTGAAGAACCAACTGTCTCTGAGTATCAGTAGACACAAGAGTATCTACCTGAGTCTGCAAAGCAGGCACCTGTGATTCAAGGATGGTAATTCTTTCAGAATCAATAGGCTTTGAAGGACCAGCGTCAGATGAATGTGGAACATGTGGAGAAATCTCCGGAGATGGATGTTTAGAAGTAGGAGGTGTAACCAGTAAAGATGCAACAAAAGTATCATACTCAACACCTTGAGATAAATGAACAGCAGCAATAGAAGCAGACATAAGCTTCTGAACTTTTGGAACTGGAATAACATCACTATCCGAGTCAGAACTCTCATCAATTAAAGTTCTCTTGCCAAGTACAGATCCAGAAGGAGGATTTCGAACAGACTTACGCCTCGGTTTTCTGGCTTTAGATTTAATACGTTTCCACGCATTTGCCAATGGTAACGTAGCCAAAATCTCATAATGATCTGAGCTAAAATCTCTAGACGAATCAGAATCAGTAGCTTCAAAATCAGGTAAAATAGTATCACCGGAACTCGTATCTACCACATTCCCTTCAACTTCATGAATGGGTGAGTTCACAGCGTCATTGTCAAAATCTTCCATATTCATACCCAAATCTTGTTCATTATGTTGAGCAATATCTTCTTGAACTGGTTCATTAACAGGAATGTGAACCTATTCTTGTGGAATAGGAACTTGTGGTTGTTGAATAGGAACTTGTTGTTGTTGAATAGGAACTTGTTGTTGGAGTTGTTGTTGAGGTTGAACTTGTTGCGGTTGTTGTACTTGATTCTGGACTTGCCTTAAACTAACTACTTAGGATGAAACCAATTATCATTAGGTGGCTCAACATAATCAGGTTTTATTAATTGACCAAACAAAGGAGTTGGAACAGGAATCAAAGCAACATTTTGTTGTTTAACCTTAGTACAATCAGTAAAAATTCTTTTGGACATAGGAGTCAAGTTCAAACGGATTGGATGTTGTGGTAAATTAGGAATTAAATGATTCAGCATCATTTGCAAGAACCTAGGGTACATAAGAAACCCTTGACCTTCTAGAGGATTGATTTGCATGACCAACTCCCGGTATATATATATATATATATATATAAAGCAAAGTTAAACCGTTTGTTCAAGGTCAAAGTAACCATTGCAGCTTGTAATGCACTCTTCAAACCATCAGTACCAGCCTTTCTTGGATACAAACATTGTATGATGACGTGCATAAAATACCTCCATTCTCCAACTAAACCTCCTTTTCTTGCTTGTGTATCATTTGGTCTGCCTCTGTAACCCATCCTCTAAAAACATCCCATAATCAGTGTTCCAGGATAAGAAATAGGATCGTCATTAGCACCTCCCAATGCCAAAACCACACGAATAGTGTCCACTGAAATAGCTACCTCTGTATTATTCACCGTAGCATGAAGTACGTGAGGTTCAACATTTATGTCTTGATGTACTGTATCCCAAAATTGTTGTATATACGGTAAGCTAAAGTACGGATCTGCGGATAAGGCCACATGCACATGAGAATGATTCAAAAAGTTGATAATTCCTTGGAAATTAACAGCTTCAGACAGATTTGGATCTAACAACGCCATTTGATTATGTTTGTACTCAACACGACGAACCATCTGTAAAAGTATTGGACAAAGAACACACATTAGTCATATAACAAACAAAAGAAAAAAATCATAAAAAATTTCACAAAAAAAAAATTCACACAAAAAGATCACAAGTCCAAACACTACTGAGCCCTTAGGCGAACCTAATAAGTTCGCTTAGTTTTGCAAGAGGCGAACTAATTAGTTCGCTTGAACAAGTTCGCCTGAACAAGTTCGCCTGAACCAGTTTGTTGATACAACTTCTACATCAGATATCCAAAATGTCCAAATCGTCAATTTATTTCAAATTAAACACATCATAATCATTGATACTCAACCACGAAACAATATTAAGTGTCAATTATAATTTTTAACCATGAAACGACACCATATCAGATCAAACTCAGACCGGCGGTCAAATGACGATGAACACAGGGTCAAAGAATCAAATTCCCATCGATTTAACGGATAAAAAACCTTGAAATTACCTTAGAAAGATTCGCAATTCAAATCTGACCCAGAGGGAAACACGAAAATTTCAAATCGAAAACCCTAGTTCAGATTGTCACAAGTTCACTAAAAAACCTGTAAGTTCGCTCTCACATTGAAACAAGATAATAAGGTTAAGTTCGCCTGAACAAAATATTTAATCCCAATTAAGTTCGCTTCATTAGGCGAACTTGTTAAGTTCGCTTAACAAGCCTCAGGCGAACATATTAAGTTCGCTTAATCAGAAACAAGCTAACATATTAAGTTCGCTCCAAACCATTGCCATGAACAATTTATTCACTTTCAACACGTCACATTCTTGTGAACTTCCATCTGTAGCATGTATCCGATCCAATCCCGAATCATTTTAATACAAATAAAATTGTCAAGGAAGATAGAAACAAAATATTTTTGGATTTTATCTGTACAAACGGAATCACATATTTTTGATTTTTATCTAAGCAAACTGAAACACATATTTTTAGATGAACATCATGAGCAAGAAGATCTTTTTCATCACATAGTCTATTATCAACAATGGGTAACCTATGATATGAAACAATCAAACTCATTCTTATATAACTCAAATCTTTTTCATCTTATGTAATTTTTGCAATCAATTTGAATATAACTTGAAATGATAAACGATAAATTTCAAAGTAAACAAGATCAGGTCATGAAATGCTCAATTTTTCATTCCGAATTTGTAATACAAAGTATGAATTCTTAAGTTGTCAATATTATATAATTTGAAACTATAAGCATTTTTCTACCATTTAGATAAAAAAAACACCGTGTCCCCCACAAATATGCCAACAGAAATTTAAATTTGCACTATCATCAAGACATACACAGTTTATTGCAAGATTAGATCAATATCCAAGATGAAATTATGCCTATTAGCACAAGTATAGAATAGTAGATCCCAAAGAATACGAGAATCAGGATGATTCAGAATCAAAAGATTCTAATGAATTGGCTTTATAATGAGAATCAATAGATTCAGGTTGGAGGATCCAACTATTATCTAGATAAATTTCAATGAAATCAGAATATATGATGTATCTAACTGATCCAAGGGTGAATATAGGTTTCAACAGATGTTGTTAGAAAACATATCTTAGTTCAGCAACACATTGCATGTTTTTCGGGGCATGGGTAGTGAAGTGAACTGAAAGAGATTGTGCTAAAGACATAATTCAATATTGGTCTCATGAAATTCTTAAAAACCATATATTCTTTATCTGATAATAATCTTTTACACACACACCCAGGCATATAATGGATTCAAATCACATAAGTAATCATATCATATTTAATTTTCACACTACTATTGGTTCAAAAATGCTTCTAGTCTATTGAAAATTCAAGTTTCAAACTCATATTCAAATTTAAAACATATTATCAAGATTAGAGCATTCAAAACACTATCATTTCTTATTTATGCAGACTTTGAAATTTAGATCAAATCAATTTACTTTAAACTATCATATATCAAAGGTCTACTATGGTCATGTGTAATGAACTATTCACTGATTTACTATCATTTCTTCTCTAACTTCAAATGATGTCAATTTTATATTTTTCATTTTGTTTTGAATTTTTATAAATAACAATTTTTTTTAACTGAAATTTCACATGCAGAAATGTAATAAAGCAATAAAAGAAATTTAAAACAAAATCTCCCACGAAAATTTGTTTTTGAAAACTTTTATTCGAGTTTGATCATACCTATCATTTTGATTAGAAATTCAATCCTGGTACGATCAAATGCCTTGGTAAAAAGATTAACAAAATTATCATCTGTATGTACCTTTACCAGCTCAATCAACTTCTTATCTGCACAATCACGAATAAAATGATATCTACTTTCAATGTGCTTTGTTTTACTGTGCTTAACATGATTATTTGTGATATACATTGTAGCATTATTATCAATAAACATGGGGGTTCCTGTAAAATTCAAACCGTAGTCTCTTAATTGCTGTTGGATCCACAAGATATGTGAACAACAACATGCAGCAGCAATGTATTCTGCTTCACATAATGGAGACCGTAGTTTGCTTTTTGCATTTCCAGGAAACTAGACGATTACCCAAGAACTGCCAACCACCTGTAGTAGATTTCTTGTCCAAACAACAACCACCAAAATCAGAATCAGTGTATGCTTTGAATTCAAAGTTAGAACCATGTGGAAACCATAGTCCCAATCTTTGTTTTTCTTTCAGATAACGAAAGATTCTCTTTACTACAATCAAATGAGACTCTTTTGGTTTTGCTTGGAACCTGGAACAAATACACACAGCGAACATTATGTCAGGCGCGGTTAAGTACATGAGAGATCTAATCATTGCACGGTAGAGTCGGCAATCAACTTCTTTTCCATCCGGGTCAGAATTCAATTTATGATTGACCGGAATCGGAGTATCGTATGGGGTACAGTCCTCCATCTTGAACCGGCTCAAGATGTCCTTTACATAGTTGGACTGATGAATAAAGAAACCATCTTCCTTCTGATTAACTTGAAGACCTAGGAAAAATGATAACTCTCCCATAGCTGACATCTCAAACTTCGATTTCATAATACTCTCAAACTCTTTGCAGAACCCTTCATTTGTAGAGCCAAAAATAATATCATCTACATATATCTGTACCAGTAGGTATTCTCCCCATGCTTTCTTAATGAATAAAGTCGAGTAAATATGTCAAGGAACAAAATCATTATCCATAAGATGTGTAGACAACGTTTCATACCACGCTCTAGGAGCTTGATGAAGACCATAGAGAGCTTTATCAAGCTTGAAAACTTTAGACGGATTAATTGGATCTTCAAACCCCTGCGGCTGACACACATAAATTTCCTCCTTGACTTTACCATAGAAGAATGCACTTTTTACATCTAATTGAAACACCTTAAATCCTTTGTATGAAGCAAAATCAATAAACATCCGTATAACTTCAAGCCTAGCAACATGAGCATAAACCTCGGTGTAATCAATTCCCTCTTGTTGATTGAAACCTTGTACAACTAATCTTGCCTTATTTCTTACCACAACACCTCGATCGTCTTTCTTGCATTTAAACACCCACTTCGTACCAATTGGATACACACCCTTTGGAAGATCTACAAGATTCCAAACTTTGAGTTTGTCAAACTAAGCAAGTTCTTCCTGCATGGCCTCTATCCAATTGTTATCACGTAACGCCATTTCAACATTCTTTGGTTCGACCTGAGAAATAAAACAGGAATGTGAGCATACATCAAAAACACCAGTATCCTTAAAACCTGTATACAAGCAAGTGTTTTCAATAATAGAAAGTGTTTGCACTCCATCTCGCAAATTCCCAATGATATTTGTAATCGGATGAGATTTGAGTTCCTTAATTGATGCAACCTCAGGAACCGGCAACACATCAACTTTGTTAAGACATAGATTTAATGAAAAAAGCTTTGTAATAGTTTAGGTCTTATTGTCATTATGTTTTTATGCAATTGTTTAGTTTTGTCTATGTATTAGTAGAAGTTCTGCTAGAGGCGAACTTGATAAGTTCGCCTAGTCTATTCGAGGCGAACTTGTTAAGTTCGCCTAAGCATCTTTGAAGCGAACTTGTAAAGTTCGCCTAAGCATCTTTGAAGAGAACTTGTTAAGTTCGTCTATTGCAGAACATGTGTATATAAATATAGAGTTTACAGAGTCTGTTCAGTACGCGTGGATTAAACGCTCAAGTATTCTATAAACTCTGTTTGGTGATATAAAAGAGAAAGTTAATTGACCTGTTGTTTCTATTGTCAATTGATATACAAAACGTTAATACGGTAGGATTCCGCACTCCATGTTAACGATATGTCTTGTCACGAGATCGATCTGAGATGAGTCATGTGGAACTACAAGTGGTATCAGAGCTTTTGCTCATGATTTGTGTTTGATTCTTGGTGATTAGATACGTTTTTGTGTACAATTGGCAAGAAATTGATCATTTTTGAAGTTTTTGTATCCATGGAGTTTTCAAGTTCTTGAAACTGATTTTACTACTGAATTCGTGGATTTGAGGTGGATTTTGGTGAAATTAATCAGATAGAAGTGTTCTAATTCATAAAATACTAAATCCTACGGTTCAATTTCTTCAAATTCCTTCTAATCAGTGAGAAATGATGATTTTAGGTGATGTTTGTTCGTGTTTGGGTTGCTGAGTTTGTTTCAGTTGCTGTAAGCGAACTTGCTGAAAGTTGTTGCAGGCAAACTTAGCAAGCGAACTTATTAAGTTTGCTTCTCTCAGTTTAAGCGAACTTAATAGGCGAACTTAATCAGTAGGCGAACTTAACAGATTTCTTGGGTAAGCGCACTTGTCAAGTTTGCTTGATATCAAATTCGCTTGTTTGGCTGAAGCGAACTTTTTATCTTCGCCTAAGGGGAGTTTGTGTTCAACACTTGGAAATTTTTCTGAAAATGGCAAATATGGTGCAAGTGACTAATATGTTAAATTACGACAACGAGATTGGTACATCTCAGAAACCGCCCAATTTGTTAAGTCTTGCAGATTATTCCAACTAGAAAGATTGGTTTGCTCAGTTCGTATCTTTTACTGATACAAGTTTATGGATTCCAATCTTGGAAGGTTATACGCATCCGACATATACTTGGATGGGAAAGGATGATGTTCCTAAATCAGTATCTGCGTTAACCACAGAAGAAAAATTATTGTTTGATAGAGAAAAGAAGGCAATGGCCAGTATCTCAATGTCTTTTCCTAAAGAAATTTATCATAGCTTTAAACAATTCAGAACTTCTCAACAATTGTGGGAGGCGTTGCAAAGGAGGTGTGAAGGTAGTTTGGATGTTAAGAAAAGCCGAAAAGAATTACTGAAAAAGCAGTTCTTAGTCTTCAAGAACTTTCAAAATGAATCTTTAGATGATCTTGCAACAAGATTCTATCATTTGCTGAGTGAGTTGTCAAGTGCTTCACTGGTTTATGAGACGGAAGAGATAAATGATAAGTTTTTGGAGGCATTACCATCTAAATTTGATGTGTATACGGTTTTGATAAAAAAGAATATCAAGTATAAAATAATGTCTCTTGAAGAGGTTCTTGGCAAGATTCAATCACATGATTTGAATATGAAGAAGAAGGAAACCAATATGGAGCATATTCAAGATCCTTCAATGTATTTTGCTAAGTCTTCTAGCAAAATTGGTGCAGGGGTTGCGCTCTTTTCTGGTGATACTCAAGATGTTTCTCATGATCATTGTTCTAGGGTTTTAAGTCATTCAGGTTTCTCTGCAAATACAACTTCTTCGTCATCTGGAACACATACTATGAATCAAAGAGTTGCTGATGATTATTTAGCGATGTTTTCTTCCTTTATGGCTTCTTATGAAAATTTTATTGGAGGAAATATTCATGATCCAGAGGTTATTGAAGAAGATTTCAGACAGATTGATCCTATTGATCTAGAAGAGATGAACATCCAATGGAACATGGCTATGCTGATGCGACAAGCAAAGGATTTTTTGAAGAAGACTGGAAGAAAGAATATTGGGTCTAACAGTCGTTCACATATGGGATTTGAGAAAAACTAAAGTTCGTTTCTATAATTGTCAAGAGTATGGTTATTTTGCCAAAGAATGTGTGAAACCGAAAGTTGAATTTGATTCTAAGAAGACGTCTAATAATTTTTAGAACAATCGTAATCAGTCATATGGTTCTTCTGGTTCTGGAAATTCTAATCATGCATCTGCATCATCTACTTTAGTTGCTCAGAATGATGAAAATTATGACTGGGGTATTCATCTTGAAGATTTGGTTGGTTCGGTAAGTCAAGCGTTTGTAGCTGAGATTCATTCTACAAAATCTGAAGAGTCATCTGATGATGATAGCTCAAGTGATGGTGAGAGTTTTGCCAAGTGCTGATGAAGAAAGTGATCAAGTACAAAATGGTGAGACTGATATTGCATTTGGTGTATCTAAAGATGATATTGTTTTAACTCAAAATTCTTTTGATGGTGCTGATTCTGAAAATATCCCGATTGCAAAAGTCTTCATGGCAGAAATGTCAGATCCTTCAAAGGTAAAAGATTCTGTCTGTCACATTTATTGCTCAAATTGCATAAGTATAAAAGATAAAATGCAAAAAGTAATGGATGATAACACAAATTTAATTTGTGATATGAAATCGATACATTCAGTTAATCAAAAATTGAAAGATAATGATAAATTGTGTATAGATAGAATTGAATTTTTGAAAAGAGATTTGAACTCTTTGGGATTGAAATATAAGGAACAAGCATATCATTTGGATATGGTTTATGCTGAGATTGAGAAGCGAAATGAAGTTGTCGCTCAGAAGAACAAATAAATTTATGATAAAGAGTCTGAAGTGATCAAATTACATAGAAAGTTGGAAAACTTTGAAAATTTATCTGTGGTATTAGAATACTTTAATGCTAATGCTGATCCTACTAAGAGGATTGCTAGAATTGGATTTGTTCCTCCATCATTCAATGCAAATTATGTGGTTGAACCAGAGATTATTCATGAAGAGGAAATTGATCCAAAGACAGTGTTGAAGGTGAATCCAGTAACTGGTGAAGATATGAGGTTGAAGGTTTTTAATGATAATAAGGTTGAAGGCATTCCTAAGGAAGTGCAAATTGATGAACCAAAGGTAGTTAATTGATGAACCAAAGGTAGTGAAAACTGTTACTCGTGATAGATGCATTTTATCAGAACCGGATGAGGTGAAAGTTGATCAACCTAAACTTTCCAAAATGCTACAATCAAGTGGTTTTGTTTCTGCTGGTTATCAGAAGTAGAATTCAACAACGGTGACTAAACAAGTTTTTGTTCCAAAGAAGCCAGTCAACTGTTCAGAAAAATCTTCTGAAGCTTGTTCATCAGACGGGTCATCAAATACAAGAAAAACTCCTTATATCAGAAATCATCAGGATAGAAGAGTTTGTTTTCATTGTAATGAGGCTGGTCATATTCTGATTCACTGTCCTTATAAGAATCAAGGCAAATTCAAGTGTGATCCCTCATAAAAATAAGTGGTGACGATTCTGAAAAGACAAAATGGGGAAAAGCCTACGTCTAGTGTTGAAAAGAATATGCCTTGTAAATCATTTGCTAAATCTTCGGGATTTAAGCAACATGATAAGCGTATTTTTAAACCCGTTGTTTTTCAAAAGAAGTTTGAGATTCCACATGTTGGAATTCCAAAAGAGTCTCGACCTGAGGTCAAGCTTTCTAGACCACAACGAAGAAGACGTAACAGAAAACTAAAGAAAATTTTGAAAATACCTTAATCTGATAATCATAAATCTAATAATGTTTTTCCAATGAATCAAACTATGTCTTCTTTGAGAAGGTCTAATCATAAATCTTATGTTCCAAAGGTTGATGATAATGTTGATTGTGAATTGCTTGAATTTGTTTATTTTGATCCATCTAGACGACCAAAGACCACAATGGCTTGGGTTCCAATTTCAAACTGATTTTCTTTGTTTATGTATGGACAACCAAGGAGGACTATCAACAATACGTGGTATGTGAATAGTGGTTGTTCTTGACATATGACAGGGAATATTCGTTTGTTGTAAGATGTGATTAATATTGATGGTGGTTTTGTCGCTTTTGCTGGAAATAAATGCGGGTACATAACTAGTCAGGGTACTTTAAAGAACGAAAAAGTTAAATTTGAGAAAGTGAACTATGTGGAGCAACTTGAACATAATCTTTTAAGTGTATCTCAAGTGTGTGACAAGAAATTTTCATTTCATTTCAATGATTCTGAGTGTTATATCTTGAAACCGGGCTTTGTGATTCCTGACGAATGGATTCTAATGAAGGCTCCAAGGAGCAATGGCACATATGTCCTAGACATGAGTGTTGCTACAACAACGGATTCAATTCCTACTTGTCTACACTCCAAGGCGTCTAAGTAGGATTCTATTTTGTGGCATAGGAAACTTGCTCACATTAATTATCGGAAAATGAATTATCTTGTGAAGAATGATCTGGTTTTTGGAGTTCCGAAAATGAAATTTTCAGTTCCTGATGACTGTATTCTTTACAAGAAGGGGAAACAACACAAGAAGTCCCACAAATCTAAGACAAAGAATTTTATTGTAACTCCTTTGGAGCTACTACATATGGATTTGTTTGTACCGATTAGTATCAGGAGCATTGGTGGTAAATCCTACTGTCTGGTAGTAACAGATGATTTCTCTAGATTTTCATGGGTTAAGTTCCTTTCTTCTAAACCCGAAACCAAAGAGTTGGTACAATTCTTAATCCTAGGTTTAGAGAATTTGTTCAAACAGAAAGTCAGAAGAGTTAGGAGTGACAATTGCAGTGAATTTAAGAATAGTAAAATGGGGTTATTTTGTCTTCAAAAGGGAATTCATCATGAATTCAGTGCGCCATATGTACCTCAACAAAATGGTGTTGCTGAATGAAAGAACAGGACTTTAGTTGAAACCGAACATACGATGCTTGCTGATTCTAAGCTTCCAGTAACTTTTTGGGCTGAGACTGTGAATACTGCGTGTCATGTTTTGAACCGAGTCTTAACCGTTAAGCGACACAACAAGACATGCTATGAGTTTCTTAATAATCGTAAGCCGAATCTGGATGATTTACTACCTTTTGGTAATCCATGCACCCTTTTGAAAATTCCCGATGTCCCAACCAAGTTCAGTGCTAAGGCAATTGAAGGGATCTTTCTAGGGTATGTTGCTAATTCTATTACCAAGAGGGTTTATAACAAAGAGACTCGCCAGGTTGAAGAATGTTTTCATATTGACTGTTTTAATCGGTCTTTACCTCAAATGGCGATTGGACCAGACAAGGCTTTTGATTATGAGAATTTATTCAAGTCTTTTCATTTACCTTCTGATATTTCTCCTGCGAAAGCTGCTGTTTTATATGATTCATGTCAAGATGCACAGTATAGTGGTTTTCTACCGACTACGGTTCCACATTCATCTGTTACTTCTACATCTACTCCAGATCCTAATGCTGCTTCTTGTTCGGGAACACAAGAGTCTGATAGTGAAGATGAAAATGTTATTTTTCAAGATTCTTCTGCTGATCCGTTGATAGTTAATGAACCTTCTAATTTATCACAGGATCAGGGGGAGATTCCTACAAATCTAGACTCAGAGATACCGGTTAATCAGGATCTGTCTTATCAATCTGATATAACTCAAGTTGATGTGTTGCCGGTTCCTGAGGTTGCATCAATCAAGGAACTCAAAGCTCATCCAATTTCAAATATCATTGGGGATTTGCGTGATGGAGTGCAAACTCGTTCTATTCTTGACAACACTTGCTTGTATACAGGTTTTAAAGATACTGGTGTTTTTGATGTATGCTCACATTCCTGTTTTATTTCTCAGGTCGAACCAAAGAATGTCGAAATGGCGTTTAGTGATAACAATTGGATAGAGGCCATGCAGGCAGAACTTGCTCAGTTTGACAAACTTCAAGTTTAGAATCTTGTAGATCTTCCAAAGGGTGTGTATCCAATTGGTACAATTTGGGTGTTTAAATGCAAGAAATATGATCAAGGTGTTGTTGTGCGAAATAAGGAAAGATTAGTTGTACAAGGTTTCAATCAACAAGAGGGAATTGATTACACCGAGGTTTATACGCCTGTTTCTAGGCTTGAAGCTATAAGGTTGTTTCTTGCTTTTGCTTCGTATAAAGGGTTTAAGGTGTTTCAATTAGATGTAAAAAGTGCTTTCTTATATGATAAAGTCAAGGAGGAAGTTTATGTGTGTCAGCCGCCGGGGTTTGAAGATCCAATTAATCCGTCCAAAGTTTTCAAGCTTGATAAAGCTCTCTATGGTCTTCATAAAGCTCCTCGAGCGTGGTATGAAACGTTGTCTACACATCTTATGGAGAATGATTTTGTTCGTGGTCATATTGACTCAACTTTATTCATTAAGAAAGCAGGGGGAGAATACCTACTGGTACAGATATATGTAGACGATATTATTTTTGGCTCTACAAATGAAGGGTTATGCAAAGAGTTTGAGAGTATTATGAAATCAAAGTTTGAGATGTCAGCTATGGGAGAGTTATCCTTTTTCCTAGGTTTTCAAGTTAATCAGAATGAAGATGGTTTCATTATTCATCAGTCCAAGTATGTAAAGGACATCTTGAGCCGGTTCAAGATGGAGGATTGTACCCCATATGATACTCCGATTCCGGTTAACCATAAATTGAATTCTGACCCGGATGAAAAAGAAGTTGATTGTCGACTCTACCGTGCAATGATTGGATCTCTCATGTACTTAACCGCTTAAAGGCCTGATTTAATGTCGCTGTGTGTATTTGTTCCAGGTTCCAAGCAAAAACAAAAGAGTCTCATTTGATTGCAGTAAAGAGAATCTTTCGTTATCCGAAAGGAAAACAAAGATTGGGACTATGGTTTCCTCATGGTTCTAACTTTGAATTCAATGCTTACACTGGTTCTGATTTTGGTGGTTGTAGTTTGAACAGGAAATCTACTACAGGTGGTTGCCAGTTCTTGGGTAATCGTCTAGTTTCCTGGCAATGCAAAAAGCAAACTACAGTCTCCATTTCAACATGCGAAGCAGAATACATTGCTGCTGCAAGTTGTTGTTCACAGATCATGTGGATCCAACAGCAATTAAGGGACTACGGTTTGAACTTAACAGGAACCCCCATGTTTATTGATAATAATGTTACAATGTCTATTACAAATAATCCTGTTAAGCACAGTAAAACAAAGCACATTGAAATTAGATATCATTTTATTCGTGATTGTGCAGATAAGAAGTTGATTGAGCTGCAGATAAGAAGTTGATTGAGCTGGTAAAGGTACTTACAGATGATAATTTTGCTGATCTTTTTACTAAAGCATTTGATCGTACCAGGTTTAAATTTCTGATCAAAATGATCGGTATGATCAATCCCGAATAAAAGTTTTTCAAAACAATTTTCATGGGAGATTTTGTTTTAAATTTCTTTTATTGCTTTATTATATTTCTGCATCTTAAATTTCAGTCAAAAATTGTTATTTATAAAAATTCAAAACAAAATGAAAAATATAAAATTCACATCATTTGAAGTTATAGAAGAAATGATAGTACATCAGTGAATAGTTAATTACACATGACCTTAGTAGACCTTTGATATATGATAGTTTAAAGTAATTTGATTTTATCTAAATTTCAAAGTCTGCATAAATAAGAAATGATAGTGTTTTGAATGCTCTAATCTTGATAATATGTTTTAATTTGAATATGAGTTTGAAACTTGAACTGTCAATAGACTAGAAGCGTTTTTGAACCAATAGTAGTGTGAAAATTAAATATGATATGATTACATCTGTGATTTGAATCCATTATATGCCTGAGTGTGTGTGTAAAAGATCATTATCAGATGTAGAATATATGGTTTTTAAGAATTTCATGAGACCAATATCGAATTATGTCTTTAGCACAATCTCTTTCAGTTCACTTCACTGCCTATGCCCCGAAAAACATGCAATGTGTGGCTGAACTAAGATATGTTTCTGACACCATCTGTTGGAACATATATTCACCGTTGAATCAGTTAGATACATAATCTATTTTGATTTCATTGAAATTTATCCAGATAATAGTTGGATCCTCCTACCTGAATCTATTGATTCTCATTATAAAGCCAATTCATTAGAATCATTCTGATTCTTATATCATTTGGGATCTGCTATTCTATACTTGTACTAATAGAGATAATTTCATCTTGGAGATTGATCTAATCTTTCAATAAACAGTGTATGTCTTGAAGATAATGCAAATCTAATTTCTGTTGGCATATGTTGGGGTACACGATGTTTTTCATCTAAAAGGTTCTAACTCACATGAATTTGGAAGAAAAATGCTTATAGTTTCAAATCATATAAATTGACAATTTAAAAATTCATGCTTTTTATTGCAAATTCAGAATAAAAAAATTGAGCATTTCATAACCTAATCTTGTTTACTTTGAAATTTATCGCGTATCATTTCAAGTATTATTCAAATTAATGGCAAAAGTTACATAAAATTTGAAAAAGTATTGAGTTACATAAGTATGAGTTTGATTGTTTCATATCATAGGTTACCCATAGTTGATAATAAACTGTGTGAAAAATTGCTCATATACTGATATGATCTTCTTGCTCATGATGTTCATCCAAAACTATGTATTTTAGTTTGCTCATATAAAATCCAAAAATATGTTTTTCATTTTGACCAGATAAAAACCAAAAATATGTGATTCCGTTTATACAGATAAAATCAAAAAATATTTTGTTTATATCTTCCATGAGAATTTTATTTTTTAAAATGATTCGGGATTGGATCAGATACATGCTACATAAGGAAGTTCACAAGAATGTGTCGTGTTTAAAGTGAAGAATTTTTGTTCAAAAGAAAAGGTTTGGAGAGAACTTAATATGTTCGCCTGGTTCTGAGTAAGCGAACTTAATATGTTCGCCTAAGGCTTGTTAAGCGAACTTAACAAGTTCGCCTAATGTAGCGAACTTAATTGTGAATTAATATGTTGTTCAGGCGAACTTATTCATTTATCCTATTCACTGTTAGAGCGAACTTATAGAGCAAACATACGGACTATTTTAGCGAACTTGTGTTTTTAGATCTAGGGTTTCTGATTTGAACTTTGTGTGTTTGATTCTGGATCGGTTTTTGATTGCGAGTAATTCTAAGGTAATCTCAACGAATTTTATCCAGTAAATCGTCTTGAATTTGAAATTTTTACCTCTGTGTTCTTCGGTTTGAAAGTTTTACGTTTTTTCTGAGATTTGAACAAATTTTATGGATTAAATCTTGAAATTGATGATTTAACTTGTGTCGTGAGTGTTAATCGATGATAGTGATATATTTAAATTGAGAATTTATACATGATTTAGACATGTTTGTGATTCTGATGTGGAAGTTGTATCGACAAACTAGTTCATGCGAACTTGTTCAAACGAACTTGTTCAAGCGAACTTGTTTAGGCGAACTTATTATGTTCGCCTCTTGCAACACTAAGCGAACTTAGTAAGTTCGCCTAATGGCTCAGGAGTGTTTTGGACTTGTGATTTTTTTTTATGTGTTGAAAATTTTTGTTTTAAAATTTTTTTCTTTTTGTTTGTTTTGCTTACTAATGTGTTTTTGTCCTCTACATTTACAAATGGCTCGTCGTGTTGAGTACAAACATAATCAAGTGGCGTTATTGGATCTGAATATGTCTGAAGCTGTTAATTTTCAAAGAATTATCAATTTTCTAAATCGTTCAAGATTGCATGTGGCTTTATCTGCTAATCCGTACATCAGTTTACCATATATTCAACAATTCTGGGATACCGTCCATCAAGATACGGATGTTGAACCTCACGTACTTCATGCTACAGTGAATAATATGGAGGTAGCTATTTCAGTGGAAACTATTCGTGCTGCATTGGCATTAGGAGGTGCTGTTGATGATCCTATGTCATATCCTGGAACACTGATAATGGGATGTTTTGAGCGGATGGGTTACAGAGGAAGACCAAACGATACACAAGCAAGAAAAGGAGGTTTAGTTGGCGAATGGAGATATTTTATGCACGTAATCATACAATGTCTGTCTCCAAGAAAGTCTGGTACTGATGGGTTGAAGAGTGCACTACAAGCTGCCATGGTTGTTTTGACACTCAACAAACGGTTTAACTTTGCTTTATATATCTACCATGAGTTGGTCATGCAAATCAATCCTCTAGAAGGTCAAGGGTTCTTTATGTATCCTAGGTTCGTGCAAATGATTTTGAATCATTTAATTCCGGATTTACCTCAGCATCCAATCCGTTTGACTTTGACTTCTATGTCAAAAAGGATCTTTACTGATTGTACTAAGGTGAAACAACAAAATGTTGCTCTAATTCCTGTTCCTACTCCTCTGTTTGGTCACATAATCAATCCTAATTATGTTGAGCCACCTAATGATCATTGGTTTCATCCTGAGGAGTTAGTACAAGGACAAGTCCAGAATCAAATTCCAATTCAACAACCAGTTCAAGCTCAAGTACAACAAGTTCCAGTTCAACAACAAGTTCTTGAACAACAACAACAACAAGTTCCTGCTCTACAACAACAACAACAACAACAAGTTCCTATTCCACAAGAACAAGTTCAAATTCCTGTTAATGAACCAGTTCAAGATGAGATTGCTCATGATAATGATCAAGATTTGGGTATGTATATGGATGATTTTGATCATGAAGCTGTGAACTCACCTATTCATGAAGCTGAAGGAAATGTTGTAGATACGAGTTCCGGTGATACTATCTTACCTGATTCTGAAGCTACTGATACTGATTCATCTAGAGATTTTAGCTCAGATCATTATGCAAGGTTGGCTACGTTACCATTGGCTAATGTGGGGAAACGTATTAAATCTAAAGCCAGAAAACCGAGGCGTAAGTCTGTTCGGAATCCTCCTTCTGGATCAGTATTTGGCAAGAGAACTTTAATAGATGAAAGTTCTGACTCGGATAGTGATGCTATTCCAGTTCCTAAAGCTCAGAAGCTTATGTCTGCTTCTTTTGCTGCTGCTCATTCATCTCAAGATGTTGAGGATGCTAATTTTGTCGCTTCCATATTGATTACACCTCCTGCTTCTAAACATACATCTCTAGTGCTTTCTTCACATATTCCACACACATCTGAAGCTGGTCCTTCAAAGCCGTGTGATTCTGAAAGAATTACTTTCCTTGAATCACAGTTGCTAGCTTTACAGACTAAAGTAGATACTCTTGTGTCTACTAATTCTCAGAGACAATTGGTCCTTCAAGCTCAAGCTACACAGATTGCAGACATACAGTTATTGGTGTCTAAACTTGTTGAGTGTCTTGACGCTCAGAGGAAGTTAAGGATACATGATACATGTCATGCAGAATCAATTCAACGAAAAGATAATGATGACAATGATCCTAGTGGTAATGTTGAGGGTGATCGTCAATACGCTGACGTGAATCCAATATCCAGAGCTCAGGGGGTGTCGACATCACATACTATTGATAGAACCAAGCATGATTCTGGAGTGAGTGAAGAAATATTGTTATTGGAATTCTTTCAAGATTCTGAAGAAGAAGAAGCTGAGAAATTAGAATGTCTGGATGATATAGACGAGTTATTTGATGATGATGAAGAAGATGTGTTGGATAATGAAGTTGAAGAAGGAGAGATTGTAGAGATTGAAATAGAAAAGAGTAAATCTAAGGTTACATATGAAGGAAGTGATGGTATGAATGGTCCGTATAACTTCATCCAAGATGATGTTATTCCTAAGTTTTCTTATGATGGAGTAACAGATTCTATGGACTCTGTTGAAGACATCACTACACCTGATGATACTGCTCAATCCAAGATAGATTCTGATGTTGATACTACTCATACTGTGTCTCCTAAGCTGAATGAAGAACCTGTGATGTATAGAAATACAGGTATGACTAGAGAACAGTGGAGAGAAGTAGTTAACAGTTGGATGAAAGTACTACCAAAGTCACCTATACAACCTGCTTAGAAAGAAATATACGTGAATAAAGAGAGGTGTATTGGAAAGATCATAAGTTGGTTTTGTGATGATGAAACTAAGTTGTTTGCTCTTAAAAGATCTGATGGTGTTCAATATTTAAAGGCTAGGATCAAGTATTTCAATACCTTGCCAAGGTGTGAAATGAATGGTCTAGCTATGAAACCATTGATTAAAAGATCTAAGTATGGATTAGCCGATGTGATTGCCAATTTGATAAAGAGAGAAGATGGATCAGGGAAGTATGAAAGGTTAAAACCACAGAAGGGAAAAAGAGTGAAGATTGTAGATCATAAGACTAAGAATGTGACTTGGAAGTATAAGTTCAAGCCAGTACGTGCTGTACAGAAAATACCATTGAAGAAAATTCCACAAGATTTTATGGGGAATATGAAATGGTGGTATGTAGATGTGAATACTAGTGAAGCTAGGATTGATGATAAAGATAATAAGGTCATTGTTAGTTTCTATGATGCAATGAATCTTATTAATTTCTCAATGAAAGATCAGAGGACGTTAAAAAAGAATGAGATCATGTTCACTGATGAATGGAGAGAAAAAGGATTGCAATATAAAAGAGTTTTGGAGATATGTTAGAGATATGGAGTACATGCAGGAAGCAGATTACCAGACAACTGGAAGAGCTCGTCATAAAGACTGAAGACAAAAGATCAAGCTATTGTCAAGAGGGAGTCTGTTAGGACATAGATTCAATGACAAAAGCTTTGTAATAGTTTAGGTCTTATTGTCTTTATGTTTTCATGTAATTGTTTAGTTTTGTCTAAGTATTAGTACAAGTTCTGCTAGAGGCGAACTTGATAAGTTCACCTAGTCTATTAGAGGCGAACTTGTTAAGTTCTCCTAAGCATCTTTGAAGCGAACTTGTTAAGTTCGCCTATTGCAGAACATGGGTCTATAAATATAGAGTTTACAAGGTCTGTTCAGTACGCGTGGATTAAACGATCAAGTATTCTGTAAACTCTGTTTGGTGATATAAAAGAGAAAGTTTATTTACCTATTGTTTCTATTGTCAATTGATATACAAAACGTTAATACGGTAGAATTTCGCACTCCATGTTAACGATATGTCTTGTCACGAGATCGATCTGAGATGAGTCATGTGGACCTACAAACTTGAGTTGTATCAGATTTATAAGACAGATCTTGATTAACCGGTATCTCCGAGTCCAGATTTGTAGGAATCTCCCCCGATCCTGTGTCAAATTAGAAGGTTCATCAACTAACAAAGGATCAGCAGAAGAATCTTGGAAAATAACATTTTCATCCTCACTATCAGACTCTTGTGTTCCCGAACAAGAAGCAACATTAGGATCTGGAGTAGATGTAGAAGGAACAGATGAATGTGGAACCGCAGTCGGTAGAAAACCACTATTTTGTGCATCTTGACATTAATCATATAATACAGCAGCTTCCTCAGGAGAAATATCAGAAGGTAAATGAAAAGACTTAAATAAATTGTCATAATCAAAAGCCCAGTCTGGTCCAATCGCCATTTGAGGTAAAGACCGATTAGAACAGTCAATATGAAACCATTCTTCAACTTGACGAGTCTCTTTGTTATAAACCCTCTTGGTAGTAGAATTTGCAACATACCCCAGAAAGATCACTTCAATAGCCATAACACTGAACTTGGTTGGGACATCTCTAACTTTCAACAGGGTGCATGGATTACCAAAAGGTAGTAAATATTCCAGATTCGGCTTACGATTATTAAGCAACTCATAGCATGTCTTGTTGTGTCGCTTAACGGTCAAGACTCTGTTCAAAACGTGACACGCAGTATTCACAGCCTCAGACCAAAAAGTTTCTGGAAGCTTAGAATCAGCAAGCATCGTACGTGCCGTTTCAACCAAAGTCCTGTTCTTTCGTTCAGCAACTCCATTTTGTTGAGGTACATATGGCGCACTGAATTCATGATGAATTCCCTTTTGAAGACAAAATAAACCCATCTTGCTATTTTAAAACTCGCTGCTATTGTCACTCCTAATTTTTCAGACTTTCTGTTTGAACAAATTATCCAAACCCAGGATTAAGAATTGTACCAACTCTGTGGTTTCGGCTTTAGAAGCAAGGAACTTAACCCATGAAAATCTAGAGAAATCATCTGTTACTACCAGACAGTAAGATTTACCTCTAATGCTCTTGATGCTAATCGGTCCAAACAAATCCATATGCAGTAGCTCCAAAGGAGTCACAATTGAATTCTTTGACTTAGATTTGTGGGACTTATTGTGTTGTTTCCCCTTCTTGCAAAGAATACAGTCTTCAGGAACTAAAAATATTATTTTCGGAACAACAAAAACCAGATCATTCTTCACGAGATAATTCATTTTCCGATAATTGATGTGAGCAAGTTTCCTGTGCCACAAAATAGAATCCGACTAAGACGCCTTGGAGAGTAGACAAGTAGGAAATGAATCCGTTGTAGTAGCAACACTCATGTCTAAGACATATGTCTCATTTCTCCTCGGAGCCTTCATTAGAATCCATTCGTCAGGAATCACAAAGCCCGGTTTCAAGATATAACACTCAGAATCATTGAAATGAAATGAAAATTTCTTGTCACACACTTGTGATACACTTAAAAGATTATGTTCAAGTTTCTCCACATAGTTCACTTTCTCAATTTTGACTTTATCGTTCTTTAAAGTACCATGACCAGTTATGTACCCACCTTTATTTCCAGCAAAAGAGACATAATCACCATCAATATTAATAACATCTTCCAGCAAACGAACATTCCCTGTCATATGTCGAGAACAACCACTATCCACATACCACGTATTGTTGATAGTCCTCCTTGGTTGTCCCTACATAAACAAAGAAAATTAGTTAGAAATTGGAACCCAAGCCATTGTGGTCTTGGGTCGTTCAGATGGATCATAATAAACAACTTCAAGCAATTCACAATCAACATTGTCATCAACCTTTGGAACATAAGATTCATAATTAGACCTTCTCAATGAAGACATAGTATGATGAATTGGAAAAACATTATTAGATTTATGTTTATCAGATTCAGGTATTTCCAAAAATTTATTTAGTTTTCTGTTACGTCTTCTTCGTTGTGGTCTAGAAAGTTTGACCTCAGGTTGAGAACCTTTTGGAATTCCAACATGTGGAGTCTCAAACTTCTTTTGAAAAACAACTGGTTTAGAAATATGCTTATCATGTTGCTTAAATCCCTAGGATTTAGCAAATGATTGACAAGGCACATTCTTTACAACACTAGACGTAGGCTTTCCCACATTTTGTTTTTTCAGAATTGGCACCACTCATTGTTGTGAGGAAACACTCTTTAATTTGCCTTGATTCTTATAAGGATAGTGAATCAGAATATGACCCGCCTCAATACAGTGAAAGCAAACTCGTCTATCTTGATGATTTATGATATAAGGAGTTTTTCTTGAATTTGATGACCCTTCCGATGAACAATCTTTAGAAGATTTTACGGAACAGTTGACTTGCTTCTTTTGAACACAAACTCGTTTAGTCACCGTTGATAAATTCTTCTTCTGATGACCAGCAGCAACAAAACCACTTGATTGTAACATTTTGGAAAGTTTAGGTTGATCAACTTTCACCTCATCAGGTTCAGTTAAAATGCATCTATCACGGGTAACATTTTTTACTACCTTTGGTTCATCAAGTTGCACTTCCTTAGGAATGCCTTCAACCTTTTTATCATCAAAAACATCATCCTCAGAATCAGAATCATAGATCATATCTTCACCAGTTACGGGATTTACTTTCAACACCGTCTTTGGATCAATTTCCTCTTCTTGAAAAATTTCTGATTCAACCACATAATTTGCATTGAATGGTGGAGGAACAAATCCAATTCTAGCAACCCTCTTAGTAGGATCAGCATTAGCATTAAAGTAATCCAATACCACAGATGAATTTTCAAATTTTTTCCAGCTTTCTATGTAATTTGATCACTTCGGATTCTTTATCAGAAATTTCTTTGTTCTTCGGAGCGACAATTTCATTTCGCTTCTCAATCTCAGCATAAGCCATATCCAGACGATATGCTTGTTCCTTATATTTCAATCCCAAAGAGTTCAAATCTCTTTTCAAAGACTCAATTCTATCTATACATAATTTATCATTATCTTTCAATTTTCGATTAACTGAATGCATCGATTTCAATTCACAAATTAAATTTGTGTTATCATCCATTACTTTTTGCATTTTATCTTTTATACTGATGCAATTAGAGAAATAAATGTGACAGACAGAATCTTTTACCTTTGAAGGATCTGACATATCTACCATGAAGACTTTTGCAATCATAATATTTTCAGAATCAACACCATGAGAAGAATTTTGAGTTAATACAATATCATCTTCAGATACACCAGATGCAATATCAGACTCAACATTTTGTACTTTATCATGTTCTTCATCAGCACTTGGCAAACTCTCACCATCACTTGAGCTATCATCATCAGTTGACTCTTTAGATTTTACAGAATGAATCTCAGCTACAAAAGATTGACTTACTATACCAACCGAATCTTCAAGATGAATACCCCAGTCATAATTTTCATCATTCTGAGCAACCAAAGCAAATGATACAGATGCATGATTAGAATTTCCAGAGCCAGAGGAGCCATGTGACTGATTACGATTATTAGGCTTCTTCTGAGAATCAAATTCAACTTTTGGTTTCACACATTCTTTGGCAAAATGACCATACTCCTGACAATTATAGCAACAAACTTTGGTTTTATCAAATCCCATACGTGAACGACTGTTAGAACCAATATACTTTCTTCCAGTCTTTTTCAAAAAATCATTTGCTTGTCTCATCGGCATAGCCATATTCCATTGAATGTTCATCTCTTCTAGATCAACAGGATCAATCTATCTGAAATCCTCCTCAATAAAATCTGGATCATGAATCTTTCCTCCAATAAAATTTTCATAAGAAGCCATAAAGGAAGAAAACATCGCTAAATAATCATCAGCAACTCTGTGATTCATATTATGTGTTCCAGATGATGAAGAAGCTGTATTTGCAGATAAACAAGAATGACTCTGAACTCCAGAACAATGATCGTTAGAAACATCTTGAGTATCATCAGAAAAGAACGCAACCCCTGCACCAGTTTTGCCAGACGACTTAGCAAAATACATTGAAGGATCTTGAATATGCTCCATATTGGTTTCCTTCTTCTTCATATTCAAATCATGTGATTGAATCTTGCCAAGAACCTCTTCAAGAGACATAGTTTTATACTTGACATTCTATTTTATCAAAACTGTATACACATCAAGCTGTATTTGTAGAGAAACCAGAATGACTTTGACTTTGAACTCCAGAACAATGATCATTAGAAACATCTTGAGTATCATCAGAAAATGTAGGTCCCTTCATGTGTGTCGGATCGTCACATGCAAGTGGTCTACTAGTCGCACCGGGTTGCGGAATACCCGTGACTAGGTGGAGAGTCTTACTAAACAAAGTAAACCAAATACGAGAGTCACAATAAACGTTCTTTGTATTATAAACACTCGACGGTTACAGAGAGAATACAAGATGCGTACTTAGCAGAACTGAGTTCGTCTAAACAAATGGTTCTGCGTACTTAGCCTCTGTGAACCTATCCTATTTATACAGACCTGATGCCTGCGCACTTAACAAGTGCGCAGGACCAATTTCTCTTGCGTACTTAACAAGTACGCAAAGGTGTTCTTGCGTACTTGCTAAGTACGCAGGATCTTTCTCCTGCGCACATGTAAGTGCGCAAAACACTTGGCAGAAAAACAACATACATTATGTAAAAGTAAATACAACTCGATAAACTATTACATAATGACTCATAAATACAAAGACAAATTACAGACATTAGAAATACAAACTAAGACTCTATCCAGAGTGTTGTCACAGGAAAGTGCATCAACAAACTCCCCCTTGACAACAGCTCGTGATCTTCATCGTCTTCAGTCTTCATTCTTCAGTCTTCACAGCACTTGTTCCTTAGCTTCCATCTTCTTCTTGTAATCAAGGCAGAACTTAATCACCTTGTCATATTTAGAAGCAAGGAGCTTCGTCCACTCATCCGTGTAGACGCAGTAGCGTTCTGCTAGTACCTCCAGATCTTCACAGAAAAGTTGATGAAGCAGACTTCGTCGAAGATTCTGATCAGTTCCTTTGGCACTATGTTCCCGCTCTCTGAATGTCCTTTACCCATGATCATAGCCTCGCCCGTCTTTGGATCTACGTACCAGTACCACATGTCACCAAGAATATCCTGAGATAACTTGCTCAGGGGAATCTTAGTTTCACATCACACTGGCTTGTATACCAATCTCTTTAGGTGCTTCTTAGTCACAGGATGCACAACGTGCTTATCCTTGACTCTCTTGGGCACTCGAGGCTTGAAATATTCAAATTTCCCTGATCTTGCTTCCCGCTGTAGTGTTACCCACAAACCCATTGCTACTGCATTATTCGAGCGACTTAGCAGATCGCGGTTTGCAAGGTTAACTAGGTCGTACTTGGGCAAAGAGTTGAACGCCTCACTGGTGGGTTTCAAGTATTGAACCCCCCCAGATCTTTTGATGGCGAACAACTATTTGTCCTCCTCGAACCTAACAGCCAAGATCATACCTGTAGCTCCGTGCTTGTCTGTGATAGACGTCTTTTGCCACACGGGAGCTGGACCCTTTGTAGATGCAGAAGGCATGTCTTTATCTTTTTGTGCCTCGGGGTCCACAGGTATAGGGTCGACCGGGGAGGCTTCAGTTGTAGCTTCAACATTACTTGCCATGTCAACTGAGCCTGTGTCGAGCAAATATTCGAGCGATGGTACTTCAAAGATCTCACCATCCTCTAACTTGTACTCTCCTTCCCCGTCGCCCTTGGGAATCTCTATCACCACATCATCGTCATCCTCATTCCAGTCATCACCAGAGTCGATCTCTCCTTCTTCCAGATTAAGGAGAGCATCGATCTGTGCCTCTTTGGAATAGTCAGGCTCTAAATAGAGGATCTCATCATCAGATAAGTCCTTGAGCACGTCAGCCGCTGACTTCCCTTTATCTCCGCCACCACCACCTGAGGTATCACCACCCTCTTGCTGAGTAGACTCCTCCTCAGCCAATGGAACAGAAGAGATGGGCACAATCGCCAAAGCATAGTCCCTAGCCCCGACATATCCCATTATGTGCCTCCAACACCCATCCACGTAGTAATCTGGATAGGATGTCGGGTCGGTGGCAAGGTCTCTGAACTGCAATACTCTCCTAATTGTATCCTCAAAGATAGCAATAGCCCGACCGTCAACGGTAGCCCTTATGACATTCGGGGATACCGTGCAATCGTGCTCTGCAGTCTCCCAGAATTGCTCCAGGTAAGGTCTTGAGACTGTTGGGTTTGCTGAGATTGCATAACTTATTCTTGATCTGTTCAGAAAATCCACAATCTCCCTGTATTGCAAGGATGCGCCTTTCCATTCTGGTTCGGTATTAGCCAATAGGTTGAATTCGTCAGTGAATGCACGAGCCATAGCCTGCAAACACACATAGAAAACATATTCAGAACATCTTATAACACTGGAAGTAGACACACATGACATAGTATAGTAGTTACACTATGAAAAAATTTTCAGATTTAGAAAAAATTTCTAAGTGTTGGTCCTGTGCACTTAGCAAGTGCGCAGGATTTTCCTCTTGCGTACTTAACAAGTACGCAGGAATTGCTTCTTGCGTACTTGCTAAGTGCGCAAGATTCACACTTAGCAAAAATTCCAGAAAATTGTAATTTGTTCAAAACGTGGGTTGATTAGGTCGCCACTAGGTCGGAATCAAGGATTCTAACCTATGGTACCATTATTAACACCACACACTGCTTAACCTCGTTCAATTTTTGACCTAGACCACTCGCCGGCCCACTGTCGGTTCAACTTCAACCGACGGATCAATCGAGGACCAGGAGATGATTAGGGAATCGATTAAAGCTTCCTATTCGCTTGTTACAGATAAGAAGTTACCCAAACAACCCCATTTTACCCCAAAATATATCGGATTTAACCTAACATTTTCTAAGTCAAAAATCGGTCAATAGTCACGATTAAACGGATGAAATCGGCCAAGATTCTCACCTATGAGATGAAATAAGATGATGAAAGTATGGACGGGACGAAAAAATGGTTTAGACACTATCGATTTTGAGCGAAAATTTTGTAGAGGGAAATTTTGAGTGTTGAATGCGTGAAACTGAGAACAATTCTAAGTGTCACATATAAACCCCTCACTTACTGCTCGTGCGTACTTGTTAAGTGCGCACGAGTTAACTCTTGCGTACTTACAAGTACGCAGGACTTAACTCTTGCGCATTTACAAGTGCGCAAGAATAACTCTTGCGTACTTGTTAAGTGCGCAAGTTTTACTTCGTGCGAACTTGACAAGTGCGCACAACCCTTAAGTGCGCAATTTTTTCAACTCAGAATTTATGAAGATTTTCAAGTCAAATAACGAACAAGATAAAAATATTCAACCAAGAGGATTCAAATGCAATTCATGAAGATTAAACATAAAATATTTTTGGCCTTTTTCTGATTTAAACTTGAACTATCCATAAATTTAAAATATTTTTGATCTTTTCTCATAGAAATATACAAGTATTCACACAAACTATTTTTGATCAAAGACACGAGCAAAGGATCATATCAGGCTATCTTATAGCAAAAACGATACAATATAAACATCAACGAATATGGGATCATGTCATGTATTACTCTTTATTCATACGTAATAAGCACATAAACAAGTCATTCAAGTTGACAATATTATAAGATTTGAAACTATACGCATCTTTGTATCATGTTCTTGTGTATTAAGGTATTAATTATAAGATATACAACGTGTACCCCACTGAGATGCTATTATATTTTGCACTATCTTCAAGGCATCTACGATTATTTTCAATTATTTTGTTAATTTTCAGAATGAAGTTACATCAATTAGCACAGAAAATCAAGCAGAATCCATAAGGATTATCAGGAATCATAAGATTCAGAATCGAGTGATTCTTTTGTCTTGGTTTCATGTGATTTTCTTCTTTGAATATCGGGATGATGATTCAGGATAATAGATATGGTGTTTGATTATCAGGTAAGGGGATCCAACTTTTATCTGGATTTGATTTCAATGATTCAGGAGTGATTCAAGGGTGAATACATGCTCAACGGTTAATGTAGAGACATGTCTTGATTCAATCTCTCCTTGCATACTTGTGAGTATGGGCAGTGAGATGAACCGCATTAATTGCTAACGACATAACCCGAAACTGATCTCAAAAGAAAATTATTGTCAAAATCTAACATCCTTTATCTGATAGTGATCTTTTCTAATCTTTTACTCACACACGCTTGCAAACATGGGTTCAAATCACAGTTGTAATTTAGATTTAGTTTCCACACTACTAGTGATTCAAAGACGCATACAGCCTACTGACAATTCAAATTACTTGTAAATAAACAAATTAAAAACATAATAATTTTAAACAGATAAGTAAGCATGACGCAATCATTTCCCATATGAGCAGTCTATGAAGTTTAGATCATTTCTGATGTACTATCATTTCCTCTTTTCTCAAGTTAACTTTGAAATTTTCTCCATTTTCTATTTTGTTTTTTGAATTTTGTAAAATATTTTAAAACTAAAAGAACTATACAGAAAATTTAAAGGAATTAAAAATTTAACTTACATGAATTGAATTGAGTTAAGAAAACTTAGTTTTCACTCAGGATTGAACATTCCTATCAAGTTGACAAGATGCTCAAAATGGGATCGATCAAATGCCTTTGTGAAAAGGTCAGCAAGATTGTCATCCGTGTGAACTTTTACAAGTTCAATTAAATGCTTTTCAGCACAATCACGGATGAAATGATGGCGAATCTCTATATGTTTAGTTTTGGAATGTTTCACCGGGTTATTTGTGATGGACATGGTGGCATTGTTGTCAATGAATAGAGGAGTTCCAGTGAAGTTTAAGTTGTAGTCTCTCAATTGCTGCTGAATCCACAATATCTGAGAACAACCGCTAGCTGCAGCAATGTACTCTGCTTCACAAGTTGAGACAGAAACCGTTGACTGCTTCTTGCACTGCCAGGAGACCAGTCTGTCTCCTAAGAATTGACATCCACCAGAAGTTGACTTTCTATCAAGGTTACAACAGCCATAATCTGAATCAGTGTAGGCTTTGAAGTCGAATGACTGCTGCTTAGAGTACCAAAGACCTAATCGGGGTTTCCCTTTCAGATATCTGAAAATTCTCTTCACAGCTATCATATGAGACTCCTTCGGTTGTGACTGAAACCTTGAGCACAAGCACACAGCAATCATTATATCGGGTCTTGAAGCTGTGAGATACATAAGTGATCCGATCATCCCACGGTACAACCTGCTGTCCACATCCTTTCCATCTCTGTCGGGATGCAAACCATGATTGACTGGGATTGGTGTGCCATAAGTAGTGCTATCACTCATCTTGTATTTTGACAAGATGTCCTGCACGTACTTAGTTTGATGTAGATAAATACCATTCTCTCTTTGACTGACTTGCAGACCTAGAAAGAATGACAGTTCACCCATATTGCTCATTTCAAACTTGGACTTCATCACCTTCTCGAATTCCCTACACATCCCTTCATTGGTCGACCTAAAGATAATGTCGTCGACATATACTTGCACAAGAAGAATGTCACCTCCTGCTTTCCGTATGAAGAGAGTCGAGTCAATCTGTCCACGGTCGAAACCATTAGACAGTAAATGCTTAGATAATGTCTCATACCATGCCCGCGGTGCTTGATGAAGACCATAAAGTGCTTTGTCGAGCTTGTACACTTTATTGATATTATGCGGATCTTCAAAACCGGGAGGTTAAGTGACATAGACTTCTTCATGCACCTTACCATAAAGGAAGCACTCTTCACATCAAGTTAATAGACCTTGAAGCCGACATATGTGGAATAAGCCAAGAACAGTCGAATGGCCTCAATTCTAGCAACTGGGGCATATACTTCATTGTAATCCAAGCCCTCTTGTTGATAAAAACCCTGAACAACCAATCTTGCTTTGTTCTTCAAAACTACATGACGATCATCTGTCTTGCATTTGAACACCCATCTGGTACCAATTGGCTGAAAGCCTTTTGGCAAGTCAACTAAATCCCACACTTGCAACTTTTGGAATTGAGACAGTTCATCTTGCATCGCCTCAATCCAGCAGTTGTCAGTGAGAGCCTCCTTCACATTCTTCGGCTCTAACTGCGACACAAATGCAGCATGCAGACATGTTTCCATGACACCAGTGTCAAATATCTCTGTGTAAATACTGGTGTTCTCAGTGATGGTTCTATGACGAGTCTGAACACCGGGATAAGGATCACTAATAATGTTGTCAATTGGATGATTCCTATGCACCCTCGTCTCCGGTACAATTGGTTCTTGAATTTCTGGATCTAGATTTGTGCTTAACTCCCCCATTTCCTGTGTTCCTGAGGAAGAAGATTCAATGTTTATTGGATCAGCTGGAGCTTCATTTCCTACAGTTGTGTTAGGATTGGCTAGAGCGTCATTTCCATCAACAAGAACATCTTCACTGTCATCACTGTCATGAGTTCCAGATGCAGATGCAGCATTGGAATCAGGAGTTATAATTGGTGCAGTAGCACGAGTAGAAAAACTGGAGTCATTGTCGCCACGCAATAAATCATAAACATTTGCGGCGTCTTCTGCAGATAAGTCAGGAAGATTGAAGGACTTGAATAGCGCATCATAATCAAAACCCCAAGCTGGACCTTTTGGTTCTGGTGGAGTGCTGTGTTTACTACAGTCCACTTCAAACCATTCCTCGACAATACGAGTTCCTATGTTGTACACTCTCTTGCAGGGCGAATTGGCAACATATCCTAAGAAGATGCCTTCCACCGCTTTCGCATGAAATTTAGACTGACGGTCTTTATACTGTATCAACAAGGAACAAGGACTACCAAAAGGAACTAGGTAATCAAGATTGGGAAGTCGATTGTTGATCAACTCATAACATGTCTTGTTGTGCCTTTTCACAACCAGAACCCTGTTTAAGACGTGACAAGCTGTATTAACGGCTTCTGCCCAGAAAGTGATAGGAAGCTTTGCATTCGACAGCATAGTCCTTACAGTCTCAATCAGTGTCCTGTTCTTCCTTTCGGCAACTCCATTCTGCTGAGGTGTGTACGGCGCGCTGAATTCGTGACGGATCCCTCTCTTGAGACAGAAAAGTTCCATCAAATTATTCTTGAACTCAGTTCCGTTGTCACTCCTTATTCTTCTAATTTTCAGCTTGCAAAGAGATTCCAAGCTCAGGATCAGGTATTGAAGAATATCAGCAGTCTCGTCTTTTGTACCTAAAAAATGCACCCAAGAAAAACGTGAGAAATCATCAGTTACAACTAGACAGAACGACTTACCTCCAATACTCCTGATACTTATGGGGCCAAACAGATCCATGTGTAATAGCTCCAAAGGGGGTATCGATAGAGTTTTGGAGCTTGGGCTTGTGAGACTTCTGTTGCTGTTTGCCCTTTTTACACGGCATACAGTCATCTGCAACGGTAAACCTCAATTTCGGAATCCCGGTTACCAAACCGTTTCGGACAAGATGATTCATTTTACGATAAGAAATATGTCCGAGTTTCCTATGCCACAAGCTGGAGTCAAGTTTTGTCGCTTTTGTAAGCAAACAATTAGCAACTGATGAGGTGGTTTTTGCCACGCTCATATCGATCTGATAAGCGTCGTTTGATCTTGGTGCTCTCATCAGAATCCAGTCTTCGGGAACCTCAAAACCGGGTTTGAGAATCAGACATTCTGACTTGTCAAACATCACCGAGTACTCCTTGTCACACATTTGGGAGACACTCAACAGGTTATGCTTCAGCTGCTCGCAAAAGTTGGCATTGTCAAAGCTAACATAACCGTTTGAAACCACGCCTTGACACGTGATGCTACCGCCTTTTTCTCCGGCAAAGGCCACATAGCCGCCTCTGAATGGTTTAACATCTTGAAGCAAGGCCATGTTTCATGTCATATACCGGGAGCATCCACTATCTACATACCAACGGTTAGAGATAGTACCCTTCGGACGTCCCTGCACGAGTAACAAAAGAATTAGTTAGATTTGGAGACCCAAGCCATTGTGGTCTTGGGTCGTCCATCCTTCTCTAAATAAACTACTTCTTTCAACTCACAGTCATGATGACTGTTCAAAATTGGTGAATCTTTGGATGAATTTGGAACAGGAGATTGAGAACCTTTAACTTTCTTGTTCCAGGATCTCTTTTGATTCTTAACCAGAACAGTAGACTTTGGCTCAACCACAGCTGATGAACTTATAGAAGCTTCACCTGATTGAGTCTTAGTCAGCTGTTCCAGCTTTCTCAACCTCTTATTCCTTCTTCTTCTTTGTGGCTTAGAGAGTCTAGCCACATATTTCTCACCAGTGCGTGTACTACCAGATGTAGACACACGAGGTACAGCAAGTTGCTTTACCTTTCTTGCAACAGATGGTTTGGCCTCAGATTTAATCTTAGGTTTTCCCATAGGTTGTACTGGTGGTTTCACCACATTTTGCTTTGGACTTCTGGGAGGTTTCACTATTGGCGACTTAGGGATAACGGCTGGCTATGAGACAACATGCTGTTTCCCTTGGTTCTTTGATGGACAGTTCACAAGAATGTGACCAACCATGCCACAATGAAAACGCATCCTCTTGTCCACATGAGTTCTCTTGTAAGGCTCATTAGATCTGGCCTTAGATAACTCTCCATTATGAGCAGGAGGAGTTGGTTTATGAACAGGAGTCTGACATTTTTCAGTTTGGTTTTTGGGGGTATAATACTTTTACAAATTCTCTTTGTAACCAAGCCCATAATGAGCTGAAAAAGCCTCTTTCTTAACTTGGTTAATATTTTTATAACCCCCGTAAAGCATTACCTTAAGTTTATCATTTGTTTCAATGATATCAGGTTCAGTTAAAATGCAGTTATCACCATTAGTGATAATGTTTTTGTGGACTTTCTGTTTAATCAACAACTCCTCAGAGACTACTCCTTCAGGGCAAGTGTTAACCGACCCATCATCAGAAGCAGTAACATACTCCTCACTAGATGTGGAGTTAGCCTTACTTGAGGATTCATCCTTTTTAGGGGAATCATCCTTATCAGAGGACTCATCTAGACAGGTGAGATCAATTTCTATCAAGCTATTGACAAACTTCCCACTTATTGGTGGAGGAATGGAATTGGTACCAAGACCTAGGCCCTTCAATTTCATCACTACTGATTCGTAGTGCTCCACCACAAAGCGAGAGTTTTTCAACTTCTCATTTGTTCATTTTAACTGCAGGATCTCATTTTGCAGTTTGTTGATTTCATTGTTCCGTTTTTCTAACCCCCTATACGCAATATCCAAGTGAACTTGTTGCTCACTTATTTGTAAAGAATATTCACATTTTTCCTTTTTTAACGTTTCAACAGACTCTTTAAAACGTTTTTCGTTTTCTTTGTAATTATGAGCTGCCATAGTTAGGGGTTCGAGTTTGTCTTGGAGCTTAGAAATTTCAAGCTTTAGCCCTAGACATTTAGAACAAGAAATAACAGAGAAAGGGTTAGAATCTACCCCAGATGATGAACTCTGTGCTTCTCTAATGGCCAAGAGAGCAACGACAGTGGTAGACTCCTTTTCAACAGCTACAGAAGCTTCCATCTCCTCAGCTTCTTTTCTCTCAGCCTCCATCAGCTCCATGATCTAAGCCATGAGACCAACCTGTGTTTGAGCAATGATGGCGTCCTCTAGATGAACACCCCAATCAAAGTTTTCGTAATGCTGAGCTACCAGTGCATTTGACGAACCACCTTGGTGTTGATTGTGGTGGCTAGTGTTGTTGTGGCCGTGGCTGTTTCCCTGGCTAGGTCTGGTGAAACCAGAGGGCGGTGCTCGGTCTTTTTGACACTCACGAGCAAAGTGTCCATAGTTCAGAAACTTGTAGCATTTGGCCTTGGATTTATCAAATCCAACCTTGGCATTAGAATGTCCACCAATCTGTCACACCCCAACCGACGGCGGAATCATCGGGGCGGGACATGTAGACTGTTCATGAGCTCAAGGTTGACTAAATTGTAATATGTTAAATCCATATCCATTCAAACAAACATGAATCAAATTCAAAGAACATAATGAAATAAAATTTGTTTTTGAATTAATATTAGCTAGGTCCAAAGCCTATGTGTAGCATGTCTTGATCTAGCTCATATGAAAGCACCTGAAACATGAATAAAATAAAGTCAACTAAAAAGTTGGTGAGTATAACACAGGTTTGTAAATAGGTAGCATATAGTTTGTAAAACAAATCCTTACATAACATGATAAATAAGGCATTTATGGGGAGCAGCTATTGTGTAACCAAGTACAATCAAACCATTGTAACTAGTATGCAAATTGTGTTGTCGGTATCAATCACCTCAACAAGGTGGGTTTGTCAGACTCAATAGATCTATCATTGAAAACCGTCGGCTTGAATAGTTAATGATTGCACATAAATTGCACACAAAAGTTAGCACAACTAGCACTCGGGCATAAAGCTTAAATTGCACACATGAATGTAAATAGGATTTGTACTTGTGTTGTTTGTGTAAATGTAAATAGTAATTTGTATAGAGTTCATGTTTCACCCCAAAAGTGTAAAAGAGTAAAAGGGGCTATGAAATACTCACCTGTATTGATGGTGTGGGTAGCACAGGTAAATAGGTATCAGGATGATTCTTGTATATCACCAAATTAACCTAAAGTGGAGTGTATGGGCTTAAATCAGAATATGCACACGGTCTAAAGTTATATTTAGGGTTTAACGGGATTGAGTGTAGGGATTCGTACAAAAAGGGTTTTCGTTAAAATAGTTCAAATAAGTAAGTTCCTGTTTATTTATTATTACTATTACTATTTTTAATAATAATGTATCGAAGTATATTGAAATTTTGTTTTAGTATATATTTAGAGAAACAATGTTTTTATAACATTTTGTTTCATAATAAGGTGGTTTAAAAATCTCTTCACAATTTATAAGAATAAGTATTTTAAGTGTTTAGTTTTGTGAAACAGTATTAACTGATTTCTTTTACATAAGATAAAAATAAATAGTAAATTAAAACCATTTAGGTTGAAAATAATCATTTTATGAATAGAAATCGTAAATTATTGTTTCAATCTGCTATAAATAGTATAAGTTTTTTTTATAAAATAATTTTTATAAAATGGTTTGGGCTGTAAAATCTGTTTTAAAAAAAAAGGGGTTTGCCCGGGTCGAACCCGGGTCTGCCCGGAGAGAGCTTTCCGAACTAGCCACTGGACCAAAGGTTAACTTCTGCTACGGTACGAGTCCTTAAAGATTTTAACGTGTAACTGAGGCGCGGCCGGGTCTGGTTTCAAGTATACACGCAAAAATGCGTTGAGTGTGTAGGTTGGATTCGAAACTGCGGCTTTGGATGGGGAGGGCCAAGGTATTAACCAAATGGTCTGGGCGAAATGACTTGACAGCAATATCGAATCGATTAGTCTTAACAGATATGCCCATTCCACCATCGGTCCCGTATGAACGTATAAACCCTAGTTACCCAAATCAACCCAAAAAGCTACCGATTGAACTTAGAATCATAGGGCTTTCAATCTCTAAGTAAAAGCGAGTCTGAGGATGTAAAGATTACCTGAGATGGTCAAGAAACGAGTGAGATCGGATGGGAGTTGCTTGTTCGAGTTCTTCGCGAGGATTCGTGACTCAGAGGTGTTTGGGAGAGAAATTGATGCGTCCAGGGAGTTGCTAGTGGTGTCGCGAAGGTGTTTGATTGAGTTATACGCCTCAAATTCGTTTGGAATACAGAAATCGCTTCGTGCTTGATTAGGACGGTTACGGGTTTGAGTTTCGAGTTAAATTCGTTTAAATTCGCTTAAATGGGTTCATCAATGACACTTGGTCTTGATTGTAAAACGTCTATGCATGGGGTCCGATCATTACAATTTCGAATTTCAAACGTTCGGGTCTAATTTGATGAAGGTTTGACTTGGAAAAGTCAACTGTCTCGAGATAGGTTTGGTTTTTGGTTTTGGCGCTTTTCTCAGCCCAATTGGTTTGTTAAACGCATACGGATTTGGTCGGGAATGTCTGAGCGGGACTGACAAGTAATAACATCAAGGGATTGGTCGAGTTGTGAAACTGATATGAAGATTGTTGACTCCGAAAGTCAACCGACGGACTAGGGAAAAATGTTTCAAGCTATTTAATTGTTTACAACATTCATTTGTAGATGTAAAACTAATTTGATTTTTTATAAACTTTATAAAAACCAACTTATTAGATTTAATCTAAACCAGTTCATAAGGTTTTATTTAGATATGTTCAAAAAGGCGACTTTGATTTAAGAAATAAATAAACAACTATTTTTAATAGGATATGGTTAATAGTTGTAAGTATATAAGTGTGTATATTTTCGATTATATATATATATGTATATATGAGTGAAGTTGTATGAGTTGAAATCCATGGGTTGTATTCACGTACATTTATAGAAATAAAATGTTTACTGATATACATAAGTAAATATACCTTTACATTCTATACATAAATTAAAGAGATAATGCGTAATACTAGGTTAAGAACGTTTTGAATTGATGCACGTAAAGAGAATAGCAGTTAGTGTGGTATAGTATATGTATGGACCGGTATAGGGTTTATGTGTAATGTTATTATTGTATGAGACAATATGTAAATTAAAAAAAATTAGGGGCGGAAAACCAGAATGTTACACAATGAACTTTCTTCCTGTTCTGTTCAGGAAACGCTTGGACCTCCTCAAAAGCATGGCCATATTCCATTGAATATCCGTGTCCTCAATATCATCAGGATCCACTTGGTTAAAGTCTTCTTCAATAGTTTCGGGATCCGTTAGCTTGCCGCCGATGAAATTCTCATACGCAAGCATACATGATGAAAACAAAGCTACATGATCTTCAGCTATTTTGACTATTGCAGAATGTTTAGCTGAAGATGTAGCTGGAGTATTTCTTGAGGTGTGTTGATGATTAGTTCCCAACCCTGATCCGGATGCATAACAAGCATGACCACCACACCCATTTGAGTGGTCTTCTTCATTGGAGTGTCCAGTAAAGAGGGCAATTCCAGAGCCCGATGATTTTGAAGTGGAAGTCGTCCCATGATACATGGAAGGGTCTTGTATCTAAGATCTTCCCGAGCTCTCCTTCTTCATAAGATTCATGTCATGAGCTTGAATCTTACCAATAGCCTCATCTACTGTTAACTCATAGAATTTAAGATTTTCCCTCATCAGGGTTGTATACATCTCAAACTTTGGTGGCAAAGCATCAAGAAATTTTTCCACCAGTTCTTCATCGGGATATTTCAGTTCAAAAGCTTTCAACTCCGTTTGTAAATGATAGAATCTAGAGATGAGATCATCTAACGATTCATTTTCCATGAAATTGAAGCATTCATACTGCTTCCGGAGAAGATCCCGCTTACTCTTCTTAATGTCACTGTTCCCTTCAAATCTTTTCTGAAGTGCTTTCCAAAGATCCTTGGAGGTGTCATAGCCTCGGAAACTGTGAAACAATTCCCGAGTTAATGACATAGTGATTGAGCCAAGAGCCTTCTTTTCCCGATCATAAGCTTTCTTTTGTTCTTCATCAAGCTTAGAGATGGGCTTTGGCACCTCTTCATCAAGATAAATGTGTGTGGGATGCTTATATCCCTCAATGATTGGTATCCATAATGATGAGTCGGTGTATGAAATGTAGTGCTCAAAACGCGCCTTCCAATTGGAATAATCGTTTACATTTAATAGTTTAGGCGGTTTCTGAGGTGTACCGATCTCATTATCATAATTTAACATGTTTCCAAGATTCTGAAGGTTCGACATAGTGAATTACTTGGTCAAAAAATCAGAAAAATCAGACACTGTTGTGTACTTGGCTTTGGCCTTGCGCACTTGAGAAATGGTCTTGCGTAGTTAAGACTTGCTCTTGCGTACTTGTAAGTACGCATGAGGAAATATTAAGTACGCAGGATATAACTTAAGTTCGCACAAGTTCAGTCTTACGCACTTGTAAGTATGCAGGAGATAACTCTTGCGTAGTTAGTAAGTACGCATAAAACTGTACTTTTTACCAAAAATGGTAAGTACGCAGGACACCTTTTCAGCAACTCTCACCAACCTTTTCCGGTCACCTGAAATCGCCGGAGATAGTGAAAAGTAGGCTGATGATCAATGCAATCGAGCCAAAGGATCAGAAACAAGTTTCTAACCAACCTTTGATGCTCAAAACACACAAATACACAACAAAAATCGGTTTTTGAGAGATTTTTGTTTCTAAAAAAGTGCTCAAGAGCTACCCCTTTTTTATCACAAAAATACCTCTTTTTGCTTGTAAAACTCAGTAAAACGTCTCCAAACTCACTTACAACACTCGATTCAAGAGCAATGCTCTGATACCACTTGTAGGTCCCTTCGTGTGTGTCGGATCGTCACATGCAAGTGGTCTACTAGTCGCACCGGGTTGCGGAATACCTGTGACTAGGTGGAGAGTCTTACTAAACAAAGTAAACCAAACACGAGAGTCACAATAAACGTTCTTTGTATTATAAACACTCGACGGTTACAGAGAGAATACAAGCTACGTACTTAGCAGAACTGAGTTCGTCTAAACAAATGGTTTTGCGTACTTAGCCTCTGTGAACCTATCCTATTTATATAGACATGATGCCTGCGCACTTAACAAGTGCGCAGGACCAATTGCTCTTGCGTACTTAACAAGTACGCAAAGGTGTTCTTGCGTACTTGCTAAGTACGCAGGAGCTTTCTCCTGCGCACATGTAAGTGCGCAAAACACTTGGCAAAAAAACAACATACATTATGTAAAAGTAAATACAACTCGATAAACTATTACATAATGACTCATAAATACAAAGACAAATTACAGACATTAGAAATACAAACTAAGACTCTATCCAGAGTGTTGTCACAGGAAAGTGCATCAACAGAAAAGAACGCAACCCCTGCACCAGTTTTGCCAGAAGACTTAGCAAAATACATTGAAGGATCTTGAATATGCTCCATATTGGTTTCCTTCTTCTTCATATTCAAATCATGTGACTGAATCTTGCCAAGAACCTCTTCAAGAGACATAGTTTTATACTTGCATTCTCTTTTATCAAAACTGTATACACATCAAATTTAGATGGTAATGCCTCCAAAAACTTATCATTTATCTCTTCAGTCTAATACACCACTGAAGCACTTGACAATTCACTCAGCAAATGATAGAATCTCGTTGCAAGATCATCTAAAGATTCATTTTGAAAGTGCTTGAATACTAAGAACTGTTTCTTCAGTAATTCTTTTCTTCTTTTCTTAACATCCAAACTACCTTCACATCGCTTTTGTAATGCTTCCCACAATTGTTGAGAATTCCTGAATTGTTTAAAGCTATGATAAATTTATTGAGGAAGAGACATTGAGATACTAGCCATTGCCTTCTTTTCCCTATCAAACAGTAATTTTTCTTTCTGTGGTTAACGCAGATACCGATTTAGGAACATCATCCTTTCCCATCCAAGTATATGTCGGATGTGTATAGCCTTCCATGATTGGAATCCATAAACTTGTATCAGTAAAAGACACGAACTGATCAAACCGATCTTTCCAGTTAGAATAATCTGCAAGACTTAACAATTTGGGTGGTTTTTGACATGTACCAATCTCGTTATCGTAATTTAACATATTAGTCACTTGCACCATATTTGCCATTTTCAGAAAAAATTTCCAAGTGTTGAACAAGTACTCCCCTTAGGCGAAGATAATAAGTTCGCTTCAAAGCCAAATAAGCGAATTTGAAATCAAGCGAACTTGATAAGTTCGCTTAACCAAGAAAATCCGGTAAGTTCGCCTATTGATTAAGTTCACCTACTAAGTTTGCTTAAACTGAGAGAAGCGAACTTGATAAGTTTGCTTGCTAAGTTCGCCTGCAACAAATATCAACAAGTTCTCTTGCTTCAGCTTTTACAAACTCATCAACCCAAACACGAACTCATAGCGCTGAAAATCATCATTTCTCACAGATTTGAAGGAATTTGAAGAAATTGGACCGTAGGATTTAGTATTTTATGAATTAGAACACTTTTATCGGATTAATTTGACCAAAATTCACCTCAAATCCACTAATTCAGTAGTAAAATCAGCTTCAAGAACTTGAAAACTCCGTGGATACAAAAACTTCTAAAAATGATCAATTTCTTGTCAAATTGTACACAAAAACGTCTCTAATCACCAAGAATTAAACACAAATCACGAGCAAAAGCTCTGATACCACTGGTAGGTCCACATGAATCATCTTAGATCGATCTTGTGACAAGACGTCTCGATAACACGAAGTGCGGAATCCTACCGTATTAACGTTCGTATACTAATTGACAATAGAAACAACATGTAAATAAACTTTCTCTTTGTATATTACCAAAACATAGAGTTTACAGAATACAATCAATCAAGTCTTTCTACTTTTCTTACTATTTCAGAACATATTCTGTAAAATCCTAAGTTCGCCACAAAGATGCTTAGGCGAACTTAACAAGTTCGCCTCACATGAGACTAGGCGAACTTAACAAATTCACCTCTAATTAAGTTCGCCTCTTGCAGAAACTTGTTCTATCACTTAGGCAAAATCTATACAATTACATAAAAACATAAAGACAATAAGACCTAAACTATTACAAAGCTTTTGTCATACATTCTATGTCCTAACACTTTGACTGTAATTTAGAACATTCGCCTACTTCAAACAAAGATTATCCTTTATCACACTCTGACGGACACACATTCTTTACTAACTTCCCTATGCTTTGACTAGGCTTATCTTTGACATCAATGAACTTGTCTTTGACATCAACTGATTTGCCTTTGACACTCACTTTATTTGACACTTTAATCTCACTTTGAATCTTTGTTGGTGCAGTGATTTTAACTTGGACAGAACTTTTACTCTCTTGATCACTCATAAGTATATGATTCTCAGGAGCTATGAAATCATCTTTCTTAGGCTTTTCGTGAGAGAGATCATATTCTTGAATCAATGGATTCCCAAATTTATCTAACATGACATCTTCTGCTAGACATGAGTCTTTGTGTATTGGAATATACTCTCTAGTTGTGTGCACCACTTTATCAAAGAAACTAGATGTGGAAGAAACCCCAGACACACAATCAGAAGCATCACCCATAGATATAGTAGAACATGTAGAAACATTAGAAATATCAAATTCAGAACAATTTTCTAAATCATGCTTGTCACAAGCATTTACATATTTTTTTAGACCACACTTAAAATCTAAATACTGATTGCAATCCCTTATGAATTCTCTAGTACACTGTTTATTGAAAGCTGAAAAAATCTTAACACCATCAATTTCAATCTCATCCTCACCACAACTTGTTTTCACATCTGCACTTACATACATATCATGAAAATTAGAATCACTCGCACTTATCAAATCATTTGATTTACGCGGTTCAGGAAATGGCACAAAATTATCAAGATGAGGTACTTTGTTATAACCTAAACCATCTTTGATATACACTTTTCTTTGTTTATTCAGGCATTCATCCAAAATATTTCTTTGCATTTTCCACTTTGCAGTTATTACCCGTTCTTTGATTAAATCAGTTTCAGAGGCAATCAGTTTATCTGAAAGATCTTTGATTAAAACATCCTTTTTAATAAAGCTTTGATTTTTCTCGTGTAGGTTGTTTTGGGTAAAAATTAATAAGACTAATTTTGTGACCAAACTTAGTTTGTGAGGTAGTGTGCTTGTAAAATCAATGTAAAAACGTAAAGAGTTACACGATTGTTTACGAGGAAAGCCCTTGATCGTTCAGGATCTCTGGCATAAAACCTTGGGAGGTGACAATCGACACCTGCCTCATTTCTTCAATAAATGATAAAGAATTACAAGTGTTGAGCAGCAAATGATCGATATCTAAGTGTTACAAGACTGATTGCGAGTGTATTATATTGCTAAGTGCGTTGTTGTGTGTTTTCTAATCGACCAAGCTGCTGATTATATACAGAGATTATGCTAACTAACTATCCAAGAATCCCGGAATCGACTTAGTCTTTAAATATGACCGTTGGAGGCCAATCCACACGTCTTCTACACGTTCTCTTTGACTTCAAGAGCGATTCTTTAGTGATGAATTTGACTTACGTTTTTCCTGTTTGTTAGTCAAGATAGAAGAAAGATACAATGGTTAGGTAATATGTAAATTGAGGATACCGAAACCTGTCAGGATACCGAAGTACATTGAAGATCGAGGATCCTTAGCTGTAAAATGACCCCTAACAATTGTCCCCAAAATTTGACAGCTGGCCAAGGAAATTACAGCTGTGAGATTTTAAAATTCAAATAGTAAATGATGATAGGGTTCCGATATGACCGTTCCCGATTTCCAGGGCGATTTAACCGTTGTTTCTTTGTAGGATAAAATCATTATTACCCTTTCTTCTCCATTCTTATCTTCTTCAAGACCAAAGCTGGAAAAAATCTTCGTTTCTGGTTTTTTCTTTCTTTCTAATCTTTCACGATCATGGGTAAGAAAATGACCAGGTCGGCTTCCTCCATCAGCGTGGGAACAATAGAGGACTTCATTGATCAGAGGATCCTTGATCACTCTGATCTTGAACTATGTTCTTTCACTGATTCGAAGATCAAACTATTGAAATCAAACAATATTTTTCCTCAAAAAACCTTCTTTAGGCCTTTCGATTCCAGAACAAAAGCGGATTTGATTTCTAAAACATGGGTTTGCTTCCATAGCTATCCTTTCACTCTAGGTCTGTCATATCCTTTTCCTCCACTCATCACCGAGTTTTTCAAACTTACTGATCTTTGCTATTCCCAAATTATGCCAATGGTTTGGAGGATTTTAGTAACTCTGGAAAAGTTGAATCGTTCTCAATCTTTTACCATTGGCGTCCCTGAACTAGCCTCTGTCTATAATTTGAGAACCCATGGTTCTTTTCGATTCGTTCTTCAGCTCAAGTCAGGGAAAACTCATATGATCCCGAAAGCCACTCAAAACAATTCTGACTGGAAAGGTAAATTCTTCTTTGTAAGGAGGGATTCGATCCCCGGTGGGAAACATTTGTCGCTTCAATGGGTTATAAAGGGTAGGAAATAGCTAGGATCCCTACAATTTATATTACATTTCACCTACTGCTAATGATCTTTGTTTTATCCTTGTGCAGCTCCAAAAATTACTGAACTAGTTCCTGCAAGAAGTGACACAGAAATGAGAATTGAAGCCTTGTTAGAAATACCTATGGGGGAGAGATCCTTCCATTCTGAGTCCACTGTCAGTGAAGCGACCTTTGAGACCCAGCATTTCGAATCTGAGATGTCTTCAGGTACAGAACAATTAGTATTTATGTTACCAAATGTTATGATTCTGAATTGCTTTATCTTTGTGTAGGAATCCCCAAGTCGAGTTTCCGGTTTGCTTTGTCTGATTTTGATAGCCTTTTGTCCGTGGCTGTTTTTGTCAAGAAGGAAGGTTCCACACCTGCCACAACGAAGTCTCATATCCCGGCCCTACGGTCTAAGGCTTCTGGATGTAAAAAGAGGAAAAGACAACGGATGTGATGGATCTGGAATTCTTTGAGGGTATGGATTATGCTAAAACTACAAGGAAGCTACAAGGCTTGATGAACCTGGTAAGTAACTTTTTGGTATCCCTAAGTTACTCATGTATTCGAATCTTGCAGGGTCTTGAGAAGCTGAACTCCAACTTGGCTGCGGCAGAGAAGAACGTTGAAGAATCTTTGGAGAAGGTCGAGGATCTAAAGAAAATTGCTGCCAACAAGTCCAAGTACTTAGAGAAAGAGATCCAAAATTTGAAGGAAAAACTGTAGGAGGATCTGGCTCAGTCCCAGCAGAAGTTGTAGGAGACTGTGGATAATGCCAAGAGGTCTACGGCCATGGCTATTCTTCAATCCAGGATCCAGATGGCTGAGCAAGCTGCTACTGAAGGTTTTGATCCTGCAGCCTGGAATCTTCAGGGATGGTGTTCTTCTTTGGCTAAGCTTGGAGGTGAGGCAGTGGAGACTAGCAAGGTTGCTGAGGATGCTGGAACTGGTGAAGGTGAAAATCAAGCTAACCAGGGCAATGTGGGTAATGATGCCTAGGCCTGAGCCCTGGAATTTGTGGTTTTTCTTTTTGTTGGTTTGTCTTGAAACAATTTCCTTCCATGTCTTTGGTTGATGAACAATTTTACTTTTTATTCTTTTGGGATCCCTGTCATGGGATAGGTAATTTGACATCTTGTGATTCCGGGTGGATGGGTCCAGGTTTTGGATAAAGCCCGGGTCACTTTCTTTTCCTGCACCTTGAATATTAGTAAATGGTTGATGACTATCTACCATGATTGTTGCATGCTTGCCTTGATATATTCTTCAAAATTAGTATACTGAGGTAATTAACACTTAGAAAAATAGGTTCTAACATATTTTCAGGATACCGGATCTTTAATAATAAATTCTAAGGTTTTTATCAAATTTAGACTTAGGAAAACACAATTTGGTTTTAATAAATGATGTTAAATAAGAGTACAAAACGTATCATGACTTAGCCATTCTACTTTCAAATCTTCTTGTAATTAAAAAAAATTAGTAACACATACCTTTGTGGAGTACGAAGTCAGATATATATACATATCGAATCAGCACGAATTTTAGTGTATTACAACTATTAGTTGTCCCCAATGTTCAGTCGTTGCATACGTCGTAGGCATACTAAGTACACTTCGGGATCCTCGTTAGTTTTTAACTTGTTCAAGGATCCTGAGTTAACATATTGATGCTAAGTCTTTGAGTTGACACACAAGTGTTACATATTTGAAATCATGGGCCAAGGCAGAAACGTAGGCTAAGCCAATAACATGGGCTAAGCCAATAATGTGGGTAAGCCAATTCTAAGTTTGCATGTAAATGCTAAAAACCTTAGCTTTAACATGTAAGTGTTAAATGTTCGGGAGAAAATTGGGAAATAACACGTATGTTATATTCGTAGCACCCAATATATAGCCAACAGTGATGAAATTATTAGCTACTGTTACATGGACTGTTCGTACCACCTTCTACTACAATTTGATATCGTGCGCCGTTTAAACCTTCGAGGTATTTGAGGATACCCAAACTTAGGAGAGATGGCCAATCTCTTTCTTCTATCGGGATCCCTGGCGATATTTCCTGTAAAACAGGAAATCTTGCTGAAGGTGGGTGTTAGCCTGGCTAAAACCCCTCCGACGCTCAAGTCAGTACTTTGATCAAGGGTAATAAGAATAAAAATACTCAGGGTAGAAGACATACAAGTTTTAGTTAGAATTTAAGTTCTAACTTACATAAAGTAGGTTTTGAGATGGCTAGCGTTCTAGGATCTTGGCAGGATGTCTCCTTCCATAGTAGCCAACCAATAAGCACCTTTTCCTGCTTCTGAGTCGATCAAGTATGGGCCTTCCCATTTTGGTGCAAGCTTTTCATCATTGGCATTGGTAGTATTTTGGAATGCCTTTCTTAATACGAGATCACCAACTTGGAATCTTCTAACCCTTATGTTTCTGTTGTATGATTTTGCTATTCTTTGCTGATAAGCTTTAATGCAAACTTTGGCAAGATCCCTGAGCTCATCCATAGTGTCGAGATCCTGAGCGAGAGCTTCGTTGTTGGTTTCTGAATATTGAAAGTTGGTTCTGGCAGTAGGGATAACCATTTTTGTCTGGATCATGGCTTCTGTTCCAAATACCAAGGAGAAAGGGGTTTGTCCCGTTGCATTCTTCGTGGTTGTCCTATCTTCTCAAAGTACAAACGGTAGCTATTCATCCCATCTTCCTTTCTTTGCTCCTAATCTCTTCTTGAGGTTGTTAGTGATGATCTTGTTGCTAGATTCTGCTTGTCCATTGGCTTGAGGGTGTACTGGGGTAGAAGTTATCATTTTGATTCCCCAACTGGCACAGAAGTCAGTTGTTCTCTTGCCAATGAACTGAGATCCATTATCACAAATTATCTCTGCCGGGATCCCAAATCTCGTCAGGATATTGCGCTTGATGAATGAGATGACTTCTTTCTCTCTGATTTGGACAAATGCTTCAGCTTCGCTCCATTTAGAGAAGTAGTCCGTCATTGCTAGAATAAACGCTTTTCCACTTGGTGCTTTGGGATGTTTGCTGACGATGTCCATTCCCCACTTCATGAATGTCCATGGAGAGATGATTGGTATAAAGGTTCGGCTGGTTGATGGAGTATGTTGCTGTGTCTTTGGCAAGCGTCACATTTTTTAGAGTAAGTCATAGCGTCTTTCCTCATGGTAGGCCAGTAATATCATGTCCTCAGGATCCTTGAAAATAACGCTCTACCCCGGTGTGGTTACCACAATCTCCTTCGTGTAGATCTTTGAGGACTTCTTGTGCTTCAGGATCCTCCAGGCACGTTAAATATGGACTTGCAATTGATTTTCAATACAAAATATTTTCAAACATTATAAAACGAGACATCGTCATGTGAAAAGCCTTGTGATTCTTTTCATCACTTGGTATTTCAGCATCCTGCAAGAATTTATTAATGGGTGAAATCCAGGATCCTGGAATAGGTTGAAGATCCTGAATGTGTGATTCTTCTTCAGTGTTGGATACTTCATTTACCTTATCGATTGCTAGGCTCAGAATGTGTATGATAGGTATTTTTGTACCTTCTGGTACTCTAAGAGCTGAAGCAAGGTTTGCTAAGGCATCAGCCTCGGTGTTATCTTCTCAAGGAACAGGTGTAATGTTAAAAGTTTTGAATTCTATGGATAATTGCCTAACTATTGTGATAATATTTTGCTAACTTCTCACCTTTTATTGCATATGAACCATTGAAATGATTAGCAATTAACAATGAGTCTACATATACCTGAAGATACCTGATCTTGATATCCTTGGCTAATTGTAATCCTGCTATCAGCGCCACATATTCTGCTTCATTATTTGTAGCCTCACAGCTTATGGATTGGGGTAATATGTCCCCTTGTGGAGATTTTAGTATGATTCTTAGACCTGTTCCTCTTACATTTGATGCACCATCAGTGAATAAGGTTCATTCGTCCTTAGACTCTTCTAGTTGTTGGACTTCAAGATCTGCTTCGTATTGGATATCACAGCTGAAATCAGCCGCAAAGTCCACCAGTGCCTGAAACTTTATTGCTGCTCTAGGTTCGTATATGAGGTCATAGGCGCAAAGCTTGACTGACAATTTAGCCATCCTTCCTGACATCTCTAGCTTTCTTAAGACATACTTAATAGGGTAGTTAGTCTTAACATGAATAGAATGAGTTTCAAAATAATGTCTTAGTGTAGTTGATGCCATTATTAAAGCTAAAATTAACTTTTGTAAATGAGAATACCTGGTTTCTACAGGTAGCAAACTTTTACTTACATCGTATACCGGATGTTGCTGTCCCTCATGATCCTTGACCAATACAACACTTACGGTGCTTCGGGATATTTCCATGTATAGGGATAACGGTTCACCGTCTTATGGTTTCATCAGTAGAGGAGTTGTTGACAAGTATTCCTTAAATGATTGGAGTGCTTCTTCATGCTTCTCTTCCCATTCGAATTTCTTGTTTTTCTTCAGGATGTCGTAGAATTCCTTGCACTTTTCTGAGGATCTTGATATAAATCTGTTGAGTGCTGCTACTCTGCTGGTCAGTCTCTGGACATCCTTAGTATTTGTTGGGGATTTTAGATTGATGATAGCTTTGATTTGTTCTGGGCTGGCTTGTATTCCTCTCTTGGTCACCATGTAGCCCAAGAACTTTCCTACCCCCACTCTGAAGTGACATTTCGAAGGGTTCAGCTTCATATTGTATTGGTCTAGGATATCAAATGCGTCTCTTAGATACCGGAGATGATCCTCAGCTTTCTTTGATTTTATCACCATGTCGTCTATATAGACTTTCATAGTGTCCCCATTCTTGTCTTTGAACATCATATTTACAAGTCTTTGATATATGGCACCTGCATTTTTAAGATCAAATGGCATAGCTGTGTAACAATAAATACCTGTCGGGGTCATGAATGCCGTGTCTTCCTGATCCGATGGTTCCATTTGGATCTGTTGAAATCCAGAAGAGACATCCATAAAAGTCAGGATTTCGTGGCCTGCTGTAGCGTCCACCATCGAGTCTATGTGTGGTAATGGGAAGGGGTCTTTAGGACATGCTTTGTTGAGGTCTGTGTAATCTACACAAACTCTCCACTTCCCATTCTTCTTCTGCACTACCACCACGTTGGCTAGCCACCTTGGGACATTTACTTCCCTTATCATTCCAGACTTGAGAATCCTTTCCACCTCTTCTTGGATGATTACGTTTCTCTCAGGAGCAAGTTTCCTTTGCTTTTGATCTATTGGCCTGAAACTTTTATCAATTCCATGTTTATGAGTTATGATATCTTTGGATATACCTGTCATGTCTTCGTGCTTCCAAGCGAAGCTTACTTTTCTGCCCCTCAGGAAATTCAGGATATCTTCTTCATTATCCTCAGGGATATTGCTCCCTACCAGGATCTTTGTATTTGGATTCTCAGCATCCAGAGATACTTCTTTAACGTCCTGCTCTTTAGCTTCCAGAGCATCCCTGGCCTGCTTCGTTAATTGCTATGCTTGCTTATTTTTGACAAAGGCTTTCATTGAAGAAGTGTAACAGTTTTTGGCTTCTTGTTGATCGCTGGTGATCTTCACCACTCCCCAAGGGGTCGGCATCTTGACACATTGGTGATATGTTGAGGGTACTACTTTCATGTCGTTTATCCAGGGTCTTCCTAAAATAATGTTATAGCAAGATAAAGAATCAATGACACAAAACTTTTGTATAGAGTTTACCCCCTCGATGTAGATTGGTAGCTTTATTTCACCAACAGTGTTCTTAACCTCTCCACTGAATCCTACTAATACTGAGGATTTCGAGATGATATCAGAATCCGGGATCCCCATTCTTTTCAGGATTCGTGCTGGATAATATTTACAGAGCTTCCTCCGTCGATCAGTATCCTGCGAATGAAGTGGTTTGCAATGTATAGTGTAATCACAAGGCCGTCGTGATAAGGATCATGTACTTCATCTCTGACATCCTCGTCGAAACAAATCACCTTTTCTTCAGTTAAGCTGGAGGTTTTGATAGGTCTGTCCCCATGTTCTGTCTTTGCTTCCTTGGCATTTCGTTTTGCTGCAGAGTAAGAAGTGCCACACATATCAGATCCACCAGATATAAAACCTATTACTTTGGCATCCGGCGGCGGGGATTTTGCTCTTTGCGGGATCCTGTCGTGATCCTTAGTCTTCTTCTTTCCTTTACCTATAAACTCTTTGAGATGCCCTTTGTGTAAGAGGTAGCTTATATCCTTCCGCAAAGCATAACAATCCTCAGTCACATGGCCAAAGTCTTCGTGGAACGCACACCACTTGGACTTATCCTTTCCTCCTAAGTTCCTCTCAAATTTGCGAGGCCACCCGGTTTTTTCTCCAAGATCCTGCATAGCAAATAGTAAACCAGTTGTATCAAGAGAAAAACAGTATTCAGAGAACTTAGAATATTCTTCCTTGTCTTCATCATCTTCTACGGCGTTGACCCAGTGATTGTCCGGCTTAGAATATGGCTTGGATCTGTACGACCTGAAAGGTGCAAGTTCAGCTTTCCGGTTAGGTTGAGTGTAGCTTGTCGGAGCATTCACTCTATGCTCGATCTTTTTATCATCTTCCAGCCTATTAAACCTCAATGCCCGATTCCTGACTTCATCAAAGTTCCTGCAAGGATTCATAACAGGGTCTTCGTAAAATTGAGAATCCTTTTGTAGTCCCATCTTTAAGGCCTCGACTGCAGTGGCAACGTCAAGGTTCGGGATATCTAGGGATTCCCGACCAAATTTACTGACATAGTCTCGGAGGGATTCTCTGGGATTTTGATTTATCCTGTATAAGTCACTTGTTAATCTTTTAAAAGAAATGATTGTTAAACATGTTAATTAAATGAGCAAATGAAGTAATAGAATATGGAGGAACATCAAGCAGCCATTTTAAGGCTGATCCTGTCAAGGTAGAGCCAAAGCCTTTGCATAAGCAGGGTTCCTTTAGGTCCAAGGGAATGGGGTTTATCTCCATCCATTCCCTGTACTGCGCGACGTGTTCCTCAGGATCCGTATTTCCATCGTACAACTTCATGTTAGGAGTCTGGAAGCGCTTGGCGATCTCAGCATCACATAACGGTGGAGCGAATCTGGAGATCCTGTGACTCGTAGAGGACATTTCCGGTATAGGTTGGACCACACCCGGTACACTGGAGATCATCTCTCTCAACTTCTTTAACTCCATGGCCATGGAGGAAGTTATTCATGTCTCCTACACAAATTCGTTAGTATTTGAAAATTGATTGATTGTGTTAGCGTTCTTAGGATTTCGGAATGATGATCCCGGAGTAACTCCAAGATCCTGATTTGTCTTAACTCTGAGAGCTGGGGTAGGGCCAACTCCAGTAATCCCTATTTGCATAGGAAGGAAATCTCCCTTATGGATTTCTAAGTATCCTGGATAATTGAAATCCAAGACCCTTGGTTGCAGCGTGGTTGTCACTTCCACTGTTTTCTTCGATTCCTTAACCTTCTCGATCTCCTGAAACATCGCTTGGTTAGTCTTCCTCTGTTGTTCCATTTGTTGTTTCATCTCCTAGAACAGATCGAGGATATCATTGCTTGACACGATCACAGGTGGATCCCGATAAACCCGCTGGAATAGTTTTCTTCGGCTGATTAACACTTTTTTGAAATGGAGGAGGAGGAGGAATAGGGTTGACCAAGCCAGAGTAGAAATAGAAATATTTTTGGATTGGGATGACATCTTTGAAAATAGCTTTGAAAGATAGTGATTGAACACAAACTTTAGTAAAGATTTGAAGATGAAAAGCACCACTTGCCCCACGGTGGGCGCCAAATTGTTTTGGGTAAAAATTATGTAAACTAACTTTGAACCAAATTTCGTTTGTGAGGTAGTGTGCTTGTAAAATCAATGTAAAATGATGTAAAAACGTAAAAGTGACGCGAATGTTTACAAGGAAAGCCCTTGATCGTTCAGGATCTCCGGCATAAAACCTCGGGAGGTGACAATCGACACCTGACTCGTTTCTTTAATAAATGATAAAGAATTACAAGTATTGAGCAGCAAATGATCGAGCTATGAGTGTTACAGAGTAATCGCGAGTGTATTCTATTGCTAAGTGCGTTGTTGTGTGTTTTTTTCTAATTGATCAATACTGCTGAATTTATACAGAAGATAAGCTAACTAACTATCTGGGAATCCCGGAATCGACTAAGTCTTCAAATATTACCGTTGGTGGCCAATCCACGCGTCTTCAACACGTTCTTCTCAAATTCTAGACCGATTCTTCAGGGATTAAATCGACTTCACGTGTTTTACCTGCGTGTTGGTCAAGATAAAGGAAAGATACAACGGTTAGATAATAAAAAAAACTAAGGATACCGAAACCTGTCAGGATACCAAAGTACGTCGAAGATCCAGGATCCCTAGCTGTAAAATGACCCATAATCCTAACTATATGAGACTCCCGGAATCGACTTAGTCTTCAAATATGACCGTCGGAGGCCAATCCACGCGTCTTCTACACGTTCTCTTTGACTTCAAGAGCGATTCTTCAGGGATAAATTTGACTTCGCACATTTTACCTGCGTATTAGTCAAGATAGAAGAACGATCCAACGGTTAGGTAATATGTAAATTGAGGAAACCAAAACCTATAAGGATACCGAAGTACATTGAAGATCCAGAATCCTTATCTGTAAAATGACCCCTAACATAGGTGACCTCATTCTGTTTTAATTCCTTGTTTACCCTTTTTAGTTTATCATTTTCAGCAATTAAGAATGTGTTTGCTGCATGATAATTTTGCATTTTATCAACACAATCAGGAGAACAGATAGAATACTCATCCTCAGAAGTTACCTCACTATCAGATGAAATTTCAACATCATCAGCAGCAAGTTTGTCTTTTCCTTTGTTGTCAGTTTTCAAGGCACATTCACTTTCACTTTCATCTGCCCTTTCACAAACTTCAATCTCAGCCATCAGAGCCTCATCAAATTCACCTTCAGCATCTTCAATTTCTGTTTCCCACTCACAGTTGCTCAGTTGTTTTTACATTAAGGTAGTTGGAGCTTTTATGGATTTTTCATCCTCAATCATTTCGATTAATTTTACTCCACTCCTATCATTTTTCTTCTTTTTATCCTTTGGACACCCGTGAGCAAAATGTCCAAGTTGCTGGCAGTTATAACATCTCAGCTTTGCCTTATCAAATCCAACTTTCTTCCTAAACTGTAACTTGTCTTTTCCATTTTTTGGAAGATACTTTTTGGCTCTTACAGCGATCATGGATATTTTCCATTGCAAATCCATATATTCTAAATCATCATGATTTATTTGCACAAGATCCTCAACATCATGAACAACCGGTTGTAGCTTTCTAGTCACTAAAGTATCATAACTACTCATGAAAGCTCCAAACAATGCAATTTGATCCTTAGGAATTTGACTAGTTTCTTTCCCTTTCTCTCCAGTAGAATGTTCTGAACCACAACAACTCTAACCCTTCTTAGATTTTCATCCAATACTACCTTCACCATTTCCTGAAAACAATGCTGCATTTGCTAAACTTGTGCTATTAGGTTTGTCTAGATTATTCAACTCCCTATTCTTTGCATCAAGTTCATAGGACTCTAACAAGCAAATTATATCATCAAGCGTTTTGCTCTTCAAATCTGGAGTAGTGTTCTTTATCAGCATGAACGGTATGCTCTAGGTATCATGTAAAGAGTCAAGTAGCTTCTTACACAATTCATACTCCTCAATGTAGGTCCAGATTTCAGTCGGAAATCACGAAAGTGATCGATTACCCACACATGCAGGCGGAATCTGTATGTATGGTGTTGTAACAGAGGATTAGAGACAGACTTGGTGAAGAAGACAGCCAAACACACTAAGAATCAATGCAAATAATATGTGAAAGTGTAAGGACAAGCATTAAACGAATGCAAATTGTATTGATTCAAGAACAAATCTGAAAGAGAGAATTCAGGGTTACAGCCGCAACTCACACCCTAGAAATTCTCTAACTAGGCTATTTATAGTAGTTTCACAGGTATCGAAACTATGTTCCTCGAAACTACTAGTTTCGAGTGAACATTTACAAGTGGAAAAAGTGCCTGTCGAAACTACTATCGATCGAAACTACTAGTTTCGAGTGAACAAATCTCACTCGAAACTATAGTTTCGATGGCCCAGACTTGGTAAAACAAACAGTAAATTACAGAAAAACTAAAATTACAATAATGAAATGACAGAAAGTAAACTAGTCTAAAATTGTTTAAACATACAATAAATGACAACAGCTTATACAAAATATATGACTCTACAATCTCCCCCTAAGCTGTTGCATTACTGTCTTCAGCTCTTCTTCAAGCAGCTGGTCCTTCAGTTGTCCTCGGGATGAAAGGTTTTACATGTAGAGACACAACCCTTTGATAGGCTTTGGCATCAGCTTCATCTTCATCACTATATGCCTGAATGTGATTCTGGAATAGCACCTCCAGATCTTCAGGTTGAAATTTCAGCAGCTCCATGGGCTCAAAGATGATGATGTCTTCCTTGCCCTTACACTCGATCACTGCACTGCCAATGACTGGGTTATAGAACCACTTTCTGAAAGTTTGTAGCTGGACAGGTACAGATTTTGGAATGGTGATAGTCTTGTGGGTTTGGGCAGGCTTGTATCTCAAGAACACATAAGGCTTATTGGTTTTAGGGTGAAACCTTGTCTTTGAGATCTTCTTCTGAGTTTTCCTTGGCTTCATCCCTTTGAAATCATTATTGACTTGAGAGTGCAGAAACTTCTCGAAGTCATAAGCCATCATAACCTTTCCAGGGTTTTGAAGTGGAAGCTTGGCTAAATCCCTGAGGTCATAGAAAGGAAGTGTCTGGAAGTCAGTCATATTTTTGAAGTGCTGAACTCCCCCTCTATATCTTCTAATGATAAAGAGCTTCCTTTCTGCATCATATTTCCAGCCAATTGGGGGCCTCTTTAGCTCCTGATGCTCAGCTATCCATTCATATGTTTTAGGAGACTCTTCCTGAATGATTTTTCTGAACCAAGATTTTCTTGAAGTTGGAGGTTCAGGTGCAACAGACGGTGGATCTTGTGCTGGAATAGACTCAGAGGCTGTAGTGGTTGGTTCAGGAGTGACTTTCTTGATGAGATTAACCAGAACCTCTTCTTCATCTTTTTCTTCATCAGACAAGGTTTGAATTTCTTCTCCTTCTTCGGTGAAGTATCTTGTTCTTTCAGTCTCCTTTTCCTCTGTAGTCAGAATTTCTGGGTAAAGATCGTTATACCCAAAGTTTTCAATTTCATTCAAGAGGGCATTCAGCTCGTCATCAGATGGGATGTCTTCTTCATCTAGTATAACAGTCTCTATTTCTGTTGACGTCCCTTTTCCTTTCTTCCTAGCATCTCTTCTCTCACTTGCTGAGGGAAGGTCTAGTTCTGGTCCTTCAACCTTAACTTCAACTGCCTCCTTTGTCTTTTCAGCATGCCCGGTAAAGATGGTCATTGTAGACTCTGGATCAGTGATGATGGCAGGAGACAAAGGTTCAACCACAGATGTGATCTCCCCCAGAGCCATTGAAGTGGTTGCTTGTTGTTGCACAGGCTTATCAATAGAAGCTTTAAGCTGTTTCACTGCTTCAGCTAAAACCTTGAAGTCTTCATTTTGTTTTGAGATAAAATTCTGTTGTTCTTCAAGTTGGGTTTGTTGAATGTCAATCTGTGTATGTAGACCCCCAACTTCCAGCTTTAAGTCTTTTACTTCTTCCTGGACATCATGCAGGTTAGATTTCAGACCTTCAATCTCTTCATCTTTCTTTTGAAGCTGATCCTGCATCCTTTTTAGTTCAAGACTTAATGTTTTAACTCTGGGAACAGGGGAGGTTGAATTATGAGATGGTGATGTGGGAGAAGTATGGATGGGTGATTGTTGTGGAGATGGTTGTGGAGTTGGTTGAGGGGTGGTAGCAGCATGAATAGGTGAATGAATAGGAGTTAGGTTTTCAGGAATGTCATCTAAGGACTCTGAGGAGGTGCTTAAAGGCTCCAGTCCAGTCTTAATCTTCTTAGCCAGTGGTTCTTCTAGCTCATAGTCAGATTCAGACTCAGCTTGTCTCTTAGAAGATGATGCTGGAGGTTCAGTGTGATCTTCAGTTTCAGTTTCATAATCTGAGACGTCATACTTGGTGCCATAAATGCCTTCATCCAAGGTGTCTTCTGAATCAGCTTCTGCCTCAACATGTTCTTCCTGAATAATTGGTTCAGAATTCTCCAACACTTGATCTATCATAGGAGCTTCAAAGATAAAATCTTCTTCATTTAGTCCCATTTCCTGTTGTACATTCTCCTGAATTTCTACTTCAACATTTTGATTTTCAGCCTCTTGGTTTTCTTGCTCATTATGAGGTTCTTCTTCTTCTGCTGATGATGATGAAGATTCAACAGGTAGTTCTGGATCAACATCAGGTATGGCTTCTTCTTCTTCTCCCAGAATGTGTCCAAATAAAGGAACATTGGCAATGACTCGGTTTGTTCTTGAACTGGAGCTTTTCATGTAGCTCAGAGTCTTTGCATTCATATGATCAAGAATCAGGAGAGGACCATCTTGTTGAAGATCTGGGTGGAGATGATTGATGACCATCTGTAAGAACCTTGGATATGCAAGAAATTTGTCTTTGACTCTCCCAGTTAGGTTCTCAATCAGTTGTCCGAACACTAGACCAGAGAAGTTGTACTCCCTTCCCTTGACTAAGCCAAGAATGGCCGAAGCTATCAAAGCATTTGCTGAGTCAAATCCTCCTTTTCTAATAGAGATGCAATGAATAAAAATATGCACGATGTATCTCCAGAGTGGAGGAAGAGCATTCTTGATGACTTGCCCTCCTATGAATTTATTTGGGTGACCCATTCTTCTGAAACATTCTCGAATGTAAAAACTTGGAAATTCAATTGGGGCTTCAGGGTTATCATTAAATTGTAGCACCTCTCTGATAGTAGCCTCAGAAAATAACACTTCTTGGTTGTGAACAGTGGCTCTAATGTGTCTTGTATTGTTAACGGAGACACTTGTAGCAGTAGCCCAGAACTGTCTTATAGTGGTCTCGAAAACTGGCAGATTGTTGTTTATGGCAAAGCTAATATTAGAATTGGCTAGGAAATTGAGAACTGGTGTGAACTCTGCATTCTTGGGGTCAGTGGCATTCAAGTAAGCACAGATATTGTGCTTCTTGGCAAATAAAAGATCCATATCTGCACAAGAAAATCACAAAGGAAATTTCTTACATAAGTCTCAATACTTAGAAAAATTCTGAGAAAGACACTATCGAAACTATAAGTTTCGAACGAAACTACTTATTTCCAACACTTAGAAAATATCAGAAAAAGGGACTATCGAAACTAAGTTTCGAGTGAAGAAACCATATCGAAAGTACTAGTTTCGAGCACCAAGGGTATCGAAACTACAGAGTTTCGAGCATCAGGGGTTATCGAAACTACAGAGTTTCGAGTGAAGACAGATCAAAACCTAAAAACCTTTCAAATTCTTAAAATCCCTCTTTTACTTGAAACTACCTAGTTTCGATGGCAAACCCTTGAAAATATCAACAGACTCAAAAAGCACAGAAAACAAACGAAACTTATATGCAGACTCAAACTTAGAAATAAGAAACAAATGCAAAATAAAACAAAGAAAAAGGTTAATAAAGGCCTGAGAGTGTCGAAACTCCTTCTTACCGATGAATCAACCTAAATCTGCAAAATTAAACACATAAAGAGTGAGATATTAACAAAGGTGATCTCAAAAACATGAAATGAACACCAGACGACCTAGATTATGAAGAACTAGTCGTAAACGCTTGTGAAATCAAACCCAAGGGCCTGTTCATTCACATAAATCACTTTCAAAAACCCACAAACCATTACCTGATGAAGAAGACGACGAGGGATTCAGATGAGAAACACTGAAATCGCAAGCTTAGACCGAGGGTTTGAGAGAATTTGTGTTTGAAAGCAAAGGTGTGAGAGAGTTTCGGGTGAGTGATGAAGACACGCCGCATGAATATGGATTATGAAGACATTTAATTTGAGTTTGTGAAAAGACTGAAATGGCCCTCTCGAAACTACTAGTTTCGAGTGAGCGAGGAAGTTTCGAGTGGACAGGGTAGTTTCGAGGGACTTGGAAGTTTCGAGCAAATGTTTTAGGGGCAAACCTTTCAAGTATGATCATAGTTTCGATAGGTAGGTCAAACTGGGTCAAAGGCAAAAGACATAAACTCAAAAACTATGTACAATTTAAACAAGTTAATAAGGAAGATAAAGATATTTTTAATAACCAAAATAAGATATAAACACTTATCCTTGGAAAAGATCCAACGTGAGATCATGTCTGGTCAAACTCTTGAAACACTTCATTTTTGCACTCAGCTACTGTGAATCCCTGAAGATAGCCGATATGTGTGCAAGATAAACCCGAGCATTTGTTTATACAAAAATTTCATGTGATTAAAAGGTACCATTTAATGCACGAAACACGGTGTACCCCACATATTGAAATAAAATGGTTTTGAAAGCCTATCAATCCTCAAGACATACCCACATTCATCTTATCATTTCTTGCAGGTTAACCAGGGTACCATCTTGGTAAGTTGAATTCACCGCCAAAAGTAAAATAAAATCCAACAGGATGTAAGATGGGTGTAAAATGAAAAATATCCAAGTGGATATTAAAAAAGGTACGAACATTCTAGATCTTTGCGTAAGCAAAACAGAAGAAGTCGTAAAATTATCCAAGCGGATAGGAAAAAGTTGAACACCCGAGGTCTTTGCGTAAGCAAAACAGACGGGGTCAAATCATCCAAGTGGATGGGAAAAAGATGAACTCCCGAGATCTTTGCGTAAGCAAAACAGACGGGGTCATCGGCGGTAATTTTCGTTACTTTGACGGTCACCTGGTGCATGAATCAGAATCCAACACGTAAGCCTGTATCTGATTGAATCAGTTTTCTTAGCTTAAAATGGGTTAGATGTTTCAAGAATGGGTTCAAACACACGTGTACGGTAGAGAATTAGGTTTTCACACTACTAGAGAGTTATAACCATATGTCGGGCCTACCGGCTATACCTCAGTAAGCACCATCGCTTGTGGTCCATTCCATGTTCAAGAAGTGTGATCAGACTCTATCATTTCTCACAAGGTCAGATCCGATTTTCCTGAAACAAACAAAAAGCAATAAAGAGAATTTTTTTTTTTTTTTTTTTTTTTTTTTTTTTTTTTTTTTTTTTTTTTAACTATACGAAGCAAAACTTTTACTTTCCGACATAACTATCTAATTCTCCCCCAAAAGTTATGCTATCAAAAATAAAGAAGAAAATAACTGTACAAAGCAGAAAATCTTTTTGAAAATCTTCCCGATTAACAAGTTTAAACAGAAAAACAGTATGCACAAGGGTTATTGAAAGTTTATCATGCCGAGCATCTCCACCAGTTTCTCAAATCTGGCAGAATCGAAGGCCTTAGTGAAGATGTCAGCGGTCTGCTTGTCGGTTTTCACTTCAACGATCTTGATATGTTTCTTTTCGACACAATCGCGAATGAAATGGTGTTTGATCTCAATGTGCTTGGTTTTAGAGTGCTGAACGGGATTTTTGGTGATGTGAGGAACGGCGGTGTTGTCACACAAGATGGGGGTTTCATGAAAAGTGATCCCGTAATCAAGCATCTGGTGGTGGATCCATCTCACTTGAGAACAACAGAGGGCTGCAGCAATGTATTCAGCTTCGGCTGTGGATTGAGAAACGGTGGTTTGTTTCTTACATTGCCAGGAAATGAGACGGTTGCCAAGGAACTGACAACCCCCAGAAGTGGATTTTCGGTCTAAGTTGCATCCCCCGTAGTCTGAATCTGAATAGGCAACAAGGTCAAACAAATTAGTTTTAGGATACCAAAGCCCAAGTTTTGGCTTGTGCTTTAAGTATCTTAAAATACGTTTAACAGCAATCAAATGAGAGAGTTTAGGATTAGCCTGAAAGCGTGCACACAAGCACACTGCAAACATGATGTCTGGTCTGCTGGCAGTGAGATACAGAAGAGATCCTATCATTGAGCGATAGAGGTGCTGATCCACGCTTTCACCATCCAAATCAGGAGATAGACAATGACGAACTTCCACGGGAGTCTTGTAAGGATGAGATTCAGTCATTTTGAACTTGGTCAGGATTTCTTTAACATACTTTTCTTGATGGATAAGGATTCCTGACTCAGACTGATCTACTTGTAAACCGAGAAAGAACTTCATTTCTCCCATGGAGCTCATCTCAAACTTAGATCGCATCACTTCCTCAAACTCCTTGCATAACCGAGGATTGGTGGATCCGAAAATGATATCATCCACGTAGATCTGCACCATAATAGTGTCCGCACCATCCTTACGCTTGAACAAAGTTTGGTCAATTGCCCCTCGTGTGAAACCATTATCCAGCAGATGCGTAGATAACGTTTCATACCACGCACGAGGTGCTTGATGAAGACCGTACAGTGCCTTGTCAAGTTTGTAAACTTTATCAGGATAGCTTGGATCAATGAAACCCGGTGGCTGCTTGACATAAACTTCTTCTTGAACCTTTCCATACAGAAATGCACTTTTCACATCCATTTGATGAACCGTGAAGTCCATGTAGGCTGCGTAGGCGAGAAACATTCTTATGGCTTCCAAGCGAGCCACTGGTGCAAAGACATCCTCAAAATCAATTCCCTCTTCTTGATAAAACCCCTGAACCACCAAGCGGGCTTTGTTACGAATTACAATTCCACCTTCATCCTTCTTGTTACGAAATACCCAACGAGTGCCGATTGGGACTTTGTTCTTCGGAAGATCTACAAGATTCCACACATGTAACTTGCTGAACTGCTGCAGTTCTTCTTGCATGGCCTCCACCCAACTGTTCTCGAGCAAAGCAGCTTTAATATTTTTGGGTTCGATTTGAGATATGAAACAGGTGAAAAGACCATCATTTATTGCTTCTATGGCACTTCTTGTTTGTACTCCCACATTGAGTGGACCAATGATATTTTCTGTGGGATGATTCTTGTGAACTCTCAACTGTGGAATCTCATCTTCTTCTACAAGTTCATCCAGATTGGTAAAGTTGTGATCAGGAATAACGGCTTCTTCATTACTTGAGCTGTCAACAGAAGATTGTGGAGCAACATCCACTATTGGAGGAGTTTCTTCCTCAACAATTTCATTTGTTGCTACAGAATCTGAAGAATCTGGAGTGGATGATGAAGAGGAGCTTGAAGCAGAAGCAGAAGCAGTACCTAAGAAATTTACAGGCAAAAGAGGATTAGCTGAAACAGATATATTAGTAACATCAGGAAGATTAAAAGATTTAAACAATGAGTCGACATCAAAAAGCCAATCAGGACCGTCCCCAGCGTCCGTATGATTGCTTTCATGCCAATTGACATCAATGGACTCCAGCACAATCCTTCGTCTCTTGTTGTAAACACGAAAAGCTCTTTGGTTAGACGAATATCCCACAAAATAACATTCATCTGCTTTGGCTTCAAACTTGTTCAGCTGATCAGAAGTATTCAGCATTGTGCAAACACATCCAAATTTCCTGAAGAAGTCAATAACAGGCTTGCGCTTGTACATGATTTCATAAGGAGTCTTGTTACAGCTTTTGGTTATGAGAACTCTATTTTGTACGAAACATGCGGTATTGACTGCTTCGGCCCAGAACGTGACAGGAAGTTTAGAATCGACGATCATAGTTCTTGCAGCTTCAATCAACGTGCGGTTTCTTCTTTCAGCTACACCATTTTGTTGAGGAGTACGTGGTGCACTGAATTGCCGAGCAATACCCTTACTTTCACAAAAAGAATCGAGAGTGACATTCTTGAATTCTGTTCCATGATCGCTGCGGATAATCTTCACATTTAGATTGAACAAATTCTCGATTTGAAGCAAGTGAATCTTCAGAATCTCTGGTGTCTCTTCTTTCTTTGCCAGGAAGAATACCCAAGTAAATCGTGAGAAGTCATCGGTTACCACCAAACAGTATGATTTCCTTCCATGACTCATGACACTGACAGGACCGAAAAGATCCATGTGAAGCAATTGAAGGGGAGAGTCAATGGAATTTGTGGTTTTGGGTTTGTGAGATGATTTGTGCTGTTTGCCTTTGGAGCAGGAGAGACAATGTTCTACTGGTGAGAAGTCTTTCAGAGGCAAACCGGTAACAAGGTTTCCTCGAACAAGGCGATTCATTGTCTTGAAATTAACGTGTCCTAATCTCTTGTGCCAGAGAAAAGATTCATCTTCTGAAGCTTTGGAAAGAAAACAGGATTCGATTCCTGATGGATTGTTCATATCCAGACTGTAAGTGTTGTATCTTCGAGGAGCTCGCATAAGAATGAGTTCTTCTGGAATTACTACACCAGGCTTCAAAATCAGACATTCTTTTGAGTTGAACAAGGCACTAAAGTCTTTATCACAGATCTGAGAGACGCTCATCAGATTGTACTTTAGCTGTGGAACGAAGTTGACATTTTCCAAACTATTTACACCATTCGACACAGTTCCTTGACCTTCAATCTTTCCTCCTCTTGGATTTCCAGCAAAAGCTACATAATCTCCATCCTCTTGATGATAATCTTGCAGCAGATTGAATTGACCAGTCATGTGCCTTGAACATCCACTATCTACATGCCAGATGTTGTCTCCGGTTCTTCTTGATTGACCCTATACACAACGAACCATTTATACATTTTGACCAAAATTGTTTCAATCAAGAGATTTTAGTGTCAGGATATGACATCTCATGGGAATCAGAATTGCAACCATCCTTTGATGAAGCACTGTCATCAAATAGAACATTATTTTTAATTTTCCAGGTTCGTTTTAAATAATTTTTAGCATTTTTAATTCTTTTACGCCTAGATTTCCTATTGTGAGAAGATTTAGGCAACACATATGAATTTAATGAACTTTTGAAAGCCGATTCTTCATTAGAATTTGTGGTTAACAATGTACAACTTCTTGAAACATGATTTGAGGCACCACAACTAAAACAAACAAAGTCACAATGTCTCTTAGCCTGATAATAATCATCAAAAGATGAAGATGATTGTGATGTTGAGGAATCTGAACATGAGACGGTTCTCTCATCAATAACTTTGTCTTGAAGACGATGTGCTTCCTTTAATCTGAAAAAATCCATGTTGCTCATGGTTTCACGTGGCACATCATTCACAATAATTCCTGCACTTTTAAACTTGGTAACACATGGCACAACATTCAAAGATTTAGGAACAAAAGGCAAAGCATTTTTAAACTTAGAAACATCACATCCCAATCCCGTATGCTCAGCAGGCATAGAATCAAAATACAAGTTTTCAACGTGTTCACAAAGATTTTGTTTAGACACGGACATGTTATTACAATCATCCGACTCAAGTTCTTTTAAAATAGTTCTATCATTAGTACTCTCATCACAATCATCTTCGGAAATTACACAATTTGATTCTGCACAAGAAGCAAAACTGTCAGAATCACAGGATGTAATATAATCATCAGAAGATAATTTGCAAACAAAAGGTGTTGAAACATGTGGAGTTGGCATATCAGCAAATCTCCCTGATTTAGAATAAGGAGGTGGGTGAGAGTTATACCCAAGACCTTCTTTACCTTTTCTATTAAATTGTTTATCAATAATTCCAAATAAAATTTTCTGATCCAAATCCATGTGGTCAATCTGTAATTTGGCCTTTTCTGCCTTTTGGACTCTTTCAGTTAAAATCGTATTGTTAATAGTTTGAGTATTAAGTTGCACGATTAAAGAACGATTTTCACCAGATATGTCACGAATTTTCTTTAAATAAAGTTTCTCATTTTTGGCAACAGAGTCATACATTACTTTAAAGTGATCTCGTTCATCGACCAAGGCCTGGTTGATGAATCTATATTTCTGAACTTCATTTAAGCAAGATTTAGCGCTACAAAGTCTAGATATTACCTCGGTAGGCACGGCAGTAAGATCTGTAGCTGGTTCAATCATGACACATTTATCCTTTTCTTTAATGTCAGCCATCAGTGCCTTGTCAGCTGCATCACCTTCCTGATCACCCCAATGATAATGTCCATCAGCTTGACAGACCAAAGCTGTGGAACTTGAAGATGTAGAAGATTTGGGAGGGACAGCAGCTTGCTTTCCAGAGGAAGTCTTCTGTTCATGCTGCTCCTTTGAAGACGGTACCTTGCAATTTCTGGCAAAATGACCTAGCTGGTCACAATTGTAGCATCGTACTTTCTTGATATCAAACCCAAGAGTCTTTCCTTGCTTGAACCTGTCCATTCCGGTTCTTTTGATAAATCTCTTGGCCCGTAGAGTCAACATTGCCATGCACCAATCAATGTCCATTTTCTCTAAATCATCAGGATTGATCTGCTCCAGGTCATCAGGTTGAAAACTGACCGGCGTCAAGTTTCCAGAAATCAGTGCATCATAGCATGACATGAAAGCAGTCATGATCGGGACATATTCATCAGGAATCATGGTAGTAGTCTTTGGAGGAGCAGAGGAACCAGTTGGTTGAATTGCAGCAGCAGATGGAGGAACATCAGTTTGAAAATAGGCCATTGTAGATTTGGACGAAGTGGAGGAGCCTTAACCTGCAAGAAGAGCTGTGTTGCCAGACTGATTAGTTGGAGTAACTGCACCCCTTTTTATCTCCAACTCATATGACTCCAGGATGCTGAAGAGTTCTTGTTGTGACAGATCACTTAGCTTCTCAGTTTTCTTTATCATAATCCGGTACATGTTCCATTCTTCAGGCAATGAATCAAGCAGCTTCTTGTTTAACTCAAGAACGGGATACTCAGTTCCCAAAACCTTCAACTTGGAGACAATACTTGAGAAACGGTTGATTAATTCTGACATGGGTTCACCAGGGACACTGCTAAACATTTCATACTGCTTCTTGATTAAATCCCTCTTGCTTTCTCTGATATCAGCACTTCCCTCATATCTTGTACATAGAGCAACCCAAAGATCTTTGGCAGTAGTGTACTCAGCAAAAATGTTGAAAACATCCATAGGAAGTGCCATAGCAATAGATCCATAAGCTTTGTTATCTCTGGCAATTAAGGCATTATCTTTGTCATCATACTCAGACACAAGTTTCGGACGTTGAACATCAGCAGTAGTAGTAACTGGCTTATGTGGACCATCAGTGATAGATTGCAAGAGAGTGTGGTCATGAAACTGGAAGAAAGTCTTCATCTTCTTTGTCCAGTCATCAAAATCTCTGGTAGACACCAAGACAGGTGGTTTGTTTCCTCCGGCATACTCATTGGTGCTTGAAGATGCCATAGTCTTAGAAAAGAAATTTCAACAGTAGCTAGTTTCGAGTGAACAGTTTTGGTCGAAACAACAAGTTTCGAGTGAGAAGCACTGATCGAAACTCTTAGTTTCGAGTGAAGAAAATTTGCTCGAAACTACCTAGTTTCGAGTGAGACTAGTTTCGATTGACCAAGCTTGCTCGAAACTCCTAGTTTCGAGTGAGAAATCTTGCTCGAAACTTCTCAGCTTCAAGTGAGACTAGATTCGAGTGGGAAATCTGCAGGGTAAGTTTCGATATAACAGGACAAAAATGCTAGTTTCGATTGTACCTTCAACAGACAAAGGTACAGACAAGTAGTTTCGATGATCAACAGATAGCAGAAAATGTCTCCCTGAAGTTTCGATACCTTCTTCTTCAAGCTTCAGCAGACTCCATTGAAGAAAAGTTTCAATAATTAATAATGACGAAATAAGAATCCAATCCAGCGAAAAGCTTCCAAGTAACCTCTCGAACACAAAACAGTCTTCAGATCCGAAAAACCCGAATAAATAAAGCCAGAAATCAATGAAACAGTGCTCCAAAAACTCGAGTGCAGAAAAACTTCGAGAAACTTCACAAAACACCTAGAATCGATCACAAAACCTGATAATACTCAGAAATCACGAGCATAATGCTCTGATACCAATTGTAGGTCCAGATTTCAGTCGGAAATCACGAAAGTGATCGATTACCCACACATGCAGGCGGAATCTGTATGTATGGTGTTGTAACAGAGGATTAGAGACAGACTTGGTGAAGAAGACAGCCAAACACACTAAGAATCAATGCAAATAATATGTGAAAGTGTAAGGACAAGCATTAAACGAATGCAAATTGTATTGATTCAAGAACAAATCTGAAAGAGAGAATTCAGGGTTACAGCCGCAACTCACACCCTAGAAATTCTCTAACTAGGCTATTTATAGTAGTTTCACAGGTATCGAAACTATGTTCCTCGAAACTACTAGTTTCGAGTGAACATTTACAAGTGGAAAAAGTGCCTGTCGAAACTACTATCGATCGAAACTACTAGTTTCGAGTGAACAAATCTCACTCGAAACTATAGTTTCGATGGCCCAGACTTGGTAAAACAAACAGTAAATTACAGAAAAACTAAAATTACAATAATGAAATGACAGAAAGTAAACTAGTCTAAAATTGTTTAAACATACAATAAATGACAACAGCTTATACAAAATATATGACTCTACACTCAAACTTAACACCCATCTTTCTCAACATGTTGATTATTGTAGTAAATCTTGTGACTTGCTCTCTCAAGGTTTCATTTTTCTTGTAGTTGAACATATTGTACTGTTTCAATAACAAATTTGTGCGACTCTCTTGCAACGCTGCATTTCCCTAAAATCTTAGACACAAAGAATTCCACAATCCTTGAGCTGTCTCATGCTGCTCGAAATTTAGATAAAGTTCAATCGGAAGAGCTAGAATAATTGATCTCGACGCCCTGTTGTCTCTTTCAATCAGCTTCTAATCCTCCTCTGAATACAAGTCTTGATTAGCAATTGGAACTAAACCATCAGCATTTGCAGTTTTTGGCACATGAGGGCCTTTTACTATGGATACCCACAAAGTATGCTCAGTAAACTTAAAGTAAGCTTTCATCATGATTTTCCAGTTAGAAAACTATGAAATGGATTTCAGCATTGGTGGCGACTTTCCCACAACACGCTCAGTATCGTACACATTTCCAGCCATTGCACAAAAACATGTAAACACAGGTCAAAATTCTGAAAAACTTCCAAGTAAAAACTTTTCGATCGAAATCTTTTCCGATCGGAAACTATTTCGGGCAAGATTATTTGGTCGAAAAGTCAACATTTTGGGCACTAGAGATTTCAGATGCTTCGGGGATTTTGGACAAACTTTTTGGTCGAAAAACTGCTAACCAAAAACACTTTTCGATCGAAAAGAGATTTCGGCTACTTCAACAAGACTTTTCGATCGCTTATTCACAAGAACACCAAAAATTAACCTGCAATAATCCGGATGCAAAATAAGACCACCAAATCAATTGCAAACTTCATCTCCTTCAATTTTGACTCTGAAATTTCAAAAACGGCGTGAAATAACACTCTAATTCGATAGCACCTGTTGAAAAATCACTTGACTATCACAAGCTATAACCAACAGCTCTGATACCACTTGTGAATCCCTCTGATCTGATGATAATCAAGTATCTAACAGTCTTTAACACTCCTAGAATGGCGGAATCAATCCAAGATCAACAATACCCGAGCAAATCGAATCAAATAAGAATAAGAACGAAAACCGCCACATAAACGATAAACATCATCAAACAAATAGATTCCATTGATAATAGATGTAATTACACTTGGCTAAACAGAGAAACTTGTGATTACAACTAATCTGATCAAAGAACACAATTACATGAAAATGGCAATCCCCTCTTACAAGTTCAAACAGCAAACTATATATAGTAAAAAGATTTCGATCGAAATCTTCGTCCGAAAACTTTTTCGACCGAAAACTTTGAACTTGTACACTTTTAAGCTAACGCTTGATTTCTATGGACTAATAGGTTCTAACAAAATTCAACCTTTTCTTTTAAAAAGTCAATACTTGATCGAATCAAATAAGAATAAGAACGAATACCGCCACATAAACAATAAACATCATCAAACGAATAGATTCCATTGATAATAGATGTAATTACACTTGGCTAAACAGAGAAACTTGTGATTACAACTAATATGATCTAAGAACACAATTACATGAAAATGGAAATCCCCTCTTACAAGTTCAAGAAACAAACTATATATAGTAAAAAGATTTCGATCGAAATCTTCGTCCGAAAACATTTTCGATCGAAAACGTTTTCGACCGAAAACTTTGAACTTGTACACTTTTAAGCTAACACTTGATTTCTATGGACTACTAGGTTCCAACAAAATTCAACCTTTTCTTTTATAAACTCAATAGTTGATGTTTTTTCAATTTTATTGATTTCTTGAAAATCAAACCCACCACTCACAAAAGGATTTAATGGTTTAGGTTTTGGTTGCTCAATGTTTACATCAAGTTTTTTCAAGATACACCTATCTCGGGTGACTTTCTTGACAACAACGGGTTCATCAATCTTACATTCTTTTACTTTTCCTTCCACCTGTTCTGAGTCAAATGTTTCATCATCACTGGAATCAACATAAACCATGTCTTCTCCTGTTAACGAATTGACATTTAGAACAGTTTTTGGCTCTAGATCTTCTTCTGTCACTACTTCAATACTTCTAGATGTGTAATTTCCATTGAATGGAGGGCAGTAACCAACTCCCCCAATAACTTTATCATCATGTGAACAATAACCAACTCCACCAACTTTTTTCTCACTGCTAGCTTTCTCATTATAATATTCCAACAGAAAACTGGAATCTTATAACCCTTAAGCTTTCTCATCAATTTTGGTGACTTCACTTTGTGACTGAGCAAGTTCATTTATTTTCTTTTCATACTCAGAGTATGCCACATCAATGTGAAAAGCCTGTTCATTTACTTTTGATTGTAAAACTTTGATGTCATCTTTCAGTGATTCAATTCTTGTATTTAAAAGCTTCTCATTATCTTTCAAAGTTTGATTTATTAAGTAGCTTGCCTTCAAGTCACAGAATGAGGTTAGTATTGTCATCACACAATCTCATAATCTTTAAATCTGAATCAATGCATTTAGAACATGAAACAGAAACAACCACATTTACCTGTTTAGTATCAGCCATGAATCCACTGGCTTTAGCAAACATTTCAGCTACTTTCTCTATCACCTTCCCTGCAGCTACATTGTCATTCATTAGCTCTTTATTAGTCACCTTAGCTTCCACTTTAGCTTCAACACTCTGACTTGTAGATTCATCAATTTCAGTAACACTCCCAGAATCACTTGAGTCACTGTCTGAAGAACTACTATCATAACCAGCTTCACTATGAACTTCAACAAGAAAAGCTTAACTGCCATGAGCAACAATATCTTCTAGATGAATTACCCAATCATAATTCTAATCTTGCTGGGAAATCAAAACTATAGAAGAATTCTGATTATTGTAGTTGTTTTGACTCCGTGAAGAAGCATTCTGATATTGAACTTTAGGTTTGGTACATTCCCTAGCAAAGTGTCCAAATTCTTGACAATTTTAACACTTCACTTTAGATTTATCCAACCCCATTCTTGTTTTGTTTGTCGCTCCAATAAACTTCTTTCATGTTTTCTTCAGATGTTCCTTGCCCCGTCTCATCCACAATGCCATATTCCATTGAATGTTCTTCGATCATATCCAGATCAGTTATTTTTCCATGAATGAAATTCTCATAAGAAGTAAAAAATGAAGCAATCATGGTCATCTTGTCATCAGCAGCTTTAGAAGACACCTTTTGAGAACACGAATAAGTATCAATGTGAAAATTCTTTGAACATCCAGAACTAGAAGCAACATAGCATGATGATTCACCACCTGAACTTTCTTTTGAACCTTGACCTTAAGAAATTTCCCCTCAAAACAAAGCAACCCCAGACTTTGGTGCCGATATTCCTTTCCCAAAATAAATGCTCGGATCTTGATAAACTATGTCTTTCTTCTGCTTGTTCAAATCATAGGATTGAATCTTTTACATAAGATCTACAAGACTCATCGCATCATAACCAGCTTGTTCTTTAATAACAATGGAGTACATCTCAAAGTGTGCGGGCAATGCATCGAGAAATTTCTCAAGTACCTTCCTATTCTTGTAAGATATGTCATTGTTCACCATTTCACTCAACAAGTGATAATACCTAGACATCAACTCATCAACTGTTTCACCTTCAAAGTGTTTGAAAACACTGAATTGTTTCTTTAGTAACTCCCTTCTGCTGTTTTTAATGTCAGTGGTTCCTTCACATATCTTAGCCAAACCTTCCCAAAGATCACGTGTGGTTTTATACTTCTTGAAAGTATGGTAAATGTCTAAAGGTAAACACATTGACAAAGCAGCAAGTGCCTTTTTCTCTCAATCGTACAAAGTCTTTTCTTCCATAGTGAGTGCTGATACTGGTTTATCTGCATCTGATCTACCCATATGAGAATGAGTAGGATGTTTGTATCCTTCTGCAATTGGAATCCACATACTAGTATAGTTGATGTTAACATAATTCTCAAAACGACTTTTCTATTTCGAGTAATCTTTCAAATTCATCAGCCTCGGTGGTTTAGTTGGAGTACCAATCTCATTATCAAGCAACGCCACCTGATTATGTTTATACGCAACCCGTCTATCCATGGCCTACACAAGATATATGATCATACTTTGCAATGAATAAAACAAATAAGAAATAAAAAAAATTACTTAGTCAGAATTCAGTAGCATCCCCTGAAGGAAACATGCTAAGTTCGCAAAGAGTCCCTGTGGCGAACTTATTAAGTTCGCCTGAGCATGTTCGCTCAGACTCTCAACCAACTCAGACTTCTAATTTTCCCAAATAAACTGATAAACAAGTGATCCAATGTACCAATATAATAATCATAGTTCAAAATATTAGTCATGTTTTTCAAACTAGCATTAGAAGTCAACATCTTTGCAACCTTGAAAATCTTCAACACTTAGAAAAATTTTGAACAAAATCCTTAACCAGCGAACTTAGCTAGTGAACTTAACAAGTTCTCTTGACTAGGAAGAAGCGAACTTAACAAGTTCGCTTGACCAAGTTCGCCAGTAACTACTTTGACAAGTTCGCTTGTTTCAGATGAAAAACAAGGAGATATTCTTCACCAAAACGCATGAATCAACACTGAAATTCTTCATAATTTGCAATTTTGAAAGAATTGATTAAATTCCAGCCTTAGAATACTTCCAAAAATGATTTAGAATGATTCTATCAAATCAATTTTGCCAATAACACTCCACAAATGATGAAATCAATCTTAAAATCCACGAAAATCAGCAAGAAACCCCATGAACACAAGAAACTTCAAAAATCTAAATCTTTGGATGCAAATCAGAACGAAACGATGTCACGCGTCGATCTCTAATCAAGAGCAATCGCTCTGATACCAATTGTAGGTCCCAGAGGGTCTACGTATCGATCTCAGACGTATAACACACTACGTGAACTTGTAGTGCGGAATCCTAACGAATACACGCGTCACAAACTGATAGGAATACAATATAGAACACACAAGACAAGATTCTCAAAACGCTCCTTGTATTGCTTAGATAAATGTGCTTACAACTTGTGAATCACAGAAGTACAACTAGAAACATACTAAGCACTATTTATAGGCAAGACACTGATACAGGCGGACATAACAAGTTCGCCACACCCACGGCTTAGGCGAACTTGTTAAGTTCGCCAATTATAAAACTTAACACCAAAAGACAAATTTCATAACTAAAGATTACAAAAGACCTAATCTATTACACAAAGCTAAATGTCACATAAAATGCTCCAACAGTTAGCATGACGAACACGTGGTCGGATGTCAGACCGATATGGTCTGCCACTCGGTTCGCTATAGACGGTGGCATACTTGCTTTGCATGGCTGCCACGTGGCGCGCATGTGGATCAAGGGATGCATATCGGACCGATATGCATCTGGATAGCGGTCCGATATGGGTAGCCATCAGGCTTATAAATAGAGGTTCATTTGCTCTTCATTTTTCACACAACCACAACAAACATTCTCGAAGATTTCTCTGCTTCGAGCATTTCCCGAGCCCTCCAGCCATCCCGACTCCCGAGCTGCTCCTCCCGGTTCGACAGACGTTTGTTTATTTATTGGACTCAAGCATTAGGAAGGCAAAGGAGCCTGAGGACCCAATAGAAGTACCAGTAGCAGTTCTAAGAGCATAAGAGTTAATTACAAGAGCCGAGTAGCTCTAAGTTATTATCTTTCAACCGTTCAAACATCCGATCAAAGGTGAATACTCATCAATATCATAATTACTCGTTCTCATGGTGAAAGCGAGCTTGACAAAACAATTTGCAAGACGTGATTGTGCTATAGGCACCTTCATGCAAAAGATCAAAACTATTTATGTTCTACGAAAAAGGGAAAAACACGATAATTAAATATTTACTCATATAGTCCCAGAGGGGTTGATCAGCAAGATCAATCCCAACGGACATTAAACTACCCAAGAAGTGTATGTAAAGTTTGATCAAATATTTATACTCGCTCCGGATCCAGTTGGGCTGGGCAGGGTTGGCTTTTATGTCGGGAGATTGCGTAAAACGAAGAAAGTGCCTAAGGATGCCGCATAGCCCTCGAGTACTTGTCCAATGTATACAAATGAATGAATCGGAAGAAAGTGACATGATCACTAGAATCCACCTATGAAATGTTTACCTGTTTAATTAAACTGTTTTTTCTATGTTTACGAAAATGATTTGAGGTCATAAAGTATTCATCAGCATGTAGCTGAAGTTCATTTTCAAATGTGTTCAAGGAAAGAGTAAAATGACCTCATCATGTCGGGACCGGCTACGGCCTAAGTATCAAAGATAGTTTGTTGCACCGCCGGGTCAGGCCACACACCTAGATCCGGTGCAACTCGAATAATTTATGTTTCAGGTTCGTGCTTTGCACAAGAAGACCCTGAAGAAAAAGATAAGGTTAAGGTACCCAAAGGATGTCAAATCACTAGGCAGAATACCTCCTTCTAGACTATACTGACTTTGGTCAGGGTTTTGATTTCAAAATCAAATGTACAAACAATCGGGTTTTATACCCAAGTATTTAAATAAAGAAATCTTTTGTCTACACGACGAGATTCAAGTATTTAAAAAACCAACCCTTGAGGTTGGGATAAATTGATAAAAGATCCTTTTGTTAAAAACCACTATTATGCTGCACTAAACCAAACTCTGAAATCAATGCACGTACCGAAGGTGGAAACTGACATCGCAGCCCGGTAACGTCTCGGGGGTGCCCGGGGCGGGGTGTGACATTTGTTGGTATCAGAGCCTGAGGTTTTAGCGAATTAGATACTTGAGATTAGTATCTAAGCTCTAACCAGTTTAAGCAAAGACATGTCTACTAGCAAAAGAAGGTAGACACTTGCCCTTAAGCTAAATAATGTCAAAACTGCAGGTAGTACAATGTCAGGAGGACAAGGATACCATAGCTACTATAACCCTAATGTTACTATTAAACATGAACCTGTAGCTAATTCATACGCACCCATGGAAGTAGGAGACTTCTCATGGTATCACGCTCTGTCGAAGGCACCAATAAAGGAGGAATATGAATCGGACCACCTGAGCCAAATGGGTGGCTCAGACTTTAGTAACTTGAGGTGCACACCACAACATGACCTAGTACCTCCTCCACCAACATATCCTCTACCTCAACATCCCCCACTGCCGATGTATCCTCCTCCCACAAATTAATTCAAGGCAGGATCTAGCAAGAAGACCACTAAACGCCTAATAAGAGTAAGGGAACCTGTTGAAAATCTTTCCATCACGGGAGCAAGTCTGGAAGAGATATATAAAAATCTGGAAAATTACGAAAGCTCCGAATCCTAAGGATTCCTTCATTTACCTCCAATGGAAGCCTATTAACCGCAATCAGCTAGTTATGATTCGTTTGCTAATTACCTCAACTACCCAATTGTATCGGGTCCATACATGAGTAATAATTCGGACACCAACAGAAATTACGCTAACACAAGTTCAATGAACCAAGGAGCTTACTCCTAAAGTTTTGGATCGTACTTCGACTACAAATCATCCACAGTTATTGGATCCCTATTTCCAGGATGAATACGATCCTATGGCTGAATTTGAGGCCACATTTTACGATCCTTAGGCTATACGTGAGGACTATAGCCCACGAGCTACCATGAAACATAAACCAACTCCCGCCTACGATAATGTCTACAATGACATAGTCTTAGGACTAAGAGACCCTCCGCTGAAATTTGGATATCCCGCCTCCACACCATGATCTCCAAAAGATTGTCTCGATCGGTCACTTCACGAAACCGTTCAACTCAAGAAAGAGCTTATCATGACTAGGGAGGTATTGATAGAGACCGAGAAGGATTTATCAAAAGCCAAAAAGAAGCTAGCTCAAAATGACAAGGAGCATAAGTCCTTCCCTAAAAGAATTTGGTTTCAAGGGAAAAGCTTGATGAAGGATGCCAAGAGCGTGGTCATGAAATAAGCGTCCTACTATCTTTTTTATTTTATTTTCCTGTAATCCGAATAAAAACCTTATAATCGTTTTATCCTATTACTAAAAGTATTTATTTTCCTTTTGTTTTCCTAGAATGGCAGGGAAAGGAAAAGGACCTAGCTTCGTTCATAAGTACGCACCACCTGGAAATAACGAACGAAACACAAATTCGACCGAATCCAACTCTGGAACCAATTCTGAATACACTAGCGGAACCATTTGAAATATATGGGAAATAGAAACATCTAAATATTTATATGAAACCCCAATGAGTTACTACGCCACTCCAACACTCGAAAGCTATAACCAAACCTACGTGAACAATTATAGCTACCAAGAAAGACCACCCGAAATCCCTTACGAACACCACTACACATTGGAAGGTGAGGAAAGGGCTGATTCCAACAGACCCGACGGAACTTACCATTTCACTAATCCTACTCCAATCCGCACTCCCCGATTTAACGAAGAAACCCTGGGAGAAGAAAGGATTGCAGTTATGCAAGCACACATAGTTGAATTAGAGAGGATTGAAGCAGAAAAAGACGCCAAGATCGCCGGTCTACAACAAGCGTCGATTAGAGCTAGGGGTCGATAGAATATGTCTTATCTATGTTATTTTTAATTACTACATTGTACTTTGAAATTTGAAGTAATAAAAATCTTGTATTTTCCTTATAAAAATACCTTCAAATTCTAATAAATATTATGTTTTTCATTTAGAATGTCGATAAGAAATGGACCATTCACAAATACGCGTGGACGAAAGACACAAGTTACGGAGGCATTAGAAAAAGAAGCTCAAGATGTAGAAAATGATAAACAAAGGAATTGAGGATGCAATTCCAACATTGCTGGAGGCATTTGAAAAGGCCCAAGCTGCCAAAGACAAGGCCAAAACCAAGGGAAAAGAGAAGGAGCACACGCTTCATAACTCTTAGCATAATGAATGAAAGCACACTATTTCTGTGAGAAAGAAACATTCGGAAACCCATACACACCAGAGTTCCAAAACCAAAAGGACCCGAAATGAGGAATACTATTCCTCAAGTAACAGTTCTGCGTACATTTACAAACCCCATCACAAAAAGAACAAACACATGGGTTGCTCATACAAGACTTTCCAAGCTTGTAAAACCTATGACTTCCTCGGGAAGGAAGGCGGCGTAGCTACACTCCGGTGGATAGAGAAAACAGAATCACTCTTGGCCATAAGTAAATGTGCCGAAGAGGACAAGGTCCTCTATGCCTCTAACCTCTTCAAGAACTTTGCTCTTGAATGGTGTAACGCCCTAGTATCCGCCAAAGGAAGAGAAAGAGCATACGGGATGATTTGGAACTCATTCAAAGACCGAGTCAAGAGAAAGTTATCTCCTATCAATGAAATAGAGCAAATAGAACAAAAATTTCTAAACTTGAGAATGGTTGGATCAAACCACCATGTTTACATGACTAAGCTACTAGAATATGCACGTCTAGTGCCGCATTTGGCCACTCCAGAATCGAACATCATAAAGATGCGAGATATGGTAAAGGTTTCAAAGCCCAAAACCATTGATGATGCTATGGAGCTAGGTGCTCAATTAACGGACGGTATGGTCCGACCCATGGAGGAAAATAAAAAGAAGGAAACCTTTAGCCTAGGGAAGGTAGACTACAAAAATACTAATCAAGGCTCTAGTACAAAGGAAAGACGGTTTAGCTTTCCCAAGTGCAAGACATGAAAGAAGAGGCATTCAGGAAAAGGCCAATTTATTACCACCTGCCTTGAATGCAAGTGCACGGGCTATCATTACCATCATTGTCCACAAAAGAAACTAGTCACATGCTTTAATTGTGGCGATACTAGACACTACAAGAGTGAACGCTTATAACCAAAAGCCGTTGGTGGCTCAGGTACTAAACTTGCCACCAAAACTAAAAAGAATGATAGAGCATTTCACTTGAACGCCAAAGAAGTTGCCAATATGACTGATCTCATATACGGTACTTTTCTTGTCAATAATGCTTATGCTAAGGTGCTTTTTCACTCTAGGGAAACCCAAAGTATTATAGATCATAAGTTTTGTAAACTAGTTAATAAGCCCTTAGCTAAGCTAGACAAAACTTAACAAGTCGAAATCACAACCGGGGACCTGATACAAGTCTCCGAATCCTTGAATGACTGCTCAATCTCGCTGTCTGGACATGTCTACCTGTACAACTCTTGCTAATGGATCTGGCCGACTTCGACATAGTCCTTGAAATGGATTGGTTAGCAACTAACCAAGCCCATATCCTTTGTGACTCAAAATCTATCGTACTACACACACATTCAGGAGAAGTAGTAACGATTAAAGGAGATGAATCAACCAACCCTGTTGGCTTGATCACTATGATAAAAGCACCGAAGTATCTCCAGAAGGGATGCCTCGCTTATCTCATTTCCATAACCGCATGCAGTACTGAGCGGGAACTGAAGGATGTACTAATCGTCTCCAAATATCCTGATGTTTTTCCTTAAGATTTGCCTGGAACACCGACAGATCGGGAAGTGGAGTTTCACATAATTATTGTACCAGGCATGACTCCGATAGGCAAAGCCCCATACAGATTAGCTCCTACCGGGATGGAAGAATTAAAGAAGCAACTCGATGAATTATTACAGAAAGGATTTATGAGACCAAGTTCCTCGCCATGGGGAGCTCCGGTACTATTTGTGAAAAAGAAGGACGGATCGATGAGGATGTGCATAGATTATCAGTAATTAAGCAAGGTCAAGATCAAGAACAAGTATCCACTCCCAATAATCGACGATCTGTTTGATCAGCTCCAAGGAGCAAGATGCTTCTCCAAGATACACCTGCGATCAAGCTATCATCAATTGAAAGTCCAAGAGGATGACATATCTAAGATTGAGTTTAGAACTAGATACGATCAATTTGAGTTCACGGTTATGTCGTTCGGACTCACAAATGCTCCCGCAGCATTTATGGACATGATGAATCAAATCTGTAAACCCTACTTGGATAAATTCGTAATCGTATTCGTAGACGATATACTTATCTATTCCAAAAGTAAGGAAGATGATGCTGACAATCTAAGGACAATACTTGAGTTATTAAGAAACAAGCAACTTTATACCAAATTCTCGAAGTGTGAATTTTGGTTATCAAAAGTAGAATTTCTCGGTCACGTCATAAACGAGAAGGGAATTTAAGTAGATCGAGCAAAAATTGAGGCTATATCTAGCTGGGAAGTCCCAAAAACCCCAACTGATGTAAGAATTTTTCTCGGATTAGCTGGTTATTACCGAATGTTCATTAAGGACTTCTCAAGGATTGCCGTTCCTTTGACTGTACTAACCTAAAAGGCAATCAAATATGAATGGGGTCCGAAGTAGACGAAGCATTTGAAACGCTAAAGCAGAAACTAACCCAAGCACCAATTCTATCGCTGCCTGAAGGCAACAAGGGTTTTGTAGTTTTCTGCGATGCATCACTCAGTTGTCTAGGGTGTGTATTGATGCAAGAAAACAAGGTCATCGCTTACGCGTCTTGACAACTTAAGACTCACGAAAAGAACTATACGACACATGACCTAGAGTTACGTGCCATAATCTTCGTGCTTAAATTATGGAGACACTATCTTTATGGAGTCAAGTTCATGGTCTTCACGGACCAAAAGACTCTAAAGTATGTCTTCAGTCAGAAAGAACTGAACATGAGACAAAGACGATGGATTGAAGTCTTGAGTGACTATGACTGTGAAATATGATATCACAAAAGCAAGGCTAATGTCGTATCCAACGCCCTAAGTCGAAAAGAACATGACAAACCAAAGAGAATATGTGCCTTAATACTTGACCTACAAGTCAGTCTTATCTCTCAAATCAAAGAGGCATAGAATTCAGCCTTGAAAGAGGCAAAACTCGAACACGAGGGAATGATAGGAATGATAGAACAACTCGTCAAAGGAAATGACAACATCCTGAGGATGAATAAACGAATTTGGGTACCAATCTATGGAAATCTCTGAGAAGAAGTTCTCGAGGAAGCCCATGAGTCCAAGTACACGATGCACCCCGGTGGTGATAATATGTAAAAAAATATGAAACCAAAATACTAGTGGATCGGCATGAAAAAGTACATAACCGAGTATATGGCCAAATATCTAACCTGTTCCAAGGATAAAGCCGGACACCAAAATCCGACTGGGCTGTTACAAGAGCTAGAATTACCGGTATGGAAATGGGAAATGATTGTCATGGATTTCATCACTAAACTTCCCCGAACCAGTCGAGGAAACGACACGATATGGGTTATAATTGATCATTTAACCAAATCCGCACATTTCCTACCAATGAAAGGAACTTTTAGTATGAAAAAGTTGGCACAACTATACGTCAACAAGATAGTATCCTCACACGGAGTGCCGTTATCCATCGTGTCGGATAGAAACGGTCGATTCACGTCTCGGTTGGGCTGAAATAGGAGAAAACTAGTTATCAGGACCTGAGATAGTCCAGGAGACCACTGATAAGATATTACTAATCAAGGAAAGATTGAAAAAGGCTCGTGATCACCAAAAAAGTTATGTCGACAAAAAGCAAAGGCTGTTAGAGTTTAACATTGGAGACAATGTTTTACTTAAGGTTTCACCTTAGAAAAGTGTGGTACGATTCAGAAAGAAAGGGAAGTTAAGCCCTAGGTTTGTTGGGACATTTAAAATCAAAGAACGAATCGGACCAGTGGCATATCGATTAGAATTGCCAACAGAGATGAATGGAGTACACGATGTATTCCATTTCTCAAATCTGCGTAAGTGCTTAGCAAATGAAACTTTAGCCATGCCACTACAAGATGTAGTAGTGAATGAAAGGCTTAATTTTGTTGAACAACTGTTACAAATTGAAGACCGACAAAAAAATAAATTGAAACGGAAGAAACTTATATTGGTCAAGGTGAAATGGAATTCAAGACGTGGACCTGAGTACACGTGGGAACTGGAATCAGAAATGAAAAAGAAATACCCACACTTATTCAAAAGATAATCTCAAGGACTAGATTTCGTAAAAGTTGGGGATGATATGACACCTGCCAAAATTCCGATCTCATTTTATATCTGGAACTATTATAAGAAAGGACGAGAAATTACGGAATCTTGGAAGATAGAAAAATTTATTAAGAATTCTGGAAGTTAGGAGATATCAGACCGACATACGCTTAGATATTGGTCCGATATGGAAGGACAATGGATGTCGGACTGACATGTGTTTGGCCAACGGTCCGAAACACAAACCACTAGCAACCCTCTGCACCAGACACATGTCGTGACATGTGCAGGGCATGCGACAGCATGCCGGACACGAATGGAACACCAGCTTTGCATGGCTGCCACGTTACGCACATGCGGATCAAGGGATGCATATCGGACCGATATGCATCTGGATAGCGGTCCGATATGGGTGGCCATCAAGCCTATAAATACAGGCTCATTTGCTCTTCATTTTTCACACAACCACAACACACACTCTCGAAGATTTCTTTGCTTCTAAGCATTTCCCGAGCCCTCCAGCCGTCCCGACTCCCGAGCCGCTCCTCCCGGTTTGACTGACGTTTGTTTATTTACTTGACTTAAGCATTAGGAAGACGAAGGAGCCTGAGGACCCACTAGAAGCACCAGTAGCAATTCTAAGAGCATAAGAGTAGCTCTAAGTTATTATCTTTCAATCGTTCAAACTTCTGCTTAAAGGTGAAAACTCGTCTATATCAAAATTACTCGTTCTCATGGTGAAAGCGAGCTTGTCAAAACAATTTGTAAGACGTGATTGTGCTATAGGCACCTTCACGCAAAAGATAAAACTATTTATGTTTTACGAAAAAGGGCAAAACATGATAATTAAATATTTTCTCACATAGTCCCAGACAGGTTTGATTAGCGAGATCAATCCCAGTGGACTTTAAACTACCCAAGAAGTGTACGTAAAGTTTGATCAAATATTTATACTCGCTCCGGATCCAGTTGGGTCGGGCGGGGTTGGCTTGTATGTCGGGCGATTGAGTAAAATACAGAAAGTGCCTAAGGATGCTGCCTAGCCCCCGAGTACTTGTCTGATGTATACAAATGGATGAATTGGAAGAAAGTGACATGATCACTAGAATCCACCTATGACGTGTTTAACTATTTAATTAAACTGTTTTGTCATGTTTACGAAAATGATTTGAGGTCATAAAGTATTCACAAGCATGTACCTGACGTTCATTTCATATGTTTTCAGGGAAAGAATAAAATGATCTCATCATGCCGGGACCAGCTACGGCCTAAGTCCCGAGGACAGTTTTGTTGCACAGCCGGGTCAGGCCTAACACCTAGACCCGGTGTGTAACACGCAAAAATCTTATCTAATTTAATCTTTTAAAAACACAGCGGATTTAGGTCCCATAACATATTTAACATTCATTCATCTACTTAGTTTAAAATCAACCAATAGAGGTTTACTACAAAACGATTTTGACACTTCATGTAACATCCTTGATTTTCATGTACTTGTTTTAGTGTAAAAAACATTATTTCAATTTCCTAACCTTATGTTATTTTTCAATTTCAAGGTCTCATCCATACCACTCCATAATTTGTGATTATTACATACACACACATGCATTTTTAAATTAAAAAGAATCCAAATGATTGTGTAATTTTACAATTCATTCTATATATATATATATATATATATATATATATATATATATATATATATATATATATACTGTTACATGTGATATGTATATGAAAGTAAATTTTATAGCATATTCATACTAAAACTTTTCACGACTTGTTTGATTATTAAATCTATAAAGTTCTAAACAAAAAATAAATTTATAAGAATATATATATATTGTAACATATTTTGAATAAAAGTTAATCTTAATAAAATATTTATAAAGCATTTTTACATTCAAAACTTGTTTATAATATTTGCAAAGTTTTAAACAAAGATTAATTTATACATACATTTATATAAATATTTATAAACTAAAAAGAACTAGTTGAACCCTTGAACTCCAATTTGAACCTCCACCCTAAGAGTTAAACCTTTGACCTCAATTTTTACCCCCACTCAAGAACATTGACCAATTTTGACTTTTTAAAGTCAAACAGCCCAAGGATCATACATTTCAAGGCTGTCTTTGATCTAATCCGTTTACTTTGGACTTCCCATGCGTGAGTAATCGACCACATAGCATCCCCCGGCCAAACTAGAGTCTCAATTCGATCAAAATACGCGGCTTAATTCAAATTCAAGCAAGTTTGACTCGGCAGAGGCTCCCTTTGCATTCCCTGTTATCAATATGCATACACAACACTATCATTTCCTATTAGTGCAGTCTCTGAAGTTTAGATCAAAATATATAGTTCAGATTTATTAACATAAAGCACCAACCAGTCAATCTAAGGTCATGTGTGAAAGAACATCTACAGATGTACCATCATCTCTTCTTTAACTTCAAGTAATGTCGATTTTATCTTTTTCAATTTGTTTGGATTTTTCAAAATCTTTTTCAAAGAAAGTAAAACAAACGAAAATAAACCTTCCATGAAAACATTTTAAGAAAAACATTTTACTTGGTTACTCAGGATTAAGCAAGTCAATCAATTAAAAACTCAAACCGATGTAATCCTATAATTTGAATGTCATTGCCTCTGTCACCAACACAGTTCTGTACTCCCCCTGTCCTGTAGACTCCCCCTCAACTAGTCAAATGGTTGCATCACCGACTTTATGCTCACCATTGTCATCCTAAGTTTCAGGTTATCCTTTGGACTTTATAAAACGGTTTCCAAAACATTGTGTGTGACATATTCTCCCCCTTGAGCATCAAGTCGTTGAAACAAATAGATTCTCAGTTATCAACAACTCGTTACTCTTGCAGATGTCATTCCCTGTCATGTGCTTAGAACCACCACTATCAACAACCAAAATGGTATTAATAGTCCCTCTTGGTAAATCCTGCACAACTAACAAGAAACATTAATTTGAAATTGGGACCCAAGCCATGGTAATCATGGGTCGTCTAGCTGTATCAAAATAATAAACCTCACTCCATTCACAATCAAATCTCTCATCGATTTTAGGAGATTGTTCCGACGAGTCAGAAACAGAAACTTTAGATTTCCAAACATACTTCTGTTCATTAACTTCTTTTTGCTTAAAATGTGAAGTGGTTGAACATTTTCTTTCATTTGAAAATTGATTTGATTGTGAAAACTCTTGTTGTTCTAAAAGTTATCTCAATCTTCTGTTTCTCCTCCGTCTTTGAGGTCTAGAAAGCCTAACCTCATATTTGAATTACCCTTTGGTGTATCACGAGGTTTAACCACATTTGGGTTATCATAAGGCTTACCATGAGTTCTTACCTTTTCTGGAGTAACTTGTCGGTTACCTTTGTCTTTGTGAGGACAAGCAATCCGAATATGACCCACAAGACCATAGTAAAAGCAAGATCTCGTCTCACGATATTCTCTCATATAAGGAATCTTCACACGATAAGATGCACTTGAAGAAGATTCTCCTACATGAACTTCGTTTGGAGTTTGAGACGGAACAAACTTTTTCTCAACAGGTTTTGATTCAGGCTTCATCTTCTCATGAACTACATGCTTCTTTCCTTTATTTTTGTAAGGACAATTCACCACAATGTGTCCCATCTCATTACAATGAAAACATGTACGCCCGTCTTTAAAATCTCTGACAAATGGAACTCTCCTTGAACTTGAAGAACTTCCAAATGTATAATTTCCAGATGAATTAGAATCAACCTTTGAGTCTTCTTTCTTAATCTCTTTCGGTATCCCCTCTACCTTATCTTCATCATCACTCTCATCAGAATACACCATATCTTCACCTATGACTGGATTCACCTTCAACACAGTCTTAGGATCTAAATCCTCATCTTTTATAATCTCAGGTGTCACTGAATAATTTCCGTTGAATGGTGGAGGAACATAGCTAATACCACTTTTTCCCTTCCCTTCTTCAGTATTCTCATGATAATATCCTAATAAGAATGATGAATTTGCAAAGCTTTCTAACTTTCTATGAAATCTAATTAACTCTGCTTTAGATTCAGCTAGTTCCTTATCTTTCTTAGCAAGATCAGTATTTCTTTTCTCAATTTCTGCAAAGGACATATCCAGGTGATATGCCTACTCTTTGATCTTCAAAGTCAGAGAATTTATATCTCTCTTCAGTGATTCTATTCTTTCAATACACACATTCTCATTATCTTTTAATTTCTGATTTACCGTGTGCATCGATTTCATATCACAAATGAGGTTGACGTTGTCATCCATAACCCTCATCATTTTATCCTTCACTGAAATACAGTTAGAACAAAACGTTTCAGAGTTAGAAAATACCTCAGGTTTTACTTCTAAAGAAGATGCACCAAGAGCCATGAATACGTCATCATCAGCTTCACTCTTTTGTTCAACAATGACAGGCTCTGCATCCGTTTCTAATTCACTCAGATCATCTTCAACTGTCTGAAAACTTTCTTCACTCATCACATCAGTCTCAGTAGATTGAGTACTTTCACTAGAACGAATACTCTCACTATCAGTTAAATCTGCAGAAGAATCACTTTGAGAATAACTCGGCTTCTCCAATACTTCTTTGATCAAGACCACAAACGCTAGAGAAGTTGCTTCACCCTTTTTCTGCAATGCTTCCCATAGATCTCTTGAAGTTGGACACTTCCCGAGACTATGAATGATTTCTTTTGGTAAAGACAACGTTAAAGTTTCACGCGTCTTCATCTCTCGATCAAACTTCTGCTTTTCTAGTTTAGTAAGGGCTGTCACCGGTTTAGGAACATCATAATATCCCATATAGTCATAATTAGGATGCACATATCCTTCAAATATGGATGTCCAAAAGTTTTCATCAGTTTCTGATACGAACTGTTCGAACCGGACTTTCCAGGTACAGAAATCTGATATGCACAAAAGTCTCGGTGGCATAGTTCCAATATCATTATCATCACACGAAATTGACATGTTGAAATTTTGGCAAAAATATTCGGAAAAAATTTTCCCGCCAAAATACTTTTTTTTTAAATTTCGAAAATTCAAAATTTCAAAAATGATCCGAAAAAAGCATATAAACTTTCCCTAAAAAATTTGGACAAGATAAATTTTCCCGCCAAAATACTAAGTTAGCCTGATACTGTACAAGCGAACTTGACACGAGCGAATTTGACCCAAGCGAACTTAATAAGTTCGCTTAAACCAGAATCCAGAAATTTGAATAAGTTCGCCTAAAAATAAGTTCGCTTAATCCTGTGAGAAGCGAACTTGACAAGTTCTCCTGCTAAGTTCGCCTGCAACAGAATTGCTAAGTTCGCTTGCTCCAACAGAATCAACTCAAGAACAGCTCAGAACCATATTCGCGAACCAAAACTTCCAAAATTCATGATTTCTTGCTTAATTGATGGAATTTGATAAAATTGAACCGTAGGAATGTGTAGAAACTGATTTGGAACACTTCTATCGGATCAATTTCATCAAAACAATTCAAAATCAATCCAAATTTGTCAAAATTCTTCCAATTTATCAAGAACACGAATTCATCAAAAATCTTCAAAATCTCTGAACTTTGATGTTGATTGGACACGAAAACACCACGAATCGTTTGCTAATCAAGAGCAATAGCTCTGATACCACTTGTAGGTCCCTAATTCGGTGCGTGACGGATCTCTAGACTCGCGGTACGACACAGTGATAACGTGCGGAATCCATGATCAACGTGCTCGTGTAACTCAATCAACAACAACGGTGTAAATAAACGCTTTGTATTTCCACCAAGATATCAGTTTACAATAATTTTGTCTCTAATCAGTTCCTCCTGATATCTTCTAATCTCTCTCAGTTCTACTCTGTTTCTGCTGAAATCTCCTATTTATAAACGACTGACCTGATATAGGCGAACTTATTAAGTTCGCCTCTAATAGGCTAAGCGAACTTAATAAGTTCGCCTCTGATATACTAGGCGAACTTAATAAGTTCGCCTCTGATACACAAGTTCGCCTCTGATATACTAGGCGAACTTAATAAGTTCGCCTCTGATAGGCTAGGCGAACTTGTTAAGTTCGCCTCTAGCAGAACTTACACAGAATTTTATCAACAGTTACAAAACATGTCCTAACAGAATCGTGTGTCCCGGTCAGATACGATCGTAAAAGGCATCCCATGCCGTGCTACTAATTCGTTAATAAATACTTCCGCTAAGCTTTCCGATGACAACGTCTCGCGAATAGGTAGGAAATGAGTACTCTTCGTTAAACGGTCCACAATTACCCAATTGGTGTCATGACCTTTAGCTGTACGAGGTAACTTATTTATGAAGTCCACTGTAATGTGTTCCCATTTCCATTCCAGTATATCCAGTGGTTGAATCTTCCCATACGGTTTCTAGTGTTCGGCCTTCACTTGTGAGCAAGTCAAGCACTTGCTTACGTATTTTGTCACTTCATATTTCCTTCCAGGCAACCAGTAGTCCTTCCTCAGATCTTGGTACATTTTGTTGGTGCCAGGATGGATAGAGTACCGAGACTTAGGAGCATCATCCAGGATTTTGGTTCTAAGCTCGCCACCTATAGGTATCCATACCTTTCCAAAACGTGTCCTAACACCAAGGGTGTTATATTCCAACTTGTCATGTTGGCCAACCATCCTCTCCTTCTTTATGGTTTCTTCTCTCAGTGCGTCATCCTGAGCCTTTTCAATTTCCCTCATCACATCCGGTGTTACCACCAACTGGCAAGCTTTCACTCTAATAGGAGCAGGCACATCCTTTCGGCTTAGAGCGTCAGCCACCACGTTCGCCTTTCCATGATGGTATATGATTTCACATTCATAATCCTTTAAAAGTTCCAACCATCGCCTCTACCTCATATTCATCTCCTTTTGTTCAAAGAAGTACTTCAAACTTTTGTGGTCGGAGTAAATGGTAAACTTCACCCCGTAAAGATAGTACCTCCATATTTTCAATGCGAATATGACAACATCAAGTTCCAAATCATGAGTCGGATAATTGACTTGGTGAACTTTCATCTGTCGGGATGCATACGTGATCACTCTCCCACGTTGCATTTGCACGCACCCCAATCCCTGACCCAAAGCGTTAGAGTATACCACCAAGTATTCATTGCCCTCGGGAAGGGGCAAGACTGGAGCTTGGGTTAGCTTCTCTTTCAGTTCCTTAAACGCCTCATCCTCGGTCGAACCCCATTCGTATTTTACCTCCTTCCGTGTCAACTTCGTCAACGGCGAAGCTATTTTAGAGAAATCCTGAATGAATCTCCAATAGTAGCCCGCCAATTCTAATAAACTACGGATTTTATGTGGCGTCTTAGGAATTTCCCAATCTCTTACCGTCATTATCTTTGTTGGGTCCACCATAATGCCGTTTGCGTTAATGACGTGACCTAGGAATTGGACTTCCCTAAGCCAGAACGCGCATTTGGAGAACTTAGCATACAGTTTCTCCTTCTTCAAAGTTTCCAACACCTCCTTCAAGTGACATGCATGATCACCCTCGTTCTTGGAGTAGATGAGGATATCATCGATGAACACAATCACTGATCGGTTCATTATCGGTTGACACACCCTATTCATCAAATCCATGAATGCCGCAGGGGTGTTTATCAATCCGAAGGACATCACGCGGAACTCGAAATGTCCATAATGCGTGCAAAATGCGGTTTTCGGTATGTCTTCTTCCCTCACCTTCAAGTGATGGTACCCAGATATAAGGTCAATTTTTGAATCAACTTGCGCCGTGTAATTGATCAAACAGGTCGTCGATCCTTGGTAAAGGGTACTTGTTCTTCACCGTTCGTTTGTTTAACTCACGATAGTCAATACACATTCTTATCGAACCATCCTTATTTTTCACAAACAACACCGGAGCGCCCCAAGGCGAGAGTCGATACGGAGCCTTGGCCGTGGGCGGGCATCTAGTACTAAGTCGATTCGGAACTCAATCTCTCTTTCGGGTGGTATCCCAGGCAAATCCTCTAGAAACACCTCCGGGTACTCGCATACCATGGGTACATCGTCTAGTTCTTTCACTTCCTTACACTTGTTAATCACGTACACCAAATAAGCCTCGCATCCGCGCCTCAGGTAATCTGCTTCCTTAATCATTGAGATGACGTTAGACATCGGGGCGTCACGATCTCTAAAAATGTAAGGCCCCAAACCCGGGAGGCTCACTTGTTGGATTTACTCATTCCCAAATAGTTCTTAAACTTGAATATCAAAATAACGCAGCGAAAAATTTCATTAAAACATAATCGTGACATTGTTCAACATTCGGAAGCGTAACATAGTCTAATACATAAACATAACATAAGCTAATCATAGAGGGATGCCAGTCTTCATATCATCTGAGTAACTCATCAAGCCGCCCAACATCACCGTCCATCATCATAACCTGCCTTAACCTGGATGTGCATACTAAAATGTCAGCTACGCTAGTGAGTTCTAGCTTTTCATAAAACCATAACTTCAAATATTTTCCACAAACATATCATTTAACTTCATTAATAAAAGCGTACGAAAACATGTAATAACATAACATAACATCATAAACATAAGTCAACGAACATATCAAATCTGTGCCTTCTCGTAACCGTCAATTCCAAGCATCGCATACTGGTGGATTAACCAAAAGATCACCACCACTAGGCCCATCAACACTATATTGTCCTTCAGGTGAAGAAATCCTAGGGCCCAATACTTAGGTCATTCAACACCAAACTTCAAGCACGACATCACAAGGATGACACGTACCAAACTTCAAGTACTGCACCCCGTAGGGCACAAGTACCAAACTTCAAGCACGACTACCCCGCAAGGTGAATCATACCAACTTCAAGGATCACGATAATCCCCTTGGTGACCGTCATCACCCCAGTTGTACAACAGTTGGCCAGCCACAAAGGTCCCGAAAAGGTAAAGGCCCATAACATACATCCCATACCCATAACCTTCATTTCCTAAGGAATAATGGCAGATTCGTTCGTTTGTGACTTTCGTAAACATTCACTTCTTTTACTTCAAAACTTCAGTTAAAGCATTCATACGTTTTATTAAAAATCATTCATTCATTCATAAACTTCTTTTGGCAAAATATTTCGTAATCACTTCTTTCATACCCCTTCCTTCCAAAACATCATTCATAAACATCATTTTACAAAACGCCACATACATCATTCATAAACATCGTTTTATAAAATAGTCACATCGTTACGTATGCACACCAGCCCAAAAACATTATTTAAAATATTTAAAAGAGGGCTTCTAGAACTCAATTGATAAGCTAATCTGGGTTGTCCTAAACAAAGGTCCAACAACGTCACTTCCGATCTGAATTGATTAGTTAAATACACATCAGACCAATCCCGACTCTAACGGTTTAACCATTCTGAATTAGGCGAACATACTGACTTTACTAACCAGCATGATTCCTGCGCACTTAGCATGTGCGCAGGGACTTGTTCTTGCGTACTTAATAAGTGCGCAGACTTCGCTTCATGCGTACTTGATAAGTACACAGGACCTTCTTCATGCGTACTTGATATGTACGCAAGACCTTCTTCCCTGTAAAAACCCTAACTTTTGCACGCAGATCTGATCACGTCAAGATCCCAACTTTTTGTTCAAAACGTTCATTTTTCCTTCTAGATGCTAGATCTATGTTCATTTTCAAGTATTATGCGTAAAAACGTTACCTTTTCATCCAAAACCCGAAAACTCCAAAACAAACAAAAACTCATATCTAGACCAGATCGTTACCTGTATCGAGCTTCTGATTCGGAGGTTCTTCCCACAATCTACGGGGCAACACTTTGCTGAAATATCAGGCCGATCCGTGTACTTTCTCTCTCTTCAGTTTCTCTCTCTAGAACTTGTAAAATGAGAGAAGAGAGATGGGTTAGGGTATTTATAAGGAGAGACTACCCTTGAGCCCATATGCGCGCAAGCCCATAGCCGGCCCATTCCACGCTCGTTCATTCCGTTCGTCTCGCGTTTAACCCGTTTTCATTTATTGCCGTTTATTATTTTTGGGATGTTACAAGTCTACCCCCTTACAATAGGTTTCGTCCCCGAAACCTATCATAAGTCAAATAGTTGAGGGTACAACTCCCTCATATCCGTCTCCATTTCCCAAGTGGCTTCCCATCCCTTTCGATGTTTCCATTGGACTTTAACCAATTTAATAATCTTATTACGCAAACGCTTCTCCTTTCTGTCTAAGATGGCCACGGAATCTTCGATGTAGTTAAGGTTGTTGTCGACCTCGATGTCAGTAAGTGGTACGTGAGCCGATTCATCCGCCAAACACTTTCGCAAGTGTGATACATGGAAGGTAGGATGAATCCCACTTAACTCATCAGGCAACTCTAACCGATAAGCGACTTCACCAACCCGTTCCATTATCCTGAATGGTCCGACAAACCACGGACTTAACTTTCCTCTCTTCCTGAATCGTATGATTCCCTTCCAGGGTGACACATTCAACATTACTCTGTCCCCAACATCAAACTCAATAGGCCTTCTTCGTTTATCCGCATAGGATTTCTGACGATCTTGTGCGGCCTTCATTCGTGCTTTGATTTGATCAAACCTTTTCGACGTATCTCTTATGACTTCAAGACTTCCTAATTCCTTCTGTTCATTCTCACCCCAACAAATCGGGGACCTGCATCTCCTCCCATACAACATTTTGTAAGGCGGCATGCCTATCGTCGTGTGATAGCTGTTGTTGTAGGAAAATTCGGCTAACGACAGATGACTGTCCCAACTGCAGCCAAAATCGATAATACAAGCACGAAGCATATCCTCCAATGTCTGAATGGTCCTTTCGGATTGACCATCCGTTTGTGGGTGGTATGCTGTGCTAACATTGAGTCTTGTGCCCATCGCCTTGTGAAATCTTTTCCAGAACCTCGATGTGAATCGTGTGTCCCGGTCAGATACGATCGTCAAAGGCATCCCATGCCGTGCTACTACTTCATTAATAAATACTTCCGCTAACCTTTCCGATGAGAACGTATAGCGAATAGGTAGGAAATGAGCACTCTTCGTTAAACGGTCCACAATTTCCCAAATGGTGTCTTGACCTTTACTTGTGCGAGGTAGCTTGGTTATGAAGTCCATGGTAATGTGTTCCCACTTCCATTTTGGTATATCAAGTGGTTGAATCTTTCCACACGGTTTCTGGTGTTCGGCCTTTACTTGTGAGCAAGTCAAGCACTTACTTACATACTTTGTCTCCTCATGTTTCATTCCAGGCCACCAGTATTCCTTCCTTAGATCTTGGTACATTTTATTGGTACCAGTATGGATAGAGTTCCGAGACTTATGAGCCTCATCCAAGATTTTGGTTCTAAGGTCGCCACCCATAGGTATCCATACCCGTCCAAAACGTGTCCTAACACCAAGGGTGTTATATTCCAACTTATCCTTTGGCTAACCATCCCTTCCTTCTTTATGTTTTCTTACTTAAGTGCTTCATCTTGAGATCTTTCGATTTCCCTCATCACATCTGATGTTACCACCAACTGGCAAGCTTTCACTCTAATAGGAGTAGGCACATCCTTTCGGCTTAGAGCGCCAGCCACCACGTTTGCCTTTCCAGGATGGTATACGATTTCACAGTCATAATCTTTCAGGAGTTCCAACCATCGTCTCTGCCTCATATTAAGCTCTCTTTGTTCGAAGTAGTACTTCAAACTTTTGTAGTCGGAGTAAATAGTAAACTTTACCCCATAGAGGTAGTGTCTCCAGATTTTCAATGCAAATACGACAGCAGCAAGTTCCAAATCATAAATCGGATAGTTGACTTCGTGAACTTCCAACTGTCGTGACGCATATGCAATCACTCTCCCGTGTTGCATCAGCACGCACCCTACTCCCTGACCCGAAGCGTCAGAGTATACCACCAAGTCTTCATTGCCCCCGGGAAGGGCCAACACTTGAGCTTTGGTTATCTTCTCCTTCAATTCCTTAAACGCCTCATCCTGGGTCGAACCCCATTCGTACTTTACCTCCTTCCGAGTCAACTTTGTCAATGGCGAAGCTATTTTCTAGAAATACTGGATGAATCTCCGATAGTAGCCTGCCAATCCCAAAAAACTGCGGATTTCAGTTGGCGTCTTAGGAATATTCCATTCCCTTACCATCATTTCCTTTGTTGGGTCAACCATAATGTCGATCGGGTTAATAACGTGACCTAGGAATTGGACTTCCCTAAGCCAGAACCCACATTTGAAGAACTTAGCATACAACTTTTCCTTCATCAGAGCTTCCAATACCTGCTTCAAGTGACACGCGTGATCACCCTCATTCTTGGAGTAGATGAGGATATCATCGATGAACACGAATACCGATCGATCCAGCATTTGTCAACAAACTCTATTCATCAAATCCATGAACGCTGCGGGGGAGTTCGTCAATCCAAAAGACATTACGCGGTACTCGAAATGTCCATAACGCGTGCAAAATGCGGATTTTGGTATGTCTTCTTCCCTCACCTTCAACTGTTGGTACCCGGATCGAAGGTCAATTTTTGAGAACCAACTTGCGCCCTGTAATTGATCGAACAGGTCGTCGATCCGCGGTAGAGGGTACTTGTTCTTCACGGTATGTTTGTTCAACTCATGATAATCAATACACATTCTCATCGAACCATCCTTCTTTACAAATAACACTGAGGCACCCCAAGGTTAGATGCTCGGTTGGATAAATCCCTTCTCAAGTAATTCGTCTAGTTGTGTCATTAGTTCATTTATCTCTACTGGTGCTAGTGGATATGGAGCTTTTGCCACGGGCTGGGCATCTGCTACTAAGTCGATTCGGAACTCAATCTCTCTGTCGGGTGGTATCCCAGGCAAATCCTCTGGAAACACCTCCGGGTACTCGCATACCACGGGTACATCGTCTAATTCCTTCACTTCCTTACACTTGTCAATTACGTACACCAGATAAGCCTCGCATCCGTGCCTCAAGTAATCTGTTGCCTTAATCATCGAGATGACGTTTGGCATCGGGGCGTCATGATCTCCAAAAACCTCGACTTCGCTACCATCAGAGCCTTGAGTGGGATTATCTTTCGTTTGCATATAATTTGCTCTTCATTGGCAGTTAGCCAATACATACCTAACACGACATCAAACCCACCCAAAACCATAACAAACAACCTGACAGGGAATCTATGGCCTTCTATTTTTATCATGGAATTGTCAACTACATTGGTTATTCTCACAGTCCTACCCTCAGCGGTTTCTACGCTAAAGGCCCTTTCTAGATTACTGACAGTGTATTTCACTCGTTTACAAAAAGTCGCAGATATAAAACACTTACTAGCACCCGAATCAAATAACACTGAAACAAAAGTGTGGTCAAGGATGAACATACCTGACGCCACGTCGGGGTCCACCCTGGCATGTTCTCGCGTCAGCGCGTACGCACGAGTCTTTGCTCGGGGCCTATCTTCTTTCTTCTCCGGGCCTTTCCCCTTCCCGGCTTCACCCATCATGGGCTTGGTGCATTCCTGGCTTATATGACCACTCACCCCATAGTTGTAGCATTTGAAGCCTTGCGGGCATTCACGGGAGTAGTGTCCGGTCTTGCGGCATTTAATGCCCAGATTTGACCCTAGCAGACATTCACCCGCATGTCTTACCCCACATATTCCACAGACTGCCGTCTCGCCTACCCTGGCCTGTTTTTCCCGAGCCCCAAACAACTTCCCAGCCGATCGCTTAGCGGGAAAACTCAACTTCTTCTTAGGCTCTTCAATGGCAACGACATTCAGCGCCAGATCATCAAATACCACGCCGCTCAATTCTACTACCGAATCATAGGTAGTAGGGCCGTTTGCCTTAACATAGGTGGGGACCTCGTCCGGCAGCCCTTGAATGTAGCAGACAATCTTTCTTTCCTCAGTCGTGACAAGATGTGGCACCAGACGTGCCAGTTCATTGAACCGTGTGGTGTACTGCCGGTGCGTCATGTTCCCGGCCTTAATCCCCTGAAATTCCATTTCTACCTTTTCGATCTCATTACTTGGACATAAATTCTTGATCACCAAAGTTTTCAAATCAGTCCACATCATCTCATCCCCAACCTCGTCCCCCTTGGCTTGACGTACCCCTTCCCACTAATGAGATGTTTCCTCTCTCAAGGAGTTAGCAGCAAATTTCACAACTTGATTATCTCGACACTCGCTCAGACGAATGGCAGCTTCCATATGGATTACCCAATCAAAAGTAGCCACCGCGTCCTTCTTCCAAATCAGGATCGGTGGGTCAAATGCCTTAAAGGACTTATAGTCGCAACCACGGTTAAGCGGTGCCTTGATTTCCTAAGTGTTCGGGGTACCAACCGCCGTGTTAGACCCACCCGTGTCATTAGCCTTCTTTAACACATCTGCCAACAGTCCTGGCAAAGAAACCTTCATCAACTCAGTGAACTCGCGTGCCAGAGCCGCTCTCAGTTCTGGTTCAAAAGTGAATTGTTGTTCTTCGACATGAGTCGGCTCAGTCCCGTGCATACTAACTTCTGGCTCAGTGTGAACAGTTCTTCTTCACTGTACTCTTGGCGTGCAGGGGTCCTGCCACGCCCACCGTTACGACCACCGGTATGGCCCCCACCACGCCTTCCGTTTCCTCTCCTTTCCATTTCATTCTATAAGACAAGGAATCCAATGTCATCACGCTAGTTAACAAATAGAATTCATCAAGAACTGTAAGATGTTCATATACACTGGCCATCTGCATTTAACCATTACACTACCTTTCGATTTCTATTTGACCACCTTTGTGATTCCATCATAACACAAGTCCGTACCTAACCCTTTCTAAGGCATACTAGATATGTAAATATATACTACCTTCATACCTGATGATGTGGCTCGAGTTACCCGTACGGGCATCCGCTTTCGATCCCATTCACAGTTTAAGTTCAGACATTGGGATTGTCCGAATCTCTCAAACTATTGCTCTGATACCAACTTGTAAGGCCCCAAACCAGGGAGGCCTCACTTGTTGGATTTACTCATTCACAAACAGTTCTGAAACTTGAATATCAAAATAACGCATCGGAAAATTTCATTAAAACATAATCGTGACATTGTTCAACATGCGGAAGCGTAACATAGTCTAATACATAAACATAATATAAGCTAATCATAACGGGATTCCATTCTTCATATCATCCGGGTAACTCATCAAGCCGCCCAGCATCACCGTCCATCATCATAACCTGCCTTAACCTGGATGTGCATACTAAAATGTCAGCTACGCTGGTGAGTTCTAGCTTTTCATAAAACCTTAAGTTCAAATATTTTCCAAAAACATATCATTTAACTTCATTAATAAAAGCGTACGAAAACATGCAATAACATAACATAACATCATAAACATAAGTCAACGAACATATCGAATCTGCGCCTTCTCGTAACCGTCAATTCCAAACATCGCATACTGGTGGATTAACCTAAAGATCACCACCACTAGGCCCATCAACACTGTACTGTCCTTCGGGTGAAGAAATCCTAGGGCCCGATACTTAGGTCATTCAACACCAAACTTCAAGCACGACATCACAAGGATGACACGTACCAAACTTCAAGTACTGCACCCCGTAAGGCACACGTACCAAACTTCAAGCACGACTACCCCGCAAGGTAAATCATACCAACTTCAAGGATCACGATAATCCCATTGGTGACCGTCATCACCCCAGTTGTACAACAGTTGGCCAGCCACAAAGGTCCCTAAAAGGTAAAGGCCCATAAGATACATCCAATACCCATAACCTTCATTCCCTAAGGAATAATGGCAGATTCGTTCGTTTGTGACTTTCGTAAACATTCACTTCTTTTACTTCAAAACTTCAGTTAAAGCATTCATACGTTTTATTAAAAATCATTCATTCATTCATAAACTTCTTTTGGAAAAATATTTCATAAACACTTCTTTCATACCCCTTCCTTCCAAAACATCGTTCATAAACATCATTTTACAAAACGTCACATACATCATTCACAAACATAGTTTTATAAAATAGTCACATCGTTACGTATGCACACCAGCCCAAAAACATTATTTAGAACATTTAAAAGAGGGCTTCTAGAACTCAGTTGATAAGATAATCTGGGTTGTACTAAACAAAGGTCCAACAACGTCACTTCCGATCTGAATTGATTAGTTAAATACACATCAGACCAATCCCGACTCTAACGGTTTAACCATTCTGAATTAGGCGAACATACTGACTTTACTAACCAGCATGATTCATGCGCACTTAGCAAGTGCGCAGGGCCTTGTTCTTGCGTACTTAATAAGTGTGCAAACTTCGCTTCATGCGTACTTGATAAGTACGCAGGACCTGCTTCATGCGTACTTGATAACTACGCAGGACCTTCTTCATGCGTACTTAAGAAGTACACAGGATTTGCTTCATGCGTACTTGATAAGTATGCAGGACCTTCTTCCCCGTAAAAACCCTAACTTTTGCACGCAGATCTGATCACGTCAAGATCCCGACTTTTTGTTCAAAACGTTCATTTTTCCTTCTAGATGCTAGATCTATGTTCATTTTCAAGTTTTATGTGTTAAAAACGTTAACTTTTCATCGAAAACCTGAAAACCCCAAAAACGAACAAAAACTCATATCTAGACCAGATCGTTACCTGTATCGAGCTTCTGATTCAGAGGATCTTCCCACAAGCTATGGGGTAACACTTTGCTGAAATGTCGGCCGATCCGTCAACTCTCTCTCTTCAGTTTCTCTCTCTAGAACTTGTAAAATGAGAGAAGAGAGATGGGCTAGGTTATTTATAGGGAGAGACTACCCTTGAGCCCATACGCGCGAAAGCCCATAGCCGGCCCATTCCATGCTCGTTTATTCCGTTCGTCTCGCGTTTAACCCGTTTTCATTTATTTCCGTTTATTATTATTGGGATGTTATAAAAAACCTCGATTTCGCTACCGGTTGGAGCCTTGAATCGAATTAACTTTCGTTTACAGGTGATTTATGCTTTGTTGGCAGTTAACCAATCCATAGCCAACACGACATCAAACCCTCCCAAAGCCATAACAAAAAATCTGACAGGGAACCTATGGCCTTCTATTTTTATCCTGGATTTATTAACAACATCAGTCACTCTCGCAGTTCTACCCTCAGCGGTTTCAACACTAAAGGCTCGTTCTATTTTACTAACCGTGTATTTTACTCGTTTACATAAAGCGGCTGATATAAAACGTTTACTGGCACCCCAATCAAATAACACGGAAACAAAAGTGTTGTCAAACATGAACGTACCTGACGCCACATCGGGGTCTGCCTTGGCTTGGTCCTGCGTCAGTGTGTACGCTCGGGTCCTTGCCCGGGACCTTTCATCTTTCCTTTCGGTGCTCTTCCCTTTCCTAGTTTCCCCCCATTCTTGGGTTTGTGCAGTCCCTACTCATATGCCCTGTTCCCCCATAGTTATAGCACTTGTGGAGTTGGGGGCCTTTCACTTGAGTGGTGTCCAGTTTTGCAAAATCTGAAGCATAGATTGGATCCCAGTCTGCACTCACCCATATGTTCCTTCCCACATTTATTACACATCTCTATCTTCTCCACCCGAGCCCTCTTATCCTGAGCCCCAAACATCTTTCCATCTGTTTGTTTGTTTTGGAATCTCGGTTACTTCTTGGGTTCCTCAATGGAAACATCATTTAGTGCCAGGTCATCATACACTACACCACTGAGTTCCACCACCGAATCATAGGTCCTAGGTGTGTTTGCTTTGATGATAGTGCAGACCTTATCCGAAAATCCTTGGATGTAGCAAGCAATTTTTCTCTCCTAAGTTGTGATCAGATTTGGCACCAAACATGCCAGTTCATTGAATCTGGTAGTGTATTGTCGATATGTTCTACTTCCGTCTTTAAATCCCAGAAACTCTCTTTACACCTTCTTAATTTCATTCCTTAGGCAAAAGTTCTTGATCACCAATGTTTTCAAATCGTTCCACAACATTGTGTCAACCGTCTCGCCCCGCTTAGCTTGACGCACACCTTTCCACCAATGGGATGCTTCCTCCCTCAAGGAGTTAGCAGCAAATATCACCACATGATTCGCTCGACACTCGCTCAGATGGATGGAGGCTTCCATATGTATCACTCAACCAAAAGTAGCTATTGCGTCTTTATTTCTAGTCAGAACCGGTGGGTCACATGCCCTAAAGGACTTATAGTCGCAACCGCGCAGGCGGTGCGTTAACTGCCTCAATGATCGGGCATCAGTTGCCATGTTGGACCCGCCGCCTCATTATCCTTCTTCAATGTTTCTAGCAGCAGATCTGACAAGGTAGCCTTCATCAGCTCAGTAAACTCGCTTGCCAGGGCCGCCTTCACTTCCGGTTAGAAAGTGAAGTGTTGTTCTTCCATGGGAGTCTGTTCAGTTCCATGCACGCCTACTTCCGGTTCCGTGTGGACACTTCTTTCTTCACTGTACTACTGACGAGCAGGAGTCCTACCATGACCACCGATACGACCACAGGTACGACCGTCGGTACGGCCCCCACCACGCCTTATGTTTCCTCTTCTCGCCATTTCGTTCTATAAGACAAGGAATCCAATGTCATCACGCGTTAACAAATAGAATTCAACAAGTATTGTAAGATGTTAATATACACTGGTCATCTACAATTAACCATTACATTACCTTTTAACTTCAATTTGACCACCTTTATGATTCCATCAGAACACAAGTCTTTATCTAATACTATACACGTACTACTTCCATACCTGATGTTGTGGCTCGAGTTACCCGTAACTGGCATCCACTATCGGTCCCATTCATAGTTTAAGTTCGGACACTGGGGTGTCCAAATCTCTCAAACTATTGCTCTAATACCAACTTGTAAGGCCCCAAACCCGAGAGGCCTCACTTGATGGATTTACTCATTCACAAACAGTTCTTAAACTTGAATATCAAATAACATAGCGGAAAATTTTATTTCAAACATAAACATTCCGAAGCATAAACATTGTCTAAAACACAACATAACGTAATAAAAACATAACGGGATGCCAGACTTCATAGATCGACCGGGTAACTCTTCATCGCTTGCCAAGCATCACCGTCCATCGTCCATACTTGTCATTAACCTGAATGTGGATACTAAAAGTCAGCTACGCTGGTGAGTTCTAGCATTTCATAAAAACTTTAACATTTACATTTGCCAAAAACATAACATTCATTCATTTAATAAAACCATATGTAAAAACCTGCAATAACTTAACATCATCAAAACCTCGTAATCATATCATCATAGCATAAGTCAACATGAACCGAATCTGCCCCTTCTCGTAACCGTCAATTCCATACATCACATACTAGTGGAGAAACCCCGAGGCATGCCACCACTAGGCCCTTCAACACCGTACATTACTTGTACGTGGAGAAACCTAGGGTCCGATACCCCAAAACCATTCAACACAGAATCATAGGAACGGTACAACAAGGATACACGCACCTTCACTTTAAGCACGGATAAAGGATACCACGTACCTTCACCTTAAGCATTGTTCCCTCACAGGGACCAGTACCTTCAATAGGGATACCGGTAACCCCCATGGTGACTGTCGTCACCCCTTTATCCACCAGTTATACAACGGTTGACCAGCCACAAAGGCCCCTAAAAGGTAAGGCCCATAACATACATGCATACCTTAGTTCCCGAAAGAACTCGTGGCAGATTCGTTCATTTCGTGACTTTTTATAAAAACCGTTACCGCCTTTCCATCATTTTAGTTAAAGCATTCGTATGTTTTATTGTATAACATTTCCTTCGTAAACCGTTCGTAAACCATGCATAAACTTCTTTGTCAAAACATTTCGTAAACACATTTCAACTTTCCTTTCGTAAACATCATTTCATAAAACATCATTTTGTAAGTATGTACACCAGCCTCAAAACATTAATAAAACATTTGAAAGAGGGCTCTAGAACTGACCTGGTGAACTTACTTGCGAACTTAAGCTAAGTTCGCCTGATTTGGCTAAACGAACTTGTCCTACGAACTTAATCAAGTTCGCCCCTTGATGCCTTAGCGAACTTATTAAGTTCGCCACATCAGAGCCTGACGAACTTAACAAGTTCGCCCTGCGGCTGTCTTCTTCCCCACAAAACCCTAACTTTTGCATGCATATCTGAGTTCGCCAACCCGATCTTTTTACGTCAAAAAGCATTCGTTTGTCATTAATGAAGCTAGATCTATGTTTATTTTGAAGTTTCATACGTAAAAGTGTCAACTTTTTAGCCAAAACCCAAAAACCCCAAAACTACTAAAAACTTATATCTAGATCAAGTCGTTACCATTTTCGAACTTCTGAATTGGAGGATCTACTCACGAGCAATGGAGGAACAAGATGCTAGCTTCACGGGTCGATCCAAAAACTTTCTCTCTCTATGGTTTCTCTCTCTGGAATGTGTAAAATGAGAGAAATGAGGTGGGCTAAGGTATTTATAGGGAGAGGCTCCCCCCCCCTTTGAGCCCATTTGCACGCAAGCCCAAAGGCCGGCCCATTCCTCGCTCGTTTATTTCGTTCGTTTCGCATCGTAACCCGCTCATTATTCTTCTTTTATTTTTGGGATGTTACAAGGGTGTCGGTAGAGAAAATGTCGCCACAAACAGAAAACAAAAATACATAGGAAAACAAGACAATCAACAACAACAAAGTGTCGCTTGATGAATTTCGCCAGATGAAGATGAGTGTCGCAGTATGAACCTGCAACAACCCCTTCTCTGTAACATCCATGATTTTTCTGGCTATATATATATATATATTATTTTATTTCGTACAATAATGACACTCCGTTTCAATCTCGTACTTGCCTAACACTATATGTCACAATAATTATTATTTTAAACGTATATATGTGATATATATTTGATGTTATTAAAAAAATCATCTATTCAATTTGTAAGTTTTAAAACTCATGAATGCTACTCATGTGTTTACACCTTTTAAATGCATATAAGTATTTATTTTAAATAAATATGTAAACATACATATATATATTTTGTTAAACTATTTACACAAATTGAAATTCTTATAAAAATGAAATACATTTCTTTATAAAGATTTATAATTATACAAATAATATTTAAGACCTTATAAACTTTATAAAAACATTGTTATTTATGTAGCTAAATTGGATTAACACAAATAAGTTGAGTCTTGAACCCATTCATTAGCCTTGAACCCCCTCTAACATCTTTTGAACCCTCTATCCTTTATGTGAGCCCTAGAAATGGGTTCATACCCAATTTTGACTTCGAAAAGTCAACACGCACACAGATCACGCTAATATCTAAACTTTCAAGGTTAAATCCTTCCCAACTCATATTGCCATTCGTTTAAAATCTTTTAGGGCAAATCAGTTTGGGTTTAAGGGATTTATCAAGAGCTTTTAATACAAGAAATGAATGTTTCGGTTACAAGTCTTAAAACCCATGATTTCAAGGCCCAGACCTGTCGTTTCCACAGAATTACGAATGTTACACGTTGCTTTCTCACCCCTCTAACACCTCTAGCACCTCTAGCACCTCACAAAACGATTCTACCATAAATTCCAGTCCTTTCTCCCTCCATGCTCGTGTTTGACGCTCGGAGTACCGAGCTCCCGTATGCCACGATCCCAGATCGAATTCTGGTAACAACCTATCTCTGTTAATCGCAATCATCATGTTTCCTCTGCACTCTGGCTAATCGATTTGAGTCTGAGAATCGAGAGTCTAAGCTACGATTTGAGGGGGAGGGCTAGGCAAGGAAATGGGTGAAGCACAGCTTGTAAAATTTAAACATTGTTTTTCTGAATAGACACAAGACAACTGCCCAGATGGATTGGTTAAAGCACTACCCTCTTAAACCTACACGTCGCAAGTTCGAATCCGGGTAGACCATCCTTGTGTTCATTTTTGTTTTATGCTAAATTCCCACTCTCATACACCCTATATATATATATATATATATATATATATATATATATATATATATATATATATACTTAGCTACATAATCGCATATATTCTCATGGAAGATTGTATTGGTCTAACACATATCTTTTTATTATTATTTGACAAAACATAGACATATATATATATATATATACATACTTACATATATTAACACCCGAACCGTTTTCTAAAGATAAAATGGTAAGATACATATATATATATATATATATATATTTACTTTATAACAAAACATAAACAAAATATATATATTATTCATTGGTGATACATTATTTTATAAGTTCTCCTCATAGTTGTGTAAATTTACACATCCTTTTATAAACAAAAAGGAAAGGCTATTAACTAACCTCTTTATAATTAATTGAGGGATATACTTATGGTAAATAAATATATATATCACATACACACAAATTTTCAAACAATTACTTGTATAGAAATCTCTAATTATACTTAACATAGGTATGTTTATTTAAATAGTAATGTTAATAGATCAAATTCTAAATAATCACTTGAACGGTATTAATACATTTCTCAAAACTTATGAATAATTACTTTGGTAAGATATAATTATTTAAACATCAAAAACTTTATAAAATTTCTTAGATAATTATTTTTAGATAAATTATTAAACAAATTCATTCAATTTTCTTTAAAGCTTATTTGTACTAATACTTATTTAATATTTCTTTTAATTACCATTTAAATAAAAGAGATTATTTAGATAATTTAAATAAAATAATTATTTAAACCTTTTCTATTTCATAATTTCTTTATTAAATTATCTTAGAATAATTATATAAATAAATTCAAACATATTATTATACCGTATAATTAATTAGAAATCCAAATTGATTCTAATTAATCTCACTTATCATCATTACTTTCATACTCGTGATACACATAAATATATATTTCCAAAACTTGTACGAATCCTATATCCGACCCCAATCCTATAAAACCCTAAAATCTTAAGATTTCCTTACTTCCATTCAACATATATTGAGACTAGAATACAAATTATCATGTAGGTTGATTGTGAGAGAATTGTCACGAGGCCTATCCATATTTATAAATTCACACCATTGCTAGCTTCAATACAGGTGAGTATTACATAGCCCATTTTACTCTTTTACACTTTTTGGGGTGGAACATGAACACTATACAATATTATTGCTTACATTTACACAAACTATACAAATACAAATCCTCTTTACATTCATGTGTGTAATTTGAGCTTTATGCCTGAGTACTAGTTGTGCTAACTTCTGTGTGCAATTTATGTGCAATCATTAACTATTCAAGCTGACGGTGAACAATGATAGATCTTTTAAGTCTGACAAACCCACCCAGATTGGGGTGATTGTTACCGACAACATAATTTTTGCATGCTAGTTACAAAGGTTTGATTGTATTTGGTTACACAATAGCTGCTCTCCATAAATGCCTTATTTTATCATGTTATGTAAGGATTTGTTTATTAATAATCTATATGCTATCTATATACAAACCTGTGTATGCTCACCAACTTTTTAGTTGACCTTATTTTATTCATGTTTCAGGTACTAATGTGTGATTTTGATCAAGACTTGCTACACTTAAGTTTTGGACCTAGATAATTTTAAATAAAGGATTATGTATTTCATTTTATGTACTTGGTTTGATTTGGTTTTATCTTGAATACTTGAAATGAATTTGAATGATTAATATATTTCAATTTAGTCAACCTTGTGCTCATGAACAGTCTACATGTCCCGCCCCGACGTTTCCGCCGTCGGTTGGGGTGTGACATTCTCCAAGTTTTCTCAAAAACTCAACTAAAATAACCCAGAAATCCAATAAAATGGAAGTCTGAACCAACACAAAAATCCAAAAATCAAGGGCTCAATGGCTCAAATACCAGTAATTGGATGATATTATCAATAATCATCAGCAATTGATGTACAACTCTTTAAAGGAATTGTTCATGGTCGAACTTCATGGTGGAGACATTCAATACTCTTCAAACTCTACCATGATGGGATATTCGGACTCTTTCCAAACTCAACATCATCAACCCTCATAAGCTCGGTATTGCCAAATCTGTAGAAAGCCTCATTCGCCGCCAATGCGAGGAGGGATTTACTACATTCAGACCAGCTAAAACCATCCACCGCCGATCGAAAAAGGTCATAGATCGTAGAACCAACAAAGGCTAGGTTACCATTCATGTCAAACCTGCCAATGTAGTTCATAAAGTGAAGATCCCTCTACAACTTTCGATTTTTCTCACCAACTCTGTCAAATGGCACAACGATAATCAAACTGGTGAAGCTATCATCTGCACTTCAGACCAACCAGATCTGTGTGTCATTGATCCTATGGATATGTTCATGTTGTCCACATCAGATCTTCAAAGGCTCTTTTCTTCTTCAATCAATCATGGTGTTGGCAATGCGACAAAGGAAGAAGCTCTGTTGTTTTCAAGATTAGTAACCCGTGCTTTGACCATGCGTAAAGATGCAATGGATGCTATGGAACAAGACAATACTTCAGAGAAGTGATGAAGATGGTATACAACGGTAACGGGGGAGATTGTTGGGTCTATTAAGACCGTTGTATACCGATTGGTAATGCTTAGGGAGTAATTTGTAATTTTTGTAAAGTTTAGTTAACCCGACGACACTCCCTATGTTGCCAAGGATGTTTGGTGACACTTATGATATTGTCGCCCCGGTGAATGGTGACACTTGATGGGTTTTCTGTAATCACACATTTGTGTGTGTTTTTTGTTTTGAGAATTAGTGTTTCGTTTTATAGTCAGGATCTTCATCTGTAATCAATCATATGGGCTTAATACATGGAGTTTGTTTGAATTTGTTTGAGTTTGCTTCTTTATTTCATATTTTTACTCACTCTGAATCTTCAAATCATCTGTTCAATAGGTGATTTGTGGATCTGATTGGATCTGGAAATCGTTGTTATAGATCTGAGTTGGTATTTGGACCTACAATCTCTCTCTCAACCATAACTACATCCTCGTCCACCACCACCGTCGTAGTCGGCCGACCGCCTCATGCGCTGCCGCCTTCGCCACTGTGACCAGGTCGTTGTAATCAATTCTTAGGTTTTCGTGTAATCACATCTAGTGACAAGATCGTTGATCTCGTGGTGTTTCAGACTTGGTTTGATGTTTACTTGAAACTATACGTTTTCTTTAGACACCGTATGGTTGATTTTGTTTCTATTTGATTTTGCATTTGGACACCTGATGGGCAATCCAAAGATTGGTTTGGATCATCTAAGATCTAAGTTTTTGTTGGTTGATGCTTCACATACAAAGGTGAATGAAGTGTATCCATGTATGATATATCTTGCTAATTAAAGTTACATCGGATGTAAAATTTGCTATCCGATATAAGTCAAGATACATCAGATCAGTATCTTGGTGATCAGATATAATAGAGACTTGTGAATTTGTCTAAGTGTAGTGATGCGTTGTGTTTTTTTTATATATATATATAAATATATATATATATATATATATATATATATATATATATATATATATATTTTATGGTTTCACGAGACCGGGTTTTAAATTTATAAAATGATAAATACCCAAACTTAAAACACACACAATATGCAAGTGTACCTATCGCAACGTAATATAGTTTAGGTAAGAACCAAGTATCAAACCAATGGACACGGTCGAGTTCCAATACTCCACGTTTGTTAGAGAAGTGATGAAGATGGTATGCAACGGTCTCGGGGGAGATTGTTGGGTCTATTATGACCGTTGTATACCGAATGGCAATGCTCAGGGAGTAATTTGTAGTTTTTGTAAAGTTTAGTTAACCCGAAGACACTCCCTATGTTGCCAATGATGTTTGGTGACACTTATGAGAGTGTCGCCCCGGTGAATGGCGATACTTGGCGGGTTTTCTGTAATCACACATTGGTGCGTGTTTTTTGTTTTGAGAATTAGTGTTTCGTTTGATAGTCAGGATCTTCATCTGTAATTTGGGCATAATACATGGAGTTTGTTTGAATTTGTTTGAGTTTGCTTCTTTATTTCATCATTTTACTCACTCTGAATCATCAAATCATCTGTTCAATATGTGATTTGTGGATCTGATTGGATCTGGAAATCGTTGTTATAGATCTGAGTTGGTATTTGGACCTACAATCTCTCTCTCTCTCTCAACCGTAACTACATCCTGGTCCACCGCCACCGTCGCAGTCGGGCAACCGCCTCATGCGCTACCTCCTTCGCCACTGTGACCAGATCGTTGTAATCGATTCTCAGGTTTTCGTGTAATCAGATCTAGCAACCAGATCGTTGATGTCGTGGTGTTTCAGACTTGTTTTGCTGTTTACTTGAAACTATACGTTTTCTTTAGACACCGTATGGTTGATATTGTTTCTATTTGATTTTGTATTTGGACACCTGATGGGCAATCCAAAGATTGGTTTGGATCATCTAAGATCTAAGTTTTTGTTGTTTGATGCTTCACATACAAAGGTGAATGAAGTGTATCCAAGTCTGATATATTTTGCTAATTAAAGTTACATCGGATGTAGAATTTGCTATCCGATACAAGTCAAGATACATCATATCAGTAAATTGGTGATAAGATATGTCACACCCCGACCGATGGCGGAATCATCGAGGCGGACAATGGAATGATTGTTCAAAAGCACATGATAACTAAAATATTGCATAATTCATTAATTTAATTAAAGACAACAAACATTCAAGTACAATACAAATTCAAATAACCTAGTCTATTTCAAAACATTGATTTAATTAACTTGGTCCATAAGTTCTTAAGTGGTAGAATCTTCAGCAAGCAATCATATTTCAAAACCTGAAACATTATTTAAATCAAGTGTCAACTATAAAGTTGGTGAGTACATAGGTTTAGTGGAACCGATAAATAGTAGATAAAAACGTTTTGCAACTCATTGTTTATCTTGTTAAACATAGCATACATGGTTGTATCATTTATCTAAGCACAATTCAAACCTTGATTGACGCGCTTGAACATAGCACAACAGCTAGGTCCGGTATGTTTGAATATAGTTACCCACTATATCCGATATGTTTGAATATAACACGCGGCTATATCCGAGTATGCAGTAATAAACACCCTACATGGGTGGGCTGGTCAGGCACAATAGATCTATTAATATTACTGTTGGTTTTCTTGTGTTTAAAGTAAATGATTCTACATCCAAGATAATAAGCATATAATCCACATGAATAACACGTATAAACAATTTGATTGAGTAGCATGAAATAATGTTTCACCCCAAAGTATGTAAAAATGTAAAATAAGGGCTATGTAACTCACCTGGCTAGAGGATGTTTTAATCCACGAGTGCGGGTGATAAGGATGTTGAAAACTAAGCACGTTGAAACCCTATGTGGATAAATAGGTATTATTGTATGTTTTATATGTGCGTATTCGTATTTAAATGTGTATAGGTTTATAATAATATTTCTTAACATTTATTTGTATAAAATATGGTAGAAAGATGATAATGATTTTGTAAAACTTAACATCAAAAAAAAAAAAAATATATATATATATATATTAATCTTGTTAAAATATTATATTTTAAATAATTTGTTATTATGTTTATTGTATTTATATATAATAATAAATAAAAAGAAAAGTTTCAATTTGTTTAATTATGTTATCATTATTATATATTAAAATTTATTTTAACATGTTTATAAAAATTGTAGGGTTTATTATTTTATAAAAATTGGATGGGTTAATTATGAAAAAAAATTGTTTAATCGATTTCAAAATAGACGAACGAGTCAACCCACTCGTAATAGTTTTTATTGTATAGAGAAATTATTAAAATGAGATAAAATAAATAAATAAAATAAAAGTTTTATAAAACAGAAGATAAAAATTGGGCCGAAGGCCAACCGGAATCGAGCCCGCGACCTTAGACACAAACACACACACGCATAACCAGCCGGGCTACCGCCCATCGCTGGTTATGTATGTATCAGTTAATTGATATGCACATAAGCGAACCTGGTCGCTGGTCCTCGGCAACCGGCAAACCAGTGTCCGAGACATTTGGTTTGCCCGGTAATCGATGGTTTGAGGTTGCGATTTCGATTGGGATAGATTGCCAGTTGATAATAGAAGATAACGGAACAAATTTGAGGCTCGAACCTGGTCGCGAAGGGTCTGGTCGGCAGGGTCTTAAATCCGAGAATGTCAAGAATGGGAAATCAAGCTTCGGGATGGAATTAGACTCTGATATTCTGGTCACAGCTTCTCACAGTGACGACGAACACAATGTTGGTTTCAATTTGAAGTGAGAGTGGGTGGAGGAGGGGTGGCGAGCTCGAGCAGGTCCGTAAATGGCTATTTATAGCCGAGCTCGATCCTTATAATAAAACACGCAATTGAGTATGTCCAGACACTCGTCTGGACGAGACGAAACTGTCGAGCCATCTTGCAGGCGTGGAGGTTGATTGTCGGTGCCGAATTCGTGGTGTGGACTTTCGGCCACAAACACGATCAGACGATTCGAATGTTGGGGAGACCAATTGGTCGGGAACTTTTGCTCGCGTGGGGACGACGAGGTCAGGGACACCTTTATCGGCTGTCGAGGTGCAGGGAACAGGCGTGTCGAGATGTCACCGAAAATTGGCTTGGACCGTCGGAAAATGAAGGAGGTGACCGGAAATGCGAATTGGAAAATGGCAGAATTGGTCCCTGAAGTTTGATTCTGTTTTAAATAAGTCCCTGAGATAATTACGGATCGGTCCTTGTGGTTTGATTTGGCCATGTTTAGTCCCTTAACCGGTTTTTGGTTTAAAACCTTTTAGTTTGAAAATTTTCAAAACAGCCCCTCAACTTTAATAATTAATTACATTTCTTTTTTTTTTATTTCAATTATCTTTTATAAACTTATATTATTATTATTATTATAAATATTTTTATAAAAGTTAATTATTTTATTTAAATAGGTTATCTTATATATACATGAACCCTTTTAATTTAGATTTTTTTATATAAAATTTTATGTAAGTTTAAAACTTATAAAATTTTAATTATTTTAAATCCATAAAATAAAAATATATATTTTGTACAAAAATAAAAACACTCGCATTTCATTTAAATATAAATGATTACATGATATATATATATTACAAGTGCGTGAATGAAAATTCAAAATGTCATAGTCTCCCCATGTTAAAGGAATTTCGCCCCGAAATTCAACTAGTGGAGGCTATGAAAAGAGATGCGGATATTTGGGCGTCATTTGGTCTTCAAGTTCCCAAGTGAACTCGGGTCCACGTTTAGACTCCCAACGGACCTTGACAATGGGGATGCGGCTACGTTTGAGTTTCTTGACTTCACGGTCCATGATTTCCACGGGTTTTTCAACAAAGTGCATTTTCTCGTCAATACGCACTTCATCAAGAGGGATGTGGAGATTCTCGTCGGCTAGGCACTTTTTCAAATTAAATACGTGAAAAGTCGGATGAACGTTGCTGAGCTCTGAAGGAAGATCGAGTTTGTAGGCCACTTTCCCTACCCTTTCGAGTTTCTTGAATGGACCCACATATCGAGGTGCAAGTTTTCCTTTCTTTCCAAATCGGACTACGCCTTTCCAATGTGATACCTTTAGAAGAACCATATCCCCAACTTGAAATTCCAAGGGTTTTCGTCGATTATCGGCATAGCTCTTTTGCCGACTCCTTGCTACTCGAATGTTGTCACGAATAAGAGAGATTTTATCGGTGGTCTCTTGGATAAGCTCGAGACCGGTGATTTGTGCTTCGCCAATTTCATTCCAACAAATCGGTGAACGACATTTCCGTCCATAAAGAGCTTCGAACGGTGCCATGTTAATACTTGTGTGGTAGCTGTTGTTGTAGGAAAAATTCGATCTGTGGTAGGTGAGAATTCCAATTGCCACCAAAGTCAATGACACAAGCTCTAAGCATATCCTCGAGGGTTTGGATGGTTCACTGGGTTTGTCCATCCGTTTGAGGATGGTAAGCCGTACTTAAATCCAAACGAGTACCAAGCGCAGATTGTAAGGATTGCCAAAATCGGGAAGTAAAACGCGAATCACGATCGGAGATGATGTTCAATGGGATTCCGTGACGACTTACGATCTCATGAATGTAGATCCGAGCCAATTTCTCGACTCGATAGTCCTCACGAATAGGCAAGAAATGAGCAGACTTTGTGAGTCGATCGATAATAACCCAGATACTATTGTGCCCACTAGAAGTGCGTGGGAGTTTGGTGATGAAGTCCATAGCAAGGTTCTCCCACTTCCACATGGGAATTTCAGGTTGTTCGAGGAGTCCGGAAGGCTTCTGATGTTCGGCCTTCACTTTAGAACAAGTTAAGCATTTTGCCACAAAGAGGGCAATATCCTTTTTCATGCCGGGCCACCAATATTGTTGACGAAGACCCATGTACATCTTATCAGCTCCGGGATGTGCCGAATATTGAGTTTTGTGGGACTCATTCATCTGTAACATCCCAAAAATAATAAAAACGAATAAATATAGCGAGCCCGGCGATTTAGTCGGAATATTTAAACAAAAGGGAGCAGGCTTGGGCTCGGCTTCAATGGGCCAAGGGAAGCCCAGGTATATATATAAGGCAAGGCAGCCCTCTTCCCTGCACATTCCACACTCACGCAGTTTCTAGAGAGAGAAAGGAAAGCTCGGGTCTAGAGAGAGAAAGTCGACGGATCGTCACGAGATTGGAGGAGCACGTTACAGCTGAGCCCGTGAGCAAAACCTCCGAATCAGAATTACAATCCAGGTAACGATTCGATCACATTATGAGTTTTTGTTCGTTTTGGGAAGTTTCGGGTTTTGGCTAAAAAGATAACGATTTTGCGGATGAAACTTGAAAGTGAGCTTAGGTATAGCACCTAGAATGAAAAACGAACGTTGTGATCAAAGAAAAATTTAGATATTGACTCGATCAGACTTGCATGCAAAAACTTCAGATTTTTTGGGAAGACGATGTGCAGACCCATCAAAACTACTTAGTTTCGATGTGTGCAGACCCATCGAAACTACTTAGTTTCGATATGTGTAGTAGTTTCGATATGTGCAGACCCATCGAAACTACTCAGTTTCGATATATGCATACCCATCGAAACTACCATAGTTTCGATATAAGCCCACGATCCGAAGCTAAGATTACACCTAAGTTACCTATCGAAACTACCAAGTTTCGACAGAAGAAACCTATCGAAAGTACCAAGTTTCGACAGAAGCAACCTATCGAAACTACCAAGTTTCGACAGAAGCAACCTATCGAAACTACCAAGTTTTGATAATGCAAAACCATCGAAACTACTAAGTTCAAGCATAGTAATGTCTAATGTCATCTAGGAGCACTACCTTACGAGTATGACTTTATTATACAGATCGTGAGTGACATTAGTGATGCTCAGTAGCCAGCTTAGTGTATTTCAGAAACTACTCATCAGGTGAGTTCTATGTGCCCCCTTTCTATGTTATGTGCAAACCTTATTAAATGTTTTGGGGCTGAAATGTATATACTAAATGAATAACAGTTATGAATGTCAATGTGATCATACGTGGTATACAAATATATATATATATATACATATCTTTACACGAAATAGAATTATGAATAAAGAATGAAACGTTTGATTTTTGAAGAATGAACGAAAGTATGACATAACGTGTAAAGTAGAAATCTTGCTTTATATCCATGTATATATTGCTTGCCAAGTATATGAAAACGTTATGGACGCTTCGATGATAACGGCTACTTCGGTAGACGGACGACCACGTGACTATCGTACAACCGGGACAAGTGTGTTCCTTCATCAGCTAGGACGTACGAATGCCACAAGTGCGTTCCTTCATCAGCTAGGACGTAATAAAGTTATTAACGGACGGTCTAAGAAAAATTGGCATCTTATAGTAGAACGGTTGTATAAATAATAGTCGCATGGGAAACGGATACCTTCGGGTAGACGGGCGAATTACGGCCTACGACGGTAGGACGATTGTAAGTCATGACGGACGGACAAAGGTTGCCGGACGGTTGTAAGAATAAAATGACGGACGACACTTGTTGCCGGACGGTTGTAAGTATAGGTGGGCCATGACAATGGACCGCGGCGATTGTCTTTGTGACCTTCGTAACCAAAAGACGGGTTGATCACCCTTAAGAGTATTACCCATGAATGTAAAGAAAAGAAAAGAAAAGGTGAATGCATATATATATGTAATCACAAAATAAAGAAGAAAGAGAAGTAAAAGTTATGAAAAAAATGAGACCAATGATGTGAATATATATCTATATGTATTTGCGAAGAATGATAAATGAGAAGCAATTCAAGTCAATGTGTACTTATATAAGTGTATATATATAATTATGCATACTTATAAAGAAAAGAATGTTTATACCTAATTGCATTAAACTAGAACTCACCAGCGTTAGCTGACTTTTAGTATACATTTCAGGTAAAGGAAGATGAGGTCGTGCGATGGCGTAGAGGTTACCCGGCACGAGACTGACATCCCTCTTTTGTTTTATATGTCTTCGAACAATGTTATGTTTTTAATTGTAAAGACTTCCGCTATTATGATTATGTAATTGGATGGCGAATGTTTTTAATATAAATTCAGTATTTTATGACTATGTTTATGAGTAAATCCAACAAGTGAGGTTACCCGGGAAAGGGGCCTTACAAGTTGGTATCAGAGCAATAGTTTGAGAGATTCAGACATCCCTAAATGTCTGGACTCAAACTGATTATGGGACCAAGGCACGGATGTCAGTATGGGTAACCAACGCCAACGCCAGCACGGTAAGTAAGTAATAAAGTTAATGCTCTTGCATAGGAATAGATACCATAACTTAGAACAAATAGATGTTAATGCCATGACTGATTTGAAGAGTTTTGAACCCGAAAAGCAATGTAAATTAGTAATCACAAACCGGTCACTGTAATTAAGAATTTGCCTTGCTCGTACTGTTCGAAACTACGATCTGAAGAAATGACATTGATGTATTCCCTTTTTAACTATCAGGAAATTAAGAGCTATGGCTGGTGGAGGAAGAACGAGACCTCGTGGCGGTCACACTGGCCGACGAGGTAGACCTCCGTTGAACCAAAGAATTGAAGAAGAAGAGAGTGTGCACGCAGAGCACACCGAAAGTGTGCACGAAACAGAAGTGACCCCAATTAGGGACGACAGTCCAGGGCCTATACAGTTGGAACCTGAAGTCAGGGATGCTATTGCCCGTGAAGTTGTGCTCACTTTGAAGAAGGTATTGCCTGATCTACTATCCGAGGCAATAAAGAAAAGTAAAGAGGAGGATGAAGGAGACAATGAAGAGAAAGTATATGATAGTGATGGGGATGAAATAAAGATAGGATCGAGCAACCGTGGGTGTACTTACAAAGGCTTTAAGGACGGAGACCTACCCAAGTTCGATGTGAGCAAGGATTCAGTGGCAACGCTTGAATAGATTGAGAGGATGAATGCTGTAATCAACATCAGCGAGTGTCGACCAGACCAGGCTGTTAAATACGTTGCTCATTCTTTCACCAACGAAGCACTAAGTTGGTGGAGGAATATTTAGAGAACTAAGTCACCAAATGCTATAAACAGAATGACATGGGACGACTTGAAGAAGCTGATCATCCAAAAGTTCTGCCCACAGAACGAAATTGATCGAGTGGAAAATGAATTCCTAAACCTTAAGGCTGGAAACAAGACGCACAGCCAGTATACTTCGAGATTCAATGAGCTAGCTCAACTAGTACCCCACCTGGTAGAAACTGAAGATCGTTTGATCAGGTACTATGTTAAGGGGTTGCCACAACGGGTCCGTGTTCATGTAAAAGCTAACCTACCCTCGACCTTCGTGTCGGTAGTGAATCTGAGCGGAATCGTCTATGACGACTACGCCAATGAGGACCCGGCACCTGAGACACAAAAGATAAAGTGGGAGAACCCGTCTAGAGGTACCAGAAGAGGGAACGTAACTACTGAAAATAAGAAACCAAGGTCGGATAAATAACCTGCAAGAAATGTGGAAGGCAACATTTTGGCGAGTGCCGGATCGGCTCCACCACATGTTACAGGTGTGGGAAGGCGGGGCACTATTCTCGTGACTGCTTAAGAGACACTAAATGCCAAGTATGTGGACTGTTTGGTCACCGGACTAGGGATTGCAGAAAAACCAGACAATCTGGCTCGGGAAAAGAAAAGGAACAGGAACAACCAAAGACAAGGACTCGAGCTTACGCCCTGACTGAGGAGGAAGCAAGGGGAAATCCTGATGTTATGTCAGGTACGTTCCTAGTTAATGATGAACATGCGGCTATATTTTTTGACTCGGGTGCTAGTAAAAGCTTTATATCAAATGCATTTAGTCGTAAACTGGATTGCACTATCAACACCATAGTAAAGGCCTTTAGCGTACAAACTGCCGTGGGTAAAAATTCGGCAGTATTCCATGTAACAGAGGATTGTATCATAGAAATAGAGGGCCATAAGTTTCCTTCTATATTATTCCTTCTCACCTTAGGAGGATTCGATATAGTATTGGGTATGGATTGGTTAGCTGCCAACGAAGCTCAAATCATATGTAAACGAAAGAGGATACACCTCAAAGCTCCTAGCGGCAGTCCAATTACGGTTTATGGGGATTGGAATTGCACGATGCCGAACATCATCTCGATGATCAAGGCCGAAAGTTACATGAAGCGCGGTTACGAAGCTTATTTGGCATATGTTATTGACGATAAAATGAAAATGAATGAACTCAAGGAAGTACCCGTGGTGTGCAACTTTCCGGAAGTATTCCCTGAGGATCTACCTGGGTTACCACCCGATCGGGAAATAGAATTTTAGATTGACTTATTGCCAGGAGCTGAGCCCGTTGCCAAAGCCCCCTACCGATTGGCGCCATCAGAAATGAAAGAATTAATGTCTCAACTAGAGGAACTAACAGAAAAAGGATTTATTAGGCCGAGCATCTCACCGTGGGGCGCTCCGGTACTATTTGTAAAGAAGAAAGACGGCAGCATGCACATGTGCATTGACTACCGTGAGTTGAACAAGAGAACAGTAAAGAACAAATACCCACTTCTTAGAATAGATGACTTTTTTTATCAACTGCAAGGTGCGAGTTGGTTCTCAAAGATCGATCTTGGTCGGGTTACCATCAGTTGAAAGTAAGAGAGGAAGACGTACCAAAGACCGCGTTTCGCATGCGTTATGGGCATTATGAGTTTCTCGTGATGTCTTTCGGATTGACCAACGCACCAGCAGCGTTTATGGATTTGATGAATAGAGTATGTCGACCCATGTTGGATCGATCAGTGATAGTTTTTATAGACGACATACTGGTATATTCAAAAAGCGAGGGTGATCACCACTGTCACCTAAGGGAGGTTCTGGAGGTGCTAAATCAGGAAAAGTTGTACGCAAAATTCTCCAAATGCGTGTTCTGGCTTAGGGAAGTCCAATTCCTAGGTCATGTGATAAACCCAAACGGCATCATGGTGGATCCTGAAAAGATCGAGGCAGTAAAGGAATGGAACGTCCCAAAGACACCAACATAGATACGAAGTTTTCTGGGATTGGCAGGCTACTATCGAATGTTCATTCAAGATTTTTCAAGGATAGCCTTGCCACTAACTAAGTTGACACGGAAGGCAGTGAAGTATGAATGGGGTCAAACCCAAAACAACGCATTTGAAGAACTTAGGGCACGATTAACCCAGGCTCCAGTCTTGACTCTACCTGAGGGAAATGAAGACTTGGTAGTCTATTCTGACGCTTCAGGGCAGGGTTTGGGTTGCGTACTTATGCAACGAGGA